>CM075941.1:32031536-33312716 GCA_038030265.1 Corythucha ciliata
CACAGGAATGGAAAAGATAGTCAAGATTCCGAAAAGAGCTCTTAGAAATATGTTTAAACTTGGAAAAAGAATGAGTTGTAAGCCGTACTTTTAGATAGCACAAAATTTTCACTTGTACTTCCCTGCATGTGTTGAACCATGGAGGTAGGAACAAGTGGAGGAACGAATTATTATTATTAATTTATTATTATCATTTCACTTCTGCACATTTAGATTACGCAGAAATAAAAGTATTTTCGTGATAAAAAAAAAAAAAAAAAACCTTATGGGTTACGGGAGAAAACAGTGATCTGTTAGACCTGCGGGAGCTAAACGAACGCAGTTTTCACCTTTATTCCCAACCAGCTTCTCTTCACGTTTGATGCCCAGTCATTCTCAAGCTCAACCCAAGAGTGAGTGGAGAGTGGCAAGACCTTGTTTGTTGACTCCACCTACAAAGCCACATCTGTATTTACCAAACAGCATTACTACTGTGGATAAACCTCCCCCTCTCCCTTTCACAAGTATCCTAGTGTCAGCAGGAATGTGTAAAAATCTGGCCTGTCAATCCCCCTTCCCTAAGGCCACCACTAGCAAAGTATACTCAAGAATGCAGTGGCCCTTTATGTATGTATATTGGAACATCCAACAAAGTAGGCATTTTCACGATTCATCGCTCCCACGCTATGCAATGTATGACTTTATTTTCGGAAAAATCGATTCGAAAAATCTCTTCCAGTTGAACAAGCAAATTAACGCATTCCACAGGAATTGAAAGTGTGGGAGGAAGGAAAATTTGTATCTCTCTTGTAGGGCTTCTAAATTATCTTTCAATTCGATACCCTGGGGGCGGTGCAGCCCCTCACAACTATTCGTTACGGAGTAAAAACTGGCTCTTCAACACAGATTAAAAGTTTCTTCCTATTGATAAAGTCAAAGGTTTGTTACTCGTTATAATTTCTCTCTATTTTAGTCTCTCCCGCCCTTCATTCCCGAAATGCTGCTATTTGAACAAAGGTTTGCGTTTCGAGTCGAAGATAAATTCTTCCCCTCTCTTTCTTTGAAAATCTTACATTTGTGTACCTCTCAATATACTGCTTAGCATAATACCCATAGTTGTTCGTTTAAGGGAACAATATCTTACCAAGCTACATTCCACGCTACGTGCAAGACACGCAAAAGGGGGTGAAAGTTAAACAAAAGCTTTCAAAATAAAAATAAAAGAGGAAAAAGCAAAAGAATAGGAGAAGAAAGATGAGCCTTTTTGTAATACTTTTATTCTCAAGTTATTGACAAATGATTTACTGTAAATAGAACGTGTTAGCGCCGGTATAAATCTCCCCCCTTCCCTTCTCCCTGTTATATTCCTCTGGCTTCGGTTGTGTGTTCTATTGCTATTTTCCCATTGTCGTCTGCCCCTAGGGTCGCGGAGCACGTTGGGACCCCACACAAACCGTACACGAACTAGACTTCCCAAAGGCTCATTTCATACACCGAAGGCATACCTGTACAGTTCAAACTGAAACAATGCTCCAAACCCTCTTCACATAAACATTGCATTACACGGCTTTCATCGTGATTAATAATAAGTTAGACCACTTCAATAAACAATAAAGGCACGATTGCTAACAGTAAGATGAGGGGCAAAGTAAAAGTAGCGAGCATAGTTTCCCATTGGAAAATGAGCAACTGTGAAGTGTCTGTGAAACTCTTGATATCGAATTTGGTTGGAGGAGGAGGGGGGTTTGAACGTGAAGGCATTTTCCCCTTTATAAAACAGGAAAAACCAATTAGGCATCTTAAAATTAAAAATAAAATGAAGATTAAGTTCTGATTTATACGGGAAAATTAACGCCACCTTGTAGAGCTAGAAAGCCCGCCTATAAAGAATGAGGAAGAAGTAGTCCACTCCTGTTAAGAGTTAAAAAGGCGTGAAATATTTTCTTATTTTGTTCACTTTATAGTTGTAACTTCTAAAGTGAACAGACATTTAAGGAAGTGATCGACTGGTTAACAGCTTCAGGTCTTGCATACACAACGAGGCAGTCCCTCTCATCAGGCTTGCCGCTGTGCGCCAGGCTTGAGATACACCATGGCCCCTTTCCTCATCATTGCCTACATGATCATGTTATTGTGGGTCCCTCATCTAGATACTATCTGAAAGGATGAACTAACAGAACCGTGCACTCAATAAGAAGCTTCCCGCGCCGATAGGCCATTACGGAGCATCAAAGTTGTCAACTCTCGCGGGTCACACCTCGAGAAAGAGAGAGGATGAGCGAGAGATAGAGGAGGCCTCTCTCTCCTCTCATTTTCTCTCAGTAGGTAGCTTTTGATCAGGTCGATAAGAGCAAATGGCAGTACTTAAAAAGGTTACATTTAATATCGAAAGAAAATCTCTCTCCTCACGCTGTATATGAAAGAACATGAAAAGAGGAGACACCATACGAATAATTCCCGATTGAAAGAGCCTCAATTTCGTTGTTTAACGATATACTACAGGTGGTCAAGATAATTGATTTGCATGACAGGTGTGAATACCCCCTAAGAAAAAAGGTGACGACACGCACATCATCAGGGCCAGTTAAGTGGTCATAAATTATAATTAGGATAGACTTAAAAGTCAGCTTGCTTTGAGGATATTGACGCTCTTCTCCTTTCTTTGACGTATTTATGTACAACGCCACCTACGGGTGGCTCACAACAAATGTTTTGTTATTTTTACTGGATCATTTATTATATGTACTTTTTTGATTAACGACGAAAGATTGGCAACTCTTTGCATTCCAGAGTTTTGTTTCTTTCTTTTCAAAAATGTCTAGGATTATAACAATGATTTTTCTGTAGGCTAGGACGACGTTGACTATTATAGGCACCATTATATTCATTCCTGTACACCATCACATTTTTGTGAGAAACCAGAAGTGATCTTGCTCATCAACAAAAGAACAAGGTACCCATATATAGCTTACCAGATTTTGGGATGTCATTTTCCCGCAATTTTTCTGTTCCAAGGCTGATTACCCTTCATTCGTCGCCTCGAATTTTTATAATAGTTTTTCGTCTTCCTACGCGCGAACGTTCACTCGTCGACTTCATCGAAGTTCTCGAACGAAACATTATAGTTTCTCAGCTCATTGTCTCCCCCACAATGGATCCGATAAACATCTCTTTAATTGTAAACTTTCTTCTTCTAACCTTTGGTTACCCTTTTACTTGGGAAGGAAAAGAAAAGGTCATTCTAGGCAAGATGTCACCTCTTATTACAGGCCCGCAGTTATTTTGTATTTCCTCCGACAGCATTCGTGGGGGTTGGTGTTCGATATTACATTTTTCCCCTCCAAAAATTTAGAAAATGATTTATTTCAGTTTTGTGTGTTTCAAGCGATTCAATGGAATCGTGAACAGCTAATAGACGACCCTCGACACAAGTTCCTCCTGCGCATTATCAAATCAGAAGTTTTTACGCGAGAGTATTTACCTCGAGCTCCAGAATGTTGGGGCACGATAATGACGATAGCACCGATATGAGAATTTAGGAAATACATCCCAACTCTCGTCCCGCAGCAATAGAGAACAAAAAATTAATACTGATTTGTGGATGATCGAAGCGTGCACGGAAGTCATGACAATAATGCATGCGATGCATGAGAGGTGAGAACCAGCCCTCAAACAGAGAGTTTTACGGAACGTACACACGGTGAGGTTTTCCCGTTCACGCCAAACTCACCGGCGCGGCCGGCCGGAGTATGTGGATCAGACATTGACATCAGGGTCGTGTCTAGCCCTCGCGGGGCCCACATAGGCGAGAAATATCGCGGGACCCCCTAACGGGTGAATTTTGTATACATGTGTACTTATAGACATGCGCGAAATACAGGATATGCTCAAGGGAGGGGCTTTGCTCTACTAAAACTGGCTTGACATACCTACACATAGCCATTCGCTTCGTAAAAATAGCTAAACGACTAGCGATTCCCACCAAAGAAAAGGCTAAGCTGACAATAATCGCGCCCGAAAATGGCAAAACCAACTGTTCGTACCTTGAAAATGGCAAAACTGACTATTTTGGCACTAAAAATAGCGAAACTGGCAATTGGCCCTCTTAAAATGGGCAAACTGGCAATATATCCGCTCTGAAAATAGGCAAACTGACTTCTCGTGCTCAAAAATGGCTAAAATGACGGTGCGCCCCGAAAATACCTGAACAGATCATGATTCATGCCTTGAAAATTACCAAAGCCTAAGCGCTATATGCCAAGCTATATGTGCGCTGAAAATCTTCGAACTGGCTCCAAATATGGCCAAACTGACTCTACGCGTTCTAAAAATGGCTAAACTGACGATTCACGCCCTGAAAATGCCTACAAGAATGATTCCTGTCCTGAAAATCTGAAAATTGCAAAGTCGACCATTCTCGTGGCAAGAATACCCAAACTGAGCATTCGCGCCCTATAAATAGCAATACTGACTCTATAAGCGCCCTATAAAAATAGCATAAATGACGATTCGCGCCTTGAAAATGGCTGAACCAAGTTCGTACCCTGCAAATGACCAAAATGACGGATTCGTATCCCAAAAGTATCAAACTGAACTCGCACTCTACAAATGATCAAACTGACTGCTTGTTCTGTGAAAATAGCCAACGGGCTATTCGCGCCCTATAAAGTTAGCAAATCTCACTCTATACGTGCCCTAAAAATGGTTTAACTGACGATTCGCGCTTTGATAAGGTATAAACAGATTATTCGTGTCCTAAAACTGACAAAACTGACCAGTTGCGCGTCAAAAATGGCCAAACTGAGCTTTCACGCCTGACGATACATGCCCTAAAATAGCAAAAATGACTATTCACGATCTAAAAATGGCATATACCTACTCGTACTGGCAATTTACGCTCTCAAGATGGACAAACAGATCATTCGCGCCCCACGAAGCTCATAATTCACACATATCGACTGCCTATGTCGCAGGCACACGACATCCTAGGCAAGTACTGTTCGCCCAATAGCTTCAGCCTAAACTTTTCAAGACAAAAAAGCAAAAAGATGAGTCGATTATCGACAATATTTTTTTATTTATTGCGAGACTGTTAGAGTTATCTTCTTTGGGACACGTTCCTGGGAGTAAATATAGTCACTGTTTGGGGCTGAAGTTTAAGCACGTTCAAGAGTCGTACTGAGAGATCCTTCAACTTCAAGGACCAAATTTCTTGGATTTGGCTCTCTTATATAGAAATTATTGGGGATACAGGCTCATTCAATAAATAAATTCCTTCGGTTTGACAATAACAATGAGCAAAATTCGTGATTTTTGGTTCTTCAAAAGCCGTTTTCGCGAGGTTTCCCTCATTTGAAAATTCAATTCCGCGGGGGTTTTGAAAATCAAATTTCTAGGATTTGGCACTTCATATAAAACCCCAATTTGGCAGATTTCTCTACTTTGAACATCGTTTCTCGGGTTTGGGTCACTTTAGCAAACCAGTTTCAAGGATTTGGCTATTTCAAATGGCAAATACGAGTGTTTTGCTCAAATACGCCAATTCCGCATCCGAATGTTTGGCTCTTTCATAAGTCAAGACCCCCATTTGTGGATCTGGCGCCTTCGAAGCCAATTTCACGGATTTTCATTATTCAAAAATCCAGTTTCGTGGCGTTGAATTCTTTAAAAACCAAGTTTTTTTTTTTTTTTTTTTTTTTTTTTTTAATGGCGCCGACTGCTGTGGTCATTCGCCTTGATCCCATTTTGTCTTTGCATTCATTTAAACATTATGGCATTATGGCTTGGCATAGTTGAATTGAAGTCAATCATCACATCTCATTGATCACATTTCACTAATCTAATATCACAGTGGTTTTCTAATCACAGTTAGGTTATCACAGCAGGTTGAAAATCTCGACGCTTCGAAGGAAATTCAGTAAGTTTTTTAAATCGGGTAGTTCATTTTTTCTTAGTACACATATCTTTTAATTTTTTATTTTTTAGGTAGTGACCCCTCTCGACCGCGAAGATAGGGCAGATGTCGACGGCATGCTCCAGGGATGCTGGAAGGCCGCAGTCTGTGCAGTTTGGCATCATTCTCCGGGTGTAATAGCATGCCTGAGTTATTCTCGTATGGCCAATTCGAATGCGGGTAAGCATAACATTTTCTTTCCGTGTTAGTTCCGGGTGATCGTATGTCCCTTTTACACTCAATTTGATCGTACTCAGGTTTGTGCTTGCAGCGTTCCACTGCATTTGCCAGTCACTCCAGATGGCTTCCTCCAACTTTCGCTGCTGATCCACGAGCGGAAGCAGGGTCTCGCAGGTTACTGGGAGTTCCGTCGCTCTTTTGGCGATGTAATCAGCTCTCTCATTCTGGATACCGCAGTGTCCCGGTACCCAGGTAAGAACAACGTTATTTCTCAATCTACTGTACTCCTCTCTTATCCTTTCCGTCATTTGATTTCTGGTTGAGCCGTGCATAAGTGAGAGAATCAGAGATTTTGAGTCGGTGCAAATAATACAGTTTTTATTGAGGTCGGAGGACATTCTGAGCGCATAAAGTACGGCGTACTGCTCCGCTGTATGGACAGACGCATGATCTGGTAACCTCCATGAGTATTCATTGTCTGGTGATTTGAACACGGCACATGCAACGCCAGCCGAAGTTTTGGACCCATCAGTATAAAATTTCTCATAGTTTGCATATTTACTTAACATTTCCGTGCAGAAGACACTGTATTCTTCGACTGAGGTTCGCTCTTTGATTTTATGTATGAGGCTGCAATCTATGCGTATTTTTAGTTCTGACCACGGGCACTTCGTTAGTTTCAGTGGAAGGACAGGCCCCACACTTGATCCAACGCTATTCATTATGGCATTTGCCCTAACTCCCATATGGCGCGTCCTGGACGGGAGCCTAGCATACATATAAAATAAAAACCAAGTTATTCGGATTTCAGCTCTATACAACCCCAATTTTGCGGATTTTCTCTGCTTTAAAAATCATTAGTTGGTGGGTTTGGCAATTTTTTGATTTTAACAAAAGTGTCTCAAAATTGTTAAAAAGAATGAGTAATGAGTTGATGAGTATAACTCCTGAACGAATGTTTTCTAATGATTTTTATTCCAAGCCGGGAGCCCCATGGGTCGAAGTCCCTACTGATCAACTGATGTGTGGTGACTTCAACTTAAGTCCAAGTCTGGTCCACACGCTTCTGCCTGCCGGTGAGGTTTGCTTGAACGGGAAATCCTCACCGCCTATACGTACCATTACTGGCGTACCTACATTTTTAATTACTAAATAGATTTTCTTAATTACTAATTAATTAATACTAATTAATAATTACTATAGATATGTGATGTAAACTGCAGGGTTCTCGACCCTGTTTGATAACAAATCTTTAGGGACACTGTCGTGATGCATACAGGGCAAAACTATAGCATTTTGCCCTCTGTTTCTCACAAAACCTTCCATCATCACAAGGTCTCCAAGCCTTATTGTTTTTAATGAACTTGAATTAACATCGCAATTTATTGAAAAACACGGAAAACGCTATAAAAGAGTAAATGATCCTGCGAGAGATTCCCCTCCTTCCACACGCGGAAGACTAGCACTTAGGGCCTTGGATATAGAGTTTGACTGACACGAAAATTGTCTCGCGTGTGGTGCGCCCAGCTTCACCTTGTATGCAAATAAAAGGTTCCACAATATTGGAAATTCACTTCGTCCTGCTCTTCCCTTTATTCTCACACACCTCATTCCCTCCCCGTCCTCCTTCCTAGCTCTTCTTAAATTCTCGTTCACATACGTCAACCGTTTGTAAACACACACACACGATATACAGGCTCGAGTCATCAAATAAGCGATTAATGCCGAGGAAATCTCTCTTTAATAACTCACCTTATGACTACGAGACGTTCCTGTTGCACGCAACTTTTTTTTATTTTTTTATTTTTCTTTCAAGGGTGTTGAAGAAACCAATTGGATTTTTCTCCTTCTCACATGAAATATGGTTGTATTGTAAACCCCTCAAGTGTCAGTTAAGTGTCCTTTTGACACTAATATGGCTGTATCACATTCTGATGACCCCAAGAAACTATCAAAAATTCAAAACCCGATTGTTTTCTGAAATATGAATACTTCACCTTTGTCCTTCCTTCAGTTGCATTTCATTTCCTGTAATCATGCGGCGTCAATAATTATTCCAAAAAAAGATGGAGAAAGGAGAAGACAGTTTGTTTTCTTTGTCATTTGTTGTCACTTGTTTGCATTGTCTATTTTTCATGAGTAAAGGGTTTACTGTTCAATTTATCTTGTTTATTTCGCTAACGCACGTGTTAAGAGTTACAGATTAGAGGGGCAGGAGCCAACTAAAAAAATTGGTAATTTGGGGTGGATACTTTTTAAACGCAGAATGTGGCAGAGGTCATCAAGATATTCTCAAAACGTCGTGTCTGCCAGCTCATAGCCGGGGGGTTAAAAAATGGCGGCCGTTTCAAAATGCGAAAATTCGCCGAATTCGCAATATTTCCGGAGAGCTGAGAGTTGCGTGAGAGTTTCTTCAAGGCACGTGGATATACGAAATCCACATCTGTCACGTCGTTCACGGTGGGAAGTGCTGGCAGACGGTACTTCATTGTTAGCAAAGGACCCGCAAAACTGGAACATTTTGTGGACCTTTGAAATTTTGGTAATTGAAACTGCTCCGCATGGAGAGACTAACGTGCCAAGTCTGCCGCCCAAAACCCGGTGGGAAGTTCTGGGATTCAATATAAGTAAATTTGGACCCCAAAATGGAACATTCTTTGGACTGCTGAACTATGGGTTAGTGAAACTGCTGGAAATGGTGAGACAAACACGGTTAGTCTGCCACTCTAAACCCGGCGGAAAGCACTGGCAGACGATACTAAAAGATTCGCAGTTTGTATACTAATAACTTCACCTATCCTGTGAAATAACTCAGAATTACATTCCATGAATCTGCACTTATTCAGGGCAACTCATGAATATCCCGAAAAGTTCAGAGCTTTTTTTTTTTGGAACCACTCGCAGTTTCGTCTGATTCAAATATTGGCAATTTCCAAAAAAATACAAACTTATTATTTTCTGCGCTTTTTAGGGTAATCTTCTCGCCGGGTGTGGATCATGTGCCTCTCGGTCTGTGCTGAATTGATTAATGCAGTCGATCCCCAGTCAAAATGCACATCTATAAAGGATTCAAACCCCATCAGTGACCTGGGGTCTGTCGGGACCCTCAAATGACGGGTAAAAATGAGCATTTCGCGTTGGTGCTGCGCGTTACGGTCGATTTCGCTCCGTTTCCAGGAGCTAAATGGTTAGTTATCAAGCCGAATTAGTGAATCCAGATGCTTCTACAGCTTACTCGTTTAATTTGTTGAAAAAAAGCAATTTCGCTGGTTTATCTAGCTAAAAAAAGCATTATCACTGGGTTCACTAAGGGACCTTTAAAGACGAGTAGATGCCAAGCTGACTAAACTTTCTATAGGTGCCACAGATCTTTGGCCATTACTGTCCTTCACTTACGTCACGAGCAGTCCCAACCGCCTTTGCACTGGACCCAGTACATTATTAATGGTTGTTGGGTTGTGATTTTTGAGAATTCATAAACTTCAATTTCAAAATTAACTTGCTCTGGTGCTCTAGGGTGAGCAATCGGGAGTAAAGGACTGCTGGTGACGTCAGTCCACACTCCTCCCGTCCGATGGGCAGGGGGAAATCTGCGGCACCTATAGAAGAGTTTAGTCATCTTGAGTAGATGCATACGACACCAAGGTATATAGACTACAGAGGTATGCTCCTAACTTTTCAGCCAATCATAATCATTCGCGCAATGACGTCATGGGGTTAGATCCATTTAAATCAGACGGTAGGTACTTCAATAAAATATCCCCGTCAGTATTCGTTACCAGGAAGAAGTCCAAGTTTTACATTTTGTAAGTGACTGGAATCACTGCTAAAACTTGGGGGAACAGGCCTCGACATGTGAGCGGAACGACTTTACGTTAAGAATTGTTGGGAACAAGTTTACAAAAAAAAGTAGCGGCTGGAACGAGCTTTCATGCGCCCGATCAATCAAATATGAACATGGCTTTCGGTCATAAAATAGGTGTGGGAGTATTATAATTGTAAGGTATGCTTCCTTACAATTAAACAATGAAATATTAATTCAACACTTTGAATTACTTGCCCCACCAATACAAGAGGTGATGTAAATCCAAAGAAATTCTGGTAGTCTGGTTTCGGGTAAAACAAACACAATATTATTCAAAATTGGCTATAACAAAGCTATACAAATACACTAGGCTGGGTGAATGAGATGAACAAGGCAAAAACAAACCAAGCAAGACAAAAAAACACAGTGACAGAAAGGGCCCACGAGTGCGATAGCATCACAATTTTTGAAGAACCTCTCACCTCATCTCAAGTCTAACCCGGGTGACGTAACGGTTGCCAAGGGGTAGCCCCTAGATACGAGCATACCTCTGTAGTCTATATACCTTGATACGACACCATGTTCGTTCTTATCAGTTTAATAAGAATGGTGGGGGGTGGTTTGTTGACATGAACAAAAAGTGGATTTTACAAGACTGATAATTGATAAGAGCGAACATGGCGTCTGTGATTTTACCTGTCTGATTACAGGTTCTCTAGGTTCGCTAAGCCTCTATTCTATAAGTCCTTCGAGTATACTCACAGTCACCATGTATGGTCCCCCCCTTCATTTGCGAATCAAATAGATTTTATATCTCTCATTCGCTGCTCCGGTTAGTACAACTTAGCGGTTTTCACTCATTGCAAGAAGATAATTTCGTGGGGATTGCTCACTAAAAACGAAAATTCGAGGGTTTTTCTCACAAAAAGCAAATTCGCTGGTTAAAGAACCAATTTCGTGTGATATGCTCACAAAATCCAACAAACTCAACGCTAACTTGTTCCCGGTCACTAAGTTTCTCGCGCGCTGTGCTTCCTGTCTGGGTAGACATATTTTCCGCATGGAAACCAACCACAGTTAGGCTCCAAGTCTCCAACCACAACTCCAACAGTAAAGTTCCACCACATTCAACCTTCATCCCCAGCAATGCTTCAAACACAAAAATGGCCCAACCAGTGAAAACTCCAGCCACAATGAAGCACCCACCACAAAAAGCTCTATAACCACAGTGAATTTCCACCGCAGTAGAGATCCAGAGCCTTATAGATCCTTTTCTTCTTTTTACTTCCATGTTCCCGTAAGTTTACGTTTAAGTGTTCTTTTTTTATGTTCTTTCCCATTCTTCCCAGAAATCCCGCCGGCCCCTAGGAAGACCGGGCTCGGATCTGGGTATGTGACCAAGCGCAGTGCCCACCCACCCCCACCACTTTTCAGGGTGATGAAGTGTTTCCTGAAACACAATTCATAGTAGGTCTGCCGACTGTGCCGTTACGTTCTTTTTTAATGTCTCCTTCTGCGTCAGATTACACCAATTAATGCGATAATTTCGTCATCGGACGAATCACACGCCTCACGGTCTATTACAGCAAACTTGCAAAGCAAAAGCGATCTAAAAACGCTGCGAATTATCGAACAATGCCTTATTATTTCAACTGTTTATGGGTTTATTATTCATGGATGTAGTCAAATCCGGCTTGAAATTACATGAAAATCGACACCCCACACCCCTATGATCCCAAATCCTTTGAAAATCCCCATTTTGGACCCGCTTTTGGCCCATAAAACCCCAGGGAGTTATTTGATCAAACTGATCATACGTTAGGACCAACTAGACCCCAAATGGAGTCTATGTGCGAAAGAACGAGTTTTTTTCGAGCAATCCTAGGGCAAAATATGGTCTGGACGGCGGACGGACATTTTTTTTTTTTTTTCAGATTTGGATTCTACGCACTTTGGAACGTAAAACTACAAATTTTGAGGGGGGGGGGGTCAAAACATTTTTTTGCGATACGATTACAATGACTTATTATTGAGAAATAATAAGTCAAAAGAGAAGACACGAGGTATACGTGCAACTTCGATGTGAATGACCCCTAAAAGGTGCCTGTAGACCCCTCAGGAAGCATATATGAAGAAATTTCCATGCGAACTCTTGCGCGAGAAAATGTTTTCCCTCTAATACTGTATGGCCGTACCCGACTCCGCAAATTTTAATATAATTTACTTATAGAGAAATTATGTACTTCGAACTATAGTTGCCTCCAAAATAACTTTGAAGGTCAACATGACTCAACTCGTTGAAAAAGCCGGAGCTGAATTCTCTCTGAGAATTTGTTAGAACGAAGTGCTGGAAGGTGGGGGAGGGGTAATTTGCACCGTAAAAGTAAAAAGGTGTCTTCTATGCTCGATATTTTCCCTTGTAAGAGAAAAATTAAATACATTTATGTACCTACATATATACCTACTATAGAAAACACTAAAGAGGTGCTGAAATAAGAAAGTGCGTGGGTTTACGTATGGGAAAAGACCTCCAAGGTAGTCGAAAGGATATAATAATTAGGCGATAAGTTAAGAGTAACTTAAATAGGGTGCGTTATACGTGAATCGCCTCAACTAATAATGCCCTGAAGGGGGGTTCGCCAGAAAAGAAAATCCTTCTCTGTTGAGGAAAAAAAAGGGTCACTTATTTTGACAGACTAACAAGGTGTTAGTCTTCCGTTTGACTGATACTGTGTCACTTATAGCTTCCCCGCAGGCATCAAACAGTAGCCAGAATCCATCAATCAAACGGCGGCGGCATAATTAATATTTTTCATTAAGAGCCGTGCCTAATTTTTCCAATCACTTTTTTCAGAGGGGAAAAAGAGCATGCCTTTTTGAGAGAGCGATGATTATATACACTCGGCCCTTTAAATAAAAATATGCAGAATAGCTTATTTTTTTCTCATTTCAGGTTTCGAATATACCTACATATACATAAAAAATATATACACGCCTATTTTTCGTTTTCAGCAGAAAAAGAAGTAATGGAGGAATTTCTTCACCTTTCGAATATCACAAAATCTACGTTCGGTGGTGTATTTATTATAATTTTCTCGCGCTCTTTGATGGATTTAGAGAACATCGCGGATCTCGCCCTCAACTCATACAGGAGATGAATTAGATAAAAGTCAATTACGCTATAAGTGAGCATTAAAAAGCCTGGGGTCCACCACACGGCCACTCAAGAACGGTATTGAGGATTGGAGGAAAGGTGTTCTAATGATATACCACGAGGGGAGAGATACCGGCGGTCCCGTACACTTAAGGCTCCCATAATCACCTACGTCAAAAAATATATATATATAAAGCTGCCAATAAAATATAATCATCCTCATTTGATAAAAAGCAATACAAAAGAGGTTTGATGCCTATAACAAGGCCTACGGATCGGTATGCACCGCGAGATAGCTGCGCTGAAAAGGATATTGTGGGGTGTTCGGCTCTCACTTTTTTCAGTTCAGACTTTCATAGTGACCTTGCTTGAAATTAATTTTAGGCGGTTTGAAACGTTATAGCTAGACAATATTATGAAACATATTTTCTCAACGGATGAATCAATTTAGTCTTTTCATAAGACGGTCGATTTTTCACCGACTCGGTGCTGAAAACCTCAGGGATCCAGTGTGTGGAGCTGTGAGTGAAAGGCAGGATTCTTATTTTTCAAGTTCTCTCCCCTTCTCACGCTAAACGTACAGTGATCCTTCCCGCCGCGTTGCCCGTCATAAGTCTAAAAAGAAAGGACTTTAGTATTTAGTGAGCGATTTCGGAAGAGGAGTTCATATTCATATCTTACCTAAAGAGAAGAGCTTAGGGGCAGTGTTCTATTGTCGAGAGAGAAGGAGAGGGATTGAGCGCGAGTGAGTGATTGAGTGAGTGGGAAAGAGAGGGGATTTCTTAACTGGGCCAAGCGAAGTTCCCACGTTCCACCGCATGAAAAAGTTTAATTGCCGGCTTAAAGGCCCAATAGAATCGAATCGCCCTTCTTCTTCCCATATGGGAGTTCTTCTACTGTATAAGACGCCGTCTTTTTCAGCATTCACTCATTAATTACAAACTATCACTTATTTCTAGGAGTTTTTTGTTTTGTTTGTTTTGTTTGTTTCAAACTTACAAGTGATGCTGGAATTGATCACTTTTACGTTTTGAAGCTGGCAAAAAAACAACAAAATGTAGTTTTCAAAAAACCTCGACATATACGTACGTGGTTGCGTGTTGTTTAACTCGTCTATTCCAAACTTGAATTGATTCAAAGACATTTTGGTCGAGAATAGGGCGAGTAAGACTAACCATGTGGTTCCTTCTTGCAGGGAAACGTATTGCGTTTCCCATTTGCAAAAATTTCTGCAAAGTGGCTATCCATTTCCACCCGTCTTCTCCATAAACACATAATTTAATACAATTTAGGGAGGCCGGGTGGAAATGAAATTGCAGAATTTCGTGCAAATGGAAAACGCTATTCGTATAAGCTATTCTAATTAAAGCTAAAAATAAGAACCCCGAACCACAAACGGAACCTCTGAATATAAATAGGCAAACTGGATTTTATTGTTGAATATCAAAATTGAGACCATTCACGGACCCCGTGCAATAAATTATGTCATTAGCCACCATTTGAAGCTAAGTTGTTTGTTATAAGGTGGTAACTGATTTTGGTGAGGGGGGAGTGATCCCAATAGTTGTTCGAGACAGGGTCGTCTAAACACAATTAATTAGGTTAGGTGGTAACTGAGTTAAAATAAAACAATTGTTTTAAAATTTAATTTATTTATGGTGGATTTCACCACCGAGAGTTAAGGTTTGAGTTTCGTTAACTCAGAATACTATCGGGTATTCGAATTAGAAGTTTCTATCACTTCCACATCATCGTAATAGGCTCATTTCAATCAGAAATACCTATGAAAAAATTAACAGAGCTGTATTTAGTTCAAAAACTCAGTTTTAAATTGCAGATAAGAAGCGGGTTACTTTTAAAGCGCATACGGTTATTCCTATCATAACCTTCTCGTGCAACGTAACTATCTACTACAAACACTCGTTTCGGAACTCAAACGTTCTGTGATTTCGGTAGTAAAAAAGGGCTAATGAAGGCTTTGTCGTTTGCTTCAAACTAGTTCGGCGTTCAGATCGAAACATTTCGACTAGGTGGTAGTTTTCAAAGTCTGGTTCTTTCTGTGCGAAGTACATGAATAACTGAGTCTGAACGCAAGACATCTGTAGCAACAAGGAAGGCAAAGTTTGATTACTTGAGCATTTTGACACTTTTATTTCAGTTTAACGTCTACTTCAATCATGTAATAATCATGCATTCGTGAGACTTTTGATGAATTAATTGTGAAAAAGAGCTCAAGAATAATACTTGGGCACGTTTACACGGTTCAATCTCATTGCTCCAAGCAATAACAGGTATTTTTATTGAATGGGTCGGGGATCACATTTAATTGGAAATTTATTGGAGCAATTCCACGAAAGATATATGTATACGTTCAATTTCATCGCATCTATGATAGCATTATAGCAATGAGATGAAACATGTAAACGTGCCTTTCCGTCAAAATTATCATAACAACAGTAATACGTATGGGGGTTTCGGAAGTGCGGCAGATGGAATACCCTCCTTGCCGCGTGAAACATTTTTGCCAAATTTCGTCACTATAGAGGTACTGACAAACATTTTTTAAGGTGTTTTTCACCGGTGTGCTCCTGCACATTAGCACAAAATAATTTTTGAAGTTCCCTTTGTAGTCGCTCATTTCACAGTTATTAATTATTGATTCGTTAATTCGCATCAACATTCTGTTCACATTAATGCATGTTGAAATGAGGAGTCATCAGTTCGTGCAGAGAAATTCACGGCTAGCAAAAACAATAACAAAACCGACGAAAACTATTCTATCTGTTACCCACCAATATAGTGCCGGGAAAAAGATCTTCTACATGCCTCTTTTATTCCTTAACCATTTTCAGTCAAATAAAAAATTCACGAGAAAAATAAATATGTACCACAAAGGCACAAATATAAACCTATACATAGGCATCTAGCCCCGACACCGGAGAGTTGTTTGCTAGCGAGTTACGTCGCAAGCATGGCTCCACCCCCCGCATTAGCATTATCAGAACCCCAAAATTGGAACTTTTAAAAAAATCATTAAAAATCCTGTGTTTACCGCAAAAATAAACGAAGCACAACGTTTTTCCTAATTTCGTCCCCTCTTTCGATTATAGGCCAATAAAAAAAAAAAAGGTAATAGTTCCTCATTCAAGGAAAAATGCGTCACAATTTATGTAAACAATGTTAGAGTTTGGTAACCCCAACCTAACTCCCGGGGGTGAAATTGGCCATTAATAGTTGTTGACCATTTTTTTGGAGTTGCACCCCTTCTCTATACCTTCCATACGCACAACGCGGTCGTTTCGGTCGGTGTGTGGCATACGCGCACGTGCCGCCCTTAACGCCCACACGAAGCCGAATGTGAGCCGAGCCGGGCCGTGCGTGAGCCGAGCTAGCGTCAGACTTATGGCGACATGGGTAGTAGCTGGGAGCTGGGGGATAATTAAATTATGTTGGTCTCCCACGAAAGAACGACGGTGAAGGAAGGACTTCTCTTCTTTCCCCTCCCTGCTCTGAACAAAAAATTATATTTTTTGTAGCAATATGTAAATTTCTATGTTCGAAAAAATTAATGAAACAGACATATTGCTATGAAAAACATATTGCTTTTACGTTAGAGAATTAACCCCCTGGACTCGAACCCAGTCCAACGGAGTTGCAAAGCGAGTATTGCATCCATTACACCAACGACGAGCGTCCATAGATCCATGTTGCTGACCTCTTCCCTCCGAAAAATCGAATTCTTCTCTCATTTTTTGCGGTCTTCCAAACTTTTTAAAGTCGACTGGCCATATAAACTCCTCCCGCAGAAGTAATTTTTTTTATATCGTCGTTCGTACCAATATTCACACCCTTGGTTCAAACCAAGTGAAAAGAACAAATAAATCTTGTCCTAGCATCGCTACAAAAGAAAGAATAGGGCATAAGATGGATCCTTGCGGTACACCAGCACATATAAAGTATAAAGAGGAGTTTATATTATTTATAGATACTTAAAATTTCCGGTTATTCAGGTAAGCCGCAATCAATTTTATAATATAAGAGGGGAAATGCGGTAATTCAAGTTTATAAAGCAAGCCATAGTGCCATACTGTATCAAAGGCTTTTTGGATATCGATTAGGACCATGCCTGTATGTTTCCAATCGCAAAAATTTTGGGTAATGTCATCAACAGAAAACTGATTTTTTTAATGAGGAAAGATTCAAGAGTGTCCCTGTGGCACAGGCGGGGGACTCACGCGTTAAAATATCCTCGCCTATTGTCATGGCTCGGGTGCACCGTCAAGCCATGCCCGGGTGTTCACTGGGTCCGCAAAAAATTCGACACATTTCGTACTTCGGGCTGTCAATTGAGGGGCCACCAACACTGGGAAAATTCGTGCAACCCCAAAAGCGCGCAAATGGCCAAAAATGGCGCCTTCACGATGAGCACCCCTTCAGTGACTCGTCAGACATTTTCAAGGCTCAGTTTGACCATTTTTGACGCGTGAATGGTCGGTTTTCAGGAGAGGAATCATCTGTTTAGGCCTTTTCAACGTGCAAGTCGTCAGCTTGACTATTTATGGACCTTATAAGAATCATTTTTGCCAATGTTGGGCCGTCAATAGCCAGTTGGGCTATTTTTACGGCGCTGACTGTCGTTGGTTAGTGGCGTGAATAGTCAGTGTGATATTTTCAGGGACTGAATCGTTAGTTTTGTCATTTTATGGTCCGAACGGGTAGTTTTTATAGACTGGGAATTGAAACCTTCGCAATTTTTAGAACCGGAATCCAGCCATTTTCCAGGTGCGAGTAGCGGTCAGTTTGGTCGTTTTCGGGGCAGGAAAGGAATCGTCTGTTTAGGTATTTTCGAAGAGGAAATTGTCTAATTTAGCTTTTTTTAGGGCACATAGAGTCAGTTTTACCGATTGTATGTCTCGATTTCTCAATTAAGGCATTTTCAAGACGCATAGAGCCAGGTTTTCCATTTTTAGGGCGTGAATAGTACTTCAAACCAAGGAGTAAACGGTCGGTTTGGACATCGATTTTTCCATTTTTAGAGCAGGAATTGCCGGTTCATGCATTTTCAGGGCGCAAATTGTCAGTTAATCCATTTTAGAGTAGGATTTAACAGTTTGGCTTTTTTAGCGCACAAATAATCACTTCAGCAATTTTTAAGGCTCTACTCGTCTGTTTTACTATCTTTATAGGGCCCAAATGGTCAAGACAAACCGCGAATGGTCCGTTTGGCTATTCTTGATGCGTAAATTGGTCGATTTGACAATTCGCAGGACATGAATCATTTCTGCCTTCTCCTGGCCGTCAGTTTAGCCGTTTTTAGAGCGCAATGAGAGGTTTAGTCTTTTTTGGCTATTTTTAGGGCACAAAATAGCCTGTTTAGCTATTTTCAAGACGCTCGTCAGTTTTGCCATTTATGGGCGCAATTAGTCGTAGGTTTAGTCAGGCTAGTACATTGTAGGAATAGCTAGTTTAGCTATTTTTAGGCAGCGAATGCCTGTCAAATAAGCTCGTTATCTATAAAACGTGTGTTTAGCCGTTCCTTACATATTCGTGCGGAGCGTGGAGCTTTACCTGCGACTCTAACTTTAAGAAACTACAGACTATTCAAAATGAATTTACCGGAGATTTTACCGTCTCCTTTCTTTTATTAGTCTCTATTTTCCGCTTCCTCCCATTTCCGACTCTTCCGCCTTTGTCGTCACGTCGGGGGGGAGAGCTCTTGAGGCCGGCTTCCCGGGGGTGGTGACCGGCGGCGCGTCTTCGTTGCAACAATATGCATACATTTCAATACAAATTTATGATTCCCAAAATCTACCGATGTGTCTTTCGCCGGCTCTGTCTTAATGGGTGTTAGACCTTTCATAGAACCATCCCCTATCAGAAAATACGATGGTTATGGGAAATATGGGAGAGGGCATTATCTGTAGAGAGCATTTTCTCGAGGCCCCTGCAATTTTTGCAAGCTCCATGCAGTTTGCACTCGATATCTCACAGCCCTAATGAAATTTATAAGAATTTTGGCCCCGCCCCCCACAAAAAGACCATCGCCCTTTTCACTAAGTACCTTTGAGATTGACGCGTCCAAGTGAAACAAAAAGAAACGTCGTGGTGAATACCCTACGTTGTTGTCACCTTTCCCGTGCTACAGGCAGGTGAACCACTCTACTTACAATTTATTACTCTGAAGATTTTTCTCGCACTCTCCTCGTCTGTACACTTCTTCAATTATTTTCTTCTTCCCTGGTAGAATGCCTCGTGGTAAACCCGCTCTTCGATGAACTGGGGACCCATTTTAATGACTATCAGTATCAAACAATGCTGCGATGAGCATCTTACGCTATAATGGTGTCCGCGAGAGAAACCTCGGCCAATTGGCCATCGGTGAAACACATCATATCTCAAAAAACTTTAAATTATAATAATACGCAAAATACATTTGGGAGAAGAGGGGATCCTAAAATGCCGATGACCCAAGATATTTCAATAATGATAACAAGCGAACAACTGGGCCTAAAGATGACACGGCACATCGAAGAAATCATTCCTATACCTTTGGAATGATTCGCTTAAATTCCATGACTAGTAGGTTTCATCGGTTTTTATAACTTCTACACAAGTCAATCGGGTTTCGAATCATAAAAGAATAAGTTTATGGGAGTAAACTTCCCTGAGTCTCAAAAGAAAATCTTGGTATACACATGTCTACTACCTAAACCCCTCTTTAAATGCTTCAGGTTGACCAGCCTCGTATTCTAACCCTCTTCTACCACGAAGAAAAAAAATGAGGTAGGGGAAAAGTCCAAAAAATAATTAAAGCTTCCCCCTTTGTACGCGACTAATAATAATAAAAAAAAACATCCACCCTCACGTACGAAGAAGCAAAAAAGAAAATTAGTTGATATGTTAGCGTGGTAAGGGGTGTGTCATAAAAGAGGTATATCAGAAAAGATTATAGGTTTGTAACCCCTCCACCCTTTGTAACTTACCTTGGAGAATCCAATGCTGGGGGTGGGAATTTGGTGTAGACCGTGGTGGCTTTCGTGGCGTTTGAAAACTGGAAGAAAAACGTAAAAGAGAGCTTGTTAAATGAATCTTCCGAAACGTAATTTAATCTAAACACCAGCAGTACATCATCCTGAGTATTAATTTATTTGTATAAAGGACAGGCGAGAAGAAGATAAATTCAACTCTATAACGAAACGCTATTCCTTGGCGAGCATTTAATTTCAAGTCCTCTATTTTTAAGCGCATTCACACGAGCGCATAATAGTTTAATCCCTGCACCACCTTGCACCATTTGATACCAACGCCCGGGTGATGAGTTATTCCTAATGGGCCGACAATAGAGTTGTAGAAGGAAAATGCCATTACTGTTCCAACCATTGTTTTATGTTAATCCACACACAGTGCGCGCACTCACACACATTATAAGAATGAGCATAAATAAACTTACGAGACCTCCGTAAGAATTATGCCTTCGAAGATATACCACAGCGCGGGCTTTTGCATTCAACCTCAAACATGGGGCTATCAATCTTATTGCGCGATTTACCAGTTGTTCTTGGAGATAGAAAGAAGAAAGGAACAAGAGGGGGTGAAAGAGAGCGAAAAATAAATGGGAACTTTTCCGAGAAAATTTTTAAAAGGGCGAGACTTTTGTTCAATATGAATAAAAAATCTTCAGAACTGCCTTCATAAGAAACACCAACATAAGAAAGTGCTTGCCGTTATATTAATCCTTCAGCTGAATTTAAGATCGAATTCCATCCCTTGGAGTTTTAATTAAGAACCAAATGAAACGGCTAGAAAAAAGTGCCAGTTCCTCGTCATCGCAAGAAAAGACTTCCTGAAAAGATTCTTAAGGTTTTCACACTGGAACAATCTGGCAATACATCACGCCAGAAATCTCCACAGCATAGGATTCGTAGCAATTCTTTTACCGAGAACCTGTTATATGTTTCAACCGACCCGTTGTACACATGATATAATGAGTGGCCTCGCTCCACTCTCTTGCCTCCCACCAGTAAAAGGCCGATCATTTTTCAGCAGTACATTATACAACAAGTGGAAGGTAGAAATATACACATGTGAATCTGAGAAGTAGATGACTGAGGCTATAATAGGTATTTTGTAGAGCGCCGAACACCCCCCCCCCCGCCCCTCAGCTACAGATTTCATTAATAAACATTTAACCTGAAATTAGTTAATTAATTCCTCCCCCTGGCTCCCCGTAACAGAACAAAACAAAAGTGCCCCCCTCTTCGTCATGGTTTTAACCGATCACGGAAAATCCAAGTTCCGTTGGAGTAAATTCTCAGAATTTCTCAGCTGATTACTTTCTATTCTTTAACTTGTTAATTTTGATAACGCACGCACGGGTTTTGGGGGTCCGAAACCCTCCCAGAGTATTTCAGCCCAGCATAGTTAAGAAATAGAAAACAAAAATAATGAAAGCATGGAAACAGAATAAATAACTTAAAAAAAAAAAACAAAAACAAACAAGCAAAGAAAGAAAGAAACAAAAAAAACAAAAAAGGGATTCGTTTAGCCCCACTAAGGAGCGGTATTTACGCCACTGACCAGGCGCTGATTTAGGATTTTCTCGGGGTCCGGGGAGGGGCTTGAGAAATTGTGTGCTTCGCTGTACTAAAAATGGCTTGATAGGCATTCGCTGCCTAAAAATAGCTAAAATAGCTATTCCTACAATGTACTAGCCTGACATATGCCTACGACTAGGCCGACTATAATCGCACCCATAAATGGCAAAACTGACGATTCGCGTCTTGAAAATAGCTAAACTGACTATTTTGTGCCCTAAAAATAGCCAAAAAAGACTAAACCGACGATTTGTGCGGCCATAAAAATTCCGGAAAGATTATGATTTCCGGCATGAAAATGGCTAAATTAACCATTCGCGTGCCAAAAATGACCAAACTAACCATTCGCTTGGATTGCTCTTTGCGCTCTAAAAACGGCTAAACTGACGTCCAGGAGAAGACAGAGATGATTAATGTCAAATGAGATGATTTATGTCATGTGTTTGGCGAATTGTCAAATCGACCAATTCACGCACCAAGAATAGAAACAGTGTTGATGGCCCCTCGCAATTGACAGCCCTATGTACGAAATGTGTCAAATTTTTTGCGGACCCAGTGAACACCCGGGCATAGCTTGACGGTGCGCCCGCGCTGTGACAATAGGTGAGGATATTTTAACGCGTGAGTCCCCCGCCTGTGCCACAGGAACACTCTTGAATCTTTTGAATACTTGCGTATCTAAGAAAGAATAGACCCTTCCATTATTTATTTTTAAAATTAAATTATTGTAAGTTATAAGTAATTAGGTATTGACATCTTTATAAATACACCAGCGCTCATGTGACGACTAAGTGAAACGACCTCCTGGGGTATCCTTCAATTTTCAATTGGATTTACTTCAACAATTTTCTTTCTATTCTGATTCTCACGACCACAATAAACAAAACAAAGCAAGTGACACCGGTCAGATTTTACCCCAGATGGTTAGTTCATCTTAGCTCGGCAATAGCGCTGCTGTATTTATGAAATAGAATAATATGTACTTATGATTTTGTAATTTGAAAACCCCTCCCAAGAAAAAGTCCTGGGCACGCCACTGAGTGGAGACATATCTTTAGAACTAAGGAATCGGGTCCACTCCATCATCAGCTTCCGTCAACAGGAGGAGAAGAAGATGCAATCCCTCGGTGTGAAATAGAGCGGTACAAAATCGTATTCGTATCTATGACTTTTTGGTCAATGGACCCTTATAGCCGGTTCTTTGCGGCAGAAATGCGTTTAGCTTAGGAGTACATATTATTATACGTTTACCCATTTTGCTTGGCCTACCTAAGCTTTCCTCTAGCTTATGTTTCGGTTGCCATCATTTATTTTGACGAAGTCAGTAGGTCGATGGAAACGCTGCAGGCTGACTCTATCGTAGGCCAAGGGTTGGGGTCCAGATTTGTCGATAAAGTGGGAATGGATAGGACTAACAATTGTCTGAATGCTGACGATATTTCTTGCGCGTTGAAGAAAACTGGTCTTCTTCCACTGCTGAGTACCTATTTTAGCTTAGAACGAGGAAGGGCCTAAAAAATCAGGGTTGCGCTCTCTCCCACTTAATTTGAGAAATGAAATCGGGTATAGGAGTTTATTCTATTGGAAATGAAGAAGATCGATTCAATTCGACGAGGAACGAGTTTTTGTGAAGTGATGAGAAAGCAAAGGAATTATTTTTTTAGTTTAGCCGGCCAATGCTTTGATCGCTGTCGATCCAAAGAAGATTACTCAAATGATTGCCAATGTCATTTTTGTAATTTAAATTATTATTCAATTCCAACCGCTGCTTCAAGGTTTAGACTTTGGTGTTTCCTTGGAAGTTGCAAAATAGTCGACCAATTAATTGAAGGCATCCTTTCGATTTTAAAATAAGAGTGAGAATCAAATTAAACGGCGGAAAATTGATTTAATGAAAACATCATCATCTTTTTCTTTTGCTAATAATTATTTATTGAGTATAAACATTATTTTCCTTTCACTCCCACCTTCTTCTCATTCCTGTTAGATACTCTTTTCGGGCTGGCAAAGAAACGGGGAAGAGGGGCGGGAAGACAGAAAGTAGACGGCTGGCAGGGTCAAATTGTAGTGGACAAGGCTGTCTAGAGTTGTAATTACAGTCGTACGTGGTGTGTGGAAGGGGAGAAAAAATGAGAATAGAGTATGGGTTTATAAATTCCACCACGTCAAGCGCCCCTCCTTCCACCATGCCCCTCACCGCGCGTCCTTTTGAACGTAATGACTGCCTAAGTAGACTGCCTGACCGAGCCATAGTCCACCTCCATCAAACTATCACTGTGCCGGTATTAATTACAGCCCTCGTTAAGTATGTATGGAAGAAGAGTGCGGGGAGTTTTCTATTTCGCGATACAGAGAATTTATAAAGAGTAAAGCTGTTTCGGCCCACATATTTCATTTGCATTGCAAACATGAATTGAACAAATATTTTATTTCATTGTTGCCCATACATAATTATGTATTTATTGTTTATACAAAAACGTCATTTTTTCTCTAAATTAATTATTTCCCAGTAACTGCATTTTTTTGTTCACACTTTTGTAACTTTTTAAGTGTTTTTCGGCCCTCTCCCTTCGCCCATATTCGACTGAAGATACATACCGTCATTTTCTACATGAATAACCCATGAGGATGGGCTTCCGATGCGTAAAGTGTCTGAATTGAATTGGAGAAAACAAGTGAAAAAAGAAAAGAAAAAAAAAATGGGGAGCTGTGAAATCGAAAACAATGGGCTCTTTTGCATGATTTGGGGAAGCAAGAAGTTATGAACTCTTTATAAATTGTATAATTCCTGTTTAACCAAGGACTTTTAAAAATTCGTCAAAGAAAAGGGCTCAATCGCAATCTATCCATTTCTTGTTCTATCGCACCATCTTGAAGCCCCTTCCCTGGAATTTTGTCGCGCTAGAGGAGCAACGGATTCAATAATTCTGGCCTAACTACGAGGTACGTTAGTTGTTAACAGCAAAATAAGTACGTCTTCTTAGAAGTCAAACGAACAAAGCCAGAACGAGAAAACAGTTGAAATTTACGCTAATTAAACGGAATGATTCGCACGCGGGCGCCTTGAGCTTGCACAGTACAAAGAATATTCTCGCTTTTAAGGGTTCACCTTCTTCTGTAAAGGACTGAGCTTTGATATAAATAGCGAACTAAGAGACTAATAAGGAAAATCTACTCTTTTAATTGGCTACCAATGGGTTTTTGATTTCAGCTATTGTTTTGGTGAATCTGTGTTCCTTAGTGCGTTTTAACCGATGTGTAGGTATATTTCACTCCGTTTTACTTTAATTAGGAACTCGAACGTATAGAATTGAGTTCGGAGTTTAGGCTCTAGATGCCCCCCCCCCCAACACTATACCCCTCAATTAATCCCATTCTTGAGTATACGTTTCACCTGCCACCGCGGCTGAGGGTCTCAGAAAAAACTTGGAAAATCATCATGATACTTGATTTCGTAACACCCAAACAAACCAAGGACTGTCTCGCGTTTGAGTTTTTGTATTATGCCACCAGAAGCGTTCATCTTTCACTTTTTTAAACTTTACTCTTGACACATTTATGCAGAGCCAGGAAAAAAACACTAGTGAAATGCACATCCAAAAGATCCATTACAGTATTCTAAATCGTGGAGGGGGGGATGAAAATGGGGTGGGGACAAGGCCTTTAGTACTGTAAATTACCTATGACTGGTGAATGCTGATTATCATCCACACCATTCTAAAGCCAAGAAGAGGAACCCAAGTTCGAACTTCGTAATATAAGGTTACTTGACCCCTCTGTTCCAAGGCCAGGCTTGATACTTCAGCTTATCCAATAACATGTTATTTAAAGAATATGCCTTACCATTACAAGTAACAAAAAATTGTCAGGACAGATTTGACGTTGCGTGGTGGGAGAGGGTTGAACGTTAAAAAATTATATTTCCTGAAGTTTGTCGCACTGTTATTTAGGCCCGACAATACGTACAACTACTTTTACTCGTCACTATCCACCTCTCTATCTTCTTCTTCGCATTAGTTCGGGTATTGCGCAATGTTTTAGTGAAAACGCTATAGCTATGTTTCAAATCTCGACCTGTATATTCATTGCCTCCTTAACATTCCATACGTCTTAGATGAAGGGAGAAGACGTTATGAAAATCAAGCCGGCCTTCTAGGAGGGCGGTCAATTAGTCATTTTCGAACGCAATAGCTATAGGAACGGAGAGAAGGTCCACTACACGATTTCTTTACGTACTTCATTGTGCTATACAGAAATTCTCCTGGTTCCAGCACGCTGCTATACTATAACACTAGGTATTACTTGTAGGGTTTAGATTTTATGCAAAACCCATTTATTAAATTATAGAAAGCTCTATTTACAAAGTAAAAAGTTCCATGGGAAAAAATCGCTATTTTTTCAGTATTTTTTGTTTTTGTTTTTTGTTTTCACTTGTCAGCCATTTAGTTTTTTGGTATTATTTTTCGTTTGGTATTACCAACATACCCTTGCGAGGTTAATATTAAGATTACCAAAAAAAAGCTGTAATTATCGTTTCTACTCTGCACCCACCATGCCTGAGGAATAGTTGGCGTGAGCTTGACTTGAGGAATGTCCACGGTAGCAACTTTGCGTCGCAGGTTTTATGTATTATAAATCAGTTATTTTACACTAATGAAATGAGCGTGAATTCCAATATACAAAAAAAAAAAATGAAGAATAAATTGAAGAAGATACTGATAAATAAACTAGTCGGCCTTGATGATGAGGCAGGTCGACTATACGAGTAATACTCGTACCTACTATATACCCGGTTCCAACTCTCGCAGTAAACGAAGAGCCCCGAGAAGACGTCATCCCTTTCATTGTGTGTGTATTATACGTGCATACTACATACTAGGTTGTGTATACAGGCGAAAGAGGATAGCTTTCGAAATGATGACACCTTTAAAACGGAGCTCCGCGGAGCTGGTATGGAGGACGTACAGCCCGAGGAATGGGTTGATGCTTGGGGCGACTAGATGGGGAATGATTGCGGGGCGGAATGGGTGGTCTATCCACACTCCATTATCCCCTCATTAAATTCATCAACTTGACTCCCTCTTTCACAAAAATACAAGGTGTGTGGGGGGGGGGGAATAATTTGTTTCCAACACATTAACGAGCTTTCGAGATCAAACTCTTCAAAGCCCTGCTTTTCTATTAGACCCTCAAGTTACTATACAAGGGGTCATTGAAATCCAACTGCACACACTTTCAATATAATTGATATTTTGTGTATTTCAAAATAAATTCATAGGTATGATATTTTGATATTTGTTAGGTTTTGATATTTTTCATATTTTTAATAGAAGGAGAACTAAAGGGAAGTTAATGCAGAATATAAGTGGGCCTGCGGAAGAAATTGTTGATGTGGTCATCATTTTGGGACCAGAAACAAGTTAATTTGACCGAAAATAAAAACAAGTGCATAAGAGTCCCCTCGACATGAACTAGCCAATGGCTAAATTAAAATTCTGCGGATTCCACCCCGTTCCATCTTGTTTTATGTTTCATTCACAACAAATTCATTTCACGCATTCAAAAAGCAGTTTTGGGGGTTGGCTTCGTTTTAAAGAGCAATTTCACGGGTTGGGCCGTTTTCAAAAACAAAATTCCGGTCTTGGCGAGTGGGTGGAACGGGACCCACATTCAGAGTAGTCCCCTAAAAATCATAATGATGGGAAATAGTAGATCATTGATGTATTACATTGTTATATGTGAAAAGGAGACTGGAATCCAGTTGCGGACAATGAAGTATAAAGACGAAACGCTAATATTAATGTGGCAAAATTGCGAAATAGCGTTTGTTCGAGGCGAAAATGGACAAAAAGTGCTAAAATGGTGAAGAAGTGCTCATTTGAAATTCAGGAAAAGTGCTAATTCGCAGATGAAGTGGAGAAACAGTGCTAACTCGCAACTAAAATTGAGAAGAGCTAATTCTCACGGTACCCAGTTTGAGTCCGCCGATGAAAGTTAAAAAAAAATCATCATGTAAAAAGTAATCATGCGAATTAATTGCCTTAGCATAAAGACATGGAAATGCCATTAATAGGGAGTTATTGCATAACCGTTTGACGGTTAACGTTAACGGTTATGTGACGTCATGATAAGCGTAAATTTCAAATTTTGAGTTTGAGCGTGTTACATGGGTCATGTCATGTTAATTTATTTGAAGCAAATAAGTGCATCTATGCCCTACCATGTGTTCATATTTTAGAGCAACTATTATTTTGCAATAACTTTTTTTCCACAGACTCAAACGGTTACGCTTGTGGTGACGTCACTTAACCGTAAACGATAAGCGTCAGACGGTTATGCATAATAACTCCCTAATATGTAATAAAAATACGCACATACGGAGCTCCGATCGTTACTTCTCAGCAGGCTGAGCCGTTGACCGACCAACCGGAGCGGCTGCTCAATAGCTCTTTGCTGACTCACACACAGCTGGCAACTCGAAAAAGTGTTCCCTCATCCTCAAACATGTTTTGGTTCGGTTGAGGGACGTTTGCTCATTGGGCCATGGTGATGGGGTTCAAATTCATGAACCAAGTTCCAAGTTTCGTAATCTCAAACCCCTGAATTTTTCACTAAACAAACTGCCTGAAACGAAACGAAACAGATTTCCATAATATGAACGAGCCAGGAGTTTTTCCTGCGGATTCTGTTGCCCGTAGTCAGCTGGGAGAAGATCGAGCCCGTGGAAATGAACTTAAAAAGGGGCACGGGAATAAGATTTTATTCTTGTTAACTGGAAATTACGCGTGAAAGTGCTGCAAAATTGCTTTTTATTAACCAAAATCACGAAAAAGAAAAAATTATAAACCAGACGACATTATCAAGATTTCTGGAATCAAATATGAAAGGTGTTACGGGCGGTGAAAAATAGAATTGCGCTTTTTTTAGAATCAAAACCTCTGGGCCCTCAAAGCCTACAAACGGCTCTGGCGTCTGTAGGGATCAGAAGGCAATTTCTTTGACATCAAAAACAAAATATCACGCTTTTGACCCATTCAAAAAGCTATTTTTTGGGGCCTAGCTTATTCAAATGACCAATTTCGCAAAGTCATTTCGCGCATTTAGCTCCTTTAAACCTCGAATTTCGTGGATCTATTATTTTATGATTTGCGGCAAATTGATTTTTCGTTCAGTTCAGTGGCGCCTACACGGTATCCAAGGTGCAGCCGCGTGGGGGTCTATGATCAAGGACGTGGTAAACAACATGGAAGTCAAAACAAGGAAGAAAGAATAAACAAAACAAAATAGAAACGAGGGAACTGGGAAGATGAATAAAAGAAGAAGAAGAAGAAGAAAAAAAAGAATAATTAAACAAAATAAAGGCGACATACACTGTAGTATAGGTGAATTCGAAGGGTGCTAGTGTGCCAATGGGGTAAATAGTTTTTAAAAAACGGTACCTAATATTCGTGGCTAAAATAGCAAAAAAGCGGGGGGAAATCACTGATTTGCGGTCAAAAATAGATATAATGCTGGTCGTCTCAACAATGAACGGGACAGATATTGACATGGGGGAAGGGGTCACGGGTTTCATTAAACTTGGAGGGTGCAAGTCCAAAAACAATGGGGAACTTGCACATTTTTCAAAAGTTGGTGTTGCTTAAAGAGGGCTCTTCCACAAGTCTATTGCTCACATTAAACTTTGAAATAAGTCAAGGATGTTTTTTTAGGGAATTTTTAAAAATTTTGAGTGGGGGTTCGATTACGTAAAAACTTACTTATTGAAATGGATGATGCGGGGAAGAGGGGGTTAGACGAGTTTAATGGGGGGACATTTTTCATGTTATTTGTAAACAAACAATTTTAGAGTTCCCTCAAATGCTTCACCAGTAAGTATTTACGTCATTTCCCCTCGCACCATCCATCCTCTTCTGAAGAACTTTGAACCTTTTTTAAAAATCTTAAAACGCACCAATCGGGTTGCAACTTCCGTTGTTATCCTTCAGTTCACGGGTCAAATCACCGGTATGCTTTTCTACCCAATCTGAGATTCATGCAAGTTCCCCATTTCTCACTTTTTTGGCAATTTCTCCGAAATTAAGACCCGAAACAAGCATTCTCGCAAGATTTTAGACCTACGACATTTTTTCCCGACCATTCGTACTAAGGCCCCAGTACTTCTAGTCTCCCGACTACATAGAGCATATACTTGAGGTGGTGTATAAGTAGGCTCCGCCCAGCCGGGGATATTTTTGACTCACTTGAAAGAAGTTTTGGGCACCTCCATGCAATTTCTTCCTCTACGTTTCCCTCCGAAAAGGTACCTTCCCTTGGCTTCAAAAATTAAGCGAAGTTTCCCTTCATTTCAACACCATAGTTTTTATTCTATGGCAGACATTTTGCTCCGGGAGCGGAAACGTGAAAGATTAAATTGAACCAACTTTCCCGTCGCGTTTGCGTTTTATTTCCGCCGAAGACGCCAGCCAATCAGAGAGCAGATTTTCCTTCGCGTTCGTGTTCCCGTTCTGGTTCTGCCAGTTGTGCAACGGCCTTTAATGTGAAAGTGTATACTTTTTACAACGAATATTTCATTTTCTGTGTTTTATCTGGGCTTTCGTTGGCAACAGTGTCTTCTTCACGCAAGTTTCGAAACATTTCCCTCGAAGCTCACCGGGAACGCGAACGCCAAAGGTAAACTAACTTGCGTCGCGTTGGAATTTCGACCGCCAATCAGAGAGAAGAATTTCCTTCGCGTTCGCATTCCCGTTCCCGTTCAGTCGATTGTGCACCGGCCTTAACTAAGGCCCCTGGAGGGAAAAATAAAAGTTGAATTTTGCCACACTCGAATATTTATATCAGCTGATTTTTCATTACGAAAAGCGGAATATTTTCGCAGATCGCGTCAATTTTGAATCAATCGACTCTCCTTTCCCGTACCCGGTCCCGAAACGGATAGCTTTCCCGTTCCGTTCCCGTCAATTGTGCACCGGCCTTAACCTTTACATCTCCTTTAAGCGCTTCGAAACAGATGACAAATTTTTATAACCATCTCGTTTTTCAACACCTTAAGGCTCGTTTACACGGTTTAGGGCCGCATTCATAGTCGCCATTCAAGCTGAGTATTTGCCTAAGCGACTTCAAATCGGTCGTTTCAGTTAGTGAATCATCTGTTAATGAGTCGAAATAAGCGAATACTTAGCCTGAATGACGTCTACGAATACGGGCCTCAATCTCATTGCTCAATACGATGGAAGACATTTCTTTGAATAGCTCGGGCATCACGTTTATTATAGAAATTTGATGGATTAATATCAAGGTGACTAAACTTTCTATAGGTGCCGCAGATCTTCGGCCCTTCATCTACGTCACGAGTAGTCCCAACTGCCTTTGCGCTGGACCCAGTACATTATTAATTGTTGTTCATTGTTGGGAGCTCGACTCCGAAATGTTTTTTGAGCATTCATAACCGTTAATTTCAAAATTAACTTGTTTTGATGCTCTAGGGTGAGCAAAGGACTGCTCGGTGACGTCAGTCTCCACCCCTCCCGTCCGATGGATAAGCAGGTGGAAATCCGCAGCACCTGTAGTTAAGTTTAGTTACCTTTTGAAGTTAATCATCATGGAAAAGTAATTATGTTTACACGTTTCAATTTGATTGAATCAATGAAAGTGAGCCATGAAATTGAACTGTATAAACACGCCTTTAATTAAAGGATTCATACAAAATTGAGTTTCTGAATACGGTCCCTAGTCTTGTTAAAAATGACGATTTTGCCACTTTTTTCAAGTGGAATGCGGGGATTTTATATCATTTGCATTGGGAGAATATGATGTGCTAGGAGCTCGGCACCGGGAAACCTTTATCCACGTGGTTTGGTCTAAACGTGCATAAAACTACAACTTAAATATTAAGCCTTCAAAATGGGCTCCAATTGCTTTTGAGAGCAACGGGGCACTCATGGAAATGCCCATCTCTATCTCGTCTTATGAGGGGATTTTTGGTCTTTTGTGTCTGGAGAATAGGATGTGCTGGGAGCTCGACTCCGAAATTTGTTTTACCGTAAACTGTCAAGGGGTGGTTTACATGGAATTACTTCCCAGCGGTTTTTGAGCGTTCTGAGTGGTCACAAGACCGACATTCCTTTGGGTGTCCGATATCAACCCTTGAGAGTAATTTGGAACCACTTAGAAGGCTTAATAACCAGGTGGGAATTTCATGCCAATTCAAATTACACATACCTAATTACTTCATGGAAAAAAAATTTCCATCGACGAGCTCCCATCACATTCTATTCTCTTGGTCATTGGGAACTAAAACTTGTCAAAAACGACGAGTCTTGCCTCTTTTTTCCTCGTGTTTCTTGCTAGAATAACTCTCTCCGAGATCAGATTTCCAGTCGGGAGGAGGTAGTCGGCAATTTTTTGGTTGAAAATTGCCATGTTGTAGGCCAAAGCAGCCGTATGATCTTGGTAGAAATATCCAGTTTTTGGAAGAAGCAATCAAGTTCTCTCGAAGAACAGACAATTTGCCCATTATATCAATGCTCCATTTCTTGTCAGAAAAATTTTTGGGAAAAATCCTCAATTTGAGCAGTTTCCTCCGTACGTGTAACGCCCCAAAAGGTCGTTTATGAACCTGCTAAATTGAGTACTTGAGAAAGGGGAATAGCTTATTGGACGTTTCTCGCGATTATTCCACCGATTCAGCTCTCGGGCCGCTCATTTTTTCCGCCCGATGAGTAGACGAATAATAATCGTTTTTCGAGAGATTTACGGGTTGTTTCACGGGGGACGTCACTAGTGGCGAGTGCTGGGCCCTTTTTCCAGAGTTCTGCTACACCTAATTGAAATCGTTTCGGCGCCACTGTTTCAGTTTGACTGTTGATTTGGGGAGGGGGGGTGGATGGCAGCCCTGGTTAAGACGGATTGTAAACGAAAATCAGCTGAAGACGACCTTTCTCAAGAATTGTATTTGCCCTGCCGGCTTCCAAGTCCTGCAGCAAGTATAAAACAGACAAGTATAAGTTTGTGAGTTTTCTCGTATACCTTCCAACAAGATAACTTCGAAACCACTGATGGATGTCTTCATATACTAACAGCTTTTTCCATTTGCGAAAAATTCTGTATCGGAGTAGAGTTTTCCACCCGTCCTCACTCCTCCACCCCCCCCCCCAGTCATTCTTGTGCTAGTTACGAGGACGGGTGGAAAAAGCTCACTTCGTGCCGATTAAAAAAACCTGATAATATTTGAACAAATGCTGTGAGACGCAAGACATGGGAACAGTCGTGTAATAAAAAAAGACGTTTTTCATATTTTTTACGTTCAAACAGGTGCCCCAACTGTAGGACCAATTCTCAATCGTCTTCATTTGAATGTGACATGTGCCATTTGGCAATGTTTCCTCCTAACGTCCGGGTGATACAGTTGTCGTCTCTCCACAAAAAATTGTTTTTATTTATTTATTGGTCGAATCGATTTTTAGCCTGTCTAGCCCATCATCAGGACTATTATTTGAAATAAGTTTTCGTATGTTCTCCACACTCGTTAACTTTCTACTACAATTTTTTGTGTATCACCCGGGCGTCTGAATAACTCCACGACAACATGGCCAATGACAATTTTAATGGTTTCCTCCTAAATTTTCTGCTAAACTTAAGATTTAGCGAGATCAACAGAGTGTAAAAGATTTAAAATGTGTACAATTATACGCTCCTCCCTTGATATGCATTATTCTCTCATGGTAGGAGGCCTTAATACACTCATGCATTCGCCCCTCAAATTCCATAATTTTGTTTCAATAATAAATTATTCTAAACAGGTAGCTGGTTTGTGGTAAACAAAGCTCTTTACAACATTTAAAACCCGTCAAGTCGACACTTGAGAAGCTGGACTCGAAAATAAAACTGGTTTTTAGCGTTAGCCTATTGAGACATTTATTAGACTATTATTTCCCTGTTTATTATACTTGAATCTTCCGAGTGGCAGAAGTCAATCTATGAGTAGAATGACATCATCTCTTTTGAGACTCTGACTGTGACCCTGAAGTTTCCTTCTTTGCGCTGACCTCTGTGCCTTGAACTGGATAGTGAAGAAGAGCCTCCTCCGACTTCAGAATTTGTACTTGGTATGTATATTTTGTATTAATACCACCTCGTGCTTCTCCTCCTCGTTCAACTGTGTTGTTCAGCGTCAGTGGGAGTTTTGTTCCGTGTCGATTTTCAATTACTTTGAAGAATAACAAGAAACGAGGCAAACCCGACTTGATTCTTTTGAACTTTTAAACGACAATAATGAGAGATTGAGCCAGAGAAAAAAGGGAAGTCAAGCCCTTTGGAAGAGGGGACATATGTGAAAAGAATTGTGGATTTTGATGGATAGCGTCGAGCGGTTAGACAATGTAAAAGTGTTGATGAAGGGAAGACTTCTTGACCAGAGGGGTGATTTGTTGGTTGTATGGGACCGCGGTAGAACGTAACAGTGATGGCTGGGGGGGGGGGGGCTGAACACCTAGAGACACCTGCGTGAAACGATGGCTTTGCTGATGGGTGAGGTGGAGTGGGCTTGATTTGTGTTGGGAGCTAAGGCTCCGGTTGAATAGAGGTGACGCCCCTCTGTCACCTCATTACCTCAGCTCAAATGACAGTTCCCTGCTTCCAGCCAAATAGGGCCTAGAGCTATCTCTTAACAGCCATCTTCTCGCAATTAAACCTCTTTTCATTGTTCTTTTCTCTTCACTCCGCAGGACTTGACGGACGTCTAATCCCTTTGGCCCTGAGGAATGCAAAATTAATGTACTGCTGAATTACCCCGATCCTCAAGCTGTATCCTTCCAATATCAGTTGGTTACTTAAAAGGAGACATTGAACTCCAAAGTATACGCGTAATAAAAAAAAAGATTTTAAATAATTTCGTGTCTCTTAGGCCACGTGGCAATGAATCACTGTTTTTACGGACTCGGAATATTTAAGTTAATTAATATTGTAAAAACTTTAGGTGAGCTGTCAAAATCGGTTAGTATTGAAAATGTCGTGCCCGATTCCAGTTGCATATTAATTATTTTTAGGAGTCGCTCGATGAATGCGCTTTTAAGTTATTTACCATGGTACTTTAATGAGGTACGCTTGAACTGCTTGATGAGATTTTTTTTTCATACTGTGAGTGCTTCGGGTAATAATGAGGAGCATTTGTCACAACTAAATATGTATACATATAATATATAAACGGAGTTCGAAGGAGCAAGTAACCCCTTCTAATTCTGTTTTCTCCTCTGGGCTTTCATTTGGCGCAGAAACGTAGAAACAGGTCGTTCGCGTGGGATGCAGGGAATGACCGAAGGTATAAAAAGAAAGAGAAGTGGACAGGACGGAAAACAATCGGTGCAATATTAATAAAGTCACAATGGAAGTAATAGTATAATACACTTGCTCGAGGCTGAAGAACAATACCAGTTGGAAGCAGGTGGGGGTGGGGGGAAAGGAGTGGAGTTTATGTTCCGTAAAAGAGGGGGGAGGGTATAAAAGTATTACCATATAATGTGATATGAGGATTCTCCCCTGGGGCCTATCTCCCACTCTAGATGACCAAGATACCACTGCTTTAATCTGCATTGCTAATGGATAAGAAAGAAGAAAAAAGAGAATACGCTCGTCGCTGAAACTCCCAGACCTTATCTAAAATTCCCGATCTGAGATAATATGGCATCTTATCCGTGGCCTATGGGCAGACCCTTGTGGAGACAACGAACATTGACCGACTTTCGCATACGATAGGAAGTAGTCGGGTCGAACCGCACACGGCTATAGAAATTGATGATATTTCTCGCGAGAACGAATTAACTAAAGAATTACGAAAGCCAATGGCGTGAGGTTGGGCATTCCTATCGGCATAATACGCTCAGCAATCGTGTTTTTCCTTTTGTCCACACTTGAAAAATAAACACGTTGACTCGAAAAACCGGAAACCGGAATCGGTTTCGTTGAGCAAGCCGTGGAAATTTCAATTTTGATCCGTTTCCACAACTCACTTGAATTTTCATAATTCACCATCCTATAACATCCGTTCGAAACCGTGTGGAAAAGTTGCACGGTTTCGTACCAAATACGCAGTAAAAAGAGATAAAGAAATTAAAGGTCTGCGGGAAACAGGTATAAGGTCATAAAGAAACGCAAAGGACTCGGCCAGGCCAAAGGGAGGGAAGAAGGCACGTCCTCCGATACGACTTTCTCTACTTTTCAATCCAGTAGATCCAATTCCCGAACGCATCCCATTATCTTGATTGAACTATTCGGATCGGCAGCACCAGCAGGATTTCTACCTCACTCCTGCCTCCTCCACTGCCAAGAAGATCACTCACACATACACATTTGAAAGAATCGGCAGTTTCGTTCCCACAGTGTGGAAAAAGAAAAAAAAATGTTTGAGGGAAGGGGAAAGGATGGATTTAATGAACTATTACGAGTCCATTTAGAATCAATCTTCTTTTGAGCCGAGTATTACCTGAAACGGTTCAAGAATTCATTTTTTTCTGATAACGTGGAGTAGTACTAGACTAATTTCCAATGAGGAAATAATAGAAAATAAAACCGCAATCTTCTTTTTCTTAAACAAAAACACCTTTTGAGTTACTCCAAGGCAGGGGAATTTGAATGAGCATCACTATCATTGCAGAGAAAAGAACAGCAAAGGAGGCACTTCCTCCATTTTGAAATTAGGCTGTATTTCAGTGGGAAAAAGTGTTTCAGTGGAAACACGCGAGACCTTCATGGAGGGTAAAGCACTGGGGGCCGCTCGAATGAAATCGACTAAATTATACAGAAAAAGTTTCCCAAGTCTTTAATCCCCCGTAGGAGTCATTATATCCGAAAGATGTGTTTAAATATAGGATGCATCATGGATTCTTACCCCGAAGTCTAGTGGATGAACTAATTGCTCTTCAATCTCAAACCGGCCAAGGTGAATGGTGAGTCAGGGTGGTTGGTCCTGTGGAGAGGTAATCCTTCTTCTTCTATAAGTTGGCACGCTATAGAATCAACCTTCTCACCTTAAAGGCACAGGGGAAAAATAATGCGTAGACAGTGCGGAAAGAGACGGTGTTTAAGTCCTAGCAGTTTGAAAATGAAAGTTGGGGAACTCCTCCTTATTAACGGCTTCCAATTCTTCCTCGCTGTTCCTGCGATGTCACAGAAATCGCGGCTGATTTCATACGTATCGTGTATGATTCTAAAATCCATGCGTAGCTAAATCTGATATTGTAGCTTTTCTCTGTGTTTAAGACGTGACCTTAAATCTCTCAGTAACGGTTACCATGCGAGTTTGCCCTGCCGTCGCCGCGCATCTCATGACCATGAATGAGACATACTAGAGAGTTTTTCCCCAGTTACCACTGTCAAAGTCACTATGTTTCATTTAGTGCATTTTTCAAGTAAAATAAATCTGTTAACCGATCGTTGCTGAACGATGTCAGGCCTCACACGATGAAAGTTTGAATATACTATTTCCTTGGACTTATAAAGTATTATGCTCGTAAGTTTTTTGTCTAACGTAATTTTACACGCCATGACGTCAAAGGGTTAAGTGTGTATGAAATCGGAGGAGGGGGGCTTATAAGACTCCGCGTGTGGAAGACCCCCTCCCATAGAAATGAACCTGATTTATAAATATTTTTCTCCTTCCCTATACCCCATCACTCACTATTTTGCACGTACCGCAATGTCCTTAGATTATAGGCTTCTTTTTATGGAGCCTCTATTTTGTAGAATGCGACCCATCAACAATATCAGCTGTGATATTTAGGAAATCCAGTTTACATATGCTATGAACTCAGTCGATATTGCACTTTTGATCCTAAAACGTGATTCTGGTATTTCTGGTTGGGCACACTTTTTTTTTAATGTCACAAAAAAGACAGGCATATTAGTACGCCGAGCAGATTTTTTCATTCGGAAAGAAGGACCAAGGCCTTGAGCCGGTCTACAGGGTGTTCAAAAAGTGACTGGACAGAGAAAAACCAGTGAAGGGGCAACTGATTTCTGATCGAAATGACTATTTGCACTTTTCCGAAAATCCGCTTTGTTTCCGAGATATCCGCCATTTTCTGATTTTTTGAGAAACAGCTTGTTGCACACGCAGTAATCGATTCAATGGCAAAACTGATGAGCCCATTGGAAAGAGCACACAATTTTCTATTTAAAGAGCCTATTTTTATCTAGATCAGACGACATTTACTACGTTTTGAATCAGCTTATTGGCGAAAAAACGTTATTTTCTGACCACATCACCATATCACCGATACTTCCGGAATTAAGTTTCCGGAGTTAAGTTTTTGTTAATTTTTTACTAGTTTACTACACAGATTTTACTAAGTTTTAATTATTACATTATTATTATTATTATTATTATTATTATTATTATCATCATTATTATTATTATTATAACAACATTATTGTTTTTCTAGCTGTATGGAAAGGAAAAGGAATCGAGAAGAGAGCGTGGTACCTATACTTGCGAACAGACTCGGAGTGACCTGTGTAACACATACGTATTAGCTCGCGATTGCTGCATTAGAGGTCGTGCTAAGTTCATGAGAATGTCACCCCTTTTGAATGTTCCTTGTTCTTCTTTCTTTTCCCTGAGTTTGCTATCTTTTTTAGAGCTTCCAGGAGTTCCATGTCGTGCTGTTCGAATGCTTTTGCGTTTTATCACAACTTAGGTGTTCCTTAACTCTCTCTCTCAAAAAAAAAAAAAAAAAAAAAAAATGAAAAAGATTAAAAATAATCTTTGGTCTGATTGATTCATCTGTAGAGCACCGCCATTCACGGCCGCCAAAGCCTCGTGTTTTTCATCTTTATCTGTCAATCTCCCGCTCTTCCCAAACATTAGCACAGGTAACGTCTTAAATATACCCCTCGGCCTTTTGAGAATTGTCAAATCGTCTCGACTTAGCGGTTTCTCATGATAGATCTGTTGGGCTCACCTTTAATCTTTTGAGCATTGAAAATACTATTGTCCGGTTCAGAATATGACAAGAGGGGCATTTCCATTACAAAAAAGAAATTAAAGGACCGAAAAGTTAAAACCCCGGTATTATGTCGGTGAGCCGATAAATTGTGAGAAAGTTGAAGATTTAACACGGAACACGCGTGATATACAGACTTGAATCGGCCAAATTTTCAGCAAGCCTCGTAAAAACTTGAAGTAGTTTGTGAGAATTATCTTCTTGTGATATTGTTAACTCTAAAATAGTTTTCCCACGCTGTAAGGGATTATATCATGTCAATCATATCATAGAGTCATTTATTTTCGCATAAAATATAATATTCAAATTCCACTTTCAAAATATTCTTATTATTCTCGAATATGTAATAAAAAGAATTCAACTACAATCTATTTATCATCTCGACCTTTTTAAGTTTTCACTTACAAAACATAAATGTCAAAACCATCGGCAATAAGCCTTAGGCGGTCTGTGTAGGTGTCTCATAGGAAGATTCTTTTTTTTTTTGAACGACGCACGCACTCACACTCGCGTCTGTTTTTCTAACAGGTCGCACTTATTAGAACAGCGAGACGTACCCCTATATTACTAAACTTGTTTTCAAAACCTCACTCTAAGCATAATTTTCATTTTAATACTCCTCCCTGTTGTTGAGTACTTATATAGCAGCGATTGTTCTTCTTGTTTTGTTTTGTTTTTGCGATAGTTATCACAAGATAGCACGATATATATTTGTACCTTATAAACGGGTATTTCCGAGGTTCCGAGGCTGATAATTTTAAATATACCTACCCACTTATTCAGTGTCATTGAATAATTGAATTAATCGGAGCTCAACTTTGTTGACCTTATCGAAGATTTGTTCATCTCGAGGGCTACGGCTACTGTATGTCAAGCAGAGTTTAGAATGCCGAGTTGGTTAGTGGGCGACACTAGAGGGAATGAGTGACGAAAGTTAAGTTGGTAAGATGTGATGTTGGTTGGTGCTGGGCCGTAAAATGTTGCCACTGTTTTCAAATGTAAGAATAAGGTTTTTCATAAAAATTTTAATGACGTGGTGAGCAAGTGGAAGGCCTGATTATTAGAAATAACAATAAACAAATTGGAAAAGAAGCGGAACATGGGCGAGTCGTATAAGCGGCGTATAGAGTATACCCTCTTCCGGAGGAATGACATACGATTAATATTCAAAGGCGGCGGCCCCGGAGAGACTATATGTGTGAGATAAGTCAATCAGGCCGGGCCTTGTCACATACACGCCGCACCACAGGTGCCATCCCTCTCCCTCCTAGCCCATCGAATGAAAAAAAAAAGACCACACAAATTACATTAGTCACATTTATATGTATAATCCTATCACATCATAAGTTTATAAATGGTGCTCAAGCGGAACCAACAAGGGGAGCTAAACCCCCTGTGGCCTCCTCAATCGTTGATCTCACTTTCGGCTGTAAAAAGTTTTTCTTACTCCATTAGAGCAATTATTAAACCTTTGGTTAATTTAGCCATGATTAATTAATTCAGTGAGTTTATCACCTACCCGAGAAAAAGATTTTAGCCTAGTATGGTCGCAATACATGTATTACGACTAAATCGCAAATCACTTTCCTTGGATTGCTACTTTTTCCCCTACTTTTCGGTCCTAACCGGCAACGTCCGATTGTCTCGGAGTGGATCAAACCACGAGGCGCTTAGCCCCCAACGTCCCCATTCAGCGTTTCCCCCTCAAGATTCTTTTCAGGTCTGTTAAGACGGGTCCTCTATGACTCAATATTGCCAGATCAAGTCGAGCGCCAGAGGGAGAGAGTGGTAAGTCAGCTCCATACTAAGCTCAATTGCCGGCAGGATCAAAAGAACAAGACAATCTAGCAGCTCTGGCAGCGGAAGGTCCGAGTTCGAAACGGATACACTTGGATCGCACCTCAGTGCCATTTTTAATTGTTTGTAGTCGTCCGTAGTAGTATTGAAGCGTTGTTGGTGGTAGGGGGGGGGGCACTTCTCACAACCTTCCACTCAGTGTTTCTCTGTCTCACTCGGATAGCAGTTAGGGTATAGCAGACTGAAGTTTTCCAACCTGGAGTTCCCCAGAAATGAGGAAAACCGCGTAGTTGTTTTTGGAATGGGGCTACAGCGCGAAATTTTGTAGTTGATGCAGGGAAATTGTCTTTATGGATGAGCTGTACCCTGTCACCCTCCCCCTTCCAGACCACAATTATCGGGGCCCGGAGCGGAAATCTGTGACGGGTCCTTTAGAGTTAGGTATAGAAAAAAATGTCCGTTTAAGCGTTGCTAAAGGTTTAAACGATTTTGTATTATTCAAGTTACTAAATTCTGAGTGGGGTTTAAGCTCTTAAGCTCAGCTTAGTGTTAAACGGAACTTTAAACCCATGAGGTCGACCCGGGCCTTAGTGCTTCGCCTGCTCCTTATTCGCGAAGAAGCGACTTTTCTCAATTCAAGCAAGCCTTTTTCAACATTTGGCCACGAATTAAAAATTTTCTTAATTTTATCCGTAAATTAGCGATTATTCTCAATTTCAGCCGAAAATCAACGCTTTTCCTCAATTTTAGCCACGATTTAGTTTTTATGCGGCAAAATAGCGATTTTTCTCAAATTTTTCTCTATTTTACTGTACCAAAATTAGCATCAGAAGCCTTAAATTGGCATGTTTTCTATTTCAGCCGCAAGCCCGTGTTTTTCTTCATTTAAGCAGTGTATTAGTGCATATTCCCGCTAAGCGATTTAGCGATTTTTATTCTTTTTTAGCCGCGATTTTGCGCTTTTTCTCTATTTTGGACGCAAAATTAGCTCAAGAAGCCGCGAATTAGCGTTTTACTTATTGTACTCAATTCGTTCATTTCTCAGCTGCCAATGAGTTCTGTTCCCATACTTTATCCGTAAATTAGCTGTTTTTCTCAATTTCATTGTGGATTACTATACTTTTTCTCCATTTTAGCTGTTTATCAGCGATTTTATTTCCAGTTTAGATACGTGCTAGTGCCTTTTCTTAGTTTTAGAACTTTTAGACGCGAAGCACAGTGTTTTCATCCCGTGACTCAGAAACTTTTGTCAATTTTATCTAGCCGCAATTTATACATAATTTTAGCTTCCTATTAAAAATTATGTCATATAGTATGTAATATAAGTAATTGTTCTCAATTTTAGCTGCGAATAAGAGCGTTTTCTCCATTTTATCCGTGAGTTAGCGCTTTTTCCTAATTTTTGCCGTATGTCGCGTTTTTACCCCCCTATTTAACGACTTTTCAGTTTTTAGAAATCTAGCCGTGAATTTGCAGACTTTTCTCTACTCTATTTTAGTCGCAAATTTGGCTTTGAATTCCTTCAATTTCAGGCGTGAATCAGGGTGAGACAACCCTGCGACATTTTAGATCTAAGAATAGCAAGAACCGCGAAAGAACCAACACCCATGATATTTGACTTGTGTCCTTTGTGAGTCAGCCCCGCAGAATTGGCTTTTTAGGGAGGCAATCCTGCGAAATTGGCTTTTTGAGTGAGTGAAACCCCCCGGTATTGGGTTCTGTGATCGCCAATAATCCACGAAATTTAGGATTTGAATGAGAAGCCTATATACTATAAAAGTTTTTAAAGGATCGATATCCGCGAAATTCAAAATGAGCCAACACACTGGAACTTTTGTTTTTGAAAGATCCAAATCCACGAGACTAGGTTCTGTATAAGTGTCAAATCTCAATCTGTGATGGGCTTCAAACTGACCAGCCCGCGGAATACGATAGCTTTTATGAAGGACCAAAACCCGTGAATTCTTTGTTTTGAATGCTTTTTAATTACTAAACGAAATTGGGGTTTTTAAGGAATCAATCCTTCGAAATTGGTTTTTGATTGAGCAAGTCCAGCGATACATATTTGGATCTTTCAGTGCTAATAATCCGAAAAGTCGCAAACCCACGAAATTCATTTCATGCACGCGCACCACAAATGAGTGAATTGGGGTGGAGTGTAACGTGAGAGAATATAATATGCACGTGTACTATTTAGACATTTTCTGAAGAAATATTTCCCATTTCCTCAAGCTAATTCGAACGTTTCAAAAATCAAACTCAAAATTAAGGTAATTATGGTAGTATAAATTCTTTGATGGGCTCTTCTTCGTGAAAATTCTTTGCGGCGAAATAAATCGAAGCACCAGGCCACGGCCTTTGTGTAAACCTTATGCCGTTTTTTACGCCTCTCCCTCACGTCACCAGACCTTTCAAATTATAGTTATTTAAAAAATGGTAGAGTTTTGGGACTACATAGTAGTGGAGTCCTCAACAAGTCTCTTTGAAGTCCTGCAGCGAAATATGCGAGCTTCAAAATAAAGATGTGACAAACAACTCCGCAGGAGCGATAAATGCCACTTGCATGGTTGATTGTTGATTCGATCGTTACACCGACGATTCGGATGAAATTTATTTAAAATATTTTAACGTTCCGACGCTAAGTCAACGATATAGATTCTGATTGTATACAAATAGTTGCTGTATTACGTCATCTCTTTCATTTCTCCCATGAGGCTACTGTGCGATGCGTATACACATCCCTGACCCTGGCGTACTGATGTCGTCGTACGCAATGATTCTCCCCATAGTATACACTTTTTTTGCCAAAACTTATTTTAATATTATGACCCACGAGAAATTATCAAAACTATTCAAAGTCAGAGAAAAGCAGATTTAAAGGATTTTATTGGGTTAAATATACACGCACCCTTTCATGATATAACACCCCTCCCTCCTTTATTCCGCGTTCTCTTCACTTGAAAATAATTTAAAACATGTCTTTGCTTCACTTTCACTTTGCAAATAAATCTCCCCGAGAGTACACTTTGATCCCTTTGATAGTGCTTACTTATACCAATCAAACAAGGTTTGGTATAATAATATATGTATACCTTACCCATGATACGCAGACAAATTGAGACAATTTTATATTTAAAAACACGAAAAATTGTGTTCTTATTTTATGAATATTTAAAAAATAAAAATATAAATATTATGTGCTCACCCTGCTGGAAATAGTTGGCTTTACGGACGTACACGCACACAAGAGCCATGAGTTGAAGTTGTGACAGTCGCTGCCGCGTCGACGGTGGAAGGGGCAGTAAGTCCCTCAAGTTGGCAATTTCGGCATTAATGAGATCGCGCCTTAATTTGCTCGCCCCTTTTGTCGACTTGGTTGCGTCGAACCTGTTGACAATACACGGAAAAATGTTGAAAAAAGTCGGCTATAAGTATTCTTCTCATCAAGTTCGTTAAACAGTTATTTCTGGAATTATTATTGTGACGGTATTATAGTGGGAGATTATCCGCGAACAAAGACGCCAGCCACTTTGTACCAAAGCTCCTCATTGTTTACATTGGAGAGTTGACATTCTCTTCAATGAAAAGGGTGGACGGATAAAAGGGGGTCGGTATATCGTTCTTTGAAACTCACTTCGGACAACCAACTCACTCATCATCGCGAAGCATCAATAATTTATACTTACTATCCCTTCCTGTGATAAATGAATTCTCCTTCCGAAAGTCCGTGACTGGTCGAAAAAACTGTCTCGCCGCTCTTTTTTTTTCCTCTCTCTCTCTCTCTTTCTCTCTCTCTCCTCCACAGATACGTACATAATGGGTCAAAGAGAAACTAGCTGATTTATATCGAAAGATGTATTTATGGGATTTAAAGTTGTATATGTATAGAAAGTATAGAAAATACGCCACACACATACTGCACATGCGAGGTTCGTGCTAATGAGGGCTACTAATGATGTTCAGTGGCTTTAGCCATTCAGTTTTCTGTTTTATCTGAAATCTTTTTTACCTTTATTATTTTCTTTAACCCATCTGAAGGGGTAGAAGTGATGGGAAGAATCACTTCTTGTTTCTTCAAGTGACCGTTTCAACTTCACTGCGGTTGTAAAAAATATGATTTGAAGATATTAAACTCTTGATCGTTTGTTATAACATAGCAAATTTTCTTCCAAGTAATTATTCCTATCCTTTTCGTTAAAAGCTTGTCAAGAAATAGAAAGGACGAGGAGGATGATGTTAATGCTTCAGGAACTTTATTTGAACCTCATTTTAACAGGATCTCCCTTACAGTTTGCATCGTATTGTAAACAAGAAGGAAATATTGCAACGCGATTTTTAAAAAATGATTTGAAGGGTCTGCAACTTAATAGTTCATTAATAAAAAATGGAACGCCGTAGTACTTCCAAGCTCGTCATCCAGAGCCTTGAAAAGCAAATAAAAGTTGAAAATTGCAGTCTTCGTCCTGTTCAATTTTATGGTCTTTCCGATGTTCCCAGCTTTTGTTAGAATAAAAAAACCTTTCTGGGTATCGTAGCCATCGTAGGCGGAAATGATATTTATACGGTTAGTATATTTCGCGGGTATGTACAAAGGGTATTAAAGGTACAATGGATGCAAAGGGTGGAGAACACGAGGGGAAAATATGAGAACTCGGGATTATCCCTCTGAGTGTGTGAGCAGAAAGCAAAAAGCGGACAAGTTATGGCAGATTGGCCATTCCACACACTTTGAGGAAGTGTGGGGTGAGGGGGAAATGAACTGTAATTATGTCGATCCCTTCACACAAATGGTCACTTCGGGATACGGTTAAGGAGCACAATGTCAGAGTTAATAAACGCTAGTCTCAATAATTTTAGCCTGGTGCGAAATAGGCTCTCTTTGCACCTCTTGATGTTGAAAAAGTGCCTTACTCGTTTTCCCAGATAAAATATTTCATACGAGCGTTGAAACTTTATTTCAAGCATTTGGCAGCGAGAGAAGAACTCTTTTAATTTAGATTCAAAGCAAAGGGTTTTAAATGAAGAGTATTCACAGGGTACGTTGAATTTAATCTCATGCCAGCATTCGTTTACCCGTGCACCACGGTGAGGGACACAGAGTGCCAGAATGTAATAGAATTACTAAGCCTGGACAACATCCCAGTGCTCATTGGCAGTGCGTAGCTAAGCAACGGGAGGTTTCGTCCTGGCTTTGTACTTTCATCCACGTCTTTCAGTCGTCGAACCACTCAGTTGCGGTTTGTTTTATCAGTATCTATGGCATGCAGCCAAGCAATACGAGGCTCGAGATGTTCTGCTATCGAATGTTATAGTCACGGTCTCGAGTCCACAACCTTCCGTTCCACGCAATCATATCAGTCTGCGCAAGTCTGTAACTTCCCCTCTGATATTTCGTGTTTATTCGTCCACTCATTGACTGAGTATTTGGGTTTAGACAGCGCAGCCTTCAAGTATTTCCCATTGGAATAGCTCACCACTGAGTATCTTCTCCGATTTAGAGTTTTACCAATTTCCATTGGGTCAAATGATTTGTACCATGATCAACTTATCAACTTGGGCGTTGCTATAGGCAGCTTTCTGAATTCCCCTCAGGCCTCGATAGTATTCGTCTCATCAATTAACGAGTCGGATAATGACGGGGGAAGGGGGTCAATTGGAATTTCACGCGTAATATTTAGCACCGAAACAAGCAATGTCTCCAAAATCAAGACCCGCGAAACACATTTTCGTAGATATAAGATAATAAGCAGTGTCGTGAGTCGGAAGCGGCCAACCTATAGGCTACAACAAAAATGGTCTCGAAACTGCAATTTTTCTTTAATAGGGATCGGACCAACGATATTTAAACCTGGATTGCTCACAGCGGACTGGAGGGGGCAGGTCGTCCCCTGATAAACAATCACCCTGTCCCTCTCCATGTGTAGTTATGGCAACACAACTCTCTTCCGGTATTTACTTTGAAACTCCACCCTCTCACCCACTTGGGAGCTTATTTGATGGCTATTCTTTATCAGCAGTGAAGAGCAATCCAGTTCTTTTATACATTGTTGGATCGGACACGGCAACGTTGCCATAGAAATCCTGCCCCCGCCGGTCGTTTATCAAAGCATATGTGGCATCCAAGAATCTACCAATCATGTTCGAGAAAACTTGGATGCCAAACAAAAGGTGTCTGTCCCCGATTAAGGCTCTAAACTTGCAAATTCATCGGTCAATTTCGCAAATATTCGCGTAATTTTGCGTCTATTCAAGCAGGGAACTTGTCATTTCGTTCAAGTTAGGACCGTAACCGTAACTTGTAAACCAAATTTCAGTTGCAAATAAATTCAAAGCTTTGGGCTCAGTCGGGGCCTGCTTGCCCCGGACTCAACAACAAAAGGCCCTGAACTTGCGCAGTTTCGCTGAAAATAGGACGTGAAACTTCCAACATCACTGATATTCACCCAGGAAACTTCCAATTTCACGGATATTTGTCGAAAAAATGTTACAACTTTGCGGCTGTTCGTCAGGCTTTGAACACTGTCATGGTTGGCTAGCCCTGGTTCCGGTACCACTTATTATAGAAAACACCCGAAACTTGCAATTTTGCAGAAATAAATACTGAAAATTTGTAATTTCGAGAAAATAAAGACCGCGGAAATTAAGCAATTCCGCTGATATTCCGACCCGAACTGGCAATTTCACCGAAATTAAGACCTGGAACTTGCAATATCGCGAATATGCAGGTTTTAAAATTTCAATGTTGCAACTTAGCGGCTTTTCGGCAGGCTTTGAGTGCTGTTGGGACTGGCTTGCCCGGGATCCACGGGTTTTAAAAAATAAACTTTCAATCTCTCTGAAATTGAAACGTGAAACTCAGAATAGCGTTAATATTCAGCTATGAGAATTCCAATTTCGCGGATATTTGGTTTTAGCGCGAAATTTGGCGGCTATTCGTCGGATGACTTGGGGCACTGCCATGCCGTGGCCGGCTATATATCCCGGGTTTTGCGGTCACGAAGAAAGATCCGCGATTTATTTCACGGAAATAAATACCAAAAACTGGCAATTTCTTACACGATTAATGGCGTTTTCCATTTCCATAAAATTCAGCTCTGGAGCCAAACATTTCCACATGTCTTCTTAGTTACCATATGATATAATTCCGAGAAGACGGGTGGAAATGCTCGTCTCCAGAGCTGAATTTTATGCAAATAAAACGCTATAAGTTTTTTGATCATAGATGCCATTTTCCAAAAATTAACACATGCTCCCTGCCTGGAATGCTGTACCGTCTATAGGCGTGGGCCCGACGGGCCTGTGCCTCAGAAGAAAGATACTCGCCTTTTATCGACAGCCGACCAGAACGTCGATCGAACCGATTGATTGATCGATGTTTGAATGGCTGTCAGGGAGTTCCGGACAACGGGGCCAACTTTTTTTATGTAGGTATAGGTTAAACAAGGGTTACCTTATCACGATTTGCATAGGATTGCATGGGATGGGGGTAGATATCAGCCCATCTGAATATAACCTCTTTAGCCCCGATGTCGGTCTCCCCTGTCACGGCCACCGAAAGCGATCAAATTGACCTAAAAGACCTCATCCCGACAGAAAAAAGTGTGGTCTTTCCGAATCCGTCGTCAAAATTGCAAAACATTCACTCGGAAGCGAGCAACTCGCATTTTGTCGAGAAAAGTGACTGAAGCCTTCTTTAAAATCTTTAATAAAATCATATCTCGAAGAATTTTGATTTTGGACCATAGTCGATAGGGTATTTTTGATCACAAATGAGGTCTAATTTCACCCTTTTTTTTTTTTTTTTTTTTTTTTTTTTTTTTTTTTTTTTTTTTGTACAGGCCAAAACCGACTACCCTGTATTTTTATGAGCCTAAATGGTTTAGGGTATTATTTTTTGATCCGGAACTCGTAGCGTAACGACGAAGTAATGAGGGGTCTAAAAAAAACGGGGAGGGGGGTCTTTGGCTAATCCTCGCTCAAATAGTGTTAAACCCTGATTCTCTGTTAAAATTGAGAAAAAAGCGCTAATTCATCGCAATATGTTTTTTTTTTTTTTTTTCTGCGCGTCGGCAACGTGGCCATTTTGCGCAGCTATTTAGACGAATAACTACATAATCTGCGCAATATGTGAATACACCGTTAATTCGCTACTAAAACGGGGAAAAATTACTTTTTTTTTTTTTACATAAATTTACGATTTCTTCACATTCAAATATGAGTTACCACTTTTTGTGACTGTGTGAGTGTTTTTTTGTTTCGTTCGTTTGTTTTTTTATTTGTTTTGTTTTTTTTTCAGTTTTAGCAGCGTAAAATCGCAGTTTACTTCTAACATTGAGAAAAAATGCAAATTCCCTCCTAAAATAAGGAAAAAGTGCTAACTCGCATGGTTAAATGTGATAAAATCGCATATTTCTTGGCCAAAATTAAGAATTGCTAATTCACGGTTGAAAATGAGAAAAATTGCTCATACTCAAAGCTGGAACTGAGAGAACGATAATTCACGATGTTTGGGGGCATAGCTTCAAAGATTGAGAAGAAGCGCTAATTCGGGGCTAAAAATGACAAAATTATGTGCTAGTCATTACATATGTGAATACATCGCCAATTCGCGGTAGTAAAGGGAAAAAGCGCTAATTCACAGCTTAAATTGGGAAAATCGCGGCTAAAATTGAGAAAAATTGCTAATTCATGGCTAAATGTGAAATAATTTGAAAATGCTTTAATGTGCGGCTAAATTTGAAAAAATCGATAATTTGCAGAGCATCCTAATTTACCGACTCGCATAAAAATCAACCCGGCAGTCTAAAATTGAGAAAACCCGCTATCTTGCTGCTAAAATGGGGGAAAAGTGCTAACTCGCGTACCTAAATGTGAAAAAATCGCACATTCAGGGCCAAAATTCAGAACAAGTTCAAATGGAATGCTGAAAATGTGAAAAGAACGTCAATTCGGATTGTTGTACGCAGCTTTCATAGCTGAAATTGAGAAGAGGCTCTAATTCAGGGTAAAAATTGAGAAAAGTCCTAATTCATTGCTTCATCATGTGAATACAACAATACCAATTCGCTAGTTATATTGGTAAAAAGAGCTAATTCGCTGCTAAAACTGAGAAAATCGCTAATTCGCTGCTAAAACTGAGACAATCGCTAATTCGCCGCTAAAATGGAGAAAAAGTTCCAACTCATGGCATGGTTGAAAATAATATCGGAAAAACTCAGATCCGCTAAATTTGAGAAAAGCGATAATATGCGGGACATCCTAACTTACAGTCAAAATTGAGAAAATTCATGGTTTCAACAGCCAGAGTTGCTGAGATAAAGTGCTAAGTCAAAATAAAGCAAAATAAATTGCTAATTCGTGACTCGACGATTTGCGAAAAGTGCTAATTGAGAAAAAGCGCTTATTCACAGCTCAAGTTAAGAAAACGCTAATAGCAGATAAAAATGAGGAAAATAGTTAATTCGCGTGTAAAATTTAGAAAAAACGCTAATTCAATGCTAGAAGAGGGAAAATAGCTAGTTTATGGCAGGGACGTAGCCAGCCTTTGATATAGGGGTGGGCATCTTGACGTGAGAACTATAGTCAGGTGCATCCAGTGTCTGTATATTGCAGGCTTATAATATTCGAGGATGAGACCCCAGAAAGAGAAATCGTCATTTCGACCCCAGAAACTGAATTAGCACAGTTAAAGAGTCGTGAACTAACAAAACCAAACACTCTGCTGTAAAACTGTCTTTTCTGCATTCTATTTCGGAATTCCCGTCAAATAAATGACAACCCCCCCCCCCCCCGAAAGTGGTATTTTTGGAATTGAACTTGGAATCTTCGTCTCCTGGAAAGGTAACTGCGGTATTTTAGTCCTAGGCTAATGGTTTTTCATCAACAAAACGACCGTGACATTGGGTTTTCTGTGAGCCAGAGCCACGAAAATGGGCGTTTAGCGAGAAACCCCCGCGGAATGGTTTTTATAGAGAGTGAAATCAGCGATCATGTTTTGTTTAGTGTTTCAGGCCTGCAAAAATAAAATCTTAGTGCGCAAACCCCGTGAAATAAAGTAATATCAGGTAGTGAGCGAAATTCAGGAAAAGAGGGGCTCCAATGTTATTCCAGGCCCGGGACCCCAACTTTCTTGCTGGTTTATGATCACTGATCAGATTGAACGTATTTTCTGTGCAATTGGAAAAGGCTATTACATTACTGCAGAAAATCCATGTAAACCTTATCTATTTTGTCGATTGTACGAATACCAGTCCAGCAACGTTTAGGGTGCCGAGCACTGCCGACCCCACCATATCAACTCACAGCCTTCGTCCTTCCTTACCTGCGGTGGACAGGGTTCGAAAGAGTTACCCCACTACAATAACCTTTTCCGCATTCTAAACGCTACTGGACACTTGGACAGTGCAAAAACAATAATCGCTATTCGTGCGGTAAAACGTATAATTTATTCGTGGAATGAAACTTACACGGATTAAGAAAATGAATAAGATTTACGCTAATAAAACTAACCCGATAAGTTAATGATTATTATAATGAATTGACGCGGCAGATGAAACAAACCCAAAAGAATACTTACGAGCCAAAGTTTTCTTCTTTATTTTTTTAGTTTTATGAAGAGGAGAGGAGGATCAAAATGTGATCCATCTCATTGTGTATAGCAATTTAAAAGAGGGGGAAAGTGGGGCATTAAACTCATTCGGCTAAGTTCTTTTCCCAGTTCAGTTGATTTAAGAAGATTACCATAAAATTAGTGATAGCCCGAAGGTCGGGCCCCACGGTGTTTAATTGGGCTCTCCCCATCAACCCGGGCTCCAATCCCAAAATACACTCACGTAAATGGTATATAGGTACCCTCCCGCAGTTCTCTCTCGTTCTATTTCAAAAGAGTCTCCCTCCTCCTCATTGGAATATAATTTATTTTAAAATTCCTCCACTCAAATAAGAAAAAAACAAAGTCTTTCCCGCCTTGTCGGAGCTGTTTATATAAGAAAACAGAATCGCAGACATTAAAGTTTCGATCGTCAGACCCCCAATCTTCGGTTAGGATCTGTAGCCTGGTTGGAGGCAGTTGATGCAAAGGATGGACGAAGACTATAACGAACCACACTGCCACTACTTGGAACGGCGGAGAGGAAGACCGAGGCACCGATTTGAATGTTAAATCAGTTCCCAACTTAACTTCATTAATGAATGTTTTGTACTTTATCCAAATCTAGCACCCTGTGAAACGTCCCTTTGTCGAAATCTTATTTACTTGAGAAGTGGAAAAGGTGAGGTCAATTTTCTCTCTCTCTCTCTCTCTTTTTATTTTCTTTTTCTTTTTTTTATTTTATTTTTAAATCGATGGTTTAAGAACTTTAAATTTAGAACCTCGAAGGGCCTAGCCTTGCCAGATTTTGCTCCCTCATACTAATGGCCACTGCTTCCTTCGAGAATCAAAAACACTACAAATATCACAACAACTATCAAATATCACTACAAAGACCTGTTGACCAAAAGTTCCAAAACTGTTGTTCACAATCAGGTATTTCCGGAAATCTTCTGATACACGTAAAACTGAAAGAACCCTTCTACCCACTCGTTCTGAGAGGAATCTTTCGCATGTACACACAAAGTCATCGGTTACAATCTACTATCACGAAATATTTTTATATCAAGGAAGCAATGAGTGAGAGAGGTTGGTCTGCTGGGAGTGCTGGGTCATCCCGAAATTAGCCTACACCTAAAGAGTAAGACACAACTACAGAACTACACGAAATGCGATTAGTGGACAGGTCAATGAAAGACCTGCCCGTTGTAATTATGACCGTACCTACTCCTTATTTCTTCTCTTTTTATCTGTTTCTTTCATACGCCCCCCTAAGGGAGTCCTAATAGTTCTAGCGTGTTTGCCTGAGGCTTTGGCGTGAGAATCTACCGCCTTCTGTATTACACGGCTCAAATTCCTTCGTCAGAAAGAGAAAAAGTTCTACGGTATATGCAAAACGATCTGCCTCATTGTTTGTTCTTTGATTTTACTTCCATGTTTTTTATTTATTTTCTCTTCGTCACAGTATACAAAGAAACGCTAAGTTCTTACTTATTGTTTGCATGATATTTTGTTGCACATTGACCTCATTCACTCTGTGTTATAGAACACACGGCAGCGTGCCCAAGAAAATGGTTGAGGGGGATGGTTATCAGCGCGTTATCTCAATTTTGCCGCAAAGCGAATTTTTTTCCATTTTTATGGCGAATTAATGAATTTTTCACTTCTAGTCATGAATTGGCGCGTATTCTCATCCACAGCCACCACTAACTGACATTTTCTCGATTTTTGCAGCGAATGAGGAGGTTTGATGGGTTAGAACTTAATCATAAATCTATTTTTCAAGTTTTATTACTGCTAAAATGGAGCATAAATCGGAATCAGCTCGTAAAATAACCCAACACTTTTAAAAAATACATTATTTTTGAAGTTTTAACGGGTCCATAGACGTACAATAATTATTGCGCAATAAATTTGTACGATATTTCGTTTCCAAATGTTTACAGTTAAAAAAATGGGTTGTTCATTATAATTGTGGAACCCATCAATACAACCCACAAACGTTCAATTTTATTGTACAACCCCTAGTTTGCGCAATATTTATTGTACGTCTATATGGGCCGCTTTAGGCCATTTCAAACACGCCAGCTGTATAGTCTGTCCACTTAGTGATGGGCTCTCGAACGTGTTGCTTCATTTCGATAGTTCGATTTTTGCACTCCCAAAAAAATAACCGTTGCAAAAGGTAGGTTTGCTTTTTTGTGTGGTTATCCCGACTCTTAACAAACCCCCCTACCCCCAATCATAGTAATAATAATAGCGGAATAGCGGAACGGGGAAGGGTTGTACACGAATTCTTATGTTGGAAGTGTATTTTTTAAAGTATTTATGGCCCGTATTCATAGACATTTCTTAAACTTAAATTTCCTTAAGTGGGCGTCGAAACATATGATTTTTTTCCAACAAAAACTGATTTGATTTTTACTTAGGAGAATTTTAACTTAAGTAGCGACCATGAATACGGGCCTATTTATCACAGATTTTATTTGGTAACACTTCGTTGCAAGGGAATCAATCACAGAGCAATCAAGTACATGAATAAAGGCTTTACCGCACGGGTTCCTCTCCGAGGGGGATTGTATTCCAACACTCTGGAAGAGAAAAATGCAGGGAAACCAGAAGTATTTTCAAGATCCGAGAATTGTGGCGATTCAGAAGCTACACCTTGGGCGATTGAATTTTCTGTTTCAAATGTCACGTTTCTTGCAGCCGAATGGTAAAGTTTTCAAGCGTTTGTTGGAAATGGGCGCAGTCACACAGTCATGACTCATGACTTAGCGTCTGGGGTTTTAAGTTTCCTGGGTAAAATTAATTTTCAAGAGTCATTGAACGCTCACAACGTCGTTATTTTCCACAGTTTAGTCAAAATAGTATTTCTGAGCTTCAAATGCAAGTATTTTGGCGGATAAGCGTGAACTTTTTCTGTTTCTTGATCGAATGAAAGCGTGTAGGTGGAAAAAGTATGCCCTCTATTGTGGTTCGAACAGGAAAATTCATATTTTCGCTCATAATCGACTGTTTCACGGCTAAATAGCTGGTTTCTTGCTCCTTGTTGATGCGGTATTTCTCAGCTTAGTTTCTACAATGGAGATGGTAAAGTGTAAAATTATTGACAATTTTCCAGCGGTTTCCTGGCTTTTTCATGAAAGCATATGGTTTTTATACTTTTTCACAGTACCATCACACGAACATATTGAAAATTTGATGGCATGACATAAAAATGTCCTCGCGTGTACAGGGCTTAAGGCCTTGCCACACAGAACGCGAACTGGTCCGCTCGCCAAAAAACCATTACAACATGGGTGAGATATAACCCGTTACCATTGTTTTTCCGCGAGCGGACCAGTTCGCGCGGCAGTTCGCGTTCGGTGTGACGGGGCCTTTAACGTTGGGAGAGTTCCTAAATTCAGCAGACGAGTAAAAATGTCCATCGTGATTGAGCCTTTCCTCAAATTTATCATGTGTTAGGGCCGTATTCAGAAACCAACCTTAACCTTTACGTCTCCTTTAAGCGCTTCAAAACAGATGACACATTTTAATAAACCATCATATTTTTCAACTCCTTTAGTAAAGGCTTCGTAAAGGTGGGTTTCTGAATACGGCCCTTAGTTTTGGAACCTAGGGCCGTATTCAGAAACCTTCCTTTACAAAGCCTTAACTAAAGGAGTTGAAAAATGTGATGGTTTATAAAAATGTGTCATCTGTTTTGAAGCGCTTAAAGGAGATGTAAAGGTTAAGGTTGGTTTCTGAATACGGCCCCTAATCCATCGGTGAGCAAAGTGGTAAATTTAGAAACATGCCCATTGCGAAAAATGTTCGATTTGGCGGAATTTGAAATATTTTTAAATGTATAAGGGGGATTCATGCTCTGAAGTTTAACATATTATGTTATCGACGTAAACCCTGTTATTTCGTATTTTTTGTGTTCAGTTTCTCCATTTCCATGGCCTTACCCCCAGCGCATTCATCCTCCCCCCCCCCCACCTCATATTTTGACCTCTTTGGCACGTTTTCTAGGGGATATTGAGCAGTGTCCAAGGGACTCATAAACCACGTCCGGCTCAAATAGAAAACATAAAGCCCGAGAATCGCACGGTTCACCTCTGAAACCAATTTGGCAAAAATGATCAAAATTTAAAATTGGACAGTATCGCGTATTTCGAGAATTCTTGACACAGGAAACCGAAAATCGGACGACGGAAGGACAGACGGACGTTGAAGGGGTTCTAATTGTGAGGCCACCGTTTTTGGCCACTTAATGAACACGTGCCCCACTCAACCACGCAAAGTCCCAAACCAGGGTAGCTTAGGCAGGGGCAGGAGTGCTTTATAGTCACGAAAAATGTCCCAACCACAACCAAAGCTTTAAACTACAGTAAAAGTCCCAACGGGAAATATAACCAAACCACTGTAATTCTTCAAGTAAAAAGTGGAAAAATAAAGCCCAACGACATCAAAGCTCCAGCGGATTTAGGGGAGGGCTACGATGAATTCATCATTTTAATAATCCTAAAATGGAAGAATTCAAGTTTAAGAAGTTTAAGGCGAAGAAAACAATAAATACTGTTAAATATTATGTGATTTATAATACACATCCACTTTCTCAATAGAACTCTCTGAGGCCCCCGCGTGTCAGGATATAAATGATTTCCAACTCTCTCATTTAGACTCCGACTATATATGATTGAGGCTCGTGAGCCGGTCAGCCTGATTCTGGAAGCTTAAGTGGACCCAGCTGATAGACTCTAATGGTTCGCTTTTTTTCCTTCCACCCTTTTTTCAATCAAGATAAGTTTTACATTTAGAAATACAGTTGTTCTCTTAAGTTGGTGACATTCCCCGGTGTGCCTGACGCGGCATGGGACTCACCCAGCTTTTTACTGGCACAGCTTGCCTCGGGTGAATTTATTACCTTGAGATTGAAAGGGAAGAAATTAACCTTTGCTGAATATTCAGTTTTCGCCTTTATAAAACAATTAAGGATATTAAGTCGTACTCCTTTTGTTCAGACGTCATTTCTTCTCTTTCAAAAAGCTTACCCCGAACTACTGCTATGACGGACGTGAAGAAGCTCTCCTCTCCTAGAGCTCTTTTTTTTTTTATTCAGATCGCGGAGCTCATTGTAACACCTTCACAGCACTGTATGAGATCTCTTTCTCTCTCTCGCTCTTTCTTCTCTCGCCTGTTTTTCCCATGGGCCGGCCACAAGCAAGGAGTGTCACTTTGATTAATGCTTCCTTAACCCCGTTAGTGAGACAATCAACAGACTTGCATTCACCCTCATGAAGACTCGATGAAAGACTTCACCACACTAACACTGTGATTAATTGACTTCTCTTTATCACAGAGGCGCTTTAAAAATGAAGAAAAAAAAAACAAACGTACGCGCTTTACTCATCTCTTAAACGGACGGCCAAGACGCAAATAGGGGAGAGGGGATGGTGTATAGGAACATATCTGGAGGCATCCCAGAAATCTATTAACTTTACATCTTGTTCTTCTGGGGGTAACTGATTTATTTCGTTAAGCAGGCGTCAGAACGTTGTTGGGGAAAGAGGGTCGAGACAGTGACACTCCCCGCACCACCTTCAGCCATTGATATCGTTGGTCTCCTAATTAGTGTTGATGGAACCTTTATTTAAGACATTATCATACGCTGTATAATGTACGTAAGACCGATGTATACGCCAGCCCAGTAATTATTGGTTTATCCATCGCCTTCACAGTTGAATCTTTAAAGCAAGTTAGACATGCAGTAAATAACCCTTTTTCCAATCTTTGAACAAATGCAATTCTGTCTTCTGCTATTAATAATCTGTGATCTTTCACAAGACCAGTTAAACGCAAGTGATAATTATTGCAGTTGTAAATTGTTACGTAAATTGCAAGTCTGCAGGTTAGCTATGAAATTTCCATTAAATGAAAAATAGTTGAGTTTATTGGCGCCCGAGAATTTTTCATATTTTACAGTCTTTTCACCAGAGAAAATGTTGAAAGACAAATTCAAGTAAAACAATACTGAGCTTACGTAAGGAAAAATCTATTAATAAAATGAAATGAATCGTTTAGAATCACGGTACAATACGATTGTAATACTAATAACAGTTGTCGGAAGTGCCGAGTTGAATTTCAGGCCCTCACATCATCATGGGGCTCCGCAATGGCAATTAATGAAACGGCTTTGGGGCCCCCAACAAGCCGATTACTCGTTCTACCCCTCCTCGCAAATAGCCCTTCGTTAGTCTAATAAGAGTCTGAGTAATTTATCAATTAGCTTGGAGCCTAGAAGAAAGATCAGGCCTTTCTTAAAAGCTCCGAAGAATACCGTGAGAACCGAACTTCGTTTTCATACCGCGCGCACCGTCTCTTCTAACTCCCTCGCCTACAATTCCACCACCCTTCGCGTTCATCAGTCTCTCTTTCTCCCTCAATCCATCCTTCTCCTCCGACATCACAATCTATTTTGTTCGTTCCCTTTTTTCTCGAACGTGTACGGGATTTTTTATTTGTAATCGCCCGTTTGCCCATATTTGCGGAACTCGTCATTTTTAATTAAAGTCACAAGCAATGAAAATCTTGGCAACTCCATTTCTTCGAAAGCTACGATGGTGTAGTGGGATGGGTGAGGAGCAAAACCAGCTCTTGACTTCATATCAACGGAAATTGATTCCTCACCCGCTCATATACTCCCCCCCCCCTTCCACACGCTTAATTTACGATCCATTCAGTCGTATACTGTATCTCACCTTGAAAAACTGTTAAAAGTTGATTTACGAGGTGTGACTTTTAAAAGATTGAAATTAAAACACGCGTGTGTGTTTCTGTTTATATACGGCGCGCCAACTTTCCAGCGAATTGTTTGTGGAATAAAAATGGAGCACGCATGAAGTTATCGCATATTTTACCTTTTACGTGTGAAACTCCCCCACCGCGAAGTTTAAATCTCTCTTAGCAGGAAATATTTCTGCCATGGCGGAAGAACTGACCAAAAAGAAAACACCTGTATAAATACACTGACATCCCTTGCACGCGTCTCTTTTCAACTCCCAACAGATATTTCGTCTCCTAATCAACTCGGCGCCAAAACAGGAATACAAATTGGTCGTGAGGAATTTATTTACTTCCTTCAGAAGGGTAAGGAATTTGATGCCTGTAGACTGTCTTCTTTGAAACCGCAGCATTCTCGTTCAGAGAAACCAAGGAAACAGTGCTTCCATTACTCAATCAACTTAAAAAGTGTCAATTTCGCATGTGTATAGGGAGCTATGTCTTGAAGGTGACGAGGTAAAGAGAAATTAATAATTATTCATAAATGAATAAGTAACAGAGCTCTTATCGAAGTTTATACGTATTCACGACACGCGTAATCGTTACGGAAATAATAGGCTTAAGCTGTTAGCAGATTCTTTTTAAGTAGGAAAACAGATTAGAATCGCGGTATTCGTTCGCACTTATAAATTTTATATAAAGTGTGATGCGAAGGTAAAATAATGAAAACAAAAACAAAAACTCAACAATTCAAGCGTTGCACGTTTCACACACAGCGTGGGCTTCTCTAGTACTTACCTATAGCGTTTTTTCTCCTTCGGACTCTCTCTCTCTTCTTCGGCAGCCGTGCCGGCATTGGTTTTTATGTGTCTTATAAGGCAGCCTGAGCCCCCTTATACGCGGGACTTCTCTTTCAGCCTAAATATACTTGAAGATACGGTTTTCTCGCCGGCAACACTTTTTCTCCCTCGTCTCCTCACCCTGCTCCACCCCCTCAACCCTTGACTTATGTCCGTCCGTCAATACAGAGGAGATCACTGATGTATATTATACAGGTGTTATCGCCTTATTCGTCCGAGGCCACGCACTCTGACGTTTGTCGCAGATATAGAGGGACTAGTGAAAGGGGGATTTTTATTTTCAATTATTAATCCCTCGCCACAGCACACAGGCCAAGACAGATAGTGACTCAACAAGCCCCCCCCCCTCCTTCCTATTCGCGGCCCTTTTTGTGCCCCCCCTTCCCACTCCAAACTCAGGAAAACATGTGTTGGCAGGCTGAGCGTCAATTGAAATTAAAATGTGAGAAGAGGTAGTAACAAGAAAGTGTCCGCGGCCGCCTTTTTCACCACATCGTCTGGTGAGAAAAATGTCTATACCCAAGAGGTATAGCTATTGCGGCTTCAAAGCTCACCATTAGACTAATTAGATCCAGAAAATGACACTCCAAAAAAAACTAGATCGTTCGGTCCAAACGTTAGAAACTTGATGTCACAAATTGAAAACAGGGGTAGGTATACATATTATATAAAAAAACTGACAATAAATCCCTTAAGGGAGAACTGCAGTGATGATTCCTCGACCCCCCTCCAATCCTCCTCGTATACTACTCGGCATACATTTTCTGGCCTTATTTCTGCACCAATCCTGGTTTTAAGGACTCGTTTAAATCTTCAGGAAATTCCGTGTATGCAGTAGTTTTCCTTTTCTCAAATAAGTCGGAAAAAAAAACGTGAAATTACAAGGTAAAAGTTCAAGGCGAATTTAAAATAACTTCTGGGATGAAATTTGAAAAAAGGAAAACTACTGCATATGCGGAATTTCCTGAAGATTAAAACGAGTCCTTAAAACCCAGGATTGGTGCAGAAATAAGGCCAGAATACGTGTGTCGAGTAGTAGACGAGGTTGATTGGAGGGGGGTCGAGGAATCACCCCTGCAACTCCCCATTAAGATGTATGAACAGCAAGAACTACCCAGCCCCCAAAAATAATTGCAAACTTGCGGTTGTTCACGGGTATTTGTACCCGAAAATTGCTTATTCGCACTGCACTGCACCAAGTTTAGGGCCCTCTCGGGGCTGGCTGGACCGGGGGTCCACGGCAGCTGATTAAAAAAAAAAAAAATCCCATTTCTTGGGTACATTTGCCAGGGTTTGGGCGCTGTATAGGGGCCGATAATAGTCTAGATTCCGGCGCGGCGCCCCCCAAAAAACACAAAAACTATTGAAATTTTGTTTATATTAAACCCCTTAACTTGCAGTTTCTCGCAAATTAAGACGGGAAACCGTCATTTACACAGATATTCAACTACAAAACTTGTAATTTCGCTCTAATTAGGGACCACCCCAAACTTGCAGACTCACAAATATTCAGCTCTATAAACATTGCAATTACTCGGTTATTCGTCATGCTGATGTAGGCGCTGTCGAGGGCGGCTGCGCGCTTACTATTAAAACAAAGGCACTGAAACTTCCAATTTCACCGATATTTAGCTCGAAAATGTTCCAATTTTATTTGCGGCTATTCGTCTGACACAGTGGAGTAGTGAATACGGGGGTGGTGGGGCAACACTAATTTTTAAAAAAAACACTTGAATATGTTTAAGGGCACAGTTTGAGAAAAATATAGCGTCCCTTGGCTCACCACCGGGTTCAAATGATCATCAAATCCCTCCATACTCCTTCAAGCCGGCCAAGAGTTGCCCCTTGCCCCTGTGTGCTCTTGAAAGAAACCGCAGGTTGAGTTCCATCGCGATGCAGAAAAACCGCGCTTCCTAGGAGATCCAAAGGTCCATAGCAGACCACTGACCAGGGCACCCCAAGAGCTCTCTATCTAGAAATCATTTTTTCTCCATCCCTCGCCCTGAAACCGTCAATTTTATAGCTCCCGAATTTCATTTTTCGGCCACCATAACGTTTTCTGTTCGTGCACCTTGGAGCACGATGGATTATTTTCTCACTGACTCAGTGGCGGTTTTTCAGGTGAGGCAAGGTAGGCATCGGCTCAGGAAGAAAAACAACAGAAACCAAGGGTTAAATTAATAAAAAAGTTTTGTTCCGACAGCGCAGCCTGTCGGGAAAAGTGCATTTCATTCATGCGACAATCGAGTCAAACCTCATAAGTTAGAACGATATCAATCAACTATGAATGACATTTAGGCCGTGGTATAGAAAGTCAAAATCATAAAATCGTGTTTCTTTTTACCGCAGGCCCCTTTTTTGGCACCAACTGAGGGGGAACAAAATGATGAACATGAAACAGAGTCGGTTTGGTTGCCTATACGATATGGGAAGGTGGACTCTTGTTAGAGGAGTTATTTGCAATTGAAATCTTTATCCCGGCCTAAATTTCATTCATAATTGATTGATATCGTTCTAACTTATGAGGTTTGACTCGATTGTCGCATGAATGAAATGCACTTTTCCCGACAGGCTGCTGTCGGAACAAAACTTTTTTCATTGACGGTAGACGTGCAGATCCAAAGATCCCCCCTGAGAAACCGATGGACGAGGAAAAATGTTAACCGTTGCCTAAGGTGCCTTGATGGGGAACGAGTAGAGGAAAGGATAAAGGGTCCAGGGGGTGCCCTCTGCCTCGCCTAAAGCGCGTGCGTTCGTTAGGCAACGGCTAACAAGTAGAAAATAAACGTTATGATCGCACGGTGGAGGCTAGCTTTTATATATTCATATTATTTTATCAATCTCGTGAGTTATCGGGCCGGCAGGTCGTGGCAGTGTGATACCTTCTTGTACCTGATTAATTATTTCCGTTTCTGTTCTTGATTCTTCCCAACGGTGAGTAGAAAAACATCGTTTAGTCAATATTTTTTATTCCATTTGACGCTTAATACTTCAATAGTCCTCTTACTGAGGTAAAAATGAATCGTCCTGCGGATATCATTTGTATGTTGATAGAAACTCCGTTCCGCTCATGGGAGGAATCTCATGGATTTAATTCTTTAATGTATGTACTCGTAAGTGAACTTACTATAATGAACTACTACTATGAATAACTATTTGTCTAGCCATCACTCTCACCCGTCCTTACTTTGTCATTGCAAGGGAAACGGGACCCGAAAAATCTGAAAACATCAATCATTGAATGATTTTTCCAGTAGCGTGGAGAGAGCGCTGTATTAAGAGGCAATTGACGCGTGTATGGGTCGTACTCAAATAATTTTGTTCTATGTTGCGCTCCATCTTGTGCTGTTCTGTGCTCAGATGTGATGGTATGGGTTGGGGGGTAGGGGTGGAAGAGGTATCGCCTCACCTGTTTTTGGCCCCTAGAACCGCCACTGCACTGACTCGCTGCAGGCTCAGGCTGTGAAGCTGATTAAAATCAGCTTGGAAAATTTCGTGGATTTGGCTAATTAAAAATCAAATTTTGCAGCATCGAATAACTTCTCGTTCATTGCCGGTTACACCCTTCGGACCTCTTTATTCCTCTCTGTGCCCTGTGGATGAGGGGTTCCGCCTTCTTTTACGCTTGTTCACAAATCCTGTGGTACCGTTATTAGCGCTCGCGAGGCTCTCTTAGGGTACGAGCAGAACGCGGAGGTCGGAGGCTCGCTTGAGGATGAGGGTCGATGGCGATGCCTATCGCGATAGCTATCCACACAAACAAGAATGTTCAATAGAGTGGGACTGTACAGAACAAAGAGGCAGGAGCGAAGCTAGCGGGCTCGCTGTGGGGTCGATGATTTTGTTTTTCAAACTTATTTGATCCCAGGAGGTCGCGGTCGCTAGCTCATCCATGCATCCTCATTCCTGATTGGGCCGTTTGAAAGGCGTTACCCTCAACTTGTTTTTGCTCACGTTTTTTCTTGAGAGGAGAGACCACCCTACAAAAATGCTTGCGCAAGCAATTTTAAATACAGTTCAATTGTGGTCTTTAATTCGCCTTTCAAATCAAAGTGGCTGACATCTCGTGTTATCAGAGTGAAACTCAATAGTGCAGATAACTGTTGATATGTCATTACCTAATGCACTAATTCTAGGAGAAATATTAAGCTATTTATTAGTAAATCTCAGCAAATCACATTTTTTGTGTATTGTATTACGTGAGTAGAGTTGATTAAAAGCGTGATCCATGAGTGACTTGAATTTTCCATACATCTGCCTCCGGCCACTGACTTGCATGTATATGTATCGTGGCGAAAGCTTTAATCCTGCTAGCAAGCATTGCCGAGAAAGCCGTACCAACCAACCCATCATCATCGTTCTGCGTTCCTATACAGAGGAGAGGAAACTACAAAGGGGAACCATAAACAAGTTCATGCAACACAAACAACTAGATAAAGCGACCCTCAAAAGTCGTCGCATTGAAATCGTCCAGAGTTATTGCAATCTCGCGAAACAGATTTCCATGTGACCACCACACAGTAGGTAAAATCGACTCATTTCATCGAACTAAACAGTAAGCCTTGACCATAAATACCACTCGTCACTGAACGACATAAGAAGCCTTTTCATTCTCCTTTCTTCTCTCATTTTCTTTTTCCTTGGCGACACAATCACGTCCATAGAACGCCGAGGCAAATTTCTCGAGGGAATAACACATTTTTTTATCCTCCGGCGCTGGCTACCTGAAGGACACGACAAATCACAAGAAAACGTTTTGTTTACATTCGTTCAAGCACGTGGGGAAAAAACTTTGCGTACAGGCCAGGGTGAAATCTCTAGTTTCGAAGTAGTCGGAGCAAACCTTCATAAAGTTGGATATCCGTTTTCCGATCCGACATTTGACGTGCCATGTGCGTCTGAGTCCGATGGAAATCCATGGAACGAGACGCCTGGTGACCTATCATTATTTGGGCACTGTGGCACACAACATACACGATGGATCGTTTTTTTATATTAATCCTTGGGGACAAGCGTAGGTGTGTTCCATGGTCCAGGCTAAAATAATTTATTAAAATACTGGTAAAAACACTCGAAGAAATGAGACTTACCATAGGCTTTATGCAGCGTTTATCACTATCTATCTGCACTATTTCCGTGGTATCAGTTCTATCGCAGTGCTATCTACAGTGCGTTTTAAAGGCGAATAAAACCTAAAATAAAATAAAAACCTCTTTCTGTCGTTCCTATAAAAGTGGAAGAAACGCAAGGCTTTCACAAGTACGGGCTAAGAAAGGCTGATTCTTAACTTTGAACTAGATGGTATAGTAGTAGAGAGACCGGATTATATGGAAATAAAAACGATGAATAAATGCATGCAAATATGCACATTATTCCTCGAAATATGAATCGAAAATTCGGAAATATGCACTGAAAAGTAGAAAATATGCACTTGGATTTGGAGCCAAACAGACTCCAAGATAGGGCAACTGTGTAATTGCCTACTTGCAGTGAACGCGTCGTCCATCTTGGGGTAAGAATATTGATAAAATTGTATGCGAATAGAGGTGGAAATAATGTCGAGAAGCCCAGCCCTATCTACAGCCCAAAAAGGCGGTGAATTCACTTAGTTTACAGGTTCTCTAGCCGGGGAGAAAAGTTCTGGGCCGAATCTGCCATGTATAAATCCATGAACACGCTTTTGATTGCGCCGAAGTGACCGTCCCTACCATTGAGTTGAGAGAGAGCGAGCTTCCCCTTCCTGGGCTTATTGACTTGAGAAAATATTTTTTAGAGCTGCTTTCCTTTCTTTTTCTTGCATATTCCCGTATTTTCCAAGAAAAAAGTGCCGAAATATGCATCATAATAGAAGAAACATTAGGAAAAATCATCTATTTTTCCTTTGCATCTATATGCAAAGTATGCATCCGGCCTACACGTCTAAATATGCAATTGCATATGCAAATATGCATTTGCATATAATCCGGCCTTTAAGTAGTACATTATAGCAGGATACAGCAAGTCTCATTCTCACACTCACAGCGTTCAGGACCTAGTTTAGTGTTTAGTTTTTAGTGTTAAGAAGAACCCGAAGCTACTAAGCGTTAGCGTTAGCAACCGCCGCGTTCTGAGTAGCTCTGGTAAGAGGCCGGATGAATTGCCCTCGATGGTGTAGTGTCGCTATCCACCCTCACCCTCAAGCAAGCCTCCGACCTCCGCGTTCGGCTCACCACCCTGCACCTTCGCTATCCGAACGTCGTTGGCTTAATTGACCAATTTTCTTGGTGATCCTCAAGAGCAACCAAATAGAGTTTCGATGAGTTCCTTGCCCGTCCTCCTTGCGCTCCCCCACCGTCTTGGGGGGGTTTAAAAATGTCATGAAGGCGACCGACAGCTGAGCCATGATGACGACATCGCCCTCTTGGGAGATGCGAAGCTCGAAGCAGTCGAATGCGACTGGCCAGCACGAGGTGACTCATCGCCTGGACCCCCCACCACCACTGAGTCCCCACATCCGCGCTACACCCATCCCATCACCTCACACCCCGAGATTACTCAATAAGAATTTGACAGAGCAGACAGGCATCCGTAGAACCAGTCCAACAAAATTATTCTTTTGAAGAGACATAAAAGGTATACCTATGCCATACAATTAATTTTCTGAAAAAACGAAACCGGGGGTTTGAAAAGCCAAACCCGCGAAATTGACTTTTCAAGGGCTGAACACGAGAAACCCGTTTTTTCAACGACTAACCCCCACGAAACTGGGGGGGGTTTAATTTTAACTGGCTCCCCCCCCCCCCCGAAATTTGTTTTTTCTGTGACTTTGGCTCGTGAAATTGGTCGAGCTAGAGTGAGACATAGTGGACATTGGTATTATTCAATGCCAAATCTGCGAGAATGCGATTTTTCCAGGACTAAACACGCGAAATTGGTATTTTTAGTAATCCAAGCACGCAAATGGGGAACTTGCATGAATGGCCGATATGGGAGAAAAGTATACCGGTGAATTGGTACATTGACAGAAGGATATCAACGGTAGTTGCAGCCCAATTGGTGCGTCTGGTAATTTTTGAATAAATTTCAAAGTTCAGTTGTGAAGCTTTCGAGGGAACCCTAAAATGTTTTGCTTACAAATAAAAAGAAAAATTTAACCCCAGAAAACTAGTCTTCCCCCCTCTTCACAACGCCATCCATTTCATTAACTGCACTTTGACGTAATCAAACCCCCACTCAAAAATTTTAAAAATCCGCTTTAAAAAAAACCCTTGATTGATTTTAATGTTTAATGCGAGTAATTGTCTTGTTGAAGAGCCCTCTTCAAGAAACCCTAGTTCTTGAAAAATGTGCAAGTTCCCCATTATCGGAGCCAAGCCCGCAAGATGAGGGCTTTCAATGTATAAACCCCGCGAAATCGCGAGGGTTTTGAAAAGCCAAATCCGTGAAATTGGTTTTTTGATAAACCCAACTTCACGAATTTGGTTTTTAGAGTGAAACGTGTGAAATTGTGTTTTTTTATTTACGAATTAAGAGTAGGTATTAATTGATCTTTTGAACTTATGAAGAGCCAAACCCGTGAAATTAGTGTTTTGAGTAAGCCAAGCTCGCCAATTTTGTATTTTGAATATGCAAACCCGCAAGATGGGGTTTCTACTACTGAACTCCACGAAATTGGTTGTTTGAAAAGCCATACCCGAAAACTTGGTTCTATTCAGAGCATCCTGCATCCCCGTCGTCACTGTATTTGGCTTCATTATAGCAAATGTATCCCACACGGACGGCCATTACATTGACCGAGAAAATACTTATCCCCCCCTCACCGAAACATACCCACGCTCAGTAGTATAGGTATAGTAGAGCAGCCCAACATTCGCGTTTTCAGTTATTTGAAATAGCCCAAATTCTGTTTCTTTTGCTGAATTATATAACCGTGAAGTATCCTCGAGAAATAGCCCAAAACGCGGTTAAAACATACAGCGCAATCTGGCAACTCTGTATCCGACCGCGACCGTTGACACATTCCGATCTCTCCCCTACAGTGACTTCATCGCTCAACTTGAAAAAAAACAAAATCTTGTAAAGCGGATGAGGGACGGGACACTCCCCATGTCTCGGTACGCCCCTGGTTAGACATTGGACGCCGTCGAGGCCATCTAGCCCGTGCTCCGGGTCGGCAAAAAAGGGCACCAAAACCAAATTTTACGAAAATAAATACCAGGAACTATCAATTTCGACAACGTTTGTTAAGACCCAAAACTTGCAATTTCACGGATGTTAGGCCAGAAAATTCCAATTTCTCAGATTTTTAGCTCCAAATTGTTGGAAATTTGCAGCCATTCGTCAGACATTAAAGAATGCTGTCGTGACTGCCTAGCCCTGGTGGCTAAAAAATAAAAACACGAAACATGCAATTTCGGAGATTTTCGGCTCACAGAGTGATGTAATTTCGTCACTTTATTGATTTTGGGCACGTTTCGGGCCGTCGAGCCCGGGTACTGCGGCAACTAAAAAAAATAAAAAAATAATAAGGCTGGAAACTTTCAATTTATGAAAATTAATACTAGTCCGGGAGTCCACCGTACGGAAAATCCGGGTCATTTGATCGTGTCTGGCACCTGCGAGCACGACGCTTTTTATGGTCTAGGAGATGACACTTCTGAGATATTGCCAGACATTTTCCGTATAGGACCTTCTGGTATAGGTCTTTCTGGTCTTTTAGCGGTCCTGGGCCACGGGAAATGACCGGACAAAACCAGAAACGTGCTATTGCGCTGATATTGAGACCCGGAAATTGCAATTTTGCATTCCAAATGTAGCAATTTCGCGGTGACTCGACTCCAATATTGCAATTCAGCAGCTTTTTAGCCGTATAATTCGTTCATTGAATGACTGACATTTTCCATGATTCCGCGGCTGTTCTTAATCGCAAACATGCTGTTTCACGATTATTATTGTAGCCCGAAATTTGCATTTCACGGATATTCAGCCTCGAATCTTTCAATTTCGTGGCTACATTCATCCTTCGAATTTATGCTCTTTGGCTACCGCTAGCAATTTTTGCTGCTATTTAGCCCTCATAACTGGCAATCTCATCATCTCATGGCTATATTTAGCCATGAATCTTTGAAGTTTCGTGTCAATTTTACGCACCGACTGAGTATCACTGATTGTTAGCCTCAGAAATTTGTTTACCGACCACATCGTCCGTTTAGACACTGTATGAAGAAGATCATTAGTCACTAAATAATCATTTTAGGAGCTGAACAATTTGATTCTGTGGGAAAATTTCAATTATCCGACAAATAACAACTCAATTGGTGATTGCTTACGAGGGCGAAATTGACGGCCTGTTTGAGATAAACCTCCGTAAATTTCAACACACTGTTATACTGTCAACCGTCATGCACCGATTCAAAGTTGTTTTTTCTGATATAAATAGTTGGTTCTGGGATATAAATTTGCTACAATAAAGCTTGAATGGTCAGGGTTTGAGGATTGCCCCGTCCTGGCTACGCTCTTGTATGAATGAGCGATAGGCCCGTATTCTTAGTCGTCATACTAAGGCTGAGTAACAGATGATTCACTAATTAAAACGACTGATTTGAAGTCACTTAAGCAAATACTCAGCTTGTGTGACGACTATATGAATGCGGCCCATAGAATCGAAAACACTTCATTTATGTTGGAAGCAAACTTTTGTTTCAACCCTCATCTTCACGAGGCCTTTCTATATAAAAGTACAGCAGTTTTTCGAAAGTAGTACCTATCTTTTATAAAGTAGAATGGCGATGTTTTGCTGCTGTGTGAAAAATAAACCATCGTGGAGCAGGAATCGAACCCCCAACGCACGTTTTCACACGGCAGTAAAACATCGCCATTCCACTTCAACAAAGAAAAGGAAAAAGGGACATTACCCTCCATGTAGTACCGTCCTTCCTAAAAAAGGACCATTGGTTAGCGTACGTATAGTATACGTACTATACATAGATCCTATTATAGTGGTAAAAATATTCTTGCAAGAATTTATTTAGAGAAATCACATGGTCTTCGGATATTCGGAAGACCCCCCCCCCCCCTCATACCATTAATTATACCCATTGGCAGAACGTGATTCGGCCCCTTTGTAAAAAAACAGTCTTAAAGCCCCCCATGATCCATGATTCTTTTGTTGATTTAACAAAAATTGACTGCCTCTAAGTACACATTATTTCAGACCAAATATTTGAAATTACTCTAATCGCTTCAAGGAGTACACTTTGGTGAAATAGCCCTGATTGTCAGGTAGATTAAAGGTGTGAAATTGTTTACATTTTGCTCTCTCTTTCTTTAAATCCTAGAAAAATTTCCTAATTTGCCTTCGCTAATGTTGTTCCCTCTTTTTTGAAAGCAATTTCAGGGCAAAAGGCAATTTCCACCCTTTGTTCCCCGAGCAGAACCAAAGAAGAAAAGGCACACACCCCGCCTTAAGGAAATTACGATGCACTAAGTAGAAGTTGCTAGCAGAGGCTTTTTTCTTTTGTTCAAATATTTTTGTTAAGACAGGTCGCTCTAATTACAAAATCATCAAGAATGAAGCGAACGAACGTCTTTGAACGAAACATTTAAATCAAAATCTATTCAACAGTGACAAAGACTGAAAAGACAAAATTTTGTCCCCCCATCACTCATTCACTAAATGCGGGTCATTTTTGAAAAGTTTCCCTGAAAAGAGGGCGTTAACTCACATGGTCCAGTCAATGTCCATAGTTTTCAAATAACCATTTGGAGCTTCTGAAAACTATTCATGAGGTCCTTTTATTATTTGGAAAAGAAAGAGCGACTGAGGAAGACTTTGCTGTGTGCAATAAAGGCGCAGTGAAAAAAAAAAAAAAAAAATCCGTTCATTATTTATTTTTCCACGATTTCTGCAAACTGAGGTGGAGTTTGTTTTTCAGTTTGATCGACATAAGTTTTGTTTTAGTTTTATAGGTTAGGGGACAACCATATACCTATACCCTTCGAACATCACCGTCACAAGTAAATCAGATTAATAGTTCTTCACAAAAGCCACCCACCCATAAAGCTTCACTCATTCTAATGAGAAACATCCCAGAAAGAGGGCTGCAAATAAAATGGCAAGAAGATTACCAGGAAGCTCTTTTTCTCACTCTCATGAGATAAGTCTCTTGTCTTCTTCCCCGACAATACGCTACTCTCTTCTTTTCTTATTCAAGTCTCGTACCTCTTGTCGCGGCTTGATAGATGCCACCACCCCACCCTCTCATCACCAATTTATATAAGAATCTGGTCAATGATGTTAGTGCTTACTACACATAACTGTACCGTGGGAGGACAACCTATAGATTCTAATTAACCCCTATGGTTTTTTTTTTCGTAAGTTGCTCGTATTTTTTTTTTTTTTTTTTTTTTTTTTTTTTTTTTTAGATTAATGACTCGGGGATTTCGCCTCCGTTCTCTTCCTGATGCATTGTACGAGTTTCTTCAGTCACTCATTATCTTTAACGCTAGAAGTGAATTAATGCTTTTTCAAACTGGTGATAACGTAGGTATAATAAAGTGTGAAATATTGACTTGCGTAAACCACTGGAGAGCTTCGCTAAATTGCTAACTAAAGAGGCTAAACGCTCGAATTACAGGCATTTTGCAACTTACCTTTAGTTAATTTTTTCCTGATGGAAAAAACCATGTGTACCCCCGGTATACGGATGAACATTCAGAATAAATGAAATTAAGGTTCCAGTTAGTCAGGAGAACTGAATCGTATAAATTATAATAATTTTATAATAAGTTTTCCAATCAAAAAATCTAGCTTACGTTAAACCTTCAATTTTTCAAATAAGTTAAATAAAATGTTCTATTTTATGTTCTATAAAATGGCTATTTTATCACCTTTAGCCATGAATTAGCGTTCTTTCTCAAATTTTAGCATCGAAGTTGCAGCCATTGCAACCGTGATGCCGTTTTCTCAATTTAGCTGCAAACGATGGTCAATTTTAGCCGCGAATTAACGCCTTTTCTCAATTTTTCCCTCGGACTTGCCCCAAGAACAGCACATTATCGTGATTTCTAAATTTCAGTTGTAATTGTAGGGCCACCATAAACCACAAATTAGATGATGTTTTTGTGGAATTAACCTCGATTCCAATCCATAGTCCCTGTGACTCCACTTGATCCACGGCTGTCATGTAGACCGCAAATATTTTTAAAATTTAATAAAATTACCAGTAACAAGGGGGCGGAGATTTCGGTAGGGGCGACCGCCCGTACTACCCCCACCCCCTTGGATCTGCGCCATGAATTTTCCCCTCGAAGTGGCGTGTCTTTTCAACGTTCCCCTGAATTTGACGTTTCATACGAATTTCACCTTGAGCTCTGTGAAATCATGGAGTCAATCTACATGCACCCTTGAGGTGTTTGGCCAGCCATGCAATAAAACTTGTAGTTTCATGCTCGAATAGGTATTTTATAACAAAGTGATGTCAAAAGAGTGGTTAGCTACCCGCGGTAACACCAACCCTGCGTCCATGCACGACGGTCTCGACGGATGTGCAGCCAAACGAAGCGGTGGGTGACAAGCTTCGTAAAAGTTTTGACACCGGGGGGGCTTAGGTCGTGGAGAGAATGAAAAATTTGTCGGCGCATGGAGAAAGGTACACGAGGAATTTGAGTCGACGAGTCGCAGATAAGGGTGACGTCAGAGCCGGGTACGTTGACGCGACTGAGCTGATGAGAGACGAAGGCGATGCCATGAGGTCGCGAAGTTCATCGTCTTCAAGTTGCGCACGGGTGATATGTAAACCTGGGTGGGGTATGGAGGGAGTGCACCGTGCCATTCCCTGATAATATAAGTACCTACCAGACCGCACCTGATTTCGCTTTATCAACAGTGATTAGCAATCCAGTTTACTTTATGTAGCGTTGGGTTGGCGTTGGGATAAACTGACGGTACCGACCTAGATAATCTGAAGATCTGTGCTCAGCAAATGGCAAAACCAACCATTCGCGATTCAAAATGAACAAACCCGCGGCTTGAAAATGAGTAGACTGACGACTCGCGCCTTCAAAATGCTCAAATTGACGATCCGTTCGCTGAAAATGTCAAAGCTGAAAGCTGTCCACTCGCTATCCAAAAATGGCAAAAGCAGCGAATCACCTATCACAATATTAGGGAGTAACGGGTAGCTGATGAATCTTAATGAGTGTAAGGCCACCCTACATGGACAAAGTAAATTGTACATTTGTTCTACTTCATCACTGATCCTGAACTTGATAGTTCAGTAATGGCCGTAGCGTATTGCGACCCAAATCTGCTGTTAGCTCGTAAATGACTATTGCCATTATCAGGGGACCATCGCATGTAATGTGTTCCTAGTGTGACACTGTTCTTTGTGCAGAGAGAAAATCTCGTATTTAAACCCTAGTGTTTTGGATGAGCAACGTGGCATTTCACACGCTGCTCACGCCAAACAAAAACTCGGTTGTACACATAAACCATTTCGACTCTTTCCCTCTCCTTCCCACGGTATCTTTTCTTTCTTTTCGCTCAAGAGAGAATACAACCCAAACTCTCTAGTCGAAGAGCGCGAGTTTTTTTGTTTTAAAGAAAAAACGTAGGTCATGTCATATCAGATAGTAGTGAGCTATTGGTCAGGCTTTTTCTCGTATCGTAACTCTTAAAAACGTTAGTTGGGTGATGTAGAGGTGGGAAGGGGCGTTAAGAGTACCTCCTCGGTTCTTCGCGTCTGTACGGTGTGTACGGATGGGCACAATGCACTATGCATCACTCCTCCCCCGACTTTTAGATCGTGAAAGTTGACAAATGTATTTTAACTCATGACTAGAGAGAGAGAGAAAAAAAAATGAAGAGATTTTAAGGGAAAGATATACATGTCTCTGCGGAATTTCACTTGTTTAGGATTTTTTACTAAATTTGTATATATGTATGTATAATGATACCTATATGTACTTCCATTAAATCAGTTTTTAGAGTTTATTTACAAAATTACTGTTTCGGCCATTTTGATCTTTTCAGTTTGAAAGGGGGGGTCTGTCTAAAGTAGTTTCTGGTTTCACTCTCCCATATTTTATCAAAGAATGGAACAAATGGCGTTTTATGTCTTTCGCGAATTCCTAACTAATTTGATCGGACTCTCTGCTTAATAAATTCCTGAAAAATTCCGGAACCCGCAACAGCGCCCCAAACCACTCATTTTCAGTGGCACCACAACACATGAAGATAATTTTCAAAACATTGAGATTTACTTTTGAATTTTGTGCCGTGCAGCCTGAGACCGGCCAATTTAAGTTTCGTTTTTCTTCACGCTGATGCCTTTGTTTTTCAAGTGCCATGCTTACCCCCCTCCTTCACCCGTGAAGCCGTGAATACGACTTGTGATGACATTCATAAAAAAACTTTATGGTATGTTATGAGGAATCAAATTATATTAATGATACAATTCAAGACGACTCTCGGAAAATCGCTTAAATCTCGATAATTCAGCGTGATTTGACTTGTTTCCCGTGCACAAAACTCCGGCTGAATCAGGGCGTTTATATTAAACGGTGTGATTATTTGTATAGTTCTAAAGTTACGAGAGAAAATCTGTACATTTTTGGTTTTAACAATTTGGAGTATAATGTAAACTCATCGAGAAAATAATTCGATTTCTTATCAGTACCTACTGTTGAAAATCATCACCTTGAAACTCGTCGAAATAATAGTCGCCATTTTCATGTATTATTGAAGAACGAACATCAGCAACGTCACAGGCGTAATACAATTCTGAGTACCTAAAAGGTTTGCATTGAGTTTCCGTATAAAGCATCAAAACGTTTCATATGTATACCCCAAGCTTATATCAGCGGATGATGAGTACATAGCTTATTTCTATGCATATTTGCTGAAAAAATGGATTTTAAAAACAAAAAATCTATGGTAAGTACCAGAGATCTTGAGGACAAATCAGGTATTGTAAATAGTCGTTTTCTTTATTATCAAAACGCACGTTTTCTCTGCAAGTTCACTTCACTTCATTTGGTAAAGGCAAAGAATCTAAAATTTTCAGGGGAGTGAAGCACGCAGCTTTCGGTCTTTAATCTTTATAGAATAATCCTGGTTTGACTGATGTATATAATATATACATATACAGTTAAAACACGAGCCCCCCGCCCATTCCGATCGGTGCGAACACCACATAAAGGAAGCACCCACCCTCATACAGTATAGTACAATAATAATAATTACTGACGTTGAAGTATCGGTTGTTTCTTAACGCCCGTTCACAAGCTCTGTGCAATGCGACTGTGGAGTCTATGTAACCTATCAAAATGCTTCATTTTTCGAGGGAATAAATTTGTTTGGTTGCATAGACTCCACACAACGCAAACATAGGGCTTGTGAACGGGCCTTTAGACATGTTCACAAGCTCTGCGCTATGCGTCGGTGCGGAGTCTATATGCAACCTATGTTAAAATGCTTCACTTTTCGAGGGAATAGATTGGCTGCATAGGCTCCACAGACGCATAGCAAATGTTTTATGAACAGGGTGTTAATATACAATCGAAAATCTACAGAATTTCTTGTAGGTAAACAAATCATCTATATTATGTTCCCATCAAAATCTGGGTGAGTAGAACAGCAATGCATAGATGACGCGAGGCAATTACACCTTTTAACTTCCACCTTTTTAAAGCGACTTGCTTTTGCCTTGCTAATGAGACCAGAAGCGGAATAATATTTGAGCATATAGGTAATCACTTATACACAAAACTACAGCTTAGACTATAAGAATAATTATAGAACGGAATAGAGAATCACACACTTATTGAGGCAGGCGAGAATTCATGGGAAATAGCTGTAGGTGTAATTTCTTGACCGGTAAACTCTCTCAGCTTTTCATTTAAATAGCCAACAGGTGGTTCTTCTTCAACCTGTTATTTAAGAATTATACGGTCATTTTCCCTTTTTGGTCGAATAAAAAAAAATTGTCGGACATATAGGCAGCAAAATGTCTAATATCAATGCTGTTTATAGATATTAGTTGTAATACCGGCGAGAGTAAAGGGATAAAAGGTCGGGGATTTCGTTCCTACCCCGGACAAAACAGACCGTCCGTATTACATCGCGGTTCGAAGTCGACTTCCGCGTCTTTCACAAATGGTGTCCCATTTATATAGCACCCCGGAAGGTAAATATCGGAGTAAATTGAACGATGGAGGATAAGCGTAGGTGTCGATGGGAAGCTACGATAAAAAGCGGGTCTAAGCGTATAACGTGCGCTTAAGGGCAATTTCATTTAGTTTCTTCTTACGATATATGCATTTAACTGAGGGAAGAGACAAAATGTCCCCGAGGCATCTTGAAATTTTCATTTGAATCAGGACAATATACACACCCCCGGCACCCGTGCTTAAAAGGTTGATTAAATTTCGGTTGACTAATCTGTAGACCAAAATAAAGGTCAGCAACAAATACGCGGCATATATTTCGTGGCTTTATCAAAAGCAGCCCGCAGGGACACAGTAACAAATTGAAGTCCGTATGCCATTTTATCTGCGCGCGAATTATCCGCGAGTTCTTTATTCCGCGTCAATAAGGCAACGACAAGCCAGGAAATATTAACACTTATTGGTTATTGGTTAAAATTGGTAAGAAAGTCCGAAATCGATGTCAAATAGCAGATTGGATCCAGTTGACTCAACCTCCATAGAGCACAAGAAGAATGAAATTTAACGGTTGGTAAGATAGGTAAAACGACTTACCGGGTGAACATTGTATGATTGGGATTGTTTGCCGCCAGCTTGAGGGTTGATCAAGTCCTTTTTCAACAAATGACTGGTGACTTAGCGAACGTGGTGCGCAGAGACCACGTGACTGCTGTCCCTCCAGGAAAAAAAATTAAAACATCACGAACAATATCCGTTTCAATATTTGTCAAGTCCCGGCATTTTTTATCGTATGTCACCCCGAAAATCCCCGGCCGCGAATCATCACGTAAGAACTTAATGAAAAAGCGTCTGACTTCTTCAACTCGATTAACTCGTTCTCATCGGGATTTTAATGCGCGACTGCACAGGAAACAACTAAACGCTCAACAGCTCATCCGCAACTTCTTCCCGAAGGGGCTCAGGAGAGGACCTCCGCCTCCCATACCTGGCCGCTCACCTGATTGGCTGGAATCTTGAGCTTTCCATTGGCCGTCCCTCCTTTTTCATTCTTTCTTTATTTATACACCTATGCCTTTGCGCGCGAAGCGTAGCCCCCCCCCGCCCCGCCCTGCCTTATCAACGACGATTCTTTGGGATTGCCGATATAGAAGAGAGAGTGAGAGAGTACGAGAAAAAAAATGCATGGCGAAAATTGCCTTTCATTGACCTTTTTGCTTTCGTTCGAGAGGTTTTTATGGGAAATATTTCTTCATTTAACTCGTTCTAAGGCTCAATCTTTCGCGTTTGAGTAACGGCTTGCTGAATGCGGCACGGGCCGTAAAGAAATATGTCGTTACAAACTGCATTTTCATTTATATGTATACATTAATAATACAATTTGCATCCGAATATAATTTTTGTAAATGAGGATTCGAGGATTATGATGGATCTTCATATACCAATCTTTCATTATGTATACCTTGAATGAAGTCATAGACAAGAATCCTTGGAGAATTTGACTACACATAATGTAGAAATGTTGATTAATTCTTCATTTTCATTGATTTTCCCTCTTTGAAACAATAGTTACAAAGTGCCTCTAGCTTGTAATTATACCTATATTATCTATCAATACAATCGACGTTAATAGTCAAACGTAATTATTCTATGAGTCACTAAAAAAAAAAAAAAAAAAAAAAAAAAAAAAAAAATGCAGCAATAGCCATTTACCTTCCAAGGCATAAGATGATGCTATATATACATCCTCTACTTTTACGATTCCGTATGAACACCCAAGAATCAAGGAATAGTTGAATAATTATATTATAGTAGGTAATTTTTGTATAGAGTGCTAAACTTAAAGTTTACACACACAGTTAATATACAATGCATCACGATACATAACAATATCACTCAATAAACTGTGTGTCACAAATAATATTTATAATATATATATGTATATACAGGGTGTTCAGTAATTGGATGCTCAGAGAAAATATGGTGATAGTACACGTCATTTGCGATCAAGTTCACTATTTGACGTTTTTCGAAATTCAGCTTTGCTTCCGAGATATAACTCATTTTGTGTATTTTCTACTAACCCCTATGTTTTTCCGATAAATGCCCTCCTCACGCTCATCAACAGGTGCTAGACGAAAAGTAAATAGCTCATTGGAAAGACAAAATTTCCTTTGAAATGAGCTGTAAAATGGATAAAATGATCCGAGATCGACAGTGGTAGGGCATCCGATTTCCGAAGGAAACTTGTTATTCGTATTTTCACACATTTTTCCTAGGCGATTTTCAGCTTTCCGTCAAATAAAATTATTTTTTTCCATTCATGGGAAAAACTTCCTCATTTGGTGAGCTTTAAATGACGTACAATAATTGCTTATTTCTTGGATTTCCCGAGGAGAAATGACGAATAAACTAACAAAAAACACAGACACGGAAGTCAAATTCATCGACTGTTTTCACTTCTTCTTTTTCTCAGAAACTGCTCGCAGCCTGCTGATTTTCTGCTTCATGGAGGCGGGTTAACTGAAACCAGATCCTTTCATTTTCCAGCAGTTAATGAAAGACAATAAAATTGGAATTAGATGGATCTAATAGCGCCCAGTAGCGACACTGGAAGAACTTCGAATCAGAGAGAATTCGAACGTTGTGCGAAGAGCTCAGAAATCGCCCTCGTAATCGAAGGTTTACGTGCCACGAGCGGAGTCAGGCGGTGGGTCCCTAATGCCTATTGTGCAAAAGGGAAGACGGTGGCCACTTTGAGCAATTATTATAAAATGTTATTCCTTCTTTTTTTTTCAAGTATTTGTCTTCCAAAATCCATCTAATTTCAATTGTTGTCTTCATTTAAGGCTGGTTTCTTCATGGCGCGCCAGTGACCATGATCTAGTAGCTGGTGTCAGTTGACTGGCCCCATGTAAACATCTGCTGGCGCCAGTCCCGTGCCAGTCCAGTAAAAAAAATTCCCACCATTCGACTTACACTGGAAGTAGCCAGTGAGCATTCTAGGGTCTCCCACCCCAAAAAATGAACTGGTGCCATCTGCTGGTACCGTGTGAACGAAATTTTCATCCTCCAGTCCAGCATTCACTTATCATATCAGTCATTTTTACGCTTGTTATCTGATATCCATCGTTTTGAACTCTGCTGACTGGCACCGGTAACTTGAATCGTCTAAACGGACTGGCGCAAATCGACAGGCTCCAATAACTGGTGCCTTAAGAAGCTTTTAGGCTCTAATAACAAGTGCCAGTCGACTGGCTCGCTTACTGGCATCGTGTAAACCAGCCGTTACTGTTCAAGATAATCAAGATTCTAGTTTCACTTAACCCACCTTCATAAGTAGAAAATCGGCAGGCTGCGAGCAGTTTCTGAGAAAAAAACGTAGTGGAAAACGACGCTGAATTTGAATTCCGTGTCTGTGTTTTTTTAGTTTACTGGTCATTTCTCCAAGGGAAATATAAGAAATAAGCAATTATTGCACGTCATTTGAAAGCTCACCAAATGAGGAAGTTTTTCCCATGAATGGAAAAAAATAATTTTATTTGACGGAAAGGTGAAAATCGCCTAGGAAAAATGTGTGAAAATACGAATAACAAGTTTCCTTCGGAAATCGGCTGCCCTACCACTGTCGATCTTGGATCATTTTATTCATTTTATAGCTCATTTCAAAGGAAATTTTGTGTTCTTTCCAATGAGCTATTTACTTTTAGCCTAGCACCTGTTGATGAGCGCGAGGAGGGCATTTATCGAAAAAACAAAGGGGTTAGTAGAAAACACGCAAAATGAATTATTTCTCGGAAGCTAAGCCGAATTTCGAAAAACGTCAAATAGTGAACTTGATCGCAAATGACGTGTACTATCACCTTATTTTCTCTGAGCATCTAATTTCCGAACACCCTGTATATGTACTGAATTAATGAGTCACCAGAACTAAAAACACCGAACACTGAACTCAAACGTTCGACTCGATCTCGATGCAAAAACGCCATTTCATAGATAACATTGAGAGAACCGCTAATTCGCGAATAAAATTGGGGACAACGCCAATTCTTGGCTAAAAGTGGAATAATCGCTAGTTCACGGTAGGTGCGTATAGCCTGTCTTCGATCTATATTCGGAGTGGGCAGCTTCACGCAAAAACAACTCAGATGCATCCCAATGCCTATTGCAGGCTCATATTCGGTGATGAGTCCCCAGAAATATAACTTAGTAGTTCATCAACTCAGACCTTGGCGCGGGAAATCGTCAATTAGACCCCGCAGAAACTGAATTATACAGGGTGTCCAATAACGAGATGCTCAGAGAAAAACCTGAGTTTGGAGCCACCATTTGGGACCAAAATGCCTATGTGACATTTTTAAAAATTCCTTTTAGTTTTCTCAGGATCGTCCATTTTACGTTATTTTGGCTTGTTATTCTTTCAAACCCAAAACTAAGGAGCTCGTTGGAAAGAGCACAACATTTTCTTACAGAATAGCTCACTTAAATCATGATTAAACTACATTTATTTGCCATGACAGAAGCTCAAACGGAAACAAACTTCATTTTTCGAAAATTTGGAAAATTCCGGACGTGATTTTCTAACTTTCTTGAATTGTCGACTATAATTTTTACCGCTGGAAAAACTTCCTAATTTAGTGAGCTTTCGAATGATCTATTCACTTTTTGATATTCGTCCGTTTTTGTAGGAGAAATTAGGCAGAATGTCTGAAAAACCTCAGGTGACACGAGCAAAATGGGTTACATGAGACATATTTTTTTCGGGTGTTTTTTCACTGAAATTGGTTTTCAACAGGAACAACGATCTGAAAACGACTAAGGGTATGTTTACGTAGAACCGGTGACCAAAGAGGAGAGCGCTTCTAGGCCACAAGCCCGGATAATATCGGCGAGCAACAAGCTGAGAAGAAACCCCGCGGAGCTCTAACGTGCTACAAATGCAGTTGGACGAAGAGCGGAATTGTGTCTTTCGGAGCATGGAGAACACTTCGAGCAGCTGCAGAAAGAAAGAGGGTTTCTTTTTTCTTTTTTAATATTATTATTGTTATTATTATTATTATTATTATTATTATTTTTTTTTTTTTTTGGGGGGAGGGGGCATCGACTGCTACAGGTGATTAGCCAGTATGGTAAGTACTATTATAAATAAACAAAATTCAGCTGTAATACTATCATTTGTTTTAATCGGGATTTTTAACATGTTGCTTTCCTGGAATTTGGCAAATACATACGACCACCACTTTCACCGCGCTTGGGACACCACTTTAACAGATAAGTTCAATTATGTTACTTTTTGAATGGTCTAGATTCACTTTGTGAAATTTCTTTCGTCCTAGGTTTACTTCGCGAAGTACCACTTATAACGAATTTATCACAGATTTGATGGCAACAAGGCAGAAAGGTAACTACTAATTTATACTCCTAATGAATTGTCTCATTAGACTGTAAATGGAACCTATAATTATTATATCACAGACAACTAAATATCACATTGGTTTGGGTTTTATCACAGGTATAATTATGTATATAAACACTAAATCTTCCCGAATAACTGTATCTTTTTGAGGTATTCTATGACCCTCCTCGCATTTTCAGGTTTCAACGCCTCTTCCAGACTCCCCGGGATACCGCAGGTAGCTCTCGCTGCGGCATACAAATGACATCGACTAAGGAAGTGCTCTACTGTCAGAGGTACATCACATACTTCACATAGTGGTCTTCGAGTCCCGAGTAAGTGATGAGAATGAGTTAGTCGGGTATGACCTATACACAATCTCGTGTGGACGATTCCTTCTTTTCGTGATAATGTTTGCTGGAGTGCATCATTTTTCACGTTAGGATGAATAATTCTGACCCGAGAGTCACCATGCTCCCATTCCTCCTGCCATCGTCTCCAGACTATTCCATATATCCGCCGTTTCGCGTCTTCCAGTGTCGTGGGAATGACCGGGTTGTGACAGCGTTGAGAAGCTTCTCTTGCCAGCTCGTCTACCCTATCATTTCCGGATATACCTACGTGGCTTGGTATCCACACAAAGCATACCATACTTCCCCTATTACGTAAATCTGCGATGGCTCGAAGAACCCTTTGAGCGAGTGCATTCGAGGTAAATTACGAGCTGCACCGAACTAAAAGAATCTGTTACGATTAGCACGTTCCTGCTCTCGGAATTCAATCTGACAGCGGATAGATGGAAATCCAGAGCGAATAGAATCGCAAACAATTCCGCCGTCAGTATTGACGAGTTAGGGTCTAATGTTTTGGAGTCGAGGCTCACGCCAGGGATGTAGAAGGCACACCCAACCCCTCGTTCACTCTTCGATCCATCTGTGAACGTTGGAATGAAGTTCCTGTATCGTTCCATCATCAAAGAGAATTTGCTCCGAATGGCATGTGGTGGTAGGAGATCTTTTGAACTACCTACCATTGTTAGATCAATACAGGTATCGGGCAAGAGCCAGGGATACACCTCAAACTCAACCTTAGGCAAGACTGGATACTGATCAAAATTATACAGTTCCAAATCTTCCCTAGCCCGAACAAAGGATGGCCGGGTTCGAGTTGGGAGGCTGTCATAGTCTGATAGATTATTCATGGCTAAGTGCTGGTTCAGAAAGTGATGTGGCTTTGTACTTAGTCCAGCCATATAATTATGGATGATTTGCTTTCGTCTGTATTGAGGGGGGAGTCGACTTGCCACTACAAACAAAGCCATCGTAGGGCTCGTGCGGAAGGCCCCGGTTGCGATCCTGAGTCCTTCGTGGTACACGCGATCCAGAGGGATAAGCCAGGAACGCCGGGCAGATCCATATATACCAGATCCGTAATCGATCTTTGACCCTATAAGGGCATCAAAAATGCGCAAGAGCGTTTTGGTTTCCGCCCCCCACCGGTGACCACTATCATATTTTGTGGATAGGAGTCTCCAAAATTACGTTTTCTTTATTAATACACGAATTGATTTCTTACTTTCTTTTAATTTGTTCTTCTTACATCTCTAAATTGTTAGTAGAAGCGCTTAAACTACGAGGATTAGTGGATAAAGCATGCATCTGTAGCCGTACGAGCCTACATTGTCCGTCTTCTCTCGTTGAGGTTCGTCAAAAACGGACCTGTTTCACCTGCTCGCCACTAGTTTCAGTCGGGAAACCAAACGCAGAAGATGGCGAGCAGCCGAAACCGGTCTGTTTTTGACGAACCTCAACGATGGAAGGCAGACAATGTAGGCTTCTACGGCTACAGCTTTATGCATGCTTAATTACATATTTCATTAATCTTACTTCTTGCCCCTCCTCTCCATTACTGACGCAAGAAAGCTTGGATAACATAAATTATCTTTATTTCCTTAGGGTATGTTTATGTAGGAGCGGTGACTAAAGAGGAGAGCTGCGAGGAGAGTGTAGCAAAGAAAAGTGTCATGTTAGTTCCGGTGCGATTTTTAGGGCCACTTTCTTGCTTAGACGCTCTTCTCTTTGGTCACCAGTTCTACATAAACATACCCTTAGTCGTTTTCAGATCGTTGTTCCTGTTCAAAACCAATTTCAGTGAAAAAACACCCGAAAAAAATATGTCTCATGTAACCCATTTTGCTCGTGTCACCTGAGGTTTTTCAGACATTTTGCCTTATTTCTCCTACCAAAATGGACGAATATCAAAAATTGGATAGATCATTCGAAAGCTCACTAAATTAGGAAGTTTTTCCAGCGGTAAAAATAATAGTCGACAATTTAAGACAGTTTAGAAAATCAGGTCCGGAATTTTCCAAATTTTTGAAAAATGAAGTTTGTTTCCTTTTGAGCTGCTATCATGCCAAATAAATGTAGTTTAATCATGATTTCAATGAACTATTCTGTAAGAAAATGTTGTGCTCTTTCCAACGAGCTCCTTAGTTTTGGGGTTGCAAGAATTACGAGGCTTGCAACATGCACATTTCGAGAAAAGAAGCAACAAGCCAAAATAAGGTCAAATGGACGATTCTGAGAAAACTAAAAGGAATTTTTAAAAATGTCACATAATATGCATTTTGGTCCTAAACTCAGGTTTTTCTCTGAGCATCTCGTTATTGGACACCCTGTATAGTACAGATAAAGGGTCGTTAACCGTCAAACCCCAATACCTATCCTGGAAAAATGTCGGTGTTGCATTCTAGCCCGAAGTTTCCGTTCAATAATAACTGACAATTTTCCCCCTGAAAGTGCAACTCGGAGTTTTCACCTCCCGGGACTGTATAACTGATGCACGTAAACCAGGCCCGACCCATTAACGCATAAAACCGCAGAAACGGCCCTATTCGTTCATTGTTATTCTTTTCCCCGAAGAGAACTAGATGGGCGATGTAGCGGAGGTAAACGAATGAAATAAAATACGTTAAGAGGACGTCTCTCCGCGATGTTTTTCTTTATCTGACAGGACCGGTTTCGGTCACTTGTCACCCACTTTTAACTGAAATGTTTAATAATACACATACTAATCCTAGGAGAATATCGTAAATAGATAAAATGGACAAATGCCTGTACGTCACAATACAAACTTCCACGTGGGACCACCCCGTCAACGATTTCGTCAATACTTAAACTAAACAAATAATGGTCAAATTAACAAATAAATAAATTAACAAAAATACCTATAAAAAATGTCAAAAACATAAACGTAATCATATGAAACACAGGGGTAAAGTCAAACAGTCCCGCTGGAATTCTATATACGATAAAACTGACTGCATTTGCAGTTTAGGAATTCTCTCCGGTGGTAAAGTATCTATTGCGAAAAGCAATGGTGAGGGGGAAAACTCAAACCTTTCATTAAGGCACGCCTCTGAATCCCTGAGCTCCTGAGTTTTTGTCTATCTTTCTTCGTTCTTAGTTTGTCAATTTTCTTCTTTCCATAGCCGTTCACCCCTGCGATGTGGTAAATCATCTCCAACTCACCGACGTATTCAGCTGGGTCCAGAGGAACTCGTAGGAGTCTGTCCACAAGCGAATGAAAGGCAGCGAACTTGTGTTGACGGTGGTGCGAACTCACAGGGATTACTATATCCGTCGCTGTATCCTTCCGATGTATGCCAAATTGAAAAGTTGGTCCACTTCGTTTGACGACTTGATCAAGGAAACACAATCGGCCGCTGGACTCCTTCTTTTTTTTGGACTCCTCGTTCGTTTTTTATTTAGCCCTATTCGTTTGTTTACCGTTTGTTTAGCCAACATTTTCGTTCGTTTAGCATTTCGAAACACGATTTTTTAAAAGAAATAGATGGGTGAGCCAACTTCATGTAACCCGACCCAGAGGCGTAGGTAGGAATTTGTCCGGGGGGGGGGTCAACTTAAAATCTCAGCACGTCGGGGGGGGGGGGGTTAACATTTTAGCCATCACTCCAGGATAGTACCTTCTTCTCTCGCCCAGACTTAATGCCCTGTAAGACGCGATGTCATCATTCCATCATGCCATCACAGGGTTAACCCTTGAATCTACGGGACATCGTGCTGGTCCGCGTCCATCGTAGACTTGTCCGAGAACATAATTACTATTAATCCCTAATTCATCCAGACATTCGAGAATTTTCTTCAGAGACTCACGTGATCGGCTCACATCGAAATACTCATAGAAAATGACCCTAAAAATCACTCAGAGCCCTGTATAGTACAGAATAAAGGGTCGTTAACCGTCAAACCCCAATACCTATCCTGGAAAAATGTCGGTGTTGCATTCTAGCCCGAAGTTTCCGTTCAATAATAACTGACAATTTTCCCCCTGAAAGTGCAACTTGGAGTTTTCACCTCCCGGGACTGTATAACTGATGCACGTAAACCAGGCCCGACCCATTAACGCATAAAACCGCAGAAACGGCCCTATTCGTTCATTTTTATTCTTTTCCCCGAAGAGAACTAGATGGGCGATGTAGCGGAGGTAAACGAATGAAATAAAATACGTTAAGAGGACGTCTCTCCGCGATGTTTTTCTTTATCTGACAGGACCGGTTTCGGTCACTTGTCACCCACTTTTAACTGAAATGTTTAATAATACACATACTAATCCTAGGAGAATATCGTAAATAGATAAAATGGACAAATGCCTGTACGTCACAATACAAACTTCCACGTGGGACCACCCCGTCAACGATTTCGTCAATACTTAAACTAAACAAATAATGGCCAAATTAACAAATAAATAAATTAACAAAAATACCTATAAAAAATGTCAAAAACATAAACGTAATCATATGAAACACAGGGGTAAAGTCAAACAGTCCCGCTGGAATTCTATATACGATAAAACTGACTGCATTTGCAGTTTAGGAATTCTCTCCGGTGGTAAAGTATCTATTGCGAAAAGCAATGGTGAGGGGGAAAACTCAAACCTTTCATTAAGGCACGCCTCTGAATCCCTGAGCTCCTGAGTTTTTGTCTATCTTTCTTCGTTCTTAGTTTGTCAATTTCCTTCTTTCCATAGCCGTTCACCCCTGCGATGTGGTAAATCATCTCCAACTCACCGACGTATTCAGCTGGGTCCAGAGGAACTCGTAGGAGTCTGTCCACAAGCGAATGAAAGGCAGCGAACTTGTGTTGACGGTGGTGCGAACTCACAGGGATTACTATATCCGTCGCTGTATCCTTCCGATGTATGCCAAATTGAAAAGTTGGTCCACTTCGTTTGACGACTTGATCAAGGAAACACAATCGGCCGCTGGACTCCTTCTTTTTTTTGGACTCCTCGTTCGTTTTTTATTTAGCCCTATTCGTTTGTTTACCGTTTGTTTAGCCAACATTTTCGTTCGTTTAGCATTTCGAAACACGATTTTTTAAAAGAAATAGATGGGTGAGCCAACTTCATGTAACCCGACCCAGAGGCGTAGGTAGGAATTTGTCCGGGGGGGGGGTCAACTTAAAATCTCAGCACGTCCGGGGGGGGGGGGGTTAACATTTTAGCCATCACTCCAGGATAGTACCTTCTTCTCTCGCCCAGACTTAATGCCCTGTAAGACGTGATGTCATCATTCCATCATGCCATCACAGGGTTAACCCTTGAATCTACGGGACATCGTGCTGGTCCGCGTCCATCGTAGACTTGTCCGAGAACATAATTACTATTAATCCCTAATTCATCCAGACATTCGAGAATTTTCTTCAGAGACTCACGTGATCGGCTCACATCGAAATACTCATAGAAAATGACCCTAAAAATCACTCAGATAAGGGGCGTTTTTTTAGGAAATGACCAAAATTTAGAAATGGATGAACCCGCGCATCTTAGGGTTTCTCGACACACAGAACCTGAAAATTCAGCGTATTTTCAATCAGAAGAGTCGATGAAGATAATTAAATGATTTTTTTGAATAAAAAACATTCATTTTATTGCACTTTTGCCGGCTAGTTTCGGGGTATGCACCCCATTATCAAGGCATCCTGGATTCCTGGCAGAGGCAAATCTCTATGTCATATGTCAACACAAAATTTCCAAAAATCCTGAGGACGGACGAACGCATGGAAACTTGTTTCTCAGTTCTTCTCGATGTTGAGAAACAAGTTTCTATGTACATACGTCCGTCCTCAGGATGTTTGGGAATTTTGAATTGACATGTACGAGACAGAGAGATTTGTCTCTGCCTTGAATACCTTGATAATGGGGCGCATACCCCGAAACTAGTCGGCAAAAGTGCAATAAAATGAATGTTTTTAGTAAAAAAAAATCATTTAATTACCTAAAGTTTACTTCAACATTTCAACACACGCGGACTTCGCCGGGCCGCTTGAAGTCGAGAAAATTATTTATCATTATTATTATTATTTATTTATTTATTGCCAAATACAATAATTATTCGTGAAATTTTAATACAGAAGTGTTGCATGGCCACGGGGGAATAAGCTAGAAAAAGCTTGTGCTCCCTCGTGGAGTTGCTTCTGTCTAACTGCAACGCGAAACGCTCATTTTCGGACATTTGTATATGAGTTGCTTCTAGCCTAATTCTGAGTTTGAATTCTTTGAACATTTCCACCTTCAGCAAATATTCTGTCAAACGGCGTCAGCAGAAACTGTGTGTGGTTTAAGCGTCCTCTAATTTTTTTACATATCGTTTCCACAAGTTTTTATCGTTTCCGCAAATCACTCCTCGGAGAGAAGTACTAGTACTTTTCGATAACTCGAGATAACTGTCAGCAAATATTCTTTAGATCAGTGCGAGTAGTAACTGTGTGCTTTTTCAGCGTCCTCGGATAAGTTTTTATGTCGACTCCGCAAGCATTACGAGTATGGCGTCACAATTTTAATTTATTATTATTCCCGCAACATAAAAAAATCTGTTCTTTCAGTTTAGACTTTCTAATAAAATCGAGTTACATAAAAATATTTCTTAAAACATTTAGCCATTACTCGATAATTCGTGACCCACCGACGTCTACGCACCGAACGTCTCAGCATGAGCAACCCCGACATCGACAATCTCGCGGCGCAGTAGGCTGAACTGCAACGACTTGTGCGCCAACGTCCAGCTCTAACCGACGACGCTGCCCAACCGCCAGCTGTTCATCGCGTCAGCGTCAAACTCCCTCCATTTTGGAAGGAGAAACCACTACTTTGGTTTCGACAGGTCGACGCGCAGTTTCAACTCGCCGGAATTACCCAGGAAACGACGAAATTTGCTCACCTCGTTTCTCAACTCGATGAACGCTTCATTAATGAAGTAGAAGACATCATCGTCAATCCTCCCGCTCAAAATCCATACACTGAACTCAAAAACGCTCTCGTCCAGCGGTTGTCTGTTTCGGAAGAACAGCGCGTCCGACAGTTGATTGCGCAAGAAGAGCTCGGTGATCGAAAACCATCTCAATTTTTGCGGCATTTGACATCCCTCGCAGGAACTATCGCTCCCAATGACAGCTTCATGCGAACCCTCTGGATCCAACGACTTCCTCCACACATTCAAGCCATCTTACAAACCCAAGCTCATCTACCGCTTGACCGACTCGCCGTCAAATAATGGAAGTACAACCCCTTCTTCTTTCCTCTCCTTCACGTTACCCTACTACACACGCCGTCTCCACTCCCATTCCCCAGGAACCCCTCCGAGACACACTTGAAAGACTCCGCCAGGAGATTGCTTCTCACCGCCTTCAAGAGGATTCCTTAACTCGCCGTTCTCGCTCTCGTGACCGTTCGCTGACACGCAGCTCTACAAGTCTCTCTCGCAATCCATCGCCCGCGACAAAGCTCGGAAATGTATTCAACCGTGTTCCTTCACCCTTGCAACAAACAGCCGACTGCCCGTCTCAAGGTCGCCGCCTCTTCGTTATCGATCGTGCCACAAAATTCAAATTTCTCGTCGACACTGGCTCCGATCTCTGTTGCTTCCCTCGACGTTTTCTACCTGGACGCCGCACCCGTGTCAATTATAATCTAGCAGCGGCAAATAGCACCGAAATCTCTACTTACGGTTTCCTACCCCTCAAACTCGACTTCGGACTTCGCCGTGACGGGACCTGGACATTCGTCATCGCCGATGTCGACGTACCTATTATCGGTTCCAATTTCTGGCTCATTTCTCACTTCTCCTCGACTACCGAAATCATCGTCTAGTCGACTCGATCACCGTTCTCACTGCCGTTGGCGTCCTCAACAACACCGAGCAACTTAGCCTTAAAGCTATCACAGACACGTCGTTTCCTTTCGACTCAGTTTTAAAAGAATTCCCGGAGCTCACTCGACCGTCTGGTTCTCCCCGCGTCGTTCGTCACACCACCCGTCACTTCATAAATACGACGCCAGGTCCTCCTATTTCCTCTCGCCTCCGTCGCTTACCTCCAGACCGCCTTCGCATCGCAAAGGAAGAATTCGATTCAATGCTACGTGCCGGAATCGCTCGACGATCGGATGGACCTTGGTCTTCGCCACTCCACATGGTGCCCAAGAAAGACGCCGGCTGGCGCCCCTGCGGCGATTACCGCGCCTTAAACGCCAGAACCATCCCTGATCGATATCCCATCCGCCATATTCACGATTTTTCCCACCGCCTCACTGGATGCACCATTTTCTCCGTCGTTGATCTCGTTAAAGCCTACAATAAAATCCCTGTCAACCCAGACGACATTCCAAAGACCGCTCTAACGACACCATTCGGTTTGTTTGAATTTCCTTATACATGGGATTCGGACTTCGTAACGCCGGACAAACATTCCAGCGCTTTATCGACGAGATACTCCACGGTCTTGACTTTTGTTATATGCCTACATGGACGATATCCTGATTTTCTCTCGCGATGCAACCGAGCATCAAGTTCATCTCCGTGCTGTCTTCCAACGACTCTCGCAATACACGGCATCCTTGTTAATGCCAAGAAAACCGTCCTCGGCTCCCCATCAGTCCTTTTCTTAGGCTACCAAGTCACAGCAGACGGTATTCGACCTCCCCGCCTAGAACGAATCCAAGCACTTGGCTCACTTAGCACTTGGCATGATCAATTTTTACCGTCGCTTCATCCCTTCGGCTTCAGAACTCCAAGCTCCTCTTCACGCCATGCTCTCTCAACTTCGTGGCAATACATAAGTTCACTGGACCACGGAAACTGAAAATGCTTTCAACGCCTGCAAAAGTCATCTAGCTACTCAACCCTCCTTGCCCACCCCGAACCCAACGCAGAGCTTGCTCTCTTCACTGACGCCTTCCAAACAACTATTGGCGCATCGCTTCAGCAAAAAGTCGGTGACTCTTGGCAACCATTGGCCTTCTTCTCAAAAAAGCTGACCCAACGTCAAGCGGAATGGCCTGCTTTCTACAGAGAACTGCTTGCGGTCTACTCGGCGATCCAGCATTTCCGCCACATTCTGGAAGCACAACATTTCGTTGTCTACACCGACCACAAACCCCTCATCTACGCCTTCAGCCAAAAGAAGGAGAAGCATCCGCTCCACACCTTATCATCCATACTCCAACGGCATGATTGAACGTTTTCATCGACAGCTGAAAGCCTCTCTAACTTGTCACCCAAATTCAATTTGGCTCGAAGCATTGCCGTGCTCTTAGGAATTCGAAGCGCTTTTCGAGAGGATCTCAATGCCTCACCTGCTCAACTCGTTTACAGCGAACCACTGCGCCTTCCAGGTGAATTTCTCACTTCCTCACCTAGTACTTCTCCAACGGATCCCTCCAACCTCTTCGATGGCCTTCGAAAACAGATATCCCAACTACCAGCTGACCACCACTCATCAAAAACACCCTTCGTCTTTCAGGAATTATCCTCGTGCTCCCACGTTTTCCTTCGAGACGACACGATCCGCCGTTCCCTTCAACCTCCTTACACTGGCCCCTACCAAGTCTTAAGACGCGACGACAAAACACTCACTCTTCTTGTCAATTCCAAACCCATGAAAGTCAGCATCGATCGCGCCAAGCCTGCCAACATACTCTCTCCGCCCAACATCTCTTCGATTGACGTTGAAATGTCTTCAACGCGTGTCTTCCCTCCGAAGAAGCACGTTCGTTTTTCATCACGACTCGGGACTTCCAGTCTCCGTAGGGGGCTAATGTGGCGTCACAATTTTAATTTATTATTACCCCCGCAACATAAAAAAATCTGTTCTTTCAGTTTAGACTTTTTAACAAAATCGAGTTACATAAAAATATTTCTTAAAACATTTAGCCATTACTCGATACGGGTTTTCCGCAAATAAGGTCCTCCCTAGTCTGACGATAGGAGAGTGGAAAGGAAATGCACTTGAGCGTTGACTCTTTTGAAACACTTCACAAATAAATGCACCCACACACTGATATATTTCAGTGGGGCAGGAAAAGTGAAGAAAATTAAAACTTGTAGCTCTGGGGGGGGGGGATCCGTCCCCCACATCCCCCCGTACCTACGCCCCTGACCCGACCCATGAACGGAATCATTAGTTTAGCGCCATTTCGACTCATAAGGGGTATTCATGCTCTGAAGTTTAACATATGTTATCGACGTAAACCCTGTTATTTCGTTTCTATCCCCCCCCACACACCTTACCCATCTGTTCGGAATTTAGCAATAACAAAAACTACAAGGTTTAACATTTTCATGAATACCCCTATAATATAGTTTGTTTACGTTTGTTTAACCGAAATTATCGTTTGTTTAGCCCCTCAAGCACTTCAAACAACAAACCAACTTGGGGACGAGCGGCTAGCTTCACGCCCCCCGACCCATGACCAGTATCGCTTGTTTAGCGGCATTCCTGGGCGTAAAGTCGTTTGTTTACGTTTGTTCAGCCATATTTTTCGATCGCTTAGTATTTCGAAACATCATTTTTTCAACAAAAAAATACCATTGATGGTTTGGCCAACTAACACGTAACCCGACCCATGACCTGAATCGTTTGTTTTGCTCCGTTTCTAGTGATAATATCGTTTTTTACGTTTGTTTAGCCGAAATTTTCGTTTGATTATCCTCTCTAGCAAATTAAACAGCAAACAAACTTGGATGCGGTCAGGTTCACATTCCCCCACTCATGAACGAAAATGTTTGTTTAGCGGCATATCTGGACGTGAAATCTTTTGTTTAGCGTTTCGAAACGATATTGGTTTCGAAAAACATTGGTCGCCTTGGCCAGTGCACGTAACCCGACCGATGATTTTTTCTAAAAAATTGAGAGGTACTTATTAGAATGAAACGGGGGAGAAGAAAAAGGAGAAAAAATCGTTTGTTAATAGCGGCGCATGTGTGTGTGTAAACTCGTTTGTTAAGCCATATTTTTGTATGTGTAGAATTTTGAATAATTTTTAAACAACGCCTGAACAATCGTAAACGTACGATTTTACGTCCATGTATTCAGCTAAACAGTTATAGCGTTTAGCTAGCCGGATCCACGTTGGTTTATCGTTTTCAAAGTGCTAGAGGGGCTAAACACACGAAAATTTCGGGTAAAAAACGTAAACATACTATATTTAGACTAGAAATAGCGCTTAACAAACGATTGAGGGTGAAGAGGTGGGCAAACCACCTTCGCCTCTGGGCTCTGGGAAGTCTCTGGAGGGTGGGTGTTTTTTTGATAAAATAATGTTACGAAATGCTAAACAAACGTAAAATATGATTTGATGTCCCGATATGCCGTTAAACAAACAATTTCGGTCATGGGTTGGAGAGCCGCCGCACCCAAGTTTGTTTGTTGTTTGAAGTTCTTGAGGGTCTAAACGAACGAAAATTATGGCTGTAGAAATGGCGTTAAACAAACGATTCCGCTCAAAGGTCGGGTTACGTAAAGTTGGCCGCACCCATATACAGGGTGTTTGGTAAGTCGACGGCAAAAATGAAGGGGGTTTTTCTAGGTCCAAAATAGACCAAAAAAGCCCCTATAGACATAGGTCCGATTTCCACCGTTTTCAAAATAATCGATATTTTAGTATTTTTAGCCATGACGTTGGTTTTATTGGATTCATCGCTTATAAGTCGAGAACGGTTGCACGTACATACAATCTGACGGCACTAATGGAAAGAGCAGACATTTTTCGGTGTGATTTGGTCCAGTTATCTCCAGAAGTAGTCGAACTTTTCCAGAAATCAGTCAGGTTGTGGAGGTTTGTATCAATTTTAGGCAGTTTAGCCGTAACTTGATCGCATGATAGCGAATCTTGAAATGCTATCCACCCCCTCATTTTTTGTCGTCGACTTACCAAACACCCTGTATATACAGGGTAAATGCGTATAAGTGTAAAAAAAACAAAAAATGGGTTAAAGTAGACCTCATTTGCGTTCGAAAACACCCCATAAACCATGGTCCGAAAATCAAAACCCTTCCAGAAATGATTTTTTAAACATCTTTTTAGGATAACATCATTTTCCTTTACTAAATGCGAGTAACTCGCTTCCCTGCTGACTTTCTGCAACTTTTGACAATGGATTCGGGAAGAGCACACTCTTTCCTGTAAGGACTATCTATTTTCGTCAAAAAATAACTATTTCTGTGGCCTCGGCAGCTCCTAAAATTTGTGCGAAATGGGGATTTTTAATTTTGCAATAAAAGTAAACCACCACTTGCCCACACTAAATCTGCGCCTATTCCCATGGATCGGAAAAACCTCTTCAATGTGTCCTTTTCAAAAATACTCATGAGCATTTGTTTATAATTAATTGGCGATTTTTTGGCAGAAATGACAATTTTTTAGAAAAAAGAGTGGGTTTTCTATTCAAAAACGATTGTTTCTACCCACAAAATTCAAGCAATTCTTGCGAATTTCAAGCTAACACGAAACAAGCTCATGAGTATTTTGAAATGGACACTTTGAAGAAGTTTTTCCGATCCATGGGAAGTCGATAGGCGCAGATATAGTATGGGCAAGTGGTGAACGGGGCGAAAATTCGTGAATGATAAAAGATTGATCAACAACATACTTGGCGGTTTGCTCTTTTCTGCCTTCAACTCCCGAAATTGAACTTCAGACCCGCCGTGAAAAACTCTTTATTATACAATTTTTGTTCCAATACAAATACAACATCACCTAGGAAAAAGGTGTTTAGCCTCAGAGGTGAAGCGATATGCTGATGAGGGGCTCCGCGAATGGGCCTGAAATGCATTCAATTAAAAAACACCACAGCTGTATATCGTCCATCAACGAAGTTTACAAGTTAAAGAAGGTATGAAGTTCAAGTTTACAAGTTAAAATAAATTAAACACACAAAAGCCACCGGATTCCAACTGTAAATAGTATTTCTATGAAGTAAGAATAAAAACTAAAAATTAAAATTAGAGCCCCTGAAAATCATTGTTTCATTGTTTGTTGTTGAGTCTTTCCTTAGAACCTCGTTAATTTCCTTCCCCATATAATCAAAATACAATATTGCAAAACATACTATTAGCCGTTCATTTCTGGTTATGTTCTCGTACATTCAATAATGCTCTAACAAGTATAATTCCACTGATTGTGAATATGCGGGAATTATATTCTTATTTTTTTTTTTTTTTTTTTTCTGATTTGGGTAAACTCGGTGTGGGGCAGGCTTTGAGAAGTAGTCATACAATTTTCATGTGAAAGTCACATTCGTTAACGATATCTAGAATAACGAATGTGACTTTCACATGAAAAGTGTATGACTACCTCCCGGATCTCTTAATAGAAGAAATCCTGAGGATGACCTAAAGCTATGTCTCCACTAGCACGCTTTCGTCTTCCTCTTTCCATTCAACACGGCCTTTCAACTTTCGCTTCAACTTTCAACAACGCATGCGTCTAAGCTATGCACGCAATTTCAGATATCCTTCCAGCTGTTTGAGGCATGCAATAGCGCATTCCTCGCGTTCAACACACCGTGCGCTATGACGCATGCCTCTGACGCGAAAAGGCACAAGTGGAGATATAGCTTAGTCAGGTCGAAAATCGATTCGGTAACAATAAAACTTAATGGAGAGACAAAAATGTTGAAAATCCCTAGATATTATTAGCTGCTTTTATTATAAGGTTCCGGCGATTTTCCAAGAAAGCCTGCCCAACACCGTGTTCACCCATATCAGAAAAAAAAAAAGTCAGAAAAATAAAATTCCCGCATATTCACAATCAGAGGAATTATACTCGCTAGAGCATTATTCAAATATATTTTCCTATTGACTTTGAATAGCCTAATTTTTCTTTAACGAGGTCTTTTGATAGTCTAATTGGCCCGGCTCGATTTGTGCAATTTACTCCTGTCCCGTCACTGTCAACAGCCGCTTGGCAGAGGATTACATTGGTCAATCGGCGAGCCATCGATTATGTATTGACATGTACTCAAAAATGTCATTGAGAGCGTAGAAATGTTCCTGCTCTACATCGTCATCCTCGTCAGGGATTAATGAATTAATCCTGTGGAAAGATATCGATGATGATCTCGGAGGATGGTGGTTTTGTCAATTGGAGTAGCGTTCGTTCCCTTTGATACTTACATTCAATTGCACGTGTATCCAAAGTCGCTTGTAAGCTGCGGCGAATGGCTTTGCTGTAGGATTAATACTGCTACCACATTTGCTTCTGATCGCACTGGAAAACAGCTCCAAAGTGATCTTGACTTAAAATTTATAAGTCATTAAAAAAGCGCATTCGTGGGTTCTCTGAGTCAACCAGCGAGTCGAAAATTCATTCCGTGGACTCAATTGTCGCTAAAAATCCAACGAAACAACGTTTATTTGGGCGAGAGAGACAGGCCTTTTTAGTATGCTGATGGTTTTTACGACTCTCCGCCTACCCGGGTTACTCACCAGGTCGAGTTGGCATGATTTGACTGAAGTCCGATTGTAAAGGTGTTTTCCCGACATCGATTTCCCCACAAAATGCCACTAGAATGGAATAGTCAGATTAGAAACAATTATTACAAAAGTATACGGATCAGTGCCGGATCCACCCGCGGGGCCGGGTTGGCGGTCAGAACCCCTTAAGGGGGAGTTGTATATGTGTTTCCTCGACCCCCCTCCAATCGTACCTCTTCATTCCTTCTTTTCATCTTATTTTTTCATATTTCATCCCTAAATTAACTGTAAAACGCACATAAACTTTTTCCTTGAAAATTCACACTCTTTCGACGACTTATTTAGGAAAGCAATATCGTACGGTTGTGCGGAATTTCCTGAAGATTTAAATGAGCACTTGAAGTCCAGGGTTGGTGCAGAAATACGGCGGTAATGTACGTAACGCGGAGTAGGCGAGGTATGATTGGAGGGGGGTCGAGGAAACACATGTACAACTCCTCCTTAAGCTTAGAATAATAGTAAAAAAAATAAGAAATAAATACAAAAAGGGAAAAAAGAGGTAAGAAAATGAATTAAATTAAATGTGAAAGAGCGAATGTCATCACATCACTACGAAAGAAGCGGGAAAATTCATACGAAACTCGTGGTGGGAAAGGGAACATGAACATCTTGCCCCGGCTAATACTTCGGTCCCCATGACGTGACGTGATCCCTTGCCTCTTCCCTGTCTTTAATTCAGATATTTAACGTGGGCCTCGCCCTCGCGATGGGGATGAAGATGAGCTAAGAAAATACGCTGCGAGCTCGTGCGAAGCATTCGATGTTTCTTGCTTTCTTTCTTTTTGTATTGTGAGAATTGGGAGGTCTAGGTGCTACTCTTTCAGTATTTTAGTTTTAGCTAACCTGCCCCCTTTTTTTGTATTAATTTTTTTGGGTGTGAGTGTGAAATTAACGCACTCACACTAGCCCTTCTATAAGAGGCAGAAACCAATACCTGTTCCGTACCACAGTACGATAGTGGTTCCTGAATTCTGAACCACGACTCACTTGGATTTTTTTATTTAGATGGGTATTTAGTAATTTTGTATTTTTTTATTTTTTATTATAAAATGTACTCGATTGGGAAGCTTCTCTCTTTATTTATTTCAATTTATTTATTTAAAAATTTCGAAGTTATAATTCCCCATTTCAATCGGGAATGCGGGGGCAATATTCCATTCAGCTCGTTCATCATTCACATCAATGTACTCTCTAATCTCCATCATGCGACGTTTTCGAAGGGTCTCCCCCGCGACTCAACCACTCAAAGCAGTGCGATAGGGGAAACAGCTGGTGAAACGGAGTGTTGGATACGGTTGGGCGGGGATTTGGCTTCTTTCGACGAATTTCAGTCCATCCGACTAGGAGGATAGAGCATGAAAAGGTGTCCTGCAAATTTTTTGGGTTAAAATTCGATTTAGCCTACGCAAGCGCTATTCTGGGGGTCACCCTAATTTGCAGAATTAAATTAAATTGCAGAAATTCTGCAAGTCTGCAGAATGGGGTGTTTTAAGATTTTTCACAGGTTTCAAACCTGAGCTCAGCTAAGATGAGCTAAGTGAGTTCAGCTAAGTACCCGACAATAGTTACCACTCAGTTACGTGCACATTTCCTAAAAAGACTAGTACTTGTACCCGAGCGCGTGCCCTGCAGAATGGACAGAAGTAAATGAACTAATATAATAAAAAAATGTCTGTAGCTGAAATTCAGAAATGCACTTATTCGCGCCTTCTGGAGGCAACTTCATGGTTAAAATAGAGAAAATACGCTGGTCCGTATAGTTCATGTACCAATGTTCGTCTTTAGGTGGCTGAAATTGAGAAGGCGCACCGAAGTTCTGTTCTTGGGCAAGTACGCTGCAAGAAGGTTGGGAAAAGCGCTAATATTCATGGCTAAAACTGCGAAAAACCGTTCATTAGCTGTTACTCGAAGCAAGTTCCAGACAAACTTGGTTCGCAGAAAAAAAAATGCTGCGAATCAAGGAGTGTTAGAGGTCATATTTTACGGTTAAAATGCTGTTTTTTGCCCAAGCCCGTGGCTAGAATTGAGGAAAATCGCTAATTTGGAATTAAAAGCGAGAAAAAGCATTAATTATTCACGTATAAAATTGAAAAAGGGCGCTGAATCGGGCTAAAATTGAGAAATATGGCTAACTCACCAGATATAACGCTTCTCCACGGCAAAAATTGGTTAAAATAGCTTATTCCAGGAATATAATTAAGAAAAACACTAATTTGTGGCTAAAATTATTGAGACATAATGAAAATTCGCGGATAAAATTTAGAAAAATACCTAATTCACGGATGAAATTAGAAAAGGCGCTCGTTGATGACCAAGAGTGAAAAACTTCAATTGGAAAAAAAAAATTGAGAAAAGTCGCCAATTCGCGGCTGAAGTGGAGAAAGTCGCTAATTATCGGCTGCGGAGAAAAATCGCTAATGCCCCCATAAAATTGAGAGGAAGCGCAGAAGTGTGGGAAAATCTCGCTAATTCGCGGTGAAAATAGGGAAAACGCCCATGCGCGGCTTCTGAAGGTAACGTTGTGACTGAAAGTGGAGAAATCGCCAACACAAGGCTAAAATTGAAAAGCCCGCTCATTCGTGGATCACATTTATAAAAAGATTTAGCGGCGAAAATTGGGGAAAAACACTCACTCACTGAAAATTGCTAATTTGCGGCTAGAATTAGGTAAAAGCTAATTTGCAGCCAAAATCAAGAAAAATTGCCAATTAAGAGTCAAATTTGACATTAAAAAATCACAGAAAATTGAGAAAATGGCACGTCGGACATCGCAGTTTCCGGAGGCAACTTCGTGGCTAAGATTAGGAAAAATCACTAATTCACGGGTAAAATTATGGTAAATCGCTCATTAACGGCTGAAATCAGGAAAACACAAATTCGCAGCAAAAATGGAGAAAAATCTTTAACTCGTTAAAATCGTAAAATGGAGAAATCGCCAAACCGCGGATCCTGAAGGCAACTTCATAGGACGCTGGTGAAAGATTTGCCCGGGGGACGCCAAATGTTCAAGGCCAGAACTGATAACTATTCACTGTACTTTTTCTCCTGCAGCCCTTTAAAACGTGGGGGGGGGGGTCACTGCTCATTAAGGGGGGTATTTCGCGTCCAGCCAGCCATCAGGGGGGATAGGCGCCGCTGCACGCACTCGTCAATTTTTGAGGGTTCATGTCTCCGGAACTATTGTTCGTACGGAGCTGTAATTAGGCTTAAGTTGTCACAAATGTAATCTACTTCAAGAATCCTAAGAAGCGTCATCATCGAAAAGTCCATAGTTCAAAGATATAAGCGATTGAGTGCAAAAAGTCAAAAAATTTCGAGGTTTTGTTCAATTTTCGACGTGAAACCGACCGATTTTTTGTTGGCAAAGTTCGGATTCGGATTCAGCTCCCCAAGAAACATATAGATTCATCGAAAATACATCGATCGGGTATGTTGCGGGTATGCTGTTTAGCCGAAACCGGTCCAATAAATATATTAACAGTGGGAGAGGACTTATTTTTCCTTTGATCCGGATCTAGAATTGATATACAACGCGAAGTTAAGGGAGAATCCAGGACATCCCGTGAACGCCGTGATATAGGAGATTTTGGAAAGCAAGTATGAGAGGCTAAGCTGCTATCAAAAGCCAAACCCGATCAGACTGCAGAACATGCTGAACAAAGAGTACACTCCTATCAGAGAAATGGTTGCAACCGATGGGGCCAGTATTAGGGAAATTAAAAACTCAACTTGGAAGCAGGGGCGTAGGTACGGGGGGGGGATATGAGGGATAGATCCCCCCCCCCCAGAGCTACAAGTATGCGAACGAAGGGGCACTAGTACCAACGCTCTAAAGAGCCTCATAAAATCTCCAAAAATGAGCGTTTCTCGTTGAAGTTACGTTTAGCAGATTTTCTCGACTTCAAGCAGCCCGAAAAGGTCCGCGTGCGTCCATGCTTCCTTGGACTTCAGACCCCACGAAGTAGAGTACCGAGGTTAGTGGCCAGGGGGGGGGGGGTTGAAAAGCTTAAATACGTATAAATGAGGATTTTTAGGTTATCCATGGATGTAGGTATTATGTGAAAAGGTCGGACGGTAGGACAGCGATTTGGCTACTTTCTACAAATTCCTGTTTATCCGACCTGGAGAATATAACGTTGCAAGTGATATCAGCAAAGACTGCGGACCGAATATTCGATTGAGCCACCGAAATCGCTATTCTGGTGGCTCAAATTGAGAAAATTCACGATATCTTGAAGAAAATTCGCGGCTAAAAAGAGGAAATACACAGTGTCCCCAGTTTTATTAGGTCCTTAAAGCCCAGAAAAGTGCTAATCGGCAATTTGCAACTTGCTGACGCGACAAAAATTGAAAAAATCGCTAATATTCGTGTCTATACCTGCGAAAAAGCGCTTATTCGCGGTCTCACGATGCTACTTCCAGACTAAAATTGAGGAAAAATCACTGATTCGCGGTGCATGGAGGCCATTCTACGAATAAATTGTGGAAATCAACGCAAAAGTGTTGTATTTGGGCCAACCCCGCGGTTAAAATTGGACAAAAATGGCAAATTCACAACTGAAATTGCGAAAAATCGCCCTTTAGCGTATAAAAAATTGAATGGATGCTAAATCGTCGCAAAATTAGCGTAAAACGTTATTCCACAGTTGAAATTGGGAAAATCGCTAATTTGCAATTGGCGGATATAGGTGAGGAAAAACGTTAATTCGCGGATGCAAGTGAAGAAAATCAATAATTCGTGGCTAAAATTGAAAAAAATCACTAATTAGCGCGGCTAAATTTGAGAAAAACGCTAATTTTCAGTTCAAATTGGGGAAAAGTGCTAATTCTCAGCTAAAAATGGAAAAAACGACTAATTTGCAGCTTTAAATTGAGGAAAACGACAATTCTTGGCAAATATTGAGAGAAGTCGGTAATGCACGGGATGGAAACGCTACGGCAGGTAAAATTTAGAAAAAGCGCCAGTTCATTTCTAAAATTCAGGAACATCACTAATTTTCGTATAAAGTGTGGTGAAATTTTTAATTCACGCGCCTTAATCTGAAGGCAACTTTGTGGCTAAAATTCAGAAAACCCGCACATTCATGCACGGTTATAAGTAAAAATAAAGCTGATTCACGGGCTAATACTGAGAAGAAGCAATAAGCTATACCTAAAAGTAATATAAAATTGCTAATACGGTGCTAAAATGTGAAAAACCCGCTAATTTGCGGGTATCATTTAGAAAATAAATAATTAGAATCGCCAAAATTAAGAGATTTTAAAATTTAATTTTAAGCCTGAATTGATAAAAAGTGCTAATCCGCGGCTGAAATTGAGAAACATTCTAATTTGCGTCAAAACTGAATAACTACGCCATTCGCTGCTTCTGAATGCAACTTTAGAGGCAGAAATTAAGAAAAAACGCGAATTTATGGCAATCGGCGAAAAAACTGCTAATGCGCGGGTAAAACTGAGAAAAATCGCTCATGCATAGCATATGGTGAACCAAAAAAATCGTAATTTGTGAAAAGCCCTCTGTTTCGCGGCTAATATTGAGGAAGACACTTGAGAAAAACTAGAATTTTCAGCTAAAACTGAGAAAAGTGCTAATCCCCTGCTAAGAAAATTTAAAAAATCGCTAATTTGCAGCTAAAATTGAGGAAAGCTCCAAAACTCGAGGAAAATTAAGAAACTCGCCCATGGGTTAAAAACGCTACTTTGCTGCTAAAGCTGAGAAAATGCGCAAATTCATGATTATGGGAGGGGGGGACAAAACTGCTAATCCGCTGCTGAAATTGAAAAGAACGATAAACGCGACCAACATTGAGAAAATAGGCGCTGATTTGCACGTAAAGTTGACAAAAACCACTCATTCATGGCTAAAATTGATAAATTCTCGGCTTAAACTGGTCATAAAGCGCTAATTGGCGGATAGAAAAGGTGAAATAGCGGTAATTCGTGGCTAAAATAAGGAAAAGGCTAAGTTAAAATTATATTTCTTGTTTATACACGGACTTAGGGGCCTCTTGGAGATTTCCGCGATTGGGCCTCGATAGGTGTAGGTCCGCCAGTGACCCCACGATACGCGGTTTCATCCATTTCTAAATTTTAGCCGTTTCCTCTAAAAATCGCCCAACTGAGAGATTTTTAGGGTCATTTTTCTGAGTATTTCGATTTGAGCCGAAAGTATGAGTCCCGTGGAGATATGCTCAATTGACCAACGTACGCGGTTTCCTTCCCAACATCATAGAGTGGCCACCACTGTCTCTTAAATTGGGTAAAAGTGTGCGTTTGCATTTGCGACTTCGTCGATCTGCATCCGGGAGAACTTCATGAGACTAGCAGACTAGCCTCTACTCTACTCATTCCATAACGAAACGATTTATCGAAAAGAAAATTCTGGAATGTCTGGATGAATCAGGGATTAATAGTAATTTTGTTCTCGGGCAAGGCTATGATGGAGCCAGAAAGATTTAAGAGTGTGCAGGCTGGGTGAAATGATGGCTAAAATGTGAAATTACCCCCTCCCCTCACCACAACGAGATTTTAATCTGATCCCCCCATTCCTACCTACGCCACTGCTTGGAAGGAATCGCAACGGGAGCGGGTAAGGGAGGCAAGGCGTCTCATATAAATTAATTCAATGACAGGAAGTAGTATGATGGCTATTGAAAAGAACCGAAAAGAAGAAGTATAACTAAATACAAGGCAGCATACAAGGCTAAAAAAAGCACACCTATTATTAGGTCGCTTACCTCCACAATGCGTAGCGTGCCAAGTGGCACGTGAGCGGGGCAAGTGAGCTCGTGAAGTGGCGTGGGGTGGCAAGTGAGTGTCAGGCACCTATTGATGGATTGCGAGGGCCTGGAAGTCCTGAGGCGTCGACACGTCATGAGTCTCACGGAGAATGATCTGTTGAAAGAAGAGAATAAAAAAATAATTATTGAATATCTAAAAGAGATAAGTACACCTATTTAATCTGATATGAGGAATAATAATAATAATAAATAAAATAAAATAAATATATTTATAAAAAAAACTAGTATGTGACAACAACAAAATGACAAAGGCATAATATACGCGCATTACATAACCGAATAGAGATGGGCAGGTCGATAGCCAAGGCAGATGGACCCTCGTAAAAGGTCTGTTCCAGCAAGGTGTTCTGAACATGTTTGTGTAGTGTTTGATCACCATTAAACACACATGCTTAATTGTCTTTGAAAATAAAATAATAAAAAACCAGTTTTACGTTTCTGATTACTCGAACATAATTGTCCTATTTCAAAAACATAACATTGGCGCAGTAACGGTATGGGTAACGTCGAACTTCCGTCATTAATTGCGTGAAGACTTGCTGACACTGACACACAAGCCGAGGTTTATAGAACGCACTCCGCGCTACCCCACTTTACCATCAACCGGCTCCTCTACTCTGCAACCTTTCGATGAAAAAAACGAGTCTTTCACATGTTACCTTCAGCAGCGTCTTGACATGAAAGGCGTGGACAAATCCGTTGAAAACGGTAACCGCAGGTGTATACAATTCCTCATCAGTTCTTTACCGGCAAAACTTTTCCAAGATTTTTTCTCCCCTCATGACAACTGAACTCCCTAAAGACAAAAGCTTCGAAGAACTTGGTAAGATTTTAAGTTCTCATTTGTGTCCTTCCCCAAGTGAAATTTCTGAGCAATTCATTAGTCGTTTTCAGGCAGAAGGAGAATCAATCGCTCACTATGTAGCTGATCTTAAACGTCTCTATGTCAATAGCAATTTCAAATGTGATAGCTGCAACAGGTCGACCCTTGACACTCATTTGCGCTCGCATTTCGTTAGAGGTCTTCGTGTAAACTCAGCGCGAACGACTGTTACAGGAAAAAACTACGAAAAAAACCAAAGAAACCAAAAGAAATGTTTATTTAGAGCGCCGGAGATAGGCTTCTTTGGTCAGGTTTTCTCAGCAGATGGAATACGCCCGAACCCTGCAAAAATCAAAGACTTTCTACGACTTGAAGCTCCAACTAAAGTCAATGAAGTTCGTTCTATCCTTGATATGATAAACTATTGTGGTCGTTTTATTCCTCATCTTGCCACTTTGACTGAGCCATTTCGTTTATTAACACGCAAAAACACAAAATTCCTTTGGAGTCCAACAGAAGCGTCTGCCCTGCAAGAGTGCTATTAGCAGCTATATTCAAAACTCTTATTTTGACATTAAAAAACCCACTAATTTAATTGTCTCGCTCATCCCACGGAGAAAAGCAATAACATAATAGAGAGATTTGGCAACCAGTCCCGTAAACGCTAAAGTTGATTTTTGTGTACGCGTAGTAAACATTTCGTTGGTTGAAATGTGAATAGCGTTAGCGGAGCTGTTTGCAAAATCTCTCTAATAGCATGAGCAAGCACTACGTTAACTTCAACTCAGTCCTTATTCTGTAACTCACAACGCGCGCGTTGGAAAAATTTCTCGTCTGATGTCTTTCATTTATTCATCTTGTTAATTTCGCTAAAGCACGCGTTTAGAGTTACAGAATAGGGTGGCAGGGGCCCTAGTTAGAGTTTTCGGGAAAAAATCCCGCAAGCGGGATCCAAGGACGGTGCATCAGAAATGATACTATCCCGCCATAGGAACCACCTCACGTGAGTTTTTCTACGGCCTCTGAGCAGCACAAAACCCATGCATGCAGGAACCATGTAAAAATTTTGAAAAACAAAAACCATGCATACATCTGTATCCGTAGGAGCCTACATCGTCTGTCTTCCCTCACCCTCACCCTCAGTTGGGAAACCAAATGCTGAAGATGGCGAGCAGCCAAAACCGGTCCGTTTTTCACGAACCTGAACGAGGGAAGACAGACGATGTAGGCTCCTACGGCTACAAATTTATGCATGATTTAACCACTAACCCTCGTAGTTTAAGCGACTCTACTAACAATTTAAAACAAAAACATGTAACCCAAATGTTTCTTAGTGCAAAGTGGTTTGCGAAATAACTCACTTGTAAGAAATCTGTTGCGGAAGGTCTGAAAAACGATTCGTCTCGCAGAGATTTTAGAACGGGTTTCACTTTATCAATTTTTTTAGAAAGCCTTGAAAGTTTACGTCGTAAGTTTTTGATTGTCCTTGATTGCTCAGCAATTTTCTTCTTAGCGAGTCGGAAAGCCATTTTAATTTTGCCTGAAGATTTCAGCAGAGGTGAGGAAACTTCACCGAAAGACCTGCAAGATTGAGCAAAGCAACAATTAGTACAAGTGAAACAAGATCAATCAAAGATCTCCCAGTGCACAGACCTGAGTTTTCGACTCGTGGAAGTCTGAGGTCCTGAAGTAGACGGACATCTAGGACTGGCTGTCGAGATATTAACTCCTACATGGAAGAACGTTGGCATTGATAAATAAAGTACGTCTAAAAATGATCAAGCCAAGAGGGCAGAAAGCAACGCCTCACCACCAGTTGAGCTCGAAATGCCCTGAGTTGTGTCGGATTCAACGCGAGACGAATCTTTCGCCGACGAAGAAACTTCATCGGACAGAGGCTCCAATCGTACAGGAAATTTTGGCGCAATGTCTACAAATAACAACAATGGCAAAGTGAAATATAAATAAAAATTAAATAAAACGATATTTAAAGAGTAACAACTCGCCTTTCGATCGGGCAGCCAAGGACAGATTTTTAGAAGGAACCTCAGCTGCGTGGGTGGGAGTCACAGCATCATGAGTTGGTCTTTGGGCGTTTTCGTCATGAGGAGTAACAGTGCCAGGTATTCGTAATACATAATCTGGTTCAAAAGGAACACGTATGTGACGTAAAACCATTGCGATTCGAAGGGACGTACCCAACTCGTATTTGATTTCATTTTAGGGCATTAGGACTTTGGATTGTTTTGTTTTCTTCTTTCCCTTATTTGTTCATTTTCTCCGACAATGCCTCTGGCCAATGACGGCGAAAGCTCAGGAAAAGGAGGCGAAGAAGAAGAAGAAGAAGAAGAAGAAAACAAAACAAGCCAAAACTCCTCATAAATCATTTAGCAGTGACATTTTCACGTAAAAAACCAAGAAACCGTAGTTAGACTACGATATAAATGTAGCACCTTCAAAGCAAACTCGATATGACCCAAAATGGGACTCCCTAATTTGCAGGCCAAAAAAAATCATGCGGGCCGGGTACTTAAAATGGTACAGTCGAGCACCAAACCAATTGGGCACGAGTACTTCTCACGCCAACAGCTAAGACCACACCAAGATGCAATGTACTAGCACAAAAAAAAACTGGTACTTTATCGAGGCCGAGTACTCGAAATCTGCAGACCAGAAACAGAAGTCTGCGGGCCGGGCATTTAAATGCAGCAACCCAACCCAAATTGAACGCGTATACTAGTCACCTATACAGCTAATGTTTCATTGCCCTAACATCAAACTACTTGTGCTTTACTTCGAAGCAAAGTACGCGTAACCTGCTGACGAGGAACAAAAGTCTGCGGGCCGGAAATTTAAAATAGCTTTGGGCTATGTAGGTGACTAGTATACTCGTTCAATTTGGGTTGAATTGCTGAATTTTAAATGCCCGGCCCGCAGACATTTGTTTCTGGCCAGCAGATTTCGTTTACGAGGCCTTGAAGAAAGTACCATCAGCAGGGGTGTAGCGTGACATTTTGATGCCCGGAGCGGTGGTCGTGCTAGATGCCCCCCCTCCCACCAACAAAGTTTTTTTTTTAGGCTATCTATCCCCCAGCGTCGACATCTCCTTGTTCGTGAATAGGCTGGGGGCGACTGGCCGTAGTCGGAGGCGGCCCCTCTCATAACTCCGCCACTGACAAGGGCAATGGCGAAAAACTGTGGATAACCCCTCCATGGGATATTTTAGGATTTTTCCCAGAGTTTTTCGCCATTGCCCTTGTCAATGGGTTTTTGAGGGTTTTGGGTGATGTCGACAGAGAAGTCTCAAACATACAGAACCCCCAGTCAGGCGCGGATCCAGAGGGAGGGGGCGCTCGGGCCACGCCCCCCCCCCCTCTGACCAAAAAGTAAAAAAAAAACGTCTGCTAATGATTATAGCACAGTGCTTCCTCGCTTTTCACCCCCTCCCCCTTGTACGATTTTGACGAAATTGATAGGGGACCCTCTGCTAGCCAACACATATATTCCCTGAAAATTTCATCAAATTCGGATAAAAACTATGGAAGATATGCTTGTTACAAGGATTTGCGGACAGACAGACAGACAGACAGACACGAAACCGAAATTGTTCAGGAAGGTATTTTAAAACGTAAAATGCAAGTGGAAATTTCGGTTTTAAAGAAGAAAAAAAAATATTTCCTAAAAGTGAAAACAATGCTTCCGTAGCTCGGAAGCAAAACATGTTGGGGGACCTTATTGTAATGCTCATTCAACTTCAGCTTGAAAATACGTCTCGCTTTCGAATAAGCCCAGAGGTTGAGTGGGCGGGGGGTTCACACGTGATTCCTCGACCCCCCTTCAGTCACACCCCGCCAATACTTATGCCCGTAAATTTTAGGCCGTATTTCTTCGCCAATCCCGGATCTTGGAGTCTCATTTCCTCTCCAGGAAGTTCTAATAAGGCGATGAAAGAGTATGAATTTCCAAGGTCAAAAATTTCGCTCCGGCAGCTGGCGGTCGGAAAGAGTGCATTTCATTTTGTATACGGATACCCTAAGCCGTCCCAGAAGTAGTAATGTTGAGACCATGATTTGTTTCGTTTATGTTTGACCCTCCCTCGTACTGTTTGCTGCCGGGTTTGTTTAAGCTGAACTTAATGGGAATCAAAGGCTATTTCAAAATGAATCATCATACCGAATATAATGCTTCTGGAATCAACTGGTGATTTGTAGTGATTTCTTTACCATTTCAACCCCTATTTTCCCCCCTCCACCTTGACCGATTTGGCCCAAATGCAATACCGACCGGGGCCTTATAACTACTGATTTTTGTGCCAAAGCGCATTCCGCTAAATTAATTTCTACGAGAGTTATCGTGCTAACAAGGCCTCACACTTACTTCCACCCGAGGACATCACCCCGTCCCCCTCGACTTTTCAAAAAATTAAAATTGGAATCAAAGGCTACATTAACATGGAGTATACGACACTGAATATGATCCTTCTAGATCAACTTGTGGTTTTTAGTGACCGGTATCTTATGAACTACTGATTTTTTGTGCACAAAGCGCGTTCAGCTAAAGTAATTTCTACGAGAGTTATCGTGCTAACAAGAACGTAGATGCCCCCCCTCCCACCAACAAAGTTTTTTTTTTAGGCTATCTATCCCCCAGCGTCGACATCTCCTTGTTCGTGAATAGGCTGGGGGCGACTGGCCGTAGTCGGAGGCGGCCCCTCTCATAACTCCGCCACTGACAAGGGCAATGGCGAAAAACTGTGGATAACCCCTCCATGGGATATTTTAGGATTTTTCCCAGAGTTTTTCGCCATTGCCCTTGTCAATGGGTTTTTGAGGGTTTTGGGTGATGTCGACAGAGAAGTCTCAAACATACAGAACCCCCAGTCAGGCGCGGATCCAGAGTGAGGGGTCGCTCGGGCCACGTGCCCGACCTTATTGTAATGCTCATTCAACTTCAGCTTGAAAATACGTCTCGCTTTCGAATAAGCCCAGAGGTTGAGTGGGCGGGGGGTTAACACGTGATTCCTCGACCCCCCTTCAGTCTCACCCAGCCTATACTTATGCCCGTAAATATTAGGCCGTATTTCTTCGCCAATCCCGGATCTTAGAGTCTCATTTCCTCTCCAGGAAGTTCTAATAAGGCGATGAAAGAGTATGAATTTCCAAGGTCAAAAATTTCGCTCCGGCAGCTGGCGGTCGGAAAGAGTGCATTTCATTTTGTATACGGATACCCTAAGCCGTCCCAGAAGTAGTAATGTTGAGACCATGATTTGTTTCGTTTATGTTTGACCCTCCCTCGTACTGTTTGCTGCCGGGTTTGTTTAAGCTGAACTTAATGGGAATCAAAGGCTATTTCAAAATGAATCATCATACCGAATATAATGCTTCTGGAATCAACTGGTGATTTGTAGTGATTTCTTTACCATTTCAACCCCTATTTTCCCCCCTCCACCTTGACCGATTTGGCCCAAATGCAATACCGACCGGGGCCTTATAACTACTGATTTTTGTGCCAAAGCGCATTCCGCTAAATTAATTTCTACGAGAGTTATCGTGCTAACAAGGCCTCACACTTACTTCCACCCGAGGACATCACCCCCTCCCCCTCGACTTTTTCAAAAAATTAAAATTGGAATCAAAGGCTACTTTAACATGGAGTATACGCACTGAATATGATCCTTCTAGAATCAACTGGTGGTTTTTAGTGACCGGTATCTTATGACTACTGATTTTTGTGCCAAAGCGCGTTCCGCTAAATTAATTTCTACGAGAGTTATCGTGCTAACAAGGAAACGGCCATAAAGAGTATATATATATATATGAATTCCGGAGACCACTGAATTCGTGTTCTAGAGGTTCTGAAACGTGAAAAAAACATGACATGACCCATGTTTGCCACCATCACGACGAGACCAATAGTGCATTTTCAGAATGAAATGCACTAAAAAATTCAAAGGCGTTTTGCAATTTCTGGATTGAACTTTGAATGAGTAAGATTTAACGCTACTGGACATTAAAGTGAGACTCCGAAATCCAGGGTTGGCGTTAAAATACGGCCAAAATTTAGGAGAAAAGGTATAGGAGGGGCACGACTGATGGGGGGTCGAGGAACCACTAGTGAAACCCCGCCTTAAGAAGGTGCTATTATTTCAAAATAGTTTTTTTGATTCGAGCCAGAAGCGGTTTGTGAGTCCCTCAAACAGTTCGATTGACAAATCGAAGCCGGTCACGGCCACGGACACAGCTCTAAATGTGGCAGAATGTGGAACCGGAAATTCCTTGTCACTGAATTTGGTCGATATTCACGATTCCCGACTTCCAGAATAGCCATCAACAGACGCGGATCCAAGATTAGGCCAAGGGAGGGGCTAGAGAAATGGTGTGCTTCGATCTACAAAAAATGGCTCGACAGCCATTCGCTGACTGAAAGTAGCTAAACCTAGCAATTTCCACTAAACTCGCGCCCAAAAATATAAAACTTGGCTAAACTGGTGATTAGTGAACCCCTGAAAAGATCATGATTCCCATCCTGAATCATCCCGCGGCTAAATCAACCATTTGCGCGCTACTAAAAATGGCCAAAATGGTTATTATCGTGCCAAAGATGACCAATACGCGCCTTTGTCTTGACGGACTGACTATTCGAGTCCTGAAAAACTGCCTATCAACTGTCGCTAAGCGGGCTGCTTGCTCACTAAAAATAGCCAAACTGGCGATTCCTGGCGTAAATTATGGTCAAAATGACTTCACGCGCCCTGAAAATGCCTAAAAAGATTATCCCCACCCTGAAAATTGCAAAATCGACAATTTGCCTTAGGAATGGTTTAACTTCATGGTCTTGGTTGGATGGACATTTGCGCCCTAAAAATGGCAAACTGACTATTCGTGCCTTGAAAATGGCTAAAATGATTATATTTGCGTTTTGCGCCTTGAAATGACCTAAAATGGCTCTGAAAAAAGCCAAACTGACACTAATGTGGCGTAAAAATACCTAAAATTGATGATTCGCGCCTTTAAAATGCCTAAGCAGACCCTGAAAATGGCAGAACTGACAAATCCTCTTCCAAAAAACTGACCACCCCCTAAAATTGCTAAACTGCCGATTCACGCCCTGGAAATGCCTAAAAAAATTATTTCTGGCCTGAAAATTGAAAAATCGGCAATTAACGCGCCAAGAATAGCCAAACTGACCATTCGGGTCTTTGGTTTGGCGGACTATTATTGCGCTCTAAAACTGGCAAAACGGAGGATTCATGTCTTGAAGATGGCCAAAATTACTACATTTACGTTATTAATAATATTAGTTTTTAAGCCATACAACTTGATTAATGTTATATTTTTAGGGTTTTGGCTTTTTTCTTCTTCTACTTATGATCTAAAATAAAATAAATAAATAAAGTCTATGATTTAAAATAAAAAACCCAAAAAGTTCTCTGACGATGCCTTCAGCACAAGAAGGCGAAAGCTCAGGAAACGAAGAAGTAGAAGAAGAAAACAAAAGCCAAAACCCTAAAAATATAACATTACTACATTTACGCCCTAAAAATTGCAGATTACACGACGAGCTCTCAAAATTGATAAACTGACGAGTGGCGCTTTAAAAATGCCTGAACAGACGACTCCTGCCCTGAAAATGGCAAAATCAACCATTCGAGCGCGGAAAATGGTCAAACTGACCGTTGTCGACTTGGCTTGGAACGTGCTATTCGCGCCTTCAACTGGCAATACTGACTCTATGCGCACTAGAAATGGTCATTATAGCTATTGAAGCCTTGAAATCGTCAGAACTGACTCTATGTGCCCTGAAAATAGCTAAACTGGCCATTATTAGCACCTTGAAAATGCCTACACAGGCAATTCCTGCCCTTTAAATGGCCAAATTGACCATTGGCGTCAAGAAAATGGCTGAACTGACCATTCCCACTTTATAAAAATTGCTAAACTTTCCTAATACCTAAACATTCCTGCCCTGAAAATGGCCTAAATGACTATTCTTACCTAGAAAATGGTCAAATTGGCAATTTCCACTCAAAAAATGTTCAAACAGGCAGTTCTCGCTCTAAAAACAGCATAAAACTGACCGATCGGACCCTAAAATGGCAGACTGACGATTCGTGCCCCGAAAATTTCACACTAGCTACTCTCAAGCTATTTGCTCAAAAAAAGTAAAAAATAGGATAACTTAATGTTCATACTGCCGATGTCGTGCATAACATAACCACTTATTCTCTGCCCTCAGTACCCTCTATTATAAATAGTTTGTGTGGAGGACCCCACGATACTTCCATGTTCCCGTCGTTCGCTTACAACGTGCCTTTCACATGAAACAATTCCAACACGAGTCATTAATCATTAAAACTCACCCATCAAAATTAATTAATTTGCCCTAGCCTGTCCTGAAGTTCTGTTCTCATAAAAATGCCAAAGTTCTAAAATTTGCTGGAAAGAGCTCTATGTCTCTCAATATTCATCCCATGTCAACGATTGATGCAATAATAACACACAAAAAACGTCTGCTAATGATTATAGCACAGTGCTTCCTCGCTTTTCACCCCCTCCCCCTTGTACGATTTTGACGAAATTGATAGGGGACCCTCTGCTAGCCAACACATATATTCCCTGAAAATTTCATCAAATTCGGATAAAAACTACGGAAGATATGCTCGTTACAAGGATTTGCGGACAGACAGACAGACAGACAGACAGACACGAAACCGAAATTGTTCAGGAAGGTATAAAACGTGAAATGCAAGTGGAAATTTCGATTTTAAAGAAGAAGAAAAAAATATTTCCTAAAAGTGAAAACAATGCTTCCGTAGCTCGGAAGCAAAATATGAACACGCAAATTCTAACGACGTGACGAATAATGAATTTTGTAGCCTAATATAGTGCTCTTTAACGGTAACTATCAATTTGAAATATTCAACACGATCAATGAATTAAATAATGGACACAATTTGATCAATAAGACACTCGCTAAAACTCGAAATAATCGAAGAGAAACGAATCTTCGAATACATCCTCGTCAATTTGTTTAAAAAATTAATTTAAAAATAACCAAATTGAATTTCGAAAAAATGGCCAATTCATCGATGGGGAATTTTGTTGTGGTCATTTTAAGCCATCATGAGAGGAAATCGGACTAAAATTCTGGTAGGAGATAGGTTTGGGGCAAAAAAAAGCTGAAACGCATTCCAAACCTTAGCAACTGTACCGCTCAACAAATCATATTCAAATTTTAGCAGCGTCTTCTAGGAACCTAGATGACCATTTTGAACGATCGATCATCAAATTTTATAATATTCTCTTGGAATTATAAGGGTCCAACCATTTTTACTCCGAACACATTTGTTATAATATCTTCCAAATTGCTCAACCAATCGTTTTCAAATTTTACGGTGTACATCTAGAGATGAAGACACAACTTTTGAGCCATCACTCGTCCAGATCTGTCAAGAAAAAAGTGGACGACGGACGACAGACGCCATACTGAAAATCGAGATTTAGGCCTTTTCGGGATCCAGGAACACGAATCTGGTGTCAGCTAATTTTTTTTTTTTTTTTTTGCCATTACCAAACTTCCTTCCCTACGGGAACATGGAAGTAAAAATGGCAAAACATGGCTATTGGCGGCTTAATAACTGAACCGATAAACTGATCACTGGTGTGATCATATGCCGTACCCACCTTTCCAACTGGGCCACCCACAGGGTTACAAGCAGCCTAAGGACTGGATAAACTGACTACTCTCGCGCTATAAAATGTCTTGCCTGGGGGCCTATTCTCTAACAACAAGCAATATTTTTTTCCCCAGCCATGTGTCTATTTCATTCATTTGTTTGAAGAAACTTAATGAAATAAACATATGACTGCGAAAAAGTTATTGCTTCGGAGTTAGAGAATAGGCCCCCTGGCTAATCACACCCTAAAATGGCTAAACATACCACATTCGTGCCCTGGAAATGGCGAAACTTATCATTCGTACGTGTTTCAAAAAAGGCCTAAACCTCCGCGCCTTGCAAATGATTAACAGAATTCAGACGATTCATGCCCTAAAAGTAGCCAAACTGATCATTTGCAACGTGCAGATGGCTCAACTGACGACTCGTGACATTAAAATGCCTAATCTGACTTGTAGGCGACGGAAAAAATGGCCAAAAACTGGCTCTTAGCACCACGAGACGCGGTGGCTTCCCGTTTTATCACGTGCTGAATCTTTCTGAGGTTGAATGTCAGTTCTTTGGCTGTTGTAGAGGTGTCACGTTTCAAGTTTCATGGTCATATGACCGGGTTTCGGGTAAGTTAATTCCCGGAATTATCGTGCGCAATCAACACTTTTACAACTGTAAGTGGCAAGTTTCGTTCTCCCAGTCGTGGTACCAGTTGGGGGGGGGGGGATCTAGAATGAACAGTTTGTTGTCGAATGATTTCAGGCATGCCGCTGAGCAGGCAGTTTATGGTGTGAAATTGGAAGTTTTGGGCAGGGGCGTAGGTAGGGGGGGATATGGGGGATAGATCCCCCCCAGAGCTACAAGTATACGAACGAAGGAGCACTAGTACCATAACGAAGAGCCCCATAAAATCACCAAAAATGAGCGTTTCACGTTGAAGTTAGGTTTAACAGATTTTCTGGACTAAAGCAGCGCGAAAAGTTCGAGTAAATTTTTCCTTGGACTTCAGACCCAACGCAGTAGTGTACCGAGGTACCGGTGGGGGGGGGGGGTTCGCCCCGGACCCTCTATCAGACAAAAATCGGTAATATTCGTGGCTATAGCTGCTAAAAAGCGCTGATTCGTGGTCTCGCGATGCAACTTCCAGACTAAAATTAAGCAAAAAATCGCAGACTCGCGGTACATGGACGCCATTCTTCGAATAAATTGTAGAAATCAACGCTAAAGTGTTGTATTTGGGCAAACCCTGCGGTTAAAGTTGAAAAAGCACGCTAAAATATTGACAAATAAAAGACGCTATTTCAGGTTAAAGTTGGACAAAAATGGCAAATTCACAACTGAAATGGCGTAAAATCGCCCATTCGCGTATAAAAAAGGAAATAGGATGCTGAATGGCCGCAAAATTAGCACAAAACGCTATTTCACAGCAGAAATTGGGAAAAATCACTAATTTGCGATTTGCAGATATGAAGTTGTGGAAAAACAGCGGATACAAAATGAAGAAAATGACTAATTCGCTGCAAAAATTGAAAAAAATCACCAATTAGCGCAGCTAAAATTAAGAAATACGTTAATTTTCAGTTCAAATTGGGGAAAAGAGCTAATTCTCAATTAAAAATGGAAAAAATTGCTAATTTGCAGCTTATATTGAGTCAAATGCCAATTCTTGGCAAAAATTGACAAAACTCGGTAGGTAATGCACGGGTTGGAAACGCTACCACGCTGCTAAAATTTAGAAAAAGCGAAAATTCGCTGCTAAAATTGAGAAACATCACTAATTCTCGAATTAAGTGTAGTGAAATTAAAAAATGATGATTTTTTGACAAAAATGGATGGATAGATGTAAATTTTTTGGTATGAAAAAAAAAAAAAAAAAATGCATTTATAATTTAAATTTGCACCTTCTGAATGCATTTTTCCAGCTAAAATTCAGAAAAATGGCAAATTCATGCATGGCTATAGTATAATGTTAAAAAATACGCTAATTCATGGCTAGAACTGAAAAGAAGCAATAATCTATACCTATAAAAGTTATATAGTTTTGCTAATGCGGTGGTAAAATGTGAAAAAACGCTAATTTGCGGTAGAATATTTAGAAAATAAAATAATCAGCCTGGTCAAAATTAAGAGAAAGGGTTATTTTAAGCCTAAAAATTGAGAAAATCGCTAATTTGCGGCTAAAAATGGAAAAAATCGCCAATCTACAGCCGAAATTGCACCAAACACCAATTTGTGACTGAAATTGAGAAAATTCGCTAATTCACAGGTTTGAAACGCTACGACGCGTCGCCGCTACAATTTAAAAAAAGCGCTAATTCGTGGTTGAAATTAGGTTTGTTCGTTTGTTGTTCAGTGTAGTGGTGCAGGTGTGGTTCGAGCAGTCCGGGATTTTCGTCATTTCTAAAGCAAACGAAACGCTTTTCGTGCAAATGGCTAACCTTACGGTAACAAATACGTTACCTTTATGATTTATTTCCGCTTCTCAGAAGGAAATGATTGACGAAAGGTAATTATTGAGCAGGTTATAACATTTCGAGCAGCAAGCTCCTCCTAATTTTTCAGTGTGGATAGTGCTGCACTGAACAGTCCGAGATTTGACAAACGAACGCTTTCAGTGTAGTTCGGGATTACAAAAGAACGCTTTTCGGACTGTTGGTGCAGCCCAGAGCAGCTCCGGACGTCAAACGAACAAACCTATTGAGAAAAATTCTAATTTGCGCCAAAAACTGAATATACGCCAATTTGCAGATTCTGAAGGCAACTTTTCATGCTGAAATTGAAAAAAAGCGCCAATTCATGGAAATAGGCGAAGAAACCGCTAATTCGCGAGTAAACTGAGAAAAATCGCTCATGCATTGCGTATGGTGAACCAAAAAAATCTTAATTCGTGAAAAGCCCCCCTATTTTGCGGCTAATATTTTGGAAAACACTTAAGAAAAACGTTAATTTCCAGCTAAAACTGAGAAAAGTGCTGATCCCCTGGTAAAAAAATTTAAAAATTGGTAATATGCTGCTAAAATTGAGGAAAACGCCAAGACTCGTGGATAATTAAGAAATATGGCTCACGGGATAAAAACGATACTTTGCTGCTAAAATTGAGAAAATGAGCAAATTCATGGTTATGGGAGGGGGTGGGGGTGAAGCAAAACCGCTAATCTGCGGCTGACATTGAGAAGAACGATACACTCGGCCAAAAAAGCGCTAATTTGCGGGTAGAGTCCAAAAATTGTCCTTAACTGAGAGATTGAGGCTATGATGAGGCCAACAAGATGTCCAGATTCAAGAGTGTGCTGGCTGGGTGGAATGATGACTAAAATGTGAAATTACCCTCCCTCTCCTCACCATTACGAGATTTCAATCTAATCCCCCCCCCCCCCAAGGACAAATTCCTACCTACGCCACAGGTTTTGGGGCTGGATTCATGTTGGGGATTTCAGGACTTACTCGCCCTTTTCTGGATACTCAAACCCATATTGAGCGCTACCCCGAAGGAAGGGGCTGAAGCCCCCTTAAGCCCTTCCCTGGACCCGCGTCTGGCCGTTTAGATTCGCATGCGCTGCTTATACGGAACGTTTCCGATAATCCGTCCGTGGCCAAAATGCAGAAAAAAAGCCGCACCTTTTCGTGCCTGTAGTAGTTTTGATGTGGTCTTAGCTGTTGGTGTGAGAAGTACTCGTGGCACGATTGGAGAATTTTGACCCACCGAAAATTGATCCCACGCGTGGGTCACCCAACCTTGATGGCTCAATTTGCGGTGGGCCTTTAAGTACCCGGCAAGCACGCTTTTTTTTTTGGTCTGCAAATTGGAGAGTCCCATATAAAATAACTATACCTTTAGGACATCGAACAGGAATAGGTAACTTGATGCGTTTTGGTTGAGATTTGTCTAAGTGAGGCACCGCGTCTTTAGAAAGCCGTAAAGTCCCTTTGTGAGACTGCAAGTATTTCTGGAGAAAATGTTTTGAGCAAACTCGTAATTTATCGAAGTACTGAACATCCAGGACTGTACACCAATGGTTCCTCCTCGCAGTTTCCTTCGGGAATCTAGATTAATTAATAACACACACGAATTAACTTCATAATTTTAAAGAAGCAGAAACTACAAGAAATACGTACTTGAATAATGATAAAGAACCATCCCGCGGTAAATTGCACACACAGCACCGAGCTACCATTATTAAGCCATCAAGTATTCTAACTAACTAATCAACAATATAGATGACTGCAAAGTAAACAGAATCCACCTCCTTTTTAAAGTTTAAACTGATACAAAACAATTTTCACAACACACAAGCGCAAGCAAAGAATAAAGGTCTCGAAGAGATTTCCGTTTTCCGCCGAGCCAGGTTCTATCGATAGAACGGGTCATTTCATTCATTCGTGAACCACGAAAGATACCACGATAAATGATAAGATTCCAGGATCCAGGGTTTCTCTAGTTTTGTTCGGCTTTTGAGTTTTCGCACTGTTCTTTCTTAAGAAATTTCCGTTTTCGGAGTTGGCAGACGAAGCCCTGTGTTCAACTTACAGAATCTTATGTATTAGAAGTAATGTTTCCGACCGTGTCGAGAAATGTTCAGCGCAACCAGTCACTTCTTGGTAACAAAACATTAGGTTTTCTAGTTTTGCTTGAAATTTCCAATGCTTTCGGTTGATTCATGCACTCAGGGATAATACGAAGGTTCAGTGCCTCGAATCTGAAACCCGAGGAGTCACGCAGTGATGACCGTCCCCTGGACCATCGGCCTCAACAACCTCCTAAAAAGACCTCAGTCCTAGAGCAAAGATTCATCTACCCCGAGTTTCTCCCAGATCCCAAGATCGAATGGAGGAACTCTATTCGAGAGAAACTCGAGCGAATGGACATGATGAAACGTCGCTCGCAAATTGACCTTCCTGAATTTTACGTCGGCACAATCATGTCGGTGACGTCGTCAAATCGCCACGCCGCCACCAAGACCAATACTTTCACCGGTATTTGTATTCAGAGGCGAGGTTGCGGTCTTCGAGCTAGTTTCATTCTGAGGAATGTCATCGATAATTTAGGTAAGGGCTCTCCCTTTATTCTGACGTAAAAGTAGTAAAATAAGCGTCTTGTTACCATTTATCCCCCTGTGGGGATTTTATTCTTCGTCTTCAGGAACTGAAATAGAGTACCATCTTTATGACCCCAAGATAATTAGAGTCGACGTTTTGAAATTGGAGAAAAGGCTGGATGACGACCTTCTGTATCTACGTGACGCTCTTCCGGAATTCAGTACATTTCCACTGGACATGGAACCAGAATTACAACCTGAAGGAGCACCTGTTCCGATCAACACCACAGTCGTAAGAAGTCGAGTAGACTTTCATGTCATACACTTCATGCTTATGTTTTTTTGTTTTTCGAAGGTAAAAATGAAGCCTAGGCCATGGTGTGCACGCTGGGAACGAACCAAATATCATGGAATTGACCGAGAACACTTGATGACCCTTATTTCAGACAAAATGAAATGGCAAATGCCTAAACATGAAAAGCCGTGGGAAAAATACGATTTAATGAAAACCTACAGGTATTTCTCCAAACAAATAACCACTCGTTCATCTAATGAGGTAAATGTTGTTCAGGGGAACAATCCCAGAGGAGGAGCAAAAGGAAATCTTTGCCGAAGTGTACTCTGAGCTACACAATCTCGAGTTGACCAGAAAGAAACTGAAGAGGAAGCGATCATTCGTAAAGCCGAAAAAGGCCGGTTGATTTCATCCGGAATTCCCTCCTATGAAGTGAACAACTGTTTCTTTATAAATTAAAGTAGTATCACTTTTATTCAGTAATTCATCATGAACCGTAATAATTATAATTTGTGCTCACTAGTCTATCTTTCCTAGCCTCTCGACACATCGACCTGCCGCCTTGGGCAACCTTCCCCCGCTCGCCTAGGCCGAAGAAACCGTCTAATAAAACCATTTACCTTGATTAACAAGTGTTGGTTAGTTAACTCTTGGGTCAAAAATAGGTCAGTGTCCCTCTTCCCACGTCGGAATGTCAGTTTCCGAGGATAAAATGCCTGAATGAAACAAAATCTGACACCTCCCCCCTGATTGGCGCCCCGGACGAATCTTTCACCAGCGAGCCCATGAAGTCACCTTGAACATGAACGCGTTCAGAATGAGCCTTCTCGTTTTTTCTCTGTTAATTTTAGCAATAGAGTATTAGCAATTTTTCACCATTTTAGCCGTGAATTAGCGAGTTTTCTCAATTTCATCGATGAATTCGAACTTTTCACTAATTTTAGCTGTGAATTAAATCTTTTTCTCAGTTTGAGCCACGATCTTGCCTTCAGCAGCCGAAAATAGCCTTTCCATACTTCTAGCCTCTAATTAGCGCTTTTTCTATACTTTAAGCGCGGAAGATTTAAGAAAATTTTAGCCGCGAAGTAGCTAACTATTTTCTTATGTTTAGCCTCATTTAGCGCTTTTTCTCACTTCCTGTCTGTGCGTGAATCACTAACGTACCAAGAGAGCAGAGCATTGCGGATCTAAATCATTTTCCGATTAAAATCCAAAATCAAGATCCTGGATCTAGATCTGGATTTAGATCCTTTTTCGAAGGATCTGGATCTAGGATTTTAAAGGATCTTAGGAAATAGTATTTTGGATTTTAAAGCAAGATCTTTTTACAGATCCTTTTGCTTCCTTTCATCGAAAAAAATAAAAAGCATAGTCAGCTTGAAGTTTCAGCACCACCCCGCGCTCATTAAACCAGCCCATGCCGTTCTCCCTGCCATTACTGCCGCACTGTCAGCTTTTGCTTTTGTCTTTCAATCTTCAACTAACTGAATCTACGGTGAGTTCTTCCCCCCCCCCCCATTCCTCTTTTTAAACCGAGTTCGTTTCCATTCTTCGTTCGCAACTCGCCCCGTCGCACGCTCTTCGTGTTCCCGCGTGACTCATAAAGTTTTGTTGTTTTGATTGATCGTATTTCGTTCAAATTACCGCGACGTGACGTGCGTCGGTGTGTCATGGACATGAGCAGCATCGGTTCCGAGCATGTTCCGAATTTAATTTTTAACTTATGAAAAAATAAATATCTTGGATCTTTAAAGGATTTTCAAAATCCAAGGATCTTGATCCCGATCCTTTTTCTATTCGAAGATCTGGATCTTTGATCTAAATCATTTTTTGGAACAGAGGATTTTGTATTTTGGATTTAGATCCAAAAAATGAGGATCTTGTCAAGCTCTGCAAGAGAGTGATAAAGGGAGTGGACCACACAGTCCCCCCGCCACCAGAGCTCCCCCCACCCCGAAAAGCTTGAAGGTGGAAAAATGAGGATTTTTAGGTTCTATGTTCATGGATGTACATATGCTATTGGACAGCGATCAGGCAGGTTGCAGGTGATCAGCAAAGAGTGTATAGCTGAATATTCGATTTAGCCCACAAAAGTGCTATTCTGAAGGCTCAAATTGAAATAAATCGCGCCTTCTGGGGGTAACTTCGCGGCTTAAATTGAGAACATACGATGTTCCCCAGTTTTTTTAGGTCCTTCTTAAGCTTATTAAGCGGATGAATATGAAAAGGCGCCCTAAAATATGCTGTTCTTGGGGCAAGTACGCAGCAAAAATTCGGGTAAAAGCGCTAATATTCTAGCTAAAACTGTGAAAAAGCCTCCATTCGCGATATCTTTAAAAAACTTGGAGGCCAAAATTGATTTTAAAAAATTGCTGATTCGCGGTGTATAGATGCTACTTTAATATGGCTAAAATGAAGATAAAAACCGTCAATTAGCTGTTCTTTAGCCAAATTAAGGCGTGCCCTGCCCCTGTTTTTGCTTTTTGAGCAAGCGCAAAAAAGGCAAGGAATAACGCTAATTAAAAGCTGTAAAAGTGGACAAAATCACGGCTAAAATTGAAGAAAAAAAAACCTAATCCGGGGCTAAAGTTGAGGAAAACGGCAAATTCGAAACTGAAATCGCAGCATATCGCCCACGCTGACAGAAAAGACGCTAATTCGGTGCTAAACTTGCGAAAAAACTGATTCAGGACTGAAATTGTAGAAGAATGGCTAATTAGGAGCTAAAATTGGGACATACGCTAATCCACAGCAAAAATTGAGTAAATCGCTGATTAAATAACTGATAGAATTGAAAAAATCGTTAATTCGCTAATGAAATTCGAAAATGCTGTAATTAGTGACCAAAATTAGGGCAATCCTAATTCGGTGACACAAATGAAAAGAATAGCTAATTAATTTGCGGCTAAAATTGAGACAAATGGCTCGTTCATGGATGAAATTGGGAAAAACGCTATAACTGACAACTGAAACTTAATGCTTATATTCGCAGCTCAAATTTCTTCTCAAAGTTCTTACACCGTAAAATTGTGGCCAATATTGAGAAAAATCGCTAACATGAGATACAAACGCTACTTCGCCTCTTAAATTGAGACAAAGTTGTAATTCGCGGCTAAACTCAAAAAAAATCACTACCTTTGTTCGGTGGCTGCTGCTAGTACAGAAAAATTGGCAGTTTGTCATGGGGAAGCGTGATTTTAACCAATCAACTTGGTTTATTTTTATTTTATTTTTTATTCTGTTTTATTTGCAGTACTGGAAGCAGGCAACGAACAAAGCTACTAAATCGCGGATAAGATGTAGAAGAAGCTGTAATTCGCGGCTAAAATTGAAAAAAATCCAATTCTCGGCTGTACGTAATTGAAAATATGTACACCAATCCAGTACACGGCTGTTCGTCAGGGTATGGGAGCTGTCGGGGTCGGCTAGCCTATAGGGTCATTGACCTCTTTAAAAAATGGCCCTGAAACTTGTTATTTTGCTTAAACTAAAAGACCTGAAACTTGGAATTTCACGAAAATTGTACCAGGAATCTGCCAATTTCGCTGATATTCGCCTCTAAAATGATACAATTTTGTTAGGGATGCAGCACATATGGGCCTTGCATGTCAGCCTACACGACGCAGTCCGCCCATCGTGGCCGGCTAGCCCGGGTTTCCGAGCCCATTAAAAACAATATTGGAAAAAAGCAAACCCGTAATTTCACTGATATTTGCCTACGAAATGTTGCAACTTTGCGGCTGTTCGCCAGACTTTAAGCGTTGTTATGACCGCCTAAATTAGATTCCGGTCTACTTTGAAAACAAAAAAAAAACAAAAACAAACTTGCAATTTTGCGGAAATAAATACCGGGAACTAAGCAATTTCACTGACATTCAGGCCCGAACATACGGCCATGAGATTTCGCAGTTTCGGTGAAATTAAAGACCTGGAACATGGAACATTGCTAGTATTTAGCCAGTAAACAACCAATTTCGCTTATAATGCTTGTTTTCGAATTGTTGTAATTTGTGTGTATTCGTCAGGCTTTGAGTGAGTGCTGTCTGGTCTGGCTTGCCTTGGTCCTTGGCCTTTAAAAAAAGATACGAAATTTTCAACTTCGCCAAAATTGAGACGAGAAAATCGCAATATCGCGATTATTCAGCCGTAAAAACTCCACGGAGCTGTTCCTCAGAAGACTTTGGACCGGCTAGCCGCGGGTTCTACCGTCATCGGGAAAAAGATCCCCGAAATTTCGCGGAAATGAAGGCCGAAAACTGGCGATTCCGCGGATTATTAGTTTGTTAGTTTGTCAGTCGCTGTGAGTGCTCTAAAAAAAAAAAAAAAAAAAAAAAAAAAAAAAAACCGAAATTTGTAATTTCACGAAATTTAAGACCAAAATATTGCAATTCGTAGAATATTTAGACCCGGAACTTACTATTTGCAGATATTTAGCTCCAAATTGTGCAATTCCACGGCTATTTCTATTAATTTTACCACATAATTGTGGTAAAATTGAAAAGCTCTTTCTAATAGCTGCGAATTGTAGTTGTGAGTTGCGATTTTCACAATTGATACTGCGAATTGATGATTTTTTTTTTTTTTACTTTTAGAATTTTCTCTTTATTTTAGTCGCTGACTCGACCCAAGAACATCACATTAGCACTGTTCACAATTCCAGCCGCGATTTCCCCCCCCCCCCCATTTTTTAACCACGAATTAGCCTTTTTTTTCTACTCTAGCCACGAAGTTTCCTCCATGGCGTTTTCTAAATGTTAGCTGTCAATGAACGCCTTTCTAAACTTAAGCAGTGAATGAGCGATTTCAGTCAATTTAGCCGCGAATTACTACAGTTTTGCTCATCTTTAGCAGTGAATAAACGACTTTGCGAGAAATGGCCATTTCTCCTGTTGAAAATCTGTTTTTCGGGAGGCTAATTTTTTAAAAAGCGACGTATAAGAGAGATTTTGCAACTAGTCCCGTAAACGCTAAAGTTAATTTTTGTGTACGCGTTGCTAGGACAGTAAACATATATTTCGTTGGTTTAAAATGTGAAAAGCGTTAACATTAGCGTCAGCGGAGCTGTTTGCAAAATCTCTCTACTGTCTTTGACACTTTTGAAAAGCAGTAATATGTTTTTAGACTTTCTGTCTGAGAGTACTGTAGCTTCTTCTCATGTAGCGTGGGTGGCCAGGTGTAACAATGGTTTCCGAGGACGCCTGCCACGAAAAAGTAGGACGCTGGGGACAGAGTAGGACCCAAACAGTAGAGAGCCTAAAAACAAGTCAACAACGACTAATCGTAAATTATTTTGATGTTAAAATCGTTGTTAACTTGACTAGATAGAGACGTGCACATTTACGATAGCAATATGTAACGGCTTCAGTAGAGTTAATAAAGTGAGCGAGCGCCCGAGCCGCAGCTATAATTTCAAGCCCGTCCCCTCGTCATAAAACCGACGAATTATTCTGTAACAGTGGTTCTGACCAATTCGGGTGCGGAGTAAACCGGTTATTGAACCCGTGGCAGACCTCCTCCAATGGTTTTGGTGGTGCCTTTGCACGGCCTTGCAAAAAAGGCAGCTAAAAGAACGTGTGCCAACACGACCACTTTTAGAGTTTTTGGTAGGGCCCCATGATCCCGTTCCGGACATTGGAAGGAGGCAAATGACGAATTTGCCGAAGCTAAAGAGGCGGCATTTGCTTTTGGAAAGAGTAAAAGCGAAATAGAGACATGAAATAGCAAAAAACCTTGAAATTTAGTTATGAAGAATCCAAATCCGCGATATTTCTTCGACGGAATTGTGCTTTGGCGACAACTCCAAGAAATGTGGATTTGAAAGAATGAATACGTAATACCCACTAAATTGAAGCTTGATAGAGCCAAGTTCACAAAATTTGGTTATTGAAAAGCAAAACTCCCTGAAATTGGAACTTGAACGCAAGCCGAATGAATCCTCAAAATTTAGTTGTAAGGAGTGAAAATCCGCGAAACTACGGTTTGCCAAAATGACAAACGAGCCAAATTCGTGAATTTGCTTGTGGAAAAATCAACATTTGTTTCGAAATCTTTGAAACTGAACCCAGAAAGTGCTGGTGCCACGAAATTTGATTTTTGAAAGTTTGAAAATACGCAAAATTAAGGTCAGCGGGTGTGGTACGCATAATTTGTGAAATTTGGTTTTGAGAAGTAACATTTGGTTAGGGAAGAGCAAAAATCATGAAATTTGTTTGTCCGTGGATCATTTTTCGAACTGGCCAAACCTGTGGTACCGATTTCAGGAAGAGCAAAGCCCCCAAAATTGGGGATTTGTAGGAGCGAATCCGCAAAGTTGGCATTTGAAAGGGTGAAAATCCGCAAAACTTGGGTTTGTAAGAGCCAAAACGACGAAATTTGTTTTTAAAAACTAGAACGAAATTGTATTTTTAATAAATGCCAAATCTCAGAATTTGGTTATGGAAGAGCGAACATCTGCAAAATTGGGGTTTGAAAAAGCTAAACTTGTTTTGTCGTTCGTTTTTTCGAACTAACCGAACCTTTCGGAGCTGATTTTATAGAGATAAAGTCACATTTTTGTTTCTGACCAGGCAAAAATCCCAGAAATTGGGGTTTTAAGGAGCCAAGTTTACAGATAGGGCTTTGTAAGAGCGAAAATCCACCAAATTCGTTGTTGAAAGAGCAAACGCCACGAAATTTTGTTTTTGATTGTGCAAAACCCACGAAATAAAGATTTGAACCAGACGAACCCGAAAAATGTAATTTTAACAAAGAAAATTCTCAAGCTCTAGCGTAGCGATTCACGGATAGAATTGAGAAAGCGCACGGGTAAAATGGATAAAAAGGAGACTTCGCAGGTAAAATAGTCAAAATGCGAATTTCTCGGCTAAAATAGAGAAAGAGTACTCACTCGCAGATAAAAAGGAGATAAGTGCTAATTCCCGGCTAAAATGGAGAAAATTGTTGCGCTAATTCGCGGCTAAAATTGCTAATCCGCGGGAAAAATTGAAAAAAAGCTTTCATTTTCAGATTGAAAAATCACTGATTCGCATATTCTTGAGGCAACTTCGTGGCTTACAAAATGGAGAAAAATCTGAAAATCTGGCCTTCTTTAGACCAAGAAGGGCTGCTGGTATGTTTCCTTCAGTCAGCATGGGGGGGGGGGATCAGTCTTCTCGTTTTGTTATTTTATTAGTTCCTATAATTATTTTATTACTCTTGCCGTGAAGAAGTTCAATTTGAGTAAGAGTCCTTGATTTGTCCTCTTTATTTTGGAATGCTTTGGAATATTGATCTCCATAATCGTTCATAATTTCGCTTCATTTGAAGGAATAAAATCATAATGAATTAATTTATTGAGAAAAGTTGAAAACTGGCATATCATTCACAATAGAATAAATACGGATGGGCTTGCTACAAATTACCTTCTAAATAAAATTGTTTCATTGAACAGTACAAAAGTCAATAAAATTGTAACAAAAAAGAAGGAAAAATGCATCAGCAGCGCGAGGTAGGAAGAAACATTTCCTTCTATTTTTTCCTTCCAGAAATTTCTGTTTTCCAAGTACTCTATACTCGTAATAGAACGGAATCTTACAGTTGAGGATTTCATTCATTAAAAATACGAGAAGTAATGTGAAAGGGAATAAACGGGTGGTAGGAGAGGATGAGGTCATGTTAAAGATGTTAATTATTTACAAGATAGGAGCATCACTTACAGTTTGCCTCCAAGTGGCGCTGAACGGAACTTTGAGAATTTTTATTTTAGTCTGTGGGAGAAGGGTCGATAGGACTCTCTGTAGTTTAGGGAGGCCGAGGATGTCGACTTGTGAAGCGTTCTGGCCTTCCCGAGTCGTCTCGGTGCCGTCTTCGTTGAGCGGTTTCAGTATGGGTATACTGTCGCCGATGGCAGACTTTTTACCAGCGGCGTTCGCCGCTCCACCTTTCGACTGTGACGACGTCTTTTGCCCTTCGACTTGTTCGATGAAAAGATCGGTGACTCGAAGAAGTTCGAGTGTAAGACCCCACATGAAGTATTTGAGTGTGCCGCTCAGTTTACTGACGCCACCCATGACGACGTGATTCGTCGTCGCAGACTGAGAAAAATGTCAATTTGCTATTACAGGTGCAAGGGGTAAACCTAGGAAAACTTACCTGTGTCACGTAAGTCGGAATAATGAGGAATACCTTGATGTTGGTACATTTTGCCAGCGCCTTGTCAAATCCCGCTTTAACGTCGAAATTGATGAGTTCCAATTGCTTTAGATTTGGTAGGGTCGAAATAGCGTTCAAAAGATCAACCGTGGGACATTTAGGCCCTTGACCCTTCTCGAGTCGCAATCTTTTAAGATTGACCAGTTTGGGAAGGGTGAGCGTCGCAAGATTTTCAGGAAGCGAGGTACATTCGCCCAACTCTAAATTTTCGAGACTTGGACTCAGAACCTCTTGGATTCCATCAAGACTCTTTATAGTTGTAAGTGCCTGAAAGAGAAAGGAGTTTTGTTTTACGTCACTGATAGCGATGAACTTCGTCACCAAAGGGTCAAAGGGATGACTTTTGAAGACCTTTTCGCATTGGGTTTGACCGTGAAATTCAAAATAATTTATAAACGATTAGACTAAAACACTCGAGGGCCGTCAGCGCGGCGTAGGTCGCTCCTGAGACAAGCGTCGGCAGTTGGAATAATTCATTGTCCCCAAGACTGCTACACTATTTCTTGTCTCGGCCTGTCATTCACGAGTTGATTCAGCGGAATACAGAATCTTTTCGACGTTCCGCAAGTGTTTCAGAAAGGTTGCTCAAATATATTAGGACTATAATTAGCAATATTGGAATGAATGTGTGTTGTAGTGCCGTATTCAGAAACCCTCCTTTACGAAGGCTCAGCTTAAGGAGTTGGAAGTTCCGACAGCAGCCTGTCGGCAAAACTGCATTTCATTCATGCGGCAATCGACTCAAAACTCATCAGTTTAAATGATATCAATAAATTATGAATGCAATTTAGGCCGCTATAAAGATTTTAATAGCAAATAACTCCTCTTACAACAGCCTCCCTTCCAACCGTATAGGCAACCGGACCCGGGATATAACTGCTAGTTTCTGGGGGTTACCTGACAAAAATTGTCATTTGTATAGTAGCTCTAGCTTTGTAAGATGAGATTGACAGTTTTTTACGACGAAACTGAAGGTTTCCAGGACGAAAGAGACAGTTACAAGGAAGAAAATAACAGTTCTACGAATTATTTTTAGTTTCAATGACGAAATTGAGACTTCAACAACGATATCAATGGTTTCCGGGACAACATTGACAGTGTTGAACGCCAAAATAGACAGTTTCTTGGGATAAATTGACAGCTTTGAACTACGAAATTGACAGATTCTAGGTCGAAATTGACAGTTTCCAGGACGACATTGCCAGTCTGACATTTTTGGACCCTCTTTTGTGCTGTAAAATCCATGGGAATAATTTGATCGGGCTGGCGAGAAGTCAGGACCAACCAAATCCCAAATGGAGTCTATGTGCAAAAGAACGTGTTTTTTCGAGCATTCCTAAGGCAAAATATCAGCGGACGGCATGTCAGGGACGGCGGCGTACAGACATTCGAAAAATCGAATCTCGACTGTTAAAACGTACTCCAGGGCCGGCCAACCTTTTTTGGTCGTGGGCCATAAACCTGGTTGAAAGAACTCAGGCGGGCCACCCATCCTCGCCCCCTCCCACCATCGAGCACAACACTTTGATCTTAGCAAAAGGCCGTGACGCTCTGAATAAAACGCACTTGGGGCCTGTTCAATAACTTCAACAATAGTTAACCACAGTATAATAGCGTTTTCCATTTGCACAAAAATGGGCCCTGGCCGGGCAGCTCATTGCAGTGCCGGCCATAGACATTTGGCACCCCCGGGCGAATCTTTCACCCCCCCCCCCCCCGTGAAGTTGCCTTAAGGATCCGCGAATTAGCGTTTTTGCGACACTTCATCACTTATTTTCAATTTCATCGGTGAATTAGCGATTAGTCTCCACTTTAGCCGCGAATTAGCTATTTTTCTTGCAATGAATTTGTGTTTTTCCTGATTTGCGCCGTTAATGAGCGATTATACCCGTGAATTAGCGCTATATTTTCTAAATTTAGCCACGAAATTGCCTCCGGAAACCGTGACTTACCATTTACTCAATTTATTTCTGTGAATTAGTAAATGTTCTCAAATTAAACCCCGAAATAGCAATTTTTCTTGATTTTAGCCGTGAATTAACGTTTTACCCAATTTTAGCCTCTTAGCCGGCTGTGAATGAGAGTTTTGTATCCCAATTTTCGGCACGAATTAACGCTTTTCCTGAATTTTATCCGCGTATTTTCCTCATTTAGCCGTGCATTAGTGATTTTGTTCACTTTCAGCCGCGAAGTTACCTTCAGAAGCCGCGAATGGTCGTTTTCTTCATTTTGACCGCAAGTTAGCGTTTTTTCCCAAACGTCATGCGTAAGTGCTTCTTCTCAATTTTATTGGTGAATTAGCGATTTTCCCCCATTTTTTGGGGGGGGAATTAGCGATTTTCTCCACTTTAGCCGTGAATTCGTGATTTTAGCCACTAGAGCGCGATTTCCCCCAATTTTATCCGTGAATTAGCACTTTTCCTCAATTTTCCCCGCGAATTAGCGTTTTTTTCTCACTTATAGCCATGAATTAGCGCTTTTTTTTTAAGTTGAGAATTTATGTTTTCGTAATTTCAGGCGTGAGTTAGCGTTTTATTTTTTCAAAACAATTGGTGAATTATCGATTTTTTTACACTTTATCCGCGATTTTAGAGAGCTTTTTCTCAATTTTAGCCGTGGAGTTGTGCTTTATCGCGAATCAGCTATGTATTTTTCATACCCCCCCCCCCCATACAGATAAAATTTTGCTCTATTCTGTCCGTGAATCAGAGATTTTGGTTTATTATTCATTCTGAATAATACACGTAACTTTTTCTGTGTACGTTTCAACATGTCTAGATTCTATTCTATGCCGTAGGATTGCTCGAAAAAACTCATTCTTTGTCACATAGACTCCATTTGTGAACTAGTTGGTCCTAACATCTGATCAGTTTGATCAACTAACTCCCTGCGGTTTATTGGGCCAAAAGCGGGTCCGAAATGGAGGTTTTCTGAGGTTTTAAGATCATAGGGATCATTTGAGTGTGGGGTGTCGACTTTCATGCAATTTCAAGCCGGATTTGGCTACATTCATGAATAATAAACCCATGTGTAAAGTTTGCATAATTTTTCTGAATAATTTCAGCCGTGAACCAGCCATTTATCTCAATTTCAGCCCCAAATTAGCATTTTTTGAAATTTTGGTCTCGATTTAGTGGGCACGAATATTAGCACTTTCAAAATGCTCTGTCAAAATGCAATTTTGCGCTTTTGGCTCTTTTCATGGCATAATTTTGCGATTTGACTCGTCACAAAATTCGCTAGTTTGGCACTCTACTAGATTACCCAACGTGCAATTTTGCACGTTTGGATATTTCCAAGACCAATTTCACAGGTGCTGGTTCCTTCCAAAACCAATGTCGCACAATAGAATCATCGATTCTATTTGGGGGCCTGGCTCTTAAAAAACCCCAATTTCGCAATTTCGGCTCCCGCGAAAAACCATTCCACCGGTTTGGCTCCTTTAAGGGAGAGTTGCACATGTGTTTCCTCGACCCCCCTCCAATAATACCTCGCCTACTCCGCGTTACGGAAATTACCGCCGTATTTCTGCACCAATCCTGGACTTCAAGGGCTCATTTAAATCTTAAGGAAATTCCGCACAACCGTACGATCTTCCTTTTTCATATTTCATCCCTAAACTAACTGTAAAACGCACATAAACTTTTACCTTGAAAATTCACACTCTTTCGACGACTTATTTAGGAAAGCAAGATCGTACGGTTGTGCGGAATTTCCTGAAGGTTTAAATCAGCCCTTGAAGGCCAGGATTGGTGCAGAAATACGGCGGTAATTTCCGTAACGCGGAGTATGCGAGGTATGATTGGAGGGGGTTCGAGGAAACACATGTACAACTCCCCCTTAAGAAGTAAATTTTGTTCGTTTGGCTCTTGATAAAACCAATTTCAGGGGTTTAGCTATTTCAAAAACCAATTGCGGTAGTTTGGCTCTCTCGAAGACCCAATTTCGCGCGTTTGGCTCCTTTGACAACCCAAGTTTGCACGTTCTGCCACTTCGAAAACAAATGTCGAGGGTTCGGATCTTTCAAAAGCGTGCAGCCCCACCCCCCATTTAAAAAAACTTTCATGGAACCTGGCACGAAAAACCTCTCGCGTCATGTGGGTTCAAGACGAACTGATTGTGCTCTATGTCGCCCAGCCAGAATTTCTTAGGGGGGAGGGGGGTCCGCTGAATTTGTTAGCCTAACCAACCCGTTTGCCAACCCCCCCCCCTCCCACAAACAAAGTTGATTTGATCCTATCACCTAGAGCTCTGTTCGGGAAGACGTAGTTTAACTTCCGTGAAATCAGTTTCATTCAGCTAACGAGAAAATAACAATTTGAAACTGTAATGGGGGGGGGGGCAGAGGACCCTTCTGCTCCTGACCAAACCGTAACCCTTAAGAATATGTACATATATCGTACTCACCAAAGTTTTCAAATTTGACAAATCCTTCAACATTGTAAGATTCTTCACTTCGATGCCTCCTAAACTTTTAAGTTTTAGTTCCGTTAAATTTGTACACAGTGATGCGTTTTGTAAATTAATTTCCGTTCCTCTGAAAAAAATAAGTTGACACTTTATAAAGTTCGCTCTCTGCTTGTTAATGTTATAACTACCTCACAGCCAGCGACACTAAGGATTCTAGCTGCGGACAAGATGAAGCCACGAGTTCAACAGCTTGCGACGTGCATCGACCCAAGTCGACTTTTTTGATACCGGAATGCGCACTCAGTGCTTTACTCAATTGAACCCACATGTCGTTGACAAGTTCGGCACTTTCCGGGAGAAGCATCTTTTTCAAATCGAGCGATTTGCAATTGTATTTTCGAATTGCTTTTCCGAAGCCTTCCCAGTCTCTGACACGCGAGTTTTTCATTTTGAGTGTTTCCCACTGTTTGGAAGAAGATGAAAGGTGAAAAAAGGAAAACTGCCAAAGCGCCCAAAATCCTACCTACCAAAATCGGGTGAGAAGCCAAATAATGCCACATTTGTGACACACAACTTGCTCTTAGGAGTTCGTGAACTTTCAGGTACTGGAAAGATTGTAAAAGAGCCCCCAAGCCGGCGTTGAGTGTCGTCATAAAATTGACTTTGACGGGCAGCTCTTTTACTTTCATCTTCTTACTAGGCGGTTGAGAGCAGGCTAGCAGATCGCCGGGTCTTTTCATTCCGTTGGCGCTAAAACACACACACACACTCGTACACAAAATGCAGGAGGACTTTCTTGACAGCAGACAAATTTAGAATTGAAACCACTAAAATTTGCGTTGCCATAAAGTTAGGGGAACAACCTTAAGTATTTGACGAGGGATCCGAAACAAAAGGGATTCGTAACAATCACGAAAAATTCAAAATTTCGTTTGTCTAAAATTGAAAATAAAAACGGAAGTCAAGCGATAATTAACACACGGTTTTCCAATGAAAAATCAAGAAGCCATAGCGCCTCTCGAACACTAAAACAAGGAGAACGCCCGATGACGAAATATTAAGCATTACATCCCACGCCCAAGCCAAATACTAAATACATATATCCAAAAACAAAGGCGTGCAGTATGGGTTAAAGAGCCAGTGAGGATTCCCATGGTATAACTATACCTTACTTGCGAGTAAAGAGATATAATAACCCTCTAGTTTCAACCAAAAGAGCGAGACATGCATGAAATCAACAGGCAATTTAAACACCCAAATATTGTTTACGAAAAAGTGACTTAATTACATAAATGATAAAGTGCAGCCTAAAACTCAATTCCAAATTTTATTTAGTTCTAAAAAATTGTGGCTTTGTTCGTGTGAGGATACCATTAGTAGTCCCTCATCTTGTGACCATGTCAACGAACACACTCAACCACAAACAACACTCACAGAGTTCCAATTTCAGGGTTAAGCGCTGCTGAAACATCCTGAAGGTGGTCCGAGTCCATATGCTGTTGGACGGGCACCAACAGTATGCCATGTGGATTTGTCACTTGGGACTGTGGCATTACCCGAGATCCTGAAGCGGCGGTAGCGGGTACAGTTTGTTCGGAGGAGACGGGAACGGCGGAAACGGAGGAAGAATTTGTATGATTGCTAACATTAACCACGTTGTGCCGAGGTATAATAACGTATTGGTTGCCACCGAGGCTCATTAGACCCTGGTGGAATCCTTCGGAGGCAAGCGACGTGGATGATGACGAGGATGTCGACAAGGCGGTGGACACGGATGATGTGGTAACGGACGTGGACGTGGACATTTGAATACTACTCGAGTGGGGTAGCCACGTTGTGAGAGCTCCAACGATGGGCTGCGTCCGAGAGACTGGGAACGTTGGATTGGATTCACGTCTGGGTGAACTAACGGGCTCTGGTTTGCTAGGTTCGATATACGATCCGGGATTGTTGTTGTCAGTGGGTTCAGAAGGATCAGAATGTGACGATTCATCCTTCGTCGTTTGAGTGGGTTGCGGCGGAGCAACGTCGTCCTTGTCTTTTCCCATAGCGCAATTCTGTTATGCAACAATCCAAAACAGGATACAAATAAGATTGAACCAAAGTGTTCTAGCCAAAAAATTAGTACAGGAAATAAAGCTAAGAAAAACAGAATAGTGGCAAAATTCGACCCAACTTCAAATGTGGCTTAAAAAATTCATTTTTATCTATACTTCCAGGATTCGAAGAGTCTGTAACGATTCGGGGTGGCATACATCCTTTAAAGGGTGGGTAGACGTTCGCCAACTCATTGCTATTAGGGGTGAAGAAATTTGCCCTAACGGGGTGTCTAATCCTACGTAGTTTTGTGTCCCGAGTCGATAAAATCAACCACAAGTCCGTACGACGATTAGTTTTTGAGTTACGTCGTAAATTAATTTTAAAAAACTTGGTTTTTGGCTTAAATATCCCCAAAAAATCCTCACGTCCAACATTTAGTAATGTAGTTGACGTAGATGTCATTTCTGAAGAAGTTTTTGGCGCTGAATCGAATGCATGGTGGCTCGTTTCTCTGCGATCAATATTCTTTAAGTTACTAACGAAAATACCCGAAAATAAACTAGTTTTCCCCTATACTTTGATGTGCTACGAAAATGTCTATCAAAATTTTGAGCAGGAATAACCATGTTCTGGGATCTTACGTGGTTTTTTGTGCTGAATCGAATGAGCGTTTGCAGGGATCGCTGGGGTCAATACTTTGTGAGATACGCCAACAAATGTAAAAACAAATCCTTTAAAAATACTGGAGAGGTTTGTCAGTAACTCAAAAAGTATTGATACCAGCGATTCCTACGACAGCTCATTCAATTTAGCACAAAAAACTGCATACGACAGAACATGGTTAGTCCTGCCTAAATCATGAGACACATTTTTAGGGCACATTTAAGTATGGAAAAAATCGCGTTTTTCCGGGTATTTTCGTTCGTAACTCAAATAATATTGATCTCGGAGAATCGAGATACCGTGCATTTGATTCAGCACCAAAAACAACTTCAGAAACGATGTATGAAACGACTTCATCACTAAATGTAGGGCGTGAGGATTTTTATAATCTAATCAAGCCTAAAACAACGTTTTTTTGTACAAAATATGCCATAACTCGGGAAGTAATCAGCCCATGGACTTGGGGCTGATTTTTATCGACTTAGCAAACACAACTGCGTGGGAATAGTCACCTCGTTTGGGTAATTTTTTTCATCCCGAACTCTTCGAATCCTCAAATTATACATTAAAAGGAATTTTTTAAGCCATATTCGAAATTGGGCCAAATTTTGCCTCTATTCTGGCTTTATTTCCTGTACTTAAGGAAGATAAACGTGATAAACCTTAATATACGTAGACAAGTAAAACAAAACATAATACCTTGCAAATGTACTGCCGAAGAGCACCCGCCGCCTCATCATCACGCTCTGTCTTGTTTTGTTCCAGGAGTGGCTCATATCCAACGCACACAGCGTGCGACAGGCATAGACAGCTCGAGCATTGCAACGATGGAACTACTCCCATTGCGAGACGACACTCGATAGAACAATTGTTTCGAGTGTGGCTGTGGGACGAGTAGTCACGATTCACATAGCTACATATCAGAGGCAGGGGACTTATAAGAAATAAATTGAGAGACTACGGCTCTTCGTTCAGATATTTCAAGGCACTTAACCAAATTCAAAGCGTATTCAGAGAGGAGTTAGGAAGGAGGGGTTCAAAATAAAAGCGATACATGGTATTTCTAAAAAATAGAAAAGTCGTACCCCTAGTTTATGGCTCAAATAAAGACTAGCAGTTGAAAATAAATAAAACTTCTTACATGGATTTCTCGCTATCTACAGGCCCTTCTTCCGAAGTCGTTTGTTTTTTATCTGGAAAAGAAGGCAGTCCTCAATCAATCAATAGAGAAGAAAGTAATCCTTAAAAAATGGGAAATAACAATAACAAAGCTTATCAATGACCGGAGTTGATCAGCCCATTGAATAAAACAATCACGAGGGTAAGAGAGTTATTAGAGGTCCCTTTCCACAAAACACTCCCTTCCCATCTCTAGAAAATTCTCGCTCTTCCTTCAACTTATTTGAAGGAAGGGCTCCTGGTGCCCATGTAGAATTACCCGGCCGTAAACCCCAGGATTAGTGCAGATATAATAAGAATTCGACGTTTTGAAACGAACTTCTATGTCACGAAAAGATTCCATTACGATGACCAGAGATTCTTCTTTAGGATGGACGGTAATACTTCATAGTTTGTGGTCCTATGGGATCCTCAAAAGGACCTAAAACGTACTACTTTCAAAACAAAAACTGCAGTACTTTTAGAAAGTAATCAAGAGTTTAAGTGAAAAATTAATTAAAACACAAGTGTACTTCCAACATGAATGAAGCGCTTTCTACACTATTACCTACATGCAAGGGCGTAACCAGGACAGGGCAATCCTCGAAACCGAAAGTTAAACTGGAGACACTGTCAATTTTCGCCAAGAAATTAGCAAAGCAGCTTGGAAACTGACAATTTCACCCCCTCCTCCCACCGGACTGGCATTCAAGAAGAGTACTATGTACCTGCAAATTTAAACCCCAGAACTTAATGGGTTTGGCTATAAAACGTTAGATCAAGCCAAGAAAAGACAAATTTGACTCGAGAATAAATGATTGACAAAAGAATCGTTTTGACCGTTTTTATTGAAACTTATGCAGGGTGGGCGGGACGTCAATTTCGTCCCGTAAACAATCACAAATTGGTTTGTTATTTGTCCAGTAAAAAATGAAATTTTGCCATAGAATAATTTTGCTTAGTTCCTATCGAAGATTACGTTTCGCAAAGATTCGGGGCTAAATAGCCCCAAAAATTGCAAGCCATGGCCTAAGAGTCGAGGTTCTACGGATGAATATCTACAAAATTGCAAGTCTCAAAGCTAACAAAATATCCGTAAAATGCACATTTGGGACTACAGTCGCGAAGCTGCACGTTTGCGACTGTAAACAGCGGCAAAACCACTATTTTAGGAGGGAACCCATAATTTGAATACTTCCATTTTTGCTTTTGAACGTGATTGTACATGTCATTGAATGACTTAGCAGATAAGTCATTCAAAAAACAAATTGTACGGCCGCTGAACTCAACATGACTGAAAAACCCTGAACTGCAACATTGGAGATAAGTCAGTCAGAAATTGCTCCATTCCGAGATTAAAATATGCAAAATTGCAAGTTTCGGGTCTAAATATCAGCGTAAATAACTAGTTTCCGGATTTTACTTTCACGAAATGCCAAGTTCCGCCCCCTACCCTTTTCCAGTCAAGCCGGTCCCGAAAGCTCCCGAAGCTTAGTGAATAGCAGCGAAACTTTATTCGGAACCAAATACCTACGAAATGTTAAGTTTTAAGGCCTTAATATAATAAAAATGCGAGATTATGGTTTTAATTTTCGTAAAAATTGCTTGTTTCGGGTCTTTTTTGTGGTGGCCGCGGATCTTTCATACAGCGACTCAATTAGGGATCTAGTTGGTCCTAACTTCTCGTCAGCCCGATCAACTAATTTCTGGGTTTTTATGGGTCAAAAGTGGGTCCAAAAATTGGGGCTTTCAAATGTTTTGAGGTCACTAGAGAGGGGTGTACATTTTACAGGCGGGATTTTGCTGCGTCCATGAATACCCATGTGCAGCGCCTTGCAATTTGTATACTAGAGAACCCCTAAAGGCCATCTCAAGCCCACAGTCCTTCTTTCCAAGTGAAAAAACTGGTCACACCGTAATATTACTCTACATAAAATACACATATTTTTATAGCTTACCTTGTACGCATGTGTCCTTCGCTGGTTCTATTTTTTCTGGCGAGTCGGGATTCTTTTTGGTGAACTTCCGTTTGGGAGGCGACACCGGTTGGTTCTCAATTCGCGCCACGAAAGGGACTGTAAGCATTAGAGTAGAAACATTTAAGCTTTTATGACGAATTGTCACTTTTTTTCCGAAAAAACATAAACAAACAATTATAGACTGCTCACAACAGTCTGATGGAATCTCGCCCGACATTGAGAATAGCCGAATGAGCTTCCCCTTTGTCCCGCGCTAGGAATAATTTTAAACCCCATTATCACTGCGTATTATATTACGTCTTCGGCGAATGACAATTGCCGAAGCTATTAGTAGTAAGCTAATAGTATTAGCCAAGCCAAATAGTTTTTTTCGATTTGAAGCTGATATAAGTTACTATTCGCCAAGTCTAATGGCTAAACCTGAACTCTTTTGGGGCGAATGAAAAGAGGTTGCACTGAGCAACAGGGATTGTCTCCCTTTTTTCATAATATCGTTACTTCGTTTTTACCTCTTTGAAGACGATACAATGATTTTTGCCAGCAAAAAACAAAAGTGTTTGGCTGTTTGGCAAGTTGGCCTACCAAACGCCAAGTTTACGGATTTCCTGGGTGTCAACTAGTTTTTTTCAACACAATTATTAGCTTCATTGATCCTACATTTATTGTGAAAGACCGAGCTGCCCATTTTTCGTCCTTTCCAATTTGCCAAAGAAGAGTTAAGGCTGAAGCTATCAGACTTGGCGAATAGTAGTCCTCTTGCCCACGGCAAATGGTTATTGTTATCAGTTTTAAACTGAAAAAGCTATGCTTGAGCTGAAATAGCATTTGCGTAGGCGGCGTATATCACCATAGTGGAAGTTTTTGTTGTTGAGTTCTTTAAATGTTTTTGGTGAGAGTGAACAAATCGATCTATCGACATGATGAAACCAGCTCGAGAGTACATCAGAGTGTGGATAGTTTGTAAGCTAAGGTGGTACCAGTCCCGGGCTCTCACTGCAAGGGGTGAGGGGGGACTCCACAAGAAAACATGACAGATTGATATTGTTAGTGTGATCGCTTAGAATACGAGGGTTAGTAGGTAATGCATGCATAAAACTGTAGCCGTAGGAGCCTACGTTGTCTGTCTTCCCTCGTTGAGGTGCGTTAGAAACGAACCGGTTTCGGCTGCTCGCCATCTTCAGCGTCTGTAAGTACAACTGAAACTGTGTGGTACAGAACAAGAACACTGTAGACATCTCGTCGCTGAACTGATAACAAAAAACGCCCACGACTACGACCATACGGACAACAAGGACATCAGGACAATGGAAAAACTCCGTACGAAACTGAAAAAAGAAGACATAATAGTGACCAAAGCTGACAAAGGCAACACCACAGTACTAATTAACAAACAAACGTACGTCGAGAAAACACATGACTTTATCAAAAAGCCGGTTGTATCAGGCTAAGCGAGGATCCAACAGAACAGTTCCAATCCCATATCCGAAAAGTACTGAAAGAATCATCCGACATCATACCCACATCCCTGTCAAAATGTCTCATAAATATGAATCTAAAAGCTCCCCCTCTGATATCCCAACCAAAATTACACAAACCGGATATACCCATCAGACCAGTAGTTAACTATACAACAGCTCCAGCGTACAAACTAGCGAAACATATAGCCCAGATCCTAAAAAGCAAAATTGAACTTAGGAATACCTACACACTGAAAAACTCTATAGACTTAATAGGAAGACTTAATAGTGTCACTGTTCCACAGGGATCAATCTTGGTATCATTCGACATCAAAGATCTATACACAGCTGTCCCAGTTAGCCAAACTCTCACGAATGTCAACAATAAATTGAGAGAAAACAGCGATGCGGTTGGCGCCAACCACGTGTTTGGCAGGATCCTCACGACAGTAGTAAGTCAGAACAATTTCCAGTTCGATGGAAATATATATAAACAGCTAGATGGTCTGGGAATGGGTAACCCAACCTCAGCCATCCTTTCTGAAGCCTTCCTGCAACATTTGGAAGAGGCATTCACACAGAGGCTGCGTGAGGATCATGGCATCACCTTTTATGCTCGCTATGTGGACGATACATTGTGCATAATGCCAAAACATGACGTCAACCGAGTATTAGATTTCTTAAACGGTGTACACAAAAATATTAAGTTCACGGTCGAAGAAGAGATTGATCAGTCAATTAATTATTTAGATATCAACATAACCCGAAATAGCCCTTCAGAAACCTTATCGTTTAACATTTTCCGGAAAAATACTGCGTCCGATGTGGTAATCCATAACTCCTCCTCCCATCCAATCCAGCACAAACTGTCGGCCTTCCGAAGTTTGATACACCGAATTAACAGTATCCCCATGTCAGAGACGAACTACAAAAATGAACTTGACCTAATTTACCAAATAGCGGTAAATAACGGGTACGAGACAAGAAAAATTGACAAGTTACTCAAACAGAAACAGAAACTACAGAGAAAAAGACCTGACAGTAGTGATGTGAAGAAATGGACATCATTTACCTTCCCCGGAAGGGAAACATACCGACTTACCAAGTTTTTTACCAAGAAAGGTTTGAACGTAGCTTTGAGGACTGACAATACGGTTAGGAACGCGACACGAGCAAAAGCCGAAAAAACTGACATATATGATCAAAATGGGATATACAAGTTAACATGTTCATGCGACGAAGTCTACATTGGGCAAACCGGAAGGAAGTTGAGACAACGATACAGGGAACACATAGCATCATATAACAAACACAAGATCGACTCAAACTTTGCTAACCACCTTTGGACACATAAACACCAACCACAAAACATAACACAATCCATGAAACTTATACACGCAAGACAGAAAGGACGAAGACTAAACATACTGGAGAACATGGAAATTTACAAACAAAAAACGTTCGAGGGAAGCATCATCAACGAACAGCTCAACACCACTTCTGACACTATCTTTGCTCCTCTAAAGGAGGTTTATCCAATAAAAAGAAAGGCGACCCAAAAAATATCACCTGAGGCCAAAAAACAAATACGTCCGACGCAACCACCTCACGTAACATCCCAAGACAGCCTGACAAAAGACAGAAAATAACGGACTTTTTCATTGTAAACATACATACCAGGGGTGACAGTGGGGGAAAGTGAAAGGGAGGGCTTACGACGGAGGGTATAAATACAGGGGGGAGACACCAGTACCACACAGTTTCAGTTGTACTTACAGACGCTGAAAATGGCGAGCAGCCGAAATCGGTTCTGACGCACCTCAACGAGGGAAGACAGACAACGTAGGCTCGTACGGCTACAGTTTTATGCATGCATGACAGATTGAAACGAACCAACAAGAGGGCACATTCTGTAAATCATTAGTGTTTTGCTTGGTAAGCCTAGCGAAAACAACCCACACCTACAGTTTATCCAAAACAGTTTTCGGATTTATTCAAGCCCACGCGGAATGGTTAAAAGCGCAACAGGAGTAGATCCTCAAGTGGTAAAAAGAGTTGCGTTACATTGAGCGAACCCATCAGCTACACTGCATATGACTTTAGCAGTAAGCTACAAATAGTAGGTCAAATGAAGTAAAATGAACTTATGCCAGGGGTAGGTTGGCTACCATCTAAAATAGGAAGCTATGACGCTAAGTTAGGTATTTGCTGGAAAAATTGCGCTGCTGGTAGCCTAATATGAGAGGTACTAATAGTACGGTGCAATTAGTAAAAAAACGGCCAACCTCAACATCCAAAGTGAAACTTTCCCTTCAACGCCAAATTGTTCCTCACAACCCACATATTGATTGGTAAAAAGTTCCACCATTTGGAGCTATGGGTTTGGGTGGGAGGGGGTAATAAGTTAGTAAATTCTTATTTTGTTCCAGTATTTCTAAAATATTTCAGGTTTAGCGTGAAAATGAGCATTTACAAAAATAATCTTCATCAAATTGCCCACAAAAATGATCCCCGAGATAATCTTACTTGAGTGAACGGTTCGAGAGTTACGGCGGGTGTAGAAGTAAACATTTTTCGCAATTCGACGGTTTTTGTCGAAACAACTGGCACTAGGGAACTTTTTGTTTTTTGCATGATTGAGTTTTGTAAAATAAAAATTGCAATTGAAGTGGACGGTAGAATGTTAATAATATGTCCTTCAAGGGACAACAACCACCCCCTCCTTCATAAGGGGCGCTACTTTTGAAGGGATAATAGACTTTCATATGCCTAGGCCATAAACATAGAGTTGACCCGTATTACTATGACACAAAATTCTGTGTGAAACTACGTCTAAATTCGAGTACAACGCCATCCATTCAAGATTTATGATTTTTTTTTTAATTAAAGAAAATTACGGCAATTGCTTTGAAAAAGACCAGATTTCTCGGCTTACATTACACTTGATCCAAACCTTGATGACATTTTCAGAAACTACGGACAATTTCGGTCAAGATGGAGGCCAATTCGTTGCTTCAAATGATCGTCAAATCCTAAAAATCTGGTCTTTTGTCGTAGATTCACGTAAATTCCACAATAAGTACGCTTTCCAAAAGATTGCTGTACCCAAACGGCTTTCTCCACAGACTTGCGATGCATGACAAAAACGTCCCCATATTATCAGGTTTTTTTTATGGTGTATTCACATATCTTGTTACCACTGACGTTTCTCGACGAATATCGTGAGCGATTGTTATTCATTCTGTAGAAAAATGGGTTTCTGTGCATTCTCGCGATATTATCGCGGGAAATGTCAGGGGTGCCGTTCAATGTGAATACGCCGTAACATACTTTAGAAAATAAGGGACGTTTTTTTGGAGCATCGTCAGTCTGTGGAAAAACCCGTTTGGATACAGCAATGTTTTGGAAAACGTACAATTTATGGAATTTACGTGAATCTATGACAAAAGGCCACATTTCTAGGAGTTGATGATGGTTTAAAGCAATGAAATGGCCTCTACCTCACATGAAATTTTAAATAGTTCCCGAAACTGCCATCAATGTTTGGATTAGGTGCGATATAAGCCGAGAAATCGCGGATCTTTGAACGAAATTGCCCTGTTTTTGCATTATAAAGAAATAAATCATAAACCAGGAATGGCTCGAGTTAGGACACCTCCGGAGGTGGCATTGTACTCGGCTTCAGACGTAGTTTCACCCAATATTTTGTATCTGAGTAATATGGATCCACCTTGTGTATATGACCTAGGCCAAAGGTAGCCTATTATCCCTTAAAAAGTAGCGCCCCTTGAGAAGAAGAGAAGGTTTTTGTCCCTCCAAGGGCATATTACTAACACTCTACAGCCCACCGAAATTGCAATTTGATTTTACAAAAGAAAATCGTGCAAACAAAAAAAAGTTTCCTTAAGCCAGTTTTTTCGACAAAAAACGTCGAAATACGAAAAATGTTCACTACTACACCCACCGTAACTATCGAACCGTTCACTCAAGTGAGATTATCTCGGGGATCTTTTTTGTGGGCAATTTGATGATTATTTTTGTAAATGCTCATTTTCACGCTAAACCTCATAGATTTTGAAATATTTTAGAAATACTGGAACAAAATAAGAATCTACTAACTTATTACCCCCTCCCACCCACACCCATAGCTCCAAATGGTGGAACTTTTTACCAATCAATACGTGGGTTGTGAGGAACAATTTGGCGTTGAAGGGAAACTTTCACTTTGGATGTTGGGGTTTAGGTCTAATTGCACCGTACTATAAACCATGATGTTTTGCTCTAACTGACAGCCAAAATGATAGTAGATGGATACAAAGCGCCAAATGATTCCTAACGAACGATTAAGGGGGTAAAAAAAACAGTGACAGCCCCGCAGTCATTACATTTTCTTCGCGAAATTCAATTTTTTGTTTTTAGTTAGATAAAAGAGACACTGTATGCGACAAAGTCACTAGAAAATATACGCCTTCAAATGGAAAATATCCACTGTCCCGTACAGCAAAAGCTTGGAATCGAGCCCTAGAGCTTTAGAGAAAGAATCACTTCGACCCTGTTCGCGACGGGTTCTTAGAGAGACACACTTTATGCCATTCTTAACGATGTTAATGAATGTAAATTCACTCTCACACAGGTAAAACCGTAGTACTTACAAATAAAACGTTCGAACTTGAGAATCTTTTGTCTTTCAGGAAGTGTTACGGCGTCGTCGAAACCTTCAAAATCCTCGTCTTCACTGTGACTGCCATCTGGCGAGTCCAATTTGTCGGCATTATCTTTTTCAACATCGCCCGGTCGCCCCAACATTTCTGTTGGGACAGTTTTGACGGATGTTTTTCTCGAGCTCTCGCTGAGAGTAATCGTGGTATCACCGCACTGGAGCGCTTGACCCTTAAAAAGTAATAAGAAAACAAAATTAAAAACAAAAATATGGTGCATCGTGAGCGTGTGAAAACACGCCGCAAGCCCTATTCATGACGCTTCGAAAAAGATTCACGAGACTTTTAACTTGCAACCCTGTAACCTATACATTCAAGTTTTCCTAGATTATTGGATAGCAAGCCTATTGCCGAAAGAGTAAATGTTACAACAAAAACATGAAATAAGCTCACCCTGGCAAGAGAAGCCATGTCTGAACTACTTAAAGCATCCTTCTTTGAACTTTCCGAAGGGCTTTTACTCTGATCCGAAGATTGACTGTTGGAAACTAAAATAAAATAAAATAATTCAACAAAATAATAAAAAACTAAAAATTGCAACTGAAACAAAATATAGGGATGCATACCGAATCCGTTAGCAACGGGTTGTACAGTGGCCTCCATATTTGAAGACGATTCACTCTCACTAAGCGACATGTTCAACGTTTGTTTGGAATAACAATCCGTCTCGAATTTCACCGAACAAAATGATAGAAACAATTTGCAGGGAGAATATCATCACAAAGGTAAACCTGCGGGCACACAAAATTCTTATGAATAGCCTTTTCGTTGGGTCTACTTACTGTAGACTGTAGCCCTCCCCCCTCCAAGAGAATTTTCCAAAATTCGATACATCAGAAAACCAGTGATGTCTTGTTTATGAAGAATGAGCGTTATCGTGGACGAAAGAAGGAATCAGGCTTCAACTCTTGACAACTCCCTGGCATCTTCAGACCTTTATAATCTGATCAGTGGCAGAATACGTGGGCCAAGACAAGAATCCTTGACGAAATGACCAGTAATCAAAGAGAATAATTTTTTGTTGAGATGATTTCTAGTCTCTAGTGCACATTACATCGATTTCCTTTAAAGATCATTTGTAGAGCGGAAAATGTCCCAGAAAATTATGTTTAAAAAAATAACGCTCTTCTAAGCTACTTTTATATTTTTTTAACTTCTATCTGAACAAAAAAAGTGGGAAAATAACTCAATTAGAACGGGAAGGTCAAAAAGTCAAAACCCTGTTTATAGTCGACGCATTATGCCTAAATCCTGAAAACACCATAACTCGTTCAAAAGAAGTATTTTTTCTCAAAAACATTTGGCATGCCCTCACTAACCATAAAAGTAAGCCTCCTCGCCACAAAAAAGGGAAATTTTGAAAGAGTCGACGGCAAAAGTCCAGTGAGATGACGTGGAATGACACGTCGACCATGTGTGGTCATGTAGTTACTGCTTGCCACTAACTAAAAATCCTTTTCACTGCTGGGGTCTCGACTAAATAGTTGGTGTTCGCACTTGTTTAGCTACTAATCTACTCATCTACACGACAAAATAATAATTAGTCTGACAATAACCTTAAAGCCTATTGGAATGATCATTTTTCAAGTCTTGGATCAGTTGCTATTTTACGCCTGTATAGAAAAGAGATAGTCCAAGCTAGGAACCTCAAATGAGGAAGAACTCCCGCATGGGTTTTACTACCGAATTGGTAAGAACACGAGGGGGAACACCGTCACCTAGCCGTAGGACAACTTTTTACTTCATCTCTCACGATAACAGTCAACAAGTCAGTTTTTTGGAAACATAGCCGGTTTTGAGGATTTCTGTCCAACTAAATTGCTTTACTCTGGACAAAATTGGTGGGTATTGAGACGAAAATTGGTTTACTCCTTGCTTGCAGGGAACAGTGGTTAGTTTCTAAGAACCTGAGATGGATAGAGAGCTTATCAAGTTCTAGCGAGAACTGATGGATTGTAACAAAAAAGGCTCTAGGTCCTAGGTATAAGTCATTATCACACTAATGCAGCCCAAGTTTTACTTCTTGTCTCAAGAAATTTCACTTTTCTATTACTGTCCAATGTCCACCTCTAGACAATACACCACGAAACTTACTCGATTGATCATTCAGGTTTTGGAACCATTGCTATTCTACGCCGGTATAGACAAGAAATAGCCCAAGCTAGGAGCCTGCCAATTAAGGATGCTTTCTTGAAACAGATTGCCTTAATCATTCTGGTGGCCCCTGGGCCCTTAAATTTCGCTTTGCTTTTAACCATATTTGTAGGTTACGTCCAGATAGGAAGAAACTGCGTGAATCTATACTATTCATGAAATTATTTCTCTTCTTCATGCTATTGGATGATTGGATCTGTGAGTTGGACACGACCCATGTAACTTAGTCTTTCAATTTTCAGCGAACCTAATGGTGCGTTTAGACCGAAGTGTCCCGCGACACTTCTCTCTGGACATAAGTGTAAAGTGACAGACATAAATTTCTTGACTTTATAAACACTGATGAAAATTTATTGGAATATGTGATTACACCTATGCGATTTGTGTCTTACACTAAATTTCAAGCAATAGAGCCTCGTACACACTGGGCGAGTAGTTTAGTCAAGTAGGTGAGTGGATTAGTAGCTAAACAAATGCGAAAACTAACTACTAAGTCGAGACCCTAGCAGTGAAAAGGATTTTTAGTTTAGTGGCAAGTCGCGAGTTACTAAACTCGACTAGTGTGTCGCGGGACACTTCGGTGTAAACGCACCTTAACAACTATCCCTGTACCTGTATCGAACGCGATTTTCGCTTGTATAGCGGGTTTAGCTTTTGCAGCGGGCGTGCAATTTGCGCCAAAAACGGACATACAGGACACTACAGACGTTTCCCGTTGTAAATGCTCCACACGCTTAACGCTGAAATCGCGCGACTCCCGCTCATGTAGGACGGGGCTTAACCTTTTAAATAGGTCCTTCTTCGTGGTCTTGATACACGAATGATAAAGCGATTTACGGGTGTCATCCATGTACCCATTTAGCGTCCGTACTTCGGCAGGTCGAAGATAGAAACCTTCAGGCCTACTAGAATGATCACTCTTCAGGATTTGGATCAATTGCTATTTTACGCCGGTATAGAAAAGGAATAGCCCAAGCTAAGAACCTCTTATGAGGAAGAACTCTAGGATGAGCTTCACTACCTCATTGCTACGAACACGTCGGGGGACACCGTGACTTAGCCGTAGGACAAATTCTTCTAGTATTCTTCTTCGAGCTAAATACTTTTCTGTAATATTAGAACAAGAGGCGGACGTGAGGCACCATAGGTTGAAAGGGACTACAACAATCGCCACATAAAAACCATTCGACGGAGTGTAAACGTGGACGGAAGCAGCGAGCAGTTCCAATAATTTCTTCTCGCTTTGAAGGCTCGTGAATACTAAGAAGCGATGGGTTAAACTCATAAAACATTCGATTCCTTTCGTCACAAGAAAAAAGAGCCGATACCCTGGTTGTTGCACTGACCTCATAAATGAGAGGTTAGCGCTTTGCTAGCAGAACACCCCGGCGATCCGAGCAGCATATTGAATTTATTATTTAGAAAAAAACAATTCAGGTGATTAAAGAATTAATAAATCATACCTCAATAATTAGGGAACTCCACTTCGTTGACTCCTTCAGCACCGGAACAGTTTTCAAACACACAAGTTACTAGAGAAGAAAACCGAACGCTACGATTCACTCGTTTTCATTCAGAATGCAACTAAAGCCGTAAAGACGTATCGATAACTAAAAAAATGAATTTCTATCGCACAGCAGAGAACAAAATTAGAATATCCCAAAGAAACGTTCGAAACCGCTACACTGCTGACGATCAGGGGACTCGAGAAATGTTTTTTCCTTCTTCCAGTTCCAGGCAGTTTTGCTTTTGAAAAAAAGCCGTGGCACCCCGAACTCCCCCAAACTACCGCAAGGTCGAAAGAGAAGCTCTTGTTCTTCACGCAAATATAGGGTGGGTGCGAGGTGGGGGGGAAAGGCGCCAATACCTGCGCATTTACAAATAATCCGTGGGAGATTTAAAAACGCCTTGATTTTTCCTAAACGATATCCGGACAAATTGGTGGGCCAAGAATTTCCCCTCACAGTTCTCTACTTCATTTCCCGAGGGCCTGCTCGTTGAAGCTCTTGAAACTCCGATTTTTCGGACTTCCACTCTTTCAAACCTGAATTTTTTAATATATGACTCCTTCAAATCAAAAGCCAATTTCGAGAATTTCGATTTATCAATAAAAACACAATTTCGTGGCTTTGTTCCCCCTCCACAAATCGGCTTCTTAGGTTTTTGGTTAATTAAAGTATTATGTTGCTCTTTGAAAAATCCCATTTACGGATGTGGGTAATTCAAAAACAAAATTTCGTTATTCTGGCTCTTCATAAAAAAACCCCACAGTTGCACGGATTCACTCTCTCTCTCTTTCAAACCCAAATTTTCCGGATTCGTATCGTTCAAATCCTAATTTCAGGCATTTTGGCTCTGTCTAAAACTATAAATGTCAAGGGGTTTGCTCTTTCAAAGCAAAATGACATTGGTTTGGCCATTTTATAAAACTAAATTTCCTGGATTTTGGCTTCTTTTCGAAGCCCGATTTCACTCAATAGGCTTAAGTTCTTTCTAAAATCAGTTTCACTGGTTCGGTGAATTTGAAAAACTATTTTGGCGAAAAGCAAACGGTGAAATAAGAAGTTTAGTGATTTTGATTCTTTCAAACTCCAAATTTCACCGCGAGGATGTAAGCTCTTCCGTAGCTCCATAAAGTTGTGGTACTAGTGGTTGAAACTAGCTGAAAGTTTTATTGCACCATTTTGTACAACCCAAAAAAAGATTTATTGTATCAACCCGAAAATTGGTTACATTCTAAAAAGTGTTGTGCTACTGCTACTAGAACTTTATGCTGTGGTAGCACATTCAGTGGCGTAGCGTATGGGGGGGGGGGCGTTTTGGGGCGGCTCGCCCCGGGCATCACTTGAAATGGGGCATCAGTCGCCTGAAGCTTTTATTTATTTTTAACGTGAATATGTTAAAGAACCGAGCAAAGTTGGGATAAAATATACATATGTAGAGTCCATTTGCGCAAAACCGGTCCAAAATTCTCCACATCTATTCAACTGCCTTCAAGTAGTTGAGAAGTAAGAAGTTGTCAAGTACCTTGGAGTTACCCTGGATCAGGGGCTCAAATGGACCTCGCATATCAAGAGGGTGCTGAATAAGGCCACGTTCGCATTGTGGGCTGGTCGGAAAATGTTTGGCAAAACATGGGGTCTAAAGCCAAAAATGGTGTTGTGGCTGTATACAGCCGTTGTTAGGCCTATCGTCACCTATGGCTCACTCCTATGGTGGCAGAAGACGAAACAAGGGACAGTCCAGGCCTTGCTGAGTAAGTTGCAGCGCCAGGCCTGTCTTGGAGTAACGGGTGCTATGCATTCGTGCCCGACGGCAGCCATGGAGGTGTTACAGGACATGCCTCCCCTGCACTTTCATGTGCAGGCGACCGCATATATGGCGGCGGTGAGACTGCTGCGGGCGGAGTACGTGAAGCGGGGAGTCCAGGTTGGGCACTTGCGTGTTCTGGAGGAAGTTGCATGTAGTGAGGCGGCTGAAGTCGTTACGGATCTCATGCGTGTGAGGATGGATTTTGAAAAACCCTTTAAGGTCGACATAGGCAACCGCGACCTTTGGGATAAGGGTTTGCCGAGGTTTAAGCCCGGCACGCAAGTATGGTATACTGATGGATCTGTGAAGGATGGGGGTGCTGGCATTGGGGTCTTTGGCCCCAGGCTTCAGCATTGGGAGTCCCTTGGGACGACCGCCACCATTTTTCAGGCGGAGATCTATGCTATAGAAGCCTGTGCGCGGAAGATTAGTACGAGGGGTCTCCGGAAAGCGAAGATCTTTATCCTGTCTGACAGCCAGGCGGCTCTTAAAGCCCTAGGCTCAAGCGTCGTGAATTCGAAGCTAGTTTGGGGATGTCTTGAAGCCCTCAGGCCTGTGGCAACGGCGAACAGCCTTACTTTGATGTGGGTGCCGGGTCACAAGGGGTTTGAGGGGAATGAAATGGCTGATCAACTCGCGAAGAGAGGATCAGAGATGCCTTACGTGGGCCCGGAGCCAAGTCTCGGGGTCACGAAGTCCTTCACGAAGAGGCAGGTGCAGGCGTGGTTGGACGAGAGGCATCGTGAACACTGGGCTCGACAACCAGGTCTCAGGCAGGCCAAGCTCTTTGTCACTCCAAAGGGACGATCGGAGAAGGGCCTGATCTCTCTGAGCCGAGGAGACCTTAGAATCTTGGTGGGACTGCTAACGGGACATTGTGCCCTTCGATATACACTCAGACTAATGGAGAAGTCTGACACGGACATTTGCAGATTTTGCGACCTGGCCGTGGAAACAGCAGAGCACGTACTGTGTGAGTGCCAGGCTCTGGGGCGGTTACGCTTTCAACATCTTGGAAATGATGTGCTTCAACCGGAGGACATCTCCAGGATGGCTACGGGAAATATCCTCAACTTCGTTAAGGAGTGGTGGTGGAGGACGCTTGAAAACTAGCGTCTTTCTTGGCAGGGCAACCTGAGGAGACACCACAATAGATCTTATAGGTCGAGTTTGGTAGGAGATAGTTTCTTCTGGGCTTCCCTCCCCGTTTAATAAAAAAAAAAAAAAAAAAAAAAAAAAAAAACTGCCCAGTGTCCATAGTTGTCAGGTGCTCCTGAAAGAAATTGTGGCTTCAGGTCTACCCAAAACCGCACAAAATGGTCCATTGCAGACCAGGGAAACCCCAAAAGAGCTATCTATAACAGTATATAATAACGGCTTCCAGTTAGTGGGAGGAGTCTTAAAAACTACAATGAAGTTGACCGAAAGCTCTGAGTCTTGGCGATGCCATGACTCTCTTTGGAGGCAAAACAATCTAAGAATTGGACAGAGCGTGCCAGAAGCTGCGGGTTGCATCCCACAACCGGTCAGTGTTCCACGCAAACACGCGCTCCGCCCCTCCACATGCCAAGTGTAAGCTGGACGAATTTGACCGAGCCAACCTCAAGGAATTGAGGTCTTTTGATTAACCAAAGGAGGAAAATTTTTTTTTATGGAGAGCCGAATCCTTAAAATTGTTTTTTATTGAGCGAAATAACCCGCAATATTGGTATAATTTGAGTGTGCCAAGTTCCGCGAATTTTGTTGTTTGAAGATAATAACCCTCAAGATTGGTTTTTTGAACGACAAAAGCCCTTGAGATTCGTTTATTGAAGCGCAAAACCTGTGAAGTTGGTTCTACTCCGAGTCATTGCTCAAAATAAGGGGTTTCAGGAGTTAAACCCGTGAAAGTGGTTTTTGGAAAAGCCGGACCCTCATTGTTTGTGTTTTTCATGTAAGCCAAGCTCATGATTTTTTTTTCTACAGAGCCAAACCATCAAGATTGTTTTTTTCAACGATTAACCCCCTCGAAATCGGTTTCTTGAAGATCCATTCTCGTGAAGTTGGTTCTCTTCGGAACGTACCACACCCATCTTTGATCGTACCTACATCATATTGGCTTAATTACTGCAAATCTAGCTCACAGGGACTATGAAACTGCTGATTTTTGTCCCAAGAAACATTTCCAGGCCAAAAAAACAAAATCTTAAAATTTTAAATCTTGGAAAATCTTGTTTAAAATATTGGAAATTTATTTTTTGAAGAGCCCACGAAATTTTTCAAATTAGGGAATCCAATAATAACGGGCCAATTGGCCTACAATAAAGACTGTATGCGCTATACAATCATCAGGAACTCGCAATACGATCCGAAAATTGCGAAATTTACCTCACAAACTGATAGTTGGAAAACCGTCAACTTAGCCGCAAAACATGAAGATATAACTAACGTCAGAGACTGAATACACGAGCCATTTTAGCATCTTTGACTAATAATTTGGTCGCAAAACCGGGAATTTCAAACGATAACTATCGAAACAGCTCTCGGATATGACCCTTGACTATGAAACTGTGGTTATTTCGCCCATCTTTTCGCAATGTTAACTTTTTTCTCTATACACTTTAATAGTTTTGGTTTCCATTAATTAATTCGCTTTTAACAAACCTACGCTATAATGAAAGAAAAAAAAAGTGGCAGTTGATCTTGTTTGTCTTTGTTATTTCAAGAGTATATTACGTCCAAGCAAAGAACTGCTACAAAATTTGACAAATCTTTTAAATTTAAGATAGATTAAGTGGTTTTTTATCCGCCTCCCTCAGTACATGTGGTGGGAGGGTCAATTCAATCTCCCCTACTTCACTGAAGAAATCCTGGATCCGCGCCTGCATGTGCTGTTCGACAGCTTCTTAATATGACTGGTTGGTTTTTGGATTATGTGTTGTTTTTTTCTACGGAGAAGAAAAAAACAAAAAGAAGACATGTTGTTTGGCGAGGTCGTTAAATGGACGTGGACGTTCCTTCATTTTCAAAACAAAAAGACCCAAACATGCAAAAATTAGCCTACAATTTTCCGTTTTACTATCGGTTTTCATTATTATTATTATTATTTTTTATCACAACATTTTTTTTTCAGTTGAGGGAGGGCGTTGCAAATGTGGTCTAGAATCACCGTTTATTTCCGTTACACCCTGTATACGGTATAGCGACACCAGTTATAACGAACATCCGCTCATGAAGGACAAATTATCCGGCCCCGTAAAGCTCTACATTGGGAAGTTACGTGGACGGATATAGTGAACACTGAACACAGGTAACGAAAACAGGTATATAATGAACACAGGTAGATAACGAACAAAACTAGGTGGTCCCCTGTGATGTTTAAATGATTTCCACTGTATATTCAAAAAAATGACTCCTTCACGGGTAGAGTTGAGGCAGAGCACTCATTTTTTTCAAAATCAGCCATTTTTATAAAAACCAGCCATTTTCCTAAAAAGCAGGCTTTTTCACCAAATCTGCCATTTTTTGTACATTCAGACATGGTCACTAAAATCCAGCCATTTCCCCCCAAATCAGGCAATTTTTCTCAAAATCAGGTATTTCTCTCAAAATCAACTATTTTTCTTTCAAATTCATCGTTTTTACTTCCATGTTTCCCCCCCCCCTTTTTTTAACCAAATTATCCATTTTGTGTACAAAACGAGATATTTTTCCCAAAATCAGTCATCTTCCCAAAAAACAGACCTTTTTTAAAGCAAAAATCAGGCATTTTTCACACAATCATGTATTTTTTCCCAAAATCAGTCTTTTTACACGAAACAGATATGTTTTGTACATTATGTGTCATTTTTCTGAAATTCCACAATCCATTTTCCCAAAAAGCAGGCCCTTTTACCCAAAAGAAGATATTCTTACGAAATCAGCCACTTTATGATAAAAATTCAGCTATTTCAAATACAAGATCTACCATTTTTGTACAAAATCAGCCATTTTTCAAAATTCAGGCTTTTTTGCAAAATCAGATTGTTCTAATCAAATTAGCAATTTTTCTCAAAATCATTCATCTTTCAAGGTCATTTTTTTGCTTTAAGCGGCCCATACACACACAATAAATATTGCGCTATACAGGGTGTAACGGGAAAATGGGGCATAATTGAAATGGCTGATTCTACATCACATGTGGGTCAAAAATTATCAACAGTTTCTGAGAAATCGCAGTTTTCCAGAATTTCGAAGCATAATCAGGCGTTTTCTTCAAAACTCGGTCGGTATCTTAGCAACCATTGATCCTAGGAAATTTTCAAGGACACCGTTGGAAAGAGCTCGACATTTCCTTTCAGATGATCGTAAAGTTGGGGTAGGTCGTGAAATTTGGACGCCCTTAACTCTCAGCTGAATAGCCGCTTCCTTGAATTTCTCATTCTTACTAGTCATTCAGCCAGCTGTCATTTTACTGACAGCTCTCGGAGGAAGAGTAGGACTTCATGAAAAACTTCTACATTTATTAAGCTTTCAAATGACCTGCTTGGTTCGGGATTTTGTCTTTATTCCTTCTGAGATACAGTTCGAAATACTTGAAAACTCGTCTAAAATGTCTGGAAACGTACGTTCACAATTGCCCTCGAGCGGGAAACAATTTGCTTCCGAAAGCTCTTTGCAAATCTTTTCGGTGAATTTTTGATCCGTTAAGACTGCTGAGTCCGGTTACCTCGCTGGACCAACTCCAAAAGGCAATACTAAGTGCTTGAAACGGCAGGTCACTGCTCAGAACCTGAGGGTTCTGACCTGTAGGATTCAAGGGTAGCTGCCAACAGTCACTACCGTTCCCACCCCCTCCTTTAACAGATATTTCGCAGAGATCGGTGAAAACAGACAGCGGAAGTCAAACTTTAAATCAAATGCATAGAACCGGGGGCTCAAATAGATGACCCCCAACAGCTAAGTCGAGCGACCCTTAAAAAAAACAAAAAAAAAACGAGCGAATACCGAGTAGAAAATCCCTCGTCACCAACCTGAGTGACGTGAAGAGCATTTTTTTTTTAAACGAATTTTTCCCGTTCTATGGCAATCGCAAACATACGTTTCCAAACGATTTAGACAGGGGATTAAAGTATTTCGAACAGTATCTCAAAAGGAATGGAGACAAAGGCCCGAAGCAAGCAGGCCATTTGAAAGCTTAATAATTGTAGAAGTTTTTCCTGAAGTCCTACTCTTCCTCCGAGAGCTGTCAGTAAAATGACAGCTGGCTGAATGACTAGTAAGAATAGAGAAATTCAAGGAAGCGGCTTTTCAGCCGAGCGTTAAGGGTGCCCAAATCTCACGAACTACCCCAACTTTACAATCATCTTAAAGGAAATTTTGTGCTCTTTCCAACGGTGTCCTATAAATTTCCCCAGGGTTAGTGGCTGCTAAGATACCGACCGATTTTCGAAAAAAACGCCTGATGCATTGACAGTCTGGAAAACTGCGATTTTCTCGGAAACGGTCAATAATCGGACCATGGTCCATATAGTCATTTTTGACCCACATGTGATGTAGAATCACCCATTTCAATTATGCTCCGTTTTCCCGGTGGTTGTACAATAAAATTTTACCTAAGCCCGTAAAATGCTATTGAACGTGTATTATGGATAGGATTGATGGGTATTGTTCAAACCATTTTTTATTTGTAAACATCTGAAAATTAAAGTAAAAGCCCAAATATTGCGCAATATTATTGTACGTGCAGGGTAAACGTAAAAATAATGCACTAATTTATTGCGCAATAATTATTATGCGTGTATGGATCCCTTCAGTTTTTTTCAACCAATTTTTACACAACTCATTTGTCCAGCTTGTACAAAAATGGCTAATTTTAGGTGTGTTCCATCCATGTGTTCGGAACAGAGTTGCCATGCTACCAGCCAATAAAAATTCAAGTCGATTACATTTTATTGGCTGTTCCCACGGCAACTCTGCTCCGAATTTGTTCCGAACACCTTTTTTTTTTTTTTTTTTTTTTTTTTCCGAGCTATTCTGGTCGACCGGACGGCGTACGGACATTCCAGGAATCGAATCTAGACATGTCAAAACGTATAAGGACAAAGTTTGGGGGGATTTCATTCCTGGCCGAAAACATGGGTGTATTATGGTGTATTATTGAAAATGAATAATAACCAAAATCAATAAATCAGGCATTTTCCCAAAAATCAGCCATTTTTTGTACGAAATCAGCCTGATCTTGTCGCGCGGAAAAATGTATGGGACTCGTGCAAATCGGCCAAAAACGCCGTTATGTATAGATCCAGGGAACCATCATAGTGTGCCACTCGCAATCACCCCCATGAAAGCCTCCTATCTCTCTCGCCTTGAATTCCTAAAAAACAAATCTGTGATCGCACTCAGTTACCAACTGAGCAAACGAGGGACTTCTTTGGGCGCCACACCTGTAGAGAAAAACACTGGATCCGCGCCTGGATTACAGATACAGCCAAAACTACGAATAATTTTTTTTTATTTTTTGGCTAGCAGAAACCGCGAAATTGGTTTTCAAGTGAGACGAATCGTATAGAAATGATGCTTTGGAGTGGAAAATCCCCGTATTTGCCATATAAATAAGGTAACGCTGCGAAATGGCTTTTTCAACAACAAAATTAATTTTTTAGTGAGGCAGGCCAGCAAAATTTGCGTAACCCGCGGAAATAACTTTTTAGTGGCGAGCAAAACGTACGAAAAAATTTGTTGGCGGGAAAAATCCTCAAAATTGGGAGTTTAGCTATCCATTCGGAGAAGTTGGTTTAATAGCGAACCAGACCCTCAGAAATTATTTTTCAACGACAAAAATCAGTGAAATTAATTTTTTTGGCAGACAGACCCGCACAATGCACAATGGGATTTTGGCGAGAAAATTTCGCTAAATTGGATTTTTAGTGAGTCAGACAGGTGAAATTGTTTTCGGGGTGACAACCAAGAAGTTGAATTTCAAGTGCGGAGCCCCTCCGGTTTTTTGCCGTAAATTGCCGTTGATTCGACCACTAACGTTTATACTTGAGCACAAAACGATTGGTTGTAAGTTATCCCTATGAAAATTAGTTATTTCTATGGGGCAAAATCAATTTCTGACGCAAAATCTAGGGCGCTAAAGACATTGGTGGATTACGGTATCTGGCGGTGGTACGGTTCTGGGCTCTCTTCTTGGGAATAGCGAACTAGATTTTTAGGCCTTTACACTCTTCTAGTGGATTGGATTGAATGTCAGGTGAAGTGCGATCACCTCACCTCAGTCATACCCCTCTTTCACAGTAAACTGCCCGGGGCCTGTGTTTTGCACAAGCAAATCTTTGACACCAGACCAGAAGACAACAGGGCGCTGACAGGACCGAAGTGTTCTCGTATTCGGCCGTCTCTCAAAGTTACAGGGAAGGCACTTATAGACTGTCGTGTATAATTAATTGTTCATGAGGAATTGATGATATTTCGACTAATAGGAAATAACACATGAAACCAACGGCTTGGAGAAGGGTGGGCAACAGCCTACTCCTGCCCCATCGTGGCAATGCCCATGATTCGATGGTTGCATGGCCAAGTCTCTTTTTTTGTTGATTCAGCAACGTGGCTATTTGCGCCATCTACGCAACTTATTCCTTATCGTTATAGATTCCACGAGGATGGGATGACTTTCAACTTTTGGGGTGACTTTTTCTTGAGGATGCGGTGAACAATACAAAGCTCCTAGAGCTGAAGTAACAACAAGAATATTTTTAACCAGCGGCACTTCAATTGTACATATTTTAAAAATTGAAATAATGACTTAAATGATAAAAAATAACTAGACGAGATTCACTTAGGGAAGCTAGGCATCGGCACGGGCTTGTGCACCAGATTTTGTCGCAGCTCTTGCAACTCGCGGCGCTCCAGCTCTTCTCTCAGGCGGTCGTTCTGAAAAACAAAAAACGACACAAAAATTAACTTGATGAATGGCACAACCATCCAGCTCAAATGTTGAGCTAACCTCTTTTCGAGCAGCCTCCTGTTCTTCCTCTTCGAGTTTTTTTTTAAGGTCCAACTCTCGGCGATGCTGAGCTCGAATCTCCGTACTCAGAGTGATACTCCTCGGTTTGACCGGAGCCGATTTCTCAATATGCGGTACAAATGGTTCCTGGTATAGAACCGTCGGTGGACGAGCTTTAAAAGCCGGACTAGGTGCATTCGACAAACAACTGTGACGAGACGTTGAGGAAAACACAGAAGAGGTATCGTCCGAATGTTGATAGCATGATGGCAGTGGTGTAGCTCGGAAAGGAGTTATATTGAGTTTCTCTTCTCTCATCTGAGCAACATAAGTGTGAAGACATTGGGAATTTTTTGTTAACATTTCCATTCAAACCTGCTTAAGTTTTTTCTCCCTCTCATGACGCCGTTTTCTCTCTCGTTCCTCAAAGGAGAATGGCTGTGGAGCAGTTGCTTTTGAGAATACATTTACTTTGGGTTCGGCCTGTTCAGGAATGATCCACTTTTTGCGAATTTTTTGGCCAAGTCGATCACCCTCTGTGGATATACCCGGAACCGGTTGAGCTTTGAATTCATATTTGTGATCCACTGGATCTTGTTTCTAACACAAAGAGTCATTTTATTACATTTGAACGCATAACTAACCAAACAGTAAAGACTTTGTGTATACCTGTTTTCCCTGAATTTCGGTTAACTTAAACGGCTCAACGACAGTAGTAGGTTTCGGCTCTGGCTTAATTAATTTAGGCGACTCAAATATTTTTCTGTTTAATGGTTGAGCTTTGATCTTAGGGAAAATTTCATTTTCTTTGTCATCGGAGCACGAGGGTTTGTCGTTATGTTTCAAAGACATGGTGTTCAAAACAGGCGACTGGGGAACAGTTAGTAGTTTCCTCTCTTCTTTTTTGAAAACTGGAAGCGAACAGAAGACAATTTTTAGTGAACGAGAAGAAAGGAAGTAATCAAGACGAAAAACTTCACCAGGCTTGAAATTCAAAGGCACGGTGCGGAATCGCGGCGGCGTTTCAATTTGAAAACGAAGAACGCTTTCGGCCAGAGTCATCGTTTTTGGAATTTTTGCGAGGCATTCATTCATCAGAGCTTTTCTCTTTAACGACGGTTTTACTGGCACACACCGTGACCTCAGTTCAAATGTTCTGGTTTCCTTTTCAACGTCCTGTCGGGTAATCATGCTGTGGGCCTTGAATGGAGATTTCAAGGAAAGCATCATCTCGAAAGCGGTTCTGCTTTCACGAGGGTAAAAAGCAAAAATAAAATTTTTAAAAAAATAAAGAAGTGAATCATCACTTCTCATTCCAGCATTACAAAAATCACCTAGTATTTTCCACATCAATCTGGGTTTTAAGAAATGAGCGCCTTGCTTTCAACATTTTTCGCGGCCCCCCCTCCTCCAACGATGCATCTTTTTCGTTCTCAATCCGGGGACGGACAGGTGTTTTTCGAGGAGTAAAAAACTGAGTAGAATTAGCTGCGTTGTCATCACTGGTGTCTAAAAATAACAGGAAAAACTGTTAGAGAACAGGAAGGGGAAAATGACTGGGGAGCATGAAGTCCTACGTTAAAAAGCAAATTAAAGCAAGATTGGACGCATGGCATTTGGACAAAAGTGCCACTTCGTGTTAAAACGCTAATTCACGGCACAAATCGAGAAAACGCCAATTCAGGGTTTCTGGAGGACACTTTATTCTTAATTCTAGCCGCTAATTAGCTCTTTTTTCCTGTTACAGCAGCATATTAGTGGTTTTTTACTTTTCTAGTCAAGAAAATCGCTAATTCTTGACTAGAAAAGTAAAAAACCACTAATGCGCTGCTATAACAGGAAAAAAGAGCTAATTAGCGGCTAAAATTAAGAATAAACCGTCATTTGCAGCTAATTCGTGATTATACTTGAAAAAATGAGTTAAATCGCTGCTAAAAGGAAACAACGCTAATTCGTGGCTAAAATTAAAATAACGCACATTCTCGGCTAAAATTGAGAAAAACGGCTTCAGCTAACAATAAGATTGAGAAAAAACGCCAGTTCTTGACTGAAATTTAAAAACAAAAAAACTAACGCTGATTTCTCAATGCAATTTGAAGAACAAAATTGAGTCAAAAGCGCTAATTAATTAATGGTGTAAGGAGGCTCTTTTGTGACTAAAATTGAGAAAAAACGCTAATGTTCAGTTCTTGAGGCACGGCTAAAATGGGGACAACTCGCTCATTCGCCTCTAAACTTAATGACAAAAACGCTCATTCTAAACGAAAAAAAAAGAAGTGAGGAAATGCGTCAATTCGTGCCTAAAATGGAAAAAACTGAGTCCGCGGCTAAAATTGAGATGAAGCACTGATTTTCTCGGTTAAAACTTAGAGTAGAGAAAAGGCACTCATTCGCAGCTAATTTTGTTTTTAACGTCAACTTGTTGCTGAAATTGAAAAAAAAAAAAAAAAAAACGAAAAACAAAACGCTAATTTGTGGTTTCTCGATTCAATTTCATAACCGAAATTTAGAAAATGCTCTCTGAAAACGACTGGGGTTCCACAGGGATCAATATTGGGGCCGCTGCTGTTCCTTGCCTATGGCAATGACATCTTTGATGACGAAAGCGCACCAAAAACTGTCCTTCCGTCGACGACAACTCTCAGGTATGTGCGGCGGCAAACGAGAAGCTTTTATGTGAGAAACTGGCAAGTGTAATCTCGGAGACGGCAAATCAGTTTAGCAAAACCGGGCTAGTGATGAATTCAGCGAAGACGTCTCGTGAAGTTCCGAGGAAGACATCTGTACACGATGGACATGCATTCAGCGTTGCAGTATCAGGTACTTAGGTCTGCGCATCTCTTGCGATCTCAAGTGTGACGGGCACATTAACGAGGTGAAGCCTAAGATTTCCGCCCGTGCGTTCCAATGTAAAACGAACTCAAAGGTACTGGGAGAAGCGGCTGCCTTGACAGTCTACCGCGGATGTTTTGAATCAGTACTTCGAAATGGCCTCGTATTCTGGGGAAACAACCGCTTAGCAAACGAGATTTTCGCCCTCCAAAAAAGAGCAGTTCGATTCATCGCCGGGAATCCCCCGCGTGCAACTTGTCACGACTTGTTTCTCAAATTGGGACTACTGACGTTGCCAGCCATCTACGTCTATGACATCTGTGTGCTCGTGAAAGCCAGTCCAGACTGGTCCAACGTAAATGAGGATTTTCACTCCTATGGAACGCGAGGGAGGAAAGATTTCCGAACCCCTTTACACCGGTCGGCCCTATTAGAAAAAAGTTGCTCCTTCATGGCCACGAAGATATTTAACGTAATGCCACGGGAACTTAAATATTTTCCGTTGAATACATACAAACATTTATGAGAGCATTTATGTGTTATGTGCCCTTACACCCTAGCAGAATTCTTTTTATTAATTAGTAAAAATTACATGTACAGGAGTGTGACGTGTCCCCCATACAAATCTATGCTTAACATGGGAATAAATATTTATTATTTTTATTATTATTATCATCATTATCAATGGTTTTTCTCTTCAAAACCGCTTGTTTTGTCCTGCAAAATTTGAACAAGTTTTGTGACTTTAAAGTGCTAAAAAGCACTAAAACCTCATCCAATGATATCCGTTGAATCGAGCTTTTGCAATTTAGTAATTTAGTTAGTACCAAAAAATGTCGCTTCTGCAGCTGGCAACCCGATAAAATGCATTTCACTAACTACGAATTTCGTTAATTTCACTTAATTAGCGACTATTTAGCAAGAATGGCTATACAAATGTAGATTAACAAAGTTTAAATGGTAATTAATGCCGAATAATAGCTACCCCACTAAGAATATCGAAACTTGTGGTAGTGTACTATGAACTTTACCCGACAGCCAGCTGCCGGAGCGAAATTTTTGGATACTTCGGTAGGCGAGGCGCACACAATGCATTCCACCGTAAGGATGATGAGGTTAAAATCACAGGGCTTGATCGAATTTTGCAGGTCAAAACAAGCTATTTTGAAGAACAAAATCATTATTTAAAATAAATAAATAAATAAATAATAATAATAATAATAATAATGGCCATTTTTGACTAAAAATCGCCAATCAACTCTAAAAAAGTGTATGACTAATTTTGAAAAGGACGCTCTGAAGATGTTTTTCCATCGCGGGACGTCCATACACTCAAATTTAGTGAGGACAAACGGGGGCTGACGTTTTTTAAAGAAAGTAAAATCCCTAATTAGCACGATTTTGAGCAGCATTAGAGGCAAGGCTTGATCATGGGAGCCCATTAAGACTAGGAATAGGACTACCGGGGCTGGAGCCCTGGGCGGCGAAAATTCCGAGAAATTGTAAGAGGCAGGGGGAGGGGGACAGGACAAATCGAACCAGAATAAGGATTCGAGAGAACGATTTGTTTTTCCTTTTTCTTATACGACACATCCTGGTCGAGCTGTCCACTTCGAGCCCGCACCAAGCGATTTGTTGAACGCTCACACGAAGCCGAGCGAGCTCCGTGTCCGCTCGCCACATCCTCCAAACGAATTGAGCAATAGCGGGCTCAGTCGTGGACCTTCACCTGTCGGGGCCCGGGCGTAAAACTCTACAAGGTTTCATCACCCTTTGCTTGTCCAAATGACCAACTTCTATGGTATGGAAAGTAGCGGTTATCTTAATTTTAGTCGCGAATTTGCCCGAAGAACTGCAGTTCTTCAACTGCAACTGAAGTTGTATCAGAAACCACAAATTGACGCGTTATCTCAATTTCAGCCACGAATGACCGCTTTTTCGCAATTTCAATCAAGAATCTTAGCGTTTTTCAAAATAAATTTTAGCCGTATGATTGCCCCAAAACAGGAAATTAGCGCGCATTCTCAACTTTAGCCGCCTAAGGACGTACAGAAACTGGGAATTAGCCTTTTTTCTAAATTACAGGAGGGCAAGTACGAAGGGGTGTTATAATTTTAACACGGCGTTATCCTATCACAATTAAAATGGTGGTCACGTGGATATCACCCGTGTTATTTCACATAACACCCCTTCGTACTTCAGCCCCAGGCGTAGACTTGCCTGTTCAGCTTGCTCACAGAAAAGAACTGTGAACATGGACCTTGATAGGCTACTCTGAATCAAGAAAAATCACCCAAAACCAGCCACAAGGTGCCGTTTTCGGAGGCACCGACGATCCCTAATAAAGACGCTTTTGCCCGGAGCTGGTGATAATGGACCTGAAAAACGCACACTTGAGCCCTTTGAGTTACGAAAAGATAGCCAATACTTCAAATTGAATATTCAGTCAGAAAGCTTTCAGTCTCTGATATTTTACTCCCAATGTTGCAATTTTGCGACTAACGTCAGTTTCGGCTAGACCGGGTTCCACAGTCACTAAAAAGAAGCCCAGAAAATTACAATTTAGCGAAAATAAAGACCAGAAACAAGCAATTTCGCGTCCAAGCGGTTACCAAATCTCCTTTTCACGATCCTACGTCCATGAGAAAGAAACCTAATATCCTCATTTTTCCAACTTTGAGCTTTTCGGGGGCCCGGTGGTCTGCCTCTTTGCTCCTACCATTCAGGTTTCAGACCCAGCACGCAGGCTGGCCTCAAAATCGAGTCAGAGAGGACCCGGTTCACGAGGGCTAGAGCTAGAGAAACCGTAAAGGCGAAACGGGGCGTTGGAGGGTATTGCGGCAGGATGCCACTGCCCAGTTCAAACATCAACACGGCTCACTCAGTTTTGCTAAGTTGGGTCGAGAGCTGGGACCGGAGCCCGAGTTAGTATGCAGGTGCAATTTTCACGATTGTATGGTGGGTCATAACCCCTAACTTCATTCGCGTTCGTCACTAAAAGCCAAGATTCCATTATTCTGGTCTAGGGTTCCCGTCAAAAGTCAACTTGAGGTTTTCCGCCTGGTTGAAGAAATGCGTAGTTTCCCTCTATTACTTGTAGAATCCATTCTCTCGTTACTTGCTTGGCTGCACAAGTCTTGGCAGTTGGGGGGGGGGGGCGAAGCATAATTTATTTTTATTTAGGGCGCCGGGCTTCGAACCCGGCAGGCGCCTAAGCCTCCCTTGGGCTCCTACGCCACACCCAAATCCAACTGTGCACTTCACACCCGTACTACGCGGGCGGCGCTTCGGTCGGTGCGCGGTTTGTTGAGAACGCACATCGCCGGGAACGCCCACACGAAGCCGAGTGTGCTCGCCGCAGCCTTGTAGTGTAATGGGCAATGGCTGGATTCGAACCCAGACCCAGGCCCGCTGGGTTGCGAAGCGAGCATTGTATTCGAGGCGCGCTAGTTAACGTCTATCGAAAATGGCTATTCATGGCAGGAAATAGTTTGCTCTTTTCGAATCCATTATCAAAAGTTGCAAAAATTCAAACTGAAAGCGTGTTTCTCGCATTTAGTTGAAAAAAGTGATGTAGGCCTTAAAAATCGCTAGAAATATCATATCTCGAAGGGTTTTGATTTTCGAACCATGGTGTACAGGGTGATTTCGGTCGCAAATGAGGTCTATTTTCACCCAACATTTTTTGTCTCACTTACCCCCTACCATCCTGCATATGTAAAACACTCACCAAGAATACCTTTTAATAATAATTTGCAATGTCGGTGTCGTCAGCTTCACGACTGAAAGTTTTTTAATGGGTTAGTTGGATCAAATTAAATCAAAGTTCCTACTTCAATGATAAGGATATATGAGGCAGTTCCATTCTCATCTATTTTCCAAAATGGCAGGAAAACGACCAACATTTCTCGGACCGTTTACAAAACTCCCTGGATTTTCCCGATCATTGAGGATTCCCGGAGTCGATCGACACCCAGCATAGGCCCTGCAGACGCGAACGGGGACAAATTCAAGGGATTCCTTCATAGTCAGTGTGTACCACTACCACTATTATGTGATCTTAATATTGTTAAACCACTAGAGGAAGTATTACAGGTTGCCAGATTGGGTGGCTGAGAGATTCACGATATTTTTGCTAATACAACCAAAGTTAACTTGTAGGACAAAGTTGAAAACACTGTCAACAATATTTAATAATGAACCGTGAACTATGCGAACTTTGGTCCCCGTGACTCCCCTGAGCATGTTTTAAATTCGTCCAGGCAAATATCTCAAGTTTAAATAGTAGTTTGAAAACAAAAAACCTCTAGAATCAGTAGACTCACCGAAAAATGTGTCGTTCTCGTCGTCCTCCTGAAGTGACAAAAAGTCCACATAAGTCGGAGCTTGGCAATCGTCGAGCCACCGGGTATTATTGCCGGCCATATTATTTCATTAAAGTATAAAACACGTGGGAGAAAAACTAGAGGCAGACGAATAATTAGGAATTATCAACAAAATCCCCGTATAAATAGTTTATAAAAATCGCAACGAACCAATTGTTTGACCGTTACAACATTTGAACTTTTACAAGCTTATCATCTTCATTCTACTACAGGCTGTAATGTAAACTGAACTGAAGATCTGAAAGCGGTAGGAGCTAGGAGCTGAACAAAAAAACAACGAACAACTGCAGTAAGATTCGTTGGGCGCCCGCCGAAGCAGCACCGACCATTTCCATTACCGTGCATACTTCCTTTATCTATGACCGTGAGTGCAACGAAGAATGAGTGATCGTGAAGAATCAGCCTATCAGGAGCTTTGTCAGGAGAGTTCAAGTTTCCAGTAATTTTTTTCCTTTTTATAAAGGCGGCTACACACTATCGTGTCATGTCATAACACGAAATACGAAACATCAAAAAAAATGTTTCGGCTTGTTTCGCCGTATGTGTTTCGTGTTGTGAGTCTACAACGTAGCAGCCCTGCAGCCTGTACACACTAAGGGATTGCTACCCCGAAACATTTCAACTGCGGATACTAAAATGTGTCTCGCGAAACAGACATCAAGCACTCAGAAGCCTTCGAGATGTCAGACGATGATGTGCTAGAAGCTACCGTGGCATACATAGTCGCGAACCGGGCGTTTGTTGCACAGAAAAAGCTTTAAGAATGAAAAATAAAAGGCGATGGTGGAATCTTACTTTAAGCGATAACACGAATCACAAATTCTCTTCAATTTTTGCAGGAGTGGCGGCACGGATTTAATGTTAAGTCTCTTGAAGGAGCTTTTTGGTCTATTTGAAAATTTCTGCAGGTAGTATACTAGTACTACGTAGTAGTATTAGTAAGTAGTACACTAAACCTGTGTGTACGAGCATTTGTACTTGTCTCTGTTTCGGTGTTATGGCGAAACAAAACCCTTTGATGTGTCTGAAAAACCGACTTTTCTCGGATACACTCGTAACACGAGACAGAACAGTGTTTTATGCCGTAACACGAAACAAGCATCCGTCCACACTTGCGGCATGTTTCTCCGAATACGGTTGTCTCGTGTTTCGTGCTATGACATAACACGATAGTGTGTAGCCGCCTTAACGTAAGCCCTGATGGGGAGGGGGAATGGCAGGCAGCTGCCTTTGGGTTCAAAATCAGGGCTGTTTTTAAGGGGTAGGCAGGGTAGGCGACCACCTAGGGACCCCTGGCTTGGGATAAAAATAATTACAAAATAATCGTTCAGGAGTTACACTCGGCTTAATTTTTACAATTTTGAGGCACTTCTGTTGAAACAATTAAAAATCGTGTTCTAAAATGCCCAAGCCCAGAAAATAATGATTTTTAATGGGGAGAAAATCCGTGAAATTTGGATTTTACAGAGCTCAAAATCCGAATAATTTGGTTTTTGAAGAATTCAGCCCCACGAAATTGGATTTTCAAACCATGAAAATCTGTGAAATTGGCTTTGAAGGCGTCTTATCCACAAAAAGGGGTCTTGAAAGATCCAAACATGTGAAAGTGAAATTGGCGTATTGGAGCCAAACACCCGAAATGTCCATTTTAAATAGCCAAATCCAAGAAATTTGGTTGCTAAAGTGGAACAAACTGTTGGTTTTAGAAGAAGAGAAATCTGTCCAATTGGCGCTTTAAAGGGGCAATCCTGGAAATTCGGTTTTTAAAGATCCCGCGAAATTGCTTTTACGAATGAGGGAAACCTCGCGAAACTGTCTTTTGAAGAAGACATAATTACGAAATTGGCTTGTCGTTTGAGCCGGACCCAAGGAACTTGTTTATTCAATTTAGACGACCCCCACCCCCAATTGCTATTTTAAAGAGCTAATAGTCCAATAAATTCGGATCTTGAAGGATCTCTCGGTACGAAACTTGAACGTGTTTCATCTTCGGCCCCAGAGGAACGACGTGTCTCAATGGAGGCCACTCTTATTACTGCGCTTGCAGTCTGCCTCTGCAGTTCGACAATTTTCCACTTTCGATTAAATTGATCGTGTCCCGGCCAAGTTTGTGAACATTCCCCGTCCAAGTCCTTCGTTTCAGCCGCTTATTTAGGGCACTTTTGACGGCTACAGCCGAACAGACAGGTAATTTCATTGGCCGGACTAGCAAAATATCCTTTCCATAAAAGTGCAAAATAGGTACTGTTCGGTTTAATCTGCTGTTAATCGAAAAAAAAAAAATCCCGCAGTTACATGGCTGAATTGCCATATTTGAACATCATTAATTTTATTGACAAATAATCTGTTTTGGGGCTTTTTGGATCTTTTAGTACGATGTAACTGTCTTGGGACTGTATATTTTTCATAATGAAGGCAAAGAAATGAAAAATCTTCTCCCACTTGTTTTATTTGAACTATCGTGACCGCGGTTTCGGCAACGCCATTATTTTCAAAAGAGTTAACGAATAAAAACACTACCGGTGTTGATACTTTTATACAAGTTCGAGAGCTAGCGACAGTCCTATTCAACCGGAAGAACATAGTCACTAACGGTGTGCAAAATGATGGCATTTGACCCCCTATTTACGAGTCCGGAAGTCTGCCATGCTGTAAGGATTTTATAAGCTATAAGGATTTTATAGCTAATTAAAAGTCCTTAATTTGGGACAAGAATTTAACCTAAAGAAACTGAGAAACTGAGAAAGAATGTGACCAGTCAAACTGCACCGGAGGAAAATGATTAACCGGAAGAACATAGTCCTGAAACTAGTCTCATTCGAAAGGTTTTATGGAGCTGATTACGAATATGATCGTCTGGCGCCGTCTGCCTGGGGCATTTGCCGTTTGTGGCTCGCCAAACTCTCGAAATTTGGAAAATTTTAATTAACCGAAAGAACATAGTCCTGAAACTGGTCCTATTCGATAGGTTTTCTGAAAATGATTACAAATATAATTGTTTAAACGCGCGTTCTTAACATTAAACGAAAATGGTTATTTTATTTTCCAACTATAAAGTAAACAAAACTCATGTGTTGTAAACTTGATTCCAACACATTTCCTCTTCTTGAAAAGTTCTAAAGAGTAACGTCCATGCTTTTTCGAAACTTCCTGCCGCTTCTTGTCCTGCCAGTAACAACTGTCCATCCGTCATCCACTTCAGAATGATTGAGAGCCGGAGCATATTCTTCTTTTCCCTGGTTAAGTTGTGAATCATATTCCACAGTTTCTTGACGAGGCGGCGAATTATGATAATTTTGGTAGCGAAATGTAGGGGTTTCAACAGGATCTTTCTTCGCTTGGTTATCTTGTGGAACGAATAACCGCCGATTCTGAAATTCATCAAAGGAGCGTCTTTTCATCCATGCCTTTGTTCTTTGAGCATCCTGAATCTTATAGGTATAATTCATCGTCCCAATACCATTGAATAAGTTTGGAAACAATTGTTTGATTTTTCCTTTAAAATCATACTGCGAAACATTGTCAATTCTTCCTATTAGTCCCAATTTATCAATAGCTGGACGACCTAATAGTGGGAACTCTTGTGTGCCCTTCAAAACATAAATGTCTTCATAAATGCATTTCGATTTGTAAACAATTCTTTCTTTAAATTTTCCTAAAACCATTAGCGGATTTCTTCCAGCACCAAAAAATAAATTCTCATTAACCACCAGTTTGTGGTGAGATTTAAAGTGGCGATTGAAACATTCTTCAGAGATCAATGTCACATCTGCACCAGTGTCAATTCGAAATTTTAGCTTCACTTGCCCCAAATGCAAGTTGACTTCCCACATCTTGTTTGAAAGGAGTTTGTTATCACCAGATTTCACACATCCCATGTGAAACCCAGTTTCAGCAAGGGGTTCTTGAGCATCTTCTCCTTCACTCGAACTGTCATTTACTATGTTTACTATCTTTGACTTGCACGTACGAGCGTAATGTCCTACTGAATTGCATTTAAAACACCTGATTTTGGCAGCAGGACAGTCCTTATTGAAATGAGAAAAATTTTCGCACTTACCACAGGGCGTATCATTTTCTCTCTTCATCCGTGCTTTATTTTGGATCGAATGGACTTCCTTCTGTGAAGTATTACCTCGGATGATCGATTGTTGCTCACGAATACGCTCGGATTGCTTCACTTTTTCTTCCACCACTTTCAAATTTACAACGGAATGAGAGCTTTCAATTTGTAACATTTCTGGCAAGCGAACATCAGTCATGCCCTGCAGAATTTTGTGCATTATCAAATCGTCTGTCAGTTTTTCAAAACTACAGTTACGTGCTAAACAGTGTAAATCATTAATAAAGTTCTCCGCTGGTTCTCCAATTTGCTGTTTCCTGTCAAAGAATTTAGCTCTCTCAAAAACTAGGTTAGTTTTACCTTGAAAGTGGGATGAAAACTTGTCAAGTACGACGGCATACTGACTACTCTCGATGTCGGTCAATCCAAATCTTACGAAAATGTCCTCACAGTGATCTCCCAATGCCAATAAAAGTTGATTTATTTGATATTTTTCTGGCATCAGGGTGAGAAATGTTGCTTCACGATACCTCTCCCATCTGAGCAACCAACGTTGCCAGTTAGGATGTTCAACATCAATGGCTTCGGGTGGAGAGGCCGCATGCGGACGGTACAACGAGAGAACTTCCATTCCTGGCACTCCAGTCTCGTTTGATCGACCTGGCGCTCTGGTCGAGCCCGCTTCGTCCAAAGACGCAAGGTTCGGTAGATTTTCACCTGGCATCATGTTTAAACGCGCGTTCTTAACATTAAACGAAAATGGTTATTTTATTTTCCAACTATAAAGTAAACAAAACTCATGTGTTGTAAACTTGATTCCAACACAATAATCGTCTGTTGGCGTCTGCCTGGGGCACTTGCCCTCAGTGACCCGTCAAACTGCACAGAGGGGAAATGATTAACCAGAGTAACATAGTCGTGATTCTAGTCTAATTCGAAAGGTTTTATGGAGCTGATTACGAATATGATCGTCTGCAGCCGTCTGCCTGGGGCATTTGCCCTCCGTGGCTCGCCAAACTCACGTAATTCGGTAAATTTTAATTAACCGGAAGAACACAGTCCTGAAACTGGCCTTATTCGATAGGTTTTATGAAGATTATTACAAATATAATCGTCTGCCGGTGTCTGCCTGGGGCATTTGCCCTCGGTGGCCAGTAAACTCCTTAAATCAACGATATTAATTAACCGGAAGAACTAAGTCCGGAAAATGGTCTTTTGCGACACGTTTCATGTGGCTGAATACGAAAATAATCGTCTTCCGGTGTCTGCCTGGGGCACATGCCCTTAGTGACCAGTCAAACTGCACCAGAGGAAAATGATTAACCGGAAGAACATAGTCCTGAAACTAGTCTCATTCGAAAGGTTTTATGGAGCTGATTACGAATATGGTTGTCTGGCATCGTCTGCCTGGGGCATTTGCCCCTTGTGGCTCGCAAAACTCTGGAAATTTGGAAAATTTTAATTAAGGACTCTGTTCTTCCGGTTAATTAAAATTAACCAAGATTTGTGAGTTTGGCGAGCCACAGAGGGCAAATGCCCCAGGCAGACGGTGGCGGACGATCATATTTGTAATCAGCTTCATAAAACCTTTCGAATGAGACTCGCATCACGACTATTTTCTTCCGGTTAATCATTTTCCCTATGTGCAGTTTGATGGGTCACTGAGGGCAAGTGCCCCAGGCAGACGGTCATTTTCGTATTCAGCCACGTGAAACCTGTCGCATAAGACAATATTCCGGACTTAGTTTTTCCGGTTAATTTATATCCCTGATTTAGGGAGTTTGACTGGCCATCGAGGGCGAATGCCCCTGGCATACACCGGCAGACGATTATATTTGTAATAATCTTCACAGATCCTTTCAATTAAGACCAGTTTTAGGACTATGTTCTTCCGGTTAATTAAAATTTACTGAATTTCGTGAGTTTGGCGAGACACTGAGGGCAAATGCCCCAGGCAGACGGCGGCAGACGATCATATTCGTAATCAGCTCCATAAATCCTTTCGAATGAGACTAGTGTCAGGACTATGTTCTTCTGGTTAAATTCATGTCCCAAATTAAGGACTTTAATTATCTATAAAATCCTTAGGCCCCAGATATACAGCATGGCAGACTTCTGGATTCGTATATAGGGGGTCAAATGCCATCATTTTGCATACCTTTCGTGACTATGTTCTTCCGGTTGAATGGGACTATCGCCAGCTCTCGGTCTACAAGGGCACGAGTCAATTTTTGCAATTTTTCGGGGGCGAAGTAAAGGCGGGAGTGCTCAGTTTTGGCCAGTCTTGGCGCGTTTTGCCATTTTCATGGCGGGAGTCATCCGTATAGGCATTTTTAGGGTGCGAATCGTCCGTTTTTAGCTATTTTTAGAGTGCGTGGAGCCAATTTAGCTATTTTTCGGACGCCAAGTATCCAGAAAGCATCCAAGTATCCAGAAAGCCAGGACTTTTCGTGAGTGAATGGTCGATTTAGCCATTTATAGTGCGCGAATCATGTACTTTTCAGGCATTTTCATGGCTCCCTAATCGTACGTCTAGCAATATATAAGGCACGAGAAGTCAGTTTGGCTACTATTAGAGCGACCCCGGAGGATTAGTCACCCGGCTCGCCCCTCCCCTTAAAGCCGGCACTGGCTGGGTCCACCACAGTTCAAACCAGTACCTTTGAGAAAATGATCCTAAAATTTGATAAGGTGATGGTGATCATCCCTCAATCGGATTTGGGAGGTAGTTTTGATAGTTTTAATTTTTAAAGGTTTTTTTTAATTTGTCGAAAAAAAATTACTATTTTGGGGATTTTATAAATTAACGAGCAGTCGGATGGTGACTGTTGGTGTTGTCATATGACGATTGGCGCTACATGCTGATTCAAGTCGCCGGAGATTGATAATGGGACGCATGTGCCCGAAACTAGTCTCGATAAAAGGAGAATAAAATATTGCTGAATCGAACTCGTTAATTTAGAAAACCCCAAAATAGTTTTGATAACGTTTTCGTCCAAGTGACCTCAACTTCAATGGCGTCCCCAGCCTTGATCCACCACTACGGTTTCCACCCAAAAAATTGGGACCAACATCTGAGAGTTGGCGTGGAGTGGAGCCTTCCATGGATTCCGAGTCCGAAGGTAAGTAAGCCCGTTAAAAACTTAACGGGCACACGGGCTTAACGGGGGGACACGGACGGGGCACGTCCGACAAGTAAAATATTATTCTCATATGGGAATTGAGCGGCTCGTTCACACATATCCGGCACGTGTCAGGGACGTGACACTTCAATTTCCATTGAGAATCATATTTTTTTTGCCGGACAGGGCACGGCCCGTTCACGACACTGAAATGTGTGTGGATAGACCTATATTCACCTTCTCAGTTCTTCCTTCCTTCTTTTGTTTCACCAGACCTTTCTTCCTCCTATTTTTCTTCCATGATATTTATTACCTCCTTGGACCACGGACCCCCCCTACACCATGGATATCGTGTCGGCGCTACTGTAGCCAGCCTACCAGTTTATTCGCAAAGATTGACAGTTTCCGACGAAAAATGGTCATTTTTGTTGTGTGGAAAGTCTGTTCCTCAAGAAAGATTGCAATAGTTTCGCTTTTGTCAAGCTTTAATATGAAGTAAAACCAGTTTGACTGTTTTCTCCATGAATAGCCGGTTTGTGGGATAAAATAAGCAGTTCCTGGGGGCCTATTCTCTAACAAAAAAAGCAATATGTTAATGTCATTCACATGTTCGAAACAATTAATGTAATAGATATATTTCTTTTTTATTAGAGAATAGGCCCGTCTCACTGCGAGTTTTTTTTACGAGAAATGGGCCTTTGTACAACATACAGTGTTCGTTCCCCACCCCCCACCATACCGCCTGTGTGAGATATCCAATAAGAAAAATGTTAGGAAATTCATGATCAAAAAATAAAACTGTGTGTACCCGAAGCGGCGTAAAAAATGAGTTGATCCTTCAGGCTTAACCCTCTCAATGTTTCTTCAATTGTCGTATATGTTTTGAGCTTAAACGCAACTGTTAACCCACTTTTCAACAACCCCCTGCTGCGAAGAAAATCGTGCAAGTTTTGGCAAAAAAAGGTTTGAGGGGAAAATTCCATCCACTCTTTTCGTGAATATAAAGAAGATGACGGGAGTATTAACAATACTCCATTGATACAAAAAGAAATATACTACATAAAATGTACCTTCTCAAAAAACATCACTCCAGCGGATTCTGTCGAAGAGGTTCAAGAGGTAAAATCCATCTTCTATTCAAACAAAATTACCGCTCAAAACAAAATATTTGGAAGAATAATTGACTCGGCAAAGATCCTTCCGTAGATAAAAGATCGACGCCTCTCTCGGTTGGTTTTGTCAACAAGTGGTTATTCACTACTCTTCTATGGACCATGATTTGTCGTGTACCCGTGCATGCATAAAAAAAGGCACTTTTGGTAATATTTTTAATTTTCGTTCCTTTTGACGATTTCTCACCGTCCGTTGGACGTATTAAAATACAATAATTTGTTTCATCGTATTAAGTACTGGAAAAATAGCTTAAATTTTTACCTATCACACACACGTATAAATATGTTTTTCATTTTTCCTTCCTTTACGTACACTTTATACATTTTTTTTTTTTTTTTTCGTGAGAAAATTGGACTTTTCTCTTCTTACGACTAAAAATAGCACACAAATTTTGGCTTCAAAAAGCAGAGAAAGAATATGCGCAGGGGGAAAAAATTCTCTCCAAAAACATTGAGAATTTTAAAGCATATTGCCTTGTCTGCTCGCTGAAACCCAATTATAAACGTGTATTCCCGCTATAAATTAATTACGCCGCCACCATAAGGGCGAGAAGACTTTTTTAATACAAGCAGATTACTTTTCCTGTCCATCAGATCAATTCAGATCTTTTGTTTTTACGCTGGAAAAAGACAAGCCCAAGAGTGTATGAAAAATATCACAAGAGTAGTTTTCCAAGTACATAGATAAAGAAAAAAACTTACAAATAATCTGAATCGGATAAAATATTCGGTTAAGACATCATGAAAAAATTAAGAATAAAGAAGCAAATTATTGGTTAACTTCTTTCCAAAATAAAATTATTCTCTAGCACCATACTTAACCGTACTACTATGGCACTTACCGGCATTTTACCATAAAAAAAAAAGAAGCTTACCATTGAAAACGATAAGTCTATTAAACACATTACTTTGTACATGCCTTCTTCTAAAAGAAACGATTAATTAAATAATTTGATTTAAGAACAGTCCTTTTTAAAGAATAAGTTTTCTTCACGAACAAGGCAATTTTCGGAATGCATAGATCCGAATGGTAATATCTATATAAAAACATTAAGGCACATTGTGGGTAATTTACGATTTCTACAGCCGAAAAAATAGAGAAGATTATCAAGTTTAGTGATTGATGATAAAAGGCAGGTGAAGAAAACTAGGAACGAAACAAAATAAATAAAAACGAAAAATTGAGCATGACATTCAGACTAAAAATAAAAAATAGGAACAAAATATAAATATTTTTAAAATAGATTTCCTAAAGAACTTGGACTTCACTTTTCAAAGAATATCCACAAGACAACCTGAGTCTTTTCACTAACGAAATTACAGCTAAGTGAAGTCAGGAAATATGTGTATCTCAGAAGTGGAAACGCTACAAGAGAGCCGATTCACGTTGGAATCGAACAAATTAGAAGCACTTTTATAACAAACCATGCCTTGAAGGGAAAAAATGGAAGAGGGCAACAAATAAATTATCACTAGAAGGAAAGAGAGAAGAAGAAAAAGTTTATCACCCAATAATTAACGTAATAATTTAGAATAGATTATCAAGTAGTAATAAATACGCGGCCTTTGAGGTGAAGGATGAGAGAAAAAGGGGAAGGAATTAACTAGAAACAAAATACAGCCTCTCATCGAAAACGAATGAAATTTAAATCACCCACCTCGATGGGTTTCCTCCGTCACACAGCACAGCCTTTTTTCGTACCATACAAAACTTTTAATTCGGGGAAAATCGTTTTCCTGATCAACGAATTAGTCCTTCCAGCAAGAACCGCTCGGTACGGATCTTTCTTCAACGTTTTGATGCCCGGTCGGTGAACTAGGAAGGCGTTGTCGAGGATTTGAAATTCATAGTCGAGAGCGCACAGAGCGTAACCCTGGGAAAATGAGACAAGAGGCTGTGGTTAGTCGAAGTGATTCTTGGGCAAACCTTATAAAAAACCCAGTCATTTTCATTCTTTTCGAGATCTAAAATTATCTGGACTCTAAAATTATTCCTTTTTAGAATCATTATCTCTGACTAGGTAAATAGGTACGCTATTTATTCCAGCAAGAACACTGTACGAGATGATTGACGTTTGCTGTAGGATACAATAAATTTACACCAACGAGTACGAGTAGGTTTGAGACTCATCAGTGTTCTCAGAAGAGCAAAGTAATATATTGCTTTTTAACCATCCTGCAAAACATTTCTTCAGGCGACTGTTTTTCCGTCTTAGTTCAATTAGAATCAATTTCAACCACTTAGACGTATTTTCCTAAATACATAATTAAAGCCCACAACGGGGACACCGTTACACAAGCAAGATCAAATATGTTTGACAGCATTACTACACTTCGGGAAAAACAAATTACATTTCATTACTTAAGTGGTTTTGTAACAGTCTTTTTTTAAAGTAATGCCACCTCGATCGATCTTCGAATGAATTTGAGTAATACGTTTGCCTGAATAAGTAAAACCAATCTTCGATGAAATGCTCCCCCTCCTCTGGCCCTTTTGCGTTTATCGACTCTCCCATTTCCTTTCATTCCATCACGTTTGAACGAATGTGTAAAATGGCAAGGAAATGTAAATAAGAGCAAGCTTGGAAATATATTATTAGTTTAGAGCAAGTTAGCACGTTGGTCTCTCAAAATAGCGAAAGATATACAAACACACCTAGTCAAACCCCTATGATTCTCTCGCACCCCTGACTATTTGAGAGAAGAATTGAAAACACGCTTCTTCTAATGACTCCACGTCATTAAAGGGAAAAAATACGGTCGAATGAAATAAAAACTGCATTTTCATGCATACAGCTGTAGCTGTAGCCGTACGAGCGTACATTGCCTGTCTTCCTGTGTTGTCTGTGAAGACAGACAATGTAGGCTCCCACGGCTAAAGCTTTATGCATGCATTACCCGCTAACTAAGTTTAAGCGATCTCACTAACAATATCAACTATATTTTCTTCCTCTTACCTGTGTCATTTTGTCCATTTTCCCCTCCCAGCTTAGCCTCTCATCGTAGAGAGGATCACTATGGGTTCCAATGTAGATGGGCTCCCAGTGTAAGAAATGACCCATCCGCTTGCCAATGTGGAACACTTTGAGTCCACTCTGACTCGAAGTAGCTTTCAACCATTCTTTACTATGAGGCACATTATGGCAGTCTGGACAGACTTTTTTATGGAAAGGAATCGCCGAACCGTTTTTAACCATTGCAACCTAGACAGGCAATTTCCCAAATTAGAAGAAATATTAAGACGCATTCACTGGAAAATGCTTACTAATTCAGTCTTATTGTTCGGGAGTCTCATGTTAGCTTCTAATTCGAAAAGAACTAGAGGGAAAACTTTGGGGTTTTTATGACGAAGAGGGGCGTCCTGGCGACGGATCAAGTCGAGAAAGTCGGGAATAACTCCGGGACTGGGGTACAGCTCAATGTCCGAGGCGAGAACGTAGTGAGTGAGCGCAGACTCGCGAGCGATGTTTCTACCAACGTTCACAGGATAGAGAAGTTTTTTCTGCGCTTTGTACGTGGTCGCATTCACCCACGGTGGGGGTCGCGAGCAGTTGGCTCGATCGTTGAATAGATTCAAGGCTTTTGGAATGGATTTGGGAAGGTGCTTGTTGGGGAAGTAAATATGGAATGTGACGTATTCGGAAATTGGTTGGCTGCTACAGTCCCGCAGATATCTGGAAGATTAGAGTTGCCATTTAAAAAACTTTCTGAAGTTTCCACTCTTTCGGAGGGATATCGCACCTTATAGTCTCAAGCGTAATGTTCAGATCTGTACCAGGAGCATGGAGAGCCAACGAAATAGGACCTTTCCACCGTTCCAGCAAAGGCTCGAGATTGTCCAAAAATGTGAAGTCAGCGTGCGTTGTATACGTGATAGTCTCCCAGCACCTAAAAGAGAAAAACATTACACAAAATGTATCAATATCGAGAGTTTCATTGAAATTAACTGCCTCAAGGGATCCTATTACGATAATTTAAACCTGATGCCTGTGAATGGCGAAGTAGCCTACGCAGGATAAAAAGCAGGGACCCCAAAAAAATCACGCTAGATGGGAAGAATTTCATCAACTGTCTCTCATTTCTTTGACGTAGGGTGGTCGTTTGTGGGTAGGGGTCAATCTTTGGGAAGGCCTAGTGACCCCCCTCAACCCGCTGGGTTCTCTTTACCGTAATGTTTGAGACCCATGGCACCGTACTGTTGGACGATTGAAAGAATTGACCTTCGTGGGAAGGGGGGGGGGGCTTTCTGAAAACGTTAGGCTCTTGACAAAGCCGTCTTCACGACAGAGAACTCTGCTGATAACATCTGGGTTCTTTTCCTATAAAGTTATCGGATTGAGTCAGACATGGTTTACGAGTCTGTCCGCCCCTGCATAACCCAGAAATACAGCCAGTTCTCAGCCAGAAAGGCCAACACAGAGGCTTCCCACAGCCGTTCAAAAATGTGCGTTTTCCGAAGTAGCCAACTGGTGTTAGCTTATTTTTGACGTGAATACGTCCTTAGTTTCGTTACAGGGCACATTTTCTCAAAGTTCAAAAGAAGTTCTCGCTGGCGATCTGACTGCGCATTTTACTTCACTCTAACTCTGCTCCGTCTTCGCCATCAAGTAGAGCACTCTCCTCCTCCCTAAACACACATCCCCACCACACTCCCATTCCTTCTATCACTGGATCACCCACCAATGCCTATCGCAAGCTCATGCTCTTCTCCTCGCCGTAAACCGGCCGTAAAACGGAATAAATAAACTGTGACGTATCCACGGAAATCTTTCGAGAGTAACTAATACAGCCTGCATTTTTTTATCGGCCCTGCACTCGGCCCAGGGATGGTCCAGTTTCTTGGACTTCAAGTCAGTCGATTCATTGCTAAAAATTTTAAAAAATCACTAATTTGCCGCAAAAATTGAGGAAAACGCCAATTCATGGCTACAGGTGGGGAAAACCGCCAATTTTCGGCTAACAACATTGAGAAAAACGTTACTCGTGGCCACCAAAATTGAGAAAACAATTTAACGAATAAAATGTACAAAATGAGCTCGTTCGCGGCCAAAATTGATAAAATCGCCAATTGCAGCTGGCCTCAACTCAAATGGTGGATAGGGCGTTGCAATAGCGCTGATTCGCGGCCACAATAGTAATAATAATAATAATAATAATAATAATAATAATAATAAAATAGTGCAATTGGAGTTTTAAAGCACTAAACCAGAGAAATTGAGAGAGATAGGATTTTGGGGCGGAGATTCCACTAGAATGTGGTTTTCAGGAGCTAAATTTTTGAGAAATGTTGTTTTTAACGACCTAACCCCGCAAAATTTGTGTTTTTGGGATGTTTTGACACCCTCGAAATTCTATCTTCACCCCAGGAATTTCAACTACAGTGGTTCCAAACCTTGATGTTGCTTCTGCACCATTAATGCGGCTGCCCCCACCCAAATGCCTACGAAGTTGCTTTTAGTCGAATTTCTCAACTCCAGAACTACCAATAATTGAGGACTGTGTAGGCTGAAGCCTTCCAGCTGGGACTCAAGGCCTGTCTGTAAGTTTTTGAGCCAAAATAGAGCTGTCTCCATCACTATCGAAATAGAAAAGATTCTAACTACAAACGATTGCGATAGGGAGAGGGTGGCACTCGATGCCCCCCTCCGTTCGCCGCCGGGTGCCAAAGAGCAATTCCAGCGGTCCGTCACTCTTCAAAAACAAAGTATCGCAGGGTTGTCCCATTCAAAACCACTAATTTCGCGATGCACTCTCCACCACCACTAATTTCGTGGAGTCGACCCGTACAAAACATAGGCGTATCTAATGAGGGGGGCATAATTACGCCCCCAGGGCTGGTCAAATCGCTCTAAACATAGGGGATGAGTGGGGTGGGCAGGTGGTGACTGTGTACGGTGGGAAAGGGAGGGGTTTCGATTGTCTCCCTCCGCCCCCGAAAGTCATCCCAGATCCGCCCTTGGTTTAAAAGCAACTTTGCGGGCCTGGCTTCGTGAAAAACCAAAATTTCATGAGGCTGACTTCCTGAAAAACATAATTTCACGGAATTGAGTGATTGACCCAGTTACGCTGGACTGGTTTACCCCAAATTGAAGTGTACTTTACGATTTCGCTTTTTAAAAATATAATTTCACGCTGTTGACCAATTCTAAAAGTAATTTAACGACATTGGCTCATTTCAAGGTGCAATTTTAATGGGTCTGGCTCCTTTCAAAAACAACATTACGCAGGATGGCCCCATTTAAGCATTTATAACGGGATTGGCTTACAAAAAAAAAAAAAAAAAAAAAAAAAAAATTTCGCGGGTTTGGGTCACTCCAAAAACCGATTTGAAGCGTTTGGCTCCTTCAAAACTGAAATTTCGCAGAGTTTGCTCATTCAAACCCGATCCGGTGCCACCTATCGTGGTCCGTTTGTGTCGAGACTCTTCCTCGCAAACTTTTTCGGCTGTCTGGTGGGCATGCCTCCCTTTGTGAGAATTCTTGGGCACCCGGAGAACTTGCCAAGATGACAACAAGTGGATGGAGGGAGACAGATTGAATACGCGTCAGGTTCAACGCTCATGCGGAAAACGCCCATAATCCTTAGATGGAGTGTCCTAAGAATAATAACAACTCTAGTTATCATCATCTTGCACAATAGCACCACAAGACGCCAGTTCACAATGAGATTGGATCTCTGGAGGAGGCGTGCGTTGAACACAAGATGTACCTTTTACAAAAAACCAAACAAAAAAAAAAAACAACGAAAACCGGAAATTACAAGACGATTACAACTGCAGTTACGACCGAACACGTTTCCGAAAAACCGAACCTTTATTGACTGTAAATTGCAATCACGATATTGTAGTCATGAATGTCAACAGGCGCACTTCCTCACCCCTCATCAAACGCTCACAAGAAATCCCCTGTACAGGCTTACCATAAATAAGACTTAGAAAGTGGTATTTGCTGCAGAGAAAACATTCTTATAATCTGAGCATTCACCCCTACAGTGGAAGGAAATATAAGCAATTTATGAACGTTTAAAGTTAAATCCCTGCTCTTCCTGCATAATATTTCTGTGAGAAGTGAATTCTGTATTACAAGCAACTAGTTCAGTTGACTAGGTAATTTTTCAGGATTTTCTTCGCCGAAGAAGTTATTTTTTGGGTTTGAAATTAATACGGTATATAAGTAAATTGTGAGAATATTTTGAATAACGTTCAGGACTCCGAGAGCTGAGCACCCCTTTCCCACGAAACTCCTTAACTTCCGTTGGATTCCGCCTAGCTGTTGGACTATTTTTTGTCTTTTTTTTATAAAGAATTAACGAGGATCCTGGGGGTGCTGCGCGTTAACGGCACTTTTTATTATCCACGCCTCCTCGGGCAAATACGAAAGTTTGACGCGATAAAAAACAATAAATAATGATGATGATGGGGGTGCTAAGTTTTACTTTTTCTACCATGGTAAAAAAATATTAATGTTTTGCCTCAAACTTAGGTCAAACATTAAACGTCACGTCTGCACCTATGCAGTGCGAAAAGTACATGAGCGGCTAAAGACTTGTTCTGACCCCAAGAATTATAGAAGTAGATACCTATTCATTCGGTCAAAAAAGTCACGCTTTGATTCCTTGATAAACAATATACGGGACGTAAAAGGAATATGGGATTTAAAAAGGTCCTGATTTTTTCCATCGCTAAACCCACGCCCACTCTATCTTCTTCCAATCTGTCTCTTATTCTATTTTCTTTAAAGGAACGACAACTGAAACATGTTTTCATAATAGGACATTTTAGTAACATCCGCTATTTGATCCGTTATTTTTTTCTCTACGTCGAGTGACCCCCTCCAACTTTTTTCGACTATTTTCCCGTATGGCTTACCGGAATAATAAGCAGAGTGCCTGTAGGGATAATTACATGTATTGACGATTGAAGAGGTGAAAAGGGAAGGAGTTTTATTGAAAATAAAAAAGAAAGTGCAACCGGGGTTGGCGAGAAAGATGGAAGGATGGGGGGGGGGGACTCGTCAGCGTCACCTTGGGGTTTAAACAAGATTGATCGATACAAAATGATTAATCCTAAACTGAAAAATGCTACACGTGAAGAATTGCATGACGTTTTTCAACCACACTCCAACCCAAGCCAAGTCCATTGCCTAATTGAAAAAAAAAGAGGATACCGTTTAGTGAATATTTTTCTAAGCAAACCTATTGCACACGAAATCAGCAGATGAGTACATGGCATCCTAGTTTCGGCGTAGAAAAAAAAACAACACGCAAGAGATTGCATGTTTGTTAGTGGAGAGTCGTTGAAAGCCGCTCCCTTCCTCTCATTGACAACACATTATATTGTACCCTCCTCATATCACCCATTGTATCACATTGGGTCGCAAAAACTCGAAATTGGCATTAACAACCAAAAAGCGCGTTCTTTGTTTGGTTTGTGTTTCTTTTAAACTCAAATACCGCGAAGAGTGTCTTGTTGTATCCTTGTCAATGCAATTCCATCTTCCTCTTACAGTAAAAAAAATGCTAACAATACACCTTCGCATCCACAATCTCGAATATTTTACCCTCGTTTGCAAGTGTTATAGCCCGTGCCCGTCAAGAAGAACATGAACCCGCGGCCAGCGCTCTCACATACGATTACTTGTAACTTGTCTTCCCTCTACTTTCGTTTCCAAATTGTTTGTCCCACTGTTTACCAAAGACAGTGTTATTATCAAGCCGAAGTTTCATAGAGGGGGTAAGGAAAAATAGCTAGAGGGGCTGATCACAGGAGGGCGAGGTCCACGTTTAACTTGACGGGCTATAGCTGGCTAAAGTGAAGAAAGAAAATTGGCGTAATTTACCTGAATTGTCTCCGAGCAACGATATAATTGTACAAGACCCAGTATTCTCCTCGTTGAGCTGTTCTTTGGCGAGGCTTACGGTCGTAGCAGTCGATAAAATTCTGAACGGTTACTGTCGTACTGTGCTCGGTAGTTGCTGGACTCGTCCTGTTGGTCGGTGGAATAGAACTTCCAGTTCCTGAAAAAAGAAGAAGAAATATAAGTTAAAAACGTCAAGGATCGTAAATATATTACACAATTTTAGAATAACGCATTAGACCAGTTGGGTAATGCTTACGAAGCAGTGAAAAAGAACGAGCAATAACAAAACAAATAAAAATGAGGCCGATATAATAACTGAGTAGGAACCTCCTTTGGCTTTTCTTTCGTAAGTAACTCAAAAGGAAGAAGAAAAAACACCGTTATCACAATAATATCATTTATGCTTGACATATTTTCCACCTTTTCAGACTCTTATTAAATCAAAAACTGTCGTTACGGTTTGACGTGGAAATATTTAATTTAATAGTTTTATTCGCTTCAGCGCTACCCTATAGTACCCGGAAACAAAATTAATTTTATTAATGATGCTACATCCTCATTCGCATGGTTCAAGGTTAATTTTACGGTCATCAAAACCATCATGTTATTTTGAACAGGGCAAAAAAAAATCCGTGAAATTTCGAAACGAAATTCTTTGTTACACCCAAAAGAAATGCGTATTGATTTACCAACTTCAAGTACAACGATTGCTCTGAAAATTTGATCACTCGAGTTAGACGGGAAAGAAATACAAAGCCCCTTGATGTCTGGAAATTGCAATTCGCCCACAACATAATCACTCCTTACCGGGTCAAAAATTAGAGTAAGGATGTGACGCAAGTCATACATCCCCCTCTGCTTTACGCGGAAGCACGGTTATTACTAGACCGGACGAATTTGTGAACATCTCATCGAGGCCAAACGTCACACAATACACTTCTTATAATGACGTAGAGGGCGGCGGCGTAAGGGAGCGAATAATGTTGAAGAGCACTATACTTCTTTCACTCTTTGTTAAAGAAAGTGCATTATTATCAAAAGAGAAAGGCCCAGTGAGACTTTTTTTCCTTTTTTTCATCCCTTTCGCTAAATAAAGTTCCAGAGAACGTATTGCAACCCGCATACTTTGTCCATCTCGAGGGTCAGAGGAGAGACTATTTACCGTAACAGACCATGAAACGGAATTTGGGAATGTGCGGGAGTGAAATAGACGAACCCAAAGGATTTGGTGATTCGATCAAGAAAATGTAGAGGCAGCTATAGGCGAGAGGGTAGGACAGTAAGGAGGTAGTTGATGACAAAATTATGTGATCCAAAATGGATGTCACATTTCTCACTGCTCCCGAGCTAACGCCACGTTGAATTAACATTTTGAGACTTCGAAAAAATGTGGGGGAGTGGAATCGTTATCCCTATTTATATACAATCGGGTTGGATGATGAGCTTGTCACATGAAAAACCAAATGGATAGAACAGGGAGTGAAAGGCTTTTTCACTAATTATTTGAATGACACCAATCCTGGTGACATTCAATAAAGAGAGGATCCCATAAAACACATATTGGGGCGCTCGGAAACAGACGAGTTACTGCCTTACTGGAATTGGTATATCGTCGGACCGAGTTCTGACGAGTCGCCCGTTTGTCACGACAAGATCAATGAGTAATGAAAACACCCAAGTCTCTAATGCTAGGGACAATTATAGTCCCCCCACGAGCACTGGTACATGGTTTACAAAGTACATGCCTCTCTCGTGCCTTTCGCAACGGGGAATCAAGCTAGGTTCATAGGTTGCCGGCGATCTTTTAACTATGTGGCGTAAGATTTGAGGTGTTCTGTAATCTAAAATAGGATTCATCTATTTTTATTCATTGGAACAATTTACGATACAAACAAACTATTTTTTAGGTATGTTCTAAAGATAATGGCTATTGTGTAATTCAGGAACACCATTTGAATATTATGTATAGGCTACAATCCTACACCTAACAAAAGCCTTGCATACTTATTTCTCAAATGCATTTACAACCATTTTCTATTCGAACGTCTTTATTTAGTCGGGGATCCGGATTTCGAATTTCATTCCTTCATCACCCCCTTTCCCACCTACTCATCCCGTAGTTGCAATCATCATGTCAGACTGTGAGTCAATCAACAATTTTTCCTATCCAACGGACAACTTGATTTTTCTCCTTTTTAAATTAGCTCTTAAATAAATCGTGACTGAACTATTATCCTGAAAAATGAAATTGCGCAGAAAAAATAATGACAATAATTTCTTAACTTGAATTACTTGAGCGTTAATTAATGAATTCATTATGTTTATAGTTTTATGTCAATTTACGAAACAATACTGTTGTTAGGGATCTCAATATTCAGTTGAAAGACAAATATTTACGAAATATGTACGAAAAAAAAGAGTCTACCAGGTTCTACTAATACAGAAGGTATTTCTGTAGGACCTTTATATACTTTACGTCACGTGCTCCTACAGTCTCCCGTAGCTATTTCATCCTAGTTTTTAGCTGCATGCAATTGGAAGATACAGAGAGAGAGAGAGAGAGAGAAAGAGAGAGAGAGAGTGAGAGGGATAGAAAGAAATTCCAAACGCAGCGAAAAATCGTAAAAACTTTCAAAACTTTCTCAAATCGTATTTCACTTTCTCAGGACAAACGCGAGTGTCCCAAAATAAGAAAAACTATACAGCGACCCTTTTCTTTAACTTGTTATGTACTTATTTCTCTTCTAGAATCAGAAATTAATGAGGAAGTTTCATGGGTCAGAACTTATTCATAAATTTATTTTTTAAGGCTTATTTACACTAAAATCGTGACCCGTTCGTAAAATAACCCAATAGTTAACAAATACGCGAAGTTTGAGTTTTGAAGTTTTAGATCATTTCAAACACGCCAGCTAGCATGTTTGTGTCATCAGTGCAGTGCCTTCCACAAAAAAATCACCTGTAACGTTGCTGTCGGGGAGCGGTTTGTTGTGTTTCTTTGCCTTATTTTCTACCAGAGTTCTCCAATAATAAAATAATAGAGGATAAACTGATGAGCTATTTAGAGGCATGAAAAAGACAGAGAATACAAGGGATCACACTGCGAAAAAGTTCGTTTTGGCGGGATATCAAATATGCCACTTTTGTTAATACAGGTCCATTCCATTGTTTCGCGAGTGCTACACTTTTTAAGAAAATCATCTGGTTTCATTCTATTTTTCAGAATAAGTCAATGAAATCACATGGTTTTCTACACTAGCGTAGCACTAGCAAAACAATGGAACTTAAATAAAAAATATTTCTGAAAGGTTTTACATTTTTATTTATTTATTCATTTATTTACATGGAAGGATTGATATGCCTCATCGAAAACAAATATTTTTGGAAAATGTGAAACTTCCTCAGTACCTAATCCATTTCTTTAAAAAAAATGAATGAAACAGAATTATTTCCACGAAAGAAATATCACTTACGCTTTGAGCCTTGTTCACACCAAGCGATTTTTCAAGCGAGATCGTGTGCAATGTGCAATCCCTTCAAAAACATGCGGCGTCCATGAAAGGTAATGAAGGCACATAAATGTTTAACCCCGTTGTGTCGTGAAAATCACTTCGTTTGAACAACGCTTCATCAGGCTGGTCGTACACTCAAATTGAATGAGACATCGTCCACTGCAGGCTTCGTTGCAGTGAATTCAATTTAAATCTTTTTGTATGTACGCTCGTTATCACGCGTTGTAACGCCGCTCGAAACCGCTTTCAGTGGACGACCGGCCTTAAATTTAAGGCTTTGGGTGTACGCTCGTTGTAGCGTCGCTCGAAAACGCTTCCAGTGGACGACCGACCTCAAGGGGGATTTTCACGGATGATTCCTCCACCCGCCCTTCAATCAAATCCCTCGTCTTCTATTTTGCATACATTTTCTCGCCTTATTTTTGCACCAAATCGGGATTTTAACGTCTCGCTTCAATCTACATCAGGAAACTCCGCATATGCAATATTTATAGTATCCCTTTTTTCAAGTCGGAAGAAAGAGCGTGAAATACTACTTCATAATGCAGAATTTCCTGGAGTTTGGATTGAAAAGAGTCCTTGAAATCCAGGATTGGTGAAAAAACAAGGCGAGAAAATGTATTCCAACAAGATGTGCCCCCCCCCCTCCAAGGTTTTTACTGTAAATTTACAAATTAGGAACCACGCCGCCGCGTTATATGATTCAGAAACGAACAGATTCTTTCAGTAAATATTGAAAGGAAAATTAAATAATATTATTTCCTCTTCCCATCGAAAATGCTTACTGTAGGCTCCGACATTTCTCGGGGAAACAATTCGCGAGTAATTTGGGATGATAGAAGAAACTTATGAGTGTTTAGCTGAACTAGATAACTTTTCAAATTTCAATCTCTGCGAATTGTTCAGTGCCGGACGACAACTATACCGAACAAATAGGAAGTCAAGAGAGCGTACCAACAGTTTGCTAAAACTTCATTACGAAGCGGTATGTCCTGACATTTTATCTTAGTACATTAACCTTTTTGACTTCAATGTCAAGGGCAGTACCCTATGCTGCACCTTTAGTAATGATTAGCAAACTAGGATTTTCCTTGTAACTACTTAAGTAACCTTATCAGATTTAATAGTAAACATACTTTTAATTGAAATGAGTAACAATAATGATACAGTTGTAAACTAGTGTATGGTGGAAGGATTTATTGAACTTCCTATTTCGTACCGAGGAGAGAGATGTATTTACGGCGAGAAATCGGGATTCGACCGTTCTACTTACATCTATAGACAGAGATGCACGGAAATGTTAAGAATTCGATGTCTTAACATTGGATTTTCCAACAACATTCCTGTTTACTCTTTGTAAGTAGGTAATTAGAAATTGAAATTAAATTGACGTGCTTGAGCTGCCAGAGTATACGCTTCTTTTCTGCGCATGAATATTCTTATAATCATTATTATTATTATTATTTTCATTTGAATTTAACCAATTTCTCCAGCATTCTCACAGAAAAAAAAAAACTCAAGGAAAAGACGAGGACACGTGCATGCAACTTTTCATAAAATTGATTCGCAAAAATGTAAAAGACCAAAACTGCTTACTCCTACAAATCGATGGGAAACGAGCTAAAGTAAGAAAAAAAAGTGCAACAAGGGTAGATACAAATTAATTCTCAACTTTCGGTTACCATTCCGCAAATACGTTCACATCAATGGCGGCAAGGGTAGACTTTCGTTACCATAAATTAATTAGTCGCAACAAACACACGTATCCAACGCCCGCCAGTTTTCTTAAAAATGATTTCATGCGAGCTCTTTGAGATAATGTATACTTCAAGTTTTACTACAAAATTAAAAGATGAAAATAAATGCGAGGATATTCGCTCACGTAGCGACTTCCGTTAAGGGGGGGGGGAGGTTCAGACGGGTTTCCTCGACCTCTTACCACTTACCCCTCGTCTAAACTTCACACATAAATTTTGGCTCCATTTCTGCACCAATTCGAATGTGTTTTAAGGTAATTTCAGGGATGAAATTTGGAAAAGCAAGATCTAACGTCACTGTAGAACTTCCTTAAGATTAAAATTAGACTTTGAAATGGAATATTGATGCAGAAATGGAGCAAAAATTTATGTGCGAAGTTTAGGCGAGAGGTGACAGGGAAGGGGTCGAAAAGCTCAATAGAGAGATCTTGCAAACAACTTCGCTAACGCTAATGTTATTAGGTCTATTCGTTTGTCGTCCGGAGCTGCACTATTAGCACTGAAAGTACTAACCTTTCATTATTTTTTCGCGTTATTTCACATGATAACCCGCGAGGTTGCAAAATTTCGTGCAGCTCGGAGTAGTCCGGGACGACAAACGAATAGACCTAAAGCGCCCCATACACTATGCGATTGCCTGCAGGCCGTCGCCTCAAGAGGCGACCGTCCGGCCAAAATTGACGGGCAACATACACTGTCAGTCAACGATCTCACGTCCGATCCTACGACCACACACCTTCAGTTTTCACGGACTGCAGGTGGACTGCAGTCCATGGCCTTCAGATTAACTGAAAATATATGGGTAACCCCGATCGAAGGCCTCACGATTGCCTTCAGTTAAACTGACAGTGTATGGGGCGCTTAATGCTATTCACATTTCAACCAACGAAATGTTTACTACCCTAGCAACGCGAACACAAAAATTAACTTAAGCGTTTACGGGGTTGGTTGCAACATCTCTCTAAAAGTTTTCGTTGTGTGGTGTCTATGCAACCTATCAAAATGCTTCATTTTTGAGGGAATAAATTTGTTTGGTTGCATAGACTCCACACAACGTAGACAAGACATAGAGCTTGTGAACGGGCCTTTAAAGCACTTTTCATATTTTATTATTATTATTATTATTATTATTATTATTATACTTTCTCTCCATCAAAATAAATTGTCATTCTCAGCAACAATAAAACGTAAAAGAAACCTGTAGAAATAAATAACAATTTAGCAGTTTTCAGGGTAGCGTGCAGGGAAATGACTGGTTAAAAGACAGTTAGATTTCTGGATATTCAGGAAAAATGATTCATGGTGAACTCATAAAACGAGCATGCACCACCATCACCCCCTCCCACCCTCATCAACAACTAAATTCGAAATAACTCAACAAAATAGGGAATTCGTGAGGCTAATATTTATATCTACCGACGACAAAATGAATCGTTTGTCATTGAAGCGTGACACAGGATTTTTTTTTTTTTTTTTTGGATCAAGGGCAATGTCTCAGTCGACTCTTGAAGACATTAAGACGATGGATTCACACCGGCTGAACTCTTGGAGAGATCTCCAAAGTGAGTTTGAAGAAGGAAGATGGAAAGAAACGTGTTAATGAAAATTATGTTTGATCTATTGATTTCTTCATACTGGACTGATTTGAGAAAATACTAATGACATTTTACCACCACTCAACTAACTTAAAAACCCGTACTTCCTGTTCCCTACGGGAACCGTACAGTCCAGCTTGTACTGGTCCATTCAAGTCCTCTTGTGTCAAGATTTGAATTAATATGTTCGATCACCGATTTTTCATACGTTTTGTTTTATATTATTCACAACTTCATAGGCTCATGTTAAACAACCAGTTTCTATCACTATCCGTATGACTACGCAACACGTTTTCGATGACGAGTGATTTATATGTACTATGACGTACAACCAACACCTTCCTCCTCCTTTAATGTTCAATGCTTTAGTGTGAAAAAAATGATTTACCGTTGCTCTCAACAGTTGTTGAGAAAGTTACAGAACAGGGGGCCTATTCGTTAACAAAAAAGAAATAAGTTTCTCTGCACGTACCCCAGAACAACCCCACCAGCGCTTAGAAATGGCCCACTTTCTCGCACATGGGCGAGAATATTACCCCAGTGCGAGAATGGATTTCATTCTAGCACAAGTGTGAGAAAAAATTTTAAAAAAAATCAAATCTGAAGCCTTCCGACCAATAGACTTCAACTGGGACAAAAGAGGCCCCGTCCACTTCGCCTCGCTTTAAAAGAATTTGGAGGCCTCTCCAATTAACTATTTCATACTCCATAGGACTTCTTGTGTGTGTTAGGCTAAGGTTTTCGAACGATTTCGTTCGAAATAACACACTCCTATTCATTAAAATTAGACCATACATTAGGAGACCTTGGTGTTTGGTTCGTTCTTTCATCTTTAAGGCAATTGGTACGTGTAGAGAAAATGCCGTACGATACACGAGCGGAAACAGCTCATTCCGAAGCTCGTATACGATTATGCCGCCACTCGACTTCATCTCGTGTCGGCAACTAATCGTACTCGTTCGGAACGAGCAATTTTCCGCTCTCATATCGTGATATAATACTATTTTCATTGTCTATTTCAGTAATTTTTTCGAATATATGATTAAAAAATGTACATATTGCTACGAAAAATACATTACTTTTTTCTTATAGAATAGGCCTCCTATGCGTTAAAAAATTAACGCAAGCGGTAACTAAGGACGCTCTATCACAAATAATGTTATAACGCCATAGATACCGCGTTTTGGCGGTATTTTCACGCTAGCTCATGGTTGACCCCCAGTTCTGTAACTCTTAACGCGTGCGTTAGCGAAATAAACGAGGTGAATAATTAAGAAGTTTTGCTAACGCGCGCGTTACGAGTTACAGAATAGGGTGGCAGGACCACCAGTCATCAAATTTCATTCAATTTTGTAGAATAGGGATCGGACAAGGCAACGTTGCCATAGAAATCCCGCATTTGCCAGTCTATCAAAGCATATGTGGCATCCCAGAATCTACCAATCATGTTCGAGAAAACTTGGATGCCAAACAAAAGGTGTCCGTTCTCTATAAAATTATTTATCGAAAACATGAATTAACATTATCGATGAATGTTATTAAAGTAATAGCCCCTCTCCACCATAAAGTAACTACAAACTAGTGACTGTCTAGTGATGTCCCCCCTCCTCTAGACAGATAATGTGCAATATCACGAAACATCTTCGTATACACTCAGCAAGACGTCAAGTTAAGTGGGCCGGCCTACAGCAGTTTCCACAACCAGTTCAGTTCCGTCACGATCCCGATGTGGATTTTCAGAGACTGTGCAAGACGTACGTTTTTGAATTAGTGGGTGTAGGTAATGCTAATTGGGCATTCGTGTTGATTTAGAGTATTTCAAAATTGTAGGGGAACTGAATTAAGCTAACAGGTCGTGTTTGCTAAAAAATAATTCTTGTCAAACACTTCAAAGCTTTCTCAACAATAATTGCGTGCGATTATAACGAAACAGAAATTGAGCCACTCGACTCCCGCGCCCCCCTAAGAGCCTCTTGAATCGCCTAGTAGATTAACAAAATTTAATATCCTTTAGTAAATGATAATGGGCTTTAGACGGCTCTCCATCACTAAACCACAAGTCCCTTCAACAACAAAAAAAAGCTTGACACCCATAACGAATTTCCAGGACATTTTCATTCGCCGTTCTATACGCTAAAAAATAGGTCATCGGGATAAAATTCACTGGCAGAGGCATAACGCCTTTGCATCATAAGCTATACAATTTGCCACCTCCTGTTCTTCAATACGGTTTGATTAGCGGTTACACGGCAACTTTAAAAAAAAAAAAAAGTTCCAGTGCAGTGGAACAACCGACCTTGTAGATGTACCTAACTGTAATCTTCATCAATTCAGTAATCTATAGTTAATTATTACGCACTCTCTCGACCCTCAGAATAGCTAGAGGGCGAGGTTTAATTATAATAATGGCGTTGTTTTTTTTCTACGGGCAACCTACTTTAGATGGATGGATGTTCCCGCTAATCCATTCCCCATCTAATGGAATACAACGAGAGATTCGTATTCATCAGTCAAGATTTGTCCCGGTCAATTCTAGGAGAAGAGACCAATATTTTTTAATTTACGTCTTCGATTCAAAAATATCCGTCAATAATTTGAACACTAAAGTCCACAGATTGAAATTAAGGACAAACGGCTCACCCAAGGTGTTGGTACTTGGAGCAACGTAGCTAGACGGCGGCTGCGACCCAATGTCCAGTAGGATTCGGCGTGAGGGCTCGCCGGCTCGACCATCATCGCCAATGAGGCTGGAAGCTACGACCGACGATCCCCCGAAAGGCACTTCTCCATTTGGTTGACTTCTAGAACATAATTCAATAACAAAATTAAATAAAAACAGAATTCGGAGGCAGTTATAAAATAGCAATGAAAATTCATTACCGTAATTATTAGTAATTCGTTCATTAATTAAATAATAAATAAACTTCTGGGGAAGGGGGATGAAAATTAAAAAAATTGAAGAACATGTTCGAACCCTGCCTCGGCCCTGTATTCAGTCATTCTCCCAAGAAAAACAACCAGGGAAGTAATTTTTCGACGGGAGCGACGAGCAGAGTAGCAGACGTTCCTTAAAAGTCACCAGCTCCTTCAATACTTACAATCTATTGTTACTTCGCAGGTGAGTGGCGCAGTAAAGTTTACTTATTAAAAATTCAGGACCTCGGATAAATGTCTAACTGATTCATCTTCCTCAAGATCCTCTTCGCTAACTTGTAACTTTAAAGCTTGTTCCAAGCGTTAACAACAGATGTTTGAGAACTGTTTTCTTGTTCTCGTTATTAGAGAAGATATGCCCAATTTCAAAACAAAAGACAGGCTTTGAAATTGGTAGGTGTAGTGGGATTAACAAAAGAACGATCCCGTTTATATTTATATTTACATACAAAACAACAATCATCTTCAGAAAAATATCAATGAGCTTCTCCAAGGAACACGCGAATTTAAGGTACCGTATACTCTTGTGACTTTTAAATTCCAGCGCCGACGCGATAGTGGTCGTAGGTTAATAAACTACAGCAGTGTGCACACAAGGACTAACCCACTGATTTTTTCATAACATCCGATACCTCACCAGGTTAGAACAATCAGAGTGCGACAACAACCGTCGATCGACACAATGTCGTTGGGATAAACTAACAGAAGTGACTTTAGCTAATGGAGGTTTTACTATTTTCACCAGTTGTACTATTATTTAACGCCTGGGCTCTTCAATATAAACAGCCTGTAGAGACCCTTTCACATTAGGCCATTATGTGACTGTATACTAATCTAACTCGGCGACGTTATGTAGCGGAAGATTTTGATTAGCTAAAAATGTACGAGCATTTTTTCCTCTCTCTCTCTCCTCTGAGCGCCGGGCTCCAAACTCGGCCCGCGCCCAGAGCCGATTATGGGCTTAAATGTCAAACACTCTGTGTTGTGCACTTCACAGCCGTAGTACGCAGGCTTCAACGCACAATGTATGATGAGGGTGAGAAGCAAACACCGATTTCGAGATGTTATCCGGTAGACGAATCCGAAATAGAAAATTAAAACATTAAAATTGTTACCAAAACTTCACGACTTTTCGGAAGCTTGCAACAGGTGAAACTGCGCTGAAGAATATGTATGATCTGTCCACTTTTTAAAGGTTGTGTTCGTCTTCAGCTTTATAGAAAAGCTCATTAGGTCTCGAATGACTCCCATAAAACTTTTTGTTATGACCAATGCACCGTAAAAAAAAAAACAGTACTATTTTATTGAGCCTTTAACCTTCTTGTTTATGTTTTTATTTTATAGTAAAATAGAGGAAAATTACACGAAGATGATCCTTGCGTTACTAATGGTAATTCGCGCAATTTATTTTTATATAGTTATTTTTATACATAAGAAGACACGAGCACCTACGTCATTATTAATTAACAGTATTTTTTGAAGGACGAAGTAGAATTAGATGACATCAGCAGGGGTTATGACTTATGATATTATGAGGTAAAGTAAAACCGCCAAATAATAAATGAACTGTAGGTCTGTTCAATTGTTTTGTTTTGGTGCTGCATACTATAGTGCAGAAAAATGTGATTTCATTGACTACATTTTGAAAAATTGTATGGAATCGGAAGATTTTTTACAAGTGCAGCACTCGCGAAACAATGAAACAGACCTAATAATAACAGAAATAAAAGTTCTTAAACGTCTTTTTTAACAAGCGATAATTTTCAAGATCCGGCCGTCTACGGATATATCCTCTTGAGTTCGATTGATTTTATTTTGATTTGTTTACACGCGAACCTAAAAATAGTCCTTCCTTTCACAAGTTGAAAAAGAAAAAAAAAAAAAAAAAATCGTACTGGAAAAGCTTCGCACATGTATTTTTAGATCAACAAAATGTATGTTTGCATTAATTCTGAGTAAGGAAGAGAGAGGGTCGAGGGACATCAAGAGGAAATTAGTTACACCACACATTCACCATTGAACTCCGCACATGTTTGGTATTTGCCACATTTTATATAAGTTTAGGTATACGAGATTTCTCAACATGCATGACAGAAGATTTTCACGGGAGGATTTGGTGTAGAGCCTTGAATTCACCATAAGTGAATTGAATGATGATTAATTGTGCACTTTTAGGGGGAGTACTTTCAGGGCTTTCTCTGAATTTTAAGTTAGTGAAACGTCAATGACATCCGTGTGCAAGAGTGGTGCAGGGGGAGGAGTCCACCGGTCCAACGAAGTTGGCTTTTTCTCTCACACCTCCAACGCATTTTTTGACCACGAAAAGAGCTAACCTCGACCGTGACGACGGTTAGTTTACGTACATTACTAAGGGTGGGTTTATCAATCACCGGTTATCGCATGGAATGGCTTTCCCTCGAATAACTTTACATTACTGTTTACAAAAAGGCCCATAGCAACCAGACTTATCCCAGCTTTGTCTGTAGAATAAGTGCATTGATAAACGCACCCTAAGGCAAATATTTGAGGTTTGGACACAGCGAGGGTTACCGCTCTTTACAGGAAGCTTTCGGAAAATAGACGGACTTTTCCAAACTTTTCTTTTATAACTTAAGATGACGCATTCCAACGTTGTTACCATGTTACTATCAAAATTAAAGAGCATTAAATGCTGCGCCTAATGACCTCCTCGACTTCCATTTAGGTCTCATATTATGTTATGATCACTATCTATGGCCTTTTCTTCGAGCAGGCTTACTTCGTCCACCGTTGCATCAACAGGTAAATTACTTTTTCCGTAACCTTTGAAATGACATTTTGGCGGACTTGATTTGTGTGCGACAAATTCATGATTTCGTGTGCCTTTCATTATTAACGTATACTCTGTGCTGTTCTATTCTTCCCTTTCATCAACCCTCGCGCCAAAAACAACAACGCCTCGCGTCGCGCTAACGAACGAAACCCTCGCATATTTTCTTCCTCACCGTCCTATAAATTCTAAATGAAGCAAATTGGCAAGCAGTAGACACATACTATAAGACCTGGGGGATGGTAAAAGACGTATATTCAATCCCTCCACTTCACTTTCCCACTATACTCTTAACTTCAGACACTTCCCGTTTCCACATCGACCTGGCTGAAGATTTCCTTGTGACTTTTTTCTGGTTGGACACATAGCCCTCAATTCCCAATTCGTGTAAAAATCGTGTAATCAACGATGAAAGTACAAACGGAATTCATACACTTTAGCGTTTGCCATAATCGTCCGGTCACAATGAATGATGAAAAAAGAGTGAAGACGACATGGTCGGTTTAGTGATTTTCTAATTTTTCCGCTTTGCTTGGGTTAGTTGGGAGGTAAACATACTAAAAGTCCCCGGACGTCCGATGTGAGCGGGCTGCTGTAGACGACCGGGAAGGTCACTTGTTTCGGTTTTTCATACTTATGTCGTAGCGCCAGGACTTCTTCTTAAAATATATAGCTGACAAAATTTGCCGCAACGTTTCCCCGAGGAACGTCTTATTATTCCTAATAGTTTCCAACTTGAGTGACTCGGAAATATTGGAAAATTTGGTTAAAAAACACCATTTTCAGCAGTTTTTTTGTCTCTTTTGATTGTAACGATTTCACCTTTCAGTTTCACAGAAAGTAAGTTGAAGAGCATCACATTCCCTTTGAATTGATCCCTTTTCGAACACTTTGGACCGACGTGCCCACAAGTTACAGCCGTATGAACCGACCCAAGTTTCTTCATTTTAAAAAAATCCAACTAGGTCGAACTATCCAACGCTGGGAAAAATTGGCGCATGATCAAGCTTGAACATGTAGCTGCGGGTTTTATACTCCTCACAAACACCATTGTTGCTACCGTTTTGTAGTTGGATTTGTTAAAAATTTGGTCGGTTCATACGGCTGTAACTTGTGGTGGTGACTGGTGACGATCGAAAAGGGCTCATTTCAGAGGAAATGTAATGCTCTTCAACTTATTTTCTGAGAACTATCGTTAGGTACTAAAAGTGGAGTCGTTACAAGCAAAAGAGTCACAATTTTCTAATATTTCCGAGTCACGTAAGTTGGAAACTATTAGGAATAAAAATAAGTTCCCGGGGAAAAAATTGTGGCACATTTTGTCAGCTATTCATTCAAAGAGAAGGTCGTTGGTGCTACGATTAGCGGCGTCCGATATAATTAGGAAAAATCGAAACAAGTGACCTTGCCGGTGGCCTACATCAGCCCGTTCACATCGGACGTCCGGGGACTTTTAGTATGTTTACCTCCCAACTACCTCAAACACAGTTGAAAAATAAAAATTCACTAAGCTGACCATGTCGTCTATATTTTCTTATTTACTGGACTTTTAAGTATTCGCAAAATAAATACATATTATTATCAGAAGGGATCCACTAATTGTAAGAGGGTGAAACGTTCTGATGAAGAAGCTTGATTTGATACGACGCACCTTCTTGGTTTTTCTTCTCCATAAATAGGGCCAGGGGAGGTACAGGGCCAAAATTCTGACACTAGTCTTCCGCCCGAGAATAAATGGAAGAAAGCCCGCCGCACCTGTGGCATGGCGTCTTCGTCAACACGTTATTTCTGCGGGGACCAACCAGACAACTACTTTCCCCGTCTTCCGCTCGTACACCTTGTTGGCCGAGAAAGCAGTCGTGCTTTTTTTTTTCCCCCTCTCAAATTCCAAGATTTCTACTTCTCGGAACTCATGACTGAAAAACCTCGTGTCAAAATTGTTAAATGGGGTGAGACGATCTTCCTGATGATAATTAAAACCGGCGAAAAGAGACTTTCGGTGACGAGGTTAAAAGCTAGTAAGTTTGAACCAAACGACAGCTATAAAATGTAAGAAAAATAAAGGAGCATCAATCTGCGATCTTAAAAGCTCTCCAACTTCTCAAAGCGACTATACTTTTGCCCGGCACCAAGTTTACGTTTGTCTCTTGCTGCATTCAACACAGCCTTTTTTTTAAAAAGTGCGAAGTCAATCTGATAAAGAGTAACGAAACTATGCCGCAAAAGAAAGTAAACTGTACGCTACAATTTCATAACTCTACGCAAAAGAGACGTACACGCAACGCGGCAAGACCCACCGTTCGAACACAAATCACTTTCAAGGGTACCCGCGAGTTGAAGCGAGTTCCTCTTTATTGTTCCCTATAATGTTGCATTGATAAATGCTGATTGAATGGGATTCAAAGGCGAGGATAAACATGTAAGCACGACCTTTTGAGTAAATAATTCCAATACACATTGTTTTAAAATGTGTAAAAATATTTTACCAAGAAAACATTAGAATAGGAGGGCCAACATGATGTCGATGATAATAGCAGCATATTACAATAGCAGCATATTACAAGCATTCCGCTATAATATGAACAAGGCTTGCACAAAAATAGTGGGAGAACACTATGAATCAAAATATTCTTTGATTGAATAATGATAATGACATATTTCATTGAGCGAAATCCTCAATTGCTACAAAAAAAAGATCCCTCCTCAACTTAAACACTCAACGAATCTATCAATTGGTAAACGATACTGAAAAGGTATACCTCCTGCGACACTTCTCTCACGACTAAGTGCTAAGTGTCAGACATTACTAGCTAGATTGTATAAACACTGACGAAAATTTCTAGAAATGTGTGTTTACGCCGATGCGATTTGTGTCTCACACTAAATTTCAAGCAATAAGTTTTACGGGGCACTTCGGGTAAAAGCACCTTTAGACCAAGCGGGAAAAAATTCGTAATTCTCTTACAACAAACGAGATTTCACACAAAAAATTATTCATCGTTTTTGTACTATTAAAGTGCAATACGCGAGTTCACAGTTCCCACTTGAACTGAAGAAAAATAAAGGAAAATTGAAGTAGAATTTAGTTAGCGAAGAATGAAAAGGGGGGGGGGGCTACTGTTTATACAGCTGATTTAGTGAAAAATTAAGCTGTGAAAACAGACTTGAACATATTAATTAATAGCAAGACTGACGATAAGTTTGAACTTGTAGACCGGGCTTAACAAAAAAGCAATATGTATTTATTTCATAGTCTATTTCATTAATTTTTTCGAACATAATATGAATGAAATTTAAATATTACTACGAAAAACATGTTGCTTTTTTGTTAGAGAATAGGCTCCCTGCACTAGCCTGTGAATTTAACATTAGATGTATATTTTTTAAGAATATAGCTGGATGGCCACTGAATGATACTTCGAAACAAAAGTGTTCAAGGGCCTATTCTGTAACAAAAAAGCAATATGTTTTTCAAAGCAATGTGTCTATATAATTGATTTGTTTGAAGAAAATGAAAGAAGTAGACACATTGCTATGAAAAACATATTGCTTTTTTATTAGAGAATAAGGCCCCAGTTTTACAAGATATTATTTTGTATGACAATAAAAGCAGGATTTAATTGTTTTGACGGGTCATTAGGATGTGCCCACACCAATTACGATCCGTATATTTCCCAACTGCCCTTTATCCCAGAGCCCTTTATATTTAAATAAAATCCCTAGTCAGAACATATTACAATGTCTGATCTGAATCGGAATTACGACTTGATTTCCTATTTGTTCATTCAAGCAATTTGTACAGTCTCCTTTTCGCAATACGTAATGGAATAATGAAGCATTCAACAACTTACTGGACAATGATATGCGCTGACACGTAGAGGACGACGATAAGATTGAGCCCAATACTGAGACGTAGGAGCCACTTGCGTCTCTGAAGCATGGTCGACGCTTGTCCAATGCATAACATCCGCGGTGGTCTGTAACAGCGAAATGAACTTCTCTATACGACGAAGAAAACGAAAATGATGGAAAGAGGAAGAAGGTCTTAATATGAGTCACCTAGCACACACAACGAAAAAACAAAAAACGAGTTCGAGTGTACAAGTTCTGAAGAGCGCGTTAATCCCGCGGGGGCAACTTTTACAGGTAAGGTAGGAAAAAGCATATAGGGGGAATTCCCGCGGGAGAGTCAGCGATGTTCACTATAATACAACGAACGACCCGAACGTACGAAGTGTGTGCAGCCCAAGGCCGCAACGGTGTAGGAATGCCGACGGATGCCACAAAACCGCCCCTCTTTACGGCCTAGCCAAGCTCCAGAAGAAGTGGGCATCCGACGACCCCGAGAGAGTGGAGACGAAGAAGGAAGGATGATAAAAACGCGGTTTCCACTGGTTGGCGCGACAGGATGAGAGATGAGACTTAAGCTGAGGAAATTTCAGGCCGGAAGTGGAAAATGATTCGAAACATTCCATTTCCATGTAGCAATAGAAATGATCCCAAAAATCCTTGAACCAATTTACGATGTTTCATTTTAAAAACTAATTTGTGAACCTTCAAGCACTTGATGCGTGAAATAAAAAAAGTGATAACACGCTGAAGAACTCTCGTTTTAAACCAACAGAACTCCACCGTTTTCCGTTTTGTAATTATGTAAATTTAACTCAATTACTGAGCGTAAAATATCTGAGAAAGTGAAAAAAAAGTGAACGTAATGCCACAGAAATAATAATTCACGAACGTGGTTAACTATCTCTGTCTTCCGTTCAGTACAGTTCACTTTCATTTCTATTAATTACCGGGAATTACTTCGCCCTGCTCCGTAACGCCAGTAATATGTCATTTTATCCTCGAGAGGGGCACACCATCATCGGTAAGTGATTTACCCGTCCAATATTCATTATGTAATTTCAGACACTTTAAAACGATGCAGGGAGAAGGGAACAAATCACATTGGGAAGATGTTACGTTTTTACATTTTTGAAAAATAAAAAATAAAACTTTGAAACTTGAAAAACTACAAATTTTGAGGGGGGGGGGGGTCAACAACATTTTTTTGCGATACGATTACAAAGACTTATTATTAAGAAATAATAAGTCAATAAAAGTCAAAAATGAGACAGGGATGAGTTTTTCGTACTGCTTGCGAAAAACCGGTGTGAAAGTATAGAGAAAAATGCAAGCGTATATAAAGCCATTTAACGACAGCTCGAGGGACATTTGAATAAATTAGAAGGACCAAGGCGTTGTTTCTAACGTCCTTGATGAAATTAGCAATATACCGCAAGAAACATGCAGGTACACTCACTTAGACCGTGCTCTGGACAGCAAAGGCGTGCGACACAGATTGTGAGAAGATTAAGCTTCGCTAATTTGGTCCACAAAAAGTCTCAGCGTATTCCGCCGCCAAGTTAGACAACTTAAAATAACTCCCGTACACGCTGGAGTAAAGCCAGGTTTCTTTACTTGCTCATTGTTTCCACGCAATTAGTATTTTCGCTTATTCGAAAAAACCACGGTTTCAATAAAAAGACGTATACGGCTTTGTTTCTTTTTAATTATTCTAAAGTATATAAGGTATCCAGTGAGAAGTAGCGGTACACATACTTTCAATAGTCATAATCACACAAACGTTTCAGGCGAAGCTAATCATGAAAACTGATCGAAACTGCAACTGAATGAAAGCCCCTTAAAGCCGCCTTCACATGCGAGCTGTGACAGCTTAAGCTTTGAGCTGTAGCCAATCAAAGAGCAACCTGCGTTTCAATTAATTGTATTTCATTGGATACAGCTCAAAGGCGAGCTTTTTTCAGATCACATGTGAAGCCGACTTAATTGTCCTATAGTATAAAAGAAGTATGGCATCAAGGTAAATAGACTTATAGAGGTATGCTCGTAACTAAGGAAATGTTTGTCAAAATTGACGTCACGGGAGTAAAAGTTTTGTTCCGACAGCAGCCTGTCGGGAAAAGTGCATTTCATTCATGCGACAATCGAGTCAAACCTCATAAGTTAGAACGATATCAATCAACTATGAATCACATTTAGGCCGTGGTATAGTAAGTCAAAATCATAAAATCGTGTTTCTTTTTACCGCAGGCCCCTTTTTTGGCACCAACTGAGGGGGAACAAAATGATGATAATGAAACAGAGTCGGTTTGGTTGCCTATACGATATGGGAAGGTGGACTCTTGATAGAGGAGTTATTTGCAATTAAAATCTTTATCCCGGCCTAAATTTCATTCATAATTGATTGATATCGTTCTAACTTACGAGGTTTGACTCGATTGTCGCATGAATGAAATGCACTTTTCCCGACAGGCTGCTGTCGGAACAAAACTTTTTTCAGGTTACGTTAATTTTCAGATCAGTTAAATTAGGTTAAATGGCATGTCACAATTTCACCATTGCGCAATGCGGAGTGCCTGGGTTCGAATCCGAAACAATTTTTTTTTTAATTTTTTTTTGTTCCTCCCTTTTTGGCCCACCTCAGGATTTTTCACTCAAAATTTATTAGGCTGTAGGCCAATCAAATAAAAGAGACGGCTCAAAATTCAGTGTCAATGAAATTTTTTGGTAATTGGGTGGTCCAGTAAGGCATAGCGTTAATTTAATAGCTCCCCTCCGCCGAGAACTCCCCTGCCATATCAACGGATTTGGTTCACAAGGGTCTCATACGAAAGCGCGTTCATTTCTCATTACTCGTGTCAATTTTGGGGGCAATTGCAGCAACAGCCGTGCTGTAGCGAATTTTCAACTAATTCAAACCCCTCTTTCACACCGTACCCGTGGACCGATTCATCTGGATCACGAACTCGTCCGAGATATTCACGCTATTGATTTTTAGACCAAATTTGGTTGCCCTAAGTCAAAAATTGCGACCGTGATCGTGCTAACAAGCGAGGGGGCATATATATATATATATATCAAATCGAACCGACCTCGGATTCGTGTTCTAGGGGTTCTGAAACGTGAAAAAAAAGTATCACAACCCATATGTGCGACCATCAGGGCGAGACCAATAGTGCATTTTTTGAATGAAATGCACTAAAAAATAATGAGGGACCGAGCTTCACACATGAAGCTTCCTCTCCCATGGTTTCTCCCTTGGAATTTCTTTGTAGATCAAGCAAAACATGAATGAAAAGCCAAAATAAGTGCCTGGAAATTTTTTTTAAAAGCGATATAATTTGGCGGAGTTGTTCCTTAGACCTTATATACCGTTTTAAGGCCCAGTTAATTGACACTTACCACGTGAAGCCCCGTGTATTTAGTACAGACGGCACTCGGCGCAATAACGGGCGAGTTTATGTGTATCAGTGAGAACCGACCAGTAAGCTTCAAGAGGGAGCAAAGAAGGGATTCCCTGGTGCCCGCGACAATCACGCTCACGAGCATTTCTTAGATAGGTTGGACAATAAAGCTGAAGTTTATAAGTGTTCCCTGTCATGTATAAAAATAGAAGAAATTTAGTATTTTAGTATTAATGGTGTCCTTCGACCAGAATCCCGGCCTCGAACCTAGCCGTATCCAATCACTGTCGATATCGAGGAATTTGTTTGCCTCGCCTGGGGCCTTAGTATCTGACGGGATAATACTATTTCTTATTCGGCGTCCTTGGATCCCGCATGCGGCTTTTTCCCCGACCGTTCATACTAAGGCTAGTGTAGGGCGATTCACACCCTCACCATACGAGCGTATTGGTCGATGTGCGGTTTGTTGTACAAACACCACCGAGAACCCTTAATACGAAGCGAAGTGTTTGGGGGCGCTTATATTATTGTTAATTGAAACGGTGGCGAGGTCTCTACGTTGATGAGTGTCATGAAAACTCGTAGTTTTACGAGAAAATTGCTGAACTTAGCTCTATCTTAAAAGAATTTCTAAAAGTTTCACAACTAAGATGATACCCTGCACCTGCAGCAGTTTTCTTTGCTCTAACCATTACACTTAGGGACCCTGCAATCACTTCTTTCACAGGAACATTGTCCTGCAGGCAATAATGCGTAATTCTCCCGATTTAAAAAGTGGCCCTAGAAATGTTGGTAATTTTGTTTTATTGAAAAAAGTCCCACCTGTTATTTTTTTAAAAAATTTGTCATCCCATGACGTCATGGCACAAACAATAATAATTGGTTGAAAATTAAGAGCATACCTCTTTAGTCTATATATTTACCTTGGTTTGGCATCACTTCACTTACCACCAAAAAATTAAAAAAAACTAACTGAAAACACCATCCGTTCATGGAAAACGGAAATTATTCATTATTCGCATTGCAAGACAGAGACAAAAATTTGACATTGATCAAAACAAGTTGATGCCTAACACTTACGGAATGTAATTAGAGAAAATTGTACGCGTCATCAATCTTCGAATAACATCTAGAACCAATCCATTAACGATGAAGAAGGAATGCTACCTTAATAGAGGAAGTAGATGGCAAGATGACAAACCTCTAATTTCAGATAATATGCAAAGAGCTATCCTTGCAAAATGACGTTTTTACCCCAGTGAACAATTACAACAGGAAAATACAGAAGAACAATTATGTCACGTTTACGATAAAACTAAGGACAGAATTACATCCTATAGTAGAGATGAATTTCATACTTATAATACCAGGAAGAACGAATAGGAATGAGTCAGGCGTAGGGGGGGGGGGGTAGATCGGAACCAAGTGACGCCAGCTTTCATATGAATTGAACAACAACATACAAAGGAGACGAGCTCTTTATAGTAGGTAACGTGTAAAATTATGCATAGATATGTAATGCTTTCAACGGTTTAGAAGGGTCATTGGAATTAAGTCAAACTGTTCACTCACAGTGAAATGCCACATCCATGAACGCTCCTAAGCTTCAAAAATTCCGAACCACCGAAACAGTTTTTTGTGTGTAAATAATGGACACTTCGCCACAGTTCCGAAGCCGAAGGGTATACGTAGGTATCTTAAGGGGGAGTTGTACATGTGTTTCCTCGCCCCCCTCCAATCCTACTAGCCTACTCGGCTTTACGTAAATTATCGCCATAGTTCTGCAGCAATCCTGGATTTTAAGGTCTCATTTTAATCTCCAGATAATTCCGTACACACGTTATATTCCAAATAAGACGTCGGAAGAGCTCGAATTTTCAAGAGTGAAATATGAAAAATGAAGATTTAACGGGCGTGCGGAGTTATCTGGAGATTAAAATGAGACCTTAAAATCCAGGATTGGTGCAGAACTGCGGCGATAATTCACGTAACGCCGAGTAGGCGAGGAAAAATTGCACAACTGCCCCTTAAATGTGTCATTATATGACGCTTTGTTGAAGCCCTGAGTGCGTTGCTCTTTGATTGGCTATTGGCTAAAACTCAAAGTTTTTTAGCTATTACAGAACATTATGTGAAGGCGGCTTTAGGGCCGCATAGTCAGAGATCTTCATTATCAACACCTAACCGTTGTCTAAACCCAACATTAACTTAAAGGCCCAATTACACCAACCGAGTAGCTCGGCCGAGTGCTGGGGCCCTAGTTAGAGTTGTCGGGAAATAATCCCGCAAGCGGTATCCAAGGACGCTTCATCAGAAATAGTATTATCTCGCCATAGCAACCACCTCACGTGAGTTTTTCCCGACAACTCGGAATAAGGCCCCAGGGGCCTTATTGGGGGAGGGGGAGTTGTCGGGAAAAACTCACGTGAGGTGGTTGCTATGGCGAGATAATACTATTTCTGATGAAGCGTCCTTGGATACCGCTTGCGGGATTATTTCCCGACAACTCTAACTAGGGCCCCTGGGCCGAGTACTGGGCGAGTAGGTGATGAAGTAGGAATGAGACAGTTTTGTTATGCGTTGTCATGGCACCGCGAAGCAGAAAAATTAAACGGGGAAAAATGTTTGAACTCAATACCACGAAAATATCAACTTTTGTGCCTTTTGAAAAGTTTGCTTCCCCCGTTTTTGCGTATAATTTTTAATTTAATTTAATTTCGCGATCAAATGGTCAAGTGCCGTGTTTTTATTTTGGTCCTTTTTCTTTATTATTGTTACATAGTTCATTTTTTTTGTTAAATATTACATATTTTGTGAATTTCTTATATTTCTTTACTACGCTGGGCTGAAGTTCTCGAGGGGGAGAAGGGAGCATTCTGGCCGATGATCTGAAGTTGTTGAAACCGGTCTGCTTATATTCGCGGAGTGACAAATTCTTTTGGTTGCTTGGTTCTTTGGTTTGCTCTTGGTTGGTCAAGTCAAGAATAGGGCACCAGAATTGATAAAAATATGGCGATAAGAAAAATGCGTGAATGAGAGGCGAACTCTCTCAACATTCCGTGAGCTCGGTTGATCACATTTGCATACTTGGAAATGGGAAAGGGGGTGGAAGAGTGTTGGGGGTCCATACTCGGTCGAATAAATAGAACATGGTTCTATTTCCTGACTCGGTCAAAATCACTCGATCCTCACTGGGCCGAGTACTGTCTGAACTGATTACACGGGGATTTACTCGGCCGAGTGCACTGTCTCGGCCGAGCACTCGGTACATGTAATTGGGCCTTAAGGAGCTTCAAAAAAGCGTTCGTTCCAAAACGGATGATTTTAGGCTAAATAAAAGGACTCTGCCTTGAAAACCGGCGATTTCACCACAAAACTGACGAATTCATCCCAAATGTGACGATTTTATACCAAAACAGACGATTTCACGCCAAAGCTGACGGGCCGCCCCATAACTGAAGACGTTGCTACAAAACTGGTGATTTTACCCCAAACCAAATTTGACGGTGTTCTTTCGAAGATTTCACTACAAAAACTGGCAATTTTACCCAAAACTGGCTGTTTTAAACTGACGATTTTACCCTGAAATTCCACCCAAAAAAATATTATTTTACCTCAAAACTGTATTATTTTATTTCAAAACTGACATATTTTACTTTGTTGGGCAAATAGCCATTTAGCACGAATCGTCATTAACACCATCTGCAGTCTCTGTAAAGGAAAGGGCGCCAATGATCAGTTTGACAATTTGTAGAGCGTTAATTGCCAATAGTATGCCATTTTTCCCCACGCACATTTAGAGAGTGAATAGTCAGTTTTGCCTTTTTGTAGAGTGCGAATGGTCAATTTGCCATTTCTGGGGCGCTAATTGCCTGTATGGTCACTTCTACGGAGTGAATGGCCCGTGTGACATTTTCAGGGCACGAATGACCAGTTTAGCCATTTTTTAGAGTGGGAATGGCCAGTTCTGCCCTTTTTTGGCGCCAATGGTCAGTTTCACCCTTTTCAGGGCAGGAATTGCCTGTTTAGACATTTTAAAGGCGCTAATAATCACACATTTAACTATTTTCAGGGCACATAGGCAGTTTTGACGATTTCAAGGCTTGAATAGCCATAGTTGCCATTTTTAGGGCGCATAGAGTCAGTTTTTCAGTTATAGGCGCGAATAGTACGTCCCAAGTCATGGCGCGAGAACAGCCAGGTTGGCCATTTTCGGCGCTCGAATGGTAGACTTTGCCATTTTCAGCATTGGCAGACTTTGCAGTAGTCACCTGTTCAGGCATTTTTAGAGCGCGACTCGTCAGTCTATCCATTTTTAGAGCTCTAAAGTAAGTTTGGCAATTTCTAGGGTTCAAATACAGTAATTTTAGCCATTTTAAAGACACGGATCGTCAGTATTGCCATTTAGTATAGGAGTATAGTCCATCAAGCCAAGGCCATGAAGTTTGACCATTCCTGGCCTGCGAATTGTCGATTTTGCCATTTTCAGGGCAGGAATAATCTTTTTAGGTATTTCCAGGGTGCGAGAAGTCATTTTGGCCGTTTTCAGGAATGGATTAGTTCGTCAAGCCAAAGGCGCGTAATGATCATATTTGGCACGAAAATGGTCAGTTTGGTCATTTTTAGCGCGCGAATGGTCGATTTAGCTACTTTCGGGCGGTAATCATGATCTTTTCAGGATTTTTCAGAAGTTCACCAATCTTCATTTTAGCCATTTTTGTAAGGCGCGTGAAGTAAAATTAGCCGTTTTCAAAACGCGAATCGTCAGTTTTAGCCGTTTTTATAATGGGAATAGCTATAGTTTTGGCTATTTTTAGGCAATGAAAGGCTGCCAAGCCAGTTTTTGTAGATCAAACCACATAATTTCTCTAACCCCTCCCTTGAGCAAATCCTGAATCCGCGTCCGTTCGTTATAATAAAATATTGCCATCTTTTTCGAAGGGTTTTCATGGAGGTCTTAAATCTAAGGAAGATCTCTAGCTATGTGTCAACTTGTGCGCTTTCGTCTTCCTCTTTCAATTCAACATGCCTTTTCAACTTTCGGTTCAACATTCAACAACGCATGCGTCTAAGCTATGCACGCAATATCTAATATCCTTCCAGCATTTTGAGGCATGCAATAGCGCATTCCTCACATTCAACACACCGTGCGCTATGACGCATGCCTCTGACGCACGCGAAAAGACACAAGTGGAGACATAGCTTCTGAATACGGCCGTAATACACTTGAAAACGAACAGGCTAACTATACCCCTCTTCTTTATTTACTTTTCCTTTTTATCTTTTTAGTCAAGTCCTCCATAGCTTTATGGACGCGATTGTAATTTAAAATCAAATACAATGAAAATGTATTGAAATCATTGCGATAGCCATCTCTGTATAGATTCAAGGCCCTAATGTAATGTTTCGACCGCATCTCTGCAATCTGCATACACAAAACGTAGAAGTAAACATTCACGTATTACATTTTACAGCGTATCGGTAATCACAAAGTAAATCAATCTGCAAGGCTTTAAATTATGTTATAGGCCATTTTATAAGTCTATTGTAAAAGCCCCACAGCGTATCTCAGTAACTTTCTCTTGAAATTCCTTTCATATTAAAAATGAATTATTTTGAAAATCCAAACCGGAACACTCCGGAGGAGAAATGCCTCAGATTCTGACGCCCTCGTCTCTTCTATCTTTTCATAAGATGATAATGCCCGCAAGTCAAGGAGGCTGTCATTTTTTGTATTTCGCTATAAATGCGCCGCAATGATATTAAATCATCAAGAGGCTCACCATCAGAACGCCGACGCCGTAATTTTCTAAATATCTAGAATACTTGGTGCACACAATTACCGAGAAGGTCAAAGTCTGCTATTCCACACCGGGTAACAGCATTCATGCAACACCCCGCAATCAATAATAAAAGAGAGAAGCGCGTCAATTAGCCGTGACGGGACTCGTAAGTTTATTGACTTTTTATGCGTTGATACTCTGTAAGCATGCCAATACAATGAATTGGTTTTTCATTTAGCCAATCCACTACATACTTGCTGCGTACAGTCAAAGATTCTGACAGGGCGTTTTAGTCGTTCAGAAAATATTTTGAAAAACAGCGAAGTGCATGTTAGACCAGAACTTTAAGAATCACGGTGCACTGCACCTAATGAAAGTTACTAACCAGAGACTCCTTCGGAAGATCGGAAGATTTGAAAGAAAGGTTTAAGAACCGGTTTTTTGTTATTTTCAGCTACTTTTTTCTTTCAACTCCCTCCTTCGGATCGTCGTCTGACGAAAACGTCTTTTTAAAATTGAAAAACCACCGTTATAAACTAGTTTCAACTGGTATTTTTAGATTTTCCTCCTTTTAATTAGAAATTATTATTTTTCTTCCATCACGACTTCCAGGTCGGAGTTTTGGATTCACAAATACTTATTCTTTCAATTCTAAATTAAAAACAGCTTTTTCCCACGATATCTTAAGAAATTAACGCGAGAATACTCCGTCAGTCATTGGAGAACTGAGAGAGGGTATTCCTGGCGTCAGTTGGTCAATTAAGATTTTTGAAAGGAAAGCATTTTTAAAAAAAAACAACAGTTCGCGTAAAAAATACGGGAATAATATAACGGGCTCCACGAAAATGGGGCGGCTAAGCTTGACTCGTGTGTGATAAAAAACCAGATCGCTCAAATTCGACCCCCCCCCCTCTACCAGGCGAAAATGCGACGAGCGACAATTTAAAAAGAATGCGGCAAGCAATTCTGAGGCGAAGTAATCTTCATCAATTGATTTAAGCATGAAAAAGCTCACAATCTCACCGTCCCTGCAGCAAAAATGGGTGGGGGGGGGGGTAATTACCAAGTATTTAAAAGTTGTTATTTAAAAATGGCGTGAGAGATTATCTTACCACGCCAAAGGGTATTGATCATACAAGAAAGTTGTTCTTTCTCGCTCACTCTCTTTTCCGAAAAGTTTCACAGAAGGATAAAGGGTAAAGCTAATTGGACTTGTTTTTTTGCCCAGAAAATTTTAAGAATTAATGGAAGGGTCATTGTTCTGAACATCCGTTTTTCTGGAATTCTGGGCGGTTTAATAAATTCAGGAAATGGTCGTTCGAAATATTGTCGAGAAAAATCATGAAATCTCTATAAACCAACTATCAGGACTTTCATAATCTCCAATTTAACTTAAAAATTAAACTATTTTGCATCAACTCAAATTATGCACAATCGTATACTTACAGACTTATAGAGAAGAAAATTAAACTATCAGGAAACTTATTTTTTATTCTGCAAATTCATTTCACCGTTGCATTACGCAAGCAACACAATTAGGTACCTAAACTTCATTACAGAATAACCGTTAACAATACCGCATCCTAGTAAACAGAGATGCATCTACAAGCGCCGGTAAAATGAGAAATAGCGAATTACATCTTCTTGATTGCAATAATTCCAACCTTTTTAAAATGAAGTGGTTTGTCTTATCTTGATTACACCCATCAGGAGAGTTTCCTACAAAGAGCATCTATAAAAGAAAACAGGGAGATTCGTCGAATCAGGAAGCAGTTTGTCTAAAATTTATAATTAAAAAGCAAGCTAGGAGAGAGGGTTTGTTTCTAAGGAGTCCTTGTTAAATGCGTTTTGAGAGAGGTAGAGTTAAAAGAATGATCAATCCAGTCTCACTCTCTCGTCAGAGCAACCGACTGATTTGGACCATATAAAGAAAAAAAAATTATCAACATCACACTTCAATCCGTCAACGTCTTGTTGAAAGCGATAACACAATAATAATCAATTTAGATAACTAATGAAATCATGACCGCGATAATTAATTATCCAAAAGAGACTACTCCAACAATTTCACTTTCCCGAAAGGTTAGTATCGCATTCATATATGAATTATCTTGATGATCACACAACTTACCTACTTAATACAAAGGGAGAATGAAGTAATAAAATTTGTCTTTTTCAAAAAAAAAAAAAAAATTCTCGAAATTCTCGAAGGCCGAGAACACTCCTTATTGCCCTCGATTACATAGGCACTCCTACTGCAGCCAGTGCTCTTTCGGTCCAAGAAAAAATCATGAAGTTACGGCCTATACATTGTGTACTTAGAGGCTGGAAACCTTGTCAATGAAAGGATTTCACACACCTTTTTTGGGCCTAAAAGCGGAAGTAAAATGTTTGAGAACGTTCGCCTCTCAAATACAATAATTCATTTGAGCATACCACAAAACACAACGGCGCATGGATTCAACTTTGTTTCAATTGAAATAAATTGCTGCTTGGGCATCGAACAGGGCGCAGTAAAAGAACAGCCCCTTGAAAACCACAAAGCTTTAGCGGGATTCGCGGTTTCTTCTTATTCTTTCAAATTCATTCCGCCTTAGTACGAGCATAAGAAAACTATCAAAATTGCGACTCTTCTTTTCTTGCTCTCACATCATTGTCAAAGTTGACTGTTTTTTGGCTCGCTGACCCCTTCAAAAGCTGTATTCAATGTATTCAATTTATGCAAATAAAGAAAATAGCATAATTTGTGAACAAAAAGAGTGGGAGATACATTGTTTCCACCGTAACATTTTTTATTATCCAGCAAATTAAAATATTTTCGCGTTTGTTTTGAAAGTTTTAATTATTCCTGTAAACCCGTATACACAAGTTAATGAAGAATTCTCGTTCTTTGGGAGAAATTTACTTTTACCAGTTTCCTTTGGAGGTTGACTTCATTCGAAGAAAAATGAAATTAGAAGTAGAAGAGTTTTTAAAATTAATTAATCCCGCTGCCAAGGATGCACGAGAGGAAAAACGTTAATGTGTGTGTTGAAGCATAAAAAGAAGGAAATACCTTTTTTGTGTGTGTCACCATGGTAAGTAAATGAAGCTAAGAACTGAAGTGCTTCTGCAGGAGGGCAAGAAGAAAAATGGTCTGTAAGCAGTGGTAGGGGCGAGGGGGCGGATCACTCCGGGCCACCAAAAGCTTTTCAGCTATTATAATTAAGGGTGTAGGAACGTGAAAAGGAGACTAGAAATCCGGTTGGACGGCCATTTGTTAGTTTGGCAAAAGTACGCTGGTCTTCAGATTCAGTAGGCGCGCTAATGTGCTGTTCTTGGAGCAAGCTCACAACTATAAAAGTTTACAAAAAACACTAAATATGCGTGGCTAAATTTGCGAAAAAGCGTCATTCATTGCGAAAAATTAAGAAGAAGATGCTCACATTCACGGTTTTAAGATAAGACTTCAAGACCAAGATTCTCGATACATGGAGGCCCTTTTACGGTGAAACTATAGAAAAAACGCTAATGTGCTTGCAAGAAGGTGCTAATTCTCGACAAAAAGGGGGAAAACCGCAAATTTGGGGCTAAGAATGAGAAAAACGGTAATTCAGTGCTAAAATGGAAGAAAAGCGCTATATGTATACTTCAAGGCTAAAAGTGAAAAAAAGTCTAATTCGCAGTTAAGAAAACGTAAATACGGGGCAAAAATAGGGGAAAAGCTCAAATTATTAGCTTAAATAAATTAGCTTAAAAACTCGGAGTGTAAAAACGGCGATTAGCGGCTGAAGTTGAGAAACACGCTAATTCATGGCTCAATTTTGTGAAAAATCCCTCACTCGCAGCTAAAATGGAGGAAAACTATAATTCGCAGGTAAAATAGAACAAACTCCTAGATGTGAAGGCTTGACAGGCGTCATCGTAAGAAATGATTAACTTACGTGGAATCCCAAACGTCATCTGAGCCCATGAGTTCGCATAATGCCTCGTGTTGTGGATTACTTCGAACTACCTGGAAAAAATAATATTTTCATTAAAACTTTGGTACCTACTGGATGTTCATGAATCTAGTTCTAGGGGTGCGCGCGGGACGGGACGCGAGGCGGGACTTGAAAATGGTTTGCGGGACATAGCATAAATTTCCCGCGCGGGACGGGACTTCTCGCGGTTGTCCCGCGGGAAATCGATTTTGTTTTTTTTTTACTTAATAGTGAGATGAACTAGAGAAACCAAATAATACGTTCGAATCAATGTAATAGATAATTCATGACTTGGCCCAAAAACTTCCATTTTGAACACATTAAATACCTCTTGTATTTTATCCTTCCCTTGCCCGTTCCCGCCATTCAATGCAGGCGCGTAGCCCGGGGGGGGGGGGGGTCCACCGGGTCCGGACCCCCCTCGCCGAAATTTTAGATTTATTTCCCATGTTCTGAAGGAGACTTTTTATTTTCAATTCCTCCGCTCACGCATCGGAATAATATCGCACAATAATGATGATAGTATAATGATAATAATATTAATATGTAGTTAAAAACTGAAAAGAGTAGGCATAGAGTGGAAATACCCCCCCCCCCCGCCGCACCGGTCCTACATCGGACCCCCCCCCTCCCAAGAAATCCTGGCTACGCGCCTGATTCGATGCGAAGAATAATTTTACTGAAATGCTTGTCTGCACGTTTGTAAAGGGCTGTATATCGATACCTATTGGACATGAAAGAAAGGGTTGACCAGTAAATTTAGCCTTCTAAATTCACTGTTCAAACATTTTTTATTAAATTTCGCAGTTAAAGAGCGTTAACTCTAACGAAAAATTAAACGTTCTTTTAACATTTTACATGGAATATTTTGTCTGTGGAACTCTTTGGAGACAAGCAAAAAATAAAAAAAAACACGAAGAAAATCTTGCGGTTCCCCTCCGCCCAGGTTATGAGGAGGGGGGTCATTTTGTTGAAATTCTCCTCCACCTAATCCTTTCTTTGCATTAGCCTACGGTCAATGGTTGCCCCCCCCCCCCATGGTTCATTGGTCAGACCACCCGAAAACGATTCTTTGAAAACATCTGTTGAGGGGGGGGGGGGTACTTGTCATGTACTTTTTTGTCCCGCGGTACATGCGGGAAATCCCGCGCGGGTCGGGACGCGAGACGGGAACTCAGCAAAAAAATGCACCACGGGACGGGACGTTTCATTTCCCATCCCGTCCCATCCCGCGCGCACCCCTATCCCTATCTAGTTCTGCTATGAGCAAGCAACGACATCAAGGCTCTTTAGCCTCTGTTTTCAACACGAACTCGTCTTTGCCTCGGTGATGAATGAGAAATAAGTTTTAGCGACCAAAATTGGGCGTGTTTTCCTACCATGCCCATAAAAACGCGGATCAACAAGGAGGGAGGGTTAGAGATTATTCGCCCCCCACATTGAAGCTGTGCTTTTGTGGCTAAAATACATGTTTTTGGCAAACCAATTTATTCTATTCCCTTCGTTTCGAAATAATTGCTTCTTTGACATTTTAGTGCATTTCATTCTGAAAATGCACTATTGGTCTCGTCGTGATGGTGGCAAACATGGGTCATGTCATGTTTTTTTCACGTTTCAGAACCTCTAGAACACGAATTCAGTGGTCTGCAGGATTCATATATATATGTATATATATTTCTTTTTTTTATTATTATTGTTTAAGAATTTCAAACTTTGCGTTAGCATGCATCAGAATCGGGATGCCTGCTAAGTGCTGATGTGAAGTTTTGTCTCCGATACTGAGTCCCTCTGGCGTTTTTTCAACATGCCAGATATTTATCCATAGTTCGACGAAGTAGCATGTTTCATCCTCCTAGGTGTTCTCAACGGTGGGACGTTGGTTTGCCGTTTTGACTGGGCACAATAGCTTAAATTTTTGGACATCCTTGAGAAAAGCGTTTTTTCGTGGAATTGAATGGCGTTTGACGCTGTATTGCGTACCGTTTAACATTGCAGTCAAATTGTGGCATGCGAGCCCAAACAAAGAGGAGACAGCACTGCATTATTATTTTATTATTACCTTAAAGCGCAGTCAGCCCTGATGAAAAAGACAATAAATTAGCCGAAAGCTGGGCTGAAAGAGCGCTGAATTTGTCTGTTCTGATCCTTTCTAAGAAGCTGCATCATTTGGTTGATCGTCTCTATCGTTTTCCTGACTTTTAACTGGCATTCCAGCTATTCAAAAATTCCCTGGCTTTATAGGTACTCCACATTAGAATTCTATTGTCACTCTGGTAAAGTCCCTCACAGTAAATAGTGAAGGAATAAAAACCACAATGATATGTTAACTTCAGGATTCGTTAGTAAACAATCTCTGACATAAACCTATTATTCACTCTTTGTTATGTTTTAAGATATAATTAAGGTGTTTCGTCACCCCAACTTGTGCATATATTAAGCAAAATACGCAACCAGTTTGCTCAAAGTAATGAATTAAATAAAAAACATATTTAAAACGAGGAAGTTGTTCATTGCTCGAGCTTCGCATTCACAATTACTCATCCACCCAAGTAGAAGATGCTTCAATCACGGCCAAGAAAATTCGTTATTGAATTACACCCCGTGCGAGTCGCGTCCTCGCGTGAGTTCAAGGGCGCAAGGTCTTCCGATGTCACGATCTTTTTTTACAAGCTTGATGAAACTCATCGCTTCGGATATAAAATGACTCAACCCGACTGAATCTTCCGTATCATCTTCGTGTAACAAGGATAAAGTGCGAGTTGTACGAAGGTTTTTTTTTCTTCATCGAACGAAAACGTAAGGTCGGTTCCTTAGGATTCGTCATCTCACGCCTGAGTAATGATGGCACCCTCAACCCCTACAGGTTTCATTAGTCTCCTATATCTTATTTTGTACGAAAAAATATAAACAAAAAAACGTTTGAGTCATCGTTTCTAAAACTTATTGCGCCTTGTTGTGTGTTTCATTTGATTTATTTCTATTGGGACGAAAGACGAAGCCAAGGGGGCTTTCCCTTGACTCGTATATGAAAAAAAGGGGGGAATACATAATAAGCCTCCAATCAAATATGTATGACAGGATTGTGTAAAATATTAATTTATTATCCACAGTCGTCATACGCGACCGAGCATTTCTTCTAAACATATACTCGGCATGCAAATCCCTGATTCCACATTTTCTCCCGAAAATGTATAGCCTTCATCCATATCTGTTTTTCCACGCTCGACAATTTTGATACCCTTTTTGGGGCACTGTGAGGTCTTGAGGAAAAAGTGCATTCTACCTCGGGAAAAAAATCTTCCATCCTCTGGTCAATATCGTAGTGTCTTTTGGCTCACGTGGGGTCCAAACTAAGCTGCGTGGGTCTTTCGGTCTTGTACAAATACAATGACGTTCAACCAGAGTGCGCCGCACATTTTGCTCGTACAGAATCTCTCTATATTTGGTATGATGACCGAATTATATCGAATTTCAACTTTTGAGGGAACGCTGGGCTGTGATTGCTCGTGGAGGGACCTCCTCGTCTTGAAAGCATCTTACAGACGACTACTACTAAGTGAAAACGATTAATGATGATTATTATTCAAAGTTGGCATTAACTTTGGTGTTTTAACTTCCCAGACCTGTGTACATAAGTAGGTATTACTTGAAAAAAAAAAAAAAAAAAATTTTGCTTCGCACATTTATAGCAAAGGTACACATAGTGTGTCTCGTAAAATTACACATGTGTATACGTATAGAACGTTGGAGAGAAATTGAGCGAGCGGTAAGAATAGGTGTATACGCTGACACAATACGTCCACAAATTTTGAATAATTCTTCTCCATCCTTTTGTAAAACGGAAAGTACACTCAAATCTGTGAGGCTAAAATCAGCACTCCAAAATTGTGTCGAGTGGGTTGGCTCAGAAAGATGCATGAAATGTCATATTCTTCTATCGGTCTTTTAGACTTTTGAGGGGCCTGAATTAGGAGGATGAATTATAAATTTGCCTTTTCTTCATATAAGGGACGATGCGGCAAATTTCCCCATTACAATTACCAACGGAATATAAGAAAGATGTCAAGTACTACCGCTTTCAACATGTACGGAGAGAGAGAGAGAGAAAAAAAAAAACTGGTGAACGTAATTCTACGAAAACGAAAAACTGATCTCAATACTTACTCCGAGGAAAAAGAACGAAGGCTCAAAACCTAGGTTTACGCAATCGGTGCGAATTAAATTTTAACCTTTTACTTACACCTTCCTTGTGGACGTCCTTGTACAAAATGGGAACGGACTCGCGTCACTTTAATTTCTGCAAATACACGATTCATTTTTCTTCACTCAATACCGATCGACGAAACAGACCTAACACGTAGACGAAAGTGGCTCTTCAACATAAAATGTCAAGCAAGGCTTAAAAACAATCAAAACGAGAAACAGCTATTAAGACGACAAATTATGAAGTTGGTAACAATATGACAGCGAGGGGGGAAAATAGTTTAAATTCAAAATTTAAAAGTATGACGTGTTCAATTACATCACTCGGCAAATACGAAAACAAAACATTACAAGATTGCCTATCTATCATCCTAATTTTCCTCAATCGCTCTAAGGAGACAAACTTGAGATCGATTAAGATCATTCAAGCAATTACCAGCACCATCACTATAATTTAACAATGTGATTATATTTTGATTTCGATTGAGTCAGTTAATCGTTTCTGAGCTTCACCGCCGCAAATGCTCGCAAGAGAAATTGTTTTTTTCTCTCTTTTTTTGGCTCGGGGTTTCTCCGTTCTTATTTTCTTTTTTTCTCTTTCAAATCAAAACCAGAGCATAATTAAAAAAGTAAAAGAAAAGGATAATTCAGCTTTTGATTCACACGACTGTGCATTAAACGTTGATAGTGACGAGTTGCCAATATAGTGACGCATATGAATTCTGATGAAATTGTTTACATTGTAATCATCACTAGCTGTTGATCTTGCACTAGCAAGTTGGTGAAAACGGGCCTATAAAGCACCGAAGCACCATATTGATTGAGGCACTAATCATAAAAAATCGGGGAGTCTCACAATCTTTTCAAAATAGAATACTGGCTAATCGAAACATCGATTTCATAACACATTATGATACAGGAGACCACTGAATTCATTTCACACTAATGTATTACAAGTCTGTTCCTAAGCTACACTAGTGTTACACTGAGGTGCAGAAAAACACATGCTAGAAATAATGAATGCATGTATAATTTTAAACACTTGTTGTAACACTAGTGCAACAAAAACACAGACCTCGTATACCTTCAGTTATCAGGGGGCCTCTTCAAAAGTGGCAACAGCCAAAACGACAGTTGATAGCGACAATCAATAGAGGTGTCCTCAGCAGTCGTTTTCTGTGTGTTGGTGTTCCGTAAAGCCCTGTTTACACTACAGTAGAGTAAATACATATAGTAGAGTGGAGTGTTGGAGTGCCCATCGTATTAAGTGCAGGTGAGATATTGATTTATCTTCTCAAAATTATAATAGAGATCGTTAAAAATAAATTAAAAGAGCATTTTATCAACATGTTTGCACCTCCCTACTGACTCACCGAATTATATCGTTCATAATACAGCACCACCGGCCTGCAGATAACTCGGTTCGACTACAGCCCAGTCATGGTCTCAAAATTTAGAAAATGGTATTGCAGAGCGTTAGATACCTCAATTCAATCACTAGGAGGAGGGTAGAGACGAGTTTTACCCTGGTATTCTTCTATCACAAGGACAGGATTACTTGGATAAGGAAGCTCTCTAGCTCTCTTCATCAACGCCCAAGGACAGAATGTTCTACTTCCAGGCCAGGTTCTATTTTTTATTGCGAGAACGATTTTTATGCAACTGGAAGGCACTCTAGTGTAACCGAGGGACTTTACGAGGAACGTTTGCGAACGAAATTACAAAATGGCAATGTGATGGAGGAAAAATTTCACATTGCCCATCTAATTCATATTATTTTATGAAAATAACACTAGAAAAAAAGAAGAAAAACGGAGCATCCGGGTGATGCAACTCCACGACAACATGGGTATTCATGAAAAATGATAGTCGCTGCAGTCGATTGAGGCCCACTTTCACCGAGGTACCACGCACCCTTTGATGCGAGATACCTGCTAACCGGTACAAGACAGTAAGTTCACTTCCCCTAACAAACAAGTTCACGTCTTCATCCACCGCCTCAATGTGAAATGCTCTAAAACCGCGTATACACTTACGAGCCGAGAGCCACTCACGAGCGGCTGCTCTAAACAGGCTCAAAGTACGTTTTTGTTCCGACGAGCTTAAACGCGCCACCCACAGCACAGCTTGAACACCTGAGACATGCATGAGACGGCGTCTATACACAAGCAAACTGTGAGAGATATAGTTCTTAGGGATCAGGAACAGGCCAAGAATATATCGCCTTTAGAACAACGACCGAGCATTCGGCGCCACTTCTTCACCCATTAAAAGTCGTCACAACCGGCAGCTCTAAATAATTATTCACGCGAGACGATCATGAATCCCTGAGCTTCTGTTGGCTACTCCTTAAAGTTTGAACTCGCAATAAACTCCTAGGATCAGCCTTGAAGAATCTGATAGTTCTTCTTCTTAGGATACGGTTACTTTGCATGCGATTTCTGACGAGTTTGTCCGAAATCCTCGCCAGAACAAGGGTGGTTCCACTACACGTTGTTGTCACCCGGCCAAGATGGACGAAAATTACCTGTATTTTCTTGATAATCCTTTGATTAAGTTTTAACTAATGAATAGTGTGAATTGGAAAAGATGAGCGCTTGAGCCATTTTTTCAGCAGTAAGGACGACACAAGAGATTTCGAAAAGGTGTTTCAAGAATTATGGGACCAACTTGAAGTTTTTCGATTTTTTCAGGATAATGCTAGAAACATTCGAATACATATTGAAGAGCATAGAAGAAAGGATCGAAAGTTCTCCAATTTTTGCAACTTTATTTCGCCAAAACACAGGCTGGCTGTGATTTCAGGCCCAAGAAATGGCCTGGCTCGGCTAGGCTTCGTCTGTCCAAGTTTTGTATCGTCCCTAAAAAAAAAAAAAAACACACTTTCTTTACTGGGTCAAAAAAATTACTTAGGTACTGCTAGTGATGAGTTCAGAAGCCACCTTCGCCCACTTTAGCCGAGAAATATGTCTGTAGCGATAATTTTGTCCCTCACGTCCCACAAACAATCTATTCTCTCGTACATAATTTATCAATTTCTGTGGTAAACTCTTCACATCCCTCACATTGGGTAGCGAAATAACCGCAAATTCGGACGAATTCTGATGAAAATTTGTGATTAGTTTGAATCGTTCTGACGACGACGTACGTATTCTGACGAGGATTTCTCTCTCATAGTAACCATTTTCATTGATAAGCAGACTGTTGAATGAAGTTTACTTGCCTTCCCTGCATTTTTGACCCTGTTATAAAATTAGAGAGTGCTCCCGCTGAAGGCGGTAGTTTTGAGTTGAGTCAAGTGAAGCATACATTTTTCTGTCAAGACGCGAGTGCTTCCTCTTGTCGTTCCGCTCTTTCTTTTCTCAGTGTAATAAAAAGACTCGAAATAATTGTGGCGTTATTTTAAAAATAGATAAACGGTGATTAATAAACAATCAACCGCTCGCAATAAAGTTTGTAATATTGGAGGCAAGACGTTTCGGCGGCCCCTTTCAGTTGTAAGTCCCTTTTTAATTTCATTATCGTTAACGGATTTACCACGAGGGGGGCTAAGCCGAAGATTGTTTGTTTGTTCAAGCGAATTCTGACGAATATGTGTTCTGATGAGCTCTGACGAATTCGCTAAAACAAACAAACGTCTGCTTTTCAATGAAAGTGGTCACTGTGGGAGAGAAATCCTCGCCAGAGTACGTGGGGGGGGGGGGGACAAACTCGTCAGAACTTTTCTTCAGAAATCGCATCCATAGTAACTGAAGCCTTATTTATGTTGTATTCATAATTCCCGAATGGGGAACTTGCACATTTTTCAAAAGTTTGTGTTGCTTAAAGAGGGCTCTTCCACAAGTCTATTGCTCACATTAAACTTTGAAATCAGTCAAGGATGCTTTTTTAGTGTATTTTTAAAAATTTTGAGTGGGGGTTCGATTACGTCAAAACTTACTTATTGAAATTGATGATGCGGGGAAGAGGGGGTTAGACGCGTTTACTGGGAAGAAATTTTTCATGTTATTTGTAAACAAACAATTTTAGAGTTCCCTCAAATGCTTCACAAGTAAGTATTTACGTCATTTCCCCTCGCACCATCCATCCCTTTCTGAAGAACTTTGAACCTTTTTTAAAAATCTTAAAACGCACCAATCGGGTTGCAACTTCCGTTGTTATCCTTCAGTTCACGAGTCAAATCACTGGTATGCTTTTCTCCCCGATCTGAGATTCATGCAAGTTCCCCATTCGCCCACTGTAGGCGAGGTATGATTTGAGGGGGGTCGAGAAATCACGTGTACAACTCCCCCTTAAGGAAAAAAATGCAATGAATTTTACGTAAACAAGGTTCGGCTTAGTTACGCGACGCGTGGAGGTGGTGAAATCCACGATAAGAATTTGACGTCAATGTCGTCGCTCACTTTTCATAATATTCGTGGAATGGATCTATTATTATGGCGTGTAAACATGAATCAATAATCAATGAAACAGTCCTAATGCGAGGTAACTTCTTGGAGGTTAATCCGCTGAATGTGAAGTGAATGTCTAGTTTTCACGTCCTCATTCGAAAAAAAAGAGAAGTAACTGACGATTACGACAAACAACATCAGACAATCTTTGGTTATAATGCGCGCGAAAGGAACAACGAACCCACTGTTGACATTAAGCCCAAGGAACTTGTAGGCTTAGAGCTCATTCGGCGCGAAATCATCCGCGTCGCTTTAGACATTTTTCGAAAAGGTCGCGGATTGTGCTCTTTATTTATTTTTATTTTTTTCAACAAAACGCGGAGTTCGGCTGATATTATAGTTGAGACCGAGTCTTTTTAAAAGTAATTTAATTTGATCCTTGGCTCTTAAGTCTAAGGCCGCAATTACAGTGTTTTTTGCGTTGAGATGGTCTCAAGAAGTAACACTAAAAAAATTAAAGTAATCAAAGCAAAGTTTTTGAGCCTTGACACAGACGATTCATTTCACCCGCTTTATTCAATCTTCCTGAAAGGGTCAAGTGTAACACTTTTGTTTTCATATCAATGTCCGTGTTGCTCATTTCTGTGAAACGTCGTTGAGCGTTGAAAATGTTATGATTATCCTACCGAAGAGTTCACTTATTCCACGGCATTTCAAGTACCTACCTTTATTGTGTCTGTAAAACTCAAACTAAAACTCTCAAGATTTCATAGATTCAACATATTGAGGAACTTGCATGTGTCCAAAATAGCCATAAATATTGCTTTGACGCACTTCTCATAACCGAAAAAGCGCATGAAAAATCCAATGGAAGTATTTTAAAAAGATTCATTTTGCCAGTACTAAGCTTACGAGTTGTTCATAACGGGGAGATATTTTTAATTAGTACTCAACTTTAGTTCATAATTCGAGACGTCAGACGGGCTCAAACGCAAAAATTCTAAACTATTTTTCTGGCTCCGCAAGGTTGAAGTATCGCATTGCCTATTGACATCTTTCATAAATACAGCAGCGCTCTTGCCGAGCTAATATGGACTAACGATCTGGGGTAACATCTGACCGGTGTATCTTGCCTTGTTTTGTTTATTGTGGTAGTGAGAAAGAAAATTATTGAAGTAAATCCAATTGAAAATTGAAGGATACCCCAAGAGGTCGTTTCACTTAGTTGTCACATGAGCGCTGGTGTATTTATGAAAGATGTGATTTCATTTATTTTTGCACCAAAAAAATCAATGAAATCATGACTTACGGTAGGCAATAGTTACAGAATCACGATACCTTGATGTTAATTAAGGTTAAGTGCAATTAGATACCTTCAAGATAGAGAATCACCCCCCCCCCCTGCCAGAAACATTTAATTTATTTACTCCATTCGGCCCGACAAAATCCAAGGGGAAGGGACAGGCGTTAAAAAGGTCAGGTAGCTCAGTTACCTGTTAAGATATTTCCATACAACTGAAAATTTTCAAAAAAAAAAAAAAAAAAAAAAAAAAAAAAAAAAAAAAAAAGATGCATGCTCGTAACAGTTAGATGAATATTCTATGTGTCCCAATTATTTTTCGTTTCATGCGCCTGTTGAAAGCCTTGCGTTTTCACTCCTTTAATTGATCGCGTTAATTACAAAACGCCAAGGAAAAAGTAAAGGTGCTATTATCAATTTATCATCCAAATGATTAGATGACTAGTCAATTCTCTTAATATTGGCTGTAACAACGGGGAAGGGTACAAACAAGAATCAAACTTTTAATGAGAGGAAGGATCTTTAATCGTTCTCCCGTTAGTTACGACTTGCCGAGATGGATCTGCTATCGAAAATGTCGATCTTTAATAGAAAACGAAAACAATGGGACCCCATTTTATAAACAGTAAAAACTTTCGTTAGAAACAAAAGGGAGACGTTTGTCAATCAATGGCTGTAGGATTGTATAAGGTAATAACAAACATAGTATAGGTACCTTGCCATTTTTTCCTACCGTCTCGCGAGTTAAAGCAGGTGCTTTTAAAACAAATAACCTAATACATGTTAAGTAAAAAAGCGGAATTAATAAATGCTGTGGTACGCCTAGAATAGAGAAACTTGAAAATGGACACTTACTTTGGCGCTGTTGAATAGGGTTCTGCATGTTATTCCAATACTAGGTAGGCACAATTAACCTGAAAACAAAAATAAATCTTTATAGATAATATCACTAACAACTAAAAATATAGCAAACTCAAAAACTTTATAGTACCCACACACTAAACTGCGTAAGGGCACTAACAAAACATTGCAACTTGCAAGCACCAGTGAAAGTTGGTCTTCTTCGGACCCTTTCTCATTAAAAATTGACTATGAGGAAATTTCACATTTTCCAAAAAATATTTGTTTTCGATTAGGCACATCAATCCTTTCACGTAAATAAATAAATAGAAATTTTAAACCCTTCAGAAATATTTTTTATTTCTCAACAAAAGTTGGCATATTTGAAATCCCGCCAAAACGAACATTTTCCGCAACGTAATCGTCGTTTTATTCTCTGTCCTTTTCATGCCTCTAAATAGCTCATCTGTTTATCCTCCACTGTTTTATTATTGGAGAGCTCTAGTAGAAAATAAAGCCCTGTTCACACGATGCAATGTTTGAAGTTATATTGCATGCTGGGTTTTTAAAAACATATGTTCCTTGGTAGTGACCGGATGTTTTTAAAAATCCAGCATGCAATTTAGCTTCAAACATTGCATCGTGTGAACAGGGCTTAAGGCAAAGAAACACAACAAACCGCTCTTCGACAGCTACATTACAGGTGACTTTTTTCGGAAAGCGCCTTTGGGGCAAACATGCTAGCTGGCGTGTTTGAAATGACCTAAAACTTCAAAAATCGCGTATTTATTAACTGTTGGATTATTTTACGAACGGATCACGATTTATGCTCTATTTTAGCATAAACAAACCTTAAAAAATAAATTTATGAATAAGTTCTGACCCATGAAACTTCCTTATTCTCTCAGGCACTCTCTCGTAAAAAAAAAAAAAAAAAAAAAAAAAAAAAAGCTGATAATACTAGCCATTAGAACTTTAAATGAATGGATTGCAACTTATTGGTGGCCTTATCTCATCGATAGATTTATTAAAGAAAAAATTGCACCCCTCATTACACCTAAATGGAAAATGCTGTAAAGTGAAAGTCATTTAGAAGATAAATGAATGATACAATGGGTCATCGTTGCGTAGGTCAAATTGTGGATCATAGATTGTGATTGAAGTCAGAGAGAAGGAAAGTGACGAGCTTAACGTGGGTTTCAACACATTCCATCACACTATCAATTCCTACGGAGCACGTGCAAGAAAAAAATAATGCCATGTATCGCCAAAAAGTCGTTGTAAAGTTCGATCTACTGAAATTAGAGAACCTTCAAAACACAGGTACTGCAACACGGATTTCAGCGCCATATTTGGTCCCTCAGTCGTTAGGGTAGAGAACCTATAATCAGACAGGTAAAATCACAGACGCCATGTTCGCTCTTATCAATTATCAGCCTTGTGAAATCCACCTTTTGTTCATGTTTTGTGAATGTCAACAAACCACCCCCAACCTATCTTATTAAACTGATAAGAACGAACATGGCGCCGTATGCGTCTACTCGTCTTTAAAGGTTCCTTAGTTAGGGTAAACACAATATCATGAATGAAAAAATTGTCATCGTAACAGCAAACAAACGCGGAACGCGGTCGAAACAAAAATAGCCTACTTGTCAATGAGATCAGGTGATAATTATAATCATATGAGGGACCAAGTATGGCACCGATTTGCGTGTTGCAGTACTCGTGTTTTATAGTACCTTACCGAAATCAGACCACTGCGCAGTGAGGAAGTTTCACATTTTCCAAAAATAATTTTTTCGATGAAGCATATCAATCCTTCCATGTAAATAAATAAATAAAATTTTAAAAATTCATCAGAAATATTCTTTATTTATTAACAAAAGTCGGCATATTTGAATTCCCGCCAAGTCGAACATTTTTCCGCTACGTAATATCCCCTGTATTCTCTGTCCTTTCCATGCCTCTAAATAGCTCATCGGTTTATCCTCCATTATTTTATATTAGAGAGCTCTAGTAGAAAATAAGGCAAAGAAACACAACAAACCGCTCCCCGACCGCAACGTTACAGGTGTTTTTTTTCTTCGGAAGGCACTGCACTGATCACACAAACATGTTAGCTGGCGTGTTTGAAATGACCTAAAACTTATTTAGGTTATTTTACGAATTGATTCCGATTTATGCTCTATTTTAGCATAAATAAACCTTAAAAAATAGATTTATGAATAAGTTCTGATTTATGGAACTTCCTCATTGCGTAGTCTTTCGCCATCATAAAAAAAGGTCAATTCTCGAAGTTTAGTCATCACACTGCTCAGCTACACAAAATATCCACGAGATACTACAGATATACGGTAGCGGCTGGAATATAGTTGAACAATGCGAAGTTTGTTCAAAGCTTCTCGTTAAGAGTGTCTTCTCTTCAATGTTTCAAGTCAATTTCAAGTCAGACACTGTCTGGGTCTAGGAATTTCTTCCTGCAACACGCCTAATTCGAGTGGTATGCATGACCTTTTTAGTGCATTTCATTCTGAAAAATGCACTATTGGTCTCGTCGTGATGGTGGCAAACATGGGTCATGGCATGTTTTTTTCATGTTTCAGGACCTCTAGAACACGAATTCAGTGGTCTCCGGAATTCATATATATATATATATATATTATGGCCGTTTTCTTGTTAGCACGATAACTCTCGAAGAAATTCGTTTAGCGGAACGCGCTTTGGCACAAAAATCAGTAGTCATAAGACACCGGTCGGTATTGCATTTGGGCCAAATCGGTCAAGGTGGAGGGGGGGAAAATCGGGCTTGAAGTCGTCAAAAAATCACTATAAATCACCAGTTGATTCTAGAAGCATCATATTCGGTACGTATACTCCATGTTAGACTAGCCTTTGATTCCCATTTTAATTTTTTGAAAAAGTCAAGGGGGAGGGGGTGGTGCCCCCGGGGTGGAAGTAAGTGTGTGGTCTTGTTAGCACGATAACTCTCGTAGAAATTAATTTAGTAGAACGCGCTTTATCTAAAAAATCAGTAGTCATAAGATCCCGGTCGGTATTGCATTTGGGATAAATCGGTCAAGGTGGAGGGGGGAAAATAGGGGTTGAAATGGTAAAAAAATCACTAAAAATCACCAGTTCATTCTGGAACCATCATATTCGGTACGTATACTCCATGTTAGACTAGCCTTTGATTCCCATTTTAATTTTGTGAAAAAGTCAAGGGGGAGGGGGTTGTGCCATCCGGGTGGAAATAAGTGTGTGGTCACGTTAGCACAATAACTTTCGTACAAATTAATTTAGCGGAACGCGCTTTGGCAAAACAATCAGTAGTCATAAGACCCCGGTCGGTATTGCATTTGGGCCAAATCGGTCAAGGTGGTGGGGGGGAAAATAGGGCTTGAAATGGTAAAAAATCACTAAAAATCACCAGTTCATTCTAGAAGCATCATATTCGGTACGTATACTCCATGTTAGAATAGCCTTTGATTCCCATTTTAATTTTTTGAAAAAGTCGAGGGGGAGGGGGTGGTGTTCCCGTGGTGGAAGTAAGTGTGTGGTCTTGTTAGCACGATAACTCTCGTAGAAATTAATTTAGCGGAACACGCTTTATCTAAAAAACTCAGTAGTCCTAAGACACCGGTCGGTATTGAATTTGGGCCATATCGGTAAAGGAGGTGGGGGGGGGGGAATACGGCTTGAAATGATCAAAAAATCACTACAAGTCACCAGTTGATTCTAGAAACATCATATTCAGTACGTATACTCCATGTTAAAGTAGCCTTTGATTCCAATTTGAATTTTTTGAAAAAGTCGAGTGGGAGGGGGCGATGTCCCCGGGGTGGAAGTAAGTGTGAGGCCTTGTTAGCACGATAACTCTCGTAGAAATTAATTTAGCGGAACGCGCTTTGGCACAAAAATCAGTAGTCATAAGGCCCCGGTCGGTATTGCATTTGGGCCAAATCGGTCAAGGTGGAGGGGGGAAAATAGGGGTTGAAATGGTAAAAAATCACAACAAATCACCAGTTGATTCCTGAAGCATTATATTCGGTATGATGACTCCATTTTGAAATAGCCTTTGATTCCCATTAAGTTCAGCTTAAACAAACCCGGCAGCAAACAGTACGAGGGAGGGTCAAACATAAACGAAACAAATCATGGTCTCAACATTACTACTTCTGGGACGGCTTAGGCTATCCGTTTACAAAATGAAATGCACTCTTTCCGACCGCCAGCTGCCGGAGCGAAATTTTTTTCGATCTAAAGTTTATGTCACGTTCACGATCGTTTATAAAGAAATTTACTTTTCTTGGGGGATGCATGAGAAACAAAACTACCTGTTGTTCCAAGATAGCAGTTACTTCAAATAATAATATAACTCTGACGCGAGAGCATGATAACCCGGCCAAATAAAAAAATGTTCCGAATTGGAAAGGGCGAATGTGTGTTTTTAGAAATTTATTTATTTATTTTTTGTAGGAGAAAAAATCGATTTTAGCACTCTCAAAAGTACAAAAAGCCGGCTGGAAGGAACAAAAAAAGTATACTAAAAAAGTAACTTTTTCTATCTCTCGAATCACACTTTTTTTGGAAACATTGACCGAAAAATAATTATCGATTTTGACGACAAAACCCTCGTCAGTCGGACGCGAACAATCAAAGAAGGTTCGCTTTTGATAACATTGGTATAACTCTTTCCGCCCGAAAGGCAAATTGCTAGGTTCCTGCAATCGAGTCGAGAATAGACATTTCCCTCCTGTTTCCACATATCTCCTCATCGGAGTAATAAAGTCTAATTGAGTCTAGTTAGAATACAGATGGATTCCACGGTCAAATGTAATCTTCCTCCCTCTCTCTGCTCAACGACTAGGTAATCTCAACCTACTACTTTGCTATTGAGCACACAAACATTTTTCCTTTTTTTGTTGCCGACAAAAATCCTAAATTGTGTTCTTGATTCAATTCAAGAACCCAATAAAAAAACGCTGCGAATTATCGAACAATGCCTTATTATTTCGACTGTTTATGGGTTTATTATTCATCGATGTAGTCAAATCCGACTTGAAATTACGTGAAAATCGACACCCCACACCCCTATGATCCCAAATCCTTTTAAAATCCCCATTTTTGGCCCGCTTTTGGCCCATTAAACCCCAGGGAGTTATTTGATCAAACTGATCAGATGTTAGGACCAACTAGACCCCAAATGGAGTCTATGTGCGAAAGAACGAGTTTTTTCGAGCAATCCTAGGGCAAGATATGGCCCGGACGGCGGACGGACATTTTTTTTTATTGCAGATTTGGATTCTACGCACTTTGAAACGTAAAACTACAAATTTTGAGGGGGGGGGGGTCAAAAAAATTTTTTTGCGATACGATTACAAAGACTTATTATTGAGAAATAATAAGCTAAAAAATCCTTTTTATCAAAGCGGCATTGACATTAATTCAAAACAATTGAAATTCTGAATTCATTACTTTTTTGTGCAGCAGACTTAGAACTTGGAATAATAATAGTGGTTGGCATTAGGATGATATAGGTACGTGCATTCTTTGAAAATAATAACCACTAGCCACTGTTTGCGACATGCAAGAGATTCACCTACCGCTGTAGGTATTCGATATAATTTTCCCCCTACGCATTGAGTAAACAGACGAAAATGTATTCGGATAGGAGAGAGGAAGCAGCACAGTGCCTTAAACACTATATCGACTCATTATCGATGTGTGACGTAGTAAATCAAGCAGCACGTAGAAGACGGACGACCTTCTTTCCTCAAAAAAAAAAAAAAAAAAAAAAAAAAAAAAAAAAAAAAAAAAAACTCGTCAGGTTGTATAGCAATGACCCACTGACAGGAAAGAAAAGAACTACTGGCTTAATTACACGGCGACGCATAATTATATGATTGAAAAAATATATCTTGACAAAGTTTTAGAAACTGTCCCCTGGGACTTTCCTTCTGAATCAGGAAAATGCCGCCAGTCAATAGATTACTCTCCAAGAGAGGAATGTATGGAGAGCACGAAAAGCCAGAAAATCCATAACAAGTATTTCGCAAATCACAATATGCCATATTGTGATCGTAGTGATATGTAAACATTTATAAAAACACTCACACAAAAAAACCAAGAACAACAAAAATTGTAGAAAAAGTCAACAACTTCATTGGTATATAAAACTGGTACGTTGACCCACAAACCCCAGTTCAACTTGGCCTGAAAACAGCCTTGACCACGAAATTACCGTGTCAAGTTTTTCAGTTTGCTTCCTTCGATTGCTATTTTGATTCTCCGAAAAGAAACCCTCCACGCCAATTATTAGAGATTACCCATCCTCCACTAGTTGTATAGGCAGGATTTGAAATCTTCATTCTGTCGGTCCTGCGTTCAAAGCGGTCACTTTTTTTCTTCAAGACGAGGAATTGTTTTCTTCTGAAGAAAACGTACCGATTGTATTGTGTACTCACTCGGCAAAAGATTAACTTGAAAACAGTTGAATGACGTTTCTGCTATGAAGACTACATCTTAGAAATCACACTATTGTTGGCCCTTTCAAATACATTATTTGCACTAAGCTCGATTAACCTCCTATCTAGCAGCTCCCGTACACTTCGTTTTACTATAAATCTTTAATTGGGTCCGGGCTCGACCACGTGGGTTTCAATTCCCGTTTTACAGACAGTTAACAAAAGCTTGGAGCTCAGCGTTCAATAAGAATTAGGGCCCTATCCAGAAACCCATCTTACAGCGAGACCTTAACTTACGAAAGAAGTCGTTTGAAAATCATACGTATGTATGTCGGTTTAAGAAATGTTGTGTGCAGGGGGGGGGGGATTCTGTAACTTCAATAGGTGTCCATACACGAAAGGATTTTTGAACAGGCCACGGATTTTTTTTTTGGGAAACCCGCGGGGGCCTGGTCTATGTGTTAGTGGAGATGAAAAAACTTCGGGTTTGATCATCAGTTTTCAAAACCCGAAGGTCAAGCCTGTTTATTGACATACACATGCTGTTGAGACCGACGGATCTCGGAACTTTAGACCCACGGGTTTTGAAATCCGAAGGATCGGCCTGTCAAGGGCCACTAACGTTCGGTTTGTGCCGGTCCGTGGGTTTGTTTGTTTACAGAAATGGAAAAATTAAAATTAATAAAAATCATAAGCATAAAACTGAGTAAAAGCTGGGAGCTGACGACTAATGATGCTGAAATCGTGGTCTCGCACCAAATTAAACGTTGAATAGATCGACAAATTTGGAGGCGCTAGATACATGTACCGCTTGAAGAACCACATTAATTAATGTATTGAAATCAATGAAGGCTTGTGATAGAACAATACCATCTTCATCACTCAGATCAACTTCGTCTCATGACATCGTGAAAAAGTGATAAGCTGACAAAATTATTAAGACGGAAGAAGAAACGCGACTGAACGGTCGCATGTGCAAGGTCATTTACTTCTGATGTGTTTTACATTTTCCCCCTCGCTGCTGCATTTTGCTGCTTGCTGCGCCCTTTTAATCACGACGATTTTTCCGCCGCGTTGTATGTATCATTTCTGCGACAATCGCTCGACCGATCTTCTTTATCAAAAAGGCAAATGAAATGTCCGTTTAAGCCGTCTTAAGCTTAAACGTATATTTTATTAACCTCCATGCTGAAATGTTTTAAAAGCATTGCTCCGAAGTATACCTATGCAAAAGAAAAAAGAGACCAATAGTGCATTTTCAGAATGAAATGCACTAAAACCTAATGAAATGTCGTTTCCTCGTGATTCAACTTTAACTAAGGGCTAGCCAATTTAAAACAATCATTTTCACGCCTTTGATTTCCTCTCGAACCCCTCGCGGACAGTTGCGTTCCTTCAACGTGATTTATGAAATGAATGTCCGGTCGATTCGATTTTTCAACCTGTCCTGTCAGAATGCCCAATTTAAACGACGTCCATCCAATTCAATTTATATTTGTTGTATCCCGTCAACATAAGGGTGGGGATGTGGAATAATAAATGAAATAAGTCATTCAACCAGAAGCGAAAACTAAGTCAATCAAACAGCACGCCGGTTAATTGCGGTAAATCGTCGCAGCGCCGAAATACTAATGAGTTTTAGCACTCTCCCGTTAAATCCTCCGGAAACTTTATTTTCAAATTTCAACCAATTAGATGTTTCGTAACCAAGCAACGAATGATTTATCGTTTGCGTTAGCGTTAGCGGTGGTGTTGCTAAAAGTCTCTAAATTGTAATATGAGATATTAATGCCGCAGAAAACATGAAATCATCCGATATCAAAGGCACGAAGGCTCTATTCAACATAATTATTAGTTTTTGTAGTCCGACCAGTTATCGTCAACTTTAATTATGAGTTAATATGGTAGAGCTAGAAATATTTCTGGTTGAAATTTTTTTATGCGTGCTGAAATTTAACGTAGGGGAAGTTGACTGCAAAAAAGTCCATGATTCATTACTGTTATCTTCAGGACGAATACGAAATGAACTATTTTGTACATTTATTATTGTTTATTACCTGGAGAGAATGCCTGATCCTGAGAATCAAATAAAAACTGTGCATTAATCGGCTTTGATAAAATGGTCTTGGGAGCTCAGCGTTTGCCGCAACGAGAATAGTATCGGTATATTATTATAATATATGTTTAGCGTATATGCAAACAAATGCGAGCCACAAATACATAATTACGCAACATGCTAGCGCATGTAGGCTGGATTGTAATCATCCATGGTGGATTACCCTGAGACTCCATCGCACAGTAAAGAAAAAATAATAAACAATTGAGGGCATTGTTGCATTATGGACGTTTCAGAATCGCTCGTGTTACGAGAATAAGTCGACGATGATACGAAGTTTTAGGCATTAACCTCTCGGTCCCTCACTTTATTTTTTACGCCGCTTTTGTATTACTTTTCAAAGTTGATTACTTTATTTCGACATGTCCTTCGTGCGATCCGAAAGTTCACTCTTGCTAAGCAATTAGTTATGACAATACTGTCAAGCAATGCGGAATAAAGATATCTACACTTGTTTAATTTGACCTGGATTCCTCAGGATTTCCGGTTGGGGACCTGATATAAAAAGAAACTCGCTTTTGGATGAAAACTGTTTCAAAAAATTAAATTACTTTTCTTCTCTTTTTTCCTAAAGCTGTTTTATTGAGCATTTTAGTTCTTGGCATCGTAGTCTTTCTTAAATTCCATTATTTCATTAGTTTCACAATTCAATAATTAGGATGATGATCTGGTCTGGTCGTAAAATAAGTCCAAAATATTTACTGGAAAATTGTACAAAATCGATTTCAATTCCACCTCGATACAGTTACTGATTCGGGCGTAAGTGATACGGAATAAGTTCGTTAGGAGAGAAAAATGAGAAGAAAAAAAGTCAATAGCTTCCAGATGCGCACCCTCAGTTAAAAAACGGCTTTGCTTTCAGTATGTATAGAACATTTTTCAAATTGAAGGAAAATAAAGCGTACCCGCAACCAGCGGAGATGAACGCGGTGGGGAGGACGACAGCAAATGAGAGCCATTTACATATTTCATGAAAGGGTATATAGAAAGATCTAGCGTGCCACGCGCTTAGAAAATTGGAGTTTCTCGTGCTGAAAGATAAGGTGTACCTTACATGCTATTTTTCTTTCTTCCCCGACCATCCAAAGCTAAGGGTTTCGAAAAGTGCGAACACCCTCAATACATAAAAAAAAAAAAAATATTCCCTTTTAATTACCACCCTAGTGCGGCGAACGGGCTGCTATACTCAAAACAGACTTACGATTTTGCTGATGATAACGGTGGTGAGACATGGGAGGAATATAAAATCCTAAATTAGATCGCAACAAAATGTCCTGGACAAAAAGTACTTTTTCAAGTTTTTACCCTATGAATCGAGTATGTGGAGGGGGATTGCAACTTTTTTTAAAGCCTTTTACCTAGATAACCTAGGTAACAAGGTTCTAACCACTAGGGGATGGAGTCATGTCCAAGAGAAGGAAAATATACATCGAAGGTCGTTCAAACTAAGAACGCACGACAAACATTTTATTAAAGTTTTTTCCTTGGTAAGGCCAAGTCAATACAAATCTACGACCTAGTAAATTGAAGGAAGGCGTTAAAAATCATGACTTTCACGATACGCTAAAATCAATATTATTTAACTCGTTACGCATTTGTTTAAAAAGTGAGATGGGTGATTCTTGAAGGGGTAAACAATTTGGCAATAAGAAGAGGGAAAACGCGTCTTTATTGCAACTTCAAAGACAAAAGTGTACGCGGTGTGGGTTTACGCGTTGCACTCAAAGGTTTTATGTACTACACGTATCAAAGTACTGAAAATATACAACAAAAATAGTCCTACAAAAAGACGTCTAGTTTATTCAGAGTAACGGGGTGAAGAGGGAATAATCATTTTTGTTTGAAAACAATTCAAAGTGGACCCTCCGTCCTGTCCCATTAACACCTGGTAACCCCCCCCCCTCCCCGGATTGGTAGTCAAGTCGGGGTTAGCGGGGGAAGAACGCTCCCCGCAGATACAAGTAAAATAATATAAAAACTATGAACAATTTATGACATTAAAGACATACATTGATGTAAGAGAAAACCTCGACAAGAAAACTCGAAGGATTCGAGATAAAAAAGACTCCCAGACGGGGTTCGAACCCGCAACTGTGGAATAACTTGTCCGATGCTTCAACAGTTACGCCACGGGGACCGACTCATTCCTCCCAATACGTGACATAAATGGAAGCGCTTTTGACAAGTAATTCAGAGATTGCGAGGTTTTTTATGCCCACTTCGATGGGATAGTGGATACAATGCGAGCTTCTCACCCAGCTGGCTTGGATTTGAATCCAAGCCAGTGTGCATATATTAAACGGAGCACCGATCGAAACGCCCGCGCAGTATTGGTACGAAGAATTTTAGAGGACGATAGGTGTAGAGATCATTTTGAAAAATTGCCAAAACACCCAGATGACTCTTCACTTAAAATCTTCTTGTTTCTTCTTTATTATTTGTTCAGAACGGTTTCGATACTGTCCACAGTGAAGTCCCAATAAGGCCCAGTGCACACTTGCGTTTTTCCAAGCTGCGGCGCCGCGGCGGCACCGCTCTGGCGGTCTGTATACGATGGGGAAGCGAGGTTCGATTTTTCAAAGGTATTCGACTCATAACAAATAAGAAGGTTAGAACCCACCTCACCCCCTTTCAATGTTTAGAAGAAGTAAGGAGGAGTCTAGTCTCCAACTTCTGCCGTTTCGTTTAGATATTTTTTGTGTTGGTTAAAGTGAATAGTCCCTCGCCTTTTCAGTGCATTTCATTCTGAAAATGCACTATTGGTCTCGTCGTGATGGTGGCAAACATGGGTCATGTCATGTTTTTTTCATGTTTCAGAACCTCTAGAACACGAATTCAGTGGTCTCCGGAATTCATATATATATATAATATTATGGCCGTTTCCTTGTTAGCACGATAACTCTCGTAGAAGTTAATTTAGCGGAACGCGCTTTGGCACAAAAATCAGTAGTCATAAGACACCGGTCGGTATTGCATTTGGGCCAAATCGGTCAAGGTGGAGGGGGGGAAAATCGGGCTTGAAGTCGTCAAAAAATCACTAAAAATCAACAGTTGATTCTAGAAGCATCATATCCGGTACGTATACTCCATGTTAGACTAGCCTTTGATTCCCATTTTAATTTTTTGAAAAAGTCAAGGGGGAGGGGGTGGTGCCCCCGGGGTGGAAGTAAGTGTGTGGTCTTGTTAGCACGATAACTCTCGTAGAAATTAATTTAGCAGAACGCGCTTTATCTAAAAAATCAGTAGTCATAAGATCCCCGTCGGTATTGCATTTGGGCCAAATCGGTCAAGGTGGAGGGGGGGAAAATAGGGGTTGAAATGGTTAAAAAATCACTATAAATCACCAGTTCATTCTAGAAGCATCATATTCGGTACGTATACTCCATGTTAGAGTAGCCTTTGATTCCCATTTTAATTTTTTGAAAAAGTCGAAGGGGAGGGGGTGTTGCCCCTGGAGTGGAAATAAGTGTGTGGTCACGTTAGCACGATAACTTTCGTACAAATTAATTTAGCGGAACGCGCTTTGGCAAAAAAATCAGTAGTCATAAGACCCCGGTCGATATTGCATTTGTGCCAAATCGGTCAAGGTGGTGGGGGGGGGGGAATACGGCTTGAAATTATCAAAAAATCACTACAAGTCACCAGTTGATTCTAGAAGCACGATATTCGGTACGTATACTCCATATTAGACTAGCCTTTGATTCCCATTTTAATTTTTTGAAAAAGTCGAGGGGGAGGGGGCGATGTCCCCGGGGTGGAAGTAAGTGTGAGGCCTTGTTAGCACGATAACTCTCGTAGAAATTAATTTAGCGGAACGCGCTTTGGCACAAAAATCAGTAGTCATAAGGCCCCGGTCGGTATTGCATTTGGGCCAAATCGGTCAAGGTGGAGGGGGGAAAATAGGGGTTAAAATGGTAAAAAAATCACTACAAATCACCAGTTGATTCCAGAAGCATTATATTCGGTATGAAGATTCCATTTTGAAATAGCCTTTGATTCCCATTAAGTTCAGCTTAAACAAACCCGGCAGCAAACAGTACGAGGGAGGGTCAAACATAAACGAAAGAAATCATGGTCTCAACATTACTACTTCTGGAACGGCTTAGGGTGTCCGTATACAAAATGAAATGCACTCTTTCCGACCGCCAGCTGCCGGAGCGAAATTTTTATTTATTTATTTTTTCGGAGATTAGAAAAATGGCTCGTGAACTTGGTGCCCGGCGAAGTAAAGGCTCACAAAGAAGGAGAAGCCAGCTTTAAAAAAAAAAAACCATGTTGATATTGTTCTACGATGATCGTTGTAGATTGCAGTCATCGCAGAAAAACTGTAGCGGCTGAATTGAATACGAATATATCAAAGAAGAAAGGGCAGTCGTTTCTGGTACACCGAACACTGAATCCCACCAAAAACTTTAAAAAACACACACAGTGTAGTGAGCTCAACGTCCAGAAAATAAGTTTTCAAGGGTGATGGTGATACTCATAGTTTCACAAGTGCTGTACTCCGTACCCTGTGTTTCGAGTTTGCTTGTCACCCGAAAGTCATCAATTTCGACTAATCCCGGAAGAAACCAAACCCGACATTCGTGTGCTTTTGACGGTGGTCTCTGGAGGGTGTAAATGTGTCGAACACGTCTGTTATGACTTCAAAAGCATAATTTATTATAATCAACTCATAAATAAACGATTCAATTTGACTACACGAAGTGTTTTTACCGTGAGCTGCGCCGGAGTGAAAAGACATTTTGGTTATCTAGAATTCTAGAGAGAGGTGAGGAAAATAATGTTCATCTGAAGCCGGACGGATTCAAAAAATCAAGTAGCCCCTGTCGATTGCGAATCAGGTCTTCCCGACACTAATTATTACGAAGAGAAACTTAAAAAATATGTGAAAAACACTTATTGTATGTCAAACTGTCCTAGGGGTTGATGATAAGGTGATAAGGTTTATTATGAGTCGAAACTTCCCCGACAATAGTCTTAAAATACATTAGTTGCAATGAACCAATGCACACATGCGGTTTTTCTAGTCGCGGCACCGCTTTCAAATAAGTAGTTGCAGGGAACTCCAATTTCAAAATGTATATCCACTCGATTGAAGCTCTTTACACTTTGTAGAAATGAATTGGCGTTGGTATAGCCAAAGCTATATATCTTGGGATATATTAGTCCTTATAATATTGTCAATTAACAAGTGATTAGGACCTTTGTTCGGGTCAAAAGTGGTTTAAAAGGTACGAAGCTTCATCAGAGCTTCACACTTTGTGTGTTAAAAGAAGCCTCTGTTCCATTTTTCAATGCTATGTATTGGTGTTGCTATAGGCGAAATGTGCCGCAAATCAACCGCCGCCGCCGCGGCACCGCAGCTTAAAAAAACGCAAGTGTGCACTGGGCCCAAGTTCAAAAAATTGTTTTGAAGTTGTTAAACCTGGGGCCTTATTCCGAGTTGTCGGGAAAAACTCACGTGAGGTGGTTGCTATGGCGAGATAATAATACTATTTCTGATGAAGCGTCCTTGGATACCGCTTGCGGGATTATTTCCCGACAACTCTAACTAGGGCCCCTGGTCACTATTAGAATTACTCACTGAGGTGATTAAGGCAGATGATCCTAAACGAGGCTTTGGCGCCTGCCGGGTTCAAAGCCGAAGACAGAAAAATGTAATTTTGTGTTTTTACTCCAATTTTGGTAGACTACCTTCTCATCCACAACGCTGTTGGCATAATCATCAGAGATGATCTGTCCAGTTTGTTAATATGTAAATCGATTCGGTAGATGTCAGGGCATAAATATTATGTAGGTACCTATTTAAAAAAAAAAAAAAAAAAAAAAAAAAAAAAAAACCAACCACAAAGTTCTAACAAAAAAGCCTAAAAGACAAACAATCCATTAGTCACACAGGTCCCTTCACGCCTAAGATACTTTCACGCCGAACGAAATCTAAGGACAAATCAAGAGTTAAACAAACGCTAAATGAAACAGGAGCTCAGTCATTTTCCATCAAAAAATTAATTTTCCGGTCTATCGCAAAGCCTTGAAAAGCATTAGAAGTACAGCGGCCAGAATTTTTTTGCTCCCAGAAAACCGTGACCTTCGAAGAAATTTCAAAATGTAATCATTCTACGACAGCTCGACAGCACCGAAACATATTCAGTTGATTGAACAAATAAAAAAGAAAAGAAAAAATGCAGAAGATCCATTCAGGCGTGCCCTATGCGTAAATCACAGTTGACAGTTTTTTTTTTGTTCAAGAAAAACGTTTTACACTTCCAGGACTCTTGGAAGAGGAATCACTCCAAAAATAAGAATAATTCCGCTTGTGGACCACCAATACCACTGTGTCGAAAAAGCGAAGACGGTCATGACCTGCAATTTTTGCCTTTTTCCACTCTAAATTGAACAACGGTGTTTACAATTAGACAGGTTCTTCTTCCAACTTCCAGAACAACTCATTCCCAGTTAGATGCATACTTTTTTTTTCTTTCTTTCTTTCTTTTTTAAAAGTTGCCAAAGAGTTCGGCAATTTTAGTTTTCCTAAGGAAAAAGTTGCACGTGTGTGATTAGAGACAGCCAGGAAGCCCGGCATTGTGCGAAACATAAAACCATCAGAATTTCGTAGGCAAATAACTAATCGTGGTTCAGCTGAGCAAATGCTATTCGCCCGGTCTAATAGCTTTTCCAGAAACTTATAACAACCAGGGGTGCCAAGAAGGACATCATTTGTGTAATTAATCACAAATTACAGTGTACACAAATGCTTTAAAAAAAGAGGACCAATTATGAATTACCAAATATTTTTCACTTCCGCGAGTAATTACAAATTACAATTACTCTAATCACATAACTCAATCAAATAGCAATAAAACGTCTTCGGCACGCGATCTCTGGACTTGTTATTTTAAGTAAAGGAACGTACCTCGCCGTACCTAACATTAGAATCTAATGAACTGTTTAGCCTCAGACTGTCGTATAAGCATGGACCACAATCATTTAAAAATTGTATCAACAAAGATAACCCTTAGCCATGCTTCAATGGATATGGGTAGCCCGGTGGACCTGTTCGGGCGGAGCAGAAGATAGCCTACGCAGCCTCTCTGTATCCTCCGTCCAAACAGACTCGAGTAGAGAACCTTTACTACCAGGTCAGGTGAACTCACGGCCATATTGGGTTAGATAAAACTATCATAAATTTCTTGGTTATAAATAACTTCCTAGGAAACCCAGCTGACTCGCTTGCTTAGCGACTGCCTTTCGACCAATAGAATTTAGTTGAGGTAAGGTAACTATACAACCGAGTGAATCCACCCGACATTTTGGGGTAGATAAGTTGGTATTTAGTGTTTAGGAGGGGGTGCACGGAATTGGAAGTACTATGGAGTGTCCTACGAGGCTTTATCAACGATATGTAAAAGAACTGGATAGTTCATCACTGCTGATAAAGACCAGCTGATAATAGCCATCAAATAAGCTCCCATAGTGGATGAGAGGGGTGGAGTTTCAAAATAAGTGTCATATTGCCATAACTACACAAGGAGAGGGACAGGGTGATTGTTTACCAGGGGACGACCTGCCCCCTCCACACCCCTCCAGTCTTCTGTGAGCAATCCAGTTTTATATACAGGGTGGAAGGGGATAAGTGTGACAAAAATTTTTTGGTGATAGTAGGCCTCATTTGCGACCGAAATTACCATATACACCATGGTCCGAAAATCAATACCCCTCGAGATATGATTTTTCTAACGATTTTTAAGGCTTACATCATTTTTTTAAACTAACGGCGAGAAACTCACATTTAATTTGAATTTTTGCAACATTTGGTGATGGATTCGGAAAGAGCACACTATGTTCTGTCAGGATTAGTCATTTTCGATAGACGTTAACTATTTTATGTGCCCTTAAATGCGGCTCAAAGTCGTGCAAATCGGGGAATTAATTTTTTTCAAAAAAAGTCAGTCCCCGTTTTTCCACACTAAATCTGAGTGAACGGACAACCCGTGATTCAGAAAAACATCTTCAAAGTGTCCTTTACAAAAATAGTCATAAGCGTTTTCTTAGTTGTTTGGAGATTTTTCGTCAGAAATGACGATTTCTTGAAAAAAATAATGATTTTTCTCTTCAAAATTGCTTGTTTTGACCTGAAAAATTTGAACAAGTTTTGTGATTTTAACGTGATAAAAAGCACTAAAACCTCATCCAAAGCTATACGTTGAATCAAACGGATTATGCCCGCCTACCAAAGTAAAAAAAAATGTCGCTCGGGCAGCTGGGGTGTCGGACTGTCGGATAGAGTACATTTCACGAAATACGAATTTCGTTAATTTAACTAAATTTGCGATTACTTAGCAAGAATGGCTATAAAAATGTAGAGTAACAACGTGAAATGTTAATTAATGCCGAATAATAGCTAAATAACTAAAAACGTCGAAACTTGTAGTAGTGTAATGCACTTAACCCGACAGCCGGCGGCCGGAGCGACATTTTTTGTTACTTTGGTAGACGGGCATAATCCGTTTGATTCAAAATATAGCTTTGGATTACGTTTTAGTGCTTTTTATCACGTTAAAATCACAAAACTTGTTCAAATTTTTCAGGTCAAAACAAGCGATTTTGAAGAGAAAAATCATTATTTTTTCTAAGAAATCGTCATTTCTGTCGAAAAATCTCCAAACAACTAAGAAAACGCTTATGACTATTTTTGTAAAGGACACTTTGAAGATGTTTTTCTGAATCACGGGTTGTCCGTTCACTCAGATTTAGTGTGGACAAACGGGGACAGACTTTTTTTGAAAAAAATTAATTCCCCGATTTGCACGACTTTGAGCCGCATTTAAGGGCACATAAAATGGTTAACGTCTATCGAAAATGGCTAATCCTGACAGAACATAGTGTGCTCTTTCCGAATCCATGACCAAAAGTTGCAAAAATTCAAATTAAATGCGAGTTTCTCGTCGTTAGTTTAAAAAAAAGATGTAAGCCTTAAAAATCGTTAGAAAAATCATATCTCGAAGGGTTTTGATTTTCGGACCATAGTGTATATGGTAATTTCGGTCGCAAATGAGGCCTACTATCACCCAAAAATTTGTGTCACACTTATCCCCTTCCACCCTGTATAGTTGGGCTTTATTAAATTTATGATAATTTTATCTACCCCAATATGGCCGTGAGCTCACCTGGTAGTATAGGTTCTCTAGTTGAGGTGTAAATTCTAGAGAATATTTTGGGCTCACCTCAAAAGCCTCGTGGGACACTCCATAGTACTTCCACTTCCATGCACCCCTCCTACTCACTAAATATCAACTTTATCTACCCCAAAATGCCGGATGGGCTCACTCGGTTGTATTGACACCTTTCATAAATAGACCAGCGCTCATGTGGCGACTAAGTGAAACGACCTTTTGGGGTATCCTTCAATTTTCAATTGGGTTTACTTCAATAATTTTCTTTCTGATATTAGGTCTATTCGTTTAGGTCGTCCCGGACTACTCCGAGCAGCAAGAAATTCTGCAACCTCGCGGGTTATCATGTGAAATAACGCGAAAAAATAATGAAAGGTTAGTACTTTCAGTGCTAATAGTGCAGCTCCGGACGACAAACGAATAGACCTTCTGATTCTCACTACCACAATAAACTAAACAAAGCAATGGCACCGGTCAGATGTTACCCCAGATTGTTAGTTCATCTTAGCTCGGCAAGAGCGCTGATGTATTTATGAAAGATGTCAATAGTTTCCTTACCTAGACATTCCTATAGATTTTTAATAAGATAATATAAATAACAGAGATTCAAGATTTTTAATCTTAGTAACTTTCATTAGTAAGTATATAACATACATGTATCTAAAGTGAGTTTGAGACAATATTTTCTTCCGTGTTTCAATAGTGGCGCATGGCGCATCAAAGAGACCATCCTCTCTTTAATAGATAATTGATTTTCTTTCTACGACTCTTCTTGAACTATACAAATCCTTTTTCCCCTACATTTTTGAATGCGCACACGCAGGTTAAAAAACAAGTATTGGATGCTCTCCAGGTTTTTTGTATATCCGAAGACGTTGCCACACATAGCAAGCCATTTTCCTATATCCGGTGGGTGGGAGGCAGAAAGGATATTTCAACACTTTACACCAGGATAAAAAAAAATTCCAACGTGACGATTAAAGATTAATAAATTGCTCAAGAAACATTGAAGTGTATAAGCATACCATAACTTCAAGAAATGAACATTGTGCATGCAGGACGCAAATATAGGTAGTGCCCCCTCCATCGTCCTTTGAAAGGCTGACACTTACGAAACTACCAAAATTATGTGACTACACTTTTAACCTTTAATTTGTTCCAGTGTTACGAGCCTATCGTTACTAAACTAAACACTTACTGGGGAGCAAGGCATCAACGCGACGCCGGAAAAAGCAATCCATAAAATCAAAAAAGCTATATCGAACCGATAGCCCCAATTACATGAGCCTATTGTCTTTGATGATTTTCTTAGCAGGGAAAACAAGAACATTAAAGTCCTACGCTTTTTATGGGCAAGGCACCAACATTATTGTTAAACCGTTTGACCCTTTTAGTTGAATCTCGGAGTTTGTTTAAGACTAAAATTTGTTCACGAAGACTAGTGTTGTACGTTCTTATCGCTTGTAATTGATTATTCCAATATTTCTTGACATTCACTTCATCGCTGGAATTCAAAGGAATGAGTTATGGGGATTTGGATAAGTCATTAAGTAACGGGAAATTAGGCTATAACGATGTAATTTTCATTACTATTGCCCGAAATTATGAATAATTATTATTGTCGTTATAATCCCAAAGTATCAGGCATTATTGGAAGCACGATTTTATCACGAGGATCCGTAGGGAAAGTGGTAAATGACCGCCTTTAAAATACTTTTGGAACTTGTTTTGATTCTCGTACATCGCCCTAATTTTGTCCCGTCTATTTATTCGGCATATCATGAACCCAGAGAATAGTACGACATTTCAACCAGTCAGTCATTGACCCAACTACAATATTTCACAGGTGGAACTTTCACTTATGGATTGAAATGATTGCAGAAGTGAAAGAATATGCAGGCGAGTAATTTTCAGGTAAGCAAAGGAAATACCTATACCTCGATAAGGTATGAAATACTTCATCAATTTTATTGTTTGTTGCAAGAAGTTGTGAAAAGGGCAACCTTTTAACAAAAAATGATATTTTGGACCAACAACAGTCCACTCATCCCTAGAAAGAGACATACGTGAGAAATACAAAATAAAAGTGCATGGACGAATTTAGTTTGTTTGAAACAGTGGTGAGTGGCGGCTGAGAGGGTTGAAGATGTTAAGGGCTGATTAATCTAGATATTTTTTAATTTCCTAGAAAACGCGATGGGGCGTATTTGACAATTGCAAATCCTCATCGTTCCTCATGTAGATAAGTATAAATTGGTAAGTCTATACCAAGGCAAAGAGCGAAATTGACCCTTGATTTTGAGGGGAATTATGCGGGAAGTAAATAAATGTAGACGCCCGAATTTACTCTATATAAGCTCGTAAAACAGAAACTTTCGACACAATCTCTAAACACTTCCCTCTGTTTAGAGAACTCATAGAACAATAAGCAACGCCGGGGCGAAAAAATACAATTTCCAGAGATCAGAAGTTGTAATAAAAGGGTCTTGTGAAGAGGGACAGGGGCCGAAGAAAGGAAAATACGTATCTCGAAGCACGCCATCATTTTGCAACCTATACAAGAGAGACCATATAGGAACAACAATATTCAAAACAGAAGCAACTAAACCGGATTCAATTTCAGACTCTCGTCTTTGAAAAAAAGTCACAACGCCCTTGAACGCGGAACACGGTCAGTTTTGCGGCCTTGTTATTTAAAAAAAATCAACGGCTTGAAACTTGTTGAATAAATCATACCTTCCTACCCAATGTGCAAGCGAAAAAACTGCCAAGCTTGTAGGACTACCACAACTACGAAAAATGACGTTTTCAGAGAGAGAGAGAGAGAGAGAGAGAGAGAAAAACAAAAAGCAGGCACAATAACGCCATTGCAATCCTTCAATTAAATTAACTCCCGTTTCTTCCCCGTCGATTAACGTCCCGAGACGAGGATAGAAACAATGCCCTGTCCGCGGAAAAATCACAATGAATCACGCTTCACGTTCCTCAAATTCATAGCGAATTAATGAGCTTGAAGGACTTGGCTAACGAACAACGAGGAGGTCAGGAAGTCCTTTGTCTTCACGATTGAAGAAGAAATGAATTCAAGATGGGTTCAACGGGAGATATTTTTAGTTTTATTGGCGGCCTTGGTATTTTCTTATGTGGGCCAGTTCTCTCTTCCGTTCGACCACACCTTTACAACGTTTTGAGAGGTAATTCATGTCCTATTATTTGAGCAACATATGGGAGGAGGAGTACACAAACGGAACGGCGTGAGTAGAGATTGACCACTGCCCCAAGGGGGGCACGGTTCTTCAATTTATTTTTTGTGAACCAGACGAGCGCGCTGAGGACGGCACCAATGTGCTGAAAGCGCTGTGCGAGTAAATACAAAAAATATATAATTCCAAACTGAGTGGAGAAGGCAATCTTTTTAAAGTAGTCGAATTCAACAGTCGTGCACAACATTGCTCACACGAGAGACTCTGAACAGCATAAAACTAACCGAGAGCCACAAAAAACAACGAAATCAAGCCATTTCCACAAAATGTTGAGTGCTGCAACATCCGCGAAACACATTTGCTATATCCCTCTCGCTATCAGTGAAGTATACAGCTAATGAGACCGGGGAACAAAATGTTTGTTTCTTTGGCGTGGGGGAGGGGAGGCACTTAAACTGCTCTGTCAGGTCTTGTATTGAAATAATTCTAGGTAAATATCATTACACATATTTTGGAAACAAAGTGGGTCATCGGAGCATTCGAAATAATGCATAGGTAACTTGAGTCTAACAAGTCTTGCCTTTACGGAAAACTTCTCGCAAACGGTGTATCACAACCATTTTCACCCTCAACTCGCCATCCACCGCCGTCATGGGTATAGTCCGAGCCTATTCTAGAGCTATTCGAATACCCAAACAAGCGAGGAAAGAGGCTCACCGAATCTCGACGAGAATCGCGATGACGAAACGGGAACTGACGATGTTGCGGCTTGGCCAGCACTAGCATTGACCGAAAATGGACTGGGAGAGGTGTTGGGGTATGACACAGCAGAAATTCAGAGTAAAAGCGCATTTCAGAAAGATTCAAGTTTCACAGCCCTCTATGCTACTCGGCCATTGTCCCTTGCTCTCGTCAGATTGTTCCTACTAAGGGTTGTCGCCAACATCTGTGCTTGAAATGCGACTATTTTGGCCAATGAATCTGTGTCACCTTTTCACTTGCGCCTATCTTATCTGTTTCAACGATTTTTAAAAAAATACTAGTTGACTTTTTCCTTTGCATAAAGCTGCAGCCGTAGGAACCTACATTGTCTGACTTCCCTAGTTGAGGTTAGTCAAAAACGGACCGGTTTCGGCTGCTCGCCATCTTCAGAATTTGGTTTTCCAAATGCAAACCATATGCTCAAGATGGCGAACAGCCGAAACCAGTCCGTTTTTGACGAAACTCAACGGGGGAAGACAGACAATGTAGGCTCCTACGGCTACAGCTTTAGCATGCTTTATCCACTAATCCTCGTAGTTTAAGCGCTTCTACTAACAATTCAAATTTTTCCTTTGAGAAAACTCACATTGGCAACAGCGAAGATGGCTACGAAACACTTATTTCGAAAGGCATTCATTACTTCTTGCGGCCCAACGCTATCAATATCACCCTGAGAATAGCAGTGTTACAAGTCAAAAATATCGAATTTCGAGTTATACCTCTAGGTAGGTTGGTCTGGGCAAGCCCTACACTAAAATAGTTGTGTGCTATTTCTAGGACGGCCAGGTAACGCTTGGGAGCGGTAGTTACACTACTATTTCTCACGCAGAAGCGGTTAATCAATCGGAGTAGCAATGCTACTTCTTCATTGTTCCGGCTTCGATCGAGACCGAGAGCCCATCGCGGAGAAATTAAGCCGCGAGTACTGTTACTTTTTGAGTTGTTACACTACTCTCCCAGTAAATTAAAACTATTTTCGAGTTGTTCCTCAACAATCTGTGACGACTAGTCAGAAATAATTGATATTTTCTGGAATAGTAACGTTACAACTCCCAACTTTTTTTAAAATTTATTATAAAAATTATTGAAACAATTTTTTCGAGTGCTCGTTTGGTTGGGATAGATGGATGAGCCACCATCAAATCACCAGGAACCTCGAACTATGTTTGAAATAAATATATAATGGATCTGCTAACAAAGTCTTACATTCAAAACTTCAAATGTCGATTCCCAACAAAGACGATTTTTCATTTGTCACACTGCTATTCTCAGGGTGCGATATGTAGTACTCGTCCCTTCCACCAACAACGAGTAGGGAGGGTTGAACAAGTAAGTTCAACTTTCTGTGATAGAAACAGCGCGGGATCCTGTACTATACTCTACAGGAGAAAACTAGCGTAAGCAACCCATGAAAAAAGTGTAATTTATTGGTCATAGGCTCATAGGATACACAATTGAGGCGGTGTAGGCTTTAGGCTGCATTCATACCAGAGCGATACAATATCGCCGACGCGACGTGAAAGTACCCAATACGGATATACATATAAACAACTGGAACTGACTTACAGTGGTGTGATTTCATCATATCGAGTTGTTTTCGTCAGTTCCAGTTGTTTCTATCAGTCCTAGACGCTTTCACGTACGTCAGCGACGTCGAACCGATAGAACTACGTCTTAGCGATACGTAGGTGTTATGTGGTGAACATACTATAGAGCGATATCGTCAGTTCATTAAAATGAAGGGAATGTCCCCAAGGAGATGAGATCACAAGCGAGAATGAGACCAATCTGGTCTTACTAAGAAATCAGACGATCAATTGAAAAATAAATTAAATGTCATTCAAGCGATTGAATAATAATTTCCCACACTATCCATATTTGGCGATTTAATGGAAGACATCATGAAAAAGATGCACTTGCACTACGTATAACTTTACTAGAAGTTACGCAGATTTCGTATAACATGAGTCACATAAGGTTTAAGAAATAACGGAATAATTAATTCATTATGTACCCGGAAATAATGTGCCCGTTGATTTATCGTCGCCCAAAGAGGCACTATACCTACAGTCAAACATATAAGACAATATGCAGAATTTGAAGTACTTTTGCGCTTTCCTGTCGAATTTCATTCACCACGTTATCACTAGTGGTAACTCGATAGAAAGTAAACTCGTCATAGGTATTTTTACGACACATGTCGTAAAAAAATAGCGAAGATTTTTTTGCCTGCACAGGTACATACATACTTTAATCACAAAAACATGAGAAAATCAAAATGTCCTCCAGATTATTTTGTTCACTATGGTTATCGGTCTATCATCAATAGGGGTAATTTTTAATCATTTTACATTTATGGTGCAGAATTACCGGGTGAAATATTGCCCTCTGTTATTTAAACATCCTGTATATATCACTTATGCATAACATAATTCGCCGGAATACTACCCCTCCCCCCCACTCACGTCAAACCGTATGTGCCCACCAAGAATCAACCAATAATATTCAAGAAAACTTGGTCGGTACCCAAATGGTGTCCTTTTCCATTTTGAATTCATCTATTGATAAACACTGCCTCTGAAATCTCACGCCTCCGTTGATAAATTGTGCTCACACACAAGGGGCCCCGGCCATGTATGAAGTTCGAATCTAATCTGCACGCGTTGTTGTGCGAATAAAACGCAGAGTTGGAAATTCTAAGGTGTTCTTTAGAACAAGTGCAGAATTGTCGTCCATTTCGGCTGCAAATTCTGCATTCCAATCGATATATCCAAATGAGATGTACATTTTCTCGTTAAATCGTATTATGCTATCACAAACTCTATGATAAAACACGGATTGGTTAATTGGTGTGTTACTTCTATGCGGAGGCTGGAGACTTTACAGAAAAATTCAGCTAAATGAGTACACCAACCCGGCATTGACGACTGTGAAACACTGAACACGATCGTCTCGTTCCTACCCGTGCACGGCACACTCGCAAAAGCTACTCGGTTGGTGTAATTGGGCCTTATGCATGTAAACTTGATTATCATTATCTAGCTACGTACATACATAATTACTTTGAAAAGGAAACTACATTCTCTCCCTCATAGGCGTATTATTTTTCCTCCACCTTTGATATAGATCACTTTTATTATTAACTGAGATGCCTACTCAAGAAAGAAAGAACTCTTGTCCAGTAGCTTTTGACCGGACAGTCTTTGTTCGGCTTTAGTCAATCTACGTCTGCAGTCGCAAGCCCATTTTATTTTGAACACAGCGACCTCCCCGTAGAACGAAATCAATACTTCCTCGTTAAAAGAATGAATTCAAAGACGAATCTCGACTAATCAAAAGATTCTATCCCGTGAGAAGTTTAATGCAAAAGATTCAACAGTGTTCGCTCTGTCCGCTTTTAATTACACAGTATGCATCTGTGCATACTGCAGCCATAAATTCCCACGTTAACCTCCAACCATTTAAACTATTTTCATTGCCAAACGATGTTGAGCAAATCTAAGAGAACAATACTTTATTAAAATGGAAAAATATCCTTCCGTTTCCGCTCTTTACGTCACTCTCATTGATAAAGCACGGTTTTGTGATGGTTCTTATAATGAAAGGCATTCCTGCTCTCAGTTGTTCGGATAAAACTAAACTCAGAAAAATAGAACATTATTAAGCGAACCCAAGACAATCATTTGCAGCTGTAGACAGTCTATTCAGAGAACAAAAAGAAAAAAAAATGAAAAACCACATTTTGTGAAGTGCTGAAAAAAAAGAAAATATACAAGTGATTTTCTAATGGTAGAAGAAGTAAGCCGTTCGAGCTCGTTCACCCAGCCTCTTCACATACTTTGGATCATTGACCGCGTGTACCGGAGGTTTCGAAGTTTCCGGCCATGTTAATTGTACTTTTTTTCTTCTTTCTTTTTCAAAGTGCGAATTACCCCAGGAGTTAACTACATAGTTTTACTTTTAGTTTTCCATTATTTTTCAACAACGATTGACATAATTATAACTCCGGATAGTAATTATTTCAAAACATCCGACAAATATGTGTACCTTTTATTTCGGTGAAAATGAGCGTCTCCCTCTCATGTACTCATGCACACATATAGGAGTAATATAAGTGAGACCGGGAACGTTGTGGGTGTTTCCTGTAGGGGACAATTGATAATGGTCAAACATTTTTGAAAAGTACAAATTATTGTAGAGTCCAACTAGAATTTTTACCAAGACGGTGAGGGTGCGTTGGGAAATGCCGATGTTATCATAACACTACAGTACGAACCCGTACCCCCCCCCCCTGTATGAACCCGTCGTCGCGCCTCCAGGCTAAAGCTCTTGGTCAACATGATAACACTTCTGTTTCTTGAGAATTTCATTTCGTGAACAGTAACTTTTAGGTTATATTTGGTAATCGAAAAAGCGGAAAATGGTCAGTATTAACGAACGCCACGTACAATTAAAAAACACCACAGTCCCTGGGAAACCAGTACTCCCGGGGGTCTTTTGAAGATCTTCCACAGTCCGAAAAAAAAAATTATTAAGAGATCTCGTAAAATTAATTTGCACGCGTGACTAGATTTCCACCAGAAAGGCGAATTCTCAAATTGCATTTCTCTTCGCGGTTGCTTCTCGAGATATTTCGATCGCACTAGCGTGAGGAACTAGCATGATTTTTAAAACATATGTGTATGTATATTTTATTTTGGTTTAGGGCAATGAGCAAAATACGATGGTTCTATAACTTCTCCACGTTTTGAAATAGCTTTGTTACGATTTGATGAAAAACTGCAAATTAGGGTATGTGATAAGACAATTATGGAGCGTCGGGGAGGGGGGACAATAGTCGTCACGTGAATAGTGCTGACACCTCAAACAAATTTGAACGTGGAAAGACCAAAAATTCACATATACAGATTTATGTTGAAAATTATTGCATGAGCCCGTATTACGTCACGAACAATAAACACACTAACAACTTCAAGTTTATTAACAACTTCAAGCTTAATTATGGGCAAAATGAATCGTTGTAAAATACTTTCACTAGAATTCTTACAGTTCTCAGTTTCGACAAGTGATTTAAAGAAATATTTTTGCTATTTTGGACCCGTGCAAGTGCCTCATTCATTCGTTGACATGCGCAAATTATAGCAAAGTGTGTTTTAAAAAGTACCCGCCTTATGTCAAAAAGCAGCTCCCACCAAGAAAGTAAATAATTTTCGGTTTAAAATTCAAAAAAATCCCGGACAAAACTTTTGAAACTAACTAATCGATTTATTGACCACCTCAAGCCGAGCTCCATCAACTGAGAAACTACAAAAATATTGTTATAATAGTGAGCAACACCGATAACAATCAAAGACAAGCCGTTGTTAGTTTGTCGCGGGCCTTCCCTTTTGAGATGAGCAGGGGGTAAGTGGGAACCAAATAAACAATTAGCATAGGGGATTTTGAGATTCATTGAAGCCTGGCTGAACTATACATAATAGAAAGTGATTGGGTGCTTACATAAAATAGCTTCATTCCATTGATTGTTTTAAACGAATCATTGACAATTTGAGAAATTTTCTCTGCGTCAAGCGTTGAGTTGGTCTTTGTCAAGGACGCTCACGCCCAGCTTAGTTAAAGAAAATGCACGAATCAAAAAGTCAACGCAAAGATTGTCTACGTAAGCTCTGTTTTAGGCAGGCTAGAAGAAAGATGTGCCACGGACAGCCATACAAATCATTAAAAAACTCGTGCATAATGAAGCTCTGTATCGACGGCGTTTAAAGGGCAGTTGGAAACACAACTTTTTTGTTCTGACGTCTAACCTCCTCCTTTTGTGGTCTACGGGAAACGAAAGCAAAGAAATCGAGACTGGAGTTTTTATACTTCTACATAAAAAAATTAAGCGATTCGTACAATCAATAGTGAGTTCAAAAGAGCATATATGGAAGGTGGTCCACTCCACTTGGCCTTCCGTATGTACAAGAGAGTTGCATTCAGCAGAAAAACCTATCTCCATCACTCATTAACAAGCAAAGTGCGTTCCTTTATTCTATATTCACAAGTGCACCAATAAAATTTAATACTTTATAATACCCACGAAATCCTGGCTTGGCTAGCGTTCAAAATAGTGGTTGGCATTTAGAAAATTATAAAACGCAGCAGTGTTGCCGAAATAGAGGAGATGAGATGGATTCCTAAAGAAGATGAAGCGAAAACAATACGATCAATATTTCAAACAATTTCGTAATAATAAAAAAACAAAAATAATAATACTTATTAGGGAAAGAGAGCGCAGCAGTAGTACCAGAGGATAAGTGATTTCTGTAAAAATAAGTTGAGAAAAGTTGGAAGTCAAGTATCATTTTCTGCTCCTTGACATTTTCCGTCTTCCCAAGTGGGTCTCAACTCCTTTTAATCCCAATCGGGCAAAGCAACCCGATCAAAGTAGCTCCTTATTAAAGACCTAAGGGCCCAAACACACTTGCGTTTTTTAAACGCGGCGATTAAAAAAACGCGCCCGCGTGAAAAATGCAACACATAGAACTGTATGAGAACGAACACACCAGCGTCTAAAAAGACGCCGCGTTTAAAAAAACGCAACTTGTTCTATTTTCGACGCGGGGCGTTTAACGCGTTCAAATTTGAAACACAAAGAAATGAATGGCTTTGCACACACTTGCGTTCGTCTAGGCGCGTTTTTAGCGGACTTTTCATTTTGGCCCCCAATAAAATTTTTTCGGTTGCTTGGTCGGAAACCCCCAGCATCTTCTCGTTCAATCCTTTTGAATCGTTCTTCAGTTGTGATTTGAACGCTGGGCTCTGAGCTTGTCTGTAAAACTGGGGTTTCAATGAGTCAAATCCGCGAAAATCCGTAAACTTAGGATTAGCAGGACCTAAAATGTCGAATTTTGGGTTTTGAATAAGCCAAATCAGGCCATTTGGTTTTTGGAAAAAACAAAATTAATTTTCTGAGTCAGCCAAACCTTCTATTAAGAGCTAAATCCTCCAATCACGGCCTGAGTCAGCAGATTTTACATGTATTGGGAGAGGTACCCTCAGGTAACTGCGAAACTTGTCATATCTCAGACACGTTAGGACACACCATAATGGAGTGCGATTCTCACGTTAATGACCGGAATTTATTTTTTCAAAACCTAAGTAAACTTATCACAAGTCCGTTTAATTATCAAACAATGCTGACGTCCAATTCCATTCCGGTTTACAAGATCCTGTGTATTAATCTTATTAATTTGATTTTTAAAAAAGAGCTTAATCCACAAAATTGTGTTATTCATGAGGCGAAAATACCCAAAACTGGGCTTCGAAGGAGCTAAAAGTAAAAAGAAATTGGGGTATGAAAGAGCGATAGTCCGTAAAATTGATTTTGCATGTGCAGAAAACGATGCTTTATGCAATGAACTTGGAACTTTGGTTAGTGATAATAAGACTGGACTGTGAAGTAAAATTGTGTACCCTTCCAGAAACTTTGGATGCTATGTCGTACTTCCTACGCTTAAGATGCTAGGCCGACTTTTTGGTGAAAAAGTGCCTAAAACAGTAAAAATGTGCCTCGACCATAATATTTCGCTCTTGTCAAGTGAGGCGAGGAGACTAATTAGGCATTTTTATAGACTTGTCTCATAAGTTCGCGAAATTCCCCGACTTTCCCAGTATTAGAAAATTCCCAGACGATTCCGGTTTTCATGATCGGTTGATTTGCGCTCAATGTCAGCATAAACTGGATCTTGTTATTTCACGAGACAATAAGGAGTATTCACCATTAACTAGGACGATGCGTTTTACAACTGGAAGTTCCGGTTAGTAGTTGCGCATGCCCCCCCCCCATCCATTTTTACAGGTACATATAGAGAATTCTCATTACCAACTTGTATTTCCTCCTTTGTGTTTTAGAACCCGTAGTTCTATTAGTATTTAAGATGCAATTTTATCTCGCTGCGCTGTCGGTTATTTTAATTTGATTTCCATAACAATAAGAAAGCAGTTGCAGTTTATAAGCATGCAGCAGCATGCAGTTTATAAGCGTCAATATCACAGACTGCGAAAATCCTTGGTCGTCGAATAATAAAAAGGAATTCCATGTTCAAGTTACGGCGAATAGGGATGTGTCAACAATGTGGTCCATTTTTTTGCCCTCGGAGAGAAACACAAGGTGGTCCCAGTTTGGATGAAAGTACACCAAAAATGGATTGAAACATTCTTTTTTGGATAATGACCTATCATGCTTTGCTTTTCAAGTTTTTTTCCCCCATGAGAGAGCGAAGTTTTATCCAAAAACCACTAAAAATTGTCTACTCAGTCACTGATCACAAGAGAATTCGGGTTTTAGACTATGAATTTTCTTTTCCCTTCAGATTTCCCTCGACAACTGTCAATTTCGCTCGAGCTGTCAATTGCGTCTTTAAAACTGTCTTGAAGAGCTCTCAATTTCACCCCCGAAACTGACAGTTTTGACTGGGAGTCTGTCAATTTCCTCCTACATAACAAAATATCAAAAGATCTTGATTTCAAGATTCAGCTGCTGACCATTCGGGATCACAACATGGGGGATTTGAGCCACTTCACCTGAAACAGTCGAGTACTAAAAACTCCAACAATCACGCCCTATGAACTATCAATTTCGGCCCGGAAACTGCCAATTTCACCCCCCAAAACTGTTATTTTTATCATGAATAACAGTTAATATTGTCTCAAAAACTGTCAACTTTATCATGAATAACAGTTAATATTGTCTCAAAAACTGTCAATTTCGTCCTGGAAACTGTAAATTTACTGTTGAAACTATCAATGTCGACCTAACTCTGTCAATTTTACCCTATAAACGTGTTAATTTCGTCCATGAAACTGTCAATTTCATCCTATGAAGGTCAATTTTCTGAGCTAAGGGGTTTCAAGCCCCTTTACCGGAAACAGTTGAGTACTAGACACTGTCAAGTTCATCGTTAAAAATCATTTAAAAACTGTCAATTTCACCCTGCAAACTGTCAAATAAATGTTCAAATCAGTCGATTTCATCCTGGAGGCTATCAATTTTGTTCTTTTAACTGTCAATTTCATCCTGGAAACTTAATTTCGTCTTTTAAACTGTTAATTTCGTCATAGTATTGTCAATTTCATCCTAGTATTGTCAATTTCGTCCTAGTATTGTGAATTTCGTCCTAGGGCCTTATTCTCTAACATTGAAATCTCATTCTTGAAAATGAGAAAACTGAACGGAAACATGATTTTTGAAAAAAGCAATGATGAAAAAAGTTAGTGAATAAGGCCCCTAATCAATTTCGTCCTCGAAACAGACAATTTAGACGCCAAACCTATCAAAGTCATTTTGAAACTGCCAATTTCGAACAAGAATCATTCAAAACTGTCAAATTTGTCATTAAAAACGGTCAATTTCGTTCTAGAAATGTCCATTTCTTCACCCAAACTGTCAATTCAGTCCTGGAAACTATCAACGGACATAAGTCCCAAAAAAATCAATTCTGTTCTAGAAACTGTCTATTTTGTCCAGAAAATTGTAGATTTCGTCGTCAAGACTACCAATGTCGACCTTCAAACTGTCAATTTCGTCCTGGAATCTGCCAATTTCACCCCAGAAACTGTTAATTTCGACGTTCAAAACTTAGTGGGGCAGCTGACCACTTCTGGATGTGTGGTTAAGCAAGTTAAGTTAAAATCCAACAACATCGTCACACTTGCATCACCAAAATGTACTCAACTCTGGCTCAGCAAAAAGCCAATTTCCCGGATTTCACCCTCCAAACTACCAATTTCGTGTTTCTTTTGTGCTGATACCCCAATTTCGCGGGGTGGCCTAATTCAAGAGCCACTTATGTGGTTTTCGCACACTAAAAAACCATTTTTACAACTCTGCCTCACTAAGAAAACAATTTCTGAGATTTCGATCACTAAGAAACCAACTTTCCTGATTTTTCTTGCTGAAAAATTAGCTATTTTCCTGGATCTGGCTCACTAAAAAACTAATTTATTCATTTTTCTCCCTAAAAAAAGCAATTTTGCAGCTATCGAACAATAACGATGCACTAAAAAAACCAATTTATCGGAGTTCATCCCCTAAAACACCAATTTTACCGGACCGGATTTAGGCCAAACGCCACACCAAGGGCAATTTTACGGTGAAATTGTCAATTTCAAGGGGGAAAAAAACGTACCTATCAGTTTCACGAAGAAATCGTCGATTTCAAAAGGAAATTGTCTCTTAAGAAAAAGGTCGTAAAAAAAATTGTCTGTTAAGAAAACTTGCAATTTTATGGGAAATCTGAAGCTTATGAGCTAATGGTTGATTTTTATGAGGAGATTTGCACTTTAAAAGGTGTCAATTCAATGAATAAATCGCCAGTTTCATAAGGAAATGGTCGATTTCATGAAGAAATTGCTACTTTTTAAAAGAATTTTCAATTTTATAAGGAAATGGTTAGTTTGAATAGGATATTGTGAATTTCAAGAGGGAGTCGTAAACTTTATAGGAATAGTGAATTTTATGAGGAAATGAGGATGTTTCATGGGTCCGAACTTATTCATAAATCTATTTTTTGAGGTTTATTTATGGTAAAATAGAGCATAAATCGTGATCCGTTCATAAAATAATACAACAGTTAGTAAATACGCGATTTTTGAAGTTTTAGGTCATTTAAAACACGCCAGCAAGCATGTTAGTGTCATATGCGCCTTCCGAAAAAAAATCACCTGTAACGTAGCTGTCGGAGAGCGGTTTGTTGTGTTTCTGTGCCTTATTTTCTACTAGAGCTCTCCAATAATAAAATAATGGAGGATTATAAACAGATGAGCTATTTAGAGGCATGAAAAGGGCAGAGAATACAAGGGATATCACGTTGCGGAAAATGCACGTTTTGGCGGGATTTCAAATATGCCAACTTTCGTTAATAAATAAAAAATAAATCCGAAGGGTTTTAAATTTGTATTTATTTAAAAAATTTATGGAAGGATTGATGTGCCTAATCGAAAAAATATATTTTTGGAAAATTTGAACCTTCTCAATAGTTTTATTGTTGGTCCTTGAAACCTACTAAATGTATTTTGCCCCTATACCGGCGTTCGTAAGCGGCGATCGTTTATTTGAGCTTTAAACTTGAAATTTTCAGTAGAAATTGCCGATTTTATGCGGACATTGTCAATTTTATGAGGAAACTGTCAATTTCATGAACAAGCAATTTTTTGTATTTCTGTTGCCAGCAAACCAATTTCGCTGGGTGGCCCAACTCAGAGACCTATGAAACTGGTTTTTCGCACTAAAACCCGATTTCAGCCGTTTTGACTCAATAAAAAAGTAATTACCCGGGTTTCGCGTACTAAAAACCCTAATTTTGGTGGTTATACTCGCTGAAAACCATTTTCGCGGGAATGATTCACTGAAGAACCAATTTCTCGGACTTTGCTCACTAAAAAGTGTATTTCAGCTACAAATAATTTTCCACAATAACAAGCCATTTTGACGGGTTTGGCTCACCGAAAACAAAAGTTTTTGGAGTGGTTGGACTTCCTTTTGTGGTTGGACCCTTGCTACATATTGGCCTTGCTTAAGCCTTGCCGTGGCTTGGAGCTTATTCAGACAATGGACACCGTGTGTGGGAAACTTCTTGCGGATCTTTATGCAAAGCACTGTGCTGTGCCAACACAATGACAACCGGGAGTGACACCGGAAATCCGTCTTGATTTTCGGATTCCCCGTGCCGAGAAACTTCAAAATACGTGGTTTTGTAAATTTTTAATTTTTCATCAATTTAAAGGGGGGATTCACCGGCCGATTTTTAGGCTGAATCAAAGTCCCCGGGACACCGTTCGATTGCAATTGCCTCTGGAAAAACGAGCCAAAGAGGTCAAAAGATGAGATGGGTTGAGGTAGAACGCGCGGATTTTTGGGTTCGTCGTGTCAAAAACTCGGCACTACTAGCCGTGGGGCATGACAACCCATGCCTTCCTTCTCCACCCCTGAACTGAGTTCACTTCATTCGGGACGCGCATATTTTTACCAAACGGTTATTTCACGTTACATAGGCACATAGTTGTTTAATGTTGGTGCCTTTTTCACTTTTCCCGTTTCCGGGCTTTGAGGTTTTTATTCACAGACTCAGGCCCATATTCATAGTCGCTACTTAAGTTAAAAATTCTCGTAAGTAAAAATCAAATCAGTTGTTGTTGGAAAAAAAAATCATCTGTTTAGACGTCCACTTAGGGAAATTTAAGTTTAAGAAATAGTGAGTTATTGCATAACCGTCTGACGGTTAACGTTAACGGTTATGTGACGTCATGATAAGCGTGAAATGCAAATTTTGAGTTTAAGCGTTAATGACAAACGTTTAAAGACCAGTATGAGGATGTGTTTTGTTAATTTGTTTGAAGCAATTAAGTGCATCTATGCCCTACCATGTGTTCATCTTTTAGCGCAATAACTCTTTTTTGACCGACACAAACGGCTACGCTTGCGTGACATCACATAACCGTTAAGGTTAACCGTCAGACGGTTATGCAATAACGCCCTAATGTCTATGAATACGGGCCATAATTTCTTAAACTAAAAGCCTAAGGCCCGTATTCATAGTCGCTACTTACGTTAAAATTCTCCTAAGTAAAAATCAAATCAATTTTTGTAGGGAAAAAATCATCTGTTTTATTGACGCTCACTTAGGGAAATTTAAGTTTAAGAAATATCTATGAATACGGGCCTAAGGGCCTAAGGGTGGGTTTATCAATCACCGGATTTCTCATGGAATGGCAATCCCTCGGATAACTTTGCATTACTGTTTACAAAAGGGCCCATAGCAACCAGACTTATCCCAGCTTTGTATGTAGCATAAGTGCATTGATAAACGCACCTTAAGTGGGCGTCGAAATAGATGCTTTTTTCGCAACAAAAACTGATTTGATTTTTACTTAGGAGAATATTTTAACTTAAGTAGCGACTGAATCATATGAATACGCGGGCCTCCTTAATTTTTCGATATTTCAATGATCGGAGATTGAGATCTTCTTTGCCACAGAAACTGTGTAACGTGAGGTATTGTTAGTTGCGATGGGCAGAAGGGTCATGGCCCCCTCCTTAAGGGGGAGTGTGTTTCCTCGACCCCCCTCCAATCATACCTCGCCTACTCGGCTTTACGTAAATTATCGCCGTATTTCTTCACCAATCCTGGATTTCAAGGGCTCATTTAAATCTTCAGGGAATCCCGCAGAACCGTACGATTTTCTTTTTCCATATTTCACCCCTAAAATAACTATAAAACGCACATAAACTTTTACTTTGAAAATTCACACTCTTTCGACGACTTGGATAGGAAAGCAAGATTCTACGGTTGTGCGGAATTTCCTGAAGATTTAAATGAGCCCTTGAAATCCACGATTGGTGCATTAAAACGGCGATAATTTACGTAACGCCGAATAGGCGAAGAATGATCGGAGGGGGGGGGGTCGAGGAAACACATGAACATCTCTGGATCCGCGCCTGTCAATCATGGACCGCTCACCCCCTAGAGAGGTGTAGCGATGAAATGGAAATTGGACCCAGCGTCATAAGACATGTTTTGTTGCATTTTGGGTACCGTCGCCCCCTTTTTTTTTTGTCCAAACAAGTACACCAGTCGTACAGTTGTGAACTAACTTGTGAGCTTGAGAAATACATACAAAATTGAATGGCTCAGCGGCTACTCAACATGAATGATTGGCGGAACTCAGTAGTTTTCTCCCTTATCGGTGTACAGAAACTTGTTTATTGAATTTCTTTTTTAAAATGTAAGTCACAAGTGAAATCAACGCTAAAGTAGATTCCTTTGACTTGAAAGAAGGAGTGGCTGGTCATAGATAAATATCTAAGCGATACTGTTTCGGCGGTGAAGGGAGGGGGTGTTTCAATTGCGTTCAATGCCTCGAACGTGGCACACTATTTTAGCTTTCAGAAAGGAACTTCAAGACGAGGCGAATCTATTTTTGTAGCTTCTGCATCACCGACGAAGCCCCTCGTTCCACCTTTCATGCTTGAGTTTTGAACTTGTCGGGATGCTTTAAAGAGTCTCAAGTAAAACACAGAATATCACTCAGAATTTTAATTGAGTGACAGTCTCGTAATAGCAATCGTCACGGGGAAAAGTCGGGAAATATACATCCCCTACCCTATGTAATAATTATTTTCGTAGACCGAAAAGTATTGCACGGACAATCCACGCAAGAAAATTCAGGAGCCCTCAAAAACTTCTAATGCGTAAGGACCTCTCAACTCTGAATTGTAGGCATAAATACGAACGCACAAGTGTGATTTTACAATGAACATTCAATACATAGGTAAGGTAGATAAATCAACAATAATTTTTAATACCTCGCCAAGAGAAATTTAGATTAAGGTCTCAGTGCGAATGAACGTATAACTGTTTTATTTTGACTAATAGCGGCAGTAGTTAACCTTCCTCCTCCAAACTCGGGTAATTAGAGCTAATTCGAGCACAGGTATTTGTGGCAATTAGGAGCGGAGCAAATAGGGCGTTCTTGAAGGTAGAAAGATCGGTTTTCCGAAAAATTTGGCAGGCAGTTGAACCCGTGAAGGCAATTACCTATCGTTACTAACAATAAGTGGATAGACGTCAAAAATGTTAATGACCAAGGGTTGTAAAAGCCACATTACTCGAAATACATAAAGGACACTGCTCTTTGGGGAGCATGTAATTTCAAGCTTGGAAGTTAACAGCCCTGCCAACGAAGAGAGATAACGTGCCGTAAACAACCGAATGAATGAGGGGGGCGTAACTGCAACATAATTGAAATACGCACATCAATGAGAACTGCAGCATTTCTGCATTCTCCCTTATTAATACCTGGGCTTTCAGTTACAATTTTAGGAGGCCGATGATTTCGAATTTTAACGTTTAATAAAATAAAAAATAAGGATATAAGATAAAACTCACCCCTCAAGAAGTTTCCTTCGATAATTTTGAAAGTAAAATTTATTCGAACACTGAAACTGAAAGGAGAAGGGCTGCTGGATTAGGACATGAGGACGGCGTCACTATAAATTTAAAACGAGAGAAAATGTCAATAAAGTCGGCAAGATGACCTTCGCGAAAGCGAGAAGCGTCTCCCTTACCCGAACGTTTGCAACTGGCAACATCCCCTACTCCTGCTGCTGTCGCCCTGTCCACCACCCGGTCAGGTTTCTTTCCGAACAGCCAGGCTCCCTACCAACATAACCTTTTTTTAATCGAACACACGTGTGTTGGCTCAGTGTTGCCAACGTGAGCTACAGAGGGTCGCTTCATTCTGTTGCCTGGGAAGAAAGAAGCCAAAAGAAAACTTTGAAAACAGTAGTCACAATTTCCTCATAAAAACCGCTGAAATTTTATGAAATTGTTCGAATTTGGTGTTTATCAGTTTCGAAAATGAAAACTTGTTCGTAAACTCGGTCGATCCCTCGCATTCATTCAAAAGAAGATAACTTAAAGCATGAGTTCTAGAAGGCTCTAGATTTGTATGACCTGTTTTCAACTTTTCATTTTCTTTCACGTTCATCAGTCTCTAATGAGCTTTGAGACCTTTTAAATCACTAAATAATTGTATTCGCGTGTCTCAGTTTTTGTTCTTCGTGATTGCAGCGGTGAATTTGGCTGCTTATCAAACTAGTCTCACCTCGTTCTTCCGAAGTTATTCATCAATTCCGTCTACCGGTTGACTGAGCCGGAGAGAACACCGTAGTGATAATTGTTCTTACTCTTCTTCACAGCAGTAGGTACTATTCGCAAGTAGTTTATAATTATTTAATTAAACAGCTTGTTTTATCTGTAAGGCTCATGCAATGGCTCGTTGGGGAGAAGGCGATCCTCGATGGATTGTTGAAGAACGACCCGATGCTACGAATGTGAACAACTGGCACTGGTAAGTTTATACAACGTATTCATTCTTCCGAAATTGGTTTAGTAGCAAGGCTCTGTAAAAGAACGGATGCTTGTAAGTGGAAACTACGCTTTTCACTGTTCAATGGGTTGAGGCTCACGAGCCTGCTTGCAGCGCGTGGATAAGTTTCTTGTAGATCTCTGAAGGGGTTTACTTGAATTCCCGGTAGCTTAACGCAGTGGCGTAGGTAGGAATTTGTCATAGGGGGGGGGGGGATCGGATTGAAATCTCGTTGTGGGAAGGGGGGTAATTTCACATTTTAGTCAATAGTCATCATTCAACTCAGCCTGCACGCTCTTGAATCTACCGGGCAGCTTGCTGGCCCCACCATAGAGCCTTGCCCGAGAACAAAATTACTATTAATCCCTAATTCATTCAGACATTCCAGAGTTTTCTTTTCGATAAATCCCCCCCCCCCTCACCATGTTATGGAATGAGTAGATTGGAGGCTAGTCCGCTAGTCTCGAGAAGTCCTCCCGGATACAGATCGACCAAGTCGATCATACGAGTGCAAATGCAAAACGCACACTTTTAACTAATTTAAGGGACAGTGGTGGCCACTCAATGATGTTGAATAGGAAACCGCGTACATTGGTCATTTGACCGGACTCATACTTTCGAAATACTGAGATATAATGACCCTAAAAATCTCTCATTTAAGGGCAATTTTTGGAGGAAATGGCCAAAATTTACAAATTGATGAAATCGCGTATCGCGGAGGGTCACTGGTGAACCTACACATATCGGGGCCCCAGGCGAAAATATCCAGGAGGCCCCTTAGTCCCTGTATAAACAAGAAATATAATTTTTACTTAGCCTTTTTAGTTACGAATTACCGGTATTTCCCCTTTTCTATACGCCAATTAGCGCTTGTAACCAGTTCAATCTTCGAATTTCTCAATTTTAGCCATGAATGAGTGCTTCCCGTCAACATTACCCGCACATTAGCGCTTTTATCAATTTTTGCCGCGTGTATCGTTTTTCTCAATTTCAGCCGCGAATAAGCAGTTTTGCCCCCCCCCCCTTCCATGGCCATGAATTTGCGCATTTTCTCAATTTTAGCAGCAAAGTTGTTATCCCGTGAGCGATCCTTACTTACTTACTTATTTAATTATTTAACAGCGTTACTTAATTATCCACGAGTTTTGGCGGATTCCTCAAAGTTTTAGCAGCAAATAAGTGATTTTTTTTTAGCAGGGGATTAGTATTTTTCTCAGTTTTAGCTGAAAATTAGCGTTTTTCTCAAGTGTTTTCCTCAATATTATCCGCGTAATAGAGGGCTTTTCACAAATTAAGACTTTTTTGGTTCACCATACGCAATGCATGAGCCATTTTTCTCAGTTTTACCCGCGAATTAGCGGGGTTTTCACCCATTACCATAAATCGGCGCTTTTTCTCAATTTCTGCCTTAAAATCAGAAGCCGCAAATGGCGTATTTATACAGTTTTGTTGAAAATTATAATTAACGCCTTTTTTAAAATTTTAGCAGCATAGTAGCATTTCAAACCTGTGAATTGCGAATTTTCTCAATTTCAGTCACGAATTGGCGTTTTGCGCAATTTTAGCTGTAAATTGGCGATTTTTTTTTTCCATTTTTAGCCGTAAATTAGCACTTTTTGCCAATTTAGGCTTTAAATTAACCATTAAAATCTCTTAATTTGGTCAGACTAAATATGTATTTTCGAAATATTACCTGCAAATTAGCGGGTATTTCACATTTTAGCACCGCATTAGCAATTTTATATTAATTTAGGTATAGATTATTGCTCCTTCTCAGTTCTAGGATGTGAATCAGCATTGTTTTTACTTATAGCCGAGCATGAATTTGCCGTTTTTATTAATTTTAGCCACAAAGTTGCCTCCAGAAGGCGCGTGTTTAAATTAGAAATTTTACCACACTTTATCCGAAAACTAGTGATATTCTTCAATTCTAGCAGTGAATTGGCGTTTTTTCTTGATTTTAGCGGAGTAGTAGCGTTTCCAACCCGTGCATTACCGAATTTTCTCAATACTTGCCAAGAATTGGCGTTTTCATAAATTTAAGCTACAAATTAGTCATTTTTTAAATATTTTTTAGCAGAGAATTATTACTTTTTCCCAATTTAAATGGAAAATTAACGTTTTTATTAATTGTAGCGGCGCTATAATTAGTTATTTTTTCAATTTTAGCCGTGAATTAATGATTTTATTCATTTGTATCCGCGAATTAACGTTTTTTCCTCAACTTTATATCAGCAAATTTCAAATTAGCGATTTTTCTCCATTTCAGCAGTTAAATAGCGTTATCCTCTAATTTTGCAGTGAATTAGCATCTATTCCCTTTTTTACACGAGAATGTGCACTTTTTCGTAATATCAGTTGTGAATTTGCCATTTTTGTCCAATTTTAACCTAAAGCGTCTTTTTTTTTTTTGTCAATGTTATAGCGTATTTTCTCAGTTTAACCGCGGGGTTGGCCCAAAAACAACTCTTTTCGTTGATGCACTATTCGTAGAATGGCGCGATTTAACGATTTTTTCTCAATTTTAGCCTGGACGTTACATCGCGAGACCACGAACTAGCGCTTTTCGCAGTTACAGCATAACCACGAATATTAGCGATTTTTTCAATTTTTTGCCTCGTCAGCAAGTTGCAAATTGCCGATCAGCACTTTCCTAAGCTTAAGGACCTAACGAAAATGGGGACACGGTGTATTTTCTCATTTTAGCTGGGAATTTTCTCAATTAGAGCCACCAGAATAGCACTTTCGGGGGCTCAATAGAATATTCAGCCCACAGTCTTTGCTGATATCACTTGCAACGTTATATTCTCCAGGTCGGATAGACTGAAATTCGTAGAAAGTAGCCAAACCGCTGTCCAACTGTCCGACCTCTTCACATACTTATAGGTGACATACTTTTTTAGGTCATCCATGGATGATCTAAAAATCCTAATTTATCGGTATTTAAAATTTTCGGGGGCCCAGGGTGATCCGCCCCCTCGCCCCTACCTCGGTAAGCTACTGCGTGGGGTCTGATGTCGAAGGAAACAGCTGGACGCATTCGGGCTGCTTGAAGTCGAGAAAATATGCTAAACCTTACTTCAACGAGAAATACTCGTTTTTGAAGATTTTATGGAGCTCTTTAGAGCGTGGGTACTACTGCGGTGCCCCTTCGTTCGTATACTTGTAGCCTGGGGGGGGGGGTATCTTCCCCCCCCCCAGTACATACGCCCCTGGCTTAAACACATAGTCGCCCCTACCAACCCGCCAGAGGGCCGTTTCTAACCCTCACGGGCCCCCTGACGGTGTACACATGTAGACTGAACATGCCGCAGGCACATTACAGTTTCATTATCCTAGGCAGTGGGGAGGGGGCTACATCTATCGGGAGTGGAAATCACTATGAGGCTCTATGAATTAACAAGAAAAAATGTAATTTGTACATAGCGTTGAATTATGGCTTTTTCTCCATTTTATCGGTGACGGAGCACTTTTCTTTACTTTTAGGCGTGAATTGGCCTTTTATTTATTTTAGCCGCGATTAGCGGGTTTTCCCAATTTCATCTTCGAATTAGCGCTCTTTGAACCGCGAATTCATGTTCTCTCAAATTTAGTTGAATGAGCGATTTTTCTCAATTTAACACGCGAACTCGCGGTGAGCCACGAATGAGGAAGTTTCACAGGTCGAGACTTCGGGAATGCACTTTGGCTGCAGCAATGCAATTTCCGGTTTCTCCGTAATGAAAATTAGGTAAATTTTTTACAAATAATTCTTGGAAGCGAATGCAAAAAAAAACGCATTCCGATCCGTCCAGGACGCAAAATTTTCCTTTTTATGACGTTTTTTTCGCGTATTTTGCCTCGACTATTGGCATACGGGCCCTAATGTGTAAAACTGAATAAATTATTGAAGCATTAGCTCCACGCCGAATCAGAACAAACTTAACAATCCATGTTTCCATCCGTATCCAGGGTTCCATCCAAACGTAACAATGCGTTTTGTGGTTCCACGATCGATTTCTGAGGGCAAAAATGTCCAATTTTCATCCTGGGAGATCCTTCAAGAACACAATTTCTTGGATTTGGTTCTTTGAAATAGCAATTCTTGGAAACAATAAATCAATAAACAAATTCCGCTGATTCGGTTCTTTCAAATATTAATTTCGAGTATGTGGCTCAACCATTGAGGCAATTACGTGATTTCGGCTTATTCAAAAGCCAATTTCGTGAGGTAGGGGCGAAGGATCAGTTTAGCTATTTTCAGAACACGAATCGTCTGCAGTTTAGCCATTTTTACGGCGTGACGTGGGCCATTTCTGAAGCACGACTGGTAAGTTTCGCCCTTTTCTGGGCGCGAATGTTATCTTTAGCCATTTTTAGGGCGTGGTTAGCCAGTCAAGAAATTTTTTAGCCCAATATTTGTCAGTTTGGTAGTCACTTGAACCCCAAAAAACAACGTCTTAGGTATTTTAAAAAGTTATTTTCGTAATTAATGGAAAACGAAAATTGTGCACTCCATCAACTTTGCTATTATATTTTGTAATTCGTCTATTGAATTTTCTGTTCTTGTGTCCAGGACGGAGAAAAATGCCTGTGGATGGTCTACTGACAAACTGAAAGAGCTGCTTGTCGGCATGAAAATTGATACAGAGTTGGCCGATGTCACCCTGACGGAAATGGACAAAATCGAAGGCGAAGCCGTTGCGAACAACAGAAAGGGAAAGTTGATCTTTTTCTATGAGTGGGACATGTCGCTATCGTGGAAGGGCAGACTGAAGGGCGGCACAGGCGAGCACGAGGGAAAAATCATCATTCCTAACCTGAGTGAAGAGAACCAAATCGACGAAGTTGAAGTATTTTATTTCTGTTTTTTTTTTTTTTTTCATTTTTTTCTTCTCATTAAAACAAAACAACAACAACAACAAAACTTTATTTTCTTCCTAGGTTCAAATCACTTTAAAAGAATCTAACGAGGAAGGAGAAATAATTAAAGCATTTTTGCACACTTTAGGGAGCGAATTAATTAAGAAACAGCTGGTAAAATACGTCACCCTTTTAAAGCAAGGTGAGTACAAGCCGGATCAATTATTGAAGTAACAATACGCTAACCACTTACTCAATTTCAGAGTTCTCCAAAGGGATGATATTACCTAAAAAGGGTTCGGAAAATTCTGATTCAGTTGAATGCAATGTGTCCAGTCTTTCCTCCGGGTTCACCAGTAAGGTACGATCGCGGATTTTTTCCCCCTTGGCTCTGTTTATTGCAGTATGACATTTTACAGGTTCACCTGAACAATGTAAATAGTAGTACACCGAATGACAAAGCTGTGGCGGCCATTTCCGACACCACTACATTGAAAGTCAGCCAAAGTTTCCAATGCAGGGGTGAAGATTTTTACCGAGCCATGACAACTCCTGAAGTGAGTAACTGTGATTTTATTTGGTTGTGAGTGGGGGCGGGGGGGAATTCGGCAACTTGGCCATTTTCAATATGCGCGATAATTTGCCATCATACTCCTGGATTATTTCTTCTATTTATCGTGCCATACGTTACTTGATTTGCTTTGTAGATGGTCGAAGCTTTCACTAACGGACCGTGTAAACTCGAGCCGAGGACTGGTGGTAAATTCGAGCTGTTTGGTGGAAACATCGTTGGCGTATTCCTTGAGCTGGTTAGTGATAGTGGTTAGACTCAATAAAAAGGAGCAGCTATTTATCAGATTGCCCGTTTTTCTGTCCAAATAAAGGAGCCGAATAAAAAAATTGTTCAGAAATGGAGATTGAAAAATTGGCCTAGTGAACATTTTTCGACCGTGACTTTAGTAATTGATCAACAAGAAGATCATACTTTGGTTAAAATAACTCAGACCGGCATCCCTAAAACGTAAGCTTTCGATTTCAGCAGTTATTTCTAAGTAATCTACTCTTTCCAAATAATCCTTCTAATATCCCTTTCCAAAAATTCCTTCGATTAATCTACCCTTACTGACGAGTAATCCACCCTTTCTTTTTCTAGTGAACTAGACGGAACCAAAGAGAACTGGGCTCGATATTACTGGGACGCCATCAAACGAACATTCGGTTGGGGATATTTTATGTGATGTGTTCATTGAAGCCACGGGTTTCCCTACTTTATCATTGGCTTAAAGAGTGCAACTGATTTGAAAAGTAAAGAACCATTCTCCAGCCAATATCCGTTTTCATAAAACTGCTTAATTATGAAATTATTTCTCTTCGAGTGCTCGGTTGGGTTTCAGGAAGTTTTAAATATCATTTTCTGATTAAAAACGTGATAATAATAGATAGGAAAAGTATCTTTGTCGTCATTTACGACTTCTTTTGTACTCTTGATATTTATTTTTAAATCCCCCACTACTCACTTTGTTCTGGACATCTTCATTTAAATATTTTGTGCATGCTTTAAAATACAATTTTGTCCAAGCACACTAGTAATAAAATAATCATGCCACTGCGAACTTAGTTTTGATGGATGGGTTAAAGAGCATTCAACCGGTTGTTGTTGGTCTTCCTTCTGTAATCTAAAATCTTGCAAATCTCGCCTGTCTTTCAAAACCTTCTTTTGGCAAAACTTGAATGTAAAATTGCTTACAAACTACAAAACATCGCGTCTAATGTCAAATTTTAATTTAGATCTCTCATGTCATGTTCACGCTTGCGTTTTTGTCCCGCTCGGTTGGCTGAGAAATGAGTCGTGGACGACGGACAAAGCCTGTCCAATTTTTGTTGAGTTTACTCGGACAAAGCCACTCGCGTCTACTAACTCAGGATAGTCGACCACTGCAATCGCATTCTCGCGGACACTCGTTGGTGGATACGAGGGGGCGGTCCTCCCCCCCCCCCGCTGGCCATGCTGGTGTTCCGACAGCCCCTTGCCGTGCTCGCGTCAGGTCTCCAGGAGGTGTCTGTCATTCCCCAGCGGAGCAGTGTACATTCGGCCAGGCGTTCATTACAGGCGCTAAATTTTGTTTTTGATGCAAATAAATTTGCCTAGTGGGGAGTAAAGCAAGGCCCGCGTTTGATTTTATTGGGCCAACTCCAGAAGAATTGCCTTCTGAATCGGCCAGCAGCTCAAAATTTGATTTTTGGTGCAGTGAAGCCCGCGAAATGGCTTTTTTGGCCGATCCATTGCCCCGTGAAATTAGTTTTTAAATGAACCAAGCCCGCAAAATTTCGTTTTTCCACTTAGTCAGCCCTGCGACGTTGCGTTCGCACTCGCGGATACACCTGGACCACCTGGTCGCGAGTCGACCTGGATGCAGGGGGTGAATTCTAGTCCTACTCGGTTTCGGTTTGTGCGGCAAATTTAGATTTTTCGGGTCCAATTGTTGTGCACTTAGATTTGGTTACACAGCTCGAAATATTAGAATTGTGGACCAAAACTGGTAGTGAAATTAGGCGTTTTTGACCTCAGATTTTGAGCCTAATTTGACAAGTTTGAGAGTGACCCACCCCCCCTTTCGCGTGACACCTTTAGGCTGCTCAAGCACAAATCTGACAACATTTTGTGTTCCTTCATTTACGTCATCAATAATTTCAAACGAAAATGTCAAGCAATAGGTCCACCGCGAAAATTGTCCTTTATCCGTCAAAAATACTGAACTTAACAGTATGGAAGTGATGCTGTTTACATAGCCTGGAAACTGGAAAGGAAACTTACAAAGCAGGCAGATGAAAACTGACTTTAGTGACATGAAAATGGAGAAATATCCAGGAAACCGACAAGTAACCTGGAAACTGGCATAGTGGCCTGAAAACAGAAAAAGTGACCAGGAAAGTGAAAAATTGTCTTGGAAACAGACAAAGTGGCCAGGAAGCAGTCACTCGCGATTGCCCCAAATCCTTGTATCGACCAGTGTACGTTTGAATGACACAATTCCGCGAACTTTCATTTTTATAGGCGTAGAACGCGAAATTGTTTTTTCAAGGGACATAATCCCACTAAACTAGTTTTTAATGGGAATGGGGGAAAAATTAAAGAGAAAAAACGGGAAATTGATTTATTTTTTACTAGGAGACGCTATTCGAGGGAAACGACCGAGGACCCAATGCCGAGAAAAAACGAACAAGAGCTATGTGTCTTTCAGGTTGATTGAGGCGGTGAACCACATCTACAGCCCGTTCTAAAACCTATGCTTATTTGGTCGTTGCGTCCGTAAATCCTCTCCAAGCTCCAACAGATCCTTTCGACCCTAACTTGGTTAATTCTGGTTTTCAAGTCCCCCCCCCCCCTATTAATGAAAGTCGAGAGGAGTAAGGTCCAGGCTTCTTGGAGGCCATTTAATTTGTCCACAACACCACATGTGAAAAACGTAATCATCGTGGCGTAATAAAACTCGTACTGCAAGTGCATGGTTTACACTACCTATTGTTATAAACTGGTTATTCACCCACTTTGTGGCTGGGCCCATTTGTGGGCTGGGCAGCCCACGCGCCTGTTGGCGGGGGGGGGGGGGTACTTTACTCCGTTGATGCAACTGGTAGAGGTTGTCGAGGACTAAATGGAGCAATAAATGAATGACAAATATTTATTTGATTACCACGAGACGCTGGGTGGGCACCAACCTCAAATAACAAACCGTTCACCATTTAGCCTAGACGGTAGTTCGCAAGGGCCATGATTTTCCCCTGCATCATCCTCTTCCACAGGTTCACGCAAAATTCGTGTTGGTAGTGTTGGGATGAGACGGTCGCTCTGGGATTTTCCAAAGCCAGTTCATTCGAATGGCTATGCTCGCTCTGGTGAAATAGTGGCTTCATCGATCCAACGAATTTCGTCGGTACGGGAACGAATTAATGTACTACCTGCAAAACCGCTGCCTTCTCTCGATGTCCATTGCCAACAAATTCTGCTCCTTCTAATCTATAGAAATGATGGAATGTCTTTGGGTACTGACTTGTCTACATTAGCGATAAGGATAGAATAAGGTCTAGTACTTTTCTCTGAAGGATTGGATAAAAGCGATTTCTTTTCAATACCCTTACCCGTGTTTTATTTTTCTCATGAAAAATTGCCGGCTCAACTCCTATTCTGCAGCCGCAACACACCAGCCCGATCGTTGGCTCTTCTACGTTGGCGTTGTCGTTCGGGTGGGGAATAACTCAGCGACATTGCTTCGTCCCAAGTCCCAACCCACCGGCATAGCTAAATAGTTGAAAATAATCACAAAAGTTACAAAACATCCTCTCTACCATCAGCAGAATGGCCTATACTACGGTTGCCAGGTGTCAGAATAAGGATGAAATCGGGACACCTCCCTCCTTCCCAAGGCGCTTGAGAGAGGGGGTGACCAGTCTCATACAAACGAGCAATTATTAGGTCTGTTCCAGCAAAGGTGTTCGGAGCCTTGAGACTGATCGATTAAATTTAAGTTGATAACATGTTATTGGCTGGTCCTGCCAATATCATCATCATCACATCGTCATGTCGTTGATTCATGTCCCGAATTTTGAGAATTAGCCAGGCATGTCCTGGCATGGGTTTCATTGGCTCTAGTATGCATTTTGAGGCTGAAAAATTAACGCTAAGTGGCCGATCTGTATGCTTTTATGAATCTGCAGATCTGCACGCTACGGGGGGAAGTGCCATTTGTATTGACAAGGAAGCGCCAAAATTGAAGCAAGTTTTCGTAAATGGTATGATTGGCTGTTGCATGCAATTCAAGTCCGAACCAATTAAGCAAAACTGATTGATCGAGTGAGTCGCTTATAATTATTATCTCATCAAAACACGATCGGCAATGTTGTGCCTATTATTGGTCTACTGTAACTTTCTTTTTCAATTGTAGTCTCATTTTCGATGAATTACGGAATTTTAGGAGGTGTTAATCTGCAGATTTGGGGTGTTAATCTGCAGATGCGAGGTGTTAATCTTGCAGATCTGCATTTTAGACAGACCCATGCTGCCATGTTCGTTCAATACGTTTCACTGATGGAAAGATCTTTCTTGTTCCTTTCGAAGAGTGTATTTGCTCATTATTGTACCGAATTTCTCCATAGGGAATGATTCAAATGAATCGACAACCGAGTCTTTGGCTCTGAGATAAATATACAGCACGAGTAAACTGAGTTCTGAGTTCGCCTCCCCTTGTTGCAAACAGCAGCGTCAACAAATAAACTTCCAAAAAAACGCCCCATCTTGCTGCGTGAAGATAGTTTTTTTTAACGCGTAAGCGTAATGAACAATGAAGGAGGAGGAGGGCACCCTCATCGGGCTGCTCCTTATGCATTTACGCAACAAATTTCTTCAAGTGATGAATTGGCAATGGTTCGGAGGAGGGAATGGTTTTCTAGAGGACCGAAAGAAAACACTTCGGCTTGGGTCAGTGGGGGCCGGCTGGGTTTGGATAGGAAGAAGCGATAGGCAAGACTACTAGACGGTAATAAAACATTATGCTAATCGTCGAAATTACTGACACGATGGATCTACTAATCGGATTTCAAACCTGATGGCGGTTTTGAAAATATAAAACCTATCTACAGGGTGCTATTAGCTCGAACATTTGATTTTATTTCATTGTTCAAAGTTGATTTGATAATTAATTAATTAAAATTTAAAACCCCCAAAAATGGCTCGATAGCTCAAATTCAAATCTTTCACCAAGCGATTTGTTCTTAGGAATTTAAATTCTATCCATAACTGAGGATTTGATAAGTAAAATGGAATCCATTGTTTTCTGTCTCACTTGCACACGTGTCGTAAGGATTCCCCTTCCTCTATTTATTTATCTGTGCTCGCTGCTCAAGACTATAGAGCTCAAGAGTCAAGACCCTTAAGGACATCTTTGCCTGTCTTGTGAGTGTTTCGGGCGGGTTATTACCTATCTTGTGGATGGTGTGTTTATTAACACTCCAGTCACATATGAATGCGAACGTTCCTTGACGTTAAGGAACCCTTGAAATTTGTTAGAGCAGATGATTTTATTGAATGTCAAAATTGTTTTCAAAGGTTCCTTGACTCAAAGAAACTTCAAGGAACGTTCGTAATAATATGGACCATATAGCGTTTCCCATTTGCATAAAATTCTACAACGGGGCAATTCATTTCCAGCCGTCTTCTCCATTACCATCTGATTTAACTCAGAGAGGATGGGTGGAAATGAACTGCCCCAATGCAGAATTTCGTAAAAATGTAGAAAATGGTGTAGAAAATCATCTGAAATGTTTAATTTGTTTCTAAATTTATCAATCAAATCATGTGATGATTTTCCACACAAGCGTGTAACAAATACACAGATAGCGTTTCCCATTCATCACACCCCACGAGTGTAGTGCCCCGTACTCTCCACAAACATATTTATGTTTCAATTCTGAGAGAACAGGTAGAAAAACTCACACCCCTCAAGTGTATTGCAATGAATAGAAAGCGCTAAGAGCTAAATAGTGTGGCGACAAAACGCCGTCTTCCAAGCCAAATTGTCAAGTTCAAAAACTTCGGTCCTTCCCCAATTTTCATCAATTGTTAATTCATTCTCCAATTTTAACGGCGAATTTAATCCCGGGTGGTTTTTCTTGGACAAAACAAAAAACTGGAGATTCCAGCACAGTACCTATTGAGCTTTTTTGGATCTAATCATTTTGGGTCAATCTCGCGGCTCAAATGGTAGTTTAGTGACCGATCAAGAATGCCTGAGGCTTAAATTACCTCGTCACTGAGCTTAAAATTCGGTATCTGGATCCGCGTCGGATTATGAGTTAATGAGTTACTTGAGTGTTCTAGTACACTCTTTCATACGGCAAAGCTTGCATCTATCGAACTTCATCTACGATATTATAACATTGGCGTGGTTACCTTTGTCATAAGGAGAAACGCCTAGAGTTTCGAGAAACAGTGGCCCTGGGTGGGATTTGGCTTAGCTGATCTCTCGCAGTACGACTGCCAAAAGCGTCGCCGTGGCGCAATTGGCAGGGTGCTGGACTAGCAATCCAGAGGTTGAGGGTTCAAATCCCGCCTGGGAGCCCACTTGTTCTCGAAACTCGAATCGTGTCGGGCTATGCCCTTCCACCGTAGTCTGGAAGATATCACTTTCATTATTAATTTATTTACTTAAATACCGGCGACATCATCTTTCTTCATCTATCGAAGCTTGCAGAGTGTATTAAATTAACAATTGGAGTGAACTCCAACTCCATCTTTTATTGTTAGGTAAATAAAGGGGGGGCAATGTTTTATGCACCACTTGTAGCTAGCTAATGATACAACTAAGAAAATTGATTTCTGAATCAAAAATCTCACACCCACACACAAAAGCACCAATCCTTATTTTAAAATGAAGGGAAAGACGAAAGACTGATGGTTATTTAATGAAGCATTTTGCTACAGTATAAAGCTCTATGATAGCACTTCTAATGTATTAAGTTCAAAATGCTCCCATCTTCGTCATTCTTCCAAAATAAGTTAATTTTCCAAAGCTCCGTAATAAATTCAACGACATCTTTTGGAAAAGTTTTCCAACTCCTGTTATCCCAAGAAAGAAAAAAAAGTTATCCTTGAGAAAATAAGGGCCTTCCCTTAATCGTTATTTAATTATGCATGCTCTATAAATTGCCTTGAGGAATAAACTTTTCGCTTGATACCTATTCCACGATCCTCAAAGAAGGGTAGTTTGAATTCGCGGCAAAGCCGTATAGAAAATCATTTTATCCAACTCGTGGGAATAAGCCAACTGGTTTCTGCGGCAGAGCCGGAACTAATACAGAGGGGCAAAAGAGTACATGAGGTGAGGACCCGGTGGCAGATCTATGGATGTATATACAGGACGAGGACAGGTATTTTCTACGCAAACACCCATTATCAAGTGGGCATACCCCCGCCTAAGCGCTCATTTGCGACTATGTAATAAGGTCGATACAGACTATTCGGACGTGACGTAGGAACACGCTTTTCCACACGTGTGATTCAGAATTCCAGAAAAGGATTTTGTTTGTTTTTGTTCACATTGCTCTGACGTGACGTGGGAACACGTGGGATGATGCGTGTCCGAGCAATGTGAGCGTTAACATACAAAAGCCTATGTTGGACTTTTGTATCACACGTGGGACAGAGTGTTCCCACGCCACATCCGAATAGTCTGTATTGACCTTTAGAGTTGAGAAAACGCCATAATTCACACCAATTTAAGGGTGCTTTGCCTCTTTAATGGTCGAAATTTTGCATATTTCTCTCTCTAAAGAGTGAACGCACCAATTCGCGGATACAACTTTTAAAAAGCTCCGATTCACCGATTGAATAGTGAAAAAGCCAGTGACAAAGCTCAAGGGTTTGTACGTATAAGCATGGCTAAAATTAAGAAAAAGAGCAACTTGGCAGCCAACTGAAAAATCGCTACTTTATGGCCAAAATTTAGGAAAAGCGGTAATACGCAGCTGAACAGCTATAAGTCGTGGCTGAAATCGAGAAAAACGCCAATTCACGGATAAAATTTAGTCATAGTGAGGTTTTGGCTCTCTCAGTCAGATATCCAAATTCGCTGGGTTAATTCTTCAAACAAATTAATGACACGTGACAAGATCTTTTATCATGAAACGCACTTTTATGAACGTCTCGACTATGGTGGTTTGGGAGGGAATATTTATTAAACACTGCCCCCCTTAGTCGAAGATACTTCAGCCACCTCTAGGAATCGGATCCCCCCTGGCCAGCCCAGCCAGAAACCAAGAACTCTGACAAAAATTGTGGATTTCGAAAACTTGGACTTTAAGGGGTCCATTCTCGCAAAATGGTATTATTGTACAATTGCGCATTATTTTGACATTTCAGCAGTATACTGTGCTTTTTTTTTATACTTTTTTCAAATGTAAATAAAAATAGTTTGCATAATACATATATTGTGCACGTGCACGTGAACCCCGCAATATTTATTGTGCGGGTGTGGGCCGTCATAGCCCCTGAAATTGTACTAGACGCTTCTACAGTCTTGTTGTTTGGCCTGAAAACGGGTGATTCAGCCTCCTGACTTTCTTACTGTTACTACTTTCTGCGTCATGAGAAGGGGCCAATTCTCACTGGAAACCCACAAATTAATTTCGAGTTTGAAACGTCTAGTATATAAGTATAGACAAGAAGGTCGGGTGGGCATTTTGAGATGGTCTCTGTACAGCCACAAACTACGACGACTTGTTCCTCCTCGGAATCGATTTTTCAAAATTCAAAAGGAACAAAACTCTTACGCAGTAAAACTGTCTTTATTCACGATACTCTCTCATGATTTATCTCGATACCTACTGCATAAATCGCTGAACAAAAAACTCTTGCAAAAGTAGACGACAAGTGTGTGAGTGAGATGGCATGATGATGATTTGCGGCACACCTAATCAGGCGCGTAGCCAGGGGGAAGGAGGGGGGGTCCACCGGGTCCGGAACCCCCCCCCCCCGAAATTCAGATTTATTTTCCATGCCCTGAAGGAGACTTTTTATTTTCAATTTCTCCGCTCACGCATTGGAATAATATTGCACAATATTGATAATAGTAACAATAATAATATGTAGTATAATGTATAATAATCATAGAGATAAAAATGAATAGAGAAAGCTTGGGCTTGAAATTTGTTGACCGTAGTAATGGTGGGAGGTGCATGATAATAATAGTAGTCACTATGTCCGTCGATTGGTCGAGCATACACATCAACCAGAGTCGAACATGAAATACGAGGGACACTGGCTGAAATTTTGAAGCCTGAAAATTTCAAACAAAACATCACCTTTCTAAAACATGCAGAATTATATGACACGATCTAAAGCTAAACAATAAAGGTTAAATAATAGAATACAATATGATATGCGTGAGATAGGCCAATGACCATGCAGTCGACGCCTTTGGGGAGGAGGTTTGGGTAGACCATATGTAGGGAGTCCCACACACTGTGTGTAATTAGCATTTCCTCCACCCCCACAAAAAAAACAAAAACAAATGTAGTATGTAGTTAAAAACCGAAAATTGTAGGCATAGAGTGGAAATACCCCCCTCCCGCCATACCGGGACCAACACCGGACCCCCCCCCCCAGAAATCCTGGCTACGCGTCTGCACCTAACGGCTCCAAAAATTACTCGATTTTCATTTTGAAAAATGGATAGTTAGTCCAGTCAATTTAGTATAAGCTTTAGACTCTATCGACCCTAGGGCTTCGAAGTCGATAGAGTCTAAAGCGCCCCATACACTGTCAGTTTAACTGAAGGCAATCGTGAGGCCGTCGATCGGGGTTACCCACACATTTATCAGTTAATCTCAAGGTCATGGACTGCAGTACGTGAAAACTGAAGGTGTGAGACAGTAGGACCGGCGAGGATCGGACATGAGATCGTTGACTGACAGTGTATGTTGCTCGGCGATTTTGATCTGACGTTCGCCTCTTGAGGCGACGGCAATAGCATAGCGTATGGGGCGCTTAAAGCTTATATTAAAAATAGTTAAGGGCGTTAGTTGTCAATAAAGGTGTGCCAGTCATATTGAAATATTACCTTGCGAAAGGTCCAGTAAAATTTTTAATTTTTTATCTTGTTTAATGTGCATATAGATAAGGAGTGTTTGAGAAAAAAATTTGAATTCTGGCACGGACTGGCACAACTTTTGGCAGCCCGAAAACCACGATTTTTCGGCACTTTTTATATAGCTTTTTCTAAATATTCTTATACATAAATAAGACCATCGGCTTTGAGGAAATTCTCCCATACAACTCGGGTAGGGCATTAAATTTCCTACATCTTTTGCATTCAAAGTATTTTTCTACGATCAACATGGAAGGCGCTATAGCCTCTCGGTCCACTTTTCCTGTAATGGTTGAAAACCTTAGGCCAGCCGCTAATTGACCCCACGCATGGATCTCCCAGACAACAGTTAAAACACTATCCATTTTCAACTGTTTTTCCAAGTTGGGTGACCCACGCGTGGGCTCAATTCGCGGCGGGCCTTAAAATCGCCTGTTTCCGACCAAACTATGTTCGGTGAGCTTCATTTCTTACCATCAACATTCACCCCTCTGTCACTACGAACTTTTCAAGCCCTCTCCCCACTAATCGTTAGAAAATTTTGTACTTTATACAGAAATGTCACTCAATTTGTTCCATTTTGGAAAGTTAACCAATCAGAGACGATTCTTGTAGGAAAGAGGTGGTTTGGCTCAAAAAGTACGAAAAATGCTGTAACTCTGAAACGAAGCGTTTGCGACCCAACGTCCATACAGTATCAGCGCGCCTCGATGGTGTAAGTGTAATGGATACAATGCTCGCTTCGCAAGCATTGTATTGGGCCTAGGTTCGAATCCAGCCATTGCCCATTACACTATAAGGCTGCAGCGAGCTGTGACACGGCACACTTGGCTTCTTGTGGGCGTTCCCGGTGATGTGCGTTCAACAACCGATCGTAATACCCGACCAAAATACCCGCGTAGTACGAGTCTGAAGTGCACAGTTAGATAGATAGGTGTTCCAGAAAAGAAACTGAACATTTCATACCCGTCTATCCTTGCGGGGCACGGCTCGTTCAACGTCAAGTTGTGGTTTTTCCAGCGACGGGACTCTCCAACGACCACGTTCGTCGCTGCAGCCTCCACGGGAATCTGCGGCAGGCGTAAATGGGTGAGGGGGCCCGCCAGAAGACTCGGCTCTTGTCCGCGACCGGTGGGCGTATGGCCGATACTCCTGGTCTCCTCGCGCTCCTGGCTGGGGCGCAGAGGACTGGGTCCAGCCTTTTCTGCGTAGGGGTAGAGATGGAACTGGTCCCAGCAATTTTATTTCGGACCGGTCTTCGGTCCGGGCTGTGAATAATTCCGGTCCGTTCCGGTCTTCTTGTGAGGACCGGACCGAAAAAAATCGGTCCTTAATTGGCATATACATGTAGAAAAACAGAAAATTGTTGTGTGGATTCGTTTCGTGCAGGAACTGCGTGCTTCTAATGTCTCGAGTATGTTTAAATGGAATGCCGATGCCGTGACGTACACAACTATCAAAGGGCGGATCGGAGACCTTTTAAATGGGGGGGGGGGGATATCGAAAACCCTCCCATAGAATAACACCTACTTATATCTATATCCACCCTCCCCATACCAGTTTTCAGCGATTTGCCACTTTTGGATAGGAAGTAAACGTGCTGTAACTTTCTTCCCTTCAAAAGTGAAGCATTTTTGGGTTAAGTAGCCCACAAAATGCATACACAGAAATTGTGAGCCAAGGAGTATTACTTTTATATACTTCGTTTCGAATTATTATTTCGTGAACGTTTTCCATCGATATTTTATTTAGACTCAAAATAAAATCGGTCCTTTTCGGTCCGGTCAAATACTTATTTAGTCCAGTTTGTAGAGAGGAATTCACCTTGCAAAAGGTGGTGTAAGCGATTTTATTTTGTTAATTGACCATTGGGGTTCTTTTGACATGGAATAAAAGTTTGCACACAAAATTTCGAAAGGCACAACTTTTGACAGCCCAAAAATCTTGACTAAAGGGATGAAAAATTTGAAAATCGCCAAACGCCACTCGTTTATCAGGCTGGGAAAATTTAATGTGATAAAGACCGTAATTTTTTTCAGTTATTCCCTCATAAGTTGAATATCGTCAATCCTAACAAAAAACTAATGGCATACTTAATTAAAGTTGACAAAATGTCACTTCAATTGTCGATTCAAAGTAAAAAATTCCAAATCGGTCTTATGGTTTAATTACTTCTCTGTTCCCCTACGGAATGTAATGGCGTTTTCCATTCAATGTAATGCACTCGTGTGATGTAAGTTTTTTCCATCCGTCCTCTCTGAATTGAAACAAATGTTTATGGAGAGGACGCTGCACTACACTTGTGTAGTGTGTTGAATGAAAATTATAATTATAGTAAGTAAAGAGGTATTAAAAGAAATAGAGGAAGAAAGAAAGGACGAAGAAAGAAAAAGAAAGAAAGAAAAAAGAATGAAAGAAAGAAAAAAGAAAGAAAGAAAGAAAGAAAAAAAGAAATAAATAAATAAATAAAAAAATAAAGAAAAAAGAAGAAAGTAAAGAGTCCCGTTCCTCAAGTTACATTCATATGCATATAGTACATATAAGTGGTATTAGCCCCAAGGAGCTTAATTTCATTCAAAAACACAAGTTGTTGTCAGTATGTAAACTGTTTTATTGCCATTAGTGACAGTTGCCTGCTTCTTTTCATGTACCTGTATTTTTCTCCCTCATGTGCCTCTCTGTTCATCTGTTCCTTCGTTTCAACCTGCATCCTGCAACTGTATTTACTGGCATGAATGGCGCCCAACCCGTTTCAGATCAATCCGCCCGCAGCTAATAATGTCCTTCAGTTATCGTTCTAGCATCTTCATGCCTGAATACTTATCTTTGTAGAACATAGAATGCTCGATTGTTTTCATGAACAGGATTCTGTTGGTAATATAATAGCGTTTTCCATTTGCATAAAAGTCTGAACCGCAGCAGTTCATTTCTACTCATCCATCATTCCACTGTGCTTTAATTCAGGGATGATGGGTGGAAATAAACTGTTCCCGTGTAGAATTTTGCACGAATGGAAATACTATAGTATAAGTGTTTTGTGTTTAACGCAAGTTCAACGGTAAACGGTATTATGTTTATTATGAATGCCACGTGTTTGATGGTCATTTCATTAGATTTTTAGTCGCGAGGAATTTTTAATTTATAGCTACATACAACACCCACTCAAGCTCTCAATACAACTAAGCTCAGATCAGTGGGGACGGAACAACAACCCAGAAAGAGAAAAAGGGGGTGTGAGAGAGAATCAAACTTGGCGGCGGCACGATGGGAGGGGCAGGGAGTTCCAACATAAGCGGAAGGCGGCATTCGACTGACAGTGGGAGGCAGACCTCGCTCGGGGCTGGATGGCGAGCTGAGAGAAATGCAAGGGGGCAGTTCAGAACTGCTTCTTGATCCTGAGGCGGAGCTAAGGAAGAGGAAGCTCCTAGAACTGACGGCGGTGGCCGCCAAAAAACCCAAGCCACCGAAACGCACATGTCGACAGAAGATCTGGTTTTACGCGACGTCATTTTTCACCATGTCAGCCGTCTCCGCGGGATCGTCCCTTCTTTTCCTTGTGCCGCTCTATGTCGACCCTGCGATTTCGACCCTTGTGGCCGATTTCACGCCCGAACCAGTCACGTGTATCACAACTCGTATGGAGTACCATCAGGGTATTTTTAATTGCACTTGGAGCTCGTGTCGCGAAGGGTGCACGTCCGACATGTACCGATGTACTCACATCTATGTTAACTATACGGCCTTTGAAAACGACACAGTTGACGGAACGGACGAGGCAGTACTTCTCGTCAACATTAAGGGCTGCGGGTATCCCCCTGATGTCACATGTTCTAATTTTACGAACGCTTACGGTGAGCTGGGTACCGAGTTTCCGTGTTATTATTCTCGCCAGAACAGAACTATTGTTATGAGACACTACGATCGTGATAGACAAATGGAAGTTATCATCAATTTTTTCGCGATCCCATTCGTAATTACCGTAGTGACATCTGTGGTGCTTTGCGTTATGCACTGTGATTGTCGACGAACTCAAGCTCCCGTACTTCGCCGAACGAGAATACACGATCAAAGGTTAGCATTTTAACATTTCGTTCCCCGTTTTTACCCGTATTCAGGCACGAAAAATTCAACAGAAATATCACGCTATCCGTTAATTTAATCCTTTATAGTTTATACCCTCGCTTTTCTTACATGGTTAGTTTCAACCAGATTGAACCAGATGCCAGAGTTTAGTTCCCGTGTTTTTGTGTACCTTTGTAAGCCGCGGCAGCGGACCAACGAGCATCAAATGCTTTAACCCCACGTACAAGTCTACGTAATTTGTAGGGTGTTTAAATATGCCAAGTAATTAATGGTTGGGTCGGGTTGCCCATGTCCAGGTTTTATATTCGCCTGAGTATTTCGTCAACAGCCCGTGACACCTAACCTACTTAACGGCTATCAATATTTCAAACAAAAACGTCACTTTAGGCCCGTTGAATTATACATTTTGCTATTTATATTTTCTTTGTCACACTATTTACTAAACACATGGAATTCAAATTGAACTTGTGCAATCGATTACACAGTAGGTAGACAGGAAATTGGTGTTTTTAATAACTTGTGTGTAACGCAGAAAAAATCAATTATTAAATTAGTATAAAAACAAACTATTCTTTCATTAGGTCTGTTCAGTTACTTCGCTAGTGCCGTACACTAGTGCTGAAAACCATTGTGATCTCATTGAATAATTTTTAAAAACTGAATGAAATCAGATGATTTTCTACTCTAGTGCAGCACTGAAGAAACAATTGAACAGGCCTGATGTGTGTTCATTGTACAACAGACCTGTTGTGATGAGGAACCCGAGAAAGATGAGTGTCTTGTGAAGGCGAAACTTCTTCAAAAAGAGAGAATCTCCAACGATTTTGGTTGAATGCCAGTACAGTCTGCGATTCTTTTTCGGTAGCTTCTTTACAATGGAGACCGTCTTATGTAGGGTGATAACTTGATGGTCCTACCCACGGAAAGGGGACGATCTTTGGAAAATAATGCAGTCTGAACAACCAAATTAGAACTTAATTTGGTTTTCTCTTATTAGTTATTTCCAGTGATGATGAGGGGGGCGGGGGGTATTTTTCAGTAATGAAAGACTAATACTCCGCGATTTCAAGTTCTGTGGTAGGAACACAGAGGTTCTGTGGAGGTAGGAACAAGTGGAGAGAGAGAAAGGCTTTTTTAATGTGGAAACATGTGAAGCCGGTTTTTCCGCCATTACACACCCACTGTTACCATTCACATAGAGACGACGGGAGGGGAGTTTATCACTTTTTCACAGATAAAGTATCAAATTGTCAATGTTTTTGTTGGGTGAGACCTGATAACAGATGGTGTGTAGTAATGGCGACCGGCTTCACGAAAAATGCGTTTCACTCCCTCCACTTGTTCCTACTTCCGCGTGTTTAAGCATGGAATTTTTGTTCAGACCTGATAACACTACATGCAGGCAGAGGATATCTCAAGCAACTTAACCCTACAGCATAATACAACAATAGTCACTAGACGCTGAATTTAGAATTACAGTCGGACCTTTGCATTCCACCTCGCAAGTTCAACGCGAGGCTGAATCGACTCTTGTTACTCACAATCAGAAGAACTGGAGTTTAGTCGTGACTTCGTTAGAGAACCTTTAAAACACAGGTACTGCAACACGGATTTCAGCGCCATATTTGGTCCCTCAGTTGTTAGGGTAAACAAAATATGAATGAAAAAATTGTCATCGTAACAGCAAACAAACGCGGAACGCGATCGAAATAAATAAAAATATATTACTTGTCAATGAGATCAGGTGATAATTATAATCATGTGAGGGACGAAGCATGGCGCCGATTTCCGTGTTGCAGTACTCGTGTTTTATAGTGCCTTAACTTCGTGAGACGCTTGTCGACGCGTTCTCATATTCCTGTACACGTACAGTGTACATATGTATATTTTCCCCTTATACCTCACCGAACCGGTGGGTCGTGAGCACAATGTAGAGAGATTATATGCCTGCTTCTGTAATTATCTATTTGAATATATATCTATTATTTATCTATAATTATCTAATTATCTATTTGAATATCTATAGGAAACGACTGTGGGAGAACAATGATAGCCACAACATTTCACTACTTAAAATGAGCTAAAATTGGCTGTAGACGGTACAAAATGATAGCATTTTCTCGCTATTATGGAGTAATCTAACGAGAGTGAAATGATAGTAATAATAAGAAAATGGGAGTCGTTGACCTATATTACGCCATTAGGGAACCTATAAACACATAATATAGTTTAGTTATGCAGATATAAGAACTCCATATATTTTTACCGAACCGGACCGGAACTGATGGGAGAACAACTGGTTTCAGTCGAAATAATGAATTTTTTCTAGGTTTATACATATGCATATCAATATCAAACATCTGTCTGGAAAAATAATAAAATAAATAAATAAACGAATGTCGACGGCTGTTGACATGCCACTTTTTCGACCTTGACCTCTCAATCAGAAAGAGAAAACAAAAAGTCGGTGGCGAGAATTGCGCCGTTTCAATTATTTCTACGCCTCATAATTTAATTTCATACGCTAAAGGCGTGGCCACAATTCATAATATTTATTTCCATATTGGTCGATATATTATCAATAGGCTTGTTCCTCTGTTTTTTAATGTAGAAAAAGTGCTCCACCATCTGATTCCATTGAGATGTTTGGAAATAATGAATAAAAACAGGGGCCTTATTCTCTAACGAGATTGAAACATTGCTTTGGAAGAAACATTAAAATCTCATTCATGAAATTAAGAAAACTGAACGGAACATTATGATTTTTGAAAAAGCAATGTTGAAAAAAGTTAGTGAATAAGGCCCCAGGTGCGAGTGCAGCACTTTTTTCCACTTGAAAACAATGGAAAATGGAACAGCCCTATAATGGCCCATTTACTTGGGCATATTTTCAAGGCAATTATTGCACGAAAGCGAATTGCAGCAATAGCAAAAAAATTGCACAGCAATAAACTGCCCGTTTCGTGAAAAGTTTTCCTCCCGAAAACTCCCTAGCTATCGGTCGCGGTCAGGTTGATTGGTAGGCAAACAAAGTTCAATAGTTCAATTGGTTCAATCACCACTGCTCAGTTGTTGTCGTCATGGTGACATGGTGAAGGGGGGTCGTTTGCCCTCCAACTAGTGTAACCTCCTTAGCAACCTGACCACGACCAATACTCTTGAAGAAAATAATTCCATCGAATTGCCAAATATTGCTATACTGTTGTCCGATTCCGGCGACTCGTTTTCTTGCAATTATTGGAGTCCACCGTGGTTGAATACTTATTGCACGTTTCCTGCAATTTTTGGGCCACGTGGGGGGTAGGGATGCCGATTGTCGGATAAGAAGAAACATTTCGGAGAAGATGAACATTTAAATCGTTTCAGTTCATTGTTACCAGCGGCGGATTCACGAGTGGGAGGATACCCCCCCCCCCAAACACGCACCAAATCACACAAAAAATTGAAAGCATTTTTTAATTTTAAGTAAAATTAACATTACTTTATTACACATTACTTCTTCATTCGCGAATGAAACAGGGAGACATAACGGAAGAAGAAACCACGGGGGCAAGTACGAATTTTAACACGGCGTTATCCTATCATAATTAAAATGGTTGTCACGTGGATACCACCCGTGTTATTTCACATAACACCCCTTCGTACTTCAGCCCATGGCTTCTTCTTCCGTTATGTCTCAAGAAGCCTCCTCCTGATACCAGTTATTATGGAAATGCAATGCTCCCCCCCCCCCCATGTTTACTGGATGCGCTACTGATTTGTTCACAGCGAATTTATAAACCGCAGGCGCGTATCCAGAGTCGGGTCCAGAGTTTTGCTCTGGCGCACAAACATGTCCCCCCCCCCCAGAAATCGGGGCGTAATTGAGAGATTTTTGTCTCGTTCACTAAGTTTTATTTAGCAGATTAGGCAAACCGGTTTTCAACCGCATTGCAGTCATCCTCAGGGTTGATTGATTCGCGGTTTACGGACACAATTTCACGGCTAAAATTGAGAAAAAGTGCTAATATGCTGTTCTGGGAAAAACACGTGGCTACAATTCATTCGCGGTTTCTAAAAATGGCCCCGAAACTTTCAATTTGCGAAAAATACTGTGCTGCGAAAGAACTGGGCCTGAAACTTCCAATTTTGCGGGTATTTTGCTAACAGCTTTCTTTAGGATTGGGGCGCCGCCGCGCCGCTGTTGTCGGGGCGGGGCCTCCGGTTCCACGGTCACAAAAAATATGCCCTGAAACTTGCAATTCCTCACTAGTTCGTGGATATTTAGCCAGGAAACTTCAAATTTCGCGGATATTTAGCTACAAATCATGTCTGTATACGATAGGCTTTCAGCAGGGGCGTAGCCAGGCCATGATCAAGGAGTGGGCAGCCAGGCGCGGGTTCAGAGTTGCGGAAGGGGGGGCACGTCTGGAGAAAAAGCGCTCGTTCGTGGATGAAATCCAGACAATGACATTTTGCGGCTAAGACTGAGGAAAAACGCTTATTCACGGCTAAAATTGAGGAATGGCGCTGATTCACGTTAAACTTGGGAAATAAATATCATTATTCGCGGTTGAATTTAGGAAAACACACCAATTTGCGATGCAAAGTCCGGGCCGAAATGAAGAAAATGCGCTAATTCTCGGTTTATAGAGCTCTCTAGAGGCGACAGTTCGTGGTTTCTCGAACCAACATCTCGGTAATCATGGCGAAAAAGTGCTAATTGACCGTTTTTATATGTATACATATATAGCAAGTTTGCGGGTACAATTGAGAAAGACACGACTTAGCGCATACATTTTTTTTAAAAGTGCTTATTCACGCCGCCGGCTAAAATCAAGGAAAATTGTTTGTTTGCTAGTGAAATTGAGGAAAACACCCATTTCAAGGTTTCGCGTTGCAATGTCCGGGTCAAAATTAATAAAATTCGCTAACTTGCGGATTATATGGACCTTTTCACTGCTAACTTTTGAAGGGGGGAAAAATTGTTCAAGGCAGAATTGGGAAAAAAGCACTAATTTACTTTTCAAATTGAGGGAAAACGCATTGGCAAAATTGACACTGTTCGTAGTTGATTCGTGGAATTGTCGTGGCTAAAATTGAGAAAATGGATTCATCCACAGGTCAAATTGAGGAAAAACTGATCTTTTGCGGCTGAAATTGACAGAACGCACCAAACCGCGGTTAGGCGATGCCCAGTAGTGCTGGGCGTAAATTGAAATAGTAAATCCAAAATACGTTATTCCGCGGTTTTTTGAGACCTTTTGACGGCTAAAATGAAGAAAATGGGCTAGTCCAAGGTAGAATTGAGAAAAACACTCAGTTTCAGCTAAAATTATTAAAGATAAACGTCAATTCGAGGCTAAAATTAGTGCTCATTCACGAGTAAAACGAGGGGGGGGGGGAACTCTGTACAACTCCTCTTGAGAAAAACTGGATCCACGCCTGTGGGCAGCTTCACTGGCGAAAATATCAGATGAACCATTGCCTTTTTGCAGGCTTTTAACAGGATCTGGAGGTTGGAATCGCGTCAATTCACGGTCACCAGAGACTAAATTTGCACAGAAACGGCCACTATCCGTCAAAAAATAAATATCTGCTGGAAAACTGTCGTTTTTAGCCTTCTAATACGCATTTTAAGTATGTCGAAAAAATGAAAACTTCTCCCCTCGAAAATTGATACTTTTGGAGCATAACTTTAAATTTCAGACCTGAGACGGTAAACGGACCTGGCATTTCCTCTCCCACCATAAGTCTGGCCGACACAGCGGGCTAGACACAGTTTGAGCTAGTCAAAACCCTCGAAATTGTGCAGTTTCAAGAGGGCAAATGCTCGCAAATATGGTTCTCTAATAGCGAGCAAAACCCTGGAAATTGGTGTTTAAGAGCACGATCACACGAGCCACTAACGCTAGAGAACCTTTAAAACACAGGTACTGCAACACGGATTTCAGCGCCATATTTGGTCCCTCAGTCGTTAGGGTAAACAAAATATCACGAATGAAAAAATTGGCATCGTAACAGCAAACAAACGGAACCGGAACGGAACGCGGTGGAAATAAAAAAAAATATCCTACTTGTCAATGAGATCAGGTGATAATTATAATCATATGAGGGACCAAGTATGGCGCCAATTTGCGTGTTGCAGTACTCGTGTTATATAGTGCCTTACCACAGCCAGCCACGCGTTAGTGGCTCGTGTGAACGGTCCCTAAGTGAGGCAGAATCGCGATTAAGGTTTATAACAGTGCAAAATCCACACAATTTTAACGTTTTTAAAATATTAAACCCCGCGAAGCAAGCCAAGCAAAAACCCACAAAACCGGGGTTTTGGTGAGCTCACGAAAATGATTCTTAGCGAGAAAAACACGGAAAATTGGCGTTTTCGTGTGTGAAATTTGTTTTATGGACCGAAATCCACGAAAGTGTTTCTGTTAGCCAGATCAGGGAATTTTTTTTTTTTTTTTTTTTGCAAGAAAAATCAGTAAAAGTGGCGTATTAGTGGTCGAAATCTGGGATGTTGGTGGCTTAGTGAGGCAGAGCTGCTATAATGGTCTTGAAGTGTGCGAAATTTAGTTTTCACGGCAATAAAAAAAACGCTGCGAATTATCGAACAATGCCTTATTATTTCGACTGTGGGTTTATTATTCATGGATGTAGTCAAATCCGGCTTGAAATTACATGAAAATCGACACCCCACACCCCTATGACCCCAAATCCTTTGAAAATCCCCATTTTGGACCCGCTTTTGGCCCATAAAACCCAAGGAGGTTATTTGATCAAATTGATCAGATGTTAGGACCAACTAGACCCCAAATGGAGTCTATGTGCGAAAGAACGAGTTTTTTCGAGCAATCCTAGAGCAAGATATGGCCCGGACGGCGTACGGACATTTTTTTTTTATTGCAGATTTGGATTCTACGCACTTTGAAACGTAAAACTACAAATTTTGAGGGGATCGTATCGCAAAAAAAGTTTTTTGCGATACGATTACAAAGACTTATTATTGAGAAATAATAAGCCAAAACAGCGAATTTGGTTTATTTATTAGTGAGCGAAATTCGAGGAATTGTTTCTGCTGCTGAGCAAGTCCTGCGAAAGTTTTGAAGATTGCAAACGTGGTTGTCCTGTTGGATTTTAACTTTTAGATGGAATTTGAAGGTGGGAAGCTGCCCCACGAAATCTGCGCTTTTGATTCCAGGGGAGGACAACTGCCCACCCTTGCCCCCCCCGCTGGCTACGCCCATGAGGCTTTGAACACTAACGGGGCTGACTATCCTGCAGGGTGGGCGTCCGACCGAACCCCCAATGAATGATGACCCCAAAGATTGCAATTTGCATGGAAATTACGACCCGAAACTTATAATTTCGATAATATCTATACCTACCCGAAATTAGCAATTTCAGGGATATTTGGCTTCGAGTCACAATGCCGCTGATATCTGACTTTGAAATTACTGACTACTCTGCTTAGTCATTTAATGACCCAATGCATAGTCATATAATCACGTCAAAGAGCAAAATTTGTTGCGTTACAATTTCAAAGTTTTCCCTCAGAAATAGGAAGCATCCCTGCAAAAAAGGAGTTTCGCGGCTATTTAGCCAGAAAGTAGTATTTTACGGGTATGTAGTCTCAAAACGTGCAATTTCTCACTCTCACATCGGCTCTTTCGTCAATTCCAATTTTTGTGACTAAATTGGCATTTTCACGGTTATTTAACATTGAATCTTATATAGCAATTCGACCATTTTCTTATTTGAAACTTGTGATTTCGCTGTTCAGAGGCTAAATAATGATCACTTTAGGAGCCGAACAATTTGGGGGCATAATTTCATTTATTCGGTTAACAGCACAATCAGTGGTGGGGGATCGCTTGTCTGCGGGGGTATGGAATTGAAGGTTTTCTTCAAGAGAGCCCCTGTAAGTTTCACGAAAAAAAAAAAACATCTTGCACTGTCGCTGTTATCGAGTCAAATTTGCCTTTTCGGGGTTAACAAACACGTTTTTATAGCCAAGCCAACCAGGCCATGAGGGCTTAATTTCCAGCAGTTTTTTGTTTGAATGGTCGGTCTAGGGGGCGAAACTGTCAGTTTCTTAGCGACTTAGCAAGTTTCTTGGAAAAAATCAGACAGATTCCAGCGACAAATTGTAATTTTCGCTGAGGAAAGTCTGTTTCCCGAGAATTTAGATATTATTTTGTTGTTTTTAATGAGCAAAATGTTTAGTTTTAAGGCGTAAAATGACGTTTTACTAGTTGAAGTTAGTTCCAAGGAGTGTCCTGGACAAGGACGTCTTTGGCAACTGGTCTGCCGCCTATCTTTGCCCACGCCCTATAAGAGGAATTGTCAGGTTTTGGTTCGAAAATTCAGAATATAAGGTTACACCGACAATTTTCCGGTATAGAGGTGATTCAGCTTCTGGGGATTAATTGACGATTTCCTTGCCGAGTTCTGAGTTCACGAATTACTGTTTTAGGGGTTAAACAACCAGTTTTTTGTACAACAAATCCTGGTTTTGTTGTCACGTTTACTGTTTTTTAGGCGGACTGGCTGGTTTGAACCGGTTTCACACTGTTTCAGTGGCGATAGTTACTTTCTAGTTTTAGAGGCTAACTTAATGAACTCTCTGGGATATATTCTTTCGGGAAATTACTTTTTTGTTTTGTAAAGTCAAGGTTTGGAGCTAAATTTTCTGAAACGCCTTGTAATTTTGTTGACTAGTATTGACTCAAATGCGCGTCTGAGCCTTAACTAAAGAGCGTTTAAGCGTCAACAACGGCAAAATGAAGAGAAACAAGACCCGAACGCAAAAACATTTTGACAGCCATTGTTGACAACCACTATTGTTAGTAAAAGAGATAAGAAACTTTGAACAGAAATGAATACGCCTACTTGTCTCCTGTTTCCTTAAGGGCCTGCATAGACGAATACCGAGGAACGCGACTAATCCTGATCCTGCAACATTTGAAAAAAAAAAACGCGTTGCATTCAAGCTGCAGTTGCGTTTGTAACTATTTAGCGTGAAGCGCGCACAAAATTTGGAAATAAGTGACTCATTACCACCGGATTTGATAGTCTAATTAGTTTAGACAGGCATATCAGTTACACAATGTTCTCGTGATTGAAAGGGTGTCTTCATGATCATATAAAACGTACAAAAAAAGGGGGTGTGAGCCGTGGGGTATTGGTTCCTCACTCCTTTTTTCGTCTGTATGTAGGCAAAGACAAATGAGCTGTCGAAATGAATTTTCCGGGGAATTTAGAGAACAGGTGCAACGATTGTGACCGAATGAAATGTGCATGAACGGAAGGGAAGGGTAACTTTATTCAACCGTTGGACCGCGAAATTGTTCTCTACGGGAAAAACCGGCAATGGATTCATATTCAGTTCAATAAAAGATTGAGTTTGCGTTAGGTTTAGAGTGAACATAGTGAGATGATGGAGGGTGTGAGAGTTACGTATGTTTCCATTGCATTGACAGCCAATAAACTCTACTACCTACTGACAATTCGCGAGGGCTTTTAAGTCATTTGTTTACAAAATGTATGCGGGTATTAATGTTCTTTTCCATCAAAAGGCAGATTGGTAGCGTATTAACAGAAAATGTAATGCACAAAATTTACATACTTTGCCGTCTTTTAGCATTGAAATCAGGGAGTGGCTGACAAATGCAGAGAAGAGAAGAATAATAAAAGGGAAAGAACGATGTAGTGGACTAGAGCATAGAATCAAGGAATTCAAAAGATGTGTCCGTCCACAGATTTTTTATTCAATTTTGCGAGACGGCGGCTTCGATGTTACTTCATCATCGGTCGCTCTGTCGTCGTCAGCACCTAACTCTACACCTAACTAACAAGTGAAGAAAAGAAAAAAGAAGAGAAGAAAGATATCAGTGGTGGTGACATTTGTTGTTGGACATCTCCACCTAGCATCCCCATGCGTGCACACCAACTGTAACGGTGAGGGTTTGGGCTCATGGAAACGTTACTGGGGATTAAAGAACGAGAATAATGAAATAACGAAAAAATTATTTATTAAACTAAACTAATCAATCCAAAACCACTTATAGAACTAATTACTACCGGGGGGGGGGGGGCACAACGGAAATCAGGTCACAACTAACCCCGGAGCGGCTGAGACCCACTCGAGCACTAGGCTGGTGATAGACTCTTTCATTTCGGCACTTCGCCCACCTGGAAAAATCGGGATCGGGTAAGAGGGGAATTAAACTAGGTTGTCTATTGCGACACTTGCCGCCGTGCCGTTCAAGTGCCCGTCAAGTTAAACGTGGACCTCGCCTTCCTGTGACGAGCCCCTCTAGCTATTTTTCCTTACCCCCTCCATGGAACTTCAGCTTGATAATAATACTTATCTTTCGTCAACAGTGTGACAACCAATTCGGTAACGAAAGTAGAGGGGAGAGAAGTTGCTACTAATCGAATGAGAGAGCCCTGGCCGCGGGTTCATGTTCTTCTTGACGGGCTATAGTGTGGTGTAAGTTTTTCCACCCGTCCTCTCTGAATTGAAACATATGTTCACGGAGAGGACGCGGCACTACACTTGTGTAGTGTGTTGAATGGAAATCGCTAATAATTTTAGCGTGTTCTCAATACTGGTTGTGAATCAAACGGATTTCATTTCCCGTTCCCGAAACGGAAAGCTTCCCGATCCGTTCCCGTCAATTGTGAACTGGCATTTTTAAGGTCGGTTCACAATCTATGGAATGGGAACGTCAACCAGAAGAAAATTATTCTCTCTGATCGGCCAACGCGACGGCAATTTGGTTTATCTTTGGCGAACGTTTCATAACTCTCGTGAAGAAGACACTGGTGCCAACGGAAGCCCCGATAAAACGAAGGCAACAAACAGCAACAAGAAACAGAAACAACAACAACAACCACAACAGCAATAATAATAATAATAATAATAATAATAATAATAATAATAATAATAATAATAACAAAAACAAAACCAACAACAAAAACTACAAAAACACCAACTAAAAACGCGGATGGGAATTGAAAAATATATTTTTTTACAAGGCCAAACTCAATAAAGATTGTGCAAGATTGAGTTGGGACAGGTTTTCACAACGCAACTGTTTGATGAGGTCATTATACTTCATTTACAATGCTCACTTATTATCGAGAATTTGTGGTCTTGAGCGACACGCAAGTCAAAAAAGTACAGTTTTGCAGGGGGAAAGAAATCTCGTTTTTTATTGATTGCGTGACTCACATTCCCACTGCAGACTTTTTTTGTGTAATGATTCATGATAGGTGCTGTTAGATACTTGCTAACAACGTGAGAGCCAGTCTTTAACCGCCGGAGAGGGGGAGGGGAATCTCATGTCTTTCAATAAAATTAAAAAGATAAAAAAAATAACATCTTTATGATAGTTTTGTACAAATTTTTATTTGGCTACTATAAGCCTGGTTTTCGACCTCGAATATGTCAAGGACTTGGAAGTGACATTCAAAATATGATTGATACGTTCAAGGTTTATATTGAATTATTTTATGGCTGTTACTTTTGAATGTGCAGGAGAAAATAGAGATTTAGTTGACTCATAAATCGGGTTTTTGAAAGGATTAGTCGCATGAGGTGCTGCTGTCCGTATAATCAACGCCACAAGTCTTTTGAAGATAATGATGAATAGAACAATTAATCAAAAATGATAATTAATTAGATAGCTTGAAAGGACTCTACTACAATTCGATAGATATAATGAGTACTATTATTTTAAAAGTTAATTAATGTTGAAAAGTTTCAAGACTAATTTATGATGAACGTGGAAAAAAAATTATTCGGTTATGAGGACTCCCTCGCACGCCCGGCGAGATTACTGGCGTGGCCTTAAAATTAGAGGGGGATGCCCATCTCCCCACAGCAGGTAATCTAGTAGAGGAGACTTTTCGCCCCCCTCCCATATTCTCAGTTTAGTGTCAATCATTAGGCCTGTGTAAATCTGTGATTGTTACGATTGTTTACGCCACTAATTAATCCAAGTTAAAACAGTAGTTATAGCTCAAGGTCTATATATAAGAAGGTCTGCTCATGTCAGATTAAGTGCGGGGAGTCACTGTGGGCAGATGACTTCAATTCATATTTAACACCTCTCCTCCACTATACTTCATAACTCTAAAGGCCCGTTCACAAGCTCCATGTTTGTGTTGTGTGGTGTCTATGCTTTGACTCCACAGAACGTAAACATAGAGCTTGTGAACGGGCCTTATAAATATTGCTTGATGGTCGAGTAGCTTGCTATCTTGGCATGAATCAATATAATTCATAAAAATTATTTCCAACAGAAATCAGAACGATACGAGTGCGGAACGCACCACATATTTTCTTACGTACTATTCTCTTCTACAACGTACTAGAATGAGCGGTACGTAGCAGAACGACATAATGACGTCGCTTTTGATAGAGCTATGAAAACAGGAGTACGGGTTACGCTAGTCTAGAAAGGGAGAGTGATGGGCGTACTGCTCACTGTTCTTTCACTCATCGCTAACACTTGACATTCATTTTCGCTTGTCGCCCCAAGGGTTAATCTGTAGAGCACGTTATGAAATGATAAGGTGGGCATCCTCGAATCTAGTCGCAGCTAAAACCACGCGTTTCATCATAATGACGGCGCGAAAAATGTACAAGACATCCGTATCTTAGCCGCTACCGCTCAATCCTGAGTCTCTCGAGGTATCTGTCGCTCAACAACGTGAATGCATTGTCGGACGTCGTCCTTCAATCAACTTACTTTGTCCGAAGAAAAATTCAGAGCACTTCACAGAAAATCAAGTATGTACATGCAAGTAAATATGACTCTATGACAACCATTCGCATTGGAGAACACGAAGGAAGAATCCCTGATGTTTTGTTTATTATTTTTGCCCACAATGACGTCATTTTTACCTTTCCCCCCTCGCCCATCGAAATGCACCCCTTCGACTGCGGACCTTCTTTTTTATAGACCTTGGTTATAGCTTTATTATTATCTTCACTAAAAAATAGGTCGCCTTCGATAGCTTAATAGTGCGGTGCAATTAGACCTAAACCCCAACATCCAAAGTGAAAGTTTCCCTTCAACGCAAAATTGTTCCTCACAACCCACATATTGATTGGTAAAAAGTTCCACGATTTGGAGCTATTGGTTTGGGTGGGAGGGTGTAATAAGTTAGTAAATTCTTATTTTGTTCCAGTATTTCTCAAATATTTCAAAATCTATGAGGTTTATCGTGAAAATGAGCGTTTACAAAAATAATCTTCATCAAATTGCCCACAAAAATGATCCCCGAGATAATCTTGCTTGAGTGAATGGTTCGAGAGTTACGGTGGGTGCAGTAGTAAACATTTTTCGTATCTCGACGTTTTTTGTCGAAAAAACTGGCATAAGGAAACTTTTTTTTGTTTGCACGATTTTCTTTTGTAAAATCAAACTGCAATTTCGGTGAACTGCAGAATGTTAGTAATATGCCCTTGGAGGGACAAAAACCTTCTCTTCTTCTCAAGGGGCGCCACTTTTTAAGGGATAATAGGCTTCCTTTTGCCTAGGTCATATACACAAGGTGGATCCGTATTACTCAGATACAAAATTTTGGGTGAAACCACGTCTAAAGCCGAGTACAATGCCACCTCCGGAGGTGTCCTATCTCGAGCCATTCCTGGCTTATGATTTTTTTTTTCATAACGCAAAAACAGGGCAATTTCGTTCAAAGATTTCTCGGCTTACATTGCACCCAATCCAAAAGTTGATGGCAGTTTCGGGAACTATGGAAAATTTCATGTGAGATAGAGGCCATTTCATTGCTTGAAATCATCATCAACTCCTCAATTCATCAAATCATCATCAGAAATTTGGCCTTTTGTCATAGATTCACGTAAATTCCATGAATTGTACGTTTTCCAAAACATTACTATATCCAAACGGGGCTTTCCACAGACTGACGATGCTCCAAAAAAACGTCCCTTATTTTCTAAAGTTTGTTGTGGCGTATTCACATTTAACGGCACCCCTGACATTTCCCGCGATAATATCGCGAGAATGCACAGAAACGCATTTTTCTACAGAATAAAAATAACAATCGCTCACGATATTCGTCGAGAAACGTCAGTAGTAACATGATTTGTGAATACACCATAAAAAAGCTGATAATATGGGGACGTATTTGTCATGCATCGCAAGTCTGTGGAGAAAGCCGATTGGGTACAGCAATCTTTTGGAAAGCGAATTTATTGTGGAATTTACGTGAATCTACGACAAAAGGCCAGATTTTTAGGATTTGACGATCATTTCAAGCAATGAAATGGCCTCTATCTTAACCGAAATTTTTCGTAGTTTCTGAAAATGTCATCAAGGTTTGGATCAAGTGTGATGTAAAGCGCCCCATACACTGTCAGTTTAACTGAAGGCAATCGTGAGGCCGTCGATCGGGGTTACCCAGTACCCACACGTTTTCAGTTAATCTGAAGGCCATGGACTGCAGTCCACCTGCAGTCCGTGAAAACTGAAGGTGTGTGGCCGTAGGACCGGCTAGGATCGGACGTTGACTGACAGTGTATGATACCCGTCGATTCTGGCCGGACGGTCGCCTCTTGAGGCGACGGCCTGCAGGCAATCGCATAGTGTATGGGGCGCTTAAGCCGGGAAATCTGGGTTTTTTCAAAGCAATTGCCGTAATTTCCTTTAATTAAAAAAAAAATCATAAACCTTGAATGGATCTCGATAGGACCCGTCCGGAAGTGGCGTTGTACTCGAATTATGACGTAGTTTCACCCAAAATTTTGTATCATAGTAATATTGATCCACTCTGTGTTTATGGCCTAGGCATATGAAAGCCTATTATCCGTTCAAAAGTAGCGCCCCTTGTGAAGGAGAAGGAGGTTGTTGGCCCTTTAAGAGCATATTATTAACATTCTGCCGTCCACTTCAATTGCAATCTGATTTAACAAAACTCAATCATGCAAAAAACAAAAAGTTTTCTTCTGCCAGTTTTTTCGACAAAAAACGTCAAATTGCGAAAAATGTTTACTTCTACACCCGCCGTAACTCTCGAACCGTTCACTCAAGATTATCTCGGGGATCATTTTTGTGGGCAATTTGATGAACATTATTTTTGTAAATGCTCATTTTCACGATAAACCTCAAAGATTTCTAAATATTTGAGAAATACTGGAACAAAATAAGAATTTACTTACTTGTTACCCCCTCCCACCCAAACCCATAGCTCCAAATAGCTCCAAAGTAATTATTCTAGTTTCGTTGAATTCAACTCATCATATTTAACTGTACCTGTACGCCCCACATATAGGGTCTCAATTCACACCTCCATTTTCGCTACTCCTGTAAAATGTCGTCGTAAAAATATAACATCAGGAACAAGTTTACCGACACGTGCGTTGAATTGTAAACCGTTGTCGTACCATTACCCAGGAGCGTGGGAAAATCAGCTGGACGTTCAGCACGTTTATCAAAACGTTTAATTCCACGGTGTGAGTTTATATCCCTGGCTCGGGAACCGGAATAATTTCAAAACTTCTTTCCCGGCCTGAACAACGATTTGAAATGAAGAAAAATTTGACGTGACTACGTCAACATTTATTTGCCTCAGAATTATACCTAGTAATCGAATCCTAGTTGTTTCTTGCTATGAAAAACGCGAATATTACCATTGTTTTGAGGAAAAATAATTTCCCAGGCATGTTCTCTCCCTGTAGCGGAATGCTATTTTCAGTCTTAACTTCGAAACAATTGGTTCTGGAATTTTGTAACTATTTTTTTTTTCCGGATTTCTGAAAAACTGAGTTCGAGGCGACCACATCTTTCTATAGCAATCGTAAAAACCACAGATTTACTGCACAGGCACAATGATTCACACTAAACTGAGAATATGGGAGGGGGGCAAAAAGTCCCCTATACTATAGATTACCTGCTGTGGGTAAGGCTACTGTATAACCCGAGTGCGGAAACACGCGATAACCGCCATATTTGGTCCCTCCGGTCGGTATCACTCGGGTCTTGATAAGTATTTTCTCTTCCACACGTCTCTTGATTGTCTCTCTTCAGTTCTCAAAACTCATACCATCTGATTTCTTTTTTTTTTAAAAACAGCTTCATTCTTCTTTTTCATTATTATTATTAAATGGAGTGACTTCACAAGCGATAAAAAGGCGGAGGGACCAAATATGGCGGTTATCGCGTGTTTCCGTACCTGGGTTCTAAAGGTTCTCTACTGTGGGTAGTGTGAAGTCGCACCATTTTTATAATCAGGTGGAATATTCTATTTAAAAGAAAAATAATAAACAGTTTTGTTGTTGCATTCGAATCGTTCGTATGAGTCTTTTTTTGTGTGTAATTAATACATTACAGTTTTGACGACGAGGATGAAGCCAAAGAGGAAAACGAGAATTCCAATGGTCGAAGAGGACCGCAGTATTGGTTTTTCCAGGTTTTCTTCGTCTTCTCCGGTGGCTCAACGATCGCCGGAAGTCCGATCGTTGAATCTAGGGGCTCTGCCTGAATTTTCCGTCGGACGCGATAACTGGACAATATATGAAGAGAGGCTACGAGAGTTTTTCAAAGTAAATGCTGTGGAAGAGGAAAGAAAGATGTCGGTTTTGGTTACGGTGATGGGCACCGAAGCTTACGAGTACCTTCGAGATCTATGTGATCCGGATCTTCCGTCTCGAAAGCCTTTCGATGAAATATGTTTGATTATGTCACGGCAATGTTCCATAACTGTCTCTGTTTTCAGGAACCGCATCCAATTTTATGAAATGAAGCAAGAGTCTGGGGAATCCGTAGCTCAGTGGTTCGCCCGTGTAAAAAAAATTGCCTCGGGGTGCCAGTTTGGTCCTCAATTGGAGTTCGCGGTAAAAGACAAATTTGTTTGTGGTATGATACAGTCACCGATTTTAGATAGACTGTGTGAAGAAGACCCGAAGGAAAAGAATTTGATGGAATTTTACGATTTGGCTGTAAAGAAAGAGTCAGTCGGAAAACGCTCGCCTAACGGTCTGGTGAAAGAAACTGAAGTTTTGAAGATTTGTCCGGGAAGAATTCCGGGAGTCAGAAATTTTCTTGATGATCTTATAGTTACTGGGAGAAATATAGATGAGCATTTGTCTAATTTGCGTATGGTTCTTCGGCGTTTGAGTGATGCTGGGTTTCATTTGAATTTCAAAAAATGTGCCTTTTTCCAAAATGAAATTACATACTTGGGTCACAAAATTACTAAAGAGGGAATTTCGAAGGACAATAAGAAGACGGAGGCAGTTCGGTCAATGCCGAGACCAAGAAATGTAAGTGAAGTGAGGGCATTTACAGGCTTCGTTAATTTCTATGGAAGGTTTATCAAGCACTTGGCAGATATTTTAAAGCCACTTTATCGCCTTCTGCAAAAAGGTGTGAAGTTCGAATGGTCAGCCAAGTGTGAACAGGCGTTTCAAAAAGCAAAGGAGGAGGTATTAAGCAATCAAGTTTTGGTTCACTTTGATCCTAAAAAGCCAGTGAAATTGATATGCGATGCTTCGAAAACAGGATTAGGAGCGGTTTTGTTGCATGAAATGGAGGATGGATCAAATCGACCTATTTGTTTTGCGTCTCGCGTAATGAATGCAGCAGAAAGGAACTATTCCGTCATTCACAAGGAAGCATTAGCTCTGTACTGGGGTGTTAAACATTTTTACCAATATTTGATCGGTCGAAAATTCACTCTTTTATCGGATCATAAACCATTGTTAGCTCTTTTCGGAGAAAATAAAGGCGTACCAGAGATGGCTGCGGGTCGGCTCCAGCGCTGGGCTCTTTTCATTTCGGGGTTTGATTATGATTTGATGTATTTGAAAGGCTCGAGTAACGTGGCTGACGGGTTATCGCGTTTGCCTAAGCCTTCAAGTGAGGATTCTGAAGCAGAGGAGGACGCATCCGATTTGAATTTGGTGGAGAATATTCTGGCAATTGATTTAAAAGAAATATCGAAGGAAACGCGGAAAGACAGTGAGTTGAGTAAAGTTTTTCTGTGTGTAAGGGACGGCTGGCCAGATGACGTTGAAAAGTCGGTGGAGCCGTATTTAAGAAGAAGAGATGAGCTGAATATTGAAAAGGGAGTACTGATGTGGGGATACCGAGTTTTGATGCCAAGAGTATTCCGTGAGAAGTTGTTGAAGGAGCTTCACATTGCTCATCAAGGCATGATCAAGATGAAAAACAAGGCTAGGTCCTACTTTTGGTGGCCTTCTCTGGATCAAGATATCGAGCGCTTCGTTCGAAGTTGTCCAATTTGCATGGGGCTCAGAGATGAACCCGAAAAATCGGTGCCGAAGCCTTGGTATAAAGTGCAGTATCCGTTTGAAAGGGTGCACGTCGATTTCTTGGGACCCTTCAAGGGTAAGATGTTTTTGATCATCACTGATGCGTTTAGTAAATGGGTGGAAGTTTATAACATGAATAGGAACACCGACACGATGGCTACTTTAAATAAATTAAGAGATGTGTTTTCCAGATACGGACTCCCTAAAGTTCTAGTTTCAGACAACGGTCCACAGTTTTCGTCATCACAGTTCGCGAACTTTTGTGAGTCAAACGCTATCCACCATGTCAAAACGCCTCCTTTTCATCCGTCAAGTAACGGTGCGGCAGAGAATAGCGTTAAGAGTTTCAAGAACGGGATGAAGAAAATTCTTCAAGATTCAAACTCTGGTAATAATATGGATGCGGCTATGTCACGATATTTGTTCCATTACAGGACATCAATGCATTGCACGACTGGAGAATCGCCAGCCAAGTTAATGTTCGGAAGAGAACTGAGAACTAGGCTGGACATTTTAAGGAAGGACTTCACGAATGAAAAGACAGATGATAGTTCAGGAAACAAAAAAGGTCGGATGGTGAAATTCGGCAAGGAGGAAACTGTGTACGTTCGCGACTATCGGCCTAATCCAAAAAACCGGAAATGGATAAAAGCGAAGATTGAGGAAGTTCTCGGCGACCGAACATACATGGTGAAACCGGATGGTTTTTCGAAGCCTTGGAAGCGACACCAAGATCAAATCATTAAAACCGATGATGCTGAAGAGATGCAAAGAAATTCAGTGGGAGGGTGTGAAGTCGCACCATTTTTATAATCAGGTGGAATATTCTATTTAAAAGAAAAATAATAAACAGTTTTGTTGTTGCATTCGAATCGTTCGTATGAGTCTTTTTTTGTGTGTAATTAATACATTACAGGTAGGATGGGCATCCCCCTCTAAGTTGATAGCGTTACCTTTAACGCATCTTTATCGTTAGCTAAGCTGTCTTCAAAACTCACAAGTCACAAGGTATCTAATAAGTTTATTCACGCACGTTTATGTCATTAGACCAGAGGGCTTGTTCTATAACTTTAACAACAGTAGTTAACGACAGTAAGTCATATGCTTTCATTAATTAAATCGACGAAATTGAATGAAATCAGGTGATTGACTGTTGGTATCAACTGTTGCTAATTTTATAGAACAGGGGCCCAGGCTCTTTTAAATATAAAATTGTGGGAGACCCTGAAAAACCCCTCCGCTTTCTTGATATTTCGAGACAGCGGATTGCCCTAAAACGTCGATTAGCGCGAGTACTCACAAAATAATATTTTGAAGACGATAAAGAGCGAAGAGCGGGCGAAAACAGGCATTGTTAATCATTGGCCAAGGAGGAAAATGAAGATGAAAGCCCAAGTTTTAAACCCCTTTCTCGCAGAGAAGTTCACCAAGACCGGATTAAAATGGTGTGAGATGCAAGGAACAAAGGAAGAAGAGTGAAGAAAGCTCTTAAAGTGTCGTTAATAATTTCTTTTAAACTTTGCACGTAGTCATTTAACCGAGGAGTCAGTGTTAAGAGAAATATGACAGTGAATAAGTTGTATTATTTAGTTTAGCCAAACTCTGGAAATAAAGTTTTAATAAGTAATAATATAGTAAGAAAACAATGAATTATTTCTCTCTTTTAACAAAAAAAGAAAGAATACTATTTGTCTCAAGTCTGGTCGCTCAGATGAAAAAATTTATGCGTATTATACGAATAAAGAGACTGTGGCATAATAGAAAAATCTTATATGCATTAAAAAGACTCAACTCAAAGAAAACTCGGAGAGGAGGCACGGTTAAATACATTTGTCGGAAGGTATAATTCTCAGTTCCCTTTATAAATCAAAGAAAAGCCCTGAGCTAATCTCATTTCTAGTATTAAAAGTCAGAGAGAACAAAGTAATACAACCATGGGATGAGTGCAAAACATAGCTCGAGAGGCGGTGACTGTGAGTAATATGGACATTGCTAAGAGACGAAGTTGTTGCAGGCCCTCATCCTCAGTAAAAATAACTTTTAGTGAATAAAATAATGCACTATTGACCCCCTTAATTGTGACAGACATTACAAAATTCCGGTGAGCCAGGGGTATACCAATAAGCGGAGAATGAGAAAGCGAGGCATACCAGGGCTGAAGTACGAAGGGGGTTCATTCGACTTTTGATGCGGCGACGTTGTTTTTATATTTTGTGGTTGAACATTAATTTTTTTATTAATTGATATTTTTACAAAGAAAACAACATCGTAGCTGATCCGCATGCTTTTTTACCTCTCTGACGCCCTCCGTCAGAATCACCAGCCAGGTGTTTTTTCCAAGAACCTTAGTTATCTTTCCTTCCTTCCAGGGAATTTGTTTGCTTCGGTAATCGCGAGCGTAAACTCGTTCTCCCACGCTGAAAGTCTTCAAGTTTCTTGGTGCGTGCGTTTGTAACGGTTTCTTCCTTGGCTGAAGAAGTGACAGCGTTGTTGTCAACTTTCTCCCCAAGAATAACTCGGCTGGTGTCTTACTTGTGACTGTATGTGGTGTAGTCCGGTAATGGAAAAGAAAATCCTGAATTTGTTCCTTTAGACTTTTTGACGAATTATTAGAATGTCTCATTTTCGTTAATGCTTTTTTAAATGTCTCTACGTATTTTTCTACTTGTCCATTAGAACACGGATTGTACGCTGGGATCGTTATATGAAGTGTTGCGTACTCCGTGCAAAATTGTTTGAATTGTTCGGACATGAAAGACGATCTTTTTACAAGTTCCTTTCACGATAGTTTTGAAATAACCGTATCTACTAATTAGTTTTTTAAAAGCTTTTATAGCATTTTCACTAGTGATTCGTGTCAACGAACTACATATTTCGATCCACTTAGAAAATGCATCAACCACGAGAAGAAACATTTCCCCCAGAAATGGACCAGCGAAATCCAAATGAACACGATTCCATGGAGCATCCTCTTGGGGCCAGTTCGATGTATACTTATTTGGTTCTTCTCGGGTGAATGAATTACATGCATCGCATTTTTTAACCAATTTTTCGATGTCATCATTCATACTTGGCCACCACGCGTACTCCCTCGCTTCACTTTTCATCCGAACAATACCCGAGTGTGTACTATGCAGATGTTTTAACACGTATTGTCGAAATGTGTTTGGGACCACAACTCGGAGACCGAATAAGATGCAGCCATGGAATGGCCTTAAATTCGAAGGAATGTCTTTAGGCCAGCCATTCAATACGAAAGATGAAATTTGTTGTAATTCTTGATCCTTTTCAGTTTCCCGAGCGATTTCTTGACTATAGTTACAGGTAATCGAGAGCACGAATTTTGTTGAAGAGCAGCAATCATCTCCTGGTCTTCCTTGGATAAATTCAGTAAACACACACTGAAGCCTGATAAATTTAAACAAAACCTCCCCAAGTACAAACCTTAATATGAATAATAAGAGCGCTATCTACAGCCCGTTTGATCGGCGGGGCGCTTGTATTTTAGGGCCCGTATTCATAGTCGTCACTTGAGTAGAGTTTTTACTTATTTCGATTCAAAACAGATGACTCACTTATTAGAACGACCGATTTGAAGCCACTTAAGCAAATACTCAGCTTGAGTGACGTCTATGAATACGGCCCTAGGAGACCCATATGAGTGTTGATGACCAGTAGCTTTTGTGTCTCTTCGTCTACTGGAATGGACAGATAAGCCTCGGTAAGGTCCAAAGTAGAAAATGTCTTATCCCCGTTTAGTCTGCAGAACAGTTCGTCAGTAGTGGGTATTAAGGAAACGTCTGAACATTGAGTGCGTCATTCAGACCAGTCGAAAAATCAGTGCATAAACGAAATTTTCCATTTGGTTTTCGTACTACTACAACTGGAGCTACCCATTCAGAATGATCAACTGGTTCTAGAATACCCTCAGCTACGAGTCGACTGATCTCGTTGGAAACTGCTTCCCGAAGAGCAAAAGGAACTGGGCGAGCTTTTTTGAAAACAGGAACTGCATCAGGTTTTAAAAATAGATGAGCCTTAGCTTTGGCGTGATAACCAATGCCTGGTTCGAAATTATCAGCGAACTCAGAAATTGATTTTTCCAAATCATTATTGCTATCCTTTAGGACCCCTTGAATCATGTTGTCGTGAAATGTCGAAATAGGGTAGTTGTCAAGTTTGAGCCCTTGAATCCAGTCTCGTCCTATTAGAAGCTGAGCGCGTCCTGCTGCTACATAGACTTCCAGATTTTTTGTCACTTTCCATGGGTAACTTTAACAGTCTGCTTCCCGAATAGTGTGATATTGTGGCCTGTATACGAACGAAAAGTACTACCGACCGACACCAAGGGAAATTTCCCGAGTTTTTCCCAGACGGGGGGAATGTTGATTTCTTTGTCGGATTTGTGAGTGAAATAGTACTGTCTTGGTGACTAGTAAAAGATGTAGTTTCAAGGGTTTTAGCTCGAGAAAGTAAGGCAGCGAAATCGGCGTAGTCACGGTCCAGTAACTGTAATCGAATTTTATCGTCAGAAATACCCATAATAAAAGCTGTAATGAGAGCTGGCATAACTCGTCATTTCTGAATTCGTCGAGGGTTCTGGGTTTACAAAGATTTACTAAAATCTTCAGAACGGGTATACTTAGGCTGTTTACCAGAAGATTTCTCTTTGTGGTTTCCTCTAGTTCGGCGTTTAATGCTAGTGCGGAATTGAATTTGATAAACCATACCTCAAAGTCTCCATTGTTCGGGTCGAAGGATTCACAAGCTACAATGCGAGAACTGATCGCCTGGTTTGCACCCGAATGTCGGCTTTCGCTCTCTGAAAAAGAAGTCTTGCCCTTGTCGTTAGCATCCTGGACGTCAGTTTTATATTTTGTGGTTGAACATTAATATTTTTACGAAGAAAACAACATGTGAAAAATCGTAAACTTCTCGTAGGTAGGTGAAGTACATAATAGCTGTGAAGGATGTATATCGGTAGGAAATCAATAGTTACTTGTCCTCTTCACAGATCTGTTATATGAAATAACACGGGTGGCATCCACATGACTTCCACTTTAATTGTGATAGGATATAACGTTGTGTTAAAATTATCTTTTTACTTGCCGCCCGTAGGGCCGTTTTTAGGGGTAGGCAGTGACCACCTAATAGGAGCCCCGATCCATCGGGGGCCCCCGCCTTGGAATAAAATTCGTGACAAAATGATCATTCAATAGTTACACTCAACTTGGTTTTTACAATTTTGAGACACTTTTGTTGAAACCGTGATTGGTATTCTGAAATTACCGAACCGACAAAACAATGATTATCAAAGGAGGGGAAATCCGTGAAATTTGGGGTTTTCTAAGCTAAATCCGAATTACTTGGTTTTTGAAGAATTCAGCCCCACAAAATTTGATTTTCGAATCCCTAATGAAAATCGACCTGGGGCCCTATTCAGAAACGTCGGGGAAAATGCCGCAAGTGTGGACGCTATGGCGGGATAATGTTATTTCTTATTCGGAGTCCTTGGATCCCGCTTGCGGCATGTTTTCACGACTGTTCAGAATAAGGCCCCGGGGGTCAACCATGAGCTAGCGTAAAAATACCGTCAAAACGCGGTATCTATGGCGTTATAACATTATTTGTGATAGAGCGTCCTTAGTTACCGCTTGCGTTAATTTTTTAACGCTAGCTCATGGTTGACCCCCAGATCTACAAAATGGGGTTATAAAAGAGCTCCTTACTAGTGCCAAACATTTGAAAACAAAATTGACGTATTTGAGCCTAAAACACTAATAGCGTTTTCCATTTGCATAAAATTCAGCTGTGGAGCCGAGCATTTCCATCCGTCTTCTCTGAATTATATCATATGGTAACGGAGTAGGCGGGTGGCAATGCTAGCCTTTAGAGCCGAATTTTATGGAAATGGAAAACTCCAGAAATTTCCATGTGAAATAACCCCAAATTATTTGACGAATAAAAGAAGATAAATCTGCCAAATTGGGATTTTCGTAAAGAAATTTGGTTTTCCAAGATCCCGCGAAATTATACTTTCTAATGAGGGAAACCTCGTGAAATTGGGTCTTGAAACCTCAAAATCACGATGATTATTGAACCGGACCCCCAAAAAATGCTTGTTCAAAGAGCCAAATCCAAGAAATTCTATTCTTGAGCTACTCTCGGTGCAAAACTTGAACTTCAGCCCCAGACAGCGACTATTTGGGCCCAGAGGAGACGTACGTGTGCTTGCAGTCAACGTTACCAATTAGACAGATTTCCCGTCAGATCTGACGGGCAGATTTTGAAAGACTTTAACAGGGACAAAATCTATTAAATGGATGACGGATTTTTTAAAAGCGGAATTTCGCATTAGGGAATTTGCATGAATGCCTGATTTGGGAGAAAAGTAAACTGGTGAATAGTCACCAGACAGTCACATACCCCTCCAGCAGGCGCGGTCCTTTCGTCTACACGAGCGCGCGCGGTCACCTAATAGATTCAAGAGGTCAAAATGAGGCCACAGAGTCCAATTTTTGGACTAAATATGTTGTACTGATTGTTTTATAGGAAATAAAAACGAACACGAGCAGAAACAAAAGACTAGAGCAAGTGTATAAATAAAATAGAATAAAAAACACAAAAGCCTTCGATATTACAAAATTATTTCTTACAAATTAGTTTCAGTCTTTGCTGGTAATTTTCAAAGTATGATTTTCGTTTTCAACTACTTAGTAAGCAACATAGGAAAACGTTATGAAGAAAACAATTGAATAACTAGAAAAAAAGGGTCCGCCCATAGACTATTCTAATGTGTCTCAAAACTGATGTTTCCACGGTAACTTTCATGAGATACACATCTTTTTACCTAGGCACATCTTCGATATTTTAGAAGCTCAGGAATAAATACATTAAACAAAATTAAAACCCACGTTAATCCAGAATTGAAGTAAAAAGTTTTATCAAATGATTTTATTGAGTTGAAACATTCTTTTGATTATATCTTTTGCTGACTGCGTGATGCGATTTAATCAACGACATGGAGCATCTTGATTGGAAAAAATTGGCAAATAAGCTTATATGAACGATTATCTTATAGAAAAAATCAATTTCATGCCCAGAAAAAATTTTTAAAAATCTAACTTGAGAGCGCGCGGGGCACCTCACAGGTGAAATCGTCGATAAATACGGAAAAACAATCGAAAGCCCATAGTTCACGCCACTGACACATGAATAATCATGAAATAGAAAGGTAGAAAAATCCCCACTTCTCTGACACGTCCCACTTTCAAACGCGCACAATACATCTCTCAGGTGCCGCGCGCGCTGGAAGGATACACATACACATACACACCGACACACCCACTCATTTGTCACATAGACAGAAGGATATCAACGGTGGTTACAGCCCGTTCCCTTAACTCATCAACGGGTATCACTCCTCGTCCCACACAACACCTGTAAACTCCCCACCGCCAAGCGGTCCACACCGGTAACGTGCCAGCCTTGACCAATTGGCACGGCTGACGGGGAGTGGGGCGAGGATAACCAGGACTTGCACGTGTCGGGTCACTTCCTAGTCGGGTTTAGTCCGTTTTTCACCCGGTTATGTGCCTTTCAAGGCATCAAGCTGGGGCGGGAAGAAGGCACACACCTGGTTACAGCCCGTTGGTGCATTTGGTGATTATTAAATAAATTTCAAAGTTCTTCAGGAAGGGATGAATGGTGCGAGGAGAAATAACGTCAATGGTCACTTTGCGAAGCATCTGAGGGCACTATAACATTTTTTGTCTACAATTAACAAGAAAAATTGTTCCCCTGAAAATGCTTCTTACCCCTTCTTCCCCACACCATCCATTTTATTAAATAACCTTTGACGTAATCAAACCCCCACTTAAAAATTTTAAAAATTCACTTTAAAAAAATCCTTGATTGATTTCAATGTTTAATGTGAAAAATAGCCTTGTGGAAGAGCCCTCTTCAAGAAACACCAGTATGCTTGACAAATGTGCAATTTCCCTATTGCTCAATGATTTATACATATATTTTTTTTAACACAATTGAATAGGGAAAATAGTATCAACAGAGTCTTATCAATGAAAAATAACTCATCCATATTACGACGTTGCGTAGAAATTTAAACTTCACGACAGGTTACTTTATAGGGCAGCATTTACTCCTATAGAAAAATCCATGGCGAAATTGGATCTTCGAGAAATCGAAGCTCGTGGATTAGGCACGAAAAAAAATAAAATCAAAATTCATGAGTTTGGCTCTTTCAGCAACAAATTTTACGGCTACGGCCTTTTAAGAAACATCAAAATTCTTATGTTCCGCTCGTTAGAATTTAGAAAAAACAATTTCGAGGGCTTGGTTCTTTCAAAAAGTAATCGTTTGAAGCTTGTCTAGCCCAAAGGCCTTTCACGGGTTTGGACCATTTAATCCCCAATATTTGAAAGATTTGGCGAAAAAATCGCGGGCTTATTAGCTCCTTTGAAACGCGAAATTTCGGATTTGCCACGTCCTATAAGGCTAAAATCTGAGGATCTGGCCAGTTCAAACCCCGTATGTTATGCGTCGGTGGAGTCTATGAAACCTATCGAAATGCTTCATTTTTGGGAATAAATTTGTTTGGTTGCACAGACTCCACAGAACACAAACACGCAGCTTTACGCGAAAGCTAGTGAACGGGGCCTAAGTAAACCACTAATTTCCGTCCATTGGAGGAGTATTTCTCAATAATCAAGAAAAAGTCCATGGCCCTTGCCCACACGTCACCAAAGAAACGAGGTTATTATAGTTGAACCACATTCTAATGGAACCTAAAAATCAATAAAACCAATTTGTTCTATACATATATGTATGATTTACGATTTGGTTCATTTACATCTGGAAATTTTGTTAAAAAATTCCATCAGAGTTTGGTTCAACTAGCACCTGTGTACTTCTTTATCGAACTACTGAGGGCCTATTCTCTAACAACAAGCAATATTTTTTTATCCAGCCATGTGTCTATTTCATTCATTTGTTTGAAGAATATATTATTAGGTAATGGAAAATTAGGAGTTGGAAAAAAATTCTCACTTACAAAGTAGGTAAGAAGTCATTTATGCAAAAATGTTTGAGAGGTCACGACTGTTTCATGGTAAACATGCCCTCATGAATTATTTGAGGGTTTAGATGATGTTTTTGTCGAGTTTCGTGACAAATGAAACGGAAATTACCTTCTTTCATTTCGTCCCACTGCGCCTTTTTTCCTTGTTACTGTTATAAATAAACGATTACAAACTCGTTAAGCAAACCTTGCCTCCCATATCGAACTCCCTCAGTGCGTGTTGACTTTAGGCTAATCAATTAGCGAATGGGTCGACAGAGTAGGGAGGATAGAGGGAGATGAGGGAAGAGACTGATTGGAGGGAGGAAGGATTCGCGTATATCGAGTGGATTAGCTCCCTCATGAGGTTGTCGTGAGGGTGTCGAAGGGGGTTGATAGGTTAGTGGCCTCTGGATAGTCTGACCCCACTCGTATAATTGGATTTGTTGACATGACTTTTCACGTGTTGAGGGCGGTGGTAGTCGGACGACTATGTGAGCATACCTTCTTGTCGTTTATAAATCTAATTTGTTACATCTTTTACGGGGTACTTAGCAATTCACACCATGCATTTGTTATAAAACAATGAGTAGGTATCTAATACATATTGTGTATCGTGCTCGAAAACTCAAGAATTTTACTTTATTTGGTGTTCAAAATGGCTGTCACTGCAGCTTCGATCATACGAGCCTTTGTAACATCACTTTAGTCTTCAAGATACCCTTCGTCAAGGGTGGAGATTAAGCGCCATTAGGACTAAAGTGAAAAATTGAAAACAGGAGCAAGGAGCCGTTCTGAACACCCCTGATAAAGTAAACATCTTCTGTTGTCTTTCCTGCATCGTGATCCTTCGTAATACAAAAATTGTTCTCAGAAAAGTAGATAAGCCGATTATACCAGATTGGTATGAATAACAAAGTTCCTTTACGTGAGGCAGGACCCGCGTGATTTTAGCGTTTGTACAGACATGCGCGTGATTTTAGCGTTTGTACAGACAGGCGCGTGATTTTAGCGTTTGTACAGTCGCGTGATTTTCACACTGAACACGCACAGATATGAACTCTAAGGGCGTTTTTCGCTGAAAACGCTCAAGACGCTAAACGCTAAAAATTAAAATCAACGCTAAAAAGGACGGGGCCTTGGAGTTTCGAGATGGATCGTTTCAAATACCTATAATATCTACTCTTTCATTTCGGTGCTTTGGATGGCTGGGGGGGGGGGAGGGAGTAAGACATGAAATAAGAAAGAAGATGTAAATTGAGTGGTGAGTGCGGTGAGTGAGCCTGCATGAGTGCAACCCTGTAGTGGAGGTTTCTGCCTGAATCAACCCTCCAGAAGCCTTTTATTTTCCAAAATACGTAAAGTATCACAAAAGAGCTAGAAACTTCAATCTTTCAGGTCATCTATGAAATTTGTGGGAAAAATGTTTATTATAGTTTCCGGCGTGTTTTTTACCTATGGCGAAAACATTTAATACGTCTGGGTCATATTGTTACGACGAAGACGCGCCGCCGGTCACCGCCCCCCGGGAAGCCGGCCCCAAGCGCTCTCCCCCCGACGCGTCGACAAAGGCGAAAGAGTGGGAAATGGGAGGGAGCGGAAAATAGAAACTCATAAAAGAAAGGAGACGGGAAAATCTCGAGAGTTTTTTGTTCTGTTTCTCTGCGGACAATTGAGTTTTGCCTTGTTATTTTTGTGGACAATTTTAAATAAGGCTTCGTCAGGTGTGGTCCCAAAATAAAGTAATTAGTTTGACCTGTAGCTGTTTATCCCTCTTCCATCCCTTGCCTTATCCCGGTGGGGTCCCGGTTAAAGCGGAAACCGGTGACAATATATTGAAGTAAATTAAAATGTTAATTATAACATGATGATTATTGAATTAACCGGACCCCAAAAAGGAAATTCGAGGGGTGTCGAGTTTGTCCCAAAACTGCTCCGAAGGTAGAGAAAAAGTATAATGTAACACCACACAGTATTTTAAATACATTTTTTTCCTTCAATTTTCACCCTTACTCCCCTGCAACTGCCCCAGAATGAAAACTTGAGGGAGCCTCCAAATCTTCTTAAATGGTTTGTCGTATTCTGCACTTTTTCCATTTGTAGCCGCGGGACTGTTACTGCCTAGAGAAAAACGGAAAAACGTATGGTACTCGGGAAACAACTTTACTTTTAATTTCAGAGATCGTGCGGAACACAAAGATATTCTTGTAGGCACTCAAAATGGGCTTAATTGCCTCATTTTTTTGTATAACAAGGGATTTTTCTCAAATAATTGCGAAGGACAGGGGTAAACTATAAGAATGAAGTATTAAACTAAGTGCTTTCATCCAGTTTTAGAGGAATTTGCCAGGCGCTGGGAGCAACGTTGCTGCTGTAGTCTTGCTTTGAACCGTTGTCAAAAACGGATATTTTTGAAAATATATTGATGTTTTCCCGGTTTACCCCGAAAAGCTTCCGCTATTACTAAACAAAACGTCGATAATCACATAGAAAAAAGAGTGCTCTTTTCAGGGGTGTCGTTGGATTTAATCTAGGACGCTTATTTCCCAAGTTACAGCTGTTTTTGTTGCGAAAACTCATGCTATCCTTAAAAAAACTCGATAAAATCGATTATTTGGACTAAGAATGGAAATCGGACCCGGGGTCATAGAACATTTTTTATTGCATTTTGGGTGTACAATCACCCCTCTCATTTTGTTCAACCAAATACCCAGTCACCCTGTATGTGCAGAGGTGGGAAAAATGTGTATCATCAAAATGGCCGCCATCTTTGAAAGCAACCGCTTTGGCTTGGCAGACGTTTATTTTCTCACTCAATGGGTCATGAGTTCCGATCTTCAAAACCTGTGACAAAATACATGCACCTTTTTGGGGCTGGCTCCAGGACAGTCAGGGCTAGGCCCACGAAATTGGTTTTTAAATGAGCCAACCACACGAAATTTTGTTTTTCAGGTAATTATCTCCACGGAATTGGTATGAGAGGGCCACCCTTACGAAATTAAAATTATGTACTTGAAAGGTATGGACAGGCTGGCGAAATCGATTTTTTGTTTTCGCGGCCAAGCCCACGAAATTGTTTTTTGTGAGCCAGCCTCTCGATACTTGTTTTTATTGAGCCAACCTCGAGAAATTAAATTTTTCAAGAAACCAGACCCACCAAATTGGGGTTTCGAAAGTGCGAAACCAGTGAAAATTTGCTTTTAAAACTAGGCAGACCCGCGAAATTGGTTGGTGAAACATTTTGATTTGGGGGTCGTGCAGAGGTACGTATGGCTTCTTTAGGGAGTTGACGCCACAAAATTGGCTCAGTCAAAACCGTAAAATGTGATTATGTTATTGTTAATTTCGCGAACTCCAAAAAATCCCAACCGACAGAATTGCTTTTTGTATGGTGCCGAGCCATTGAAATTGTTTGACTATGTCAACTCCATGAGATTGGATGTTGCTAGTTTGATGAATTAGGGTTTTGAGCGAGTAAACCCCTCAAAATTGGGTTGTGAGAATGCCGCCGTGTGAAACCACGAAAATTTGGCCAAAGCAGTGAGATTTTATTTTGAAAGGAGCGAGGCCCTTTAAAGCGAGGGATTTTAAAGAAAGCCAACACCCTTGGCATTTTGATTCTAAACGTGTACATCAGTGAGTCTCATCTTGTTAAGTAAACTACTGTATCACCAGTATGAGCAACTTCACCAAACCCAAGGTGATTAAACTTTCTATAGGTGCTGCAGATCTTCGGCCATTACTGTCCTTCACCTACGTCACGAGGAGTCCCAACCGCCTTTGCGCTGAACCCAGTACATTATTAATTGTTATTAGGTGGGCATACACGAGCAGATATCTGCGGCAGATTTCATGTTTTTGACAGATATCGGTGGTGAAAATTTGCTCGTTAGTGGGCAAGAAACGACGACAGATCAACCGTGATCGGCCAAACGATATCGGTGGGAGTTCAAATCCGCCAGATGTGGTCTGTGGTCCCCCACTAATCAACCGATTTCTTATATAGAGAGATATCTGGCAGACATAGATCGGCCGATTACGAATCGGGCGTCGCCCCTTAACGCAACGATTTTAACCACCGGAACTTCAATTAACATGTATTTTCTATTATTTTTATCACATGTATGGGTCAAGCTTTTTGCTCCCTCTACTAGTTTTCCAACTTCATATCTGCCACCGATCTCAAATATCTTTCGAGCCCGACCGATAAATGAAATCTGTCAGATTTTTTTTCCGCAACAGATCTCAATCTGCCAGATGTGCCCCCACTAACGGGCAGATTTGATCGGGTAACAGATATCGGTCGCAGATAACTTTAGTACGTTAAGGGGCGACGACCGATCTCATCGTTTGCTCTAGACCGTTAACGATATCTGTTGAAAATATCGGCCGATCAAATCTGTCAGAATTATCTGCCCGTGTACATGGGCCACTATTGGATTGCGATTTTTGAGAATTTATAAAAGCTTCAATTTCAAAATTAACTTGCTCTGCTGCTCTAGGGTGAGCAATCGGGAGTATAGGACTGCAGGTGACGTCAGTCCCCACCCCTCCCGCCTGACGAACAGGGGAAATCTGCGGCACATATACATAGAAGATTTTAGTCACCTTGACCCAGGGGAGTGTCACAGAGGGCGGGACGGGAGGAATCATCTGGGGGGAATTTCTCCGTTATAACCCGTCAAGAAGAACAAGAACCTGCGGCCAGCACTCGCTCATTCGATTACTTGCAATTTATCTTCCCTCTACTTTCGATACCGAATTGGTACTGTTCACCAAAGATAAGTGTTATTATCAAGCCGAAGTTTCAGGAGAGGGTAGGGAAAAATAGCTTGAGGGGCTGACCATAGGAGAGTGAGGGCCACGTTTAATATTGTTAATAAAATCAAAATTGTTTGTTTGCCGCTATTTTAAATACACGTCGACCATTCAGTTTCAAAGAGTAGGTACTTGGAGACTTTTTACGAGATTTTTGTCTTGCCTGTTTCCTCGCTTTTTCTGATCATTTTCTTAATTTTGTGGCTACGAAAATCGAGCGAGTATTCAGGGGTACTATATGCTAGTAGGCCAAAGTGCTGGGAATGTAAAGTGCAAAAATTTAAGTGCAAAGGAATGAGTTTTCTCTCAAATCGGGTGAAACAGATGTTGGTGGTCTGGCAAGACTGGTCTTGGCCTTGTATGCAAGACTACCGTGGTCTTGGGCTTGGTGTTGCGAGTAGTGAGTCGGGCTTGGTCTTGCGAGACCGACCTGGTCCTACTCATCACTAATCCTGGACCTTACTTTTGAGACTTTTTCGCAGGTGCCAACACAGCTCATGTGCTTGCCTGGTTTATGATACACCTCGTGTGCGAGGCAACAAACCCAGTGAGGTGCTTTGGCGCTTTTGTGATAATTTATAGAGTTTTCCATTTGAATGAAATTTTGCTCTGGAGCTGTGCATTTCCACCCGTCTTCTCCATTATCATATATTTTCATTCGGAGATTTTTGCGCAAATGGAAAACGGTATTTCATTACTAATCTCATCCGTCACCCCACTGGATTCCTTCTGTGCTGGAATCCACTCTTCCAGCCTTAGAAAAAATATCCGGGAATTTCATCAATTTTCACCCTGTAAACCCGGGATTTTTAAATCTGATCCGTGGTCGACACCCTGTTTTGAGGCTTGTCGTCCCTCCCATTCATAAACGTCCCTGCGAAATTCGGTCTGTGATGCACACTTCAAAGTTGTTCAACTAGGTACGTGGCAGGAATCAATGCAATGTTGTTTTTTAAAAAACAAATATGTTAAGTCGGATTCGGATGAACTTAGATTCTGACTGTTGGCACATTTGTAACCACATCCGACTTGCGGTAATCTTGGAATTTTATAGCGTTTTCCAATTGCATAAAATTCCGCTTTGAAGGCGAGCATTTCCACCCGTCATCTCTGAATTATATCATATGGTAACGAAGAAGACGGGTGGACATGCTCGGCTCCAGAGCGGAATTTTATGCAAATGGAAAACGCCATTAAATAAACATTAGTGAGATTTTGAATGAAGTAAAAACATGAACGTCTTTGTTAACGTCCGACGGTTGCTATGGGGTATGGATCAAAGACGTGAACGTTTTTATTTTTTACGTTTTTCAAAATCTCCCTATTGTCTTTTTAAAAAAACATAACGGAATGGGACGTTAAAAAATATCTACCTAATCTCAAATCCTAAGGGCTTGCCTCAACAATAAATTATGTAGCAGGGAATATTTCATACAGAACAGACAAATTAAGGGAAAATATTTCCTACCCCCTCTTTCAACAAAGTCATATTTTTGGAGGATTGCAAAATGAATTGAAAGTGAAATTTATTCAAACCTACAGCTATAACTCTTCATGCTACAAATCTTTCTAATTTCTGCTTCTTAGCACTGTTGTAAACGTTCTTGAATTCGACAAGAGATTACTTTTGGAGACGGGATGTTAGAAAAACACCCTCCACCACCTACCGCAGCCTTATTTCCTCCGCTCTCTTGTTTCTGTGCCACTTGAATAGCTCTTATTCACTTGAACTTTGGCAAGGGTTCTCGCTTCTCACCTGGATTCGGATTTTTTTGTTAACTTTTGCAAAGTTGAAGAAAGTTGCCGTACCTATTATTTTTAAACTGAGGTCAAGAACGGCGTAACTGTTGAAATAATTACGCGTTATTTGGTCTTCAATTCAACCCACTTAAATGTTTTGAAAACTCTTTCTCAAGTCTTTTAAGGCCTTTTATTTCCCTTGTGCTGTTGTTTCATGGTGATAATGATTATTTTTGTTTTGTGTTACGTTTCAGAAAAAAACTGAATTTTTCTTCTTTTTTTCCTGCTCGCCGCATTTTTCTGCGCGATCGTATTATTTCTATTAGGGCCGGCGCACACTAGGAGAAAAGAGACGCCGACGCGCGAGTCCGCGTCTTTTTTCTGGGGGAAGAGACGACTTTCGCGTACGCGTCCAATGTGAAAGGCCCCATAGAGTTCTATGAGTTTTTATTGACGCGCGCGTCGGCGTCTTTTTTTTCCTAGTGTGCGCGGGGCCTTACTGTTAAACACTATGGTGAGGTTGAGTCACACGTTTATCAGCCACGGAAGTGTAAGATCGCGGTAAAACTAACTATTGACGATAGCCAATAATATTGAGGTGGATGATTGGCGGGGGGGGGGGATTTTGGTTTTTGTACCCGTGAGATGGAGAGTAAATAAAGATCGAATGACACCCGAAGTAGAATAAAATTACAACTGGGACATAAAGTTAAGTCTAGATAGCCGCATAAAATTGATTGAACGAATCCAAAATCCTCTCGAAAACATGAATAAAGATTCACAGATAAGAAGAGGAAATATAAGGGACTGCCAGACCGTTCATGCCAAACCTATTCCACCCCACCATAACCAACTTGGGACCCTTATTACTCACCCCTGGAGAGTCGTAAAACGACCGCTTTCTCAACCGTGGCTTTCCATAACTTTCGGGTTGGAAGCACTAAAACAAAGCTTTGCTTTAACTCTCATTATGTTATTTAGTACGGGGCTAAGTATACTTTGCAGGCAGTATGCTGTCAGTTCATAATCACTTCATAATGAAAAGTTTGATGAAGCGTTATAGCTGTATTTTTTAATCGTTAAATCGTTAGGCTGATAATGTCCGCAGGGTTATAGGCATTTTCAGCCTGAGTTATTTATTTTTGTCTTACATTTGAAACCTCTGCGGAAGGCCAAAAGATTCGACGATATACTTGTATGAAAGTGTAAATTCAAATTCAACCAAAGTTCATTATTAATTTTCGTATTGCTTTTCGCAATTTTTGGCATTCTAATGAAATTATTTTAGGCTTAATAGTTTACACCAACGGCGATGATATCCGGTAACCCTTTTGCGCGTTCAATCTTGAATCGTGCCCAATCGAACTTGAAAATCGCGCTATTTACGTATTTACATTTTACAAGGACTGAAAAGTGTGAAGTGGGTGAGCATTTTCTAAAATAATTGTTCATAGACACTGAAGATAAAATTTCGTTCGTTCTTTGAATTTCGTTATAACCGATTTCAATTAGTGAAGAACCCTATAATTTCGTGATTCAAGGCAACCGAAAGGAGAAAGCCTAGAAGCCAATGACCTCTGTCGAGGCAAAGTGTAAATAGTGGGATGAGGAATAATTATCTTCTAGTGCTACAAGTATTGATTGAAATTGAGGGAACGTCTGGACTGATTTATCTGCTGAAAAAGTGGCGGAGAGGATATCTTAAAAGAATGGCGCTCCTGAAAATGCGAGAACAGCTAAAGAATAAATAAAAATTCCACTCTATGGTTATACATCTCCATGTCATACACCTCGCGTGTTGAAGGTTTCTAGTATCCTCCGTAAAGCGCATGATTTTCAACTTTATGATCTTTCGTAGAACACAATAGGGGTACTCAAATAATCAGCCTGTAAACCTGTAAAGGAGTTTTTATCTGTATAATTAAGTAAAATTCCACATCCCCTGTCTATGCGTTACTAATAGTTCGAGAGCTAGCGACAGTCCCATTCAACCGGAAGAACATAGTCACCGAATGTGTGCAAAATGATGGCATTTGACCCCCTATTTACGAGTCCGGAAGTCTGCCATGCTGTATCTGGGGCCTAAGGATTTTATAGCTAATTAAAGTCCTTAATTTTGGACATTAATTTAACCAGAAGAACATAGACCAGAAACTAGTCTCATTCGAAAGGTTTTATGAAGCTGATTACGAATATGATCGTCTGCCGCCGTCTGCCTGGGGCATTTGCTCTCTGTGGCTCGCCAAGCTCACGTAATTCGGTGAATTTTGATTAACCGGAAGAACATAGTCCTGAAACTGGTCTTATTCGATAGGATTTATGTAGATGATTACAAATAAAATCGTCTGCCGGCGTTTGCCTGGAGCATTTGCCCTCGGTGGCCAGTAAACTCCTTAAATCAGGGGGCTCCATGAAACCTTTCGAATGAGACTGGTTTCAGGACCATGTTCTTCCGGTTAATCATTTTCCTCCGGTGCAGTTTGACTAGTCACTAAGGGCAAGTGCCCCAGGCAGACACCGGCAGACCATCACTTTCGTATTCAGTCACATGAAACGTGTCGCAAAAGACCATTCTCCGGACTTAGTTCATCCGGTTAATTAATGCCCCGGATTTAAGGAGTTTACTGGCCACCGAGGGCAAATGCTCCAGGCAGACGCCGGCAGACGATTTTATTTGTAATCATCTCCATAAATCCTATCGAATAAGACCAGTTTCAGGACTATGTTCTTCCGGTTGATCAAAATTCACCGAATCACGTGTTTTTGGCGAGCCACAGAGGGCAAATGCCCCAGGCAGACGGCGGCAGACGATCATATTCGTAATCAGCTTCATAAAACCTTTCGAATGAGACTAGTTTCGGGTCTATGTTCTTCTGGTTAAATTAATGTCCCAAATTAAGGACTTTAATTAGCTATAAAATCCTTAGGCCCCAGATACAGCATGGCAGACTTCCGGACTCGTAAATAGGGGGTCAAATGCCATCATTTTGCACACATTCGGTGACTATGTTCTTCCGGTTGAATGGGACTGTCGCCAGCTCTCGGTCTATAAAGAAACGAGATTTATAACATCCGTTTACTGGTTTACCGAAATACTGATTTTTATTTGAGTACCCCCAACGAGAAGAAGTAAATTTTTTTATTCAAAAAAAGTAAAATAAAAACTCCACCGTGACCCAAACTCTCGAAGTATTTCCTCTTATTCTATTCTTCATAATAGTTCTTGGATAATCATACTTCTGAAGGAATGAGTTTAACGGTGAAAAAGAAGAGAAATCGATGAACGGCCCTCTGAATGAACCCCCTCACACTATTGGTGGGGGGGGGGGCTGATTTGAAGACGGGTTAAGGGTGTAGGACGCGTTGCCATGGAAGTAAATACGGCCTCATTCATCAAGAAAAGTTTCGCTTTGATTCAAAGATCCTTTATTAAAATTCAAGCCTTCCGCTTCTATTATATACTCTATTTGTCTTGATGCTTTGTTTTTAGGCGGCCAGCGGTCGACAGGGCTTATCATTTTGTACATTTCTGGTAAATAAATTGAAAAGTATGCATTTTGCTGCCTCGGTAGGTCTAATAAACTCTTTTAGTGCATTTCATTCAAAAAATGCACTATTGGTCTCGCCCTGATGGTCGCACATATGGGTTGTGATACTTTTTTTTCACGTTTCAGAACCCCTAGAACACGAATCCGAGGTCGGTTCGATTTGCTATATATATATATATTTATGGCCCCTCGCTTGTTAGCACGATCACGGTCGCAATTTTTGACTTAGGGCAACCAAATTTGGTCTAAAAATCAATAGCGTGAATATCTCGGACGAGTTCGTGATCCAGATGAATCGGTCCACGGGAACGGTGTGAAAGAGGGGTTTGAATTAGTTGAAAATTCGTTGAAAGCACGGCTGTTGCTGCAATTGCCCCCAAAATTGACACGAGTAATGAGAAATGAACGCGCTTTCGTATGAGACCCTTGTGAACCAAATCCGTTGATATGGCAGGGGAGTTCTCGGCGGAGGGGAGCTATTAAATTAACGCTATGCCTTACTGGACCACCCAATTACCAAAAAATTTCATCCACACTGAATTTTGAGCCGTCTCTTTTATTTGATTGGCCTACAGCCTAATAAATATTGAGTGAAAAATCCTGAGGTGGGCCAAAAAGGGAGGAACAAAAAAAAATTTAAAAAAAATTGTTTCGGATTCGAACCCAGGCACTCCGCAATGGTGAAATTGTGACATACCATTTAACCTAATGTAACTGATCTGAAAATTAACGTAATCTGAAAAAAGTTTTGTTCCGACAGCAGCCTGTCGGGAGAAGTGCATTTCATTCATGCGACAATCGAGTCAAACCTCATAAGTTAGAACGATATCAATCAATTATGAATGAAATTTAGGCCGGAATAAAGATTTTAATTGCAAATAACTCCTCTAACAAGAGTCCGCCTTCCCATATCGTATAGGCAACCAAACCGACTCTGTTTCATTTTTCATTTTCATCATTTTATTCCCCCTCAGTAGGTGCCAAAAAAGGAGCCTGCGGTAAAAAGAAACACGATTTTATGATTTTGACTTTCTATACCACGGCCTAAATGTCATTCATAATTGATTGATATTGTTCTAACTTATGAGGTTTGACTCGATTGTCGCATGAATGAAATGCACTTCTCCCGACAGGCTGCTGTCGGAACTTTGAGAATTGATCCAGGCTGAAATGCGTTGTACGGCACGGTAGAACAAGCTAAAATACAATTTTTATAGCAGCGCAATAACTTCATTGCTTGCAAAAAGTACATTTATTCGTTTTCAATCCCTTGCTAAATTTGAGTTGTCAAGCCTTGTACCCTTTATACGGATTTAAATCCTCCTCAAATTTAAGTAAAAAAGAAAAAAAATTGTTGTTGCTGTTGTTTCACTAAATCTGGGATTTACCAGCAGCGAAAACGCTTCGCGAAGCGTGTTTTAACTTTTTTCCAGTTGAGAAGTAATATTTAAAAAATATAGGTATATTTTTGTAAACTTTATTGTCTACGGACTATGCAGTTTTGCGTGCGTTATGATTGCAGTAGGCATGCCTAATTAACACGAAACAAGATGTGTTCGGCTATCCTGTGATAGCCCACAGCCGACGGCGAGCAAAACTTAAGGGTCTCTTTCTTTTTTGTCGTCGTCTGTCCCGAGATGGCGGAGGATTATCAGGGATTGACGCAACGAGTGGGTTTTAGTGGTTGACCATATTTGACCATAAAAGGTAAATAAATGAGCCTCTTTGTCGATAACGATATGGGTGAACGCTTGTCGAGAAATAGGTTCAAATGCCGTATCCTCTTCTTATGAACAAACAATAATTTTTACATGACACCTTATATACAGGGTGTCCAAAAAGCGACTGGACAGAGAAAAACCAGTGAAGTGGCAACTGATTTCTGATCGAAATGACTATTTGCACTTATCCAAAATTCCGCTTTGTTTCCGAGATATCCGCCATTTTCTGATGTTTTCAGAAACAGCTTGTTGCACACGCAATAATTGTTGCAATGGCAAAAATGATGAGCCCAATGGAAGGAGCACAAAATTTCCTATTTAAAGAGCCTATTTTTATTCAGATCAGACGACATCTACTACGTTTTGAATTAGCTTATTAGCGAAGAAACTTAATTCCGGAAGTATTGGTGATACGATGATGTGGTCAGAAAATTACGTTTCTGTACAGCCGGGCGTAAAGACTCGAAATTCGACCGCTGGGAGAGTCTTGAGCGGGCGACATGAGGTTCATTCCGCCCGCCGGGCGTAAAGAAAAATATCAGCCCGGTACGTCTTCTTTTAGGTCTTTTGTTGTTTTTTTAAAAATAGTTTTTCCTAATTTTGTTTTCAAATTGTACATTAGCCATGAAAACACAAAAATAAGCACTGTAAATTACGCTGAGAGGCGATTAAAGTTCTCTCAGTATCAGCTACGTCATCCTTCCATTCGCTGGCTAAAGTGTGTGTTCACTTCAGTTTATTAAGCAAACCATATGATATGCGTCTGTGGAGTCCGTGCAACCTATCAAAATGCTTCATTTTTCGAAGGAATTAATTTTTCTTTGCTTAGTACACTCCACAGGTGCATAGCACAAAGCTTCTGAACAGGGCTTTAAAGACTGGTTTTTATGATTATTATTGTAATGATTAAGGACTTCGGCTGTACAAAAAATAGCGTACAACACTCGGGCGGTATTCCTCATTATACCGCCCTTGGATCGTAATATACTATTTTTCGCCAATAAGCTGATTCAAAACGATGTAAATGTCGTCTGATCTGGATAAAAATAGGCTCTTTAAATAGAAAATTGTGTGATCTTTCCAATGGGCTCATCAGTTTTGCCATTGCCTCGATTACTGCGTGTGCAACAAGCTGTTTCCGAAAAAATCAGAAAATGGTGGATATCTCGGAAACAAAACGGAATTTCGGAAAAGTGCAAATAGTCATTTCGATCAGAAATCAGTTGCCCCTTCACTGGTTTTCCTCTGTCCAGTCGCTTTTTGTACACACTGTACACAGGGTGTTCAAGAAATAGAGGGCACTATTTCACCCGGTGATTCTGCACCACAAATGGGTCAAAATGACCCCTATTGACCATAGTCCGATTCTCATTATTTTCCGAGATATTCAGGATTTAAGTACTTTTTGATTATGCCTTGTTGTTTTTGGAAATGTGGCCGTTGCATGGTAACCGGTAGCTCTAAGGTCAAATCTGACGGCACCATTGGAAAGAGCGGACTTTTTTCTATTAGAATTGAGGCATTCAATTCCATTTTAATCCACACGTGCTCAGATATTCGGCTACAAAGTCAAACTTGTTCAAAATTCAACCTCTTTTCACGACATTTTGAAGCTGGACTGTTCCTCAACAGGTGCTTTCCGAGATGACCTTTTTTCAGAAAAGTTGGCGCATAGTGTCACCATGAAAATCGTATTTTTTAAGAGGGACATTTTTCTAGATATTTCAAATTTGGACAGAAAAGACACGAGACACCTATTCATTTCTTACGTTGTTTACTTGACATTAAATCTCAAATTGGTTATGAAAAATTGGAAAAAATTGAAAAAATGTAAAAAAAAAAGAAGGTGAAGTGTACAAAAGAAAACAATAAGATCCAAAAAATCAGAGAACTAATACTACTAATGGGCATTTTTTACAATAATTGGTCAATGCTCGACCAACAAAAGATTGAGCGAAATTCGCCTCTGAAAGAAACACGAAAATTCAACGTAACACTTTTTCGATTTTTCCAAAAATAACTAAACGTACATGAAGACGAGTTTAATATGTTATTCCTGATTTTTCCAATGTTAAATTTTGTGCTCTTTTCAGAAATGTAGTTTATCTTGGTCTATGTTCAACGGTTAGTCGGTTAAGACCGCTTTTTGTGGAAAAGAGGTGATTTGGCTTAAAAAACTCTAAATTCCCTGTAACTCTGAAACAAAGCGTTTCCGACCCTATGTCCATATAGTCATTTTGGTTCGCCCTACTTAGTAGTACAACATGTGCAAGTATTGACGTTTCCTCCTGGAAGACCCTGTATATACAGAAATTAGCGAACCAACATGATAGTGAAATGGCTCATTCACTGCTTAAATATAGAAAAGCGCTCATTGACAGCTAAAATTGAGTAAACGCCTATTCGTGCTTTCTGGAGGAGGCAACTTCGTGACTAAAGCGCTAATTCATGGCTAAAAATGTATTTTAAAAATCGCTAATTCGTGGCTGAAATTGTGGAAAGCGCAAATGTGCTGTTCTTGGATCGAGTCCGCGGCTAAAATGAAGGAAAAACACTAATTCAACGCTAAAAGTGAAAAAAAATCACCATTTCACAGCTAAAATTGTCAACATCACTTATTTCCTTGCAATTTTATGTAAATGTGCTGTTCTTGAATCGAGTCCGCGGCTAAAACGAAGGAAAAACGCTAATGGGGAACTTGCATGAATGTCCGATTTGGGAGAAAAGTACACCGGTGAATAGGCACATGTACAGAAGGATATCAACGGTAGTTGCAGCCCGATTGGTGCATTTGGGGATTTTTAAATAAAGTTCAAAGTTCTTCAAGAGGGGATAGACGGTACAAGGGGAAAAGACGTCAATGGTCACTTGTGAAGCATCTGAGGGAACTATAACGTTTTTTGTTCACAAATAACAAGAAAAATTGTCCCCCTAAAAATGCTTCTTACCCCCTCTTCCCCACACCATCCATTTTATTAAATAACCTTTGACGTAATCAAACCCCCACTTGAATTTTTTAAAAATTCACTTTAAAAAAATTCTTGATTGATTTCAATGTTTTATGTGAAAAATAGCATTGTGGAAGAGCCCTCTTCAAGAAACACCAGTGCATGAAAAATGTGCAAGTTCCCCATTCAACGCTAAAAGTAAAAAAATTACCAATTCACGGCTAAACATGTCAAAATCACTTATTCCCTTGCAATTTTTATGTTAAGTTGAGAGAAATAGCCGCAGAACATAATTTGGAGCTAAATTGTAAGTTTCCGGTCTAAATATCCTCCAAATTGCAAGTTGTTGGTCTTACTAGCCGCGAAGTTGCAACATTTTGAAAGCAACTATCCGTGAAATTGAAATTTTTCAGGCTGAATAATCACGGTATTGTCAGTTTTACGTTTGAGGTATTTATTTCCGCGAAAATTCCGTGGCCACAAAGTTACAAAATTTCGCAGGCAAATATCCGTGAAATTGGAAGTTTCCTTCCACACAAAATGGCTTAAACCCTTAAGGCCTCGCCACACAAAACACGAACTGCCGCGCGGACTGGTCCGCTCGCTAGAAAACCATGACAACGTGGGTGAGGTATACCCCGTTACCATAGTTTTTCCTCTCGCTTCCGCTTATAGCGATTTCTATTCAACACACTACAGAAGTGTAGTGCAGCGTCCTCTCCATAAACATATGCTTCAATTATTCAGAGAGTGCGGGTGGAAAAAACTTACACCACACGAGTGTATTGCATTGAATGGAAAACGCCAACACACAAACGGACATTCTCGACCCGGCCCTATAGCCTCGTTCGCTCTCTCATTCGGTTAGTTGAAACTCCTCCTCCCACTACGTCCGTATCCAAAGTGGTTTCCAAGATCGATTTATTAAGGTGTATTTTTCAAGATGTGGTCCCGTTGGAAAGGTAAGGGAAAGTTGCCAGAAGGACTCATCTCGCGAGGGCGAGGTCCGTGTTTAACTTGACGAGCTATAACAAAAACACGTCACACTAAACGTTTCGCGCTGCTAGGTAAATCCAGCATTAAAAAAATAACTTGGAGTAATAAAAAAATTATAACTTAAAATAAATGCTTTGTAACTTGAATTACAATTAAATGCTTTTAAACCCACAGTTTATGCGAACGAATTTAAATCAACTGGTTTGAAAAAAGCGACAGCGAGAATACTTTGCATCCCCTTCATGTAATTCTGGGCATTCCTTCGTACGTTGAACGACTACTTACATAAGGCAAAAAACAAACGATTGGCTACATACACGTTGGATACATAATAAATATACATATTTATCCTTATTTTTACACCTTCTGAGAGGCAGGCTATTAACATAATTCAGAGCATATCATTTCTGTTCAAAACAAGAGTGCTCTCTGCTCAGAGAATTATTAGATTGATTTTACCGGATTAAAGTCATCGAATTTATTTGACGGGTCAGATAATCAATCAAGTACAACTAAAAAAGATCTGGGTGGAAAAGGAGAGGGGGAAAAAATGTCTTCCATTTCTCACCTGTCAGCCAAAATAAAGTTTGCTCACTTTTTCCCGAAGGGAGTTAAAAGGATTTGATTGAATGAGAAACAGGGAAGAGGAGGATTGCATGTAAATATCAGGTCCTGTTGCTGTTTCCTTAGGTTAACGTCTAGGATTTTCCCTGAGAAAAGCATTAAAGCCCAGCCACTGTGATTTCCTCTAGCTCGTCTTTTAACCCACTTAATGGCCAGACGTAATTCACAGTGAACTGGGAATTCAAACTAACCCACCCGCCCGCGACAACGTTAGAAGAGACCAACCTTGACCACAGTTACAAATAGCCCAATCCTCTATTCCGCCTAATGAAATCTTTCTCTCTAGGAGCAATTTCCTGTCGAAAGGTTTCTAATTTCCAGCATTAATTTACGATGCAGATCCGACAAACTCTCAAGTTCTCTCATAATTACAACTGTCATTTTCAGATAGAATGAGAAAACGTTGAGGGCATTTATTGGCAAATTGTAGGGGCGGGCTTCACCCTCGATGCATTGCTTTCTAAATATTAATTTTCCCACGAAGCTCTTTCATGACCCTGAAATCCAAAGACAAACATCTTCGACCCGGATACATGAGGAAGATGACGTGGATAAGCCACTTACGTCGCCTCTTCTGGATACGATGGAACATTGGAACTTGAAAAGAGTTTATCCTTGTGTAGTTGTGGCAATACCATTTACAACTGATACCTATAAGTTGGATCCCCACCTCTCTCAACAACTTTCTGATGGCTCGTTTTATATCAACAGCTCGTTGAGCTATCCAGTTTACTTTTAATGTATATTGTTGAGCTTCATTTTTCGAGGTGATAGATTCAATTGGTTGCATGGACTCCACAGCTGACGCGTAGCACACAGTTTGTGAACCGTTGTGAACCATTAAGGGCTCCCACGCACTGCCGACCTTTTGTCTGCCAATAGTTTGGTCGTCGAGCTCTGATCAGTTCAAAGATTATTATAAGAAATTGCGCACTTTACGATGATACTGAATCAGCCAACGAAAACGTTTGATGGGCTTCACGAGTCAAAGGCCCAGCAGCAGCTCCTAGCTGCTGGTTCTACGGTGTATTTCTTCATAATCATACATAAATTCCGTAAAATTTGACGCCAGAACGTTTTTAGGGATTTCTTTGGGTTTCAACCAGAAATTCTTTTAATGACGTCATCCAGCACGGGATCAAAGAAAATTAGAGCAACCTAAGGAATCGCTGAAGACGCCAAAGGGCATATTGGTGAACCCAAAGACGCAGCTGACATATTCTAAAGTTGTCAATAATGCTCAAAGCAAAAAAGAAAACAGAACATCAAGCCTACTGCTTCAGCAAATGATTGGGATGTTGGAAGAAATTAAAAATGATAACTTCGGTATTAGGAAGCGCCTAACGATGCTCGAGAGCAACAGCAATGCTAAGACAGGCAGGCCAACTAAAAAACCGAATAGACGATGAATAATATCAAAATTATGTGCTGGAATGCAAATGGCCTTCATTTGCGTAAGAACGAATTGCAAATTGCAATGGAAATCAACAAAGTTGACGTTTGCCTTGTCTCGGAAACTCATTTCACAAACCATTTTCACATACCAAATTAGCGTAGAGGTTAAAATGAAATCATACAGCTGTGTGCTAGCCAGTGTCTACTTTCCTCCTAGGTACGCCATCCAAGTCAGAGAATATAAGGATATATTTTCCCAGCTTGGGAGTCGATTCATCATGGGAGGGGACTTCAACGCTAAGCATACTATGTGGGGCTCGAGAATTGTCAATCCGAAAGGAAGAACACTTCGACAAGCAGTGTTGGAGGAGGGATGTGAAACGCATTCAACTGATAAGCCTACTTATTGGCCAGTAGATATGAATTAGGTACCTGACTTAATTGACTTTTACCTAAGTAAAAACATCGAGTCAAGTTACATATTAGTAGAAGAAAACAACGATTTGAGTTCAGATCATTCTGCGGTGCTACTCACGCTGAGTGAAAAAGTGATATTGCGACAAATCAGATCATCTGCGTTAACCAATCGTGAGACAGACTGGAATTCATTCAAAGTGCAACTCGGTGGTTTAGTAGATGTTGGGTCTCAAATCAACGAGGAAGAGAATATGAATGATGAAGTTGAGAAACTGACTTTACTCATACAACAGCTTGCCATGGACAGCACGCCAACTGTAAAGAGAAAGCTTCAAGGGTTTCACTATCCAAGAGAAATTATTGAGCTGGTCAAAGAAAAACGTAAAGCCAGGAAAAAATGGCAAACCACGAGAGATCCGGGAGCCAAACCGGAATGGAACAAGTTGAAGGAAGAGCTCAGGATCATACTGAAGGAGCTGCATCAGGAGACGGTAGAGCTTCAACTAAACGAGCTGACCAGCGATCATCATACTGAGTACTCGCTATGGAAAGCAACAAAGTACTTAATAAGACCGACAATACAAGCTTGTCCCATCCATGGAAAGGATGGAAAATGTATCAAGGATGACCAGGAGAAAGCAAATGCGTTTGCTGCTGCAAATGCAAATATTCACGCCAAACAAGCAAGGCGACACAAATCAACCATTGCCGGAAATCCAAGGGATAGATGCTGACGAGCATATCCCACCGGTCACGTATAAAGAGATCTGTCAGGTGATTAAAAAAGAAATGAATCCAAAAAAAAAATTTCGCTCCGGCAGCTGGCGGTCGGAAAGAGTGCATTTCATTTTGTATACGGACACCCTAAGCCGTTCCAGAAGTAGTAATGTTGAGACCATGATTTCTTTCGTTTATGTTTGACCCTCCCTCGTACTGTTTGCTGCCGGGTTTGTTTAAGCTGAACTTAATGGGAATCAAAGGCTATTTCAAAATGGAATCATCATACCGAATATAATGCTTCTGGAATCAACTGGTGATTTGTAGTGATTTTTTTACCATTTTAACCCCTATTTTCCCCCCTCCACCTTGACCGATTTGGCCCAAATGCAATACCGACCAGGGCCTTATGACTACTGATTTTTGTGCCAAAGCGCGTTCCGCTAAATTAATTTCTACGAGAGTTATCGTGCTAACAAGACCACACACTTACTTCCACCCCGGGGGCACCACACCCTCCCCCTCGACTTTTTCAAAAAATTAAAATGGGAATCAAAGGCTAGTCTAACATGGAGTATACGTACCGAATACCATGCTTCTAGAATCAACTGGTGATTTTTGGTGATTTTTTGACGACTTCAAGCCCTATTTCCCCCCCCCCCCCACCACCTTGACCGATTTGGCACAAATGCAATACCGACCGGGGTCTTATGACTACTGATTTTTTTGCCAAAGCGCGTTCCGCTAAATTAATTTGTACGAAAGTTATCGTGCTAACGTGACCACACACTTATTTCCACTCCAGGGGCAACACCCCCTCCCCTTCGACTTTTTCAAAAAATTAAAATGGGAATCAAAGGCTACTCTAACATGGAGTATACGTACCGAATATGATGCTTCTAGAATGAACTGGTGATTTATAGTGATTTTTTTACCATTTCAACCCCTATTTTCCCCCCCTCCACCTTGACCGATTTGGCCCAAATGCAATACCGACGGGGATCTTATGACTACTGATTTTTTAGATAAAGCGCGTTCTGCTAAATTAATTTCTACGAGAGTTATCGTGCTAACAAGACCACACACTTACTTCCACCCCCTCCCCCTTGACTTTTTCAAAAAATTAAAATGGGAATCAAAGGCTAGTCTAACATGGAGTATAAGTACCGAATATGATGCTTCTAGAATCAACTGTTGATTTTTAGTGATTTTTTGACGACTTCAAGCCCGATTTTACCCCCCTCCACCTTGACCGATTTGGCCCAAATGCAATACCGACCGGTGTCTTATGACTACTGATTTTTGTGCCAAAGCGCGTTCCGCTAAATTAACTTCTACGAGAGTTATCGTGCTAACAAGGAAACGGCCATAATATTATATATATATATGAATTCCGGAGACCACTGAATTCGTGTTCTAGAGGTTCTGAAACATGAAAAAAACATGACATGACCCATGTTTGCCACCATCACGACGAGACCAATAGTGCATTTTCAGAATGAAATGCACTAAAAGGCTCCCGGTTTTGACGGGATTACAGGAGAAACTCTTCAGCAACTTCCGAGAAAAGCGATTAGAAAAGTTATGCAGCTAATCAATGTAGCTTTCCATCAACGAAAGGTCCCAAGGCTATGGATAATTGCTGAAATAATCATGCTTCCCAAGCCAGGGAAGCAGCCGGAAGAATTGACGTCGTATAGGCCTATCTCGCTGCTACCGGTCATGTCCAAGCTCTTCGAGAAGCTCCTTAGTAAGAGATTGCTTGAAATAATCGAGGCTCGTAAGCTAATACCTAATCATCAGTTTGGGTTTCGCAGAAGTCACTCTACACTTGATCAGGTACACAGAATCGTCAACGTTATAGAAAGAGCATAAGAAGAAAGAAATGTCTGTTCAGCAGCTTTTCTCGATGTGTCGTAGGCCTTCGACAAAGTATGGCATGACGGACTTAAGTATAAGTTGAAGAAAATGTTGCCCTATAGATACGTAGAGCTACTGGATTCGTATCTCTCAGAACGATACTTTCGGGTGAAGCAGATTGATAAATATTCAGATCTGAAACCAATTGAAGCAGGAGTTCCTCAGGGTAGTGTACTAGGCCCAATACTGTACCTAATGTACACTGGCGACATCCTGGAAAATAGCAACATCATCACCGCAACATTTGCGGATGATACAACATTGCTTGCAGTCGGCGAAGACAACCAGAGCTCAGTTCGAGAACTGAATCAAGCGCTCTCCAGCGTCCACAGATGGGCAGTGAGGTGGAGAATCAAAATGAATGAGACGAAATCGGTACACGTGGATTTCACCAATAGGTCGATAAACTACATACCGGCGTATCTCAATAACAAAGAGCTTCCGTATTCCAACCAAGCCAAGTACTTAGGGATGACCCTAGATGCAAAGCTCCGTTGGAAAGAGCATGTGAAGAAGAAGAGAGCTGAGCTCAACATCAAATTCCGAAAAATGTACTGGAACATGGGTAGGCACTCAAAACTGTCTATCCAAAACAAAATAACATTGTACAAACAGGTCCTGCGACCAGTATGGACTTATGGTGCCCAACTGTGGGGATGCACCGCCCAATCAAATCGTAAAATTATACAAGGCTTTCAAAACGACGTACTAAGATCCATAGTTGATGCTCCTTGGTACGTTCGGAATGATAGACTTCATCATGACTTGGGAGTGATGACAGTCGATGAAGTCATTCAAGGATTGGCGAAAAATCATCAGAACCGTCTTTTATGCCACATCAACGAGGAGGCTGCCCAACTTGTTGATACCAGTGGCATGTACCGAATACATAGCTTACTGTGTTCATAGCTTCAATTTAATGAGATATCCGAATCAAGTTTAGTTCTGTACCTAAAACTTGTGGACGTAAATGTTAAAACAGTGTATTAGAAAAACTTTACTTTTAAGTGTAAACTTGGTGTAAATAAAGATATGAAAGGAAAAAAAAAAAAAAAAAAAAAAAAAAAAAATGACGTCATCCAAAAACTCAACAATCACGAAAAAAGAGGAAGAAAGAGAAGAAAATGTTGTCAGTTTGATGAATAATTAAACGCATGGCCATAGCTTGAGGTTTTCTGATTGGGGGGGGGGGGTACGTACTCACGCGCGCTAAACAATCCCCCTAATACGCTCGTTTATGTTGTGCGTGCCAAATAAATATCGTGGGTTTGACGTTTCGGATTCGGATTATTGGAACTGACAGATCCGAATAATGTATGAAGTTTTGCTCAATCAAAAAGCCAATTTTGCAGGATTGACTCCCCAAAAGCCAATTTTGTGGGTGTTAACTCATTCAAAAATTTAATTTCAGAGATCCCCTAAAGAAAGCCCCTCCGCGGGTTTGGCTCTTTTGGAGTCAAAATTTCTCGGATTTGACACTTACAGAATCCCATTTCACGATTTTTAGTCCAGTCAAACGGTATTAGTACGTGGACAAAAATCTCTTAATTCGATTTTTTCTCATTATTCCATGTTTTTTGGGGCGAGAAACACAAAACTGAAGAGATCCAACAAAATTTCCTTGTGCGTTTTGAGATAATCGCGGAAAACTGCTAGTTTTCGGCATTTTTTTTCAGTTTTTCGCTTATATCTTCCAGATGACGCATTCTACAGAAAATGGTATTATTTCCATCTTTGAAGAGCACTAAATTCTGCGTTCAATCGTTTTTTCCGGTTCAAATCTACCCAGCCTCTCTCGGAGTTGGTTCCGTAAAAGTGTGATTCTTACGAAGCACCAGACGCGCGCGTCAGCGGCTATTGGAGTGAGAGACGCAAAATTCTCTCGAGTTCTCTCACTCCGCGCGTCTGTCACTTCATAGGAAGCACACCTTAAAAAAGGCAATCTCCACCAGTGTCACACGCTTACCCTGTGTCTTATTATGTGTGGCTTCTTGTGTGTCCTGTAAGAGGCACTTACGTGTTCTAATAGCGGCTAGAGCGGGTTTAGTGTCTGTATCAGGCGTGTGATTTTCATTAAAAACGCACAGATCAGACACTACAGGAGTTTCCCGCTGCGGACGCACAAATTCTTAACGATGAAATTGCTCGACTCCCGCTCACGTGGAACTGTGCCTTGCAAATAAAAATGTACAGGGTTTTGGTTTATTTTAAAGAGCGATTTCACTGGTCTGGCTATTTTAAAATACAACATTTCGCAAGGTCGGCCCTCTAAATCGTCTCCCCAAGTGGGTATGCCTTAAAAATCCAGGTATTTCGTGGGTATAACTAATCCAAAAAGACAAATTCGCAGATTTCGCTGCAAAATTTCGCACTGTATTGGACCATTAAAAAACCAATTTCTTGGAGCCGCCTACTTTCAAAAATAAAATTTCGTGGGCTGGCACCTGGTTCATTAAAAACCAATTTAGTGGGGTTGGCTTTCTGATAAAATAAAATTTTGCGGAGATGCCTCTCCCAAAAAAGCAATTTCGCTGCATCCAAAAAAATTTCGCGCAGTTGACCAGTTCATAAACCAAGGGAGAACTTGCCTATTTTTCTTTTTACTCCTTCATGGCGTTCTTTGATAGAATAAATTTTAAGTATATCGTAAATGTGTAATCGTGTGAATGAATTAAGGTAATTAATTAATTTTTTCAGTAATACATTCTTTTTTCTTTATTTACGCCGACTAGTTTCGGGGCAATGCACCGCATTTTTAAAGCATCCGCAGGCCGAAACAAATCTCTTTATTGTCACATGCCAAATCACTCAAAATTCCTAACAATCTGGGACGTGCCTGAGAGGCCCGGTTGGTTGGCAGTTGTGACGTCACATTTCTAACCCTCGTCTAAGTCGATCACGGATGTTTTAAAATCCATTTAAAAATCGCTGCCTGTACCTATTGAGTTGCGGTTTTCACCATTCACTTTAGTTTTAGCACCACTCTCGACTGAGAACGAAAAAATAAAGAATAAAAAAAATTGCATGCAAGTTCTCCATTTTGATCATAATGACCTCAGCGAAAGGTAATCAAGGTACAGTTCGCGCGCCGAAAGAATGCCCCTGAGAAAAGAATTGTGAAACTTGTATTACAGTCTCAAAAACATTCGGCTCTTCGTAGATGGACAGGGTTTTTCTTACCTCTCTGCAGTTTGGTGGTCTGCCTCCTTGCTCAGTGGGCACTCATCTTTTCTAGAAAAGGCAGTATTTATTATCTGACAAGCGGGTGGGTGCCTGGGTGGAGGGAATTTTTCGTCAGGGGCATTCTTTCGGTCCGCGGGTAGTGTGTTTCACCCAGTTTTGCCGTGACCATGATTTTTGGTTGGCTCTTGCAAAGAAACAATTTTGCAACAATTGCGAAATCATTTCGGCTTCATGGGGGAAGGGGCAACATGGCTATATCTCGCTTTGCCTGTTTGGGGGGGGGGGGACTCGTTGTCCTTGTAAAGAGCTGGTGACCAAGCCAAGAGAGTACAATAACGCGCTTGGTAATTCAGTTCCCTCATTACGAGCATTTTCGTCGCTCCCTTACGACACAACATTAAAGGGATATCCATGGCTCAATTGACTTATAACCCCCCGTTATGTTACACACGATGTTTCGGCTACACAGTTTATATAACTGCCATCATTTAATTAAATTCATCCATTAGGAAAAAAATGAATTCAGATGCCGATGCTTTTGGATTCATGGATTCAATTATGTCGTAAATAATAGGATCAGCGTATTCCCTTATTTAAGCCGGAAGGTGAAGAGGAGAAGGATCTGATTAAAGCTCAAAACTACAGGGAAATTGTGATAGAAATAAATTCTGTATTCACGGGAGTGCGGGGGAGAAGAGCATGCGCACCTGCCACTAATGATGTATTTGTGTGGTTTTGCGGAGAAGGGAAACCATTAGTATAATTGCGGAGGGAGGTTGCTCCGAAATTCGAGAAGGATAGGACTGCATCGCGCTGCACGGTTGTGTCGAGCATTTCAAGTTTGTAACGCTACATCATTTACATTTCCCATTCCATTTGAATTAAGCGAGAGACTCTTTCAACCCTGCACCTACCCGCACTGTTCATTCTTTCGCCGATATATTTATTTTTAATGAGATCGTCGTGCTCGTGAGGGCTGGGCTATAACATGATAAGGTTACTTTGTTCTTTAATGTATCTGAAGGTTTTTTGTTGTTGTCGTTGTTGTTGTAGATGTTGTTTTGTGTTTTTTTTTTTGTTTTTTTTTTCACGAGGAAATGGTTCAGGGGAATGGAAAGATAAAGGGAATTTTCCGAGCTATCTGGATCTGGAGTGCTTCATCCATCATTTAAACTTTTCCTAAATGGCACCCAGCTGCTAACTTCTTCACGCCCTTCTTCCCCAGTCAAAAAAGAACGAAAAAAAGTTCATCGATCCAAGCTTTTGTAACGTATGAGTGATGTTTCACGTTCGTTATTTGTTTTTTTGTTCCAGTGACTGCTCGATCAGTACGAGAGTGGAAAAATTCCAATCGCAAGCCGATGTCAGTCGCCCTCTCTGACACAGGGAGGAGACTGTTGACAGTCACCTAATGGTCACGTCGCAGTCCAGCGATCTGTAGCCAACTTGGATTCAATCATCAGAACATGTTACCACGTCGTCAGCGTTTCACATATTAAACATTGCGAGCAACAACCACTGTTTGTCTTTTTTTCGCGCAAGTAACAAATATTTTTTTAACGAAATATTTTGTAAAGTAAAACATTGGCCATGTAGCGCAATTCACTAAAAACAAAATTTTTAAGTGCAGAACTCACTCCTGTTATAAATATTTTACAATGTATGACGACTATACACATAATTGTCTGCCGTGAGGACTGCACTTAGCAATCGACTGAAAAATGCTCCATGGCCATGAACGAGGAATTGAGTGCATTTCTCTAGTTAATCAACACAAGCGGAATACGTCTTTTATATTACAAAAGAAACAATGAGTAAAAAAAAGGGGGGAAGAATATTCGGGGGGGGGGGGAGGACACTTTTAATTACGTTGTTTTGGTGAGACAATTGTTTTTGAGCCACTTGTTGTGGCTGTATGTGAGAACTCGTTGGACTTTTTCAAGCATCCATCCCCATCCTTTTTCTTCATTCAAACCTTTTGAACACTTGGAACAATATAACAATATTACTATCGGCTGTGTCCCAACGGCTTCAATTAACTAAACCCTTCCTTTCCTACAATATCATTTGACAAGACGATAATGTTCTATTTTGCGGTTATTATAGGTCTATTCGTTTGTCGTCCGGAGCTGCACTATTAGCACTGAAAGTACTAACCTTTCATTATTTTTTCGCGTTATTTCACATGATAATCCGCGAGGTTGCAGAATTTCGTGCTGCTCGGAGTAGTCCGGGACGACAAACGAACAGACCTTGTAGTACGAGCTTGAAGCAATTATTACTATTATTACTATTATTATTATTATTATTATTATTATTATTATTATTTACATTTTTTGTATTTATTTTATACTATGGATAGTTTAAAAACGAGCCTAGTTACAAAACTTGGTTTTGAATATCATTTTTCTGTGATATACGGTTTAAAAAAAATGTTTTTATATACAATCCTATTCGACTTTAAAAGAAGATAATTTTCCAGTTGAAGAAGAAAATGCGTGAAAGCTCTTTTGAAGTCACCGCAAAACATTCCAACGGTTTCCCATTTACTCAACCACTTCTCTCTTCCTCTATACCGCTCTTCTTACAACCAACTACACCTTACAACCAATTAAAAGTGGGGGGAAGGGGAAATTGTTTCAAATAATGGCTATAATTTTTAATGCGTATTCGTCAAACGTCAAGATAATAAGAGTTAATTCTTTTTAAAAACTAGAATTAGCTCGTAATTTTGTAACTAAAAAGTTGTTTTGTTTTATTCTCGTGACAGAGAGGAATGTTTTGTACGTCACATTTGACGGTTAGAAAAATTTGGTAAATAATGTTTAACCGAGCCTAAAAAAAATCGTTCCAGTTCTATAAAAGGATAGAAGAATATAAGATCGTTGGGTCATATTGCATTGAATTATGCTCTAAAGTAAAATTGTGAAGCTTGAATATGATAGACGAAGCAGTAGCTTTTGCCAGTGATCCCATTTCCTTTAAAGTTTATAGTACCGTCTAGACTTTTTTCTTTTTAAAACGTCACATTACTTAGGTACCTTCCAAGACCTTTTTTTAAAGACACTTTTACGACTTTAATGCCTCAGCTTTGCTCTGAGTTATCACCAGCCTATTAACCATCCTGTGTGGCGGGTTGGGGGTGGGGGGGGGGGTTCGACTTCGTAAAACCCAGTCTAACTCATATCGACTTTCCTTACCTCTAGGAGCAAAACTATCGGAAGGAATGGGCGAAATTTACGCTAGTCAATATTTGAAACAGTGGGAGAAGCGGTAGGAAAAATATAAGAATGTTAAACAAGAGATGAAATAGGGAGGCAAATAAGAAAGTTTAAGGAGAGTGTATAAAAGTGTAGAGATGACATTGTGACGTCGGCTAGAGGTCCTCTCTGGTTTGCCTTTTTGGGAGCAGTTCATACGATTCCATTAGGACAAAATTATTTCCCATTGACAATGAATTGGCATGCTGCATAACTTAAAATGCATGCATGATCGTGTTAGCGTTACCGTAAATATGACAAAAATAATTATCAGTAAATTATTCATAACTACCACGCAGGGTTAGCCGGAAAAATGAAATAAAATTTTCAAACTATTTTACAGATAAATACGCGTACATAAAATAGTACTACAATATAAACATACTTACACGCAAAAAGTAATAAAAAGGAAGTAATAAATTACGAGTATTTCGAGAAAACTAGAATTCACTACGTTTACCTGCAACTGTGAGAAACATCATCCCCATGGGGCGATGGGTTATTCGTACTTTCAACCCCTATCTAGATAATAAAATGTTGCCACTTCTTTTTTTCTCTTCTTCCCGTAACTGCGCTAACGTTTAGACACTACGAATGATGCCAGAGATGAAAGTAAAAGTTGTTAGGGTTCCAAAAATAAAATAGAAATTGAAATATTAATATTAAGTAATTTGGAGTACCGATTAATAACATTTGAATAAAAATTGAAGTAACTCCACCCACAACACAATCGGTGTCGTGCTTCAATGGCCGAAGAAAAAAGTCGTAGGATTCCCCCCCCCCCTTCGTTCACTTTAAGATTTCAAAGATGAGAATGTTAACACGCGCTTCAATTCGCGCCCGAGCTTCAACAACCAAAAATTACGGATGAAACTCACATTTAGTGAACGTGGTGAATTCTAGTTTTCCAAAAATGATCAACATTTGAATCGCGAGTTACACGTTAGGATAGAGAACCTATAAACCAGGTGAACGCACCGCCAGCCATTTTGGGTTATTGACAGGCCTCTTGGGCTTCTCCCCAATATGTCCATCTCCATTTCCTGTAGAATTTGAATTCAATCTACTCCAAGATAGACGATGGGAGATGCGTTCACTCGGTTGTATAGTTGCATTAGTTAGGATTCCTAAAACCCTTTTTTCACCATGAGCGTATACACGGCTAAGACTGTTTGCGGACATTTTCTCCTGAAGGAAATGCTTTTGCCTCCTTGTGAGACCTAAGATGAATACCCTCGTTTTCCAAATCAATGTGAGCAGTACCGGCTTTCATAATGGTTATGGCGAGCCGGGCGACCACCCAGAGGCGCCGTGTCCTAAGGGGCGCGTCGGCAAAATGTGTGTGTGTGTGGGGGGGGGGGGAAGGTGGGCGAGAAAAAATGACCTAGGAAGGGCATTTGATTTATGAATATTTCAAAACTATAGAAATAGCGAACATTTTATTTTTTTGATTTTTCAACTTTAGCCGGGAATTACAAAGCTTATCCTCTACACTTAATCCGTGAGTTGTGATTTTCCTCGATTTTAGCCGCGAAATAGGGTTTTTATATCCTATGTTAGCGATTTTTCTCAATTTTTGCCATAAATTTAAGTTTTCCTCGTTTTTGCAGCAAATAAGCGATTTTTGTCCTTTTCAGCTGTGAATTCGCACTTTTTCATTCAAGCTGCAAGTATAGCGTTTTTAGATATTTCAACCGCGCTAATTGGTGATTTTTTTCAATATTGGCCTCACAATAGCGGTGTATGAACTATTTTTGCCCCGCATTTACTGTTTTCCCCAACTTTCAGCTAAGAGATAGCGCTTTTTCTCAGTTTCAGACTCGAAGTAGCCTTTAGAAGCCACGGATTTGTGTTTTTCTAAATTTTAGCCCCGAGTCAGTATTATTATTAAATTTTTGTCGTGAATTAGCATTTTCCGAAAAATTAAGCTGCAAATTAGTGGCTTTTCTCTTTTTTATCTACGAACGGGCGATTTTTTGAAATTTCAGTTGTAATTTGTTATTTTTCTCAATTTTAGCCCCGAATTAGCGTGTTTTTTTTTTTTCTCTTGTATGGGCCACCGGTATTTCTTGCCTTTTTTAGGTCTTTTAGCGTTTTAGCACGTGCAGAAAAGCAAAAACTGGGCAACTTCACAATTTTAGCAAAAAACAGCTAATTATTGTTTTTTCTTCATTTTAGCCATAAAGTGGCATCTATACACCGCGAGTCACCGATTTTTATTCTTAATTTCGGTCTGGATGTTTCATCGAGAAACCGCGAATGAACGCGTGAATATTACCGTTATAATTTTAGCGGCTAAAATGAGGAAAAACACTAGTGTGCGGTTAAAATAAAGATAAATGGTTGATTGGGGGTTAATTTGGGAGACAATTTGCTAATTCACAAAAAAATTGAGGAAATGGCAAGCCGAGGTTTCCGGAGGCAACTTCGTGGCCAATTAGCAAAAAGCGCTAATTTACGTCAACAATTGAGAAAAATCGCGGCTAAAATCGAGACAAATCGCTTATTCACGGCTAAAATGGGAGAAATATCCGATTCACCGATGAAATTGAGAAGAAGCGCTGAAGTGTTGAGAAAACACTAATTCGCGGTTAACAAATAATAATAATAATAATAATAATAATATTGATTTCCCATGTAGATGCATACATTTTTTGGGTATGTTGGGTTTGTCAGTTTTGTTGTTTTCAGTTTGATTTTTTTTAAATAAATTCATTTAAGGTGTACGGGCACTTGGCAATTAAATAATCCTTTAGTTTTCGTTTGAAGGAACGGAGCTGTATGCGGTCTGTTATTTCACTAGGAATCGCATTGAAGAATTTGGCCGCTGCATAAAAACAACTCTTCTTCATTACGTTGGTTTTATGTGTAACCATTCGAAGCCTGTTTCTCCCTCTGGTCCGGTACTCGTGGCAAACTCCATTTGTCTCGAAGAGATTCTTGTTTTCTTTCACCATTCTACAACAATCGAAAATGTACATCGCTGGCAGCGTCATCACTTCCAATCTCTTGAATAGGCCTCTGCAAGACGACCGACGAGTGCACCCTGTCACGAATCTTAATGCTCTTTTTTGCAAGACGAAAATAGCTTTTGCCTTAGGGCTGCTCCCCCAAAAAATGAGTCCGTACCTCATTAGAGACTCGAAGGTGCTCCTATACACACTTAGCGCTGCCTTCTCACCCAGCACTTCAGCTGTTCGCTTAATCAGGTAGGTTCGGCTGGCCAGCTTTGCGCTGGTCTGGTTGACGTGAGCGTCCCATTTAAGATCGGACGAAATATTTATGCCCAAGTATTTTACCAAGCCTGATGATTTTATAGTTACACCTCCTACGTCAAGTGTTTTATTTCTGTCGCCTCTGACAACCAGCATCGTTGTCTTGGTGAGATTGAGGACCAAGCCATTCTTTGCTAGCCACGCTGAGGTTCTAGCTACTCCTCTTCGAACTTTGTCCCAAAGACCATTTTCTGTATCATCAGAGAAGACCTGCGCAATGTCATCGGCGTACAGCGTAATCTTCCCGGAGTCGCAATTTAGTGTCATGTCGTTCATGTAAACAGTAAAAAGTAGAGGTCCGAGGATTGACCCTTGCGGAACTCCTTGTGTCACTTTCTTAGGTTCAGACTCACATTTTATTTTCAACCCGTCTGTGGAACACGCGTTAATTTGAACAACCTGGGATCTATTTGATATGTAACTTTTGATCCAGGAAAGTGCAGGCCCACGGACCCCCATCGCGTCACGCACGTCGAACGCTTTGGACAAATCATAGAATATAGCCACAGTCGGCTGTGAGGCATCAAAGCCAGCAGTCAAATCCTTCAGGACCTCCGAAATCGCAGATGTTGTTGATTTTCCAGCCTGAAATCCATATTGAGAACCACTAATTAGTCCATTTTTCTCGAAGAAGGAGACCAGTCGTGTATGCATAGCAGCCTCAAAAATTTTTGCAAAGCTGCTTTGCAGAGATAGAGGCCTGTAGCTCAGCGGATCGGACTTATCTCCACGCTTGTAGATTGGGACGACTTTTGACGTTTTCAAACTATCCGGATATACCCCTTGGCTGAAAGAGTTGTTTATTATATTCGTGAGTTGGTCTACTATGCCCGGCAATATTTCAAGTATGAATTTTGCCGACTGAAGTATGAATTTTGAAGACCGTGGTAACGTGTAGAAAACGCCAAATCGCGGCTTAATCTGAACGGTGACTTCATCCTCTCAAGCTGACCACCTTGCCTGATGAGAAAGGCTTGTCACATCAGCCATGTTTAGCTTTAAATGAGATGTCATTACTTCCCACAAACACTGGCAATATGTGTTTGTGGCGACCCCATATACACGCGGGTTTATTTTATAATTATTTAGGAAGTGGCCAGCGGCGCCCCTATGGTCGGTGGCCATAGTCTGCCTTGGCATAAATCCGGGCCTGCTGACGTTCATCAATGCATATTTACCCGAAAAATAAAAAATGTAAAATTCTTATTATACATAATGTATGTATACTATATTACAATCTACGCTTGGTAATTATGTATAATTAGGTAAATATTCTCAATTACTGGATTCGTCACATTTACGGTAACTAATGTGCCACTCCATGCGAGAGGGTGAGTTTGCAAATGGTTTACAACGTAGCCCCTGTGCAAATCTGATCTAGTATAGGGAAACAGGAAAGGTATTTCAGAACTAACCATTAAAATTTACCACATTAGATTAATTTATTTGCGTTCAGTGCTTCACCCACTCAATATTTTGAAAGATCAAGCGCTTTTCTGTGACCTTGTAACCCCATTTATGAGTGGGGTTATTAGTGGCAAAGAATAAGGCCAGACTTACTTCGTCTTTTTAAATGTCCCTAAGCTTAACACTCCTGGAGTCCTCGTACCCGAAGCGCAAGCGTTCGCAACCAAACCGTCCAAACAATTCAAACAACCCATCAAGCCATCGAATGCATAATTTATTATTTCATAATTGTTCAGTGATATTGTTTTGAGCTGCACGGTTTTGAGGAATGACCCATAAAGTTGCCTGATGGGGGACAGGTCGTAATGCCCGTCATCCACTCGGTGGTACTGACGAAACGACCGGTATGTTGATCCTCTCATCATTTTCACAGGAATTCTGGAACGATAACTCGAACTCTCGCTCACTTCCTCAATTGCCAGATCCGCCTGCAGAGCCGGATTCACTGCAAAGCAAAGAGCCTCGTTCTCTGCAAAGCATTAGATTGATTGAGCATGCCCTCCAAAGCTGAAAATCTCATTTAGCGCGCCCTTCAGAACCACCCGCATTCTCCGAATGGATTGATTGGGAGTTTCGATACGAAGAATTGGGGGGAGGAGAGGCCTCAATATGAAAACCGTTGTATAGAATCGAATTTATAATGTCATCCACGAGTCTCATTGGCAAAGGTGCCAGCCCATGGGATGGGGTTTTAACCCTCGTGGTTCCAACATTCTCTCATCACGACCAAAAGAAAGGTTCTAAATTCTTAGCACACACGCAATCTCGCACACCTCCCCTCTATCATCGTTCTCTTTTCCTGTGAGCTTGCCAAATGCTGAAAAATCACGCCTTCCATCACCCACCTCTCCTTTTCTCCCATTCCTTTGTTATTGATCAAAGCTCGTGGGGCAATCAGTGTAACTTTAAACTAATATTTTTACGCACACGCAAAACATTCTTTCATAGAAACCCTGGCGTTTTAAAAAAGAAAGAAAAGGAAAAGCATGCTTTTAGGCGGAAAAGTAGAAAATCTCCCTTTCTTATCAAAAAGATCGCCTGATAAGAATTATTAAATATTACCACGACCCAACGTATAATAGGTAGCTCAAGATTTAGCAGTTAACAATTCCCATGCCTGAGAGGCGAAGCCTGGAATTGGAAAGCCGAGCTGATTTATGTTATTTTTTGTTTGAAAAAAAGCGGTGACATAGTCAAAGTATTGGTTGGCCTATTGGAAGTAAAATGTGAACAACGATTTTATTTGTCTGAGTCAATTTTTTAAATGGGATTCATATACATGGGATTCATACACGGTTGACCGTTTTTAGGCTAAAACAAATAAATGATAAAAGTAAAGATGAAATTAACAATAAAAATAGTTTTCCATTTTATTAGGATGTTGTATCATCAATATTCAAGCGTACAAAATACCAACTAAACTTAATTGTTTAGACTGTCTGTGAATTAGATACATCTATGAGAGAACTGTTTTTGTTACCGGAAAAAACTTTCGTTACCCTTTAGCAGTGCTTTGATTCGTGTAATAATTAATTTATTTTAACTATATTCCTGGTAAGGGAATGTTATTAGAAGTCTAGAATTATAAAAAGGGTATTGTTAAGTTTTTAGAATTATTTATTTAGAGAAAAACCTTCATTAAGGGCTGGTCCTTTAACTGAAGAGTAGAAATTTGAATATACGTGTTAACATGAAGGGCATTCGCGTCAATCTTTGTAACTTCTTACCTTTGTGGGATGTTATGGAAGCAGGAATAAATAATGAAAAGTGGGAGCCATTTAATTTATTAATGGGTTTTTAAACTCGATTACCATGATAAACAAGTACGAAAATGAGAAAGTACGAAGTATACGAAGGTAATCGTGAATACCCTTATTATGTATAATAGAGACAAAATTGCTTTTATATAAAAAAAAAAATTTAAAGTGAGAGTTTTGCATGTGATGGGATAGCATGGAGAGATATTTTTAATTTTTTAAAAGAAACTGAGTACCTACTAGAACACAGTAATGTGACGTGTGCATTTCAATTTACATTTTGGAATGCGCAAAGAACAAACAAGAGAAATACGATTGCATAATACACGAAAGTTTAACCATCAAATTAGCACTTTTCTGTAGTTAGAACCTTTTTGAATGAGAGGAAAGAAAAAAATTAGCACATTAATTTATTTAATTCTTTACGCCCTCTTTCGCAAATTTCGCAAAGTTTTTTTTTTTTAAGGCGTCGACATTGTGGTCATTAGCCGTCTACGAGGTGTGTATTGTTTTTACTCCGGTTCCCTTTGAGACCCTAATTCGGGTTGCTATTTCTTTCAGTTAACTCCCCAGTTTTCCGTTTGTGACTTCGAGCCTATCAGATAAGTATATTTTCTTCTAAAATTATGCAAATAGTAAGAATTTTTTACCTTGTGCAATTTCAGTTTTCAGGTACACGGTTTCGTTTCTAGTTATGGATCGGTTTGTTCAGCAAGGTGCTTTGCTTGACTAGGTATATTACCTTGACAACTCTGTGTTTTCACTTACAATTAGACAAATAATATTTCATAAAGAACTATAACCTAAAATCACAGATAAGTATCACAGATCTTTTTTATCATCACAGTTTACGAAGTTTGACAAATCTATGGTCCTAAGTTTCCATAATAAGTACATCACAGTTTTTATGCTCCCCATCTCAACTACAACAATTTAGTTATTCCTATTTTGTCTAAAAATTCTAGAGACTTTTTTTGGTTCTCGGTCTTTGACAGCATACCTTTGAGGTCTTGTAATCGTCTTGAAAAATATTGCTCTCTTTGTTCCTGATAATTTGGACTGTCAGCGTGCAGTCACATCGCATACAATGCGGCCGCCGAGTTCTGATCAGGTGATAGGCTTGCGTCAACCTAGTTTGTCCTGTTTGTGGTCTTGCTATTTTAACAGACTCGTTTCGGCTCAAATGGTGGATTTTGTTCTTTTGGTACACATTTGGAATTATTTCCTTCAGCTGCGTGGTTGACCTGTCCCATTCCTCTTGCCATTTCGTGATAATGACGCTTCGTACCCGTAACTTACCCCCCCTCATTCATTGGCCATAATACCAATGCGCTCTGCCCAGTCTTCACAGCACCGTACCAAACCCAAGTTTCCCTGGGCGAGGTGGCGCCGATGAACCCATGCATCGAACAGGACGTCCGCTGGAGGTGTCCCCACCAGTACCTGGAGTGCGTCGGAGCTAACCGTCCGGTACGCTATGGCTACCCGCACCAGCCCCTGCCGCTGCAAGCTGAGGACTTTCGCCCTCTGGGCCCTCGTTGGTCGGTACCACCACCACGTCGAAGCTCACAGCAGGGTGGGTATAAATACCGCCCTGAAGTAACGCGCTCGGCAGCGGTAGTCCGCACCCCAGACGTTTCCCGCCACTGTCCTATTGAGGGCAAAAGTCCTCTCTAGCTTTCCCGCAACTAATTCAAGCTGTGAGGTCGCTATCCTCCCCGGGTTGATCTTAACCCCAAGGTAGCGGCCCTGCCGCTCACCCACGAGGCGAGCCCCCTGGTAGCGAACCATCAGGGGACTGCCCCGAGAGAGCCGACCCCGCATCAGGACCAATTGGGTCTTCGGCACAGTGAGAGCCAGTCTGACCGCCTTGCACCACTCGTCTACGACCCGCAACAGCCGATCGATCTCTCGACTTGCTTCCTCCCGGGAACGCCCCGCGACAACGACACAAGGTCGCTACCCCCTCTAAACCCTCCCCCTGCAGCAGCCAAAAAAGCACAGCAAAGAGAAGGTTCCACAGAGCAGCCGAGAGAACCGAACCCTGCGGTCAGCCCCTCGTGAGAGGCGCCCGCACCTCTACACTGCCACAGCAGAGTCGCACCTCCCTTGCCCCGAAGTACGAGGCGATCGTCTGGAAGATGTCGTTTGGGACCCTAGCATCTCGCAGTGCCATCATGACCCTCGGCCACCTCACGGAGTCGAAGGCTCTCTGCACATCTAGAAGGACCGCCACCTTGAACTTCCCATAGGGGGCCCCAACAAGGGCCTGCACCGCGTCAAGTGCCGCCTCGGTCAAGCCACCTTTCACCGCCCCAAACTGCCGTGGATGGAGAGCCTCCATGACGAAGGGCTCCATGCAGCCAAGGAGGAGTCGCTCCAAAACCTTGCTCTCGCATGGCAGGAGGCTAATTGACCTATGGCTACCGGGAGACGCCCGGTCGCGGTCGGACGACTTCAGGAGAAGTATCATGACAGCAACCCGCCATCTCACCGGGAAGTACCCCGCCATCAGACACCGGTTGCAAAGGTCCAAGTAGGCCCCAACAACCGAGTCGGGCAGATGCTTGAGCTCTCAGGGCACATCCCGGTGAAACCCGGTGCCTTGCCCGAGGCCATCCCCCCGAGAGCACCTCGAAGCTCCTCCTCCGAAAACGACTCGCTCGCCGCAGTACGTAGGACTATTGCTGCTTCCGCCCGAAACTCAAGGTCTCCGACAGAGTCCCCATTAGGTCCATCCCGCGGGAAGATACGCCTGAGGAAATTTCTCAGCGTATCCTCTACTGTTCCCCCACCCTAAGACGCTCCCAGAAACGGAAGGACGCTTGGAGATCTAATCCTCCTCACGGTGACCCTATAGGGAATCGCCCAAGGGTTTTCCGAGAGGCCCTCCTCGACAAACGCCCTCCACGCTTTCCGCTTTGATCGTCGAATGGCCTTTTTAAGCTCCCTCTTTGCAAGAGCACAGCGTTGCTCCGCTGCTTCACGGCCCATTCCCCGAGTTTGTTGGAGTGCCCGCGGCGCAATCTACGCGCTCGCGAAGAGAGGGCCGCCACCTCTGTGGACCACCATGGGACCGCCTACATTCCTACTTGGCTATAGGTACCCACATGAAGCAAATTCTCGATCCTCGTTTAAATAATTCGTACTGCTTATTGTGAATTCTAGTGACAAGCTCTTGATTTGAAAATGTATCCCTTAGTGCCTGAAGTGAGATTAGGGAGTCAGTAACTACCACAATTTTTTCGAAGTTGCTATTGTAGCAGTATTTCAGTGCATGATGGATCCCATATTGCTCGGCAGTAAATATTGATACACAAGGCGGCAGCGCACTCACATAATACTCATTTCGAGATATATGTATAGGAAACCCAGCTCCACCATCAATTTTCGAACCATCCGTGTATATGACTTGATAGCCCTCATATTGCTCAATCACATTCTTAAAGAGTTTAACGCACGCGCTAGCTGGTAACGATTTTCCCTGATGTTTTTGGAGAGTCAGATCTAGGTACACACTCGGATACTGCCAAGGATAAGCGATATTTTCACTCTCAAAAAGAAGTGGCAGCTGCACTCCGAGATTCATAAGAGTCTCAGCCAGCTTCACCGGATAAGGCCTCGTTCTCGTCGCCTGGCTAGAGTATCCTGCTCTGTTAGTCCTGAAAGTCACGTTGTGCAAGAAATGGTCCGGATTTCGCTTGATTCTCAAGGCATATCTTAAACAGGTTTCCACCCTATGCAAAACAGGGGGAACTCAGTCAGAAAGAACATACAGGTCATCCGTAGGGGTTGTAAGAAACGCGCCTATCGCTATTCGTAGGCCCAGGTGGCAAAGTCTGTCCAAAGGAAGTATACATGATTTCCTCCTTTTTGATTTTTTTTTTTTCAATACATTATTGAATCGTAGTCTATTTTCGCACGGACGAGACAGTCGAAGACTTGTAGAAGTAAATCACGATAAGACCCCCACTTGTGGCTTGAGATCATCTTTAATATATTTATTGACCTCTGACACTTAACCGCCGTTTCCTGTACGTGTCTGTTCCACCTCATTTGCTGTCGAAGTATCCCCCTAGAAATTTATGTTCCTCAACATACCTTATACTTTTGTTCTGCAAGAGTATAGAAGGCGTATCGTGAGATCCATGAATGCACCGCCACCGTTTTCTCTTCGGAAACACCAATCCTGAGAACGCATCATTTTCTATTAGCTGATCTATCGCTACTTATGTAAAGCTGCGTATACACTTGCGAGCCGAGCCTGAGCCGAGCGGCTCGCGAGCCTCTCGTACTAGGCTCCATCTGCTGTCGGTTTTTCATTCAACATCAAAGGAATTGGTTCGTCAAGTTCGGACGGGCTTTTAGTAGGCTCAGAGCGCGCTCGAGACAAAAGGGTGAAGAGGGGGCATTTCTTTGAGGGGAACTTTGTCATCTCCCTTTTTCAGTTACCGGGTTTTTTGTTTTTCTCTGTTTTCACCATTGTCGTTGTCGCCGTCGTAATGGAATGGTCAGAGGAGAGGCAAATTTCTCTAATTGAGGCCTACAAAAACCATCCCAATTTATGGGACCCGAAACCCATTTTTTTCTTTTTCGATACAAATCCGTTTGCCACCACCGACGACGCGACTTCCTTTTTTTGGGCTCTCCACACTAGCCATTAAATACGCCGCACCGCTCATAACAAAGAGCGGTATAGTATCATTCGAGGCCATAACGCACCCGCGACTCTGTCAGAACTACCACTGAGAAATAATAAATACACTTCATACGGCAGCTCTCGGCTCGTCCCATGCTCACAGTTTTCCCCCGGCTCGAGAGAAACAACATTTCAGCGAGCGTGCTCTAAACCTGCTCAGAGCACGCTCGGAGCCTCCAACGAGCGGCTCGCGAGCCGCTCGGCTCAGGCTTGGCTCGCAAGTGTATACGCAGCTTAATGTAGCATTATCCGTAGGATCATGCATATGCCTGAAAAGTATGAAAAGAATGTATGCCTGCATACAAAGATTTATCATCATTGTTATTACTATTTTTCATAATTCCTACTTCTTATTATTTATTTAGGAAGTGAAAAAGAGCTGAGCGGAAAAAGGCCCGAGAAAAATTTACACTTCTTTTTCCCTCCCTTTTCATTTTGGGAACAAAATACTATAAAAAAAAAAAAAAAAAAAAAAAAAAAAAAAAAGTCGGACTCTGGCCTCATTTCAAGGTAACACAACACAAGGGAAAAGAAAAGGCCGGACCATTGATAAAGGGTGGTAAGGGGTTTTTCAAGAGGGCGAAAACGAGTCAGTGAGCGATTTGAGGGTGGGGTTTGTGGGGGTGACGGTGGCAGGGCTTTCCCGGCCTTGAATGAATTGATCGTGCACAGTCAGTCGTCGGTGTCGAGTAAACGATGGTCGTGGAAGGAGGGGTGGAGGGCAGTTGTTGGTTTGGCTATTTTATGAAATGAGCGTGCGAGATTGGTGAGCGGGGGGTGGGGACGTTAGGTGGGGCTCTGTTGGATGGGAAAGATGCTTTTGTGGCGTGTGAAGCATATTAATGGCAGCATGTCGTTAACTTTTTTTTTTTAAATAAATGAATAATCAAGCGTTTAGCGGAGAATTGTCCGCTGGGCCTTGGAGCTGAATTAAACTCATTATTCTTTACTTAATAGCACACTGTTAACTGTAAGATTATAATTAGATTAGGCAGTTTTCCTTAAATTGTTTTTGTAAGTGCCTCACACTCTGCTCTCTGATCTCTACCGATCAGAGATTTACACTCCCTGTAAAGCTCCCTGTAAAAAAGTGATCTTCACTTCTCAGAAACACACTCATAGCAGCAACAGATACTGTGTATTCTCCCAAGTACCATTCATTCCAATTTGTTTGCTCTAGGAGGAAAAAGTGGAAAAGCCATCCCCCCCAGGCGGTCTCCCTCTTTTTTCCTGATGAAAAGAGCTAAATTGCACTCCATACCTCAACCCCCTGAAACAAGCGCTGATACTACGCTACGCGAGATTGAATTTGTAGGGACAGAGTGGCTTAAGGAATTTATTAATTGTTTCCCAACTTGTTCCGCGTTCCATTCTAGAGGAATATCCACAATTAGGTGCCACTCATATTTTGAATATTAAGTGAAGAATGAGAAATTAATAACCGCCATCAAGGCGGGTCATTATTAGCCAACCCCCTCCCCTCAAAAACAACAGTTTCCTTCAATCATCGTATTTCAGCATCTGCACTGCATTCCGGAAGAATTATTGTTAATACTTAATATTAATAATAATTATAGTGGGCGCCGGGCTTCGAACCTAGCACGCTTCAAAGGCTACTTGCTCGTAAGACAGAGCAAGAGCGTGTACTTTTAAAATCAAAGTTCAGGGAGTTACGGAGCTATTTGAAGGAGGAAATTTGAATTTTTTCTGGCAGCTGGCCCTATTGCAAGGCCTCCTCGTATCTCTTTCTCAATTGTTCCAATAAATGAATTCTCCGATTTAGACAAGTTCACTTTTGAGCAATTCCAACCTCTAGCGCAGGCACGGATCCAAAGGAGGCCACACCACAAATTTGGGTTTGAAGGAGCCAACTTCGTGAAACTTCAACTTTGCCTTCAAAAATCGACTTCTTAGTCGAATGCGTCAAAATTGTTTTTTGAGTGGCCAAAACCTGGGAAATTGTGTGCCTTTTCAAAGCCAATCCCTCTAAATTTGGTTTTGAAAGGAGTCAGACCCGTAAAATAGCTCTTCAAAATGAACCAACGCTTCGATTTTTTTTTTATTATTTGGTCAACAGCACCACGTCATGTTTTTGTAGTGCCGAAAGCCACAAACCTTTTTTACATAAAATTCAATGCATTTTTTCCGTAGGTCCGACTTAATTTTAAAACAAACTTCAGGCCGAGATGGCAAAGCCAACATTAGTCATTACAATTGTCAAATCAGCGATTTGATTATTTTATTGAGCCAAACACGCGAAATTGGTCATTTGACTGTGACAACCCAGCGAAATTGCTTTGTGAATGGGTTCTACGGCGCAAAATTGTGTTTATATGATGCCATGAAACATCCTTTTTGGGTGATCCAGCCCCGCGAAATTGTTTTTTATAATAAGGAAGCTCTGTGAAATAACAGTTTGGAAGACGACGGACCGGCCAAATTGGCTTTGTGTGTGGACCGAAGACCCCGCTATTTGCACGTCTGGAGAGCGGAGACCTCAAACACGCTGCACTGCTGCATACGGCATCGTAACCATGCTTCCGTATAGTATTTTTTGGATTCTCAGCGGGGCACCTCCAATGTAGGGAATATTCGCCCATTCGTTGGGGTTTCCTTATAGTATAGAAACTGGGTAAACCTCTCACCATGGCACGGCCTATCTTTCTTAATAATGAGACGCCTTACAATACCCCTCGTGTAGCCATTGGCCTCCGCGATTTGTTCTATTGCGCCGAACTCTGTCACGTATTCTCCTTCATCCATTGGGACAGCCAACAATCTGTGGACGAGGCTACGTAACGCGTCAACTTTATTTTTAAGGAGGTGGGATGAGAATCAGCCGGGATGATTATATCTGTCACAGAAGGCTAAAAGGCTTCCTAAAAACTCATTCGGGATGGAATTACCAGACCATTTTAGTTTTAAATCTATGAAGTTGACGACACCGTTTTGTTCAACCCAACGATATATAAACCTGGATTGCTCACAGAGGACTGGAGGGGCGTGGAGGGGGCAGGTCGTCCCCTGGTAAACAATCACCCTGTCCCTCTCCTTGTGTAGTTATGGCAATATGGCACTTATTTTGATACTCCACCCCTCTCATCCACTATGGGAGCTTATTTGATGGCTGTTATCAGCTGGTCTTTATCAGCAGTGATGAGCAATCCAGTTCTTTTATATATCGTTGGTTCAACCTCCAGCGTGATGTGGCGTGGACGCATTTTTTCAAGTACCGAGGAACGAATTGAGCTCCTCAGAAGTTTCCTCCCGCAATCACGAACGTGTCATCGACGTATCGTCCCCAGTAGGCTATTTAGTATTTAAAAAGGGTTTCTCGACCACATTACAAAAATCTTCTCAAACGCCGACATGAAAATCTCCACAAACAAAGGAGATATTAGTGAGCCCATGTGCCAAGTCCCATTGCAGGTAATGGTTTAAACAGATTCTAAAGAGGTCTATTAAGTTTTGGTCCACCATTTTAATCCTACTCAAGTGTTTCATCAGTATTTCATCCATCTGTCTCAGGACTCTTTTATAGTATAGGAGGAATCGAAGTAAGTAAATAATATAACAATTTCGAATGAACACAAAATCGACGTCTCCGATACTTCAACACTTTTTAGTTGATAAATATTTTAACACCACTCCCGAAACGCTAATGTCAGTCACAAAAATCAGTTGACTTTTGTGACAGATCCAGGGGCGGTTTTATGGGGGGGGGGTTATGGGGTGATCGCCACCCCGTCAGCTTAGCCACCCTCAAAGAAACGAGAGGTGAATAAAAAGAGAAGGAAAGGGGAAAGTTAAGAGATACAAATCGGAGGGCAAGCAAATCAGATATCCAGATCCTATAAAAATATAGGAAATCGGAAAATAACTTATACTTGTGTATTAATTGGTACTACCAAATTGCGGAAATTGCGGTTTGAAAGAGCCAAACACACGAAATTTTGCTGTTAAAAGAGCATATCCCACGGAATTTGGGGCTTAAGAGAGCAAAATTGCGTGAAAGTTGGATTTGAAGGAGACGAATGCGGAGGTTTTCCGTTTGTAAATCGTTGTAACGCCAAAATGCCACGTTTTTTGGTGAAATGTTCTGGATTTTGGGGCTGTATTCCAAGATGTTTGTTTTATTCAAATCTCTGACACCAAATTCACCCAGATTCTTGTACAGATATCTGATACTGCAATACAAAATCCGGGCTTTGGGAAACAGAGACAGTGGGCTATCGGCAATTGTTTTTTTAAAGAAAATAAAGAAATTAGGCGGATAGTATAAGTGTGGCCTGTTGCGGGAGGTTTGAGTGAGAATACTTCACCGCCACCCCCGTCACGGAGGCCTAAAACCGCCCTTGATGGGATCATCTAGGGTATAACCAACGTGTGTCAACAAATCTGTAAAATTTTTACGGAGATTCCGGAAAGTGGCCGCCATCTTGAATTCCAAGCTTTTGGCCAAGATTTCAACATGCCAACATCGAAATTCGTATTCAGATAGAGAACCTATACTACCAGGTGAGCTCACGGCCATATTGGGATAGAAAAAATTATCCCTCATAAATTTAATGAAGCCTCCTTTAATAATGCCGGATGGGCTCACTCGGTTGCATAGTTACCTTAATTCAGCGGGTCCGAATTAGTAAAAAAAATCGTTTGGCCAAAATGTTACTCAAAATGCCTCCAGAAGTGAAAAAGCGGTTATTTTTCACTGAAGAGAACCACAGCTGTGAACTTTCCTCGTACGCACTGAAGATCGCCAGGAACCAGTGAGGTAGGGGTGGCTATAGGGAAGTAGGACTCAACGAAATCCGCATGTGGCCGAAAACGAAAACCCAGGCTCGCTGGGAAGCAGATATCGGATGATCAGATTTCCAGTGCAGATTTGCAGGCAGGCGACATTGGGGATCAAGAAATTCGAAGTGGCTATTGGGATTAGGAAGGGAACAAATTGGAAAGATAGTAAGAAAGATTATCGGGCATTTTGCCGAGCATACACACTTGCAAACCTACGATGGGACTGATAGAAGACCCAATTATGTAGAAGGTGTGGCCTGCGAAAGCACACTACGAGACACGGAGTTTTGCTAAAGCGATGGATTTCCGGCAGCTGGAACGGCAATATTCGGGACTGACATGTTGACTGACCTAAAATTCATCAGGACACCCCACGCCTAAACGCATTGACTTTTGCCAATTCTATTTACCAGGGCTCTTCGGGCGGCTGGAGTTTGTTGGAACTTGGGGAGGGTAGGGATGGTTGAGGAGCCGTGATAGCCCCTCCGAGTACTGGACCTATAGGGCTGGATATAGCACCGGGGCCCAATTGGTGGCCTTGGCGTCACCGGATTCGGCTTGGGGCTTGGCGGGGCGGCACCCACCCACTACACACACTGTGACTCCCACTGACTGAGGTTACCCGGGGGTGCGAGTGTGGTATCCTTCACATCCATCGGATGTTACGGTGCTGGCGGCCAGAGGGTGATCCATCCATCTTCCTCGCTTCAGGTGGATGGCCCCCTTGCCAAACCTTGTTTTTGGGTCCTTGAACGTTGCTATTTTCCAGCGGCTGCGCCTCCATGTCCACGAGTAGGCCCCATCAAAACGATCCGGCACTGAAGAAACATTTCGCAGTACGTAAGTACGTCATTAGCATTGCGCATTGCAGAACTATAGTAACCTCGAGAAAAACAATCTTGAAGAGCGCCAACATTTTCCGTTTTAGAAATAAAAACAAATTCCATTTATACCTACATTGTTTTTTCTCTTCCTCATTAAAATCACAATCGCTTCTAATACTAGAGAAGCTTTAGTTACACACAGCTACTGATGTCCGTCATATCTGGTCCTTCGGGCGGAGAGCTTGTGATCAGTTGATAGTTGATAGCATGTTAAAACTGCTTTCAACCACCGCACCGACCTGAGTACACGACCGGAGCAGCGAATGAGAAATAGCAATAAATCGCGACTGTGAACTCATAATGTAGGAACTTGTAGAGCCTACTACTACACCAGTACGGTAATGGAGCGAATAGTCTCCGCGATATTGAAATGCCCGTCCCCCCCACACAGTCTGGTCCACCTATAAGTAAATTTGAAGCATACAATTCGGGTTATTCGAAACGATCAATATAGGGCCGACAAATTGTGCGGTAGGAAAATAATATACCACCTTCAAATGCCACAGGCATCGAGAGAGAGGGAAAAACAGAGCATCGTGACCTTTTCACACCGTCAACAGTATAACTTCAGCAATAAAATTCAGGTGGGGCAAGATTTTGTCAATCAATTTTTAAAAGGGAGGTTTGAGGACATAGGTATGCACTACGGAACATGTATTCAATGGGACTGTTCCCACGGGGGGGGGGGCAGGAATCGAAAAGGTCTTGAGAAAATATTAACGTGATCAAAAAGGCACAAAAATATTTTTTCAAACTACATATAGCTCTTTTCAACGGTTGTTTCTTGTTTGAACCTAAAAACCTGGACTTGTTCCTGACCAGCTGTTTGGCACTGATCTAGCTACCATGGGCATAGACCCTCAAGTTTTTGTTAACTTTTCGGGGTAAGTCAGAATGAGCCAGAGTGACTTGATCTTGTCTGTAGCATGAGGCTTTGACTGGTTTTTCAAGCTTATCGTTAGACGTTTCCTTCTTGTATGTAATAGCGCTTTTCTTTTGTGTTTGCTGTAAAGAGCTTTGTAATTTCAAGTGTAGGTATTTTATTTTTAACACAGCAGTGAATTCGCCTTTTTGAACCTTTTTAAAGTGGTTACAAAAAAAGCACTTGGCACTAATGCTTAAGGTAAGACTTTCTTCTCATTTCTTTTCTTTGGGGGAAACAACCAAATCCACCGAGAGACAGGAAACCTTGATGCGTGACGTTCGTCTCCCTTCTCCCATTAATTCAGTACGTAAAGTCATCCGTAAAGGGACTCTTCAAACACTTTCCCCCTTTCCAAGCACAGGAAGAACTCTCATAGTGTTGATACTACTTGACTTGCGAACTCCTTTTAGGGACAAACTTGAGTGCCCTCCCGGCTTTAATCACTCCCCGAGGAAAGTGAAGGAAGGGTGAAGAGTTTGTAATGAGAAATCTGAAGGTAGCCCGAGACTCGAGAGAAAACATTTTTTAAGATGTCGGAGGGAGGTAAATTGCTTCTAAGATCCTAATTCTTTTTTTTTCATCTCTCTCTCACAATCTCATTCTTCACGAGAAAATTAGTCCGGAAGTGAAACAGCAATAGACTGCTAAATTCAAAATAAAAAACACCTAATGAATTTGCCTCTATTGTTCGCTGTTGGGGTTTTCAAATAAAATTGATTTCATGGCCTTTGAAGGTCGAGATGGAGCTCTATGCTCTATAGAGGAAACAATTTGCTTCTGTAGCTGCTCAAAACCCAGCCCATCAATCATGTACTCTCTCATTAAAATACTTAGGGTCGACAATGTCCGTTCAAGCGTTGCTATGTATTTAAACGGTTTTGTATTCGAAATACTAAGTTCTGATTTGGGGTTTAAGTTCCTAAGCTCAGCTTAGTGTTAAACGGAACTTTAAACCCATGTGGTCGACCCGGGCCTTATTGTTAAAATCATATTGTACATCCATCGCAGGATTAGGGTAACGTGGGGTTCTGAAATCATCTTTATACCGATTAATCCTGCAAGACATAATTTGAGCACTAAAAAGTATGAGAAAGATCCTTCAAGATTTCGCTCTCAATCTCTGAACATTGAAAAAAAAAGAAGATAACTTAAACGCAGGGAAATTGAAAAAGTCAACAACACTGAACAACTCTATTTTGGCGTGGCTATACATATAGCGTTTCCAGTTTGCACTAAACTCTGCATTTGGACAGTTCATTTCCACCCGTCCCCTCCGAATCGTAGCGTATCTAACGGAGAAGATGGGTGATAAATTGATAATGAATAATTGTCTTTATGCAGAATTTTATGCATGTGGGAAACGCTATAACTGTTTAGCCAAATCCAAAACATTTCTCGTCCCGAATAAAGTGAATTCAACCCGCGATTACACGCGATTATAGCGTTCAGAGCGAGTTTTTAGCGTTTGTAGTGAGTGCACAAACGCTCGGATAGAACACTATGGCGTTTTCCGTTAAAAACGCTCAAACCACTAAACGTTGAAATCGCGTGATTCCCGCTCACGTAGGACGGGGCCTAAGAAGAGCAGAAGAAAAACGCTAAAATTGGAGGGGCTTTCTTCATGAGAAACCCGCTAATTCCCGTAAGAAATGTAAGTATGAGGTAAAGAGCTCATTCACTGCTAAAATTGAGACAATGCGCGGCTAATAAAGTGGACAAGAAGCTGCAGCTTATTCACTGCTGAAACTGATTTTAATGATAAATAGCGGATCAATTTGTGAAAATATGCTAATTCACGGCTAAAATTGAGGAAACGCAGTAATTCGCCGAATTAAATTGAGAAAATGCGCTTAGATCGCTGCAAAAATTGGGAAAAATCACTATCATGGGTAAAATTGAAAAAAGGTCAATTTGAGCTTCCTATAGAGGCAAGTTTGTGGCCAAAACTCAGAAAATAAGAAAGAGTAAATCATATTTATGGTAGAACCACCGATCCCAAGATAAAATCCTAGATCCGCCACTGCTTGGGTCTATGTTACTATTTCCGGCAAATTGTTTACCTGTTCACTTCTAGCGGGCTGGGAGGAGGTGCTCCCTCATCCTTGGGGGGGATGAAGCTCCAGGCCCTCTGGCACGGACGTGGTTATGTTATTATAGTGGTTCGTGATGACAGTGTTTGAAACCACGAGTGCCTATTTCTCTTTTCGAAAGGGGGCTTGAGAATAATTATCTTGGGGAGGGGGCTAGGTCCCTATAGCCCCTTAAATCCACCGGTGAAGAACATAATACTAGTTTCCTTCAAAATTCACCAGTCATACCAGTCAAACGTACTTGTCGGCCTAATGTAGGTACTGAAATACTGTACCCAGGCCCGTATCTTGCTTTTTGCCGCCCCGGGGCTAATTTAATTTTGCCGCCCCATGTGACACTTCCCCCCATCACACCACTGCCATTTCCTCCAATACTTGTGGTGCCAAGCAAGTAACAAGAGAATGTTTGATTGTAGAATTGTAATTCTACAAATATTCAACCTGGCGGAAAAATCTCAAGATGACGGGAACCCCAGAAAGATGAATCTTGGCTATTACGCGAATGGCGTTGGGGGTTTGGAACCCCCACGACAGCAATACGTTGGCAGCAAAATCGCAACATTTGAGAGCCGAATAATTATCGGAAATTGGAATTTTCTGGCTGAATATTGGGGAATTTGAAAATTCAGGTTGAAATTGTAATTTTGGTATCTAGAAATTAAAATTTTATTGCCTCTATTTTCGACAAAAATTTAAGCTTTGGGACTAAATTGTAGGTAAGTATTCGAGAAAATGGATGTTTCTCGTCTTAATTTTCGCGAAATAGCAAGTATTTGGACTATATTTTTCCGCAAAATAGCAATTTTCTGGGCCTTTCTTTTATTATGACTAGCCATGACCAATAGCGAATGACGAATGTAATTGTTACATTTAGAGTTGAGTATTTGTGAGTGTGCAAGTTTGAGCGAAATTGAAAGTTTCCTGTTGGTTAGATATTCGGGAAGTTGTAAGTTCCTGATCTTTACTTCGCAAAAGTGCAATTTCCTCGAAATTTGAGTATTCGCAAAATTGCTGGTTTAGTCTTTATTTTTGCGAACCGCAAGTTTCTGACTTCTTTTTAGTGATTTTAGTGATAGAGACCCCGGTTTAGCCACCCACGATAGCTCTCAAAGTCTGAAGTTAGTCGCAAAATGCCAACATTTGGGAAGTTTCCTGGCTGATTATTCGGGAAATAAGTAATTTTCTTTGCTATATTCTGCTTGCAATACGCGGCTCCATTCAATTTGGCCATTTTTGCCTAACACACCTTACACCGACACGGAGCGCTCAAGTGGGCGATATTCAGGTCTATATTTTCATCATCCCCAGCTAAAAACGCCTCTAATAACTCGGAAAATGGCACGTTTGTGCATGTCATTGGGTTTCTTTTTGTGGCCTACTCACACGATTGGGCAAATATAATATATATCGAGGTCCTTGTGCGCAGTAATTTTCTGCGAGCAAGCTTACAGGCTAGTCCACACCTGAAATTGAGAAAAAACGATAATTCCCTGTTTCTGTACGTTCTTAGGCGGCTAAAAGGTTTTAGGCGGAAGTTCTTGACAAAATTACGCGGCTAAAAGTTTTAAAAATGCTGATATTCTTGGCTCAAATTGTGGAAAAGCGCTCATTCGTGCCTAAAATTGAGAAAACGCGTAAATTCGTCGTTGCTGATACAATTTCAACGCCAAATTTTAGAAGAAAAAAACGCTCTTGTGTTCGGGCAAATCCACGACTTTAATTACGGAAATCGCTGATTCACGGCTAAAATTAAGAAAAAGTGATCATTCAGAAGTTTGGCTTAGCGGAAGTGCCAAACCCGGGAAACTTTTTTTATAATTGGAGGGAAAACAGTCGAATGACTTTGAAAGAGATAAAGGCTTGGAAATTGAATTTTGGAAGCTCCAAAAAGCGAAGTTGGTATTTAAAAATAGCCAAACCCGCGGTATTTGGTTTTCTGGAAGAACCAAACCCTCGAATTTGGTAATTTGGACAAGCGACTCTGGCAGGGCTCATATAGAGATTTCCGCCCCGGGCTTCGAGAGGTTTAAGTACGCCACTGCGATCCGGGCACAGCCCAATTCGCCATAAGGCTGCAGCGAGCTGTGGCTCTCAGCTTCGTATGGGCGTTCAACAAATCTCGCACCGGGCGACGAGGAGCCCGTAGTGCACAGAGGGTGTGTCCATGTGCCGCATGAAATGAATACATTTAAAAAAAAATAAAAAATAAAATAAATTCTTCATCTTCACTTCCTTCTTCTGATACAATTTGTCTTAGACATCTCCCTTCCTCTCGCCTGACAGAAATTCCGAAAATTTTTGCCGCCCTGGCCTGGTAGTCCCCCGCCGTGATCCGGCCCTGGCAGTACCTACTTTAAAATTAGGCTAAATTTATCAATATGTACCTATAAATTCTGGCAGGTCCTGAATAAAGTATTATCAGCGAAAAGGATACCTCTTCACTATACCCTTTTGTCGTTGGCTCCGTAGTGCAGGGTGCAGGATACGTGTGAGTCGGAAAACTACGTTTATAATGTAGAGGAGAATGACACCTCCGGATGTGTCCTGTCGAGATCCATTTAGGATTTTTCCCCCATTTTTGAAAATAATCGGTACCTGCTTCCGATAATTAGCCATTTCTCGGCTTGTACTAAACCTTATCCAAAAAGTGATGACAGTTTCCGAAACTAAGAAAAATTGTCCGTAGGATAGAGGCCGTTCTGAGGTCTAACATCACCGTCAACTACTATAATTATGGCATTTTTTCATAAATAACATAATCTGCATAATTTTTAAGCTTTTCAAAACATGACAGTATTCACCTGCAGCCTTAAGGCGGGATTTCAGGCGGGTTTCATGACCCCCTCCCAGTCGCCCCTCGCCTAAACTTTGCACATAATTCGATTTCAAAGTCTAATTTTAATCTTTAAGAAGTTCTACAGTGACGTTAGATCTTGCTTTTTCAAATTTTATCCCTAAAAGAACACCAAAGCACTTTAGAATTCGATTGTGTTTTAAGGTAATTTCAGGGATGAAATTTGGAAAAGCAAAATCAAACGTCACGTAGAACTTCCTGAAGATTAAAATTAGACTTTGAAATCGAATATTGATGCAGAAATGGAGCCAAAATTTATGTGTGAAGTTTAGGCGAGGGGTTACTAGGAAGGGGTCGAGGCAACCCGCCTGACCCCCCCCCCCTCTTAAGAGACATCAGAAAAACCTCTATCTACTATGCTTTCTTGTGGAATATGTTCACATTGTATGTAATCACAGACGCTTCTGGAGAAAAAGCCTAGAGAATAAACAAAAATTGTGGTCGAAACCGAAAAATGGGCCATTGCCTACGAATTCTGTAAGGGTATATGGGGTGATTGGCAGCGAATGAGCAAGTGGCATTTTGTATAAGCTTCCCCTCCAATCGAATAATTGGTTGGCGTAAACGTCTTTACGGTTTCCTTTTCGTTATATTTGCTCGAAGAGAACGGAAGGCCTGAATGAGGCTGTGTGGTAAACTCACCCTTTTTTCATAAGTTTCTGATCACATACTCAAAACGGACAGAATTTATTCACATTGAGAAATTTAACCTGAATGTAGAGGTCTGTGTTTCGGTACCTATAACAAGGGCGGTTTTAGGTCCCTGTGACGGGAGTGGCGGTAAAATGTGTTCTCACCCTCCCCTCATACTAATCCATAATCTCTCATGTTTTTGGCTCTTTCATTTCGCCCGATCTTCGCCTTCTACACGCAAATATCTCGGATTTTGCTCTTTCAAAAGCCAATTTCACTATAATTTGCCAGCAAATTGGTACTACTAATTAATACTCGGAAATAAGTTATTTAATTAGTTCCCAAGTTCTTAGTTCTACAGGGTGTTTCAGAACTTTACGGCATCCTTTTGCAGACTTATTCTTGGCCTGAAAATATTACAATTTGACGAAATAAACGTTGGTCAAAAACAATTTCCCACAAAGATAAGGGCGATTTTGTTTTTTTGAAAATGTTGACGATTTTTCCGGGAAAAGTTCAATTTCTGGACTTTAGCTTGGCCAAAATGCATTTATCAACACATTTTCGGAAACCTCATGAAAATTCCCATTAGATGCAACCATTTTCATTCGACATAATTGACTGACTGACAGTCGGCAATCAAAGCGGGAGGCAATTGTCCGTAATTACAAGCTGCCGCCTAAACTCTTAATGGTTTCACCACTCTTGTTTTTGGCTAGGAACCTCCCATTTCACTAAAAGTTGACCCATTCAATAAGCTTCAAATTTTTGTGAAATGGGAGATTCCTAGCCATAAACAAGAGGGGTGAAATCGTTAAGCGTTTAGGGGGCACCTTATTGTATAATACCGGATAATTGCCTCCTGCTTAGATTGCTGACTTACAGTTCTACAGTCAATCATGTCGAATGAAAATGGTTGCATCCTATGGGAATTTTCATGAGGTTTTCGAAAACGTGGTCATAAATCCATTATGGACAATTAAAAGTCCATATATTGATATTTTGCTGGAAAAATCGTCAAAATTTTCAAAAATACAAAATCGCCCGTATCTTTGTGAGAAATTGTTTTTGACCAGCGTGTATTTCATCAGGTCAGGAATAAGCCTTCAAAAGGATGACGTAAAGTTCGGAAACACCCTGTATAATCTAGATATATGTGATTTCACACCTCTCCCTCACATTTGCAGCTCTTCAATTTCCCTTCTTTTTTTTTGTTCGCCTCTCCGCCTTTCTCTGAGGGTGGCTGAGCTGACGGGGGTGGCGATCGCCCCATATCGCCGCCCCCATAAACCGCCGCTGACCTACAAGGACACATATGTTCGACCAATGAATTTGAAGAAAATTTGATCATATTAAAAGTAACTTTAGGTAATTAATGGTTAATTTCACTACCGGGAGTTAGGTTGGAGTTACCAAATTCTAACATTGTTTACGTAAATTGTGACGAATTTTTTTCGTTAATTCTGAGTTAACATAACTCAAACCTTAACTCTCAGTGGTGAAATCCACCATAAATGATTTATTTGAATAGAAACATTCGTTTTATTGCATTTTAGCCCATTAGTTTTGGGGTATGCGTATGCACCCCTCACTCAAGGCGTCCTGGCAGAAACATATCTCTGTGTTCCGATCGGAAAACAAACGGAATAACTAACAACATTGACTTCGTAAATAAGGTTCAACACGTGAAGTTGAATAGCGAATGAAGGCTTATAATAAGTGTCGACGTTGTGAATTTGCTCTCCAACTCCAACGTTGTTCTCCAAGCCCAAAGGAAGTGAAGTCATTGTTGAATGGATTCTTAAGCAAGCACGGGCCCGAAGGACAAGAACTGATGTACCTAATAGGTACTTGAAGTTTGTCTCGATCAAAATCTTTACTTGCCAATAATGTCATTTTCTAGACACGTTTTCAATCTGGAAGCCGTCGGTAAAGATAATGCGGTCAGGTAATGCTTTCTTGCTTGTAGAGGTAACGCTTTCATTACCTTCGTTCGAGAGACGGTGAAATCTTTCTTCCATCGATGTAAATCAAAAACGAAACTAACTTTTCATGACTGGAAATGCTTCTTAACGGGGCGGAAACTTCAATTGATGCTCAAAAACTGCCGATTTTGGCGGATGTTAGTACCTCTCACTGTAGACTTCTGACCGTGATTGCGAAGAATAAAAAAACAAATTTCTGCTGAACCTAATTTTAATTGACAATTCTAACTCGCCCCTTAAATTTAATTCTTGACTGATTTTTTTTATCGTAGAAACTGAATACGAATGAAACACGCTTTCCATAAAACTTTGTTTTAAAAAGGGCGAATAAATTAAAAGAGAACCTTTAATCTTACGAACCCAAAAACAAAAGGAAACAATTGTTGACTTTCTCCAGTCTACACAACAACCGAAAACTCTCTTCAGGTACGGACCATGATGGATTTTTTTGAACAACAAAAAACAACCTGTCAGAATAGCCCGAAACACACTTGGACACAGCACTTGATTTGGTTTCTTCTCCATACTATTATTAATAATAATTAAAATTGTATGCGACCAAAGCCAGTCTAAAATCATTTAAAGCCGTAGGGTGACGAAAATTTGAGAATAAGTTAGCTTTTCAAATTGATAAGTGTCCTCCTGCTAAAATTAAGGTGAGCGACCATCGACAATGAGCGTGAACGAAGAAAAGAAAGAGTACGAGGGACGAAAGGAATTCAACAAGGCCTGGGGAGCCATGACGAGGAAAATTCACACGTTCAATTTGGCAAAACCCTCGCCCCGGCGCCTTAAACCCTATCCAGATCCGACGTATTTTGTGAGCTATGAATTTTCTCGAAGTTCACAGGAGTTTGTTCGTGTTATTATGTCTTTTGTAGATTGAAATTCCTCGGGAAGTTCCGAAAGAGGCATTAAAATACGTTGCCACGGAAAGGATTAATCTCATGTCCAAGCAAAAAGAAACTAAAAAGACGACGAAATGGACTAAACCGTAAGGAAAAAAGACCTGAAAAATAAACAAAAACGTTAGTTAAATTAGGAGGTGGGCAGGCCAGAAGAGGAGACATACGTGGAAAAAGCCGCGCTCTTGCACACTCCGAGTCCTCGCCTCGTCGAATTGGCTAAACTCCCTGAAAGGAAAGAGTAAGTATTCTCTCCTTATACTCCTCAACCGAGCCGATCACATGTTAAGACTCTGGGATGGGACAGGAAAAAGGTAGCCGAACCTGAGGAAATTGTGAAATCTCGTAAGGAAAAACTGAAGAAGTCCCTCAAACTTAGGGATGCTTGGCTGGCTAAACGAGCCACGCCTAAACAATATCCTCCCAATGAGCATAAACACCCTGACCGACCGCGGTTTATTATGAAAGGAAAGAAGAAAGTCATAATTAGAAGCACAAAGGTACTCTAAGGATGTGTTTTTCGGTAATTATAATAACTGGGGGTTAACCCGTAATAGAAATACTCGCCTCTCATGAAAAAAACGCCATTGAAAGTGTCAAAGTCTGAGGCGATGAGGCGAATTCAACAGCTAGCAATACCGAGCAAGCGACGGGAAAAATTCAAATTTATACTTCCACCGGACGATTTCAGCGTAATAACCGCCAAAACTGCCTCCCACGTCTTATCTGTAAAACAAATACTTCTCAATTAAAACTTTATACTTTCAGATAAAACGAGCACGTCACTTGGCTGAAGATATACCCCCGGCCATTCTGACATTGGCTCGCCCGAAACAACTACCCGAAGAGGCTCTTCTCGATTTGAAATACAAACCATTCAAAATAGCCAGGGCCGCTTTACTGTACAGGCGTACGTAACGGGACTGTTGGTGGACAAACTTGATTAATGTTGATAATTGTTTATAAACAGCAACTGCACGAGTGAAAATGCTAGCCATGCCATACATTCGTAAGAAAAGAAAGGAAAGTGACATGAAAGAGAACCCGTTCGCGGTGTCCCGTAGGGCTTTGAAAGCTGTTGCTTCAAAGAGAATTCACGAATTGGCGCGACCGATTCCTCGTGGTTAATTCGGCCAGAAGGAAAGAGCGGAGAGGATGAAGAAGAGAAAAACTTGTCGGAATTATGATTTATAAGAAGTCTATTTTCGAGTTTTCGAACAAAAAAATCTCTGTACAAAAAAAATCATATAAATATCGCCGTTTCGTCAACTACAAACACTCTTCGAATTTTAACAGCTATTTACCATACCTTTGCTCGCATTGACTAAACTCATAAAGGATTCGGAGAAATTTCTTTACGCGCATATTGTGATGAGACTTCAACTGACTGAAATATCAAATACTGTGAAATTCCAAGGAAAACGTGGGTATAAAGAGTTTTTTTTTCTTACCTAAATTGCGTCGTTCGTAAATGCCAAGGGATGAACCCATAGTAACTGAGTACAGGCCCACAAACTACGACCAAATCAGGATCCGGGGCACTTAAATTTTTTCTCGTTAAAAAGTTCATCATATTAACGTCGACCCGGTCAACACTCATTCGGTCGAGACTTTTGACCAAAGACGCTAGACTCTCTAATCCGTCCGATCTTTTGTAAATATTAACTCTTAATTCAGGTTGTGACGTATGACCTGAAAAAAATTCAACGCTTGTATAAAAGGGTGAAGGTGTACACGACGGAGTGCTGCAGAAATGAGGAGACCCCGGGAGGGTTTACCGTTGATGATTTTTTTTGCTTGGTGTTTGACTTCATCGCTGAACGACTTGCCCCACTTAATTTTAGGAATGTGCGTTCTAGCTAAACAGTCGACCTTCTCATAAAGCTTCTGGCAATCGAGTTCTGAAAAAAAGAAGAAGAAAAAATGAAATCCATTCATTAAAATTGGAAAATGGAACGCAGAAGGCAAAGGCTGAGGCTATCCCCTCAGCCACCCCACCACACCACAGAGACAGGCAATAAATAACACGGTAACAGTAAAATACATATAAGACAATTTCGAAGCCCCTTAGAAGACTACGGAGCACTCTCTCTATACCAGCGATGCTAAACAAATACGTTTATTTCAAAGAGAGCATTCATAGCGGTGCACCCTCACTCACTGTAGGAACAGCGAGAGTAAGCTCGCTGTTGAAGTAATATTCAACGGGTTTCGAAGGGAGAGCTCCGAATTGTAGGAGGGGGGGGGGCATTCTTATTTTGCTAGATTTTCTCTAGACTGTAAAGGTGCGTTTACACCAACGTGCACCGCGACTGTTATTGCTTGAAAGTTAGTCAGACACTAATTTCGTTGGTGTAAACAAACTTCCAGACGTTTTTATCAGAATTTTTACAGTCAATAAATTTCACATCTGACACTTTACATTTATGTCGCGGGACATTTCAGTGTAAACGCCTGCATCGTGTAAGGCCCGTATTCATAGACATGTCTTATGGCGTTTTCTATTTGCATAAAATTCCGCTCTGGAGCCGAGCACTTCCACCCGTTTTTTCCGTTACCATATGATATAATTCAGAGAAGACGGGTGGAATGCTCCGCTTCAAAGCGGAATTTTATGCAAATGGAAAACGCTATTAAGCTTAAATTTCCCAAAGTGATCGTTCAAACAGATGATTTTTTTTTCCAACAAAAACTGATTTGATTTTTACTTAGGAAAATTTTAACTAAAGTAACGACTATGAATGAGGGCCTGTAAGTCTGTAACTCGATTCAGAAGAGAACATGGTCGCGTGAAGGAAAATTGTGTGCCGGTTCCAAAGCCTCGCTCTGGGTCTAGCGCAATTTTTCGAGATTCCAGCTTGAATTTATTGACGTAAAGTAGACTGGCCAAATCTCGGAGACTGGTCAAGTTAGGGTGTAACCGAACGATATTTCCTTGTCCAAAATGTGCTAATGGGGAACTTGCACATTTTTCAAGCACTGATGTTTCTTGAAGAGGGCTCTTCCACAAGGCTATTGCTCACATTAAACATTGAAGTCAATCAAGGATTTTAAAAAAGCAAATTCTTATAAATTTTGAGTGGGGGTTTCATTACGTCGAGGGTTATTCAATGACATGGATGGTGTGGGGAAGAGGGGGGTAAGAAGCATTTTCAGTGGGACAATTTTTCTTGTTATTTGTGAACGAAAAACGTTATAGTTCCCTCAGATGCTTCACAAGTGACCATTGAAGTCATTTCCCCTAGCACCATCAGTCCCTTCTTGAAGAACTTTGAAATTTATTTAAAAATCACCAAATTCACCAATCGGGCTAAAACCACTGTTGATATCCTTCTGTTCATGTACCAGTTCACCGGTTTACTTTTCACCATTATCGGGCATTCATGCAAATTCCCCATTCTGTGCAGAAATTGAGAAATACGCTAATTTGCGACTAAATTAAAGAGAAAATACTCTCGTTAGTGACTAAAGTTGAGAAAAAGCCATTTTTTAACGTTACGTAAAAATGATATTCCTCGTTTGTTCAGAGATTGAAGGGGCCTCATTTCTGAGATAGCAATGGAGCCACTAATGAGGAGGTTTCACATTTTCCAACAAAATAAATTTTTCGATAGACATATTACTCCTTTCTAGTAAATAAATAATTAAAAAATTGCCAAATTGTTCCTCACAACCCACATATTGATTGGTAAAAAGTTCCACCATTTGGAGCTATGGGTTTGGGTGGAAGGGGGTAATAAGTTAGTAAATTCTTATTTTGTTCCAGTATTTCTCAAACATTTTGAAATCGATGAGGTTTAGCGTGAAATTGAGCATTTAAAAAAATAATCTTCATCAAATTGCCCACAATAATGATCCCCGAGATACGGTTCGAGAGTTACGGCGGGAGTAGTAGTAAACATTTTTTGTGTTTCGACATTTTTGGTCCAAAAAACTGGCATAAGGAAACTTTTTGTTTTTTGCATGATTGAGTTTTGTAAAATCAAATTGCAATTGAAGTGGACGGTAGAATGTTGGTAATATTCCTTTGAAGGGACAAAAACCTCCCTTTCTTCTTAAGGAGCGCTACTTTTTAAGGGATAGTAGGCTTCCTTTGGCCTAGGCCATATGTACAAGGTGGATCCGTATTACTGTGACACAACATTTTGGGTGAAACTATGTCTAAAGCCGAGTACAATGCCACCTCCGGCGGTTTCCTATCTCGAGCCATTCCTGATTTACGATTTTGTTCTTTATGATGCTAAAGCAGGGCAATTTCGTTCAAAAATCCGCGATTTCTCGGCTTATATCACACCTTATCCAAACATTGATAGCAGTTCGGGAACTACGGAAACTTTCATGTGAGATTGAGGCCATTTCATTGCTTGAATTCATCATTAACTCCTCGAAATTTGGCCTTTCGTCATAAATTAACGTAAACTCAATAAATTGGACGTTTTCCAAAACATTACTGTATCCAAACGGGTTTTTCCACAGACTGACGATGCTCCAAAAAAACGTCCCTTATTTTCTAAAGTCTTATTTTCTTGCGAGAATGCGCAGACACGCATTTTTCTACAGAATAAATATCAATTGCTCACGATATTCGTCGAGAAACGACAGTGGTAACATGGTATGTGAATACATAATAAAAAAGCAGATAACATGGGGACGTTTTTGTGATGCATCGCCAGTCTGTGCAGAAAGCCGTTTGGGTACAGCCATATTTTGGAAAGCGTTCTTATTGTGGAGTTTACGCAAATCTAGGACAAAAGGCCAGATTTTTAGGACTTGACGATCGTTTCAAGCAATGAAATGGCCTCTATCCTAACTGAAATTTTCCGTAGTTTCTGAAAATGTCATCAATGTTTGGATCAAGTGCAATGTAAGCCGAGAAATCTTGGATTTTTTAAAGTAATTACCGTTATTTCTTTTAATTACAAAAATCATAAATCTTGAATGGACCTAGATAGAACCCGTCCGAAACCAGCCAGGCCGTCCACCGGCCGTCGGCCGGCTGCCAGTTTTTTCAATGTTTATTACTACACCCGCCGTAACTCTCGAACCGTTCCCTTAAGTAAGATTATCTCGGGGATCATTCTTGTGGGCAATGTGATGAAGATTATTTTTGTAAATGCTCATTTTCACGCTAAGCCTCATAGATTTCGAAATATTTGAGTACTACTGGAACAAAACAAGAATTTACTAACTTATTACCCCCTCTCACCGAAACCCATAGCTCCAAATGGTGGAACTTTTTACCAAATGTGGGGTGTAAGGAACATTTGGCGTTGAAGGGAAACTTTCATTTTGGATGTTGAGGTTGGGCCGTTTTTTTGACTAATTGCACCGTACTATAAATGTTGGGTTATTTTACGAACGGATCACGATTTATGCTCTATTTTAGCGTAAATAAACCATAAAAAATAGATTTATGAATAATTTCTGACCCATGAAACTTCCTCATTGTCAATTTTGGCGAAGATTCTATGATTGGGCGAAAAATGTGATTATTAAATGAAATATTAATTTTCTTGATAATTTTTGATAAGGAGCCAGGTGACATTTAATTTTTTGTAATTTAAATGACCAAATAAATATTGAGAGGGTAGGAATCGGTCATTAAAATCACAACAAACTATATTTCTTTATTGAGTTCAGAATTCCTGGGGTGTTGATTCTTGATCCAACGGTCGTACAGTTGGGAATGGGCGGGGGAATTTTCAATGTCCAAGTTAATCTTAGATAAAGTTCGATATATTGAGAAAGATGTTGTCGCCGGTATTCAATTAAATAAATTAAATGAAAGTGATATCTTTCCGGACGACGATGGAAGGGCATAGCCCAACACGATTCGAGTTTCGAGAAAAAATGGGCGCCCCGGCGGGATTTGAACCCGCAACCTCTGGATTACTAGTCCAGCACGCTACCAATTGCGCTACGGTGACGCCTTTGGAAGTCGTACTGCGAGGGTTCAGCTAAGCCTTCATCAGTTCAGCTAAGCAGCTTTCATTTAATTTATTTAATTGAACACCGGCTACAACATCTTTCTCAATTTATCGAACTTCATCTAAGATAATATAGAGATTCGTGATAAGGAGAAACGCCTAGAGTTTCGAGAAACAATGGCCCTGGGTGGGGTTCGGCTTAGCTGATCCCTCGCAGTACGACTTCCAAAGACGTCACCGTGGCGCAGTTAGTAGCGTGCTGGACTAGTAATCCTGAGGTTGAGGGTTCAAATCCCGCCGGGGAGCCCATTTTTCTCGAAACTCGAATCGTGTTGGGCTATGCCCTTACATCGTCGTCCCGAAAGATATAACTTTCATTTAATTTATTTAGTTCAAGTTAATTTTTAGCGCATAACGGCGAACTTTGCCCTGCTTTATGTAAATTTCTGACCCAAAAGGGTCGGGAAAGATTGTCTGCGGCAAAATATCTACTTTTTAGCCATACCTATGAAAAAATCTGATTTTTAGACAAAAACTCGACTTCTTACTTCAAAACTTTGTATTCTCTGGTCAAATTTTCAGATTTTGGAGTGAAACGGGCGATAAAAAGAAACGCAGATTTTGGTTTCGCTCCTGGGCACTCATCCTCTCCATGACCTCTCGACTCCGCCCAATTTACTACGAAACCTCAAAATTTAGCTCCAGAGTTCGGTCTAGCCTTCGTTCAGGGCTAAATAAGTACTGTACGTTACACCTACCCCTAATTGCCCCCCACCCAAGGCAATTTCACAATTTTCATAATGAATACAACAGTTTGAAGTCAAAAATTGACAGTTTTTAAGAGCATTCTCTAGTCGATTGTTGTGCTAGCTTCATCGGTCAAGTAATGTGCGACGGTTAAAACCAATATGGGTGTGTGGGAGGGGGGGGGACACAAATCACAACCCACCGAAACGCTCATCCAGCCCATCCATTCCGTTATCAAAGAAAATTCTGTCCTAAAATTCAGATTACAGCCCCTCAGACCCCACCCCCCAGGCCCATCACAGGGCCCTTCAAATAAGCCCTTGGTCCTGTTAACGACCTAATAAACTTGAAATTCTGGGCCACGACCTGAATTTATTGGCCCAAAAACGGGATGTTCCACCATAAAACACGAATTATTTCCTCAAAGTCTGATTGACTTGTCAAAACATAGAGAATTTCCATCACGATTTTTTTTTCTTTTCTACTCAAAAATCAGCGTGCTTTTGTTCAGAAATTGGAGGGGACTCATTAAGATTTCCGTCCTAGGTCCTGTTAGGTGTAGTTTTTCCAGTGGTTACACTACACAAGCCTTGGATTAATTGGGCGATTTCATGGATAAATAATCAATTTCAGTGGTTATTTAACAGTAGTCAGCCCATGTGGGTCATTGGGAAGCAAAATGGGCAATGTTATCGGCCAAATAATATTTTTAGCCTAGAAAAATTAGACATGCATGTTGCACCCTAAAAATCGTTTGAAGCTAGAAATTTTTAAAATCCTTTCGGGGGTTGAGAATAAGTGTACTGTGAGTTTCCGACGCATTCTGGCTGGATCTTTAGCCGTAGTGGCCAAAACAAACCCCTGATTTTGGCAATTCTTTCGGTTTTTAGCTCCTAACTCCTAAACGACGCACGGTAAATAGAAAAAAATATTTCCCGAGTGTTTCTAAAGAACGTTAAATTCTGTTGTTTTCGGGGGTCCACTTTTCTCCGTTTAGATAATTTTTTCAAGTGTGAATAGACATTTTCTCAATGGTCTGAAATCAGATGATGGTAAAGCCCTGTTCACACGATGCAATGTTTGTAGCTAAATTGCATGCTGGATTTTTAAAAACATCCGGTCACTACCAAGAAACATATGTTTTTACAAAACCAGCATGCAATATAACTTCAAACATTGCACCGTGTGAACAGGGCTTAAGAATAATATACAGGGTGTTCACCTGTGGCGTTGACTATATTACACACGGCGAAAGTACATGCTAAGAGCTGTAAAATTTGCCCTTTCACTTTTTTAAAATCTCCAGCCGTTACCGAGATATGATTTTTTGAACACTTTTCATGAAGAAAAGCAGTTTTCATGAGAAAACCACGTTTTCTCGGGTTCTATGTGGTGCGTTTAGAAATTGAAAGACAGATTCGAGTTCTGCACAAAATTTACCATAAGATGCAATGCGAATCGTTTCGAAATTACCTTGACACCCCCATCATTCTAGGCGTCAAAATTTTTCGTTGCACAAAGTGAGAGTTTTAGCTAATTTATTCCCTTGATTTTCACTAGTGAGAAGAAATCGCAGGTAACGCACCTGTACTCTAAAAACATCACTAAGCAGTCAGCTTTCGAATGATGAATCACAAAACCACGTGCGTCGTTTAGGATTTATAAGCGAAAAAAGGGCCAAAATCAGGCGGTTTTTCGGTCATCACACCTTAAGCTCTAGCCAGAATGCATCGCAAACTTACACAGTTATTCCTGACCCAAAATGAGGGATTAAAATAGTTTCTAGCTTTGTACAATTTTGTAGACTGCTGATTTGCCTGGGCTACTTTATTGGGGAAAGAAAAAACAATAAATAATTGTCATCAGAATGTTTTTTGTTTGGGCTAATTTTCCGGTTAAATTACAGCGTAAAGCATCAATTTTCCGGGACGGTTTTGTCATCGTTGTGAACGGAAAACCAGGCTGTAGCTATGCTATTTTTACGTTTTTTTACTTTTGCTGGGAAAAATGTATATTTTCTTGGCGTGCAGATGGGACCAGGAGGGACCGTTATTTGGTCGGAACTTTCTTACGCTTGGAACATTTTTGTGATCGAGAGGATTTTTGTGGTCGCGGGCTTTTCTGTATTTTAAACCTTTTCCTGTTAAAACTGCCCCTTAGAAAGCAGCATCCATCCATCAATCTATCAAGAGATCAACAAAATAAATACAACGCTCACTCAAAATGAATTTTGTGAACAAGATTTGTTCACTTTTTTTTGGTAGGGATTTGTTGATTCCCGAACTAGCGCGAGAGATTTTTTGGCGGTCGGAGATCGGATCCCAGGCCCGAAGACTCCGGGTGAAAACCGGAGACTTGGCCGCCCGACATGCCAGGCCACTTACAATGACCCCATGCATCCCTCTCTTACGCACAGTTGTTGTCGGTTAAGAACAATCAAATCAGCAGTTTTTACTGACGTCGGTCTTCGCCTCAATCCACGTACACACTAATAATAAACAGCCGTTCCAAATCGAATTTAAATGACATGATCGGAGCGGCGAAATTTCAAGTAAAATAATGTGGGGAAAAATGGCACGGTCTCGATCAACAGAGGTGTTTCGTCGGACCAAATTTCTGACTACCACAAACCTAATTTTTTTAACGCTGTAAACGAATTTTTCTAGTTATTACCATAATTAGCAAGTTTTCTCTCCGCCTTACTTTTACTTTGAAGAGACGCAGCGTCAAATAAGATTCTACTGCAGGAAGATTTGAGGCATACATGATTTCTTTTTTCTGCTGCTTACACGATAAAGAGTAAAAGTGATTTGAGATTTCAAAAATCACTCTCGCGGATGCGAAGAAATTCGTAATTCCGAAATACGCTAAGGTACACGTGGGAATTGGATTATTTAGAAGAGCTGACAGCCGTTAAAATTTAAGGTGTGCCGCTGCACTTTCGTAGATAACGATAGTTCGGCCTTGTCAGAGGGCACAGTGTACTAGGGGCAATAACATAGCAACTATTGCATCATTCTGGAAATGGAAACACTGATAGGCACGAATGAAATACAAACAATGCGACACACAAATTAAAGTTACCTCTCTCATGATGATAGAAACTGACATCAAGAACACCCGCTTGAAGACACCACAGGACAATTTTGGCTAGGTCAACGTAGGATGGCTCCTCAGGCCCAAGGACGACGGCTAAGTGACTGGGGATTTTTGGAAGGGACAAAACTCGAAGACTGATATTTTCGAAGGATCCATCAAGACCCAAAGTCCGTTCGAAGAACGACGTGAGAGACTCGACACGGTCTTCAACGAAGAGCACTGTCTCGTACATTAGACCGAACAGAAATAAAACGAATTTACCCACCAGCGTGGAACACTTTTCCAAAAGCTTTCTGGTCGACGTTGAGTCGACTGGAGGAATGAGCACGCTTGGGGTCATGTCTTCTCACCGTCTGAACACCGCAACAACGTGAACACTCGAAATTGAACACACGGCCGTAGTAGGGGAAGAGAGAGATAAAAATATTAACACCATAACCGGCTGAATGATTCGCCGAGCCTCATTGTTTCAAATGAACTTGAAAATGTGAGAAAACATGCTCGTCCAAATAAATGACGGGACTCGGGACGTGATAGAAGATAGAAGTTGCCGTGTCCGAGGGGAGGAAACCTTCTTGCACTCTTCTGAAGTTCTGAGAAAGGTTTGTTAGTTTTTCGTTATTAAACGTCACCGGTCGACTTCCGGACTGATCGGTCGACGCACTCACTTGAGCAAATTAGCCCAATAAGTTCATACTCTACTCTTTCAGAATTTAAAATTATTTTCGAAGAATAATTTGTCCCGTACGAAATCAGCTATGATTGTCAATTGTCAGTACCACTCATTCAACAAATTCTCTCGCTAACCGCTAACCTGATGTGGAGTGAGGTAGCGCCAGTGTTCCTCTTCCACTTCCTTTTGGTTGGTTGCTTCTTCTCTTGAGCCTTTGACGAGGTCTTGTTTTTGAGTTTTCTCAAAAGTGATTCGGTGAGTGTATTTTTCGGCATTTTATTTCGTTTGTGAAAACAAAGTACGCGCTTTTCATTTTGCTTATTCTTAATTGAATAACTGAATGAAAAGCTACGAGGATATTCAATAAACCACCCGCCTCTAATTGGCTGTGACTTTCCAGGTGTTGAAAAGAATGCAGCTACACGTGAGAGGACAGGAGTACCACGTTATTGAGTGCGGCGAGCAGGAGACTATCGCTTCAGTCAAGGTAAATTCATGAGCGTTAATTCGGAAGTTTTGGATATGAATGATACACGTATTGTCATAATTCCGGAGGTTAACCACGTGGTTAGGCTACCCATTTCATTTTTCAAACTCCAACTGAAACTCATGGACATGATTTTGCTTTATTTACTAAGGAACGTGCGGCCCGACTCGAAAACATCCCTTCAGTCTTGATAAACCTGTACAATGGTGGCAAGCCTTTGGAGGATGACTTGGCCGTGTCCAGTTTGACGGATTTCAATATCGACATAACTGTGCCACTTCTCGGAGGTAAGTCCCGAAACTTCATCTTAAGATTTTTTCCTTTCTAACGTTCTCCGGTGACGTTTATGATAGGTAAAGTCCACGGTTCGCTCGCCCGTGCTGGTAAGGTCAAAGGACAAACCCCCAAGGTAAGATCGAATGAAAGCACCCGGATTTACTTCAGTATTTCCTTCATGTGATACTCTTGTACTTTTCACTCAGGTTGAGAAACAGGAGAAGAAAAAGAAGAAGACAGGACGCGCCAAAAGGCGTATTCAGTACAACAGACGGTTCATCAATTACGTTCAACCGTTTGGACGCAGGAGAGGCCCTAACTCGAGATCGCAGTAGGTTCTCAATATTCCCTTTATTTTCTAAATTTTAATATTTGTAAATTCCATCATAATGGGTAATACAATCCGCGTTCGATTTTGAATGCCAATTTTCCTTTCTATTTTTACTACCATGGAGAGATGTGCCTAAGATCGTAGTCACATCACCGCCCCTGTAATAGGCTGAGATACCCGTAAGGTGGCTTTCCAGCTAGCGAGACTCGGCGCGGGCTTGGTTCTTCCTGTTGCACTGCAGATTGTTCTCGTAGATTTGACAGTCTAGTGCGAGGATTTGCACAATCCAACAATTCCTTGCTGAGCACTGATGAAATTGGGAAGGACTTGGTTACAATGTTCACAGTTTACTGAGAATATCGTCAGTTTGTCCAAACTCAAAATTTGGGAAAATCGCGACGAAAAAGTTAAAAAACAAATAAAGGGAGGGGTTCTCGTTCCAAAAAATAATTTCGGGGGGCTTCGTTAATTCAAAAACCAAATTACATGAGTTAGGCTCATTTCGTAGGCATGACTCTCAAAAAAACGAATTTCGCAGGGCTTAACTCCAAAAACCCAGTTTTGCGAATTTGGCTCGTTAAAAAAAATCGCGGAATCGACTCCCTCAAAACCCCAGTTTAATGACGTTATTTCCACCTTTGAACGACCTAGTACGCGGATTTGGCTATTTTTAAAATCAATTTCGCTTGTTTGCCTCGCTCGAAAACAACATTTTGTGGATTGGGCTTTCGTGGATTTACGACCTTCGCAGGAACTAATTTCTTCGGCTGAATTTATTTAAAAAACTAAACGTCGTGCATGGGGTGACTCTTGCTCATAGGTACCTAATTTTCCAAGTTTGGCACTTTCGAAAACCAAATAACATGGGTTTGGCTCTTTTTAAAAAGCCGGTGTCACCGATTGGGCTCTTTTAAAACCAAATTTGGTTGGTGAAAACCCTGCTCTTTCCACAACTTTCAAAAACCGATTACTCAGATTTTTCTCTTTCAAGAACATATTGGGGAACTTGCACTTTTTTCAAGCACTAGGGGCCTATTCTCTAACAATAAGCAATATTTTTTTCGCCAGCCATGTGTCTATTTCATTCATTTGTTTGAAGAATATTAATGAAATAAACATATGACTGCGAAAAAGCTATTGCTTCGGAGTTAGAGAATAGGCCCCCTGGTGTTTCCTGAAGAGGGCTCTTCCACAATGCTATTGCTCACATTAAACATAGAAATCAGTCTAGGATTTTTTTAGAGGGAATTTTTACAAATTTTGAGTGGGGATTTTGCCCCCCACGTCAACGTCAAAGCCTATTTAATGAAATGGATAGTGTGAGGAAGAGGGGGGTAAGACACAATTTCAGGGGGACAATTTTTCTTGTCATTTGTAAACAAAAAATGTTAGAGAGCCCTAATCACATGCTTCAAAAGTAGGGATTGACGTCATTTCCCCTCGTATCATCTATCCCCTCTTGAAGAACTTTGAAATTTATTTACAAATCACCCCAAATGCACCAACTGGGCTGCAACTACTGTTGATATCCTTCTGTCCATGTGCCAATTCACCGGTATACTTTTCTCCCAAATCGAACATTCATGCAAGTTCCCCATTCGGGGGTATAACTCTTCTGTATTTCCAGGCACTCATTTCAGTTGAACGGACAGCTAATGAGACGAAATTGATAACGGTTCGGTCCATATTTGCTTTTCAGACCATGCCCACCAGCTACCATTTACGACAATGCTCATTCAGTCCAACTGAATATGACTGGAAAAAAGTTTAATTTCATGGATATCTCAACCCAGTGCCCAAAGGCGGAACTGGAGTAAAATTGGGGGGGGGGGGTCCCTCGAAAAATTTGACGGGTATAGGGTGGAAGGGGATGATAATGGGGCTTGCAATTTGAAAACATCGCCAATTTTCACTCGTTTATCCTACTGTAACCAGTTGGGGGGGGGGGTGTTGCAATATGGTTTTTCAGCAAGGTGTTTGGAATATGTTCGGAGCAGAGTTGACATGGGATCATCCAATAAAATGTAATCATCTTGAATTTTATTGGCTGGCTCCATTTTGGAACTCATCTCCAAACATGTTCCAAACACCTTGCTTTAACAGACCTAATATTGCGTTCTATCGTTATATTAATATTCTGAAAAAGTCAAATGATGTTGGGGGGAGGGTGATCATTGAAGGTTTTAAATTACGGAAAATTTCAAAATATGTGCCACTATTCTTCCCAAGAGGTTTAGAAGTCGGTACAGAAAGTTATTTCAATAATTATGACCATCAATTTGAAAGAGGCCATACAAATTATTTCTATTTATTTATTTTTTTTTTGTCTTTTTTTGTGGGGGGAGGGTTTGATCAGATAGACCTTTAAGCTAAAAGGCATACGTGAAACATTTACGTGGTATAGGTACAGTATGTTAGGATTATTATAAAACTACATATTTGCTATTTAATGTCAAGAATATTCATTAATTTTACGCATATTAATCATAAGAATATTCATATTCCAATGATTGGGGGGGGGGGTCATGGCCTCCCTCTGGATCCGCGCTTGCCAGTGCCGTCTTTAGGCTGGGACCCGACGGGCCTGGGCTCGGGGCCCCGGATTATTCATATTTTTTTCTAATATAGAAGAAAGATACTCGCCTTTTATCGATAGCTGTCCAACGTTGATCGAACGAGCCTAAAATGTTTTACGGTTTTTGTTTTTGATCCGGAACGTGTAGCACAACGACAAAGGGATGAGGGGGTTAAAAGTAATTGGGGGGGGGGGGGTCCTTAGCTAATCCGCACTCAAAGTAGTAATAAACCCTGATTCTCTGCGAAAATTGAGAAAAAAACGCTAATTCATCACTATTATGTGAATACACCGCTTAAAATGAGGAAAAATTACAGGTTTTTTTCGACATAAATTTGTTTTTTTTTTTTTTTTAACATTTAACTGATAGCGTTCCCCATTTGCACAAAATTCTGCAACGGGGCTATTCATCTCCACCCGTCTTCTCCACTAACAAATGATTTAATTCAGTGAAGACGGGTGGAAATGAACTGCCCAAATGCAGAATTTTGTGCAAATGGGGAACGCTATGAGTGTTATAGCAATTTTTTCCCACTTGATCAGCGAAATAGTGATTTTTCTCAATTTTAGCAGCATAAAATCGCAGTACCTATGCAGCTAATGTGCAATTCAGCGTTATATTTTCCCCCAAATCGGGCATTCATGCAAGTTCTCCATTAAAAAGTGTTAATTCACGTCTAAAAATGATAAAAATTACTCGTATTTAAAGCTGGAATTGGGAGAACTCCATAATTCGTGAACGCCGATTTTTGGAGGCAGCTTTAAAGGTTGAGAGGGAACGCTAACTCCGTGCTAAAAACGAGAAATGTGCTAATCATTGCTAGATATGTGAATACATCGCCAATTCACTGGTAGTATTGTAGGAAATAATTGAGAGGGGATAGGCTGGAGGGGGGGAGATGGCCCTCCAGTGGGCAAGGGCCCGAACAACTAGTTAAGGAGTAAAGGTGAAGGCGAACAGACAAAGTTGTAGAAAAGTGGAGTTTTTAGTTTTTTATTTCTTTAACTTCCCCTCGGCCCCTACAGTATAGAAAAAAACGCTAATCCAATGCTTAAATTGATAAAATCGCTTATTCGAGGCTAAAATTGAGAAAAAGTGCTAACTCATGGCTAAAAATGTGAAATAATTTCGAAGAAGCTCTAATGCGCGGCTAACTTGTAAAAAAAGCAATCATTTGCGGGCATCCTAAATTTACTGACGCACACAAAAAAACAACCCGGCACCCTAAAATTGAGAAAAATTTCTTATTTGCTAATGGGGAAAAAGCGCTAACTCGCAGGCCTGAATGTGGGAAAATCGCACATTCTTGCCCATTAAGAACAAGTGCTAATTGAAGGCTAAAAATGAGAACATTAGCTCATTTAAACCTGAAATTGAGAGAACGCGAAGCGCGATTGTTAGAACAGCTTCATATCTGAAATTGAGAAGAGGCGCAAATTCGGGGGCTAAAAATGAGAAAAGTGCTAATTCATTGCTACATATGTGAATACAACATTGCCAATTCGCTAGTAATACAGATAAAAAGCGCTAATTCGCTGCTAAAATGGAGAAAATTCACAGTTTCAACGGCCACTTCGTTGCTGAGATAAAGTGCTAAGTCATGCATGGCTATAAAGCAAAAGAAATTTCTAATTCGTGGCTAAAATCGAGAAAAACTCATTTTGTCGGCTAAAATTTGTGAAAAATGGCAATTAAGAAAAAAATGCTCATTCACATCTAAAGTTAAGAAAACGCTATTCACGTATAAAAATAAATAATTCGCATCTAGAATTGGGAAAAAACGATAATTCTTGCCTGAAAGAGGAAAAATCGCTAGTGTACGTCAGGGGCGTAGCCAGCCTTTGATCTATGGGTGGGCAGCTTCACGTGGGAACAAGACAGATGCATCCCAATGCCCATTGCAGGCTTATATATTCGTGGATGAGTCCCCAGAAAAATAACTCGGTAGCTCGCGAGGTAAATCGACGCGAGAAATCGTCAATTCGACCTCAGAAGCTGAATTAGCACAGTTAAAGGGTCGTGAACCGTCAAAACCTGACATCTGTGCAGTAAAACCGTCTTTTTTGCATTCTATTTCGGATTTTTTTATTTATTTATATTTTTACTTATTTTTATACTTTATTCATTTCGGAATTTCCGTCGAATAAATGACATTTTTTTCCCCCGTAAAGTGATATTTTTGGAATTGAACTTTTGTAACTTTAGCTTTGGTAACTATAGCTGCGGTATTTTAGTCCCGCAAACTGGACTCTGTTCCGTCGTAGAGACCAATGGTTTTTCAGCAACAAACAGCCACAAAATTATCTTTTTATACATATATTAGTTTTTAGGGTGCGAATTTCCCAACTTGATCAGCGAAATAGTGATTTTTCTCAATTTTAGCAGCATAAAATCGCAGTACCTATGCAGCTAATGTGCAATTCAGCGTTATATTTTCCCCCAAATCGGGCATTCATGCAAGTTCTCCATTAAAAAGTGTTAATTCACGTCTAAAAATGATAAAAATTACTCGTATTTAAAGCTGGAATTGGGAGAACTCCATAATTCGTGAACGCCGATTTTTGGAGGCAGCTTTAAAGGTTGAGAGGGAACGCTAACTCCGTGCTAAAAACGAGAAATGTGCTAATCATTGCTAGATATGTGAATACATCGCCAATTCACTGGTAGTATTGTAGGAAATAATTGAGAGGGGATAGGCTGGAGGGGGGGAGATGGCCCTCCAGTGGGCAAGGGCCCGAACAACTAGTTAAGGAGTAAAGGTGAAGGCGAACAGACAAAGTTGTAGAAAAGTGGAGTTTTTAGTTTTTATTTCTTTAACTTCCCCTCGGCCCCTACAGTATAGAAAAAAACGCTAATCCAATGCTTAAATTGATAAAATCGCTTATTCGAGGCTAAAATTGAGAAAAAGTGCTAACTCATGGCTAAAAATGTGAAATAATTTCGAAGAAGCTCTAATGCGCGGCTAACTTGTAAAAAAAGCAATCATTTGCGGGCATCCTAAATTTACTGACGCACACAAAAAAACAACCCGGCACCCTAAAATTGAGAAAAATTTCTTATTTGCTAATGGGGAAAAAGCGCTAACTCGCAGGCCTGAATGTGGGAAAATCGCACATTCTTGCCCATTAAGAACAAGTGCTAATTGAAGGCTAAAAATGAGAACATTAGCTCATTTAAACCTGAAATTGAGAGAACGCGAAGCGCGATTGTTAGAACAGCTTCATATCTGAAATTGAGAAGAGGCGCAAATTCGGGGGCTAAAAATGAGAAAAGTGCTAATTCATTGCTACATATGTGAATACAACATTGCCAATTCGCTAGTAATACAGATAAAAAGCGCTAATTCGCTGCTAAAATGGAGAAAATTCACAGTTTCAACGGCCACTTCGTTGCTGAGATAAAGTGCTAAGTCATGCATGGCTATAAAGCAAAAGAAATTTCTAATTCGTGGCTAAAATCGAGAAAAACTCATTTTGTCGGCTAAAATTTGTGAAAAATGGCAATTAAGAAAAAAATGCTCATTCACATCTAAAGTTAAGAAAACGCTATTCACGTATAAAAATAAATAATTCGCATCTAGAATTGGGAAAAAACGATAATTCTTGCCTGAAAGAGGAAAAATCGCTAGTGTACGTCAGGGGCGTAGCCAGCCTTTGATCTATGGGTGGGCAGCTTCACGTGGGAACAAGACAGATGCATCCCAATGCCCATTGCAGGCTTATATATTCGTGGATGAGTCCCCAGAAAAATAACTCGGTAGCTCGCGAGGTAAATCGACGCGAGAAATCGTCAATTCGACCTCAGAAGCTGAATTAGCACAGTTAAAGGGTCGTGAACCGTCAAAACCTGACATCTGTGCAGTAAAACCGTCTTTTTTGCATTCTATTTCGGATTTTTTTATTTATTTATATTTTTACTTATTTTTATACTTTATTCATTTCGGAATTTCCGTCGAATAAATGACATTTTTTTCCCCCGTAAAGTGATATTTTTGGAATTGAACTTTTGTAACTTTAGCTTTGGTAACTATAGCTGCGGTATTTTAGTCCCGCAAACTGGACTCTGTTCCGTCGTAGAGACCAATGGTTTTTCAGCAACAAACAGCCACAAAATTATCTTTTTATACATATATTAGTTTTTAGGGTGCGAAATCAGCGAGCATGTTTTTTTTTTTTTTTTTTGAGCCAGACATGCAAAAATGTATATTTTAGTAAAATAGGGGCCCCAATGTTATCCCGGGCCCGGGGGCCCCGACTTATTTATCCAAGACGGCCCTGTCTCAACCGAAAAAGATGAGGTCTCCCTGCCAGTTACCGCGCACTGAATTTTCTTCAGGGATTTTTTTTTTCTCCAGTTGGAGAAAACTGGAGATTTTGCTTCAGAGACATATATTATTTATTCCCACAGAAAACAGTGTCAAAATTTATCGCCACAGAAAACAGCCGTGGTATGCTCCTCTCAAACTTTACGAACTAACTACAACCAATTACTTTGCAGTCTCCTTTAATCGTCAAATGCATTTCGGGCACAGCTGTGACCCCTCATCAGCAACTGACCCCTTCTACTGCAAGTAACACAACTACTTGACTAAAAAATTATAAACTAGTTGTGTTACTTGCAGTAGAAGGAGTCAGTTGCTGATGAGGGGTCACAGTTGTGCCCGAAATGCATTCGACGATTAAAGGAGACTGCAAAGTAATTGGTTGTAGTTAGTTCGTTATGCTTGGAGAGGAGCATTCACAGAGGGACAACCGATATAAGGAGGTGGAGTCCATCATAACAGTCGTGGTAATTAATAAGAAAATGTGAATTTCAGTTAGCTGCCCCGATAAATCGATAAAAATGCTAAACCCCAGTTTCCGTTGGCCCCTTATAGGCGCTAGAGTACTGAGAAAGCGTTATAATTGTCTGTTCTTGGGGCTAGTCGGCTGTTAAAAATGAGAAAAATCTCTTATTCACGGTCGAAATTTATGAAAAACGCTAACTCGCAGAGCTAAAATTGCCATAAAAAATTCCTCAGTCACAGCTAATTGCGATAGAGTTTTTCATTTGCACACAAATAGAGTTGCCAGACCTCCAGTTTTCGCCCGGAGTCTCTGGGCCTGAGACCCGATCTCTGGTCTACGGCCGAGCCGAGAAGATATCCGGGCCAAAAAAAGGCTCGCATTAGTTTGGGAAGTATTAAAAAACTCCCAAGTAAAAAAAAAAAAAACTTGTTATCATTATGTAATTTTTTAGTCAATCTCTTGGTAGACGGATGCTGCTTTCAAAGGGCCCGTTTTAACCGGAAAAGGTACAATAAACTACAAAAAGCGACCAAAAACAAAATTTTTCCAACCCTAAGAAAGTTCTGACCGAATAAATAAGTCCCTCCTCTCGTACCTTGCGCGTGCCAAGAAAATATAAATTTTCCCCCAGACTCTGTTAAATAAAGATTTAAATTTAACGAAACAGTCTGATTTTCCTTTCAAAACGTTGACCAAACCATTCCAGAAAATTGACGTTCGCTGTAATGTACCGGGAAATTAGCCGGAACATTCGAATTGATTTTTTCTTTCTCCAATAAACAAGATATTTTATTTAGCCGAAAAAATTTCCAATTTTGCTTCCCAGTAATCCACAAACATGGGCCAAAAACTTAAATAACCACAGAAATGAATCATTTGTCCATGAGATCGCTCAATTTATTGACCCAAGGATCGTGAAAATACACATGTCAGGGCCTGGAACGGAAATCTCATTGACCCCCCCCCCCCACCCCGTCACTAATAAAAATAGAAATATAATTTTTAAGTGGCATTAAACTATGGCTTTTTCTTGACTCAGCAAATAAGCTATTTTTTCACTTTTAGCAATGAATTGATGCCGGATAAAATGAGAAGGCACGCTAATTTGCTATTCTTGGGGCAATTACGCGACTAAAGCTTTACAATCGCTAACATACTTGGCTAAAATTGCTACTTGCGAGAAAGCACTCGTTTGCGGCTGAAATTGAGAAATTGCGTTAATTAGTGTTTTTTTTTAATGCAACTTATTCCAGGTCAAAATTGAGAAAAAACGATCACGTGTAGTTCTTTAAGAAAATAAGCGTCTGAAATGGAGTATCGCTATTTCGTGGTTTAAGCCATGTCGTGTTGTGTCCTACGTGAGGGGGGGCGACTCGCGTGACTTTAGCGCCTCTGGCCCTCTTCGGCAAGTTCAAAGAAGACCTAGGGAAAAACAAATTTTCCCGATTTTGCCTCTTTCAGGCCTAATTTTCGCCGCGGAATTTCGCTCTCCCATAGCCAAATGACGCAAATTTTACTCCTTCAAACCCGAATTCTACGCTATTCGAAATCATAAATGCGCATATTTTCATTCTTTTAAAAACAAAATTTCGTGGCTTTACCCCTTTCTAGAATCAGGTTTAAAATATTTTCAAAAAGCAATTTCGCCATTTTGGTGATCACTAATCCTAATTTCGCTCTTTCAAAACAAGATTTAGAGTTGGCTCATTCAAATTCCTTTTTTTTCTCCCTTCCAAGGCCACATTTCTTGGATTTGGCACCTCCAAACCCCAATTCGGGGATTTACGCTTTATGAAAAACATAAAATCTTTAGGCTTTAACTATTTTTAAAACCAGCTACACAGGTTCGATTGGTTCGGAAAACTAAATGTGATCGTTTAAAAACCAAATGTCGAGATTTTGGCCCTTACAGACTTCAATTTCGTCGTTTTTCCATTAACAAATGACACGGATTTGGCTTCTCCATAACAAAACTTCCAGGATTTTTGATACTGCATGCCCCTATTTCGCTTTCACACTCTCGAAAACCAAATTTCGTGGCTTTAGCTCTATCTAAAATCTTTGGCTTTTCGAAGTACTAATTCCAAACAAGTTGTTAACTTGTTTTTAGGCGTCCTAGTTTTCGTCACAAGAGCGCTACTTTGTCGTGCAAGGCGTCCTCCGAAAACATTTTGACATCTGGTCACCCTATCTGAACATGACCTTAACCCTCCCCCCTCCAAGGCTGTTGTGTTGTAAAGGCAGAATAAGGCGCGTAAGGATCAGTTTTGCGCCTTCTGCAGTTTTGCCTGCATAACACTAGAGGCTTGAAGAAAAAGTCACCCCCTTCCTTCAACACCGTTCAGTCGTGCAGGCCGAAGTCAATAAAAAACGATTAGTCACGTTTTCAGAATCTTGAAAACTGTAATAATTAAAGTAGAGGAGTACAAAGGGAAACTTGCTGATGTTATTGATGACTTATTTGTAAAACTCGTGTTCAGACTCATCTTTTTTGATGTTATTCTTGTAACCTTTCTCAAAATCCTTCGCAAGTACGATGTAACGATTCTCCCTCACAGCATGCATTCCCGCCTGAAAAGTAGAATTACATCAAAGGAGCTGTACAATTCCAGAAAACCAGCGGTGAATTTCTACTTCTTGACAGATAGCGTTGATATCGGCCCCCGAAATACGGTCCGGTCTAGCAACGTAGTCTTCCAGGTCGACTTCCTCGCTCAAGTTCATTTTAGCAGTAATTGTGGAAAAGACGAGACGTTTCTGACGCCTATCAGGCAAAGGAAACTCGATTTTCCTGTCAAGACGCCCGGGACGCAAAAGGGCGGGATCAAGGGTGTCAGCTCTGTTTGAAGCCATAATCACCTAGGGATAAATAACGATTATAACATTCTCAAACCCGAAATAATATTTATTGTTATGTACTTTAACGTTAGTCGTTTGATCAAAGCCATCCATTTGATTAAGAAGTTCCAAGAGAATTCTCTGTACTTCACGGTCAGCTCCAGTCTGAGCGTCAAATCTTTTTGTGGCGATCGCGTCTATTTCATCGATGAAAATAATGGCCGGAGCGTTCTCCTTGGCTAGCCTAAAGACATCGCGAACCATTCTGGGCCCTTCGCCAAGATATTTCTGTACGAACTCCGAACCGACCACACGAATAAACGCGGCTGTTCGAAAAACATGAAAAATTAAAAATACTTCCTATTGAACTCACGTTAAACCATATATTCTCACCTGTCGTATGGTGAGCAACTGCTTTAGCCAACATGGTTTTTCCACATCCGGGTGGGCCGTACATGAGTACACCCCGAGGCGGGTCGATACCGATTTGACGGTACAACTCGAAATGCGTAAGCGGGAGCTCGACAGCTTCCCTAATTTCCTGTTTTTGCATGTCCATTCCACCAATATCCGAGTACTGCACATCAGGTTTTTCGTCTGTGTCGAAATGTTACGGCAACATTAATGCACGTCAAGGATGAATTCGATACGAGCATTACCGGCTTGTAGCATTGAAATCGACGAGTCAGCCTCAGGAGGGAGTACATCAACCAAGGCGTTACTGTGCTTGTGAAGAGCGACGCTAGCCGAAGGTTTCAACAACTCGCGGTCGATTGTCGACAAAATTCTAACGTAGTAATTTGAACCTGCCAACAAAGCAAAGAATAGTCACGATCTGCAACTGATAGCAAGGTCCTGTTCGGTCAAAAACCTGTTGTGCTTCCAACGATTCCAGTGTTTTGGTCGACGGCCTCCAAAAACTGTCCAATTACGAGAGGAACGCTTTGAATTCTTTTGACTTCCTCCTGGGCGTGAAGGTACTCCTTTTTCAAGTTTCTTTGTTCATCTTTAATGTACTCTTCTTGTACAGCCAAAAACTCAAGCTGTCTCTGTAGTTTCTGTTCCCAGAATGTTTGCATCACACATGACATGATCAGTATAATAAGCTTATGTATAATCAGCTTGTCAAAACTGTACCTTGTATTTAGTGAAAAGGTCCTGGGTGTCGATGTCATCGCTGAGAGGAAGAATAACTTTCCCATCCTGGCTGTTCTCCTCCTAGAAAACACGGAAAGTGTGAGTCGGTTACCCAAGAAAGCGTATGCCAAGCCAACAACATCTCATAAACGTACCTTGTCGGGAAGAATGACGCCTATTTCTTCCATATTAACTCAAATGAAATAAGGCGATGAGCGATGACACTAAAATACAGCAAATCTTCAGAAGATTAATTTTAATTTTAGTCAAGTCACAATGTAACCTTCTAAAAAGAGTCACTTCGAGAGGTTTAAAGTTTACCAAGCTCTCTCAAAGTTCAGAGTCTCGAGAAAACTATTTAGGAGCTAACTTAAGACTAACGGTTGTTACCGTGACAGTCGCCATGTTCCTGCATTGGGGGTGATTGTTCCCACCTGGTGACTGTCACGGTAACAAATGGCGCCAAGCAACGTGGGGCCCAGCGTCTACAGCAAACGCAAAACGAATTCACCGACTCTGACGATGAAATAAATCATGCTCTCTCAAACACTTCGGTCCAAGAGCCGTCTTACTCTTGGTGGCGCCCAATCAACATTATCATGGCACTAAAATACGTCTTCACCCTCCTCCTCTCTCCCTTCTCATCCATACGTCACAACAACAAAAAAACCGAAAAACATTGCTTACAGCTAAACCGGCTCATTCAACAAAATTTTTTCAAAATACCAGCCTACCCAACGTTCAGCGGCGCGCCACAGGAAGACCCCAAAGCATTTTTGGAAAAATTCGGAAAAGCAGCCGACAGTGAAAAGCTACAAGGAAACGCACTCGCGGAAAAAATGGGGAAGTCCATTTCGTAATTTCCAACTCAACTATTGGGGAATCCAAGAACGCCTCTCAGAACGATACGATTCACCAGGAATTCTCTCCAAATTGAGGAGTCAAGCATATGGACAACACCAAGGCCGAAAAGACTCCACCGAAATATTTCTACTACGAAAAATCCAATTATTTCGGAGATTGGAAAAGGAAACACCCGAAGAAGACATCGTCAAAATTCTGGTAGAACTTGTAAAGCCGGAAATACGAACTTATCTTCGGACCAACCCACCAACCACATTCCAACAATTGCTAAGACAAGCCCGAGAGGACCTCAACCACAGTCACCCTAACCCTCCTCGAGAAAACCTCGCTCCGCCAAGGCACGAATTGCCCCCATGTCGATTCTGCCCCGGCGAGCGTCACTTTCATCGGGATTGTCCGGTATTAGCAGAACGAAATCCTAGACAGGCACCTCGACAGCTACCTGCACTCCATCTACCCCCCCCCCATCTAAATCCTCCTCGGCTACAACAAATCCACCCCACGGATTCCTTTTCAACCCTCCCCACCATTCCCGTCGAAATGAATAATCAACGATACGAAGCCCTCATATAGACACGGGGTCACCACTCAATTTCATCCGACCCGATCACCCAGACAAGGCAGACCAAATCAAGTCCACTACACTAACGATACACCTGGCCACCGATGGGAATTGCGCTACAACCATGGGACAAGTCGAAAAAACGGTCACCATAGGGACCGAAGTCCTCCAAATAAATTTCCACGTGTCTTACCACAAGCTCGGTCGTCTATTATCCTCGGATACAAGTGGCTACAACAACAAACAGCCGTAATTGATGCAGCAAGAAGTTGTCTATACCTCGGAAATAACATTCGCCAAACCATATATTGGACCAGTGCTAAACCATCGACACCTACGCCCACCCCATCGCTGCCATTAGGAGAATTAGCTCCGGAAAAACAATCAGACATCCAGACAATCCTGACCGAGTTCCCAGAGCTCTTCTGTTCCACTCCTGGCCGCACTTCCCTGATACCCCCTCACTCTATCACCTTACGAGACCCTACTCCCTTCAATCAAAGGCCCAGCGAACGAGGAAAAATCATAGCGGAACAAATTGAAGAAATGCTGGCCCAACAAGTCATAGAACCTTCGCATTCACCATATAGCTCTCCAGTGGTTCTGGTCAGCAAAGAAGGAAAGTCTCCGTCTGCGTGGATTATAGGAGGCTAAACACCCTCAACCCCTCAACCTTCAAGAGCATGGGGAACGCCAAATACTTCACTACTCTCGATCTACGAAAATGTTATTGGCAAATACCCCTCACTCCGGAATCACGACCTTACACAGCGTTCACCACACCCTCCGGAGGCCATTATCAGTTCCGAGTTCTACCGTTTGGCTTGAAAAATGCGCCAGCTAGCTTCCAGAACTCCATGAGAAACATTCTCAGTGGCTTCATCGGACATTTCGTATATGCCTATTTAGACGATGTGATCATTTTCTCCGACATGTGGGAAGTTCATTTGGTACATATCCGTCAAGTATTCGAACGACTGAGGAGTTTGGGACTCTTTTTGGCCCCCGAAAAATGCACTTTCGGCAAACAAATGTTACGTTACCTCGGACACCAACTAGGCACCGAAGGAGTTCGACGATGTGACGAACACGTAAAAAATATCCTCGACGTACCCTCCCCCAAGTCTAAGAAGGACGTACAGAAATTTCTTGGGGCCTGCAACTGGCTGAGAGAGTATATCCCGGATTTCGCTCCAATCGCCACGCCGATAACCGAGACCCTTAAAAAGGGAAAATGGAACTGGACTACGGAACCCCAACAAGCCTTCTAACAATTAAAAGCAAGTTTTAATAAAGACCTCTCTCTCCACCAACCTATCCCCAACCTTCCCGTTATCCTACAAACCGATGCCTCCCAACAAGGCCTAGGGGCCACCTTGTATCAAGAAGGACCCCAGGGACGAAGAGTCATATCGTACGCAAGTAGTAAACTCCGCCCGTACGAAACTAGATACTCTAACGAGCTAGAAGCTTTAGCCGTCGTCTGGGCCGTGAAAAAATACCGCCCATTACTGGAAGATTCTCCGTTTATTTTGCGCACTGACAACCGCGCTCTTGAAATGGATTCAAGAAATGACACCACAGAAAACTAAAGTAGCTCGATGGGCCCGACTACTGCAGGAATTCAATTTCACTATTGAACACGTCGCCGGCCGGGACAATCAATTATCCGACGCCCTATCCCGTTCTCCAGGCCAGCTCTATAAATTAAAAGACGTCCTACAAGACTCCCGTATGTTTCCCCCCACCCTAAACCACCTCACCTCGAATCTAGCAATTGCCCATTTCACTATAAGGCAGCGGCGAACTGTGACACAGCACACTCGGCTTCGTGTGGGCGTTCCCGGCGCTGTGCGTTCAACAAACCGCGCACCGACCGAAACGCCCGCGTAGTACGGGTGTGAAGTACACGGTTGGATCAGGGTACGGCGTATGAGCCCAAAGGAGGCTTTGGCGCCTGCCGGGTTCGAAACCCGGTGCCCACTAATTATTATTATATTATTAAACCACCTTACCCCCGTGGTTACTATCTGTGAAAACATCCTCCTCGCCCAAGAGTCCGATGAAACCTTACAAACCCTCCTTCAAGATCCTTGTCCCCCGTACTCCGTTCATCACGGTTTATTGTACAAACATGGACAAATCCTTGTCCCAAATTCCTGTCAAAAGTCAGTCCTAAAAATGTTTCACGACGAAGAAGGACATCCAGGTCGAGATGAAACCTATCGAAAAATAAAAAATCGTTTTGTTTGGGTCCTCCCGATGGAAAGACATCTCGGACTACGTACAACAATGTCCGACGTACCGAACGTGTAAGTCGGACTTACGAAAAACGACTCCGACCCTCGAAAACCTTCTATGGCATGGGAAACCGTCGCCGTCGATCTCATGGGACCATACCCCGTACCCCCGTACACTACACTTCTCGTAGTGACCGACGTTTTTTCCCGCATCACCCTCATCATGCAAACGATCAGATTAACATAATACTTCGTTGAAAATTCAGTGCAAATTTTGCAGCGTTTTTTGAAATGGTTCAGATTGATTCTACTATTCTAGACTAGACAAGCTAAACTGACGAACTGACCATACGCGGAGGTTTCGGTTTGAAAGGAATCGAGTTCAACCTTATGTTCTGCAAACAAAAACTGGGCGTTTAAATGCCCATTTACAGCGTAATTTTTCCCGTGATTCAATTAAATTTGGCATTGTGTATTTTTTCCAGGCACTGGGGGGTGGGGGGTGTTAACACTCAAAACCCCCCTTCGGTGTGCCACTGGTTATACGTTACTTTTTTTTAAAGTGACGAACACGATTATCTGCAACCGAAAATTGTAACGCTTTAAGTAACGGAGGACTGCCCAGCTCTGTCCAATATGATGCCGAAAAATATGATTGACCGGTGAATTAGGGTGCATTCAAAGTGAATCACTTTCACTGCGATACCTCGATGAGCGATGCCCCGCGATAAAACAGCGATGAGGAACAACATCAATAATTGTTTGGGACTTCTCGCAGGATACCTCGCGACTTTCATCGATGATTTGAACCTCATCGCTGGTTCAAAGCTTCATCGATGGTTCCTCGACCCCCCTCCTGTCATAGTTCCCTTTTTTGCCCAAAATCTTTCAAAGTCCACCTTCACACAATTTACGTAAGTCACGCACACCTGTCCATTTCAAGCTTTAAAGGCCCGTTCACAAGCACTATGTTTGCGTTGTGTGGAGTCTAAGCAACCAAACAAATTTATTCCCTCAAAAAATGAAGCATTTTGATAGGTTGCATAGACAACACACAACGCAAACATAGAGCTTGTGAACAGGCCTTAAAGGCCCGTTTCAATGCAAATGTGACCCATTCTGTTACGAAACACCAGCTTTCGTCCGCGAAAACGATAGATAATAATTGTTCATTGTCCGTACCGAAAATGTTGGTGTACATGTATACAGGTACTATGAAGCTGCTACACAAGTTTTCGAATTTCTTCATATTTTACGCCACCATAAAAACAAAAGTAGAGGAAAATACAAGGTGAAAAAATAATATAGCAGACTGGCTTCTTACTCAAAACTTATACGGAAAGTAAATGGTTATACTTCTACCCCCTCATTAAACTTTCTCTAGTGTTTGAAAAATATGCAAACCCAATAAATGGAAGGCGGCTCATTAGAATAACAAGATTAATCCCTACATTTGAAGTTAATCAATGAATCTAAGCTGAATCACTGCAGGTTTGTATATAAACTAACGTCTTCCACTTGCCAACAGAAATGAATGCACTTTGATGCTGTAATACTGGAAGTATATCGCTCGAATTAAAGCGATTATGCTTCGTTCGATTTACCGTCTTAGCTTTCGTCCGCCGTTTCATTTCGTTCCTTTCGCCTTTAAGGAAAAAAAAGAAATGTAGAAAATTCTGGCCAGGGACGTAGAATGGACATAGGTCTTCGACTTGCATTTTCATCAAGCGTTGGCCAACAAACTAGAGCTTATTAAGCATAAAAGCTACTTTCAAATTTGTACGTATAAGAGCTGTTAATACCTGCCAATTATTTTTTTTCACAACTTCATTATTTTATACCAGGCAGGTTTTTTTTTTCGTGCGAAAATTGGTTCAAGATTTTTAGGAAATAAACTCGTCAAGGGCGCCTTTTAAGCATATAAATGGAAGTAAACACAGGCTTTTAAATATACGCAGATTAAAAAAAAAATATGGTCATAAGCAGCCTGACGACCTATGTATAAAGGCAGCAAATTTATCTCCAACATTATTGACAATGACTCATCAAGATCACGGGCTCTCGAGTTTAACGAACGGAGAGTTGATTTTTTTGGTTCAGGCTATAAGAAGGGGCAGGCACTGAAAAAGTGAAGACACAAAAAAATTGTAGGGGAGAGAAGGCGCTTACCGGACTTGGCTAAGTGTTCTGCGAGGAACAAGATTTGATTTGCTCATTTAAGTGTCGGTTATGAAACAGCTTCTTTTGATTACCTTGCTAGTTGCTTGTTTTTTTTTTTACCGTCACCGGTTCGAGGAGTCTTGGCGAAAAGTGGATGTATATTTTCCCCGTTAAAAATGTAGGTCGTTTTTCTTGTCCAATAAATGTCATTTTGATTCGGATGAGGGACGAGAAAATGTGTGCATGCCCTGACTGAAAGAAGCAGTTATAACCTGTTTAATGACGGTTAAAACATTCAATCTTCTTCATGTCCCATAGACCCCTCAGCAACAATTACACTAACTTAAAATCACAGAATTCGAAGAGTCGCTTCTTAAATTACTCTCCTCCTCTTCTCGCCCAGAATAGGCAGAATATATAACTGCTGAGTTCAATTCGGTCTTTCCCCTAGAGAAGCACTGGTCAAGACTGTGGAGAGGCGCTCTAAGATTTTCCCAGCCACTAGTTTTCAAGTCAAATGTAGCGTTACCAGCGTCTAGAAAGAAGTAATGGGCAAGCCCGACAAGGGGTTCAGCTTGCGTGAGTGCTCTGAAGAAGAAAAGCGGGACGAAAAGGCACTCCACCCTAGGTCTTCGGTCTTTCCACCCTAGGAACTTCATTTATTCTTTCACAGATGAATAGAATAATTTTACTGTTGAGAGCGATTAGATAAAATGACACGGAACGCGATCGGTCACCCTGCGTGCGTTTCTTCTGTTTACTCAATAATATTTGAACTGTATATAATTTTTAATATCCTCAGTCATCTTCTTTTCAACACAATTTTTCTGGTTGTTGGAAAATAATAATAATAATTATTAATAACCGGTTTCTAAATTTCCTCAGTTTCAACAATAGCTTTAGGATTGCATCAAACGTCTCATGAGCTTTTCGGGGTGAACGGGTATGGAAACAAGAAGAGAATAAAAACATTGTGGTTAACCGTAAACCGCATTTAAGAGTGATTGAGCTCACATTTTTGAGAAATGGAAATTCTTAGAGGAACGAGAACGACGCTCAATTTAGATTCAGATTACGAGTGAGGGGGTGCTAGGGGGGCTCTCGTCAAGATTTTGACGTTACTCGTTACAAAAAGTGCATGAGCTCTCCTATCAAAATTCAAATGCAAACGGACACGTTTTCCTCAACCCACTTTTCTTTCACATAAAAACACCCTTCATGGTGCGTTCATTCTTACAATAACCATGAAAATTACTCTGGCTACAGTTTTGTAACTTCCCAAATACAATGTTGAGGTAGAAAGTCATAAAACTATAATCTCTTTACATGGAATTGTCCTTCGTTAAAATGTGGAAAAAACTCTGATATTGTCGTGCCCGCCTTCGTTCTCACCAATCTGCATTTTTTAATTAATTCGCATTACGCGGTTATGCACCCTTATCTTTATTCAACTTTTTTTATTTTTCGAGGGAATTGTGTAACCACCCTTTTACTTTAAAAAAAAAATAATAAGACGTAGGTATATGTGAGCTATATGGGAGAGTTTAGCTATTAAAAACTAAGGAACTCTTCATTGGGCTGGTACTCTTATTATTACATACTCGCGTTACCACCCTTGGGGTCGCCCCATTTTGTACCGCATTCGCCTGAAGAAGAAACCCTTGCTGCATAATAGAGCACAAGAGAGTGGCATGAACCACCTGGATTGAAATTAAATATAGGGATGTAGGCGTCGATGTGTTTAACCGCTCACTCTTTCGTTATCTGTTGGTGCAGTAATATCTATTAGATAATTTACGAGTTGTCATTGCACGCGTGATGTGTGTCTCTTATCCCTCTTTTCGAATAGCCGCAGCCGTGACCGACCTTTCTTGGGAGTTACCTATATGATACTCTTTTTTTTTCATTCACTTTCGGGAGAGTATACAAATGCAGCGTATCGCCGATTAAGCGCCCAGGCAGTACCTATAGGTGTACACCTCTGGCGCCTAGTATAAACTATTTAGTTATGGTCGATAACTTGTCTGGGTCATTGGCCAGAGTAGGAGAGAGTGTGAGGTATAGGACAACGAACGTTTAGGAAATATGCGGCGGTTGTCGCGCAAAAAATTGGGAAAAAATGAAAGGAAGTTAAGCCGGAGGAGAAAAATTGCCTTTCGTTTTTGAAAATCGCAAACCAACCGTTAAGATGCAAAACTCTTTAATTAACTTATCAACGTATCAACGCAATACAATAATTATGCATGGTCAAACGTGATACCTGGGCTTATATATAGCGCATACCGAACACGAGGTTCAGCCCGTTCAGATGGTAGTTTACCCCTATATTTTCTTTCATGCTCTTCGCCGTTAGGTGACAGTGACATATTAATAATTAAAAAGGTCACATTTCAGTATATATTACGTTATTTCTTGGAATAGATCGTTTTTAAAGCCCCGTTCACAAGCTCTATGCTACAGAGTCTGTGGAGCCTATGCAACCTATCAAAATGCTTCATTTTCCGAGGGAATGCATTTGTTTGGTAGCAGACACCACGACGCATAACATACCTAGAGCTTGTGAACGGGGCCCGTTCACAAGCTCTGTGCTATGCGTCTGTGAAGTATAATGCAACCTAATCATAATCATCTGGGCACTACCTAATTAGGTACTAATTAGTGGGGGAGGAGCACAGGACCGGGGGTGTTCAATCTTCCTCGTCTACAACGCGCGGCATCCAGTAAGGTCCGTTCCATTGTTTTGCTAGTGCTGTACTAGTGTGGAAGACCAAGTGATCTCATTGACTCATTTTGAAAAATTGAATGAAACCAAATGATTTTCTTCAAAAGTGTATTGGTTTCGCGGAACAATGGAACGGACCTATTTTCTCACCTTTACATTTCTGCACCAATCCTGGATATTATGTTCTCGTTTCAATCTCCAGGAAATTCTGTATAATATGCAATATTATTCCTTGTCTATCTCTCAAATAACTTTTTTCCCCCCAAAGCTACCTGCTTCCTGGACTGTAACGTACAAGAATGAGAACAATGCTTTTAAGGTTTCGAGAAGAAAAAACGAGCGATAGCACTTTTTTGGGAGAACTTGAAGAATAAGAAATAACACATGTTTAATTCATATTTACTTATAGTTCGAGAGCTGGCGACAGTCCCATTCAACCGGAAGAACATAGTCACGAAAGGTATGAAAATGATGGCATTTGACCCTCTATTTACGAGTCCGGAAGTCTGCCATGCTGTATCTGGGGCCTAAGGATTTCTTATATACTTATTATAGCTAATTAAAGTCCTTAATTTGGGACATGAATTCAACCGGAAGAACATAGTCCTGAAACTAGTCTCATTCGAAAGGTTTTATGGAGCTGATTACGAATATGATCGTCTGGCGCCGTCTGCCTGGGGCGTTTGCCCTTTGTGGCTCGCCAAACTCTCGAAATTTGGAAAATATTAATTAACCGGAAGAACATATAGTCCTGAAACTGGTCATATTCGATAGGTTTTATGGAAATTATTACATATGTTTTATGGAGCTGATTACGAATTTGATCGTCGGCCGACGTAGATGTAGGAAGTTTGGCCGACCACTGAGGGCAAATGCATCAGGCTGACAGCGCCAGACGATCATATTTTGTAATCATTTCCATAAATTCTATCGAATAAGGCCAGTTTCGGGACTATGTTCTTCCAGTTATTTAAAATTTTAGCATATTTCATGAGTTTGGCGAGCCACAGAGGGCAAATGCCCCAGGCAGACGGTGGCGGACGACCATATTTGTAATTATAGCTCCATAAAACCTTTCGAATGAGACTAGTGTCACGACTATTTTCTTCCGGTTAATCATTTTCTCTCTGTGCAGTTTGATGGGTCACTGAGGGCAAGTGCCCCAGGTAGACACCGGCAGACGATCATTTTCGTATTCAGCCTCATGAAACCTGTCGCATAAGACAATATTCCGGACTTAGTTTTTCTGTTTAATTAATATCCCTGATTTAGGGAGTTTGACTGGCCACCGAGTGCGAATGCCTCAGTCAGACACCGGTAGACGATTATATGTTCTTCCGGTTAATTAAAGTTTACTGAATTTCGTGAGTTTGGTGAGCCACTGAGGGCAAATGCCCCAGGCAGACGGCGGCAGACGATCATATTCGTAATCAACTCCATAAAACCTTTCGAATGAGACTAGTTTCAGGACTATTTTCTTTTGGTTAAATTCATGTCCCAAATTAAGGACTTTAATTAGCTATAAAATCCTTATGCCCCAGATACAGCATGGCAGACTTCCGGACTCGTAAATAGGGGGTCAAATGCCATCATTTTGCATACCTTTCGTGACTATGTTCTTCAGGTTGAATGGGACTGTCGCCAGCTCTCGGTCTATTACATATTTACCTACATATGTAGGTAAATACATACATATTTACAAATATGTATGTAAAGCTAGTTGGAACCTTTGCACTCGTATATCCCCCCCTCCCCCAGTGTGTAACCAGGGAGGGAGGATCCTCTGGGCTCGAACCCCCTCCCGCCATCCCCCGAAATTTCAGATTTATTTCTCATGCCCTCAGTAGCGGCGGAAGTATTTTGGTTCAAGGGGGGCGAAAATTAAGTCTCTCCCCCCTACCCTTTCCCGCCATACCCTTCACTACCATCCCATCCTTAGTTTTCATCGATAGAAAGGTGAAGTGTAGTGTAGTTCTCAATTTTAAGTAAATAGAGGAGACATGGTATTGTATGGAGGAGCTCAATAGTCTTGAATTTTCAGCATTTTGTGAATGATTTGAATGTGGTATACAACGGCCTGATTCTTGATAGGTTTTTGATTAATAATATTTTTTTTTTTATCATACATGATGCTAAAACCGAATTTTACAGCCGCGAATGAGTCCAAAAGTGTCTCTTTTCATGCCTAGGAGCTAAAGTATTTTTCACACGGCATGCTCCGTAAGTAGTCATTTTCTCTACCCAAAAGTGACTGGGAAATTGACCAGTGCACAGTGACATTCGTGAAATTTTTTGTACTGATCCAGAGAATATTTTCCGTCCTCGTAGGAAAGTTAATGAATTCGGGTTATGACCTCGTTTAAGGTCTTCTTGAACTAACACACGAGAAGTCAGTGGTCAGTTTGTCAAAGCCCTTCACAACGAAAACCAGGAATTCCAGTCGAGGATGGAAGGTGGATAGTATTTTATAGAAAACTTCAATCAATTTCTTTTCTTACCAAGGGGAGTGAAACACTGCTGGATATGCACAAAAATACTTGACTCAAACACCGGCTCTCTCACCTCTCTTTTTCCATTTCCACACAAGAAACCAAACCTTCCTGGTGTTTATAACCTCGTTCGGAAGTTCAGGAAGTTGCAGCTTCACGTTAAATTTAATCACAATGTTTTAAATAATTTTATCATTTCATTGCTGTCGCGTGAAAAAAGTCGTATGTTCATCACTTGTAGTAAGGGGATTTACCTACTCGTTTTTTTTAGCGGGCTCGGCCTCCGCCTCGCCCGCCAAATGGAAAAACCTCGCAGGTAATAACCACTTTCCTGGACTTGTAATGTAATATACTATTACCGCCGCAAATTTTACGGCGTTTTATAAAACGAATCCTAGGCTCTAAAGTAATTTTTTCGGACTGTGCTTCATACACTTGCGTTGAAGCGCTCTTCATTTTACGAATTAAAAAACTTGAAACAACTGAGTAAGAATATCAGTGGTTCAGTTAGTGAACCTATAGTTACACACAGGTACTGACAACATCCTTTAGAGTGGGGAGGGCTTGTGATTGGCTGGTGAGCGTTAACCTATACGACCGCAGCAGCGATTGAGAGATATCAAATCCACTTGATCCACCAATGGACCAAACATGGCGGCATATGAGAGATTCCAAATCTATTTGATCCACATTTTCAGGGGAGACCAAATATGGCGACTGTCAGTACTCGTAGGAACCAAAGTCATATGGAAAACCAAGTCCTCAGACTCGAGGAAAAAAATGTTTTTTTATTTTGGGCTGGGATTTTTGCTCCCGTTAAGAATAAAAAAGGAGAAAACCCGCCAAATACAAAAACTATTATAATTTATTTTTGGTTTGAAGTTGTAGCATGATTCCTGTCTTGATACCATATGTTTTTTTCAACACTTGGCTTTTGTATAATTTTTGAATTTAGCGGGTGATCTACTGTCATAGTAGAGCAGCGCAACGTATCAGGAGCAAAAATTCCAACCCACGAACCGCTTCATTTTTGTAACATACAAATAATACAAAGTTTAATGACTTGGTTTTCCATATGACTTTGGTAGGAACTTATAGAGCCTTAAGGAGCCCATAGACGGTCAGTCTGATTGATCAAAATATTGAACAAACAGATTGAAGTGAGCTTCAATCATTTCTTCAGTGGTTTGAACAAAACCCTTCCCAGTACCAATGTCTCTCGCGGTGTTGTGCTGAGTGCAATGAGTTCAAACCAGGATTTGTCCGTGCTTTTTTTGTTGACTGCGGCTGCACTCCAACTGAAGAGAAATAAGACGAGGAAGATGAGGAAAAGGCGGTGGTCATTCAATCTTCTTCAGTCATTGGCTCAATCGTAAAACCACGCTTCTAGACGGTCAATCATGGCTGTCACAGTCGATTGATCCACCACGTTTGATCAAAAAACTGATCGTCTAGGGGCTCCTTAAGTTCAGTGACATTATCTAAACATGGAATAACTTTTTCGAATTGCCATCAAATTTCAAATCTTATCCTGCTTTCAATATCAATGCCCTAAGAAACCCTAAGCCCTAGAATAAAAAGTAGTACGTACACCACGAAGCTAAAGTGTCTTTTCAAGCCTCGAAGAGTGGCCGAACGGGGCGAGTTCGGCCATCTCTCTTCTCGTCTCGAAAAGACGCACTTTAGCTCCTGCGTATACTTATAGCTATACATGCTATGCTATACGTATAGGTTTCTTAGTTCAAAACATTCAAATATATTTACATAGCAAAGTGTGGGATCGCAGATAGGGGCGTAACTAGAAATCTTTCCGGAGGCAGCGATTCCGGTAGCCCGGCGGCTGCTGTGTGCTCGTGGGGGAGGGGAGGTGTAATAAATGTCCTTCATATTGCTTAAATTTGGGCTGAAACCCTCTCCAGGGAGGGGGACCGATAGGTGGATCGCCCCCGTTTGTCAGATGGCAGGGGTAAAGTGTAGAAGAAGAATCAATAATATAACTAACAAAAATTCTGCAGAAAAGTGAAAGGTGGGGGGGGGGATGCAAATTTTCTAGGCATGCTTTTTTCATCTTCTCGTAAATGATCCAGGATTTTCGAACTGAGAGACGGTCGCTTGGTCCTCGAATAAGAAGCGAAAAGGATAGAATAAGGACCTTGGGTGCAGTCTTCGGGATAGAATAAGATCGGCATTGAAGCCTGGGGGGGCGACGCCCCCTCATGCTAAATTCCGGAGGGGCGGCCGCCCCTCCTGCCCTCTGGTTCCGCCGCCACTGCATGCCCTGAAGGAGACTGTTCATTTTCAATTTCTTCACTCACGCATTGGAATAATAGGACTAAGCCGGCACCACACATGTGGTATTCGCCAAATCACGATCAAAATGCTTGTCAAATACACGAAGTGGGTAAAATCGGAATACCCATGACGCGAAATAGACTCACCCTAACCTTTATTTCGGCTATTGAGTAAAATGAATTACCCAGAACGCGTTATGGGAATTTCATTTCGCCCACTGGGCGAATAAAATTACCCACGACGCGTTGTGAGCATTTCACACTGTCCATAACGCGTTGTGGATAAATTTTTCGGGCAATGGGTGAATTCGGTCATTGCGAATAACATATTCAGGATGTCATAGGTATGAACGGAGATAGAGGGGGGCTTTGGTCCTATAGCCTCCAAAACTTTCTGTAGCCCCCCTAGGCTCTCCTGTCTGAAGCCCCTCCCCCAGACTCTTTAAGCCCTACAGAACTCACACACGGCGAGAATTTCCCATTCTGGCCAACCACTACATACCGGCCAGCCGGAGCGTGTGGCCCAGACTTTGACATCATGAGATGGACTGCGCAACTTCAACTGAAGTGTGGCGACTTCAAGGTGACTTAAACTGAAGTCAAAGGGAGGTCCAGACGCTCCGGCCGGCCGGTGAAGTTGGCCTAAACAGGAAATCCTCACTGTCTGTACGTACTTTTAAAGCCTTGTACACACAGAGACATTTTTTAGGCACCTAAGGTGCCGTTTTAGGCTCCTAAGCTGAAGGTGCCGTTTTTAAGCAGTCCAAAGGTGTGTATGCCAACAGATAGTTCAGTTGTGAGAACCTGCCCCAAGGAAAATGTCTGGCAATCTCAGAAGTGCCATCTCCTAGACCATAAAAAACGTTCTGCGCAGGTGCCAGACTCGATCAAATGACCCGAATTTTTTCATACGGTACGGTGGGCTCCAGGACTAATAAAAATTTTGTTTGGTTGCATAATCTCCACATAACACATACATAAAGCTTGTGAACGGGGCTTATTCCCTCAGCACAACTTTGTGACACACGTGTTTCTTCAGTAGGGTTCACATGTTTTCCGAACTTGGGGCGTGAAAAATTCTTCAAAAATGCCTCCGTGTGTACAGGGCTTGAAGGTGTGGATTTTTTTGAGGGGAATCCCCCTTCCCACTATTCATCAATCCCAGTCATAGGACTGAAGCCCCCCCCCCCCCAAGGAATATCGGCTATCTCCGCCCATGGTCATGGGGCGTACCAAGAGCGTACCTCAGAACGATCAGAACAATTCGCACACTGGGAAGAATACTGGTACAATTCAAAAAAGTTATTCTGGCCAATCTAGTTGGGATCAATTCAATTTAATTTAATCCTAACTGGATAGGTCAGAAAAACGTATTTGAGTTGAACCACTATTCTTCCAGTGTGTGAATTGCGGGTCACAAGTAGGGGGGGGGGGCGAAACCAAGGTGCTCTTGCGTGTTTTTGATGTTCTGGTTCAAAGATGGATGGTTTGGGGTATATGGATCAGCGCGACGTTCCTGGTTTTTTTTTTTTTTTTTTGTTTTTTTTTTTAAGGGTACGGACTCGGATCTACCGAGTCCGCTGGCGCCAGAGCTCTTAAGCGGCTCTTACGCCATACCCTGGGAATCCATTAGCTGTGCACTTCACACCCGTACTACGCGGGCGTTTCAGTCGATACGCGGTATGCCATACGCGCACCGCCGTGAACGCCCACACGAAGCCGAGTGAGCCGTGTCACAGCTCGCCGCAGCCTTATAGTGTAATGGGCAATAGCTGGATTCGAACCCAGGCCCGCTGGGTTGCGAAGCGAGCATTGTATCCATTACACCATCTAGGCGCGCTACGTTCCTGGCTTGTATATACCTCTAGATCGAGTGTACCACGAAGGACTCAGGATTGCGACCGGGGCCTTCCGTATACGATTCTACGATGACTCTGTTTGTGGTGTCGAACCGCCAACCTCACATTACAGGCGGAAGTAAATCATACATAATCACACACGCAGAAATAAGGCGAGAAAGTGTATGCCGAGTAGTAGACGAGGGTTGATAGGAGGGGGGGTCGAGGAATCATCACTGCAGTTCCTCCTTAAAAACTAACGCAAGCGGGAACTAAGGACGCTCTTTCATAAATAATAGGAAGATTTTGAAAGACGTAAAAAAGAAAAACGTTTACGTCTTTTTGAAATTTCACCAATCATCTCTTTCGTGCCCTAGCAACCGTCCGACAAAGACGTTCATGTTTTACATCATTCAAAATCTCACTAGTGTTAACAACGCCAGTGATACCGCCTTTTGTGGTATTTTCAAGGCAGGTCATGGTTAGGGCCCCGATCTCAGTACAAAACAGCATGATTTTTTAAACGAGCATTTAACTCGAAATAATCCATCAGAATACGACCGACTCCCGACACGAACACAACCGTCCTTTGTTCGTGCTAAGGAAGATTTGGGATTACATAATATACATACACATAATTTCGGTCAAAAGCCGATTTTACCCCGGGTTAAATTCGATATGTACGTATCTTGAACCTTGAACAATGAGTCAATGCTAATTGATAAGTTGGAATAATTTTAGAACAAATGACTGGGTAGCGTCTATCCGTAAGCATATAGAGCCCGTAGTAAGCTTTTCGTGTTGAATTCTTTAAATATTTTTGGTGGTAGTGAACAAATCGAACTATCGAAATGAAGCAACCCGTTCGAGAGTCCATTACTAAGTGGACATACTATAACAACTAATTGTAGCTGAAAAACCGAATGGGAGCATTCGGCTCTGCCTTGATCTGAAAGAGCTAAATTTAGCTCTGATTAAGGAACACTGATTAATTCTGACTTCTCAACAAAGGAACACAGTTTCAGAACAAGGCAACAAAGGTCCCTGTACGTAAGATACCCTTATGCCTTAAGATACCCTATTGCTTCCCCCTTGAAGAAGGCGACAAAAGTTGTCATCTACCCGCGGCAAATCTAATGATCCACCTCTGCCAGTCGGCACGGCGCGGCACACCCCAGCACCGTGATAGAGCGTTTGATGACCCAAGGAGATCACGTTGTGACACCTATCAGGCAGCGAGCAGAAAAAACACCTTTCTTTCTCCTATTAACAGGCCTCAAACCCTAATTAACGAGCTATTTGACTATTTCAGCCAAATTTCTATATCATGATTTGCCCCTTTTAACACAAAAACCAAAGTTCAATCCAATTTTTCCGTGTAGCGTTGAGGGTGAAAAACTATAGGTCTGTTCCAGCAAGGTGTTGGGAACATGTTCGGAGCACAATTGCCATGGGACCAGCCAATAAAATGTAATCAACCTGAATTTTATTGACTGGTCCCACGGCAACTCTGCTCCGAACTTCCAAACACCTCGCTGGAACAGACCTAAGAATATGGACTTCCAGCAATGCCGTGCCGTGCTTCGTGACGAAGGAGCGCCAGAAGCTCGTTTTGCGGTGGGGGGGGGGGCATTTTAACAAGCAACCCCACTGTCCTGGTTGGTTTTTTGTTTTTTTAAATCTATACAGGGTGATTCAGGAGGAATGTGACAAACTTACACAGGTGATAGTGCGTACCTGGACGCACAAAAAACGTCATATAGACGCATAGCCGAAAATGCTTTGGTTACGAGATGTGAGCATTTTTCTGTTTTTTTCTAGTGGCATTACTTTTTACGGTAATTGTCGTGTTCAGGGCTCACCGTAGGTGGTTAGACAAAAACTGACGGTGGATTCTGAAAAAGGACAAAATCCTGTTCCTGAAACCATCGTGAAAATCAAAAAATGTCGCTTGCGCGTCGCTATTTCAACCATGTGAAAAGTGAGAAAAGTAGTTTTTTCGAATACCCGATAAATTTCACATCAGTATCAATCAGCTGCTAGTGCGTGCATCGACGGGTAAAGTTGTGGAAAACTACCCCGTTCTGTGTACTTTCGAACGGTGTCCTGATAGTTGAAGTTTGCAACCCTTCGACTTTAGCAATGAAGTTCCAGTGCAAAAAAAAGGAACTTGCTTTGATAAAACAAACCGAATAGGTCAGGTTAAATGGCCTTTCCTTAGGCTGTTGTGTTCCTCCAAGCATGCTCCCCTCAATGCCTGAAGTAAAAGTAAGAATTCAATTCACTACGCGAGGGTCACCATGAGAGACGCCGTTGATGAACTGCTACGTTAGGACTTGAACGGGGACTTGGCCGTTCTATCTCATCAGAATCAGCAGATTGTGCGCGAGGAGGACCAATTAACTGTTCTGCGAGGACTCCTGACCTAACGTCCCTCGATTACTGTCTCTGAAGGTGGATGAAGACAATGGTATACGAAAGCAAACGCGAGGAGCTGATCAACAAAGTTGTGGCCTGTGCTGAATCGATCAGACAACGAGATGCCGAAATTCGTCGAACCACCAGAGATATACAGAAAAGAGCGCCTGAGTGTCCACAAGGGGGAGGAATTTTGGAACACTTATTTGAATGACGTTATGTTGTTATTTCAACTTATGGGTGTTACTGTAAATTGATCTCATATACAAGTTGGAGGGACAAACGATGGGCAAAGAACTCCGTGAATGAGAGATGCGAGTGTACGTGAATGAGATATTACCGATATGACCGGCTGAATCTGATAAGGTGAGTTGTCGAAGTCCATAATTTTCACCCAAACGCTGTTCATCCACCACCTAAACTCACATTCCATACATGGAAAACCTCGTTGTCAATTGAATCCTTACTTCAGGCATTGAGAGGAGAATGCTCGTAGGAACGCAATACCCCAAGGAAACGGCATTTAAACTGACCTATTCGGCTTGTTTTAACAAAGCAAGTTTACTTTTTTTGCATGTAAACTTGATTGCTAAAGTCCGAGGGTTGCAAACTTCAACTATCAGGACACCGTTCGAAAGTACACAGAACGGGGTAGTTTTCCACAACTTTGCCCGTCGATGCGTGCACTAGCAGCTGATTGATACTGATGTGAAGTTTATCAGGTATTCGAAAAAACTACTTTTTTGACTTTTCACATGGCTGAAATAGCCACGCCCAAGCGACATTTTTTGATTTTCATGGTGGTTTCAAGAACAGGATTTTGTTCTCTTTCCGAATCCACCGTCATTTTTTGTCTAACCACTAACGGTGAGCCATGAACACGGCAATTACCGTAAAAACTGATGAAACTGGGAAACAACAGGAAAATGCTCATATCTCGTAACCAAAGCATTTTCGGCTATGCGTCCCTATGACGTTTTTTGTGCGTCCAGGTACGCACTATCACCTGTGCAAGTTTGTCACATTCCTCCTGAATCACCCTGTATATTTAGGTTTAGACGATATTATTTGCACGGGAAGAACACTACAAAAGGGGATGACGATGACGCTAAGCAATGGGGAACTTGCATGAATGGATGAAAAGTATATACCGGGTAATTGGCACATGGACAAAAGGATATCAACGGTAGTTGCTGCCATATTGGTGCGTCTGGTGATTTTTAAATAAATTTCAAAGTTCTTCAGGAGGAGATGGATGGTGCGAAAGGAAATTCGTCAATGTTCAATTGTGAGCATTTGAGGGTTTTGTTTATAAATAACAAGAAAAATTATTGACCACCAGAAAACGCGTCTTTTCCCGTCTTCCCAACACCATCCATTTCATTAACTGCCCTTTGACGTAATCAAACCCCAGCTCACAATTTTTAAAAAACCACCAATAATGAAGTTTCACGTCTTAATTTCGGTGAAATTGAAAGATTTGAGAATTTTTTGCCGGCCGTGGACTCTGAGCAAGCCAACCGTGGTAGCACTCGAACCCTAACGAATAGCCGTAAAATTGCAAAATTCTGAAGGCGGAAATTCGCGAAATTAGAAGTTTATTGGATGAATATTCGCGATATTGAAGGTTGAAGGCAATGCCATCGAGAGAAAATCCGGGCCCGGGAGTGCCTTCGTTGTCGGGGCCCTCAAACAAACAGACAAAAACTTGAATGCATTCACGTGCGGTACGCGATGTTATGGTGATTTTCATCGTGTTCATCGGTGTGTGTATCGTGTTATGGCGTATACAGCTGATGACAACTACGCACAATAATTATGATAAATTTGAATTAGAGAACTGATTTTTTTTCTAGTTAATCGGGCAGCGAACTTGAACTTGCAAATATCAAGATCCAATCGAAATCCAGCTTTCTAGCCAAACGGTGTTCGATGCAAAGGGCTAGTCCTGAAACACATTAATGTTAAGAGCATGAACGATGAAAATTGTTCACATTGGACTTAACAATAAAATGACTCTTGAGCACTTTTGACGTGATCAAGACCGTTAGCGAAGATAAAGTGGGTTGATAATTTTTTGCAGATGAAAAGATATCGTCGGAAAAATGGGGGGGGGGGGGTCTTCTCCTTCTAGCTTCTAGGACCGGTTTTCGTATGATTAAAAACGGTCATCAGTGGGGTCTTAACTTGTCAATCACAGGATTAATTCAGTTTGATCTGCAAAAGTTGCCTCCAGGAATCGCGGAATCGCCCTTTCTCATGACTTTAGTTGCGAATTATAGCGCATTTTCATGACCAATAAATTTACGTAGCTATCTTCAGAAACGCCGAATTGGGGCTTCTTCGATTTTAGATGTGAATGGTCCCATTTTAAGTAATTTTAGCTGTGATCCTCTTCAAATTTTCGGCTCCGGATTTGCACTAAAATTGTCATTATTTCAACCGTGAGATGGCTCTCTGCTTTATTGCAATTAATGAAGTGAATTATTTTCCCCTTTTCATCCCACAAATGATCGCCTTTTCTTTGCGGCGGGTTTTGCATTTTTGTCGCGAATTAATACTTTTACTGCAATTTAGCATCAAATTGGCTCTTTTCCCACATTTTAGCTGACAATTATTGTACTATTTGGTCTACAAATGGACCACGGAGTTTTCTTCAAAAACGCCAAATAAGGGTTTCGTCAATTTTAACCACGAATGTTCACAATGAGGAAGTTTCACATTTTCCAAAGATATTTTTTTTCGATTAGGCACATCAATCCTTCCACGCAAATAAATAAATAAAAATGTTAAACCCTTCAGAAATATTTTTTATTTATTAACAAAAGTTGGCATATTTGAAATCCCGCCAAAACGAACATTTTGCGCAAAACGTAATATCCCTTGTATTCTCTGCCCTTTTCATGCCTCTAAATAGCTCATCTGTTTATCCTTCAATATTTTATTATTGGAAAAGCTCTAGTAGAAAATAAGGCAAAGAAACACTACAAACCGCTCTCCGACAGATACATTACAGGTGAATTTTTTTCGGAAGGCGCAAATGACACAAACATGCTAGCTGGCGTGTTTGAAATGACCTAAAACTTAAAAAATCGCGCATTTATTAACTGTTGGGTTATTTTACGAATCGATCACGATTTGTGCTCTATTTTAGCATAAAAATAAACCTTAAAAAACTTCCTCATTCAATCAAAATTCCTTTTTTAACTTTCATCCTCGGATTAGCTCTAAAATTTTCACCTTTTCTCAATTGTGGGAATTTGGAATTTTTTTCACTTGAGCAAGATTTGTCCATTTCAGCAGCGAACTTGCGCTTTTTCTCAGTTTTTGTCAACAGATTAGCGATTTGTCTTCATTTCAGACGTCAATGAGCCGATTGGCTCATGGCTGGTCTCTCGGAAAATAAACTCTGCAATTACTCCCTCGATGTATATATACTATTTCAACGGTCTGTCAATGAGGTGGTTACTATGGTTGAAAAGGAGCGTTTCAGGGCCGAGGAGTGAAGAACCATTCAGAGTGTCGATTCATCAGATCAGCACAAAAAATTCCAAGCTTTTTTAATCCCCACCAGTGGTTTCATCGGGAGCATTCCTGCTGACTTTCTAAGTTTCTAGAGGCACATATTTAGTTTATGGGTTAAGGTATACTGCTCACGGGCTCGGAAGCCAAGATTCTGAGGTGACATTATCAGATTCCTGGCCAAATTCAGTGACCAGACAGATTTCTGGCTTCGCGGTAAAATATATGTGCCCGATTCTGCCTGTTTTTGCGGTATTTAACCGAAACTGCTTTGACTTTACTTGGCTTTGTGCTTGTGACAAGGCTAAGAACCGATTTTCCCTTCCTTCTTTTGTTTTGAAAATCCTTTTTTCATACTTTTTACTTCCATGTTATTTATAGTCTCCTCGATCACGGACCACCAGAGAGGTGTAGTGGCTGCTTAAAAACTGTGATCCATAATCGGATTTGGGGCATAGATCATTATTGTGTGATAGATAAAATAATTTTTCCATTATTGACAGCATGATTGATGATAAGGGGATTAGAGGAGCGAACTTTGAAGAATGGCTGTGTAAAAGCCCCAAATCTGGCTGCAGTTCAAAATTGTTTTCAAAATATAGTTGCATATAGGAGTGGAGAAAAAATAGAAATGCTGTCAACAAGAGTGTCTGGAAGATGAATAAATAGCAATAAAAACATAAAAACTAGTTTTAGATGTCTAAAAAAATAGTGAAACTAATGTAGCATTTACGCAACTCTGTGACCAAATGTGGGTTAGGGAGGAGACCCGGCTTACTGAAGACGACCGTTCCCCTGAAGATCCGGGGGGGGGGGGGTGAGACTAAAGTTTATAGGAAGATTCTAGGAATGGCTCAGCATACAGTCTTTACATAGTGGTTTCCAATTTCCATTCACACGAAATTCTGCCTTCTCATTCACGAGAGATTTTTCCACTCGTCCTTTAAACTATAGAAACTAGTAGTACCTATGGGTTTTAATTCATAGAGGACGGGTGGAAACTTCTCCCCTGGTGCAAAGTTTTGTGCAAATGGAAAACGATATTGATTTCCTAAACAGCTTAATTTCGGTTTCTTCTTGAAATTATTGAAATTTATCATTTTTTTATTCTTTCCCTTCTGTGCGCAATTAATAGAACAGCTATCTTGAGGAAGCTGAGAGATTTTTTTTTTTCCGTGACACGTCGAGGAAGCCTGCATGGCCAGCGCTTTATAATCTTGTTCGACTGTCTAATTGTTGTACCTTATCTAGTTGATGTTGAAAAGCAGTTTAATTAAAACTGCCAAGTGAAAGGACTGGACGGGACTAAAGTTTTTAAAATTTCCATCACAAGTAATAATTTGTCCCCTAAATTTTTTCTAGCTTCTGATTTTTTCTGCCGTTATTATGGGTCTCAGAGCGTTTTACTCCGACTCTTCTGCCTAATAAGGTTTCACGCGCGATTTAACGTGTAACACCTTCGGGAATCGATTGATTTGCTTTGCCAATGTTAGCCCGTCCCCCCATTCCTAAGCTTTACAAGGCGAACACTCTTTCTCGCAAATACAATAGAACGATCTTGGCCCCTCTGCATCTCCTTCAACGGAAAATTTTGGAGACCCACCTATCTCGCCTTTTTCTTCGTCGCCGTCGTCTTCTTCTTTCTCTTCGCACAGCAGGGAAAGGTGGCGTAGGTACTTTCAACCGTTTGGTTCGCCTCATTAAGTCAATGCAATGGTTAGTCCATGGTCGCGCTAGGTGGAGGGAGGTCTCACCGGTCTCCGAGGTATATAAAGACATTGCGGCCTATGGTTCAAGCATCCAGTTTCAAATTAGTGTTAACTGACTAAAAGTAAAGTGTTTCAACACACCACCCCACATCAAAATGTACAACGTTTTCAAGGTGAATTTTTCTTTCCAGCGATTATTATTTTTCAATTCATAATTTTAGGGTAAAATTAGGACCCAAAAATAATTTTATAATCCATAATCGGCTTTAAATACTCACGGATGACTCAATGTTCCTTAGTAATTGAAAACTACCTAACCAAGAAAATTGTGTTCACAAAATTTGTCTTTTCATTTCTACCAGCAATGTCTAGAAATACAGCAATTTTGATTTCTTTACTGGGGAAAAATTATGTCATCCAAATTTTCAGGGTGGATATCCCTTCCGATAACATTATAGCTAGTTCCATCTGAACTTGGCGATCATTACCGTAATATCCCTCCTCCCTATTGCTTTTAATTTTCATGACTTGTGATTGATAAAATCGTCTTTTGTTATTGCCTCGTAAACTTTTTTGCCTCTTCCACGTCAAAATAGAATAAATGACACAAACAAAAAACCTAAATAAAAGGGAAGAGGGAATCTCAGATAACTCGTGCTAGAGCCGTTCACGAAAGTGAAATTAGTTTCGGTTTGCACACACGCAAGACACATTTCTCTTGGTCCTCTTGTACAGAGCCTCACAGAATTGTAATTCGTTACGATTTTTCACTCTTGAGGGGAGCAGGTTGATAGGTTGAAGGAAGGGATAATTGCGCGTATATGCAACACCCAGGATTTCAATTCCTTCCTTTGTCAACACGATTTAAGGGAGGAGGTGTAAAATATAAGAGAATCTGAAATTATATCCAATCCACAAAACTTTGAAAACCCTTCACAAAGTAATTGATTTTAACGAACGAGCCCATCTACGCCTGAGTTCACAGGGGTTTCCCTTTCTGTGGAAGCGTTTCTTTCCTCCCAATATTAACGAAATAAGAGTTTAATGATCCGGAATCATTGCTTAATGCCTACGCAGCTGGTGCTTTTCTACTGTTTGACTACCAACTATTTGTTTATAAATCATTCAAGTTTGATGGTTATCGACCATTATTTCCTCCTCTCATTAGTTCCAGTCTCTGCGGTTTCTTCCAATTGCGTACTACTAAAGAAAGGGTTCAAGCAATTGCTAAACAATCGTAATTTCGTTTCCCAAGGGTAAAACTATACAATTATTTATCTTGTTTAAAGGATTGAAATCTCATTTGGTATTGCCATGCTTGTGTATAGGTATTCGAATCAATGTTGAAGAGCTACTCAAATCCCCCCCCCCCCGCTTTGTTTGCTGCTTCATAATTGGATAACTGAGAATAATGTTTTTCTTTCAGTTCTTGATCCTCGTCGTCTTGGCCGCCGTCGCCATGGCCGCTGAATACGGTCACGGAGGCAGCAGCGGTGGTAGCGGCGCCAGCTACGGACACGGCCACGGACACGCCACTTCGTCCCAAAACTACGTTCTTCACAGCTACCACCCCGTTCCTGTCTACTACAAGAAGAGCCACCACGAAGGTCACGGCCACGGCTACTAAGCAACGAGTCGTTAAATTTCTTCATTTTTTCCTCCGCTCTTTTCTCTCTCTCACACATTTCTCCCTTCATGAAGTCACCCCATCTTCCTATTTAATTTCGCCTTGTTTTGTTTTTGTATATGTTATTAATAAATTATGCTCAAATTCTCCGTTTTAAATTTCCTAGTTCTTCATTTCGTTCACTTTTCCGTTTGCTCGTCACTCGGAAAAGAACACCTGCCCAGGCAAAATTCAAAGACAAAAGCAATTCTACCTCGAAAAGCGAGTTTTACAGAGGTGGCGTTGAGCAGTCACTCAAAGCGATCGGCGATACTATTTACTATTTATTAGGCGCGCCTCGATGGTGTAATGGATAAAATGCTCGCTTCACAACCCAGCGGGCCTGGGTTCGAATCCAGCCATTGCCCATTACACTATAAGGCTGCGGCGAGCTGTGACACGGCACAGCCGACTTCGTGTGGGCGTTCCCGGCGATGTGCGTTCAACAAACCGCGCACCGACCGAAACGCCCGCGTAGTACGGGTGTGAAGTGCACAGTTAGATCTGGGTATGGCGTAGGAGCCCAAGTGAGGCTTAGGCGCCTGCCGGGTTCAAAGCCCGGCGCCCCCGACAAAAAAAAAAAAAAAATGTTGTCGGCTAATTGCTTATTTATTAATTTGAGGGATATCAAAGTGGTTCACCTGAGATGCCGCCTTCTTTCCTTTTTTTGTTCGTAAAACCCCGAGCAAAGTTAAAACGAAAACCCGTATTTTTGGTGTTGTGCATTTCATTTGTGTGACAAACTTTCATTGTCGTATGGAAATGACATGAATAGGTCTGCTCCATTGTTTCGCTATAGTGCAGAAAACCGCGTGATCACCACGACATCAGATGATTTTTTTACACTAGTACATAGCACTCGTGAAACAAAGGAACAGACCTAATGAGTCCACATTATTAAGCACCCTATTGAAAACATCTCAGTTTCATACACTTGTTTGAACCTTGCTCTATCATTTCGCTAGAAGGGAGTTATCCTTTAATCAGGGCCAGGTGGGCTAGGAAGGGCATTGGCCCAGGTGGCACCCTGCTAGGGCGGCAATTGATCTATGATTTAGAACAAAATTGAGATGAACCAAAATTATTTGTGTCAACGCAAGTGATAAAAGCGAATTCAGATTTCCTCTGGCTTAGGCTTCTGTTACTATGCATGCGATTTCTGACGAAAATTTGTTCTGACGAGTTTGTCCCCCGCACGTATTCTGACGAGGATTTCTCTGCTATAGTAACCACTTTCATTGAAAAGCAGACGTTTGTTTGTTTAAGCGAATTCGTCAGAGCTCGTCATAACACATTTTCGTCAGAAACCGCATGCATAGTAACCCTAGCCTTAGCTATTTCTCTGGAAGGAAAGGAGGATTTAAACTAATGTAAGAATTGATTGGGGAACAAAGTAAGAAACAGAAAAAGTTGCCGGCTTGGCGATAAAGTAAAGCATGGCCGTAGGCCGTTTTCACGCACTTTCCGACGATACGATATCGGCGGAGGTTTTCCGAAGAAGGTGGGGGGTGGGAGCACGTACTCTCTCGCGCTACATCTTTCCTCCACCCCACAAAACGCTCGTGCGTGAAATACATTTCGTGGGAATGACTTTTCCGAGTATACTGACACCCGAAGATTCAAATATCGCTGGACTTGATCAAATCAAAAGGCTCACCGATTTTGTATAGGAGTTAACTCGATAAAAAATGCGATTTCATGGGGTTTGGTGGTTCTTTTGAAAAACCTATTCCGCGGGTTGGTCTCTTTCGAACAGTGAGAGGTCGAAACGTGGATTTTAAACTTATGGTACGGAACCTAATTTCGCGGCTTTGGCTATTTTAACACCCCCCCCCCCCGATCACGTTCTCTAGTCTATGTTGCAACGTATCAAAATGCTTCATTTTTCGAGGGAATACATTTGGTTGGTTGCATAGACCCCACACAACGCAAACATTGAGCTTGTGTACGTCCCTTAAGGCGGGGTTTCAGGCGGGTCTCCTCGACCCCTTCCCAGTCACCCCTCGCCTAAACTTCGCACATAAATTTTGGCTCCATTTCTGCATCTGTTATTCGATTTCAACGTCTCATTTTGATCTTCAGGAAGTTCTACAGTGACGTTAGATCTTGCTTTTCCAGATTTCATCCCTAAAATTACCTTAAAACACATTCAAGTTGTAAAGTGATTTGGGGTTATTTTAGGGATAAAATTTGGAAAAGCAAGATGTAACGTCACTGTAGAACTTCCTGAAGATTAAAATGAGACGTTGAAATCGAATATTGACGCAGAAATGGAGCCAAAACTTGTGTGCGAAGTTTAGGCGAGGGTTGACTGGGAAGGGGTCGAGGAAACCCGCCTGAAACCCCCCCTTAAGGCGCATTTACACGATTCAATCTCATGGTTTAATTTCATTGATTCAATCGAATGAGGAAGTTTCACATTTTCCAAAAATATGTTTTTTCGATGAGGCATATCAATCCTTCCACATAAATAAATAAACATTTTAAACCCTTCAGATTTTTTTTTTTCTTAACAAAAGTTGTCATATTTGAAATCCCGCCAAAACGAACATTTTCCGCAACGTAATATCCCTTGTATTCTCTGTCTTTTTCATGCCTCTAAATAGCTCATCTGTTTATCCTTCATTATTTTATTATTGGAGAGCTCTATTAGAAAATAAGGCAAAGAAACAACAAACCGCTGTCCGGCAGCTACATTAAAGGTGAATTTTTTTTTCGGAAGGCGCATATGACAAACATGCTAGCTGCGGCGTGTTTGAAATGACCTAAAACTTCAAAAATCGCATATTTATTAACTGTTGGATTATTTTACGAACGAATCACGATTTATGCTCTATTTTAGCATAAATAAACCTTAAAAAATAGATTTATGAATAAGTTCTGACCCATGACACTTCCTCATTGAAACGTGTTAACATATTTTAAATGATCTTGCTCCATCAAATTTCTATAATAAACGTGATGCCTGATCCATTCAATGAAATGTCTTCCATCGTATCTCATCGGATCAATGAGATTGCGCCTTTAAGAAATGTTCAACGCACAGGTGTGTACTATTTTTGTCCGGTTAGAATCGTTCAAAAATAAAATTTTGCGAAACTTGCACGTCTTAAAAACTAATTTCGAGAGGGTGTTGGCTCATTTTAAACAGCAATTTCGCGGATCTCAGTCCTTTAGGGAAAAAAAACATTAATGGCGGATTTCACCACCGAGAGTTAAGGTTTGAGTTACGGGTAACTCGGAGTTAGCGTAAAAAAAAGTGTTTCACCACTTCGAGTTATGCTTAACCTTGGAGTTACCAAGAGAAACTTCTCTCTTAACTCCGTCTTAACTCAAATAATGAGTTTCATCAACAAAAGTTAGAGTTGGAGTTAAGCATAACCCGGAGTTAAAGAAAAAATGCGAAAAAACTTTGAGTTTGTCTTAAAGTGCGGGTTACCAAGAGATTTAACTCCCACATCTTATTCTCTACTATTTCTAGGGAATAATTTCTTGACTCGGACATAACCTTGTGTCAGGACCAAAAAATATTTTTTTAAATTTCGTTCGGTCTTGAATTTTATGTAAAAAAGTGATAATGAAACTGCGCACTGCTATATTCACGATGACGATGACAATATTTAGACGGGTTCAATAAGGGCGACGATCATAAAGGGATAAATGGAAGGGTAACAATCCGCTCTCAAAGACGGCTAGGACGGGACGGCTCATGATATTGCGGGTTTGTAAGGAGGTCGGTGTAAATTCAATAGTAAGTACGAATAAAATGATGTTTTAATTCACAAAATTCTGAATAACAAATGAGAACTACAACGCGTATATAGGATCAAAATCCTATGTTATGATAGATCGTGGGTCGTCCGGTCCTTCATCGTCGGACCGGACTGTTGATTCCGCCGTATGGCTTCAAATGAATTCCACGCTAAAGAACGCACGTTATGCTGCTTATTATTGGGAGTTGCCTCTTTGCCTGTCGGTCACTTCGGGACACATCAGATAGGTACTCTGGAAAGGCAATAGCATCTGATTGTGAGTCTATAGCACGAAGTGGAACTGAGGCGGACGGTAGTCGTAATCCTGAGACGATGAGCTTTCTCTCTGAAGCGATAACGCTTGGGTCAGTGCGAATGAGTCGATGCTGTCGAATTTGTCCGCGATCTCCTTCCACCTATCTATCTTTCTTTCCACACAACTGCGTCTGTTTTTCATGATCAAGAACTCCTCATCTCTTCGCCACAACCGACACTTTGAAAATTTTGCGTACCGCTTGTGTGAATTAATAAACGAAATTCGTGTAGAATAGAACGATTTTTCCAAAATTACTACGAATCTAGAAAAAAACCACTGTCCGAGCACGACTGCTCTGAACAAATTGCATTGTTCTGATGAGCTGCTGTGTAGAAAAAAATTATTACTGTAGACAGCTTTATCATGAAGAATTGACTCTGTCTCTTGGCTTTTTCTCTTCCCCGCAGTTTTTCTTTTCTTTTTCTCTCTCTTGTTTTAGTTTTATTTTCCGGGTAAGCTGAAATGATGTCGAAAATTGTCTTCATTTGAATTGTCCTCAGTGAGGTTATTTGAATGTGCTATATTCTCGGCGAAAACTCGAAGGGGTCTGGGAAAAAACTAAGGGTTTGGTAACTCCAATTCGGAATTGATGGTGAAACGGGGTCTCTCCTAACTCGAACGAACTCTTGACTCCTAGAGTTAGAATCCCTAAAAAGCTAATTTCACGAAGTTGATACACAAAGTAAATGTCAGAAAAATTAATCAATTTTCCTAGGTGTTGGCTCATTTTGTAGAAAGATTTCGTGGGTATGGACATAAAAAAAAACAAATTTCGCTGATTTGTCCCGTTCAAAACCAACATCATTATGATTGCCTCGCAAAAAAAAAAAAAAAAAAAAAAAAAGCCATTTTGGTTGGTCCAAAAATTAAATTTCGTGGAGTTTGCTCAATATCGTGCTGACTCACCAAAAAACTAATTCCTCGGGTCTAGCCTCATGGAAATATGAAAATTCTCATGGTCAGCCCTCTTTATGTCAATTTCATGGGGTTGGATCATTAAAAACCCAATTTCGCAAATTTTCTTATCCAAAAGGACAATTTTTCTGCACTAACTACAAAATTTCGCGCACCAGCTGATCCCTTCAGAAATCAATTTTGCAGCGTCGACTCAATAAGACAAATCTCTCCTCCACCACTAACTCTTGAAAACTATATTGATGACATTCGAAGTCGTTTCTCGAATTTTCCTTAACATCAAAGCTCCCTCCAAAACTGGAAAAAAACTATAAAATAACATAAGATTCCACAGATTGTGAAGTAGATTGAAGTCGAGGAAATTTAGAGGAATGACGACTTAGCATACGGGCCTACGTGTTTGATAATGGTCTTTTATATGTAGATCTAGATCGATTCATAATGTTCGGATGCAATAAGTAATTCCCCGAAAAAGGGAGAGTGCCTAGGGACTATTTTCCGTTTTTTGTCTGTTTTCCAAATACTAGTCGGCGACAAATCGTGTTGACGTCGTAGTCATTAGCCGTCTACGAGGTGTGTATTTTTTCTCTCTACTTCCCTTTGAGACCCTAATTAGGATTGCTTTTCTTTCAGTTAACTCCCCAGTTTTCCGTTTGCGACTTCGTGGCTATCAGATAAGTATATTTTCTTCTAAATTATGCAAATCCTAAGAATTTTTTTTACTTTGTGCAATTTCTGTTTTCAGGTACATGGTTTCGTTTCTGGTTGTGGATCGGTTTGTTCAGCAAGGTGCTTGGTTAGGTATGTTACCTCAACAACTCTGTTTTTCACTTGGTTAGAAAATAGTAGATTAAAATACAAGATTAATAAGTGGTGCATTACCTGCGAGTTTTTTGTTTGGCGGACGAGGCTTGCCGAGGCCGCTAATTAAAAACGTGCGGGTAGTACCACATAATAGTCGAGTGATGTACGTTATTTTTCGCGCAGTTTTATTCTTTTGACATTTGACAAAAAAAAAAAAAAAAAAAAAAAACCATTTCTTAATATACTATGAGTCATCATGCCGATGTAGTGGAGCTCTTCGATGATAATAAGCAAAGAAAAGACGTAGTCACTTTACGATTTCAATTTATTTCATTCCAGACCGGTTTCAACCGTACACGGTCATCTTCAGTGGTCCCAACGATCGACAGCAAATTAGAAACTATGAGCTCACAATTAAATCAATAATAAATAACAAAGTAAACGATTAAATAAATAGCCTAACAACGGGTGAATAGACTAGAAATTACTATAACAGAACCCAACCTTGAATTAAAACATTGTACTTTCTCCAGGGACAGCGAGGCTGGGAGAAATTCCTTTAGTCAAAATTAATGCAAAAGTGATTTCTCATCACTTGTCTGAACGAGAACTGAGCAATGTTCTAAGGGCCATTGTTTTATATATTGTTTTATATTTATTTGAAGGTGGGATTAAATCTACGAGTGAAGAAAACATGGAATTGGAACCCTCTAATCTGTCATTGAGACAAGACTCCCCCGTGATTTTTATTTCTCTGTTAATAAACAGCCCTTCCAAAACTTCCCGCGCCCTATGATTATCCTCGCATACAAGGACCTCAGCTACATGGTCAGAGTCCGCATGGCACGTGTAATTAATGTGCCACTGTGACACTAATGTGAGCTCGGTCTTTGTGCTCATAGTTTCTAATTTGCTGTCGATCGTTAGGACCACTGAAGATGACCGTGTACGGTTGAAACCAGTCTGGAATGAAATAAATTGAAATCGTGGAGTGACTACGTCTTTTCTTTGCTTATGTCTTAAGATGTTTCTATAATCACGGATGAGGTGATAACATTTCAACAAAGGTTGTACAAGGTTATAGAAAACTGACATGTAAAAAACGTTTCATGTCAGTTTTAAACCTGTACTGTACAGTTTTCAAAAACTGAAGCTATAAAGTACCAGGTTATGAAAAATTCAACTTACTGGAGTTATTATGTTACCGTAATGGGCAACTTACGAAGCAGGTATCGCGAAAAATAATACTTCATAACTATAACCTAAAATCACAGATGAGTATCACAGATCTTTTCTATCATCACTGTTTACGAAGTTTGACTACTCTACAGTCCTAAGTTTAAATACCATATCACAGCTTTTATACTCCCCATCTCAACTACAACAAATTATAGCTATTCCTATTTTGTCTATAAATTCCAAAGATTTTCATTAGTTCTCGGGCATTGCCAGAGTATACCTTTGAGGTCTTGTAACCGCCTTGAAAAATATTGCTCTCTTTGTTCCTGATAGTTTGGCCAGTCCGCCAATATATGTTTGACGGTCACATCGCATACAATGCGGCCGCCGAGTTCTGATCAAGTGATAGGCGTGCGTCAACCTAGTGTGTCCTGTTTGAGTCTTGCTATTTTAACGGACTCGTTTCGGCTGTATTAGGAACTATTTCCTTCAGCTGCGTGGTTGACCTGTCCCAATCCTCTTGCCATTTCGCGATAATGACGCTCCGTATCCATAACTTACCATCTTGAAGCCCTATTTTATGATAATTCTGTCTAATCTGTCCTAATGCAGATGCTTGGGTGGCAAGCCGGTCTGCTTTGTCATTTCCTTCTATTCCTACATGGCTAGCCACCCACATAAAGCAAATATTCTCGATTCTCGTTTAAATAATTCGTACCTACAGCTTATTGTGAATTCCAGTGACAAGCTCTTGATTTGAAAATGTATCCCTTAAGAGCCTGAAGTGAGCTTAGGGAGTCAGTAACTACCACAATTTTTTCGAAGTTGCTATTGTAGCAGTAATTCAGTGCATGATTGATCACTTGTAACTCGGCAGTAAATATTGATACATAAGGCGGCAGCGCGCTCATATAACACTCATTTCGAGATATACGTATAGCAAGAAAACCCAGCTCCACCATCAGTTTTCGAACCATCCGTGTATACGACTTGATATCCCTCATATTCTTCAATCACATTCTTAAACAATTTAACCCACGCGCCAGCTGGTAACGATTTTCCTTGATGTTTTTGGAAAGTCAGGTCTAGGTACACACTTGGATTCTGCCAGACTCATAAGAGTCTCAGCTAGCCTCACCGGATAAGGCCTCGTTCTCGTCACCTGGCTAAAGTACCCTGCTCTTCATTCATATTATTATAAAAGATTTATTAAAGTGAATAGGTAGGTACTACCTTTTCCAAACAGTATTCGAATCAATTGAATCCGAGGATGAATCTTTAATTTGGAGGGGCGTCGTCGGCCGTACCCGCTGTAGTATCAAATGTCACAGGACTGCTGTCAAAGTGGTGGAGTTTCATGAATCTAAATTAAATTCTTCCACCTGTATATCCAGAATTTCTAGAAAATGAGAAGAGAAAGCGGAAAGAGAAGAAACGACGAGAGCTTTTTACTTCCACTTCATTTCATTTTATGTCAAATTTTGGATACCTTCCTTTTGCTTTCTCCCATTTTGTCGTTTTTTGCATTACTCATTAACACAAGTAAATTCCAAGCCCCACTTCTTGCCCACGGTCAACTTGTTAAGATAAATGCACGATTGTTTACTGCTTTGTAACAATGCGACCTTTATTTAAACCGTCAAAAGGGCTGCCCACCCCCAAATGGCCGCCTTTATCATTTATACAGGCTCACAACACAAGTTTTTATCCTGGGTCCCTTACGTACAAGTTCACATGATGCCTTTGTTCCGACATGCTAGGTAACAGAAATAAACTGCCATATAATCCCTAAATACATATAGCGAATTCACTCTTTTTACCAGAGTCAGATGTACATATACGTGATTTCATTGACTTTTTCTGAAAAATTGAATGAAACCAGATGATTTTCTTCAAAAGTGTACCACTCGCGAAACAGTGGAACGGACCTATACACTTATACACAGGAGTAATCGAAGTCACCTTGGCCCTGTGCAGCACTTTATATCAGACTAGGCGATGAAATGTCAACAAGATTGGCAGATACAGAGAGGCAAGAAACGCAGAGACTGTAAATAAGTGAGGAATTATAAAAATAAATGAATGCTCTAAAAAGAGTTTATATTGAAGTAAGAGAATTATGTGAGTGATAAACCAAAATGCATCCAACAAAACCTACTCACTGAGAGCGGAAAAACAATTTCTAATTGAACTCAACATCACCTTAATATAATATTGCAGGTAGGGGTGGGTGTTTTGCCATGTCGACCCGTATTGCTCCTGAAACTTTTAGCTTCGGAAACGGTTGAGTTGGCCCTTGAATATAGTAATTTCGCCCTCCAAAATGACCAGGTTTTCATTTCCGTGCAATTTATCGGGGGAAAAAGCATCAGACAGATCACATTTTTCAACCTTTTTGAGGGTGTGTATCAAGAATATGAATCAGCTAGGACTCGGTTTTTTGTTGTTGTTGTTGTTGTCGTCGTCGTCGTTGTTGTTGTTGTTGTTGTTGTTTTTCTTCTTCCGTGAATATCACATACTTCCCTCCCTTACGGGTACATGGAAGTAAAACTATACTAATCCAACCAAAAACTGCCAATATAGTCATGGAATCTCGATATCAGGTTAGAAAAATTCCATTTTCCAAAACAGAATATTTGATTCAATAAAACAAGGCGATCGAGAGGCTTACCTCCTACCTATAGTCCAGTAAAATAAGGTGAGAGAGGTTGCAATAATTAGGTAGATGATTTTATTTGTTTCGTGTTGTTAGGGGTGGTAAGGTATACGATGTGTTCAAATTGATGACCTCGAAAAACCTCGGTATCATCCTTGAATTCTAGTCATTTTTCGGTTTGACTACAGTATTCAGAGTAACATTTCGAAGCAGACATAATTTTCTACAAAACTAGTCCAAAGGGAAATCTCTCCTTTTCGGCCTCGGACTTTCAACTACAAGAGGCGTTTGGTCCTGGCCTCATCACTCAGGCAATTGTTTAGACGAGTACTCAAACGAATCAAACTAAATAGACAATATTATTTGGTATTATTAGTTTTTAAGCTATACAACTTATTAATATTTTATTTTTAGGGTTTTGGCTTTTTTCTTCTTCTAAAACTTAGGAAACGAAGAAGTAGAAGAAGAAAAAAGCCAAAACCCTAAAATAAAGAAAATAAATAAATAAATAAAAATATTAATCAAATATTAATCAAATATTAATATGATTTGTTCCACGACTGAAGGCAAACGCTGGGCACCTCTCGCGAATGTATTGCTGATCGTGTGCCCGCCAACAGTCAGTCGCAGCGTTCAGGTTCGTCACTGGTTACGACTACCTGAGCGCCATGTCCACCGAATTCTGCTGAGGGACGACCCATCAAGTTCTTTGTGCGGATCAGCATCGGCAGTGACTGCCCTCGGCTCGAAGGTGTAAGACAGAATTTCATAAACGAGACTCAAGGTCGATACGGACGTGACGTCCAGAAAAAGCTTTTGAAAGCCCATGTTGGACTTTTATATCACACGACGAAACTATGTCCAAATAAAAACAACTCAAAAACTGCCTAATTTTTAAACGAAAGAACAGAAAAATCTAAAACAAATGCCTATTATATTCCCTTGAAATTTTGCTTGATAAATTTTCTGTCCATCCCAATTTTCTGTGAAGGGAAACTGGTGGCATTGTTAAATCGATGTCTTTATAAAGTGTCAAATTTGTCTTCATCTTTGCGTTATCCACCAGCGATGCGTTATTCGAATTCACCAACGAAACCCTCAACGTTACTTGCAACAATGTCACACTTGCGGAGAAAAATCGTCAGTTCTTCCTTGAAAGAAGTTTTCCCAAGGGTTCGCTTCATAATAACCTTTCACAGTTTTCAGTATTTCATTAAATATTTTTGCATTAAACGGGAAATAAAATTACAATGTATAATAAAACCACAAAATAAATAATGGAAGGAGGGCATACATAAGATACATGTAAGAAAACGGTAAGCGTGAGGATAGGAAAGCAAATAAAACAATTATGTTCTTGGCGTTGCAAGTAACGTTGAGGGTTTCGTTGGTGAATACGTATAACGCATCGCGGGATGGAAACCTTGGGATCTTGGTGGGACTGCTATAACAACACATTGTACCCTTCGAAAGCATCTGTCAGAACACGTGCTGTTTGAGTATGAGGCTCTGGGGTGATTTATTTCACTGCCACCACCCTGGAGGTGATGTGCTGCAACTGGTAAACATTTCCAGGATGACTACAAATCCTCGAATCAGGATGTGGTAGTGGAGGGCACTTGGAAATTATAGCGTTCTCCTTTTCCACGACAACTTGTGAGGATAGGACATTATCATCACTAAAGAGTATACATTTTTTAGTTCACGTTGATATGAGACAGCTTCTCATAATTTAAAAATAAACAAAAATCGGTCTTTCGAGGTTTAGGTGGTAATAAGATCAATTTTTGTCTTAAACCATGACCCTTCTCTTGAGCAGAAACAGTAAAGCATTTGCTTTCTACGACTATCATCAGCATCTCAACCAGCACTTTTTTGTGTTAGTATACTCTTCTCGTTTGAAGGGGGACCCTTTTGGGAAATCCGGTAAATAAATCGAATAGTTTCGTGATTTTAACAGATCAGTTTTATTAAAAAAATATACAGAAATCGTATAGATCGAAATTAAATAAGGTGATGGAGTGACTTCTTGAGGGGAAAATGAGAGTGAATGAAGATAAGAACAAGAGAAGAAACGGTAAAATCGAATGACTCGTTGTTTAGTAGTGGTGTTCGTTGTGTCCGTGGCTTTCGTAGCTTTCGTGGCCCTTCTTGATGTAGACGGGGACGGGATGGTAGCTGTGGAGGTTGAAGTTTTGGGATGAAGTGGCTGGCTCGTGGTGACCGTGTCCATAGCCTCCTTCGCTTCCGCCGCTGCTGCCTCCGTAGTGGCCGTATTCGGCAGCCATGGCGACGGCGGCCAAGACGATGAGGATCAAGAACTGAGAGTAAAAAGAAGATATTCATAAGTTTTATTAATAGTTGGAATGGGAGCAGTTATCTTCCGTCCGTCATACGGAATAATAAATAAGGAAATGAAGAATGCGTTAAAAAATATTTCAAAAAACAACTTTTGTTCGGAATATGCGGTGGTTAGAAAGTTGCAGTAATTAAATGCATTTTGAAAATACTAGAATTAATAAAAAATATCAATTCCATTGGAGAAAGTTCCAATTTGAAGACAAGAAACAGAAAGTGCTTATGCTCCTCTTCAGAAAGTGCTTAAAATATTAGCGGAAACTGTACCTTGAAAACGTTGTACATTTTGGTGGTTGGTGTGTTGGAAACACTTGAGTTTGTTCAATAAGTACAAATTTGAAACTGGATGCTTGAGCCATAGGCCGCAATGCCTTTATATACTGCTGAGACCGGCACGATCTCCCTACCCCTTGTGTACCCACAAAGCGCCAACCATTGCATCGACTTAATTAAAATAAACCTACGCCACCTTTCCTTGATGATGGGGCAGAAGAAGGGGAACACGCCCCCGAAACCTCAAAACAGCTTTTTAACGGAGGCCGAAAAACTTATGTTTCCGAGAGCTTCATTCAGTTTCTGTGAGTTGGACAATAATTTTTAAAGAATTAAAATAAATTAACGCCGTAGCGAATATCTAAATCTTCGTCGGTACAACAAGATTCATAAATATACTTATCCATCTATAAATGAATTTGATTTATGAAGCGGAGGGGAGGGTTAATTTCTAGAAAACAGCTCGTCTTCAATGTTATGTGAAATTGTCTCTATTTACTTTCCTTTAGATTGAATATTTCTGTATTTCTTATTCATACTCATTGATTTTATTATTATTACATGTTTCATACATTTTTAAAAATACCAGAACCTGTAATCATGATTCGTGAATTACTTGTATGAATTAATTTGCCTACGTCTGAGTGAATTCGCCTCAGTCTTTTAAGGACAAGCAGACCAAAATATTTTCAAAACTGATAACAAAACCTCAAAAATACATTTATTACCGTTTATTCTAGTTTTATTCATAAACGTAACTCGTCGCCTAAACTTAACTTAAAAAGAAATAAAAAAAGTGGCCGTCCAAACAGACCATTATTTTTTCCAAACAAAAGCTGTTTCGGCAGTTGCATAAGATACCGTAATTTAAGTTTATAAGTATCGGCCCTACCGTTTCCATTTCTATCTCGTATATGCAACGTTGAGGACGTTTTAGTTTGGTCAGAGCATGGGGGGGGGGGGAATGTCCCTCGGTCCAAATTTTACCGACTAGACACTTGGTACTCGTGTACCTTGTATACGAGTTATCCTATTTCAAATCACGTCGCTTCCGAAGTTCCGAGTTCCGAGAGGATCCACTAACGAAGAACTCGTTCGTACTTGCCCTCCTCCTTCAAGCCTAATTTTAAATGAAAATTTATGTAACTTGTTTCACATCAAATTTGCCTCTCTGCGCTTCTTTTCCCACAAGACTCAAGTTCTTTAATCATTCCTAATAATTTCGAATTTGAACCAACGGAAAACTTTTTAACCCAATTGTCAAGGCAAAGGGATTGCGAAAAAAGAAAAACAAGCTTTAAAAAAAAAAAAAAAAAAAAAAAAAAAAAAAAAAAAAAAAACCTTTAAATGGCTCGTTTTTGACGGAACAACCGAAAATTAAACCCGTGTGCAAAGTGAACTACCTTCGGAAATTGAAAGTGTTCCAAACAGGTTGACAAATAATTACTTCATAAATTAACCCTTTAAAAGGCAAAAAATAAAATATACAGGACTTTCGTTCAGAATACGTTCTCTCATATTTGTCCTTTACTCTGAAATTCTGAATAAGTACTGGCATAATATAATCTAGAATGACCCTACAATCTCTGTTACATGACTCTATAGGGGTATACTCAAATAATCAGCCGGTAAACCTGTAAAGGAGAATTTCTCTGAAATTAAGTAAAATTCTACCCCCTTGCCTATGCGTTACTAAAGAGACGAGATTTATAACATCTGTTAACTGGTTTACCGAAATACTGATTTTTATTTGAGTATCCGTTCCATTGTTTCGCGAGTGCTACACGTTTGAAGAAAATCATCTGGTTTCATTCAATTTTTCAGAATAAGTCAATGAAATCACATGGTTTTCTACACTATAGTGTAGCACTAGCAAAACAATGGAACCTCATGTAAGTAGGTAGGTACACCGAAAAACTTTTTCTGGCGATATTTACTGCGAGGACGTGGTATACTCCGTGGACGAGGTAATTTTTCATTAAAATTTACGTTTTTCGTCCAAGCAATCGTTCAATTACCGTTTTCAGTAAACACTTGTAGGACCAAATATTGGACACAGTAAAATTTGATAGTGGGCGTAGTAAACTTTGCGTTGGTGGCCAACGATTTTTCTCTACGACGTAAAAGTTAATCTCACAAAGGGCGAGAGCACCACGTACTAGGACCAGAAATTGAACGCAGTGAAATTTGAGGGTAAACGCTTTAAACTTTTTATTTCATTTATTAGGTACATTTTATTTACGAGTCTGAAACTGCAGATATTTTGGTGAATTGCTTCGATGGGGCACCGTACTTTAAAACGTATAATGCTTTAGGGTCCGTTATAGGACCGACGATGACCGGCGTAGGTTGTAAATTTAATTTTTCATTTCTGAGTCCTTCCTGCTGGTTTTTAATGATACTTCCAGATCATTAGTAGTCTGCAAATAACGAAACAATACAGTTAAGTTTATGTTGCTTTGTACCCATTTCATCAACGGTCAATACATACCCAAAAATGGAAAAGGAAGGCTTCTCGACACTATCTTAAGGAAGCCTTTGGTTTCTCTTTAGTCTTCACGTTCTTGTTTTTTGTCCTTTCTTCAATCGTGATTCTACAGCACACAGGCTTAAAAAAAAAAGTTGGGATCAAAAACAACGCTGGAGAGTCTGGACCATCTGGAACGACACACCACATAGAAAAAGCTCATATTGAAAAATATCAGCTCACTAAAAAAAAGTATGAAATCAGCTTACCAAGCAGCTTGTCTGCAAAGAATGGGAAACTTGCATGAATGCCCGATTGGGGGGGAAAGTATACCAGTGAATTGGCACATGCGGACAACGATATCAACAGTAGTTGCAGCCCGATTGGCGCGTCTGGTGATTTTTAAATAAATTTCAAAGTTCTCCCCAAAGTTCGCCCTGATAGTGCGAGGGAAAAATTACGTCAAAGAGCACTTTTGAAGCATTTGAGGAAACTCTAAAATGTTTTGTTTACAAATAACAAGAAAAATTAAACCCCAGAAAGCGCGTCTTCCTCCCTTTTCCCAACACCATCCATTTCAGTGACTGCCATTTGACGTAATCAAACCCTCACTCAAATTTTTTGAAAATTCGCCTAAAAAAACCCCTTGATTGATTTCAATGTTTAATGTGGGCAATTGTCTTGTTGAAGAGCCCTCTTCAAGAAACACCGGTGATTGAAAAATGTGCAAGTTCCCCATTCCATCCCCCAACCGTCCAAGGAACGAAGTCCATTGTTTTTTAGTGCATTTCATTCAAAAAATGCACTATTGGTCTCGCCCTGTTGGTCGCACATATGGGTTGCGATACTTTTTTTTCACGTTCAGGACCCCTAGAACACGAATTGAAAGTGAAATTGTGACATACCATTTAACCTAATGTAACTGATCTGAAAATTAACGTAATCTGAAAAAAGTTTTGTTCCGACAGCAGCCTGTCGGGAATAGTGCATTTCATTCATGCGACAATCGAGTCAAACCTCATAAGTTAGAACGATATCAATCAATTATGAATGAAATTTAGGCCGGGATAAAGATTTTAATTGCAAATAACTCCTCTAACCAGAGTCCACCTGCCTATATCGTATAGGCAACCAAACCGACTCTGTTTCATTTTTCATTTTCATCATTTTGTTCCCCCTCAGTTGGTGCCAAAAAAGGGGCCTGCGGTCCCTTTTGTAACACGATTTTATGATTTTGACTTTCTATACCACGGCCTAAATGTCATTCATAATTGATTGATATCGTTCTAACTTATGAGGTTTGACTCGATTGTTTTTTTAGAGTTTTCAAGCATGAAAAAGATGAATAAATTAATCTTTGAGTTAATAATTAGCCAATTGAGGGAAGGGCTTACTGGGCAGGCTCTTGTTATCACTGCTCGAGAATAATTGTCAAATTTTAAGTACAATGGAAACTCGGTTAGAGGCTTGAAATGGGAAGTATCAGGGCCGGCGAATGAACAAAAAATATAAAAAGGCAAAAAACTGCAGGGCGGGCTTTTTGAGAACTCAACTCAACTGCCAGAGTCGAGAAATGACTGTGGACGCACCACCGCTGGCCATGATGCCTCAGGCAGGTTAATTGAGACTCTACTATACTTATCAGAAAATTATTCCTTTGAAGACTTAACACATAACAGGATTTTAAAACAATAGAAAAATTTTAATCCTTACCTTTAGCTTCACCGCTTTTGCTTGAGTCTTATTCCAGTCCATAAATTCATCACAAAAGACAAAACTCGACTCGCGAAACTGGGAGGGAGCACTGACACTGAGAACTGAAATGCTGATGAGGCATGAGGCCCGGGCAAGTCACCACACTAAAGAAGATTATCTCTCTACTGTTACCTATACCAACGGACGGAAGACGCACACAAAGAAACATCAAGGGGGCACAAGTCACTTTTACCACAACCTAGCTCTTTTTACTGGGGAGACCACAGACACAGACCAGTAGTTTTTACAAAGGCAACCCCCAACTATCCGTGTGTTTGGACGCATTACTTTTTACCCTTCTTATTTCAGCACCCGATACTAAGGGAACGCATCTCTTTTTACAGTGGTGACATCAATGGGTCGTTGGACCACGGCATCCATGTCCGTACAGCAACGCGAGCTTTGCCTGTCACAGTAGTACTTAATATTTTTTGCCACTGCACTCCTTACAAGGCTGTACAATAAACTCTTGTCATTCATGGGAACTATAAATTATACTCTTGCACGGATTATTTCGTACATTGCTGAAGGAGTAACAAGTACTTTACTGCATTTTCGTTGCGCGCTAAGGGAAATTTCACTGCGCCTTCCTTTATGAAGTAACGAGGTACCACAGCTATACTTGATAGTTTTTGTTGATTTTTGCTTGTGTCAAAGTAATGTTGGCAGCTGTAGCCACGAGCAAATCTAACTTGGAAATATCAGCCCGGGTTTTCCGTGTATTCATCTGTTTAGGCCCCTTTCACACGATTAAGGCTAATGAGGACTACACGTGAGCAAGAGAGAGGGAAGATGGCCGAATTCATTTTACCTTTTGGGCTGCAAAAATTGAAGGATTTTGTTTTTCTGAAAATATTTGTACCCGGTGATGGCACAGAATTTGCGGAAATTGGGTCGCTGACTTTTCAAATCAGCTTAACCCGGAAATTGTATATTCAAAATTTGAAGCAAATATGTTTTTGATGAAAAACGCGTAAAATCTTGAATGCCAAATGCATTTTTTAACATTTTTTTTTTCAAAAACTTCGCCCGAAAGAGAAAAATGCGACATCAGAAAGAGTAGCCGCCTCAAGGGTCTAGACATGGCAGCGTGTGCGGGAGGGGTCGGAAGGCCTTCTTAGCTTCTCCTTCCTTTGCACTCATCAATAAATGCACGGCATTGATTTCTCCAAGAACAAAAAATATCATGTTTGATTTTAAAGGAGTAAAATATCATGTCAGGCTCTTTTTTCTTTACCAAGTATTGAGCTTCCAGGTAATTGGATTAAAGAAAAGACCAAACAAGGGTGGAGGGCAATAGTGATTTCGTAATCTCGAGTTAATCTAATCAATTGTTCTCTCCGATCGTACTAATATCGTTCACTGCGTACCGGCACTAAAACTGTTATTTGCCTGTTAAAATTGGTTGAAATCAGTGCCAAGTTCTCCAGGAGCAGACGGTTAAGTTATTATTTTGTAAATTACATAATATGTTCCGTCCCAATACGTCTTACCCCGTGACTTACGTGAGCGGGAATCGCGCGAGTTTAGCGTTTATAGCGGGTTTAGCGTTTGTAGAGTGTCTGGCTATGTTCATAATGTTCTGAACTTTTGTTTCAGTTTCTCAGGTAAAAATGATATTACGTGGTCCCACTCATTACATAACGCAATGATAGGATTCAATAAGCGTTTCTCGCTTATATCACCCGCATCGCAAAAATAGCTGAAATTGCAGCGATTCCCGCTCACGCAGGACAGGACCTTATTGTTAGTGGATATTGTCCAGTTCCTGGTACATAAAGAAAATGAAGTTCCGAACTTTAGTCAAAATTAACATTCCTATCTAAATTAAAAGGTTTTGGACGAGTTTCTGAGGCGTCAGTCAAGAGTCAACTCATCCTCCTAAATGTCCAAATTAAGTTTCGACAAGTCACACTATTGACAGTAAGAGCGAACAATTATAATTATAAGGGGTGCCTATTCATTAAAAATGGTAAGCCACGGATTTGTTATACTGGATGAGGATAAGTGTGACAAAAAAATAAATAAATACAAAAAATGAATAAAAGAAAATATACTTCAGTTGTGGTCGAGAACATCCTATATACACCATGGTCCGAAATCAAACTTCTTCTAGATATGACTTTTACGACGTTTTAAAAGTCTTACGTCACTATTAAGTACTAAAAGCGAGTTACTAGCTTTCCAGTTGACTTTCTGCATTTTTTGACGATGGATTCGGAAAGAGCACACCTTTTTCTGCCAAGATTAGCCATTTCCGTCACAAATAAATTATTTTCTGGGGCCCCAGCATTTCCTCCCAGTTGTGATAATCGGTGATGATTATTTTTCAAAAAAAAGTCAGCCCCCACTTATTCACACTAAATCTACGCCTATCGACTTCCCATGGGTCAGAAAAACATCTTCGATGTGCCCCTTTCAAAATTACTCCTGTTATTTCTTGTAAGGGCTTTTTATAAGCAAGTTACCATTTTTTAAGAAAAAAGATTCATTTTTAGTGCATTTCACTCATGACAAAAAATGCACTATTGGTCTCGCCCTGATGTTTTCTCTTCAACATCTCTTGTTTGACCTGAAAATTTTGAACAATCTCTGCGATTTTCAACATGCTAAAATCTTAAACTCTCATCTACAATTTTGTTTTGATGAGAACTGGAGGGTTGTAATAGAAAAGTGAAACACGTGTGAGACGAGATGAGATTGTCTTTGACAGCTAAAATTTATGAACTCATGGCTGTGAAATCCATTCTCATCTCGTCTCACACGTGTTTCACTTTTCTGTTACAACCCCCCTGACTGTGTATGCCTACCAAAGTATCAAAAAATGTCACTCCAGCAACTGGCTGACGGTTTAGAGTGCATTTCACTACTACGAATGTTGTCGTTTTCAGTTATTTAGCCAAAATTAACAAATAGTGTGACTCTCCGCTTATTTCAGCCATTTCTGATGAATAATTATTAGTTAACTTATAATATAACGTCAAAATCCTTAAGTACCTATAGTATAATGAAATGCACTCTAATCCGACAGCCAGCTGTCATAGCGACCATGTTTTGATAATTGATACTTGGGTAGGCGAACACATCCAGCTCCATTCAAAGGAGAACATTAGATGGGATTTTAAGATTTTTAGCATTCTTTACAATCGCAAGGAATGTTCAAATTTGGAGGTGAAAACAATACTTTGAAGAGAAAAATGACCCTGCACCTACGAAAGGGAAGTCAAAAGGGTTTTGACTCGTATTAAAACCAAGCACGGAATTTTTCTCAGGAGAACCAATTTAGCAGACCAAAACGAACAGACAACACCAGAGGGTTGTCTCACCCAAAAACGAATTTCGGGGTTTTACTCATACCAAAACCAATTTTTACGTGCTTGGCTCTCTTGGATCTTCAATGGCGGACTCATAAGATTTTCAAAGAAATTTTTAGAAATCAACTTAACGGGTTTCGCTTTTTAGAAATTACAATTTTGCATGTTTGGCTCTTTAAAAATACAAGTCCACGTTTTTGGAACTTTCAAAAGGCAAGTTTCGTAACCTAGGCTCTTTCAAAACCAAGTTTCACGATTCTGGAACTTTAAAACCAAATTTCACGGGTTTTGGTTCTACTTCGATTGGCTCTTTCATTTTGGCTTTTTTATAATCCACAATCGTCTTTTAGGCCTGACTCTTTATTAGTAGGTTTAGCTAATTCGACATACCTATTGAAAAATCAAATTACTGGATTTATGATATTTCACCCCACATTTAGAAAATTCTCGATAATTTCAATCCAAGTGTCGTGGATTTGGGTCTTACAAACCCCAATTTCTGTCTTCAGAAATAAATTTCGTGGGTTTTGCTCTTTCAAACCCGAGTTTTGCTGGCTTTCACGTTTTCGGGATCTTATCGCGATATTTGCTCTTCCCTACTTCAGCGGATTTCCGCTATTTCGTGTGGTTTACTCTTGCTAACCATGAACCAGTTCGATAAATATTGCTCCTCCAGAATTATTACGCGGGATTTGCCTGTACGCCGCAAAAGTTTAACGTCACGGTTACCAGTTTCGACTCACAACCAAGGTGACTAAATTTTCTATAGGTGCCGCAGATCACTGTCCTTCAACTTTGCTAGTTGGGTTGTCTTTAAAAAAAACACAATTTCGCGTGGTTGGCTGTTCATAATCCAAATTTCGCGAGTTTTGGCTCTTAGAGCCCCGAATTTCACGGAGTTCGTCTCATAAGAAAGTTCATTTCGCGCGTTTGAGCTCTACAAAATCAAAATTTGCGGGTTTGACGGAACCCAATACAAATTATGAAGCTAGGTACATAATTTTTTCATCACGAGCCGTAGAATTGCCTCCAGGCATCCATTTCAGCCCTGAGATGGGTCTATGTATTACGTAGTGTGCTCACATTTTTTTGAGCATAAGTACGCTCACGAGTTAAGGCATGAAACAAATTATGATTTCTTAATTTCTACTCACGGATTGATGACCACGTGATTGAAAAAATGCAAGCATGAGGTCGTGCTCGTTTTTATTCATACGACTCAATTTTGTCGATTGAGCATATCGTTACCGATGCGAAAAAATACAAATAAAAAGCTCAGTAGCCCACCCACTCTTTCATTTGGCGTGATGCCGGTGACGTACATTCATTATTCTTTCCACTACTATTCACTTCCCGCTTTTATGGTGTCAAAAACGGGCCATTGTATTATAATTTGTGCTAGTTTATATTAATATTATTGATTTTATATTGCTGGCCCAGCCTAAATTTCAATTATTTCACCAAAGGAACAATGAGATGATCAAGGCTTCTTCGGTACTTTTTCCCTTCTTTTCACGCTAAGTCGTAAATTATTTTTCTCTTTCGTACTATTGCAGGATATTGTGCCAGGTATTTAGAGAGCCAAAACCACGAACTTTTATTTCTGGTAGATCCAATTCCGCGAAAGGGTTTTTGAAGGAATGAAATCCACCAATGAGAGTGAAACCGAATCGGGAAGAGCGATACGTACTTACAGATCTGTTTACCCAAATAGCGTAATGATATTTGTAAAATATGTTTGTTATATGTTTGACAATTTATTTGATATATTTCGAAGAGATTTCAAAATATGTTATACATGTATTCGAGATATCTCCAGTTCCCAATTTTCATTTATTAAGACATGTATTTGAAATGAGATTCCACGTCTATCAGAATATAAATCTATTGAATATATAGAAATCTATTCAATAGATATTCTACGTTGAAAATTACATGAATTTAAAATGTATTTTAATGCGTTCAAGGGATGAAAAAGTCACGTTTCTAACATATTCCACAAAATTTCTTATGGTAAGAAACATAAAATTGAAAATGGAAAATGAATGAACGTTATACACATAAAAATTAACAGAATCGAACAGAAATTGACAGAACCGGGTGAATTAAATAGAATCCGAATGATCGGGTGAAGCGTGGGGTGATTCGGACGGGGCTTGGTCGGTTTTGATTTTATAGCTGCACCCACGTAATATCATATACCTTCTCTGCAGCGCCCGCCATCCTGCTTATCTTTCCCTTCAGGAAACAAATTATTAATTATGTATTATGAGTTATATTGTAATTATAATGGTCGACAATACTTAAAATTTTCAAAAATAATCTTCGGAGGCCAATTTTGATTCGGTCTCGGAGACGAGTTCACTCACTCCTGGAGATCGGGAAAATGTCAAGATCTCTAAACACACTGTCGTATGCGTCCTTCCTCGAAACAATTAAATAACAAGTATGTTTGAATATTATGGTTGTACTTACGTTTCTACGATGCTCAACAACAAAAATCACGAGGATTAAAACAAGATTGGGAAACAGCACTGGAACTATAAAACTGTAAAAGAAAAACTATACTGAACTAGTGGGACAATTTTCGGCCTCGTGTTGGCTCGCTCGTTCGCTCCCTGTCCTGTAAGCCTGTATCTTACCATCCCGTCCGTCTTAAGTGTGTGGAACGGTGGGGGGTGTCCCCGCTTCAAGGACGATTTTGATGTTAGGAGGGAAGGCTGACAACGCTGTTTGCGGCGGCAAAAGTAGGTGAGCGCCGATGGCTAGGTGGGGGTGTGCAACGAACGGACCTTTCAAGGTCGCACTTCCAGTGAAATTCTACCTCACCATTATCCCTAATTTAATTATTTCTATACGGTAGATTAGTGATGAGTCAGCAGCTCGATCCCCCCTAGGGGTTGGTCCCTATGATATTGTTATCAGCTATCTACTATGGGGTTCGATCAGAAAAAATCATAGCTCTCGGGGGAAAAATAATTTAAAATATTTAGCGAAATATTTAACTATAACAACCTCTGGAAAAGATGCTCGGCGGAAGTGTTTCCATGAAAGGAAAGTGTTAAAAACAAGGTGCTGGGGGAGTAATATTGGAGAAAAGTGGTGAGACACGGTGGCCTGGCCTTCATTCGGGAAGGCATCGTCGCTTAACGGAGCAAAACTGATGGTGAGGAGAGACTTATTAATTATAATTCAAAGTAAAGTTTCCATTTGGTATTAAAGGTTGATGTATTTCCTAAAGGGCATTGCCGTGGGGCTACAAAGGGCAGTAAAAATAAGGAAGAACGTGAAAGCCCTCGCCACGTCAAAGGTTGAGTTTAGCCCGTTATTTGAAGGGATTAATTCTCCCATGATCACTTTTAGGGGTGTTCCGGTGAAGTTTTTGTCGTTTTACTCGGCACTCGAGCGACCCTTTCTCAATTGGAGCTCACTTGCGTTTTAGCTATCTTCCCGTGCGTTCATCGTTTTTACTGTCTCGCCTACTGAAATTTCTTCTTGACCGGCTTGGATTTGACCTCTCTCTGGATTATTGATTTGTACTTGATTGCTTGTGACGGAACTGAAGTGCTTCTGCAGTTCTTGGATAATTGTCTTCGGCCTCGGCTGTCATCTCTCCTTCATTTGCGCATCTTGCAGGTAAGATATTTATTGTTTAATCGACTACGAAAAAAGCGTGATTCACTTTATATGGGCAGTTTCGATGGCCTTTACGTTATAGATTCAAGGAATCGGCCTTCTTTAAAGTGGTTTCCGTCCCGCTAACGTCTATTTTTCGTTACAATGTAATTTATTTATCGATCAGAGGGGCCAAAATACCGAGATTCCTTCGGATTTTTGTCGAGAGATTTGTCGTACAACTCACAAACTACGCTTAGTATGAAAAATTGCTCTTATTAAACGTTAAAGTTCATCAATATCATGAGTGGAGTCAGGGTGACACAAAGCCAAAATCCGCTGAGGCACTTTCGCGGGCCTGGTTCCTTTCAAAACCAAATTTGCGCAGAGCTGTTCCATTCAATAAGATATTCCGTGGACTCGTCTCGTTGAAAACCAATCTTTCCGGCCTATAACCCGCGATAAAACTCAATTTCGTATGGGTTTCACAATTTCAAAAACGATTGTCGGAGAATCCGGCACTTTTCAAGAACAAAATGTCAAAGACTTGAACCAGACAAAACCATTTTCGCGAAGTCCTTTTGTCCAAAAAAAACCATTTCGCGAGTTACGCTTCAATAGAAACGCTGTTGACCAAGTGAAAAATTAATTTTGTGGAGTCGTCTGAACTCCGTGAAACAAAATAAAACAATAATTATGGGGCTGGCTGCTTGAAAAACAGAATTTTCCGCAGTTAGGTCAATGAAAACCAGTTCCACTGGATGGGTTCACCTCAAAAAAGTAATTTCGTTGGTTTTGCTACTACATACATATAATTTCGCGACGTTGACAAAATAAATAAAAAATTTCCCGTCGTTGGCTCATTTTACGGTACAATTTCAAGGGTCCAACTCCTTTCAAAAACAATATTTCGCTAAGTTGACCCATTTAGATTTTCAATTTACATACAAGCTTAGCAGGATTTGCTCACCCAAAAAAACCATTTAGTAGGTTCAGGAGTCTCAAAAAACCACTAAGCACAAACTTTTTCAGTCCCCTGTGTGAACACTAGTGTTTCTCTAAGATAGTTAATGATTCTTTCATTTCAGGATAATATGGTGTACTGTTTTGCGCCGGGCTGCGACCATCACAGTGACAGACATCGCTGTAAGTTTTTCCGCATCCCTGCAAATACTCAGGAACAAAAAAAGATGGTTAACTCTGCTCAGGTACGATGTGTACAGACAACTGTTAATTATTCTATGGTTATATATATATATTTTATACAGGGTGGATCCGTATAAGTGCGACAAAAATATTTGGGTGAAACTACGTCGAAAGCGGGTTAAAATGGTACCTTCGGAAGTGTCCTACGTCGATCCGTTCCGGAGCTATGATTTTTGTCGTATTTAAAAAAGTAACCAGTGCTTGCCTTAAAAAATCCAAAAAGTGATGCCACTTTCAGAAACTACGGAACATTTTCTTTAGGATACAGGCCATTTTATTGCTTGAAATAATCGTCAACACCCAGAAATCTGGCCTTTTCCCATAAATTTACGTGGCCTCCATAATTTGTCCGTTTTACGAAAATTCGCTGTACCCAAATGGCTTCCTCTACAGACTTTCGATGTATCACAAAAACTTCTCCATCTTCGCCGTGTTCAAGGCTGCTTCAAGATATTTCGCTGGTAAATCTTGACGGTCGGAATGCTCACATTCATCCTCTGCGCATCTACGAATTGTCACTCTACAATTTTATAGTCATTCTTGCTGAATAATCGCTAATTAAGTGAAATTAACGAAATTCTTATTTCGTAAAATGTACTCTATCCGACACCCCAGCTGCTGGAGCGGCCTTGGTAGGCGTGCATAATCAGTTAAATTCAACGTATAGCTTTGATAAGGTTTTATTGCATTTTAGCACGTTGAAATCACAGAACTTGTTCAAAATTTTCTGATCAAAACAAGTGACTTTGAAGAGCAAAGTAATTTTTTTTCTAAGAAATTGTTATTTCTGACTTGTTATTTCTGATTTTTAGGGGTTGCATCATTTTTTTTAACTAACTGCGAGAAACTCCCTCTCAATTTGAATTTTTGCAACGTTTGGTGATGGATTCGGAAAGAGCACACTATTTTCTGTCAGGATTAGCCATTTTTGATAGACATAAACTAATTTATGCGCCCTTAAATGCGGCTCAAAGTCGTGCAAATGGGAGATTTTATTTTTTTCACAAAACGTATTCAGCAAGAATGACTATAAAATTGTAGAGTGACAATTCGTAGATGCGCAGAGGATGAATGTGAGCATTCCGACCGTCAAGATTTACCAGCGAAATATCTTGAAGCAGCCTTGAACACGGCGAAGATGGAGAAGTTTTTGTGATACATCGAAAGTCTGTAGAGGAAGCCATTTGGGTACAGCGAATTTTCGTAAAACGGACAAATTATGGAGGCCACGTAAATTTATGGGAAAAGGCCAGATTTCTGGGTGTTGACGATTATTTCAAGCAATAAAATGGCCTGTATCCTAAAGAAAATGTTCCGTAGTTTCTGAAAGTGGCATCACTTTTTGGATTTTTTAAGGCAAGCACTGGTTACTTTTTTAAATACGACAAAAATCATAGCTCCGGAACGGATCGACGTAGGACACTTCCGAAGGTACCATTTTAACCCGCTTTCGACGTAGTTTCACCCAAATATTTTTGTCGCACTTATACGGATCCACCCTGTATAAAATATATATATATATAACCATAGAATAATTAACAGTTGTCTGTACACATCGTACCTGAGCAGAGTTAACCATCTTTTTTTGTTCCTGAGTATTTGCAGGGATGCGGAAAAACTTACAGCGATGTCTGTCACTGTGATGGTCGCAGCCCGGCGCAAAACAGTACACCATATTATCCTGAAATGAAAGAATCATTAACTATCTTAGAGAAACACTAGTGTTCACACAGGGGACTGAAAAAGTTTGTGCTTAGTGGTTTTTTGAGACTCCTGAACCTACTAAATGGTTTTTTTGGGTGAGCAAATCCTGCTAAGCTTGTATGTAAATTGAAAATCTAAATGGGTCAACTTAGCGAAATATTGTTTTTGAAAGGAGTTGGACCCTTGAAATTGTACCGTAAAATGAGCCAACGACGGGAAATTTTTTATTTATTTTGTCAACGTCGCGAAATTATATGTATGTAGTAGCAAAACCAACGAAATTACTTTTTTGAGGTGAACCCATCCAGTGGAACTGGTTTTCATTGACCTAACTGCGGAAAATTCTGTTTTTCAAGCAGCCAGCCCCATAATTATTGTTTTATTTTGTTTCACGGAGTTCAGACGACTCCACAAAATTAATTTTTCACTTGGTCAACAGCGTTTCTATTGAAGCGTAACTCGCGAAATGGTTTTTTTTGGACAAAAGGACTTCGCGAAAATGGTTTTGTCTGGTTCAAGTCTTTGACATTTTGTTCTTGAAAAGTGCCGGATTCTCCGACAATCGTTTTTGAAATTGTGAAACCCATACGAAATTGAGTTTTATCGCGGGTTATAGGCCGGAAAGATTGGTTTTCAACGAGACGAGTCCACGGAATATCTTATTGAATGGAACAGCTCTGCGCAAATTTGGTTTTGAAAGGAACCAGGCCCGCGAAAGTGCCTCAGCGGATTTTGGCTTTGTGTCACCCTGACTCCACTCATGATATTGATGAACTTTAACGTTTAATAAGAGCAATTTTTCATACTAAGCGTAGTTTGTGAGTTGTACGACAAATCTCTCGACAAAAATCCGAAGGAATCTCGGTATTTTGGCCCCTCTGATCGATAAATAAATTACATTGTAACGAAAAATAGACGTTAGCGGGACGGAAACCACTTTAAAGAAGGCCGATTCCTTGAATCTATAACGTAAAGGCCATCGAAACTGCCCATATAAAGTGAATCACGCTTTTTTCGTAGTCGATTAAACAATAAATATCTTACCTGCAAGATGCGCAAATGAAGGAGAGATGACAGCCGAGGCCGAAGACAATTATCCAAGAACTGCAGAAGCACTTCAGTTCCGTCACAAGCAATCAAGTACAAATCAATAATCCAGAGAGAGGTCAAATCCAAGCCGGTCAAGAAGAAATTTCAGTAGGCGAGACAGTAAAAACGATGAACGCACGGGAAGATAGCTAAAACGCAAGTGAGCTCCAATTGAGAAAGGGTCGCTCGAGTGCCGAGTAAAACGACAAAAACTTCACCGGAACACCCCTAAAAGTGATCATGGGAGAATTAATCCCTTCAAATAACGGGCTAAACTCAACCTTTGACGTGGCGAGGGCTTTCACGTTCTTCCTTATTTTTACTGCCCTTTGTAGCCCCACGGCAATGCCCTTTAGGAAATACATCAACCTTTAATACCAAATGGAAACTTTACTTTGAATTATAATTAATAAGTCTCTCCTCACCATCAGTTTTGCTCCGTTAAGCGACGATGCCTTCCCGAATGAAGGCCAGGCCACCGTGTCTCACCACTTTTCTCCAATATTACTCCCCCAGCACCTTGTTTTTAACACTTTCCTTTCATGGAAACACTTCCGCCGAGCATCTTTTCCAGAGGTTGTTATAGTTAAATATTTCGCTAAATATTTTAAATTATTTTTCCCCCGAGAGCTATGATTTTTTCTGATCGAACCCCATAGTAGATAGCTGATAACAATATCATAGGGACCAACCCCTAGGGGGGATCGAGCTGCTGACTCATCACTAATCTACCGTATAGTTTCTCCATTTCTAAGCGTGGGCTGCGTTGGTCCAAAGGAGGGGTTCACGAGGGTTATGACACCCCCCCCCCATCAAAAGAGCATTTTACGAATAGCTGAATAGCTTGAAGACTAATCAGGCCACACCCCCACCATAATAATAATTTTTATGGCCTCCTCATCTTTCTACTGTCATCTTCACCACCCTCCATATTTTCATTCACTTACCAATGCCCTATGCTACCCATTTTCATTTTCATTTTATAATTTAAATCACTTTTTGTCCCGAATTCGAATCTCCCCCTCATTTTTTTGCCACCCATCGACTTTTTCAGAATATGACGATAAACGTAATTGCTACATTACTTTTTTGCCCAGATATCAGAACGCTTTATGATGAGCGATTGAAATTTGGCGATTTTTTAAAATTTCATACCCGATGATTCCCCCTCCCCCCACCCATCAACGCAGTGAGCCCCCTACCAACACCAATTTCATCCCGGGCCCGGGGCCCTATATAACTGTATAGAAAAGACGCCCCTGCATACGAGCTAATTAAAATTCTCTTTCTCCTAGTGTATGAAGGGGGGACAATATAACTTTCATAATGTTTTAAATTATATTAGATACTTTGCTATTAAAATATGTTGAGCTACCTATATCAAATATTTTTAATATTAAGTTGGAAAACATATATTTAAAAATTCATTTTTAAACCCTATTAAATAAATATTGGATATCATGAAACATTGAAAATATGTGTTAACATGCTTTAGAAATGTATTAGATACATCGTTCTGCTGCTTGGGATAATTGTCACTCAGTTTTCTGGGCTGTACACATAATTTTCAAAAATATTTTTTCAGACTTTTTATCCCACGTTTTATGCGTTTCTAATTACAATAATCTGACGTAAAGTAATTTCCGCAACTTCTACGTTATTTTCAGTAAACGTGGTAAGTTAGCAAAATTAAATTTGATGTGATGACTGATGACGGTCGATTCGCTCTTTCACATTTAATCGAAATTTATTCATTTTCTTACCTCTATTTTTCATTTAGCTTAAGGGGGGCTCTGACCTCCTCCCCGTGGATCCGCCACTGACACGTATGCTTTTTGGCAGTTAATTGTTTTTATTCTGTCTATTCCATTCTAGCGGAATTTTGGAGGGAATTTGATGTCGGGAAAACACCTTTACATTCGGACTTCAGTCGAACAATGCAAGCTCCATCTAGTGAGTAACTTGGGTAGACATAGAACCTTAAAAACCATATTAATTAATGTAATTGTAAAGGTAGCACTACCTTTACATTAACTAGACTGTTAAAGACCGTCTTACCGTAGCGTGTGAAAATGTCGACGTGAAAGAAGCGTGGAAGAAATGGTACCAAAACCTATTTAATTAGGTAAGAAGATTTAAATCTTTTAAATAGGTACGTAACATTACATTGATGAAAAATTTATCTTATGTACCAACCTGTTGTGCCACAAAATGGAACCATCAGAGAAAAGACCGCTCAACCCTGAAATCAATACAAGTTAATTCTAATTTAATTCGAATTTCGCGTTACACACTCTTATGTTCTTGAGAATGAATGAAGAAGGGAGTGTATCCCCCGGAAGCAACCGAATTTGGCTTATTATAGCCCGTATTCATAGTCGTCACTCAGGCTAAGTATTCGCTTATTTCGACTCAATAACAGATGATTCACTATTTAACACGACCGATTTGAAGTTGCTTAAGCAAATACTCAGCTTGAGTGACGACTATGAATACGGCCCTTAATATAAGTCTTTGCAATCGTATAGCCAAATGTTTTCTAACCCCCCCCCCTCGAAATTTGTCATTTTACGTTTAACTTTCAAGGTACGTAGAATCCAAATCCACAATGAGTAAAAATTTCCCGTCCGCGCGTTTATCGCTGTAGGATCAACAGAAAAATCTATAATTTCGTACACAGACCTCAAGACCTAGTTGGTAAGGACCAACTAAGAAGACTAAGAATTTACGGGACTAAGAAGAGAAGGCCAACTTCTCATAGTTCTCATCATCCCGAACCTCATAAGTCATAACTTCAAGGCCCTCATACGTACACGTCACACACTCGAAGTGGAAATTTGTGGAATCGGTTTTTCTCGACGAACAGAGGCAGTGGCGGGCCCTGGACTTTTTCCTGGGTGGGGTCAAATCATAAATTATTATGTACATACAGTAATTTTAAAAAATCAATCCTTTTTTTTATTTTCACGACCCTTCCTTTAGGGGCCTTTTATTTAGTGATACGTATAAGTATTCAACGGTCCCTGACGCACTCGCGGGAACCCACCCATTAAAGTACCCTCACCCATGTCAGAAATGTTAAGTCAGACTAGGAATTTTAATGGTATGAGTCGTCAAGTTAAGCCATTCTGCAAGGTGCAAATGATCAATTCGGCTTAGGTGACGAAATCGTCTGCAGTTGCGTCATTTCCCGGGCACGAGTTTTAGCCACTTTTGGGGCGTGATTTGCCAGTTAGGTAAGCAATTTTATAGAGCAAGAGTAGTCTGTTTATCGAGGGGCCGTATTCCGAAGCCGTGTGAAAATGCCGCAAAAAACGGTTGCTATGGCGGGATAATGTTATTTCTTATTCGGCGTCCTTGGATCCCACTAGCGGGATTTTTTCCCGACCGTTCAGAATAAGCCCCCAGTCCTTCCTTAGGGTGCGTGTAACCAACGCTTTGTGAGGGGGGGGGGTCAGGGGTAAGGTAGAAATGGGCCATAATATGTTCGGTGCAAACGCCAAGATGGTCAGTACATTCGAATAGCCAGGTTTGACAATTTTTGTGTGCAGATAGCCATTTTGAAGGCGCGAATCGTCATTAACACCACCTGTAGCCTTTGTGTGGCGCCATTGATCGCAGTTTGGCCATTTTTATACCGTCAAGGGAGAATTACCGTTACGAGTTAGGTTTATGCCATTTTTTGGGCGTGAAAAGTTTTGTTTTTTTCCCGCGATATTGCAAGTTTCGCGTCCCAATGGGGAACTTGCATGAATCTCAGATTGGGAAGAAAAGCATACCGGTGATTTGACCCGTGAACTGAAGGATAACAACGGAAGTTGCAACCCGATTAGTGCGTTTTAAGATTTTTAAAAAAGGTTCAAAGTGGGAGGGGAAATGACGTCAATCCTTACTTGTGAAGCATTTGAGGGAACTCTAAAATTGTTTGTTTACAAATAACATGAAAAATGTCCCTCCAGTAAACGCGTCTAACCCTCCCCTTCCCCACATCATCAATTTCATTAAATAAGTTTTGACGTAATCGAACCCCCACTAAAAATTTTTAAAAATTCGTTTAAAAAAACATCCTTGATTGATTTCAAAGTTTAATGTGAGCAATAGGCTTGTGGAAGAGTGCTCTTTAAGAAACACCAACTTTTGAAAAATGTGCAAGTTCCCCATTTAAGTGAAACTGCAAGTTATTTACTTCTTCATTTCCAGTTCTCAAAAAACAAAAGTTTGACGAGTGAGATTTTCAGGACAGGAAGTATCAATTTATAGATTTTAAAGGCAAGAAAACACAGTTTGGCCATTTTTTACGCACTATAATGGTCGCTTTTTGCCATTTTCAATACAGGAATCATCTTTTTAGGCCTTCTCAAGCCACAGAACGTCAGTTTAACTATTCATAGCCCACATAGAGTCATTTTGTCAATTTTAGGGCGTGAATAGCCAGTTCGGTCATTTTTAGTGTGTTGACTACGTACGGGCGTGAATGGTCAGTGTGATATATATTTTGTGGGCAAGAATCGTCAGTTTTGCCATTCTATAGGATCCGAACGGTCAGTTTTGCTGTTTATAGAGCGAGAATTGCCAATTTAGGCATTTTCTAGGTGCGAATATTCAGTTTGGCCATTTTCAGGGCAGGAATAGTCTGTTTGGGTATATTTTCAACACAAAAATTGTCAACTTAGCATTTTTTTTTTTTTTTAGGGTACATAGGCCCGTATTCATAGACATTTCTCAAACTTAAATTTCCATAAGTGGGCGTCAAAACAGATGATTTCATTCCAACAAAAACCGGATTGACTTTTCTTAGGAGAATTTTAACTTAAGTAGCGACTATGAATACGGGCCATAGTCAGTTTTGCCTATTTAATGGCTTGAATACGCAGTTTGGTGATTTTTCAGGTGCATAGAGTCGTTTTTGCCATTTATAGGGCGTGAATAGTATGTCAAGCCAAGGCGAGAACGGTCAGTTTGGCCAATTTGCCGCGAGAATGGCCTTATGGGGCAATTTCAAGGCGCAAATTGTCTGTCAATCTATTTTTAGGGTTCTTAAAGTCATTGAGGTCCGTACGAATCGTTGGTTTAGCCAATTAAGGCGTGTGAAGTCAGTTTCGTTATTTTTAGGGCACAAAAATAGTCAGTTTAGCTATTTTAAGGATGTGAATCGTCAGTTTAGCTATTTTAAGAACGCGTATCGTCAGGTTTGCCATTTTGTGTTGCGGTTATAGTCTGCCTGGCCTGTGTGGGCATGCCTAATTTAGCTATATTTTAAGGCAGCGAATGGCTGTCAAGGCATTTTTAGTAGAGCGAAGCACACTATTTCTCATGCTCCTTCCATCAGCAAATCCTGAATCCACGTCAGGCTCAGATAAATACCATTAATGCCGAGAATAGTTATGTAGCGGGGCTAAATAACGAGCATTAAGGGCCAAACACATCCGTTTTTTGTTGTTTCTTTCTCTTGTTTGTTTGTTTGTTTTTAAGTATGTTTATTTGTATGTTTGTTAGTAAGTTTGTTCATGTTATTTTTTAAAGTTAATTATTTTATTTACTTTTTTAAAAAATTATTTATATCTCAACTGCGCTGGGCTGAAGTGTTCTGGGAGGGGTTCTGACCCCCAAAACCCTCCCTATGATCACGCCACTGAGCAGACGATTCTAATTTTTCCGCACTCCATATTAGCGAAGACTTCCGTATACTCGGGTCGTCTCTCACTCGAAGGTACCTAAGTTCTAATTTTCTGCGCCATTTTCTAAAGAGTAAGTTGAGGTTAATTGAAACTGTGAAGCAATGGATCTTTTTTTGCAATGGTTGAATAATGATAACATTATTCAACTGATATGAGCGCGAAAAGCGCAATTTTTCTAAACTTTATTATTCAACACATATGGTGACCTATTCAGTAAAATTTAGCGTCGGCGCTATCCACCCGTCCTCTCTGAATTGGAACATATGTTTTTAGACAAGAAAAGGGTAAGATAGCGCCGGCGACGAATTTTTGTTATTTCGACTTATGGAAATCGTCAGGTTATATATTTTTCGTTATCCTTGAAATTATTCCCTTCAAAATAAATAAAAAAATAGCCACGCTCGAGAATGTCCGATGATCAATTTTTTTTTTACTAATCCGATCCTTTATCCTTGACGCGCGGCCACATAACTAGGGCTAATATTTGGTGGAGGTACTCAACTAGGTACAAGGTATCCCGCGGTATGTTAATCTGACGCGCTTTAGTAAATCCCGAAAATCCCTGCTTGGGCTCCCCTCTACAATAAGAACAAATCCTTTAAAAATGCTGGAGATGTTTGTCCGTAACTCAAAAAGTATTGATACCAGCGATCCCTACTACAGCTCATTCAAGCAGCACAAAAAACAAATACGATGACAGAACATGGTTAGACCTGCCTAAATCATGGTACAAAGTTTTCGGGGCACATTGAAGTAAAGGAAAAATCGCGTTTTTTCGTGTATTTTCGTTCATAACTCAAATGATGTTGATCTCGGAGAATCGTGCTGCCGTGCATTTCATTCAGCACCAAAAACAGCTTCAGAAACGACTTCATCACTAAATGTAGGGTGTGAGGATTTTAATAAAATAATCAAGCCAAGAATAAAGTTTTTTCGTTCAAATTATGCCATAACTCGAGAAGTAATCAGCCCACGGACTTGGGGTTGATTTTCATCGACTCAGCACACACAACTGCACAGGATTAGTCTCGTTTGGGTATTTTTTTTCATCCCTTATTGGGGTGAGTTGGCCAACGTCCAGCCGTCCTTAAAAATCCACCCCGCACCCCGTATTGTTGCGGACTCTTCGAATCCTCAAAGTATACATCAAAAGGAATTTTGCCGCTATTCTGGCTTTATTTCCTGTACTATCATTAGGTCCGTTCCATTGTTTCGCGAGTGCTACACTTTTGAAGAAAATCATCTGGTTTCATTCAATTTTTCAGAATAAGTCAATGAAATCACATGGTTTTCTACACTTAGTGTAGCACCAGCAAAACAATGGAACGGACCTATTTGGTGAAATACACAATTAAATAATGGAGGGATGATTATTATGACAATAAGCTTCAAAACAACGCCTCGGATAAACGCCGGAGAAAAGGCAGAGGCGAGGACACAGTTTCTGAGAACCTGAAAAGAGTCATCATTTCGCTCATGGCATGGCCGCTCAGTGCGCACTTTCATCGCCTGGGGGAGCCACAGGAACACGAATATGATTGAACTTTGCGAGTAATTAAAATTACTTCATGTACGAAATTGGAGATCTTTCTATTGATCCTACATCGAATACAGACCAGAACGGTAGACAGACTTTTTCATTATGTACTACGGACTTGGATTTTACGCAACTTGAAAAGGAAAATGACTAATGTTGATGGTATGGGGCTTGACCTGTATGATGAAAGTCCAGCTTCGATGTCTTTGCATTCAGTCAAAATCCCTTTGGCTGTCTTTACCGCCGATTCAGCCAGACCGTTTGAACGAGGGTAATGTGGGCTGCCTTGTGACGAGCTCGACTCCCCAAGAAGTTAGAAATTCGTGGCTTCTAAACTGTGGTCCGGTGTCCGATCTTATTTGGTGAGGAATGCCGAACTGAGCGAACAATTTTTTCAGGTGATTGATTACTGACGCTGATGTTGAAGATCTCATCAAAGTGATGTCGATGTATCTCGAGTAATAATCTTGAGTAACGAGGTATTCTTTTCCACCTAACCAAAAAGAAAATCACAGCCAAGGACCGACCACGACAGAGAAGGGAATTCCGAAGGGATTAGAGGTTCTGTTGGTACAGTTTTCGTTTTCAAACATGTCTCACAGTTTCACACCATTGCGCCAACGTCCACTGATATATTTGGCCACCAAACAGTTGCATTTGCTAACGATCTTCATTTGCTGACCCCCAGGTGACCATCATGTAGTTTTCCTATTATTTTTTGACGTAGAGTTTTAGGTATCGCGATTCGATTCCCTCGAGTCAGCAGGCCGTCTTTAAAAAAAAGATCTTCACGGAATTAGTAAAGTAGGTATGTTTGATTTATCATTAACTGTCCATCCATGTGTTACGAAATTGATGATGGACTGCAGAACAGTGTCTTTTCTAGTCTCATGTTTTATATTCGAGAGTAATACGTCTGAAATCGGTATGTTTTGTCGGATTAATTCGACGTACATGAGGAGATCTCCGGAAAGATCGTTTTCGTCGTCGTCTACCTGTAGGTTTTCTGTGCGCGAGAGTGCGTCAGGTCAGGAACATATAGTAATTTCTCCGGCAAATGAGTTATCTTGAAGTCGTACGCCTGTAAAAGCAGTCGAAGTCGTTGAAGGCGGGGTGATAGATCATAGATAGGTTTCCGACCTAGGACAGACGCGAGGGGCTTGTGATCCGTTATCACCGAAAACTGTCTGCCTATGAGGTAAAGACTTAGTCGCTTACAGGCCCAGGTTACAGCTAATGCCTCTTTCTCAATCTGGGAGTAATTTACCTCCGTTTGAGATAAGGCTCGTGAGATGTACATGACTGGTTTAAAGTTTTGATTCACTTTCATTTGCTCGAGTACAGCACCTAAGGCGAATATAGAAGTTTCTGTACAAATCCTCTCATAATTGGGATCGTGCAACTGCAGCAAGGGCGCGTCGGTGACAAGATTTTTCATTTTTTGGAATGCCTGCTCTTGAAAGTAGCTCCATCGAAGTTCATTATTTTTCATCAGTAGATCCAGTAGAGGTTTGGATATTTCTGCGCTGTTTTTTTTTTTTTTTAATTTTGTTTTTTTATTACAAATTTCGTCAAATAATTGTACATCCCGAGGAATCGTCTTACTTCACTAATGTTTTTAGGAGAATCATTTTTTTGGATTGCAGCTGTCTTATTAGGATCAGGTCTCATGCCTTTTTCGTTAATTTAGATGACCTAAAAAGGAGACCTCTCTTTCACAAAAGACGCACTTATCGATATTTAGTGTCACGTTGTGGTTTTGGAAGCGTTGTAGAACTTCATTAAGTGCTTCGTCGTGTTCCTCATTGTTTTTACCCCATACAATCACGTCGTCCATAAGATTAGCGCAGTTTTTCACGCCATCAAGAATGTCGATTATACGCCTTTGATAATGTTCTGGCGCCGAGCTGATACCAAAAGGTAAACGATTAAAAACGTAGCGCCCGAATGGCGTGATGAATGTTGTTTAGTGTTTGGTATCATCTGATAATGGAATCTGCCAAAACCCAGCTCTCGCATCTAATTTTTAAAAAATTCTGGCTTCTCCTATTTTCGCCAATGTTTCTTCTGTGGAGGGCAGAATGAGTCTTTCTCGAATGACGTGTTCATTTAAATTTGTATAATCTACGCATATCCTGACCGTATTGTTTTGCTTTGGAACAACGACCATCGGTGAACACCACTCCGTTCCCTCTGTTGTACGAGAAATAATGCCTTGTCGTGTCATATTTTCAATCTCTTCTTTGACCTGAGTGAATAAAGGAAGAGGAATGCGACGTGGCGTCGTGACGGCGTAGGGTGCTGCGTCTGCTTTAATTCGGATCGAGTATGGGTCTCCCTTTATAATTTTTGGTATTTCAGAAAACAGGGATTTGAATTTGTTTTTCACGTCTTTACCAAATTCGAAAAGAGAATTGATCTGAGTCAAAACGCGAAGGACGTCGAGATTGCGAATCGCGGGTATCCCTAAAAGAGGCTTCTTTAACCCTTCGATGACAAATATTTCTTTGTGTGATGATAGCTTGTTCAGTTTTAGGGTCACGGAAAAGGTACCCGCGCAATTTAGTTTTTGATTACCGGCATGTTCGATTCTACCGTTGTATTTTTTCAAATGTATGCCTGTTTCTAATGAATTGAACATTTTTTTTGGAATACAGGTTACGTCAGCTGCCATGTCAACTCGAAATGTTATATGAGAATTGTTAACATAAATGCCAATTTCAAATTCGTTAGCTTCCTCTTCCAAAGAATTGAGCGCTATGCGTTCGAGGGAAGCGATAACTATTCCCGGATCGCTTTCGTCACCATTGTCAGAAGAAGCATCAGTAATCAGTTTCACGTTTTTCTTTTTTCTACAGACTGATGAAAAGTGACCCTTTTTGCAGCGAAAATGGCATATTGATTTGAGAGCTTTACAGTCGTCGCGCTTATGGAAACTTTTACCGCAGAACCAGCATGACTTTTTTGTACAGCCGGGCGTAAAGACTCGAAATTCGACCGCTGGGAGAGTCTTGAGCGGGCGACATGAGGTTCATTCCGCCCGCCGGGCGTAAAGAAAAATATCAGCCCGGTACGTCTTCTTTTAGGTCTTTTGTTGTTTTTTTAAAAATAGTTTTTCCTAATTTTGTTTTTAAATTTTACATTAGCCATAAAAACACAAAAATAAGCACTAAATTACGCTGAGAGGCGATTAAAGTTCTCTCTGTATCAGCTACGTCATCCTTCCATTCGCTGGCTAAAGTGTGTGTTCACTTCAGTTTATTAAGCAAACCATATGATATGCGTCTGTGGAGTCCGTGCAACCTATCAAAGTGCTTCATTTTTCGAAGGAATTAATTTTTCTTTGCTTAGTACACTCCACAGATGCATAGCACAAAGCTTCTGAACAGGGCTTTAAAGACTGGTTTTTATGATTATTATTGTAATGATTAAGGACTTCGGCGGTACAAAAAATAGCGTACCTACAACACTCGGGCGGTATTCCTCAATACGATCTCGGGCGACAACTGCCCTCGGCTTCACCTCGGGCACTTCCCGTCGCCCTCGACCGTAATGAGCATCATACCGCCCTTGGATCGTAATATACTATTTCAAGGTACTCGAGTCCTCTTGTTTTGTTATTTTGCATTTACATGCCCTATTACTCTGAATGCCAGCAACCTCCAAGCCGTTGTCTTTGAGAGGATGTTCTGTGTTTTTTAAGAGCGACTGCTGGTGTTTTTATTTCTTCGGACTGACGAATTCTATTGATTGCCTCCTCTAAAGTCAAATCTGGGTCGTTTTGAAGGGATTCTGACAGATTGTTATCGCGAATACCGATAACTAGCCTGTCTCGAAGCAACTCATCGCAAAGGGGGCCGAAGTTACACGTCCGAATTAAATCGTGGAGAGCTAGAATATAGTTCTTAACTGGCTCCCCAATCATCTGATCTCTTTTATTGAATCTCGCGCGCTCAAAAATAACGTTACGTCTTTTTAGAAAATAATTATATAGAAATTTTTGACAACAGCTGAGTAAGATTTCCCCTCACGGCTTGATAAATTGAAAGAATCAAGAATAATTTCGGCTTTATCGCCCATGTAGTAGACCAGAGCACTGACCTGTGTCTCTTCCGTCGAGAATCCAGTCCTGATGCAAGCCGATAACGTTCAAAACGTTTGAACCACGCCGCGCCGTCCAGTCATTACTTTTAAAAGAAAAAAAGTGGACAGCTAAACGAGTTCATTTGTTGGTGTTGGTCTGTCGAATGAGGACTTATCGTTCCTTTTTTGTTCATTATTCACACCTTGGCACCATGTAGTGTTACTGCCTTAAAATTATCTCTAAATAATTTACAACCGCATTCAAATAGGAAAAACACTTCAAGTACTTTGATTCGAATAATGTTTATACAAAGTTTCTCCCGTTGCTATGGGAGCCATAGGACTGGATGATGCTACAATAACGTCCTTAACCGCATTGACACCTCTTTTGCTGTGACCCTGTGACATAAATTACATGTCCTTTATACAGGCTTATAGCACACAGTTGACAATTCCAGTACACCCCTGGGCTGGAAATCTCTAGGAGGCCCCTTAGACTCTAAATAAACGAGGAATGTACTTTAGTAGCAATCCAATATGCTATACCTATGCCACCAAGTCGCTCCCTACCGCTCCAAATACGATGCCTACTCTCGCCAATGTCAAGTCCAATGTGATATCTATACCTACAACAACAAACTTGAACAAAGTAATGAATGATAGAATGGTTGATATTGTTTTTTTTTTAGGCTTAGAAGCGCAATAGAGCCACGCTGCTGCCCATTATCCAAACAGAAAGCATGATTTTGTCTGACATAAAGAGGAGAACATGCAGCACTCTGAGCAGCCACAGGTACATCCACAAAACCGGGAACCACTCCGAATATTTTATAGCCCCGACGACGGGAGCTCAAACGCAAAAGTTTGTGCGTTTCGGCATAAAATCACACAATATTGGCCGCCTTACGTCTTCTGGAGCGTAAATTGAAGGAGAAATGGTGGAGAACAAATTGTAAAAATTATAATTTTGTTTAAATTACAGGTACCACACCGACAGTTATTATTCGAGTAGGTAATATCGCACCATCGACGCGTCAGTTATAGGTAGCATACTACCACTGGAGAGGTTCAGCGGTCAGTAAGTAGCATGTTAGACCGCTTCCGGTACTTTTTACATACAGCGTTAAATTAGGTTTTTTTCTCAATTTTAGCAACAAAACCGCGTTTTGGTGTTTTCTCTCGAAATTATTTGTAGCGATTTTTTCTCAAATTCATCCGCGAATTAACACGTTTCCTCAATTTTATTAGCTGCGAATTACAGCACTATTCTTCACTTCTAGCCTCAAATAAGCGTTTTTCTCAATTTTAGCTGCGAGTCGAGACTTTTTCCAAACTCTAAGCAATGTATTAGCCTTTTTTCTTAATGTAAGCTACGAAGTTGCCTCAAGAGCCCGCGAATTAGCGTTTTCTCAATTTGCGAATGAGAGCTATTTCTCATTTTGATTAATTATTCATTCTGTCTCCAATGTTTTCGGTCAGGAACACATTTTTACCACCCACCCTCAAACTTTTATTGTGTACGTTTTAACACGTCTAAATTCGATTTCTGGAATGTCCGTCCGCCGCTTGCCGTACGCTGTCTGGGCCATATCTTGCCCTATACGATTGCTCGAAAAAAAAAAAAAAAAAAAAAACTCGTTCTTCCGCACATAGACTTCATTTGGGATCTAGTTGGTCCTAACATCTGTGATCAGCTTGACCAACTAACTCCCTGGGTATTTATGGGTCAAAATATGGTCCAAAATGGGGGTTTTCTATGGGTGAGGAGTCCATTTTAATGTATTTTCAAGCGGGATCTTTCTATACTCATGCTAAGTCGCTCCTCGAAATTTCTTCGGCTCCAACCTTCCTCGCAATCTGTAGAATCACATGTTATTTTATAATTTTTCCAGTTTGTGAGGGAGCTAATGCGGGGGGGGGGGGATAATGCGAGGAACGACTTGGCATACGGGCCTTAGTATTTTAATCAACGAATTAGGGTGCGTTTATCAATGCACTTATTCTTCAGATAAAGCTTGGATAAGTCTGGTTGCTATGGGCCTTTTTGCAAACAATAATGTAAAGTTATTCGAGAGATTGCTATTCCATGAGATATCCAGTGACTGATAAACCCACCCTTAGTAATTTTTCTCAATTTTAGCCGCGAATTAGCGTTTTCCTCTTGTTTAAACGCGAATCTGCCTTTTTTTCTATGTTACCGCGAATTAGCACTTTTCTCAATTTTAGTCCCGAAAGAGCGCTTTTTCTCTATTTCAGGTGGGAATTAGCGCTGTTTATTAATTTTCAAACATCAAACCAGAGACTTTTCGCAATTTTACAAGCAAAGAATACAATTCAAAAATTATGAAGCCAAATAGACTCAAACAACAAAAAAGGAAAAAAAATGAAACGTGAAAAAAATGTATCACGACCCATAATATGTGCGACCATCAGGGCGAGACCAATAGTGCATTTTTTTTTTAATGAAATGCACTGAAAAGGATGGCTCAAATCTCAGGAAACCACAGGGACCCTCTCGTTGACTACTACAGCGAGTAATCTGTTATTGTAGATAATTGTGTGATAATGGTACATAAAATGTTTCGTGATTTGGCTAAAAATTTGTGGTCAATTTATATTTTCATTTTCACGATTTAGGAGTTTTGTTTGTTTTTTTTTTTCTTTCTTTTTTTCTGCGGGTGGTCCGTTTGGACCACATCGAAAAAAAAGATGATTTTGCTCGATTTTTACAAACAAATTTTGTAGTAAGTTTTATTGGATAGTACACACATTATTGCTCCAAACGCTCGTTTCACATTTAGTGTAATGAACTCCAAAACTGAGGCTTGATGCGGTAACAAAATAAAAGGGTAGCCCGTTTTTGGACGCTCGATTTTCGAAACGAAATGCCCCTTCCCATGTTTCCTTGGTCCGTATTTGCTTGAGATGCTTCTGGATAATTAATTACCACCCTCATCTAGTAGTGACAAATATTTAACAGTCCTATGTTTTCCATTGAAATTACAATCATTTTTAAGCATAGTTCTTTCCAAAGTTGTATTGACATCTTTCATAAATACAGCAGCTCTCTTGCCGAGCTAAGATGAACCAACAAACTGCTGGGGTAACATCTGACCGGTGCCACTTGCTTTGTTGTGGAAGCAAGAATCTGAGCAGTTCAGATTTATCCCCCCCCCCTTAAAAATAAAATTTTGCGAATCAATTATGCCTACATGTGCAAAAATGCAATTCTTGAGGCAAAAATTCCAAATCCTTCACTAAATTTACCGCCTTTTCATGAAATTCTCTTGTTTCTGGGTTAATATTCCTGGGTAATTTGAGTCCTAAAGACACAGTTTTACTAGATAAATGACGAGTTATAAGCTACATCGGCTACATCAGCCATAAAATGACGTATTCACACTATTCAGAGCAGAAACTTAGTGTGAAAGAGCAAGAGTATGCCGTGAGCAGTAGCGTACCGAGGGAGGTGGGAGGCAGGCCCATCTATCAGAGAGGGCCCCAAAAAGCTTAAATATGCAAATATGATGATTTTTAGGTTCATGTTCTTAGATTTAGGTACGTGAAAAGGAGTTTAGTTAAGTAATTAAAGATTATTTGAGTACAAACATTCAAATTTTATTAATGGCCGACTAGTTTCGGAGTAGACTGCACTCCATTTTCGAGGCCGAAACAAATCTCTAAAAGGAGTTTAGTTATACGATTGAACAGTGACTTGGCTCCCTTCGACGATTTTCAGCCCATCCGACTTGGAGACTAGAACGTTACTGGTGATCAGCAAACAGTGTGGCTAAATATTCGATCGAGCCCACGAAATCGCCATTCTGACGGCTAAAATTGAGAAAATGTGTGCCTTTTGGAAACAACTTCGCGGCTTAAATAGAGACAATACGCTGATTCCTAAGTTTCTTTAGTTCCTCAAGCAGATAAAATTGAGAAGTCGCTCTAATCCGTTGGGGCGAGTAGGCGGCAAAAAATTTGGAAAAAGTGTTAATATTCGTGGCTAAAACTGCAAAAAAGCGCTCATTCCTAGTTTCTCGATGTAACTTTCGGACCATAACTTATAAAAAAAAAAAAAAACCGCTGATTCTCGGTGTATGGTGGCAATTTCAATTTTTTCTAAAATGTAACCAAAAACCGCTAATGTGCTGTTTTTAAGCCAAGCCCGCGGCTAAAATCGAGAAAAATTGCCTAATCCGTCGAGGAAATTGAGTAAAAACGCTAATTCGCGAATAGCCTGTAGGAAAAACATTGATTTGCGGATAAAAATGAAAAAAATCACTTATTCGCGGATAAAATTGAGAAAACGCCAATCCGTATCTTCTAAAGGATATTTCGAGCCTAAAACTAAGAAAAAGTGCTAATCCATAACTACATTTAAATGAAATGGCCAATGTGGGGCTAAAATGTAAAACAAAAGCCTTACTCACGGATAATACTGAAAAAATCACTAATTAGCGCGGCTAAAATGAAGGAAAACTCCAAATTTCAGCTCAAATTGAGAAAATCCGGGCTAATTCAATTTGAGCAAAACGCCAATTTGTAGCAAAAATGGATAAAAATCGCCGATTCATGGAGTAAGGCCCGCTTTATCAATCCTTGATTAAAGAGCTGACTAAAAAATTTATTGTTTCATGATCAAATATTTCCTCATGGTTCGCAGATGATTTGTCTAAATCAGTTCTTTAGATTTCTTAATCGACAGTTGAAAAAGCGGGCCTAAAAATGTTAAATTTACGTTCAAATTCAGAAAAGTGGTAATTCCCAGCTGAAAATTGAGAAAAAGCGCTAATTCGCGGATAAAATGGACAAAAATCCCAATAAATGTTCAAAATTGAAAATACGCCGATTCTCGGCTTCTGAATGAAACTTATTTGTGGCTAAAAGTGAGAAAACGAGGGGGGTTAGCCTTTCAAAGCCCAAATTTCGTGGATTTGGATTCCAAAGAACCAAATTTCTCGGGTTTTAATCACTGAAAAAGACCAAACAGGAGGACGAAACAGTTAATTCCAGATCCACGTTCCTCTTCTTTATGGTCTTGGCTGGAATTGTCTTGGCTAGATGGCTAGAATTGACAGTTTCACCCCTTTAAGCCCAATTTTAAAGATTTGGCCCTTGCAAAATCAATTTCGAAGGATTGATTCCCTCACAATCCAAATTTGCGGGGTTGACTCCTTAAAGTCATATTTCACGGGGTTCAAGATAGCAATTTCACACGTTTGTGACCTTCAGAGGAGCAATTTCGCGGATTCGGCACTAAGGGAACCCAGCTCTGGCTGCAGATGTGGCTGGTGAACCCGATTCATGTTGTGGAAGGTGCGAACGATAATTTTGAGGAGGCAAATTCAACACGAAGCCATTTTTTTCTCGATTCCTGAAACATCGGCTTGGGGGAGCATTCGCTGACCCTGAACCCCACTTCCGCCGCCGCTGTGAGAATCAGAATCAGAATCAGAAAGAAAATTATTGAAGTAAACCCAATTGAAAATTGAAGGATACCCCAAAAGGTCGTTTCACTTAGTCGCCACATGAGCGCTGCTGTATTTATGAAAGATGCCAATAGAACCCAAGTTCTTCCACTCATCACGATCACTATGGTAACGGTGGTCACTTATGAAATTTGAAATTTTGATCTGTACGAATTTTGATCTATACGACTTTGGTTCTTGCGAAGTGGTAGATATTAATCAAATATTCTTGAAACAAAACACTGAAGTTTTATTAACAATTTCTACAACTAAGATATTAAATTGTTAAATTTACAACAATAATAACTTTAAAATGGACTAGCAACAGTAGAAGGTTTAATAAAATAAGTACATAAAATAATAAAATTTAAATATAAATCAAATTAGTAACTGCGATCATAATTCTCGTTGCTGCTTGCATAATAGGGCGAATGATAATGGTGTTTGCTTGAGGTTGGTTCAAAATGTCTGTATTCTGACTTTTTAGAATACACTGGAACGGGTTTGTAACTGTGTATTACGAAACTTTGAAAAGATGTAGCCTTTTCGCCGTGATCGTTGGTTCCGCCGTGAACTGAGGCCTCGGTGTCAGTTTGACTGGTCGAAGAAGAACCATATCCTGTGCTTCCAAATCCACCTTGGCCGAATGAAGGCCGATGAGAAGATTGAAAAGAGCCGGTGTTCCCGGAATTACTGTGTCCCGATGTATATCCGTGAGTATATTCTTTGGAACCGTGGCCGTGTGTGCTGTGGCTGATGGAAGAGTGTCCAAGCCCTGAGGGTGCAGTATGATGAGTTGAAGATGGAGTGTGCGAACTTGATGATGATCCTCCGCTTGCACTGGCTCCGTATGATGTACTTAAAGCGGAATGTTGTTGTTTGTATCCTGAGAACCCGTGGTGTTTAGGCGAATGATGGTGACCGCGCCCATGGTTGAGAACGGATGATTTGGATCCGTGCGTTGGGGAATCATATGATGGCTGAGAGGAAGATACTGCGGATGGTGAGAAATGGTGTGACCCTTGGAAACCGCTTTCTTGGCCGAAGGAACTGTGACCTCCAAGATGATCTAAACTCTGTGTAGAGTCATATGCTGGTGAACTGAGGATGGGAGCTGGGCTTGAGATGAGCCCATGGCCTGACGGTGGCACGCCTTGATTGATGGACTTCACGGGCTGCGAAACTGGTGGTTTGGCATCGTGTTTTATAACCCCACTAAATCCCGAGGGTGCTTGAAAGCCGTGATATTGTTTAATGTCACCATTGAATGTCGACAATTGGCTTGGTGGCGAATTGAGATGTTTGTTGAAGCTGTTTGCTATGTGGTTCGGCCCAAAATTTGTTAAGGGTACAGTTTTTTGTATAGGATAATTCTGCAAAACGGGTGTCAACTCAAACGGAGCATCATGAACTGGAACGAGTGTTTTGTGCGAGAAGGAAGGTGCAAATGTCAGTGGAGCCGTTTCAAATCCGTGCCATCCTTGATCCAGGGCAACACCTTTGGCCGCCACTGGTGTTAATAGAACAGCGTGAGGAACCGCCTGAAGGTTAAAGTCATGAAGAGGAGCAGTTGCAATTCCCTGTAGAGGAGGAGTGGCTGATTTTCCGATACCGACTGACGTAAGGGCTGGTCCTTGAGTATCAGCTCGCGCAATGGCAATGAACGGTGTAGGGTGGGCGTCGAAAAATGTGTGATAGGATCCTACGTCTGAGAAACCAAGCTGACGTTTAACGTCCGCTGTTGAGGCCAGACAAAATGTCAGAGCCAAAATCCCCTGGGAACAAAAACACAAATTACAACTTCGGTAGGAGCATACATTTTTAAGTTAAATCATGACGGCGACAGCTGGATATCCCCTTCTTGGGACAGATGAGTGAAAAATTAAAAATGAAAATGGCGATTATGGAGGAAAATATCCTTGTATGCATATTTAAAGCAATGTAAAATTGAAGAAATCACTTCACAATATCACTTTTCACACAGCCCGTAACTGAAAATTGAATTTAACACTGGCTCCATCCAAAAGCCGAAGTCACGTCTTCCATACACAGAAGCACTTTTTCCCCACATCCATCAGCGCGTGCTTTACACTTATTCTTGGGGGAAATTGCTTGCTTTCTTTTTTTACCTGTAAAAGTACTAAGTTCATGTTGATGGATACAGTGAATATTAGGCACTGATGTTCCTTCTGAGAGTGAAAGAAGCTATATATAGGGGAAGTGGTGGTGGCGCAGTTTAACTCGCGCAACACAACAAAGCGCAACAATTTACACACTATTGTCCGAAAAATCCCCTTCAGTTTCCTTTTCGATGAATAGGGGAGCTTTTTCCACTTTCCCGCTTCAGAAGGGTGAGGGTGCTGAAGAACGGTGTTGGACGAGGAGTTGTAGCCAAACTCCTTTTTTCCCTCTCTCTCTCTTTTTTTTCTTCGCATTTTATTCATGAAACATTTCCGAAAGGTTGGGAACCTTTTGAACTGGAAGAATCTCCTTTTTTAATCAACATTCGAAGTATTTCAGGGAAGTTGTTTCAAGGAAGTGAAATTGACGGATTAACATCTTTCAGAAGAGAGGACCTCTTTAATGAGACTGTTTCGTGTACGCTGTATAAAAATCAATTTTCCCTTGAAGAACCCTGGGTATTTCCTTTTATCGAATTTCATATTCTTTTTTTCTGCCGAAAAAAAATAATACGTTTTTTTCACATCGTGTATTCTTCAAAAACCCTTTAATTTCTGTACCAATTTCGTTAAGGATTTAAGCGTGAAATGGACCCGGCGTCAGACATGAGCCTTCGCGAAATCCTAGTAAAATTACTACAACTGCACTACTTATTGTGATTGATTCGAATACGTGCATTGACAGCCCATTGTTCCCGTTCGGTTATTTCAAGTAGGTCTGACGAATTAAAGCGAACGGTTCATTTAAGATCCGGTAGCTCACTATGTCTATCTCTTCAATGCTGAGCTCCGCTGATTTTTTGATTTTGTTTTTTCTTTGGCATTGTTATTATTGAGCAATAGAACGAGAGAGAAAAAACGTCAATGACTCAAATTGAAGTTCACTTTTTATCAACTTGCGCCACGGCGATGAGTTCATAGGGCCCCAGTGATCTGAAGCCACAATCCAAGGCTAGAAAATGCCTGGCTTTGATGCCCGGAATATTCCCGTAAAATCGCTTCAACCTCCCTCTTCTCCTCCACCTACAACGCTCCCCATTGACAATAAATCGTTTTGCTCACCCTTTGCCCTCGCGGTACGAAGGCGAGAGTGTCGTAACTGTGATCGACGTTTGCCCCCATCGTCTCGAACACTAAGTTTTTTTTCTTGTTTTTTTCTTTCTTTCTTTCTTTCCACACACTGTTTTCCCTGGATTTTTCTTTATCCCAGCCTAAGTAAGCCTATAGGTGTTGACGTTGTCACATGAGTGCTTCATTCAAACCTATACTCAATCTACTTATCTATAGCGAGCAGCCCAGAATTGAGAAGAACATTGATATACATTTTCGAATTTACAATCACATTACCTGCCGAGCCCCTTGAACACGCTTAGACGGACATTCTTGACTCTGGCCGAGTTAACTAAATGCGAGGTTTAGGATTTTTTGGATTAATCCCTCTAATTTAAACGCGATCTTCCTTCATTTCAACGATGAGAAAGCAAGCGAAGGTTCACAAGTAGCTAACTACAACATTCCCCTCGCACCATCCACCCCCACTTATTTAATAGGAATTTATTTAAATAGCATCAGACGAGTTTGCAAACTTCCATTGACGTCCTTTAGTTCAAGTCTCTAGCACAGTCTAGCATATCGCGGTAGCGGACCGCTCCGGGCCTCCGATTTTTAGGTTGTTAAGATGTGTAAAAATCGCTAACTCGCTTCTAAAATTAAGGAAAAACGCTGATTCGTGGTTGAAAGTGGGAAAAAGCGCTTATTCTCGGCTAAAATTTCCATAAAAACTCTGATTCGCTCGGATATGGCCCTTCAGAGAAACGGATTTTGTGGGATTTGGCTCTTAAAACCCCATTTTTACGGGTTTGGCTCCAGAAGAGATGTGATTTGCGGGTGTAACTCCCTGAAAATAAATTTCGAGGCTTTGCGCGCTTACAAAACCATTATTTGGGGTTTGCGGATTTGGCTCCTTAAAGAGCTGAATTTTGTGGGGTTTGCTCCCTAAAAACAATTTTTGCGGGGTTGGCACGTTGACAGGCCAATTATCGTGGGTTTCGCGTCTCAAATACCAAAATGCCGTGGTTGTGGCTCCCTAACAAGTATTTATAAGGCTAATTTTCACAGTGAAAGAGCTGAATTCTGGATCTTTGGCTCTTCAAAATGACAAATTTCGTGTGGGTGAATCCGTAAAATCAATTTCGCGTCTTTGCGCGCTTTCAAAACCATTTTCGGGGTTTGACTCCTTGAAGTGCCGAATTTCGTGGGTTAGGCCCTACAGAAAAACGAATTTTTGCTAGTGTGACAATGTTGCAGAAACCTTTTTACGGCCTTTGGCACCTTTTTGTTTGTTTCCGCGGGATTGCGGCTTTCCAAAAAGACAAAGTTCGTGGTTGTGGCTCCCTAAAATCAAGTTTCAAGACATTGCCACCCAACAAGACTATATCTTATGTTTGTGGACTTGGTTCCACACCAACATTTTTTTTGTCATAGCAATATATTAATTGTTTCGATCATATGGATGAAATCTACATATTAATTGCTACAAAAAACACATATTGCTTTGTTGGAGGAAAAAAGCAAAATTTCGCTGATGTGACCCCGTTGTAGTTGATGCTATTTTCGTGGTGTTGCCACCTCACAAAACTGCAATGATTATTCCGTTTTGCTCCTTAAACATCCAAATTATGCGTGGTCGTGGTAGGCTCTTCAGTCTTCATTGCCAAATTTCATGGTCGTGGCTCTCTGAAAATCCTGTCGACGGAACGCCGACGGAAAAAATCGTGTTCGAGGGTTGCTAAAGGCCCGTTTACAAGCTCTATGTTTGCAACCAAGCAAATGTATACCCTCGAAAAATGAAGCATTTTGATAGGTTGCATAGACAACACACAACGAAAAAATAGAGCTTGTGAACGGGCAATGAACACATGAACAATTTTCACGGGCTACAGGCCCCGTAAATTACGTTTTTACCGTTTGGCTATTCAAAATCCAATTTTCCCAGACGTGGCTCCCTAAAAACATTTGCATTTGCAAACGGTACGGTTTCGATGTGGCGTACTGGTTTTGGCTGCCGCTTCAAAACCACGTATACTTTCACACATGTGTGGTATTACGCGGCTCAATGAGAATGCGGTGTCTCGCGTTACTCACGCGGATTGTAGGCGTGGGCGTCAGCCTACGATCTTGCTTTCCTAAATAAGTCGTCGAAAGAGTATGGATTTTCAAGGTAAAAGTTTATGTGCGTTTTACAGTTATTTTAGGGATGAAATATGAAAAAGGAAGATCGTACGGTTGTGTGGAATTTCCTGAAGATTTAAATGAGCCCTTGAAGTCCAGGATTGGTGCAGAAATACGGCGGTAATTTCCGTAACGCGGAGTAGGCGAGGTAAGATTGGAGGGGGGTCGAGGAAACACATGCGCAACTCCCCCTTAAAAACCAAGATTGGTGCAGAAATAACGCGAGAAATTGTATGCCGAATAGTAGACGAGAATGATTGGAGGGGGGTCGAGGAATCACCCGTGTAACTCCCCTTAATTCTCACCAGTTTGGCTATTTTGAGGGCATGATATAGTGATTTAGCCATTTTAGGTCCACATCAAAGAATAAAGTGGTTCTAAGTGAGCGTTTCTTGTAAGTCGTTGGTTACGGAAAATTTGTGCATTCCACGGTGGACCAGCGAGGGCCGCTTGCGTCGAGGCGTTTCCTTGTACATCACGGCTGATAACCTGGAGGCCGCTGTCCATGGAAGCCTAGACATGCGTTCCGTCAGGGGCCTCTCAAAATGGCCAAACATGAGCGTATTGAGCAATTTTTCAAGGGTTTTCAATTTGCTTCGTACGCGTGGCTTATGAGTACCTCAGAAAAACTATACTGAATTGAAAAATGCAGGTGGTTTTGGCCAAAATGCCCGTCAGGGTACGTCAGAGCCCCTCATAGTGGCGAGAAACCCCGAGATTCGTTGTTTCGTCCAATTTTTTAATTTTTGCCATTTTCGCCAAAAACGCCCATGCCATTCATTAATTGAACATTTGTTAATCAAATCCACTAACTCTACTACTCAAATCCATGGACTTTCTGGACCAGGGCACTAGTGTAAAGTGTAGTAAAGAAACACACTTTGTGTTATTCATAATACGAGAGAGAGTGTTTAATTCATTTTGAGAAAGAAGAGTGCTCTTGGTCCTCGACACTGTCCTCTTTTTACCTTTTTAGAAAATAAAAGGAGAGTGAAAGAGAGAACTTTTGAGCTTTTGAAGATATTGACGATCGCCTCTTTAACGCCGCATCAACACAAAGGCTATGTCCAATTACACCTGCCCTATCTTTTCCGTGCCTGGCTTCCGCGTTAGAGATGAATCCTCTCCTCGTACACAGTTTTAAGTTTCGTAATTTGAGGTTTTTTGTTGTTGTGGTCCTATAGAGATGCATGCTCTTTCTGGAAACAATTCGTACGGCTCACGGACATGGTATAATTTTTGGGGTGAACTGATGTCGACTTTGTAAATCGGATCATTTTTATTATTGTTCTAGGCTCATAACGAGAAAAAAAGAAAATAAGAAAGTGTCGCCGCTGTCTGCAAAACGCCCCAGTGCAAAGTCTGATATACTATGTGACTAAGGTTATTTTCTTTCATTCGGGGCTTCTGAAATATGAACTTTCGATTGTAAAATCATCGAAGCATTGATATAAAAGAACATAACTTCATGTTCTGAAAATATTTCACCCTAAACATGCATTTTCGGAGGAATTGAGGCCCGGAAGTGTCATTGCCGCGAATATTCGGTCTTAGAACTTCCAATATCCTGGGTGTTTACGCCAGTGCGATCACCAATTAAAAACAATCCACCCCTCCTCCCTTTACTATTTATACGTAGCCCTTTGGCCCAGGAAAAGGCTGTGATTAGTTGCCATTTATCTCAATTTGAGCTGGGAATGAGCGTTTTTCTCAATTTCAGCAGTCAATTAGCGCTTTTTCTCTCATTTATCCGCAAATTACGAGTGATTTTCACAATTTTAGTCACGATTGGCGATAGCTCATAACCTTAAGAATTCCCATGAAATTGCAAGTTTTCTTCAGTGCAGACAATTTCCTTCTGAAAATGACAATTTCTTCGTGAGACAGACAAGTACTTTCATAGAATGGACAATTTCACCGTAATACTTCCCTTGGTGAGAGGCGTTTCACATTAATGTTGCCCAATTGACGTGGCCTTAAAATTGGCGATTCACGTGAGTACTTTCCGAATTCTGCGTTTTGTCTACACAGTGGGGTATTCTGTGAATGCGATAATTCACGTAAATACGGTGTAGAATGTGCAGTTTTGCACGGACTTTGATCAGAATGAGGCCTTAAATATTGGCCTGGATGTGAAGTTTTGCTCTAAAAAGGAGAATTTTTCATAGATGTCGCCTCATTGTTGCGTTTCACTTGAATTATTTCCTATTTATGGACGATTTCCTCAAAGTAACAACACAAATTTTTATGACAATTTGTTATGAAATTGATAATTTATTTATAGCTATGTCTTCACGGTGCACGGTGTGTTGAATGTTGAATGTGAGGAACACGCTATTGCATGCCTCAAAAGCTGGAAGGATATCAGAAATTGTGTGCATAGCTTAGACGCATGCGTTGTTGAAAGTTTAAGCGAAAGTTGAAAAGGCTTGTTGAATCGAAAAAGGAAGACGAAAGCGCACAAGTGGAGACATACATAGCTTATGAAATTGACAATTCCTCATTCAATTTGTGAGTTGCACGTGAGTGTTTCCCCCAATGTTGCGTTTCGCCCACAAAATGGGACATTTCATGCAAATTGACTTTGGCGTGATATTTCGCGCAAAAATTTCTCTGATTTTGCTCACTAAAAAAGCAAATTCGGGAATTTTCGTTGCCTGCAAACCAATTTCGCTGGGTGGCCCAGTTATCAGAGACCGATATTTGAATTGGGCCACCATGGTTTACTGGCGACAAAAATCCCCGGAAACGGTTGTTCAGAAAGCAAACTCCAATAAATTTATTTTACCGTGATCCAGATTCGGGGAAATGTTTTTCTTTTGCGAGAAAAATCCACGAAATTTGGCATTTTAGAGAGCGAAATCGAGAAATTAATTCCTTGATGAGTCATACCTGCGGAAGTGGTTTTACAGTGCGAAAAAGACAGCAAATTCGGTCCCAGAGTTGAGCTGCCTCGCGAGAATTGGTCTGTCAGTGACAACTAAATACAGTGGAAATCGTTTATAACGGACTTCAAGGGACCGGGAACTTTTGTCTGTTATAAACTATTTCCATTATAACCGGTGTATCGCATATAGCAGACAGTCTGCTATAAACGATACCACATCGCTTGCAGCAGACAGTCTGTTACTGGTGACATCACCCACAAAGCTTGTTTTTTTAATGGAAAAGAAAGAAAGAACGGTGTAGAAAATGCATGGTTGTTTTATTTACAAATTGGGTCGAGTCATTCTGCGCTCTATGTACATAGGTAATGTTATTAATTAGCCAAAAACTCGGTGATTAGTTTCTGCTTCTTCGTTTCGACGACCTCCCTTTGAAACTGTCTCTCAACAGAGGTGAAGAGAGAATTCAAGGCAGTGGTCGAAGTCGTTGTATCCTGTGTCATGACATATGCGCGAAGGATCTGGCAGGCGTGATATGCTTGTGATGCAGTTGGGGGTTCACCAAAAACGTCTTCTTCCTCGTCATCATTGCCCCCACTCGTTATATATTTTTATTTTTTAGTGAACTCGAAACGTGAAAATATCCGCAAAATCTGGTTTTAAAGAGCGAAATCTGAAGAATTTGTTTTTCAGTGAGCCACATCCAGAAATTTTTTTATGTTTTTAGTCAAGATATAAATAAGGAAATGTTCTATCTAGGGCAGTGGTTTTCAACCTTTTCACGGTCACGCCCCCCTTGGAACATGAAAATTTGTTGTGCCCCCCCCCCCCCAATTGCTTTGTATTGTTTTTTGTTTTTTTAAACAGACATTTTAATGACCCGAAACCAGGAAAAGCTTGGATTTTGGTCAAACCACGAAGGGACGCACCCATTTTTGGCCACTTGCACATTTTTCAGAACGTATAAGGGCAGTGGTCACTAATCGATAACTCGTAAGTGCAACGAAGAGCCTCCACGCCCGAGGGTCACGGTTGACCACGCTTGGAGTCGAGAAAATTGACCAAAATAGCGAGGCCAAACACTCATTGATGACCACTTTTAAGGGCAATGACAGCCCCCAGATCGGGACCTAACTACCAGGACCGTGGATTCGAGCCCAGGGCGACGAAAATCAATGAGGCCCTTTCACCTGGGTGAGTAATAGATCCAGTGTCACCCTCGCTTCTTTCTCGAAAGGCTTACATAAAACCACAGTAAAGCTCCAAGCGCAGCCAAACCACAAAAAAGGCCCCAACACAGTACAATGACTCCATAAGGCCCAACCAAAGCCATGGTTCAACCTCAGCGAAGCTGTAATTACAGTAGAACCTCCAACGACAGCAACGTATCAAGCACAATGAAGGCCCAGCCACAGCCAAGGTCCAACTACAGCAAAGGTCCAAACACTGCAAAAGTCCAACCACAGCAAAGGTCCAACCACTGCAAAGGTCTAAACTTAGCTAAGCTCCAAACCACAGTAGAAGCTCCAAACTCAATGAAGATCCAACAACTGCAAAAGTTCAACCACAGCAAATGTCCAACCACTGCAAAGGTCCAACACAGCAAAGGTCAAACCACTGCAAAGGGCCAACCACAGCAAAGGTCCAACACAGCTAAGGTTGGACCTTTGCTTAGGTCAAACCCTGCAAAGGTCTAACCTTAGCTAATAATAAGCTCCAAACCGCAGTACAAGCTCCAAACACAAAGAAGATCCGACCACCGCAAATCTCTAACCACAGTTGAGCTCCCAGTAAAACTTTCCCTTTGTTTCTTTCTTTTCTTGATTTTTGAAATCCGAGCCCCCAAGGAAAACCGGGCCGGGGGATATGGGGCCCAGTGCTTCCCGTCCCCCATCTCGACAGGCCTGCCGACTGCATTTCTCAACTATTGAGTATGGGCTGAGAGACTCAGGGGCGGCGTATAGAAACAAAAAAAGTGACGTTCCTGAAGTTTCCTACATTCGTATGGTTGGTCTCAACCTTAAGGTCATTGGGACAAGTTCACGCCCCCCCCCCCTGGAAATTGCTTGCGCCGCCTTAGGGGGGCGCGTCCCCCAGGTTGAGAATCACTGATCTAGGGAGTGAACTCTGAAAAATTGGTGTTTTAGTGTCAACCCAGCTGAAATGCAATTGTAGTGCGTGAAATATGCGAAAACTGCCCCTAAATTTGGGCACATCGTGAAATTTGTTTGATGGCAACAAAAATCCGGAAATTGATTTTTTCGTGAGCTCAACAGGTAAACATTTCTTGTTGTTGAGAACAATCCGCAAATTTGGTTTTTAGGGAGCGAAAATGGTTTTTTAGAGTATGAAAACCACGAAAGTGACTTTGGAGTAAGGCCACCCCGCTTGGTATTCAGCACACAAGAAACACGACACTGGAATTTAAGTGGGCGAAGTCGGGAAAATGTGTTTATTGCTAACCAGACCTGGGAACATTTTCGCTATACAAATTGTGGCGATTCTGATGAATTTTAACTTATTCGTGGCATCTGAGAGTGATCCGCTTTCCCATGGGGGACTTAGTGCATTAGGTCTGTGCTTCAAAGTCAAGGGGAGGGCAACTGACGACCCCTGCCAACAGTGCGAACCACAAAAAAAGGTCCAACTACAGCGAAGCTCTAACCACATAAGGCTCCAACCTTAACAATATTTTGGGGTTTCTACACGCGGGGAATCCGATAATTAACACGAATTTTCGATAACAAGATTCAATGAAACAGCTTTCACTGTGTTGCCACCGTTTTCAACCCAGAACGCATGAAATTTCCCGTGGACAGTCCCAATGCACATGGACCTCGCTGGACCGGCCGCTTTGGGGTCTTGCTAAGAATGATTTAGAAAAAATGCCGCGTGTGGGATCCATGGACGCTGTTTAAGACACCGTGACAATCACACTTTTGGGTTGTGTTGTTGTTTTTTAAAGAGCGCTCGAACTAGTGGGCACTAGTGGGAGCGGGTGACGGTGAATATTCAAAGATTCAAAGCGGTTTTGGCAGTCAGTTGAGTTGGTGTGTCATGTTGGTGAGATATTCCTCTACCACCCCAATTCACTCCTCCCAGCACCACCTATAAAATAGGCGGCGCACGCGCTGTGAGGTCCATTTTGCCACTTCTGCCGAATTGGCCCCTATACTCCCGTAAAACGTATTCACGTTAAAAAAGGGTTCATTAGATCTACGGTGGAATCCCTCCTAAGATAAAATCCTAGATCCACCACTGCTAGCAGAGAATATACTTTTTTAAAAAACTTGGATAAAAAATTGCATCGTGTGTTCCGGGCTTGAGAGATGACACCAGGGCAATTTCTGAAAATTGACTTACTGACAAAAACAAAAATCTCATTTTCGTTGGAACCAGTTTTCAGGTTTTGCTCATTTAGCCCAATAATCTGTTCAAGTCTATTACGTAATAAATTTTAGATGGGGGCGAGGAATATACTTGCGGTTTTACAATTTCAATTCGAGTTCTTTTTGACCGTTTTTGACATAGGTAATTATTTTATGTTGTCAGACTTGTCCACATTCCCTGCGCCTTTTAAGGCCCGTTCGCAAGCTCTATGTTTTCGTTGTGTGGTGTCTATGCAGCCTATCAAAATGCTTCATTTTTCGAGGGAATAAAATTTGTTCGGTTGCATAGACTCCACACAACGCAAACATACAGCTTGTGAACGGGCCTTTAGACCTTAGGCACTAATATGTAGCGACATAGCGTATGTAAAATAATTATTAAATTGAAATTTTCAATAGTAATAATGTGCCAAGTTTTAGTTATAAAAAAGACATGTCTCTAACCCGCAGATGGGGAAAGCTTTTATGGCTTCTGTTATTCTGGTATATCTCCTCTTGAATGATATTTATGTGTAAACGGAATTCGATGGAATAGTCGTGTTATTTCGCAAGTATTGAAACTTACGGTTCCCATGCCTTGGGCAAGTGCCTCTTTATATTCTCCGGCCCCAGCTGTAGAAACCAAATATGAAAACGTTACTTTTCCGTTTATTCGTTACACTCCCCTCTTCCATTACCTTTATTTGCAATAAATGTACTCCTCCGTTTGTTGCGCGTGCAGGGAAAGGCTTACATGGAGACTAACTTTATATTGACTTGCTCGATGAACTTTGAAAAAAAAACAGACGATACGTCGGAACCAGTTTTTAATATTTTCCTATCTTTTACCACTCAAATTATTCGATTTTTTTAGTTTAGCCTAGATTCTGATTCAATTAGAAGACGAGAAAAATGTTAAAAATTAGTCAATGGGCCGTATTCAAAAGTCATCTCTAAATTTTAGGCCTCCTTAAAGCGCTTCGATGGGGAAGGAACATTTTAATAGTCTGTATGATTTCTAAACAACTTGAAAGGCATTCTTTACTTCTCATATCTTTACTTAAACAGGTGTAGGAACAAGCTTATTGAGGCGAAGTTAAGTAACTTTTGCTCCGATAACTCACATCCTATAAGAATACGGCAGGGTCCTTCTTTCTTTCATTCTTTCAATGATATTATTTCCCAGTGAGTGATACAATATCACATAATAAAGAGATATTTTCATTGTTAATGGTGCGGACGATACGGTACTCGAAGAAAGGAAGATTTTTCCACCTGATTTTTAACTCCATACTACATAATTATGTTTTAGGAAGGAAAATTTAACCTCAATGATAGTTGTATGCGATATCCTTTCACGCAAAAAAGGACCATAACGCGGTGATATGTATCGGATAGTAGCTTTTAAAGGCATTAAAAACTCGCAACGAGATGTTTGTCAACCATTTATACGGAGGAGGGACAGCATGCATGATTGTATATGTATAGTTATATGCTTCTGTTTTAGGAGAAATGTTATTATTTTAAGTATATACAAACACTTTTCAGTCTGAACGAGAACGAGGTCCCTTTCATCTGTAGAAATAAGAATAGGGAGACACATAGGTGGCGTACGGAGCAACGGCGTAAGGGGCGGCTGCGTAAGGGGCGGCTGCATAGTAGCGTGAAACAAATCCAGGTGTTCCTACGACTCTTGAAGCGGACGCCACGACCGGGCTGGGAGCGGCCACATAGCTAGCCGCTACGTAAGGCGAGGCGGCGGCCACATATGATCCAGACGTGGAGTAGTAAGAGGCGTAGGGCGCCGCGTAGTAGGCAGACAGAGGGGCAGCGATTAAACTTCTCTTATCGCGTCCCTGAGCAGTCATGGTCGCGGCGAAGAGAAGAGAAATAGCTAACTAAAATCATAATTCAAGTGTTAATCACAAATAACTTGGACTTTGTACATTTTCAACAAGCGCTTTTTTAAACTCACATAAAATTTCATTTTGAACTGATCACTCTTCAGATGTGAACACACTGTCTAACTGCCACTGCCCAGTCCGAAGTAAACTAATTTATACTCGCCAAAGAATTGAGGTTCGGGTGTTTGAATTAAACATTCAGCGTACAACACACCAAACTCTTTAACGTCCTTGCATTTTAGACGGCCGAGAGAAGCTCATCACCGGGGCTGTTTGAGCAATTCATAACACTGAAAAGTTGCGACAATATCTTTTTTCTCGACTCGAGTCACCACTCTTGTAGTCTATTTTTTCAAACTTGCTTAATTATTTCGTCTTTGTTCAACGATTGCAAGGTAATTTAAACGTGACTGAGGTCTGAGTTTTGTTACAATTAAATGAGGACTCCCCGCATTCGGTCAAGCTATTTTTCCTACGTACCTACCTAATTATTATTCTTGTCCAAAACAAAGCGTATGAATTAGTGATCCCTGTTTTCTGACCATGACAAATATTTAATTGACTAATAGCTGCGTTATAACAAATCGTCCTCACAATGAAATCTTCGTCTTCCTGAGGCGTCTTGAGATGCTTTTGAAAATGCTTAAAAACCAATCATTGACAAATATGGCTGTTAGCAAACTGCGACCCAGTGCCCTCGGAACCAGTACAAAGTGCGACCCTGACGTTTTACGTGCATTGATCGAAGTGCGACCCGCCTAAGATAAACGAATGAACCTTATCCTTCCGTCTAAGATAAGGAACTGTTTCTGTATGTAACTTTTCACTCAGTTTGCCAACGTTTGTCAACGCGTCAACAATGAACTCCCCTGGCCCATCTTGCTCAACATCTGTCAGCGATCGAGGTAACGAGTTGTTTGTCCTGGACGGATTCAAATACCGATTTCATAAAAGTTTGGCAAATAATGTTCAACGCTGGTTATGTACCAAAAAATCGTGTAAGGCTTCTTTCAAACTTGACCCGTCCAACTCAATCTTCGACAGAAATGACGACCACAATCACGTTGCAGATTCCCCGAAAAAATTGAATCGTCATGAACTGGGTGGGTCGCAGTAAGCACCAGGAAAGGAAGGGTGCAGGGTCGCACTTTGCAGAAGGGCTATCAATTTGTAGGGTCGCACTTTGTAGAAGGGACAATAATTTGAGGGGTCGCACTTTGCATAAATGGGTCGCAGTTTGACAACCCCGACAAATATTCATCAGAGCATAGTTGTGGAATAACTTGGAGTGTTATACAATCGAGCCCAAGTAGAACAATGCCCCGAAAGGGTGCCTTGTAAGCAGGGCCGTTTTTAGGGGGTAGGCAGGGTAGGCGACCGCCCAGGGGCCCCGACCAACGGGGGCCCCCGGCTTGGAATAAAAATTATTACAAAATAATCGTTCAGGAGTTACAAATTAAGCTTAATTTTTATAATTTTGAGGCACTTCTGTTGAAACGATTAAAAATCGTGTTATAAAATGCCCAAGCCCAGAAAATAATGATTTTTAATGGAGAGAAAATCCTGGAAATTTGGGTTTTACAGAGCTAAAAATCCGAATAATTTTGTTTTTGAAGAATTCAGCCCCACGAAATTGGATTTTCCAACCATGAAAATCCGCGAAGTTGGCTTTGAAGGCACCTTATCCACAAAAAGTGGCCTTGAAAAATCCAAACATGTCAAAGTGAAATTAGCGTATTTGAGCCAAACACCCGAAATGTCCATTTTAAATAGCCAAATCCAAGAAATTTGGTTGCTTAAGTGGACCAAACCGAGAAGTCTGCCCAAATGACGCTTTAAAGGGGCAAATCTTGGAAATTCGATTTTTAAAGATCCCACGAAATTGCGTTTTCGAATGAGGGACGCCTCGCGCAATTGTCTTTTAAAGAATACATAATTACGAAATTGGCTTGTAGGTTAAGCCAAACCCTCGAAATTGACATTTGAAAGAGCCGAACCCACGGAACTTGTTATTCAATTGAGACGGACCCCCCCCCCCCCATTTCTATTTTCAGGGCCGTCTTTACTAAATTTGAGGCCCCGGGCCCGGGGTAAAATTGGGTCGCCTCAGTAAGCTGCGGGGGGGGGGGGGGGGCAAACTTTCATTCCCGCGACGGGTTCACATGGCTTCAAATTAGTTTTCAAAAGTACTTTGTGTAAAAAGCACAGTGGTGTAGTACAGTGGTACAGGTATTTTTAGCCATTACTTCTCATTTTTGAGAAATATCGGTATAAAATTCCATCACTATTGTTTGGCCACATCTTTTTTCACTTTTAAACGTCAACCATGAGCGTGGACATGGACGGTGGGCAGTTGCCCTCCCACTAAAACCACTTCTCGGATTTCTGTCGCTAAAAACCCATTTTCTGTACTAAACCAATTTCGCGGTTGTTTTGTTTATGAAAAAAATAATTTCGCGGCTGTTTGTTTGTGGTAAACTATTTTTTCTGGGTTAGCTAATTTAAAACCCAATTTTGGGTATTTTTCTTACAAAAAAAAAAAAAAAAAAAAAATCACATGTCTGGCTCACTAAAAAAAAAAATTATCTCGGATTTTCACACGCAATAACCCCAAAACTTGGCGAAATTGTATGAATTTCGCGCGGATATAACTATTCAAAACCACAATTGCGTGGTTTTAGCACACTATTAAAAATATCTACACGATTCTGCATCATTGAAAAGCAAATCTCGTGGGATTTGCTCGCTATAGAACCAATTTTGGGGGCCCTAGATTCCTAAAACGCTAATTTTGCGGCGGTCTTTTCGAGAAAATCAGAAGGATCCGGGCCCCCATTGACGCGGTTTCAACTTCGGCCCCAGGAACGACGTGTCTCAATGGAGGCCCCTCTTATTACTGTAGCGTGCTTGAAGTCTGCCTCTGCAGTTCGACAATTTTCCACTTTCGATTAAATTGATCGTGTCCCGGCCAAGTTTGTAAACATTCCCCGTCCAAGTCCTTCGTTTCAGCCGCTTATTTGGGACACTTTTGACGGCTACAGAGCCGAACAGACAGGTAATTTCATTGGCCGGACTAGCAAAATATCCTTTCCATAAAAGTGCAAAATAGGTACTGTTCGGTTTAATCTGCTATTGATCGCAAAAAAATCCCGCAGTTTCATGGCTGAATTGCCATTTTTGAACATCATTAATTTTATTGACAAATAGTCTGTTTTAGGGGGATTTTTGGATCTTTTTGTACGTTGTAACTGTTTTGGGGTTGTAGAATTTTCATAATGAAGACAAAGAAGTGAAAAATCTTCTCCCACTTGTTTTATTTGTACTATCGTGACCGCGGTTTCGGCAATGCCATTATTTTCAAACGAGTCAACGAATAAAACACTTGTTGATACTTGTGTTGATACTTTTAGGGCACGAATCTATTTTTAGGGCGGTTAAGAGTCAATTTTTGCAATTTTTCGGGGGCGAACTGAAGGCGGGAGTCATCTGTATAGGCATTTTTAGGGTGCGAATCGTCAGTTTTTAGCCATTTTTAGAGTGCGTGGAGCCAATTTAGCTGTTTTTTGGATGCTAAGTATCCAGAAAGTCAAAAGGCCACTTTTCGTGCGCGAATGGTCGATTTAGCCATTTTTAGGGCGCGAATGATGTACTTTTCAGGTATTTTTATGGCTCCCTAATCGTACGTCTAGCAATTTATAAGGCACGAGAAGTCAGTTTGGCTACAATTGAGCGACACTCGCCAGTTTTGCTATTTTTAGGTCGTAAATAGTAAGTTTAGTCATTTTTAAGGCGCGAAAATCTTCTTTTTTTGGTGCGACTGTATTCAGATTATCCGGTTTTTTGTGGTATACCTAGTTTAGCTTTTTGAAGGATGTGAGTGGCTGTCAAGCCAGTTTTTTGTAGAGCAAAGCATGCAATTTCTGAAACCCCTGCCTTTTAAGCAAAACCTGAATCCGCGTCTCCACCGGCTGCTATATAGGGGCCCCCCGATAGTTCTCGCCTAGGGGCCCAGCGAGGGCTAGAAACGGCCCTGCTTGTAAGTTATAGGTACTTTTTATAGGCAGTACCTTTCCGTCGTTCGTTACGTTTAGTGCACCTTTTTTTGGTGTCCAAAAGGCACCACGAGTTATTCAATTCCAGGCTATAAGGCATATCTCCTTTTGTGCACTCCTGCTATAGCCCTTGCGTATAGTCTACTCGACTATCGACTTTAATGAGAGTTTGGATTAGTGATTACTGATTTACTGATTATACAAGACGCTACTTCTGACTGATCTAGAAGTGAAAGGGGAGGGGACACTCTTTCATATAAACAGATCAAACCCTTTTAGTTCTTGATGTATTTAATAATTTTGGCTATGTAATTTCAGGTAGTTAGGTAGGAACAAGTGGAGGGAGTAAATGGCATTTTTGTAAATCCCGCCGCCATTACACAATGCCAGGCCTCCAAACAAATTTATTGCGCAACAATTATTCTGTGTGTATGGACCCCCTTTAATAAAAAAAAACATGTCATATGCCCACCTACGTAGGGCCCACCCCCCTTGGGGGGGGGGGCCTGATTAGGGTTCACTGTGCCTGGGATCAATTCGAGATTCATCAGAGTTTGGTCCAATTGTGAGAGAACTGACGCACTCCTTTTGGATATTCATTATTCGATTATTCACCCCACTATGCATAATGGACGAACCATTATCATCCGTCCGGCAAATGTCTTTCTAAGGCAATAAATGGTCCTATAATCAATTAATAGTTCTATGAGGGTTGAAAAAAAAATCGTCCTGGTAATATTGTTTTATTTATTATAAATTATCATTCTTGAACGTGAAGAGAGGGATGAATGAAATATAAATGAGTTTAAACTAACCACGGGAATAAATTGATGAAAAATGATAAATTACTTTAAATTTCACCAAAAATGGTGACCAAACGAGATCGGATGGCTGTAAGAAAGGGCGGGAGCGTGATAAACTGGAGCGGCTGGAAGGACAGCGGCTTTAGCGATGATGGGCGCGTGGGCGATGATGGGTGCGTGGGCGATGAGCGGGGAGGCATGAATGGCTGTCACCGCTGGGGCGGCGTGAATGGCGAGTGGAGCCGGTGCGATTATTGGAGCGTGACCGATACCGATGAGCCCACGTTTGGCGACAATTTTTTCCTCGGCCACAGGCAAGGCGGTGGCGCAGGCGAAAAGGGCGACGGTGCAAATCTGAAAATATAGTAATGCGTTTTATTATTGCTTTTCTCCGTAGTAAATTTCAATGCTTACGAATAATTTCATGGCTGGTAAGTAGAGTAAATTTTCCTCTTGGAACTCCTTGTTAATTGCAAGTAAGAAAGAATTAAATGACATTAAAAATAATCCTCTGTGCAGTTTATATAGGAACTCACGAGGAGACTTCTTAACTTGAAGAACAGAAGGGGACAAAGTTGCGCAATGCATGAAAGAGTTATAGTTTACCTTCTTGGTACTGTACTAGTAGGACTTGAAGGAGTGGCTTCACGAAATGTACAAAAGTGCATAGTCTCCATCTCCATTCAACAATAACGCCGAACACCCAACTGGAAATTGCAAAACAATACATATAGTTCACTTCCTTAACTATTTATTTTTATAAACGGAAGCCAATAATTTCGTTTTAATAATAATGTCGCTTGATGCGTAATTTGTATTCATTCCAAACCATGTTCAAGTTATTTCAGAACTGGCACTGACGTTGTTAAGGCACTATAAAACACGAGTACTGCAACACGCAAATCAGCGCCATACTTGGTTCCTCATATGATTATAATTATCCCCTGATCTCATTGACAAGTAGGATATTTTTATTTATTTCAACCGCGTTCCGCGTTTGTTTGCTGTTACGTTGACAATTTTTTCATTCATGATATTGTGTTTACCCTAACGACTGAGGGACCAAATATGGCGCCGAAATCCGTGTTGCAGTACCTGTGTTTTAAAGGTTCTCTAACGTTGTGATTCGGAAGTGTAATAAAAAAATAACATGGAGTTAACAAGTCCCTAACATTATCGTACAACGTTTTCAAGCATGGTGCAACGAATGTCACATGGCACATACGGTTTAGAATGGAATTCCTGCCTAAATTTTTTTTTTTTTTTTTTTTTCAGTGTCTGGAATCCTACTCCCTGTCATCTTTTTTGTGGAAACCATTATTTTTCTTCGGGAGTAAAGTAGTAATAAGTTGACCTTGTGGCCCTTTGCGGAATATCGAGAAATTGTTCGATCAGCAGTTGTTTTGTACTCTAATCTCGCGTGAAATGTGTTCCTCGGCTTGCGTCGTTCACGCTGTTTGAGGCGTCTGCGGTCGTAGAAACACAATAGAGAGCCTAACATTTTATGGTGGGTATACTGCCTTGCATCGCTCATCGCTCGAATGACCGCGCCGTACTTACAAGTTAGCACGCCTTCCCCTCCTTCCTACAATAATACTTCTCCGCGATTTTCCAATTTTTCTCACTTATTTACCGGATGAAATGACTCTACTATACATTTTCATCGGCTTAACTTCACAGCGCAGCCTTCTCTTATGTTTCGTAAAAGAGGAATGCATTTTTTTTTTTCATGTTCAGTTCACGCCCCGGTTCGTTCTTGCTCCACTAAAATTAATAGTAAAACATTTGATTTCCCTAACTTAGCTTTAAATCTCTTCAGCTATGTACTCTACGGGTGCATGAACTATGAGAAAGTTCATGTGATTAAGCGGGAGGGGGCGAATCGAAGAAGTCGCGTTTGTTTTTTGATAATAAACGACTGCGGGGGATGTTTTCCTCAATCGTATTGTAAATGAAAAAAGAAAGAAAATTAGTTTGATAAATGATGCATTTTTTTTTCATCCTCTTTTCCATTTTCTTTTTTTTTTCAAAAAATATCCCAAGCCCTAATCGCACTAGGTGATTTGTCATCCAAAAGTTTTTAATTTTATTAACTAAATAAAAGTTATTAATTAAGTTTGTTGTTGTTATTTTCAAATTAGTAATTAAGTTTCATTACAATGACAGATAGTTTGTCTCTGATGTATAGTATCTTTTACTCTCAAGAAAACAACGTACTAGACGCACTGATACGTCAAGTAGACATTCTCATCGAAGATTCCAGTAGATAGTCCGTTGGCCGCAGAAGTGACCCCCAGTGGGAGTATGCATTTGCATCGTGCATTCGAGTGAAAGGAACTCGCCGAGTGCTTAGCCCTTGAATTGTTTTCAATTTCCTTGTTTTCTGATGCGCAATCCCTGTGAGTTGCAACATTTGTCTATACCATTTTCTACTCAAGTAAAAACTGTTGGTTAAACAGTGGTTGGTACCCTATCTCGTTCAGATTTTCCTTCTTCGATTTTCTAGGTGATCGTTAGTCGTTTCTGTTCTCATGATTTGCCCTGATGCCAACGACAGCTGGATAAATTACTTAAAAAGAAAAGTTAGGATTTCAAAAGACATGTCATTCACTCAACCGAATCCCCATTCTTCTATTCTCGAACGAGAAATTCTTTCCAATTCTCGAGCTATTCAATTAAAAAATCATAAAAGAGTTTTCTTCATTTTTTTCTCACCTCCCCCCACCCATATTGACATTATCTCCTTGTCCAACAAAAGAATTATAATGCACGATCTTACAAGGGCTTTCTCGACCCGGTATAAGTGTTCAACGTCGCGCGTAGGGAGCTCACGTCTTTCATCTCATTCCGGGTACATGATGAAAAAAAAGTTATTTTAATGCCGAAATGGTGAATGGATCAGGAAAAGTTGTAAATTATCGGCCTCCTGCCAATCCCGGATTCCCATTATGTATCAGCAGACAGACTGTCGGTTGCACACAAAAAATAAAAGCTTTCATTCCTACAAACGTTTGGAAACAATAATTTCCCTGCCCTACACAAACGAGTGAATAAGAGTACCAACATCGAAAAAGGTTAAAATTCCATAAACACTGAGAATGACATGAAGCTAGATTCCAATGTCGCTTGACACAAATTCCCTTTGTCTAGTTAAGGTATCGCGTTTGAAGCTTCGCGCTCCACATTTAACCATTAAAATGCCCCATCCGTGATCCGTCTCCCCCGCTGTAACATATCACAGTTGGATTAAACTTTTTTTTTAATTATTTCACTTTCTGCTCCCTTAATAGTAACAGCTATGCCTTGCACGAACCACTGACATTTTGTGGCGTGCTTGGAAGAGTAAAAATCAACTTGATTTGTTCGTGGAATATTGTGAAATATCTGTTAGAATCTTATCATCTAATTTCCAGTTATTCTTTCTCTTTCACTCACTCTGACCCTCTCTCCTCTCATACTTTTCTTCCCCAATCGTCCGTTCAATACGTAAAACAAAAAAAAATCGTTTTATAAACGCTCGAGCAATTCTACATTTTTTGCTCGGTGGGCTTACCCATCGTATATATACGCCAACCCCGCGCCAATTCACGTTTCAAGGCGCCTGAAGTCCAGCAATTTATTTGGTTCTCTCCCCGTGTCAAAAAGTAGGTCAAACTGTATACATTTCGTCCGCTATTATTACGTTAAGAATAAAAACATTTTCACGGTATGTATTCCCCAACAAAAGCCCGGCCACAATGCCCTCTCATTTTGTCTCTTTCAAATGAAGACAAATTTTGGCATTAGGCTTGGTCAAGGTGGGGTGTGTTTATGAATTTGTTCATACCAATCGAGGACCCATTTATTCGCTTTAAAAAATAAAATAAATAAAAGTGATGAAATCTAGAAAAATTACTCCTCACTCGAACGCGATGATGACACACCGAAGAATCGTTATTATGAACGGGACAAAAGTATTCTTTCTCTTACGAAAAACGTAGTTTTAATCCTTCGTGTTTTTAGATTAATGTGATCCCGAGCTCGACTTATAATAAAGGCGCTAATTTTGGGCATAGTAACACCATTGCCGCCCTTTTCGCCACTCTCAAAAAGTTAAATCCCTTTTAGTGCATTTCATATTTTATGTTCTTTTTTTCCTGGCAATGATTTGTTGCCGTTAACAATTTTTTAAAAGACAGCACTTAATTATAAAATCATTTATTTTATTACTTGTTATTATTTTTATTAATTATTAATTTAATTGTGGGGACTCATACCTTGTGCTTAATTTCATGGGAAAACTTGACAATTCATGAACAGATTACTGGATCCCTTACAGTCATGGTAATACAATGGACAATAATGGACATGGTTTTATGGTTCAAATGGAGTTTTAAATAAAACCGCAGGAGCTTCCGTCATGAGTGAACTGCGGACAAATTTTGCTGTCTGAACCTCGGTTCAGGAATACACCAGGTCGTAGTAATAACCCAGCCGGATTCACTGATTCAAAATCTCTTATTCAAAAATTATTTACAGTGCTTGACGTTTTTGTCGTTTTCGAACGGGATTTAAGTAGTTTTGAGTTATCGCGGATAATGATCGCTTTGTGAGAAGTATAATTTGGAGCTGCACAGATGGATCCGTATGCGTCGGATGCGTATTTTTCTTTCACGTGAGACCCGCATTACTCTATTGCTCTTTTTATCGTCCTTAAGTCCTTCCAAGTCACACTAATTTTATGACTCTAGTAAATCGGGTCAGCATAATATTCTGCATAGTTACAGAACGTCTCAGTCTTCCACTTCACGCACTCGAATTACGAGGTGCGTGACAACTTCTTTCTGCGCAAAGTGGTTTGAATAAATTAGCTATGCACTATACGCCCCTACCTTATAAAAATACTGTCGAGCGACAAGAATACCTTTGATACGGATGTGCGTTTTCAGATAGACAAAACCAAACTAACCGACGAGAAATGACGGTTAAAGCCTATCTTGGCACGCCCTCCAAATCGTTCACCTCTTATCAGGTCATTGCGTGTATAATTATTGCAATCGTTATAATGTGTGTGCGCGGGGGGGGAGGTATTGATTACTCGGGAAACATGCATCGGACTTCTACGCAATTGACATTGTACGCCATGAATTTAACAAAACAATGAAGGGTAAAATTGATTGAGAAGTGAAGATGGCCTCGTTGAATCGAATCTGGACCTGAAGCTTGATACCCAGAGAAGAAACGTATATGGCGTAACACCAAAGATTAATGTCGTCCATTTAAATCGTTTTATTTTAACTGTCTCATCAGACTTTAAATGGGTACAGTACCTTGATTGATATTTCGTAAATTGCGGAGGATGAGATAGACAGAGAGAGATAATGATTCATCCATTTAGCCCCATGACCTAGCCTGAGCCTAGCCTAGAGAGCCTAGATTGGAATACATCGTATATGGACCAAGAGTCGGGCCGCTCCCAATACTTGTATCCTGGAAAGGTTCAAGTATGAAAAATAAAGCTGGAAGGGTTTCTTGATTGAATGACTAATGCCGGTGACATAAAATAGCATTTTCCGTACCCACAAAAACGTGTCCCGGGATAGGTAATTTCCACATGCCCTTTCTTAATTAAATAATATGGGCCGTATTCAGAAACCAACCTTAACCTTTACGTCTCCTTTAAGCGCTTCAAAACAGATGACATATTTTTATAAACCATCACATTTTTCAACTCCTTTAGTTAAGGCTTTGTAAAGGTGGGTTTCTGAATACGGCCGTATGTTTATGGAGAGGACGGGTAGAAATATTAACTGCTCCTGTGCAGAATTTTTCCAACTGAAAAATGCTATAGTTGAAACCAACGATATATAAAAGAACTGGATTGCTCATCACTGCTGATAAAGACCAGCTGATAATAGCCATCAAATAAGCTCCCATAGTGGATGAGAGGGGTGGAGTTTCAAAATAAGTGCCATATTGCCATAACTATACAAGGAGCGGGTCAGGGGGAGAGGGTGATTGTTTACCAGGGGACGACCTGCCCCCTCCACGCCCCTCCAGTCATCTGTAAGCAATCCAGGTTTATATATCGTTGGTTGAAACAAACTCTTATGGAATTTTTTAACAAAATTTCCAGATGTAAAAGAACCTAATCATGTGTAAAACGAAAAATTGGTTTTATTGATTTTTAGGTTCCATTAAGGTACATCCACACTATGTTGAATCGGAATTGAATGGGGTTGATCAACTCAGTTGAACAAAAAGTTGAACGAGTGTAGGCAGACGAGTTGAACGAAAGATGAACAACTGCTGAAAAGTTGAAAGTAAAATTGAGTGAGAGTTGAAACCGATGTTGGACACCTTCTTTTCTGCACCCATTGTGTGGATGTGTTGAACAACTTTTTCAGCCAACTCGGCAATTTTTTGCACCCTACCCTGTGACGGAAATGTCTCATGTCGTTCAAAAAAAAAAATAAATCATTTATTTTGCTCTCTACCCCGCTCGTTAGAGGGAGTAGATTCCTCTATTTAGTGCAAAGATTTATAATTTAGTTTATTTCTTTTCGCTTCCTGTCGCTTCAAAATAAACCCCCCCTTCGCCCACCACAATCCGGCGTTATCTAATTTTTTCCCCTACGGTGAGAGAAACGATGAAAGGTATATTTTTTCTCTCCCTCTTTTGATTTGTATTGGAGTTAGTCTTGTCTCCTCTATGGGCTTGTGTGGTGGTGTCCCCACCTTCTAAAACTTTTCCGTTTGCCGTTGTCGTCTCGCAGATTTGAGTTTTCAAACTGCAAGTACGGAGATTTTCCGACAAGTTTACCGTTTACCGAATTGTGAAAACCTTGAAGTGACTCCTGCGATAAACGCATTCCATCAAGTTGCTCCCTAATTATTTGGGCCTCCGATTACCTCCCGAGTCTATTACAGCCCTGGTTGAGTAGAGGACGTCGACAATCCAGTGGCATTACGAATTAGAACGCCACCTTCATAGAAAATTTCGTCTACCCGGAGAACCGGTAAATTATTTTGTTTCATTGGTTAATTGCCTCCCCTCCCCTAGCCCAAAGGTCTACTAGATATTTTCGCATAGGGTTTTTGGGTGATACCGAGCTGATCTCGTCGCCATCGACCCTCTCGTCTTCGACCACGGTCCAATAATAACGAGTGACGGTCCCAGCGGAGTCGCAACGCGACCATCTCGTGGATTTGTCTTGGCCAGTAACGCTATACTCGGAGAAGTCATTTTTTTTGTCTTCGTTTTCATCTTCTCGTCTACCGTTAATCGCGTTGAACCTTGTCCTCTCATTGCACGAAAGTTGTTCCTTTCTTTTTGTCCCCCCCCCCCCATTTGCCTGATTCGGCCGGTGAAAGAATAACTTTTAATTTTTTTTCGATACGGTGGATAAGGAATTTCCCCCAGAAATACTTTTATTTATTTATTTTATTTTTTTTGTGAATCCATCCCCTCGACCACCCCCCTTGAATCTCGACATTTCTTTTTCGATTGAAACGGATAGGTACCTCGAGCGCGCTCGGCTCACCTATCCCAACTTCACTCCTCTTCCCCCCCCCCCCCAGGGTTCAGATTTTCCTTGCGCTTATTGATTTTCATTAGGCTTATTGAAGTATATCTTATCAGTTATTTTTTTCTTCCCTTTACTATTGTTTCCTCAGAATTTATTATTAACGTGGAAAAAAAAAGAGAATAGTTTTGTTTATCCCCGTGAGTAACTGGTTTATACCTAAATACATCCTGATTATTTTAGGGAGACATTTCTCTCAGTTGATATTATTTTGACTAACCCCTTTCCCGTAATTAAGGCCCAACCTGCGTTACGTCACAACCCCCTTTCTTTACATGCCAGCTGTGGTGCTACCCCGAAGAAATCGTGCCCGGGCTGGCACCATATTATGTAATCGTGTTTCACACCCTTTGAAAAAAAAAAAAAAAAAAAAAGAACATTGGACATTGAACCCATATCTCATTCAACTTCTCATTCAATTTTCAACTTTCAACATTCAACTTTCAACTCCATTCAACGTCCACCGCGGCTGCGAATGTAGCGGTCCTGATGAGTAGGGTAAGTTTTGAGGTGGGCCTGTTCCAGGAGCCGTATGTCCCAGTGAACAGGGTGTGTTATCTTAGAAATAAGGATTATAAGATTTTTTATACTGAGGGAGACCTGGCTCAGATAGCATGTGTGGCTAAGTTGTCGAATTTTAGTCCGATATAATTTAAACCCCTTCGGAACCAGGGATCTCATTGCTGTCAGTTTCAGGGCAACCCTGCGAAATCAAGAGGTCAAGGAGGTCGTTGTGGCGTCGTGGTACAGAGCGATGGAGTAGGATGGCGTACCAGCGGAGCTTGAGAATCTCTGCTCCCACTGCCGGACAACAGGGAAGCTGTTAGTGGTCGGAGCCGACGCAAATGCCCACCACCAAGCGTGGGGGTCGTCGAACGTAAACCGACCCGGGGAGCAGCTAATGGAGCATTTGGTAAGAATAGGTCTTTTTGTGGCGAAAAGGGGGGATGAGCCCACCTTTGTGGTTAGGAACAGGCAAGAGGTCATTGACGTGATTCTGAGCCTGGGGAGTATGGGTAGGCTAATTAGTAACTGGAGGGTGCAAGAGGGGGTGATAACGTCGGACCACCGACCTATTTTGTTCACAGTAGGAGCCGAAGGAGGCAAAGTGGAACCCGGACGAAACCCCAGACATACCGACTGGAATAGATTCGAGCGGAAGGTAGGAAGAATGGTGGAGACCGAGGGTTATCCATTGACGAAGAGGAAAGAGAGGTAAAAGAAATATTAACAGAAGCGTTTCAGGTGGGCTGCCCAGAGCGAAGGAGGAAGCCCAAAAAATCCCCTTATTGGTGGGACCTAGGGCTCCGCTTGCTCAAAAGGGCGACCAGAGCGGCCGCGGAAACCGCGAAGGCAACAGGGAACGACGAGGACTGGGAGGCCTACCACGCGGCTAGGAAAGCATACAAGGCTGGAATTCGCCGCGCCAAGAAAGATACATGGAAGACCTATTGCGAAGGAATTGAGGAAACAGGAGAGGCGGCGAGACTCGTTCGTATCGTACGGTCAGAACCAAATGGTAATGTAGGATCACTAACGCTTCCGGACGGCGGTTCGGTGATGGATGGATTAGGTATAGCGACACACTTGCTAAATACTCACTTTCCAGGGTGCAGGAGCGAGGAGGTCGTGCCACTTAGGGGTGGAACAGAGGACGAAGAGGAGTGCAATAGATGCGACGTGCTGATCTCAAGGGAGCGATTCAACTGGGCACTCAGCTCCATGGGACCCTACAAGGCAGCAGGATTGGACACCCATGCGCCATCCAGCATGCCGGAGGGAGGCTTCAGGAAAGAATAAGACGACTCTTCGTCAGGTGCCTGGCAGCCAGGAAAGTACCCACGGCCTAGAAACGGGTGAGAGTTGTTTTTATTCCTAAAGGTGGCGGGAAGCATGGCAAAGCAGAAGATTTTAAGCCTATTAGTGTAAGTAGTGTACTTTTAAGACTGATGGAAAGGATAATTGAGTTATACATGAGGGAATCATTGGCTACTAGGGGAGTGATTCACCAGAACCAGCATGCGTACACGACGGGTAAGTCGACCGACTCGGCCCTCCACGACGGGAGAAGGTGGAGGGGCCGGTGGCCCAGAAAGAGTACGCGTTGGCTCTTTTTTTGAATATTGAAGAGGCTTTTAATAGGGTACATAGGGAGTGTATTGTGGCAACTCTAGAGCGCTTTGGGGTGGAGCCGAGGCTGATTCAATGGATAGATTACTCGCTGAGTCATAGGTGGGTGGTCGCTAAGGTGGGCGGCGATAGGGAAGAAAAACGAGCCAGTAGGGGGGTGCCCCAGGGCTCCCCCCTTCTCTGGATACTTGTGGCGGATGACGGAGCTTAGGGTTAGGGGGAAAGACTTATCCACACTGTGTTCCCGGTGTGGGGATAGTCGAGGCATGGTGTAGGCCTAGGGGTCTCACAATAAACCCCAGTAAGATGAATATGGTGTTGTTCGTTCACAAGAGGGAAAGGGAGGGATGGCAATCAATCTACTTTCGGGGAGAGGTCATCGCTCTTTCGACGCAGGTTAAATATTTGGGAGTCATATTGGATGAGTGGAAGGAACACGTTTACAAGAGAGCTGTGGTAGACTTTCACCAATGTAGACAAATCGTGGGGAAGACCTGGGGCCTGAAACCACGGGTCATGAAGTGGATATTCACAGGAATCATCCGACCGCGCATCCTGCACGGGGCGGCCGCATGGTAGAGGAGGATAGAGAAGGGCTGGGGGGCGGATAGGCTCACAAAAATACAAAGGCTTGCTTGCCTGGCGATTTTGGGGCCATTCCGGACAACCTCTACGAGGGCCATGGAAAGATTACTAGGCCTGAAGCCCCTGCACATTGAAGTCAGGGGTCGGGCACTTGAAGTTGCTTACAGGTTGAGATGCCAGGGAGGCCTAAAGCGGGCCAGGCAGGGCCAATGGGATTGGGAAGGGGAACTAAATACAGTATCCCCGTCCTCGGCACTTAGGCAGGATTACGTGGTTAAAAGGAACGACTTCTCGACCAAAATCAAACAGAGAGTCATTGTGAGAGAGGAGGGTTGGGAATCCCGGCAAGGGGAGCTGGTGTGTTACACGGACGGTTCCAAGAAGGGCCGACCGGAGCTGGAATTTTCGAGCCGGAGCTGGGAGTGGAAATAAGTACCCCGCTAGGGGGACACACCACAGTTTTCCAGGCCGAGGTGGTAGCGATCGATGCTTGTATTCGGGAGCTACTGAAGCGGAAAGTGACAGGTAGGGCAATCGGTATCTACTCTGACAGCAGGGCGGCGCTGGGGGGCGGTCACCAAACCCGTGGTGGACTCAGCGGCCGTGGCGAGTTGCAGAGTAGGGATACGGGACCTCCAAGGCGAAGGGAACTCCCTAACGTTGGGATGGATCCCGGGTCATAGAGGATGGCAGGGAAATGAAAAAGCAGACGAGATGGCCAAGCGTGGCGCGGACGAGCCGGTAATAGGGCCTGAACCATCGGTGGGCATTGCCCGAAGGGTGGTCTTGAGGGAGATAAGGGCCTGGGCCAGTGACCAAGCTCTGAGGAAATGGCGGACTGAACCCGGGAGCCGGCAAGAAAACTGGGAATCAATGAGGAAGACAAGGAAGCTTCGGCACGGTTGCTGGGACTAACACGGGTAAAGCTTAGGCGGATAGTAGGGATGTATACAGGACATTACGCCCATAACAGGCATCTGTCAATCATGGGGGCAGTAGGGGAGCCCGACTGCGAAAGATGTGGGGAGGCTGAGGAAACCGCGGAGCACTTATTTTTACTTTAATTTAGTGTGGACGTCTTGTTGAATCGCCTAGAAAGTTGAATCGAACGAGTTGATCAACCCATTCAACTACGATTCAACATAGTGTGGATGGGCCTTTAGAATGTGGTTCAACTATATTAGGGAATGAGACTTGAAACAAATAATAACAATAAAGCACGGATCTCTCAATGCAATTTTTGAAGCAATATGGCGCGCAAGTTTTTTCACGAACATCCAATCACTACCAAGGAACATGATTATGTTTTTAGAAAACTTGCATGCAATATTGCTTTCAAAATTGAATAATGTGATCCGGGCATAAAATGGGATTTGGGGGCCGTTCATAGCCGTCACGCAAGACGAGTATTTGCTTGTACATCCTCAAATCGGTCGTTCTAATTAGAGAGTCGTCTGTTTTGAAGCGCTTAAAGGAGATGTAAAGGTTAAGGTTGGTTTCTCATACTCGCTACTTAACTTAAAATTCTCCTAAGTAAAAATCAAATCAGTTGTTGTTGGAATAAAATCATCTGTTTTGACGCCCACTTAGAGAAATTTAAGTTTGAGAAAATTGTCTATGGCCCGTATTCATAGACATTTCTTAAACTTAAATTTCCCTAAGTGGACGTCTAAACAGATGATTTTTTCCAACAACAACTGATTTGATTTTCACTTAGGAGAATTTTAACTTAAGTAGCGACTATGAATACGGGCCTTATTCCACATATGGAATCGCCAGTGGAATGGATATAACAGTGGGCAATCTCTCAATCAATTGAGATTCCTGTACTCTTCCGTCTTCCAGAGGGCCCTCTCAAAAAACTCATTGAACTTGGCAACATTGCCCCCCCCCCCCAGTAAACTCGCGTAAAATTCTTTCAGGACGTTCTTGCAGGTGCAGATTTGGAAGGACTGGCAGAGCAACACTGGGATGGGATCATGGCCCCCTCCTTGAGCCGACCCTGGATCCACGTGCCACGTCTGTCTCCCGTGATAATAAATGGGCACACTTCATAATTATGGTAAGCACCTAGGCAAATCATGCAGTTCACTGCTTCATTCAGTTCATGCAGTTTAATGGGTTGAAGATTGAAGTGAATGCAGAGGAGTATTAATTTCACTTTTGCGTCTGGAAAAGTAAATTAAAGAAAAACCGGCGAGACGCGGTAGTATTGCTGGTCAGAGTATAGCTCCACAATAGAATTACCGAAGGGGGGAGCGTTTCTCCGATTTTGAAGATTTTAAAAGAGAGGAGAGAAACACAGCTAATTCATACACAGTCATTTAAAAAACATCGCAGCAGCTGCTCTACGCTGGACACAAGAGTTTTGGAGCCTTGGTCTTTTTTTAAACAAATTACTCAGTGAACATAATTTGAGGAAAAGAAAATGTAACAAAAACAAGCCCAAACCCTAAAAATAAATTATTAATCAAGTAGGTATGGATTAAAAGTCAATAATATTAATAACGACGCTAATTATTATCGAATACATTTTTTTAAAAGCGACCATTCACGTCTGAAAATTAGAAAAAGCGCTCGTTCGCAGGTGAAATTTAGAAATAGCCGAAGACATTTTGCAGCAAATTGCAGTCAAAAATAGAGAAATAGCGCTCACTCGTGTCAAACAAATTTTTAAAAACACACCACTTCGTGGTTTCGCGATGCAACGACGTCCTGGCCAAAATTAAGAAAATGCACTAATTCTTGGCTCATAGAGCTCGTTTCACTGGAGAAAAAGCGCTCGTTCGCTGTAGAATTGAGAAAAAGCACTAACTTGCGGCTAAAATTGAGGAAAAACGCCAATTCGCGGGGCTAGAATTGGGAAATGATAAGTAACTTGCACATTTTTTGTAATATTTTTTTTCTCGAAAAATATTGAATACCAAAGATATTGGCGTAAAAATATCAGTAAAATTGACATTTAACAGTAAAATTGAATTTAAATGATTTTTAAAAGTGTGGATTCTCGAAGGATCCCCCAACCCCCCTCATCATGTGGCCATCTTGTATTTCTCGTGACGTCACAGTCTGCTAACTAAACTTCCGACTAAATCTTCCGAGCCTCTCTGCTTGTGCAGTTACAAGTGGTTCCATAACATGCATTTCGGAGCGGAATCCAAAGACGTCAAATTGGACAGATACAACACTATGCTTCACACCTATGCTTCTTAACACTAATGCTTAACACTATGCTTCTTTCCTTCTTTGGTTCTATCCTGGTTCTACCCACTACTTTGGTTCTATCCTTCTATTAGACATCAATATAAACAACTTACCAGGAGTCGAAGTAGTCGTGTTTTGGCATAAAGCAATATTGTATACTTCTTTTTCTTATCCATTGCCACCTAGGAGTAAAAATACTCACTCTAAATTGCAAATTAGACGACCCTTGTCTTAGGACTTTTCAAGGGATTACTCCCCCCTCACCGCACCACCATAGTCACCCTGCAGTGAATTCGAGGGAGTGGGGAGGCTGAAAATGAAGAATTAAAATTTATTGAAGCTAAATACTTACCAAGCGTAAGCCTCTCAGGCTAGCTCAGTGGCAGAGCGCCTGGCGCGAAACTAGGAGGTCGTGGGTTCGAATTCCACCCTGGGAGCAATTTTTTCTCGGAACTCAAAACAAGTAAAAAATGGTAAGTATTTAGCTTCAATAAAGTTTAATTCTTTATTTTCAGCCTCCCCACTCCCTCGAATTCACTGCAGGGTGACTAGGGTGGTGCGGTGAGGGGGGAGTAATCCCTTGAAAAGTCCTAAGAAAAGGGTCGTCTAATTTGCAATTAATTAATTGCTGGGACACATAAAGAAAAAAGAACAATTGTAAAACACGCTCTGACCCGATTCGTGCGTTTGAGTTCCGAGAGGGAGTTTCTCTCTGGTGGGGTTCGCTCTTAGCGTAAGCCTCTCAGGCTAGCCCAGTGGCAGAGCGCCTGGCGCGAAACTAGGAGGTCGTGGGTTCGAATCCCACCCTGGGAGCAATTTTTTCTCGGAACTCAAAACAAGTAAAAAATGTAGCTTCAATAAAGTTTTAATTCTTTATTTTCAGCCTCCCCACTCCCTCGAACTCACTGCAGGGTGACTAGAGTGGTGCGGTGAGGGGGGAGTAATCCCTTGAAAAGTCCTAAGACAAGGGTCGTCTAATTTGCAATTAATTAATTGCTGGGACACATAAAGAAAAAAGGACTCACTCTAAATACATGCTCAAATATTTTCACTAAAGAACGAAGACCAAAAAAAAAAAAAAAAAAAAAAAAAAGCACACAGTTGTCAGTACTCAATGGCAATCACAACTCAGCTTTACTTTTCAAGTTCAATGAGAGTACGAGCGGTCTAGAGTGAAACATGTGGAAAATAACTATTTACCTATCAGGATTCAAGAAAGAAATTCTAAAAATCTCACAGAACAGAAGGAAAACGGGTAAAACATCTCGACCAGACCAGAACTAGCGGAACGCATTGAAGGTATCACGGATCAAGGAAATAAAGCAAACGAAGTTCATTCTGAAAAACACCGTTAAAATAAGAATGGTATTGAAAATGAATGGAAATAGGCACCCTCAAGAAATTACAACAGGGAAATTGGAATACCTGCAAGAACGGGAATTAGAATGGGAAAAACAACATGAAAGAGTGAGACTAATTATTTGGAGAGAGTCAAAAGGAGGATGGGCTGGGTCAAGGGTTGGTAGGTTATTGACAGGTTGCCTTAGGCGCTGTTCAAACGAGGCGGTTTCACCGCGCGATTGGGCGGCGACGGTAAAAAACCGCCGCCGCCTTTCTGTTCACACGCCGCGATTTGGGCTGTTCAAACAAGGCGGTTCTACCGCGTGGTACGACGGCAGTTTTTTTTTTTTTTTGCCGTCGTCACCGCGAGCCAAAATGGAGTGGATAGCGATGTGCATCCCTACGCTTTTCATCTTTCCTACTGTAACGAATACACACAAGTGCAGGGGCAACTTCATCCTTTTCCTAGTTTACAAAAACCATTTAAGTCCTTATCCTTAATTATTATTCCTTCTAAAAATTATCCCTATAATTTTTAGAACACGGCGTGAAATCACGATGTAAAATGTCATACAAGTTTGAATTGTTCGAGGAGGTTTTAGTGCATTTCATTCAAAAAATGCACTATTGGTCTCGCCTTGAGGCACTGAGTTCTCGGCGGAGGGGAGCTATTAAATAAACGCTATGCCCTACTGGACCACCCATAATTACCAAAAAAATTCATCGAAATTGTATTTCGAGCCGTCTCTTTTATTTGATTTGCCTACAGCCTAATAAATCTTGAGTAAAAAATCCTGAGGTGGGCCAAAAAGGGAGGAACAAAAAAAAATAAATAAAAAAAATAATGTATCGGATTCGAACCCAGGCACTTCGCATTCCGCAATGGTGAAATTGTGACATACCATTTAACCTAATGTAACTGATCTGAAAATTAACGTAATCTGAAAAAAGTTTTGTTCCGACAGCAGCCTGTCGGAAAAAGTGCATTTCATTCATGCGACAATCGAGTCAAACTTCATAAGTTAGAACGATATCAATCAATTATGAATGAAATTTAGGCCGGGATAAAGATTTTAATTGCAAATAACTCCTCTAACCAGAGTCCACCTTCCTATATCGTATAGGCAACCAAACCGACTCTGTTTCATTTTTCATTTTCATCATTTTGTTCCCCCTCAGTTGGTGCGAAAAAAGGGGCCTGCGGTAAAAAGAAACACGATTTTATGATTTTGACTTTTTATACGACGGCCTAAATGTCATTCATAATTGATTGATATCGTTCTAACTTATGAGGTTTGACTCGATTGTCGCATGAATGAAATGCACTTTTCCCGACAGGCTACTGTCGGAACAAAACTTTTTGATATTCTTTTACATAATTATGTCCTTGTGATACGGTATGAAATCGTCATTCGGATTCAGCACTCCTTACAAAACGGAAACTTGACAAAAATAGCAAACAAGTGAAAAGCTCGTTAAAAAGTGCTGAAATATGAGGTTATTTGTGTATCGTAGAACATTAAATGTTCTAAAAATTAAAAAAATTTTTAATACGACGTTTAGCGTAGAGGGCCGGAAATTTGATTTTCGGGTTCAGATTAACTGAAAACGTGGGAAACTCTTGTGAACTATTTCAATCTCGGCTTTGATTGCACATCACACAGAAAAACTAACAGAAATCGGGGGTTTTTGAAGTTTTTCCTACATTTAGGCTGAAGCGTCTCTTTTAGGGAGTCGGGGGGTTGAAATGTTGAAATTCAGCTTCAGGACATCTCAAAACATGAGGAATGTGAGGGAACCATATTTTTAAAAAATTGTTTATCGCGATGGCGTGGCGAAAAAACGAAAAATAACACGGAATTTTAAAAGGCAATCAAATTTCGGCATGTTGCCGGGGTTGTAATCGTTGGGCAAAGTTGAATTTCGGATTCAGCACAGCACACTTGAAAACATTTAAATCAATCTTCAAACTTAGTCCCGGAGTTTTTTCCTCCCGAAACTTCCCGCTTCCTGGACTAGTACCAATTGTCAGTAGTCAATAAATTGTTATTACGATTTTCGACCCATGCAAGACCTCATAGCGCGGAAATACAGAGAAGAGAGAACGCACCAAATCGCTGTTTAGCGATGCCAAATTCTGACCGAAATGTAAAAAAAGGCGTTGTTCATGGGTTTATTGGGACCTTCTCACGGCCAAAATGAAGAAAAATGTCTGGTTCAACGTGTAATTATAGGGGGAAAGCACTCATTTGCAACTAAAATTCAGGAAAAACGCGGGGATTTAGGATTAATTGAGAAAGGCTCATTCTCGGCTAAAATTGAGAAACAGTGCTCAAACAAAAACACTGTGCTCCACCCCCCCCCCTCTTGAAACACTTCCTGATCCCCGCCAGGGCAGAAGAGGCAGATACAAAGATGGACCAATCGGGTCAGCGGGAATGTTAAAGCGGTGGTTTTTAATTTGTTCTCGGTTCAGCTTTGAGCTGGTCTCCGAAGCGAACTTCGACTGGACAATTTTTAAGAATGATCCCTGTGTGTTTTTTGAAACCAGCGTGGCATGAAAGGGTTGAATTTTGAGTGACAACGTATTTTAGGCATGATATACGAGTCAAAAAAGTTGCATTCAAAACACGGGAAAAGAAACTGCTGTCTTATTATTTTCAATGCTAACTTCCTTCGATTTCAAGTTCCACATCACTCCAAGAGACAATTAATTGTTGTTTAACCTCTTGGAACGCTAGACTGTGCGGTGATGAAGCTTTCCCTTTTTCTCCTCTTCACAGGAGTGACCAAAACCATACCAAAACGTTCAACTCGTTCCCTTCGGGTGTCTCCTCTACTCTACTCTACCACCTCGCCTTGCATACTTTAGAAAGAGGAAATAAAAATGACTCGGGAGGAGAGAATCATGCGTCCCGCGCTTGTGAGCGCAGCGCCGGGGTATGCGGCATTGAAGCCAAACCCCAGTCCTCTCTCCTCTCCTCTTTCCACTGTGACTGTGCCAGTAAACCCGGCCACATCGCGGTGATAACATGGCTACGAGCTGTGCCGTTTCGCGGTCTTCAATCTTTTTAGTGTCTGATTTTCATCGTGCTTTCAGCCTCACCTGTCTCACTTTTTCTGCTCATCGGCATGAGGTACCACGCAACGTTTAGTGTTTTATTTTTATCTCGTATTTCTCTCGCTTGAAATCGTTACGCACAATTTTTTTGTTATCATGCTTTACTAAATGTCCATATTTCATAACTATTTTACCTGTTCCCCTCAAAGTTTTTGTTCACTATATTTTTTTCAAAGCTCATTTTCATATAGTGTTGACATGGGAGGGAGGATTCCTTTCCCAAAAAGTAAACAACTCTTTCGTCGAGGGCTATCTTCCCTGGTTGTTTCCTTTTGGACCCTCAATGGAGTCCTAATTTTATTGTTTATTATAATTTATTCATCGAAATCTCAGCATGGTTGTTTGATGGGTAGGGGGGGGGGAGTTGGAACCCCTCTGGATCTTTTCTCGAACTTGGAAATCGTCCACAGTGTAATAGTGAACCTAAACTTTGGCGGAGGATGAATGACTAAAATGTAATAACACGGATGTTGTTTTGCAGTGAAGAACTGAACTGTGAACAGACACGTGGGGCTTGGGAAAAGACATTTTAAATGCAATGTGTTGCGCGTGAAGATAGTAGACGTGTTAGAAACCGAATATAAGCTGTGGTGTGGGGGAGGGGCGTGACTCATGGGGTAAATATGTTCGCTACGATATGTTTATTAAAAAAATTGTCATTGTATTATCAAGGAATAAAGAGTCAATATATCTGATACAACATTTTTTGTAGAATTACCCTTTCAGCGTAAGATTTTCTTCCAAATCTCCCTCTCTCTCAACCCTCACCCTATCAAAGCATTGCCGAGCTGAGATTTCTTTTGACTCAAAGTAAAAGTGATGACTGATGAAGTATATTTTCCTCACGATTTATGATCTGTACCTACTTCGGACTCACCCGTGTGTGTTTCCTTGCGTCCATCGAATTCTTTTGATATAATACATCTGTCACTACACAATGAAATTTGCCCATTTGTTGAAACGAAACTGATGAAGATGAGCCTAGGAAACGTTGTCTGACATGAAAGCAACATTCATTTTACCACATTGCCTATTGGCCTATAACCCGCACTTTTCATATAGGTGCGTTTTTTATATAAGATGTGAATCATCGAATGAAAGGAACCGTCGGGGAACTGTAATAAAGTAGACTTTTGACGGCTCTTACACACCTATTCTTATGTCAGTCTGTTAAGACAACACATAAACCGCGAAGTGAAATGCTATAACGATTGAACTTGACCCCTTCGAATCGAATGTTAGATCCTACATTAATGGATATGTCCATTCCTGGGTGTATGCCTGGTCTCCTGCCCGATCCCATAATCCCTGTCATCTATCAGAAACTTTTAAGGTGTAGCAGTGGATGACAATCCTCCATTTTAGTTCGCACTTGAATTATTCAATTCTCCCGCCAGTTCTCTAATTTCAGGGTTTGATATGGCTCCATGCTGTTAACTTGTTAAGTGTTCAATCTTGAATGATGCGTCTATTCAAAGAACTCCGAGTTGCCCGAACCAAAAGCGTTCGGCAGCAGCCGCTTCCGCTTTCACTTGTTTCGAGATTCCCACTCGCCCACTCCGATTCTGCCGAATCAATCCCCCCCCCCCTCTCACTTTTGTACGCGTAATTACTCCAACCTGTGTTCCTGTACCTGTACACTTTCCCCCAGAGACGACCTAATGCTTTTCTTGTCTATTACGCCTTTTTTATGGCATCTAACTTTTGATCCGTTCGATACAGGGTCCTTTTTCGTTAATTACATGTATCGCCAAGGTCTGAGGGACGCATCTAGAATAATTTTTTCCTTCCTTACAATGACAATTCAAGTTTTATGGGCATGAACCTTTTCTTAATCCAACAGGAACGAAATCTCGCGATCTCTCAAGAGTCGATGACCCATTACACAAAAGAAAGAAAGCCTTGGCCTTCTCTTCTCGAGGTGAAGGTCTAGGTGGGCGTTTTTTAAAATAATGTTTTTGAAGACGTTATGAATACGTCTTAAATTTTTTTGTCCGTAATTAACAGGAAGCTACTGTGAACAGTGCATCCGACCATTGGTAATCGTTTTCTTTTCGCTTCTCATAGGATTCCCCAAAATACACAGAACCTCCCTCTCTCGCGCTTTACCGTACGCGTCAATTGAATTAATTTAACTTATTTTTTACACCATGCAGCTTGTTCCAAGTATAGGCTTCACACTGGACACTGCCAGGGTCGGATCTATGGGTGGCTAGAAGGGGCATTTGCCTATGGCGGCACTCCTTAAAGCTCCTCCGAAAACACAATTTCACCGGTTTGGATCTTTCAAAAACAATTTTCGCAAAATGTTTACTTCAGAAGTTCAAATTTCATATGATTGGCTCCCTAAGAAGACCAACTTTATGGATTTCAGCCGAATTTCCAATGTTTTGGCTCATTTTACTTCTATGTGCCGTAGGAAAATAAAGTATGGTGTTTTAAACAGCAATTTCTCGTTTCAAAATCAAATTTAACAGATCTGGGGCTTTCAAAGACCGAAATTGCCGAATGGGGAACTGGCATGAATGCCCGATTTAGGAGAAAAGTATAACGGTGAATTGGCACATGGACAGACAAATATCAACGGTAGTTGCAGCCCGATTGGTGCGTCTGGTGATTGTTAAATAAATTTCAAAGTTCTTGAGGTGGGGATGGACGGTGTGAAAGGAAATGACGTCAATTTACAGTTTTGAAGCATTCGAGGGAACTCTAAAATGTTTTGTTCACGAATTACAAGAAAAATTGACCCTCAGAAAACCCATCTCCCCCCCTCTTCCCTACACCATCCATTTCATTAACTGTTTTGACGTCATGAACCCCCACTCAAAATTTTTAAAAAGTCTGTTAAAAAACCCCTTGATTGATTTCAATGTTTAATGTGAGCAATTTTCTGGTTGAAAACCCCTCTTCTAGAATCACCAGTGCTTGAAAAATGTGCCAGTGTCCCATTATCAGCATTCACAGAATACGCATTGACGCATTTTCTCAATTTTAGCCACGAATGAACGCCTTTTCACAATTTTAGCCAAGAATATCTGCATTTTTAAAACTTTTAGCCGCGTAATTGCCCCAAGAACAGCAAATTAGCGTGTCTTCTCAATTTTAGCCGCCTAAGAACGAAAACAAAAACTGGGAATTAGCGTTTTTTCTCAATTTCAGGCGAAATCGAGAAAAAACGCTAATTCCCTGTTCCTGTACGTTCTTATCATTAGGTGGATAAAATTGAGAAGGAAGGAAAAGCGCTGATTCACGGCTAAAATTAAGAAAAAGCGATCATTCAGAAGTTTATCTTAGGGAAAGTGTCAAGCTCGTGAAACAATTTTTTATTGGAGGGAAAAAAGCCAAATAAGGAAGTTTCATGGGTCAGAACTTATTCATAAATTTATTTTTTAAGGTTTATTTATGCTAAAATAGAGCATAAATCGTGATCCGTTCGTAAAATAATCCAACAGTCAATAAATACGCGATTTTTGAAGTTTTACGTCATTTCAAACACGCCAGCTAGCATGTTTGCGTCATAGGCGCTTTCCGAAAAAAAAGTCACCTGTAATGTAGCTGTCGAAGAGCGGTTTGTTGAGTTTCTTTGCCTTATGCGTCGGGGATGCATAAAAAAGTAACCAATGCTTTCTTCGAAAAATCCGCAATTTCTCGGCTTATACCACAGAAAATCCAAAAAGTGATGCTATTTTCAGAAACTACGGAACATTTCCTTTAGGATATACGCTATTTTATTGCTTGAAATAATCGTCAACACCCCGAAATCTGGTATTTTTTCCATAAATTTACTTGGCCTCCATAATTTGTTGGTTTTACTAAAACTCCCTGTACCCAAACTGCTTCCTCCACAGACTTTCGATGTATCACAAAAACTTCTCAGTCTTCTAAGCTTCCTTTTGGCGTGTCCACCACTGACGTTTCTCACGAAAACGTCACGAGAATGCACAAAAACCGCTTCTTTACGGAACATGGGCAATTGCCTACGGTATTCGTGAAGGGTGCAGGGAGATCGGCAATAAGCCGGAACAGGATATCCTATAACATGGAGAAAATATCGCAGGCAAGGGACATTCAATTTGACCTCCCCCCCCCTATCCATTTCTGTCACGGTTTTTGTGCATTCTCGTGACGTTTTCGTGAGAAACGTCGGTGGTAAAATGTAATGTGAACACGCCAAAAGGATGCTTAGAAGACGGAGAAGTTTTTGTGATACATCGAAAGTCTGTGGAGGAAGCAGTTTGGGAACAGTGAATTTTCGTAGAGCCGACAAATTATGAAGGCCACGTAAATTTATGGAAAAAATGCCAGATTTCTGGGTGTTGACGATTATTTCAAGCAATAAAATGACCTCTATCCTAAAGGAAACGTTCCGTAGTTTCTGAAAATGACATCACTTTTTGGATTTTCTGCTATATAAGCCGAAAAATTGCGGATTTTTTGAAGCAAGCATTGGTTACTTTTTTAAACACAAAACAAATCATAACTCCGGAACAGATCGACATAGGACTTCCGAAGGTACCATTTTACTCCACTTTTGACGTAGTTTTACCCAAAAAGTTTTGTCACACTTATACGGATCCACGCTGTATATATATAGATGGAAGGGTTGAAGTGTAAAGAAAAAAATTGGGTAAAATTAGACCTCATTTGCGATCGAAAACACCCGAGATATGATTTTTCTAGCATCTTTTTAGGATAACATCATTTTCCTGGACAAAATGCGAGTAACTCGCTTCCCAGCTGACATTCTACAAATTTTGACGATGGATTTGGGAAGAGCACACCCTTTCCTGTCAGGACTATCTATTTTCACAAAAAAATAACTGTTTCCGTGTCCTCGGCAGCTCCTCAAAGTTTTGCGAAACAGGAATTTTTATTTTTACAATGAAAGTCAATCACCACTTGTCCATACTAAATCTCCGCCTATCGACTTTCGATGGATCAGAAAAACTTCTTCAACGTGTCCCTTTCCAAATTACTCATGAGCATTTGTTAAATCAATTGGCGATTTTTCGGCAGAAATTACAGTTTTTTTTTTTTTTTTTTTTTTTTTTTTTTTTTTTTTTTTTTTTTTTTGAAAAAAGAAGAGTGATTCTATTCAAAATCGCTTGTTTTGACCGGTAAATTCAAGCAATCCTTGCGAATTTCAACATGATCAGCGTCATGAAAATCTCACCCGAAGTGGTCCATTAAATGTAACTGACTGTGAACTTCTACCACAGTATCAATCAAATGTCGCTCCGGCAGCTGGCTGTCGAATAAAGTGTATTTCTCTCCTTCGAAGTTCGACGTTTTCAGTTAATTTGTGATTATGAGACAAAAATTACCACTTGGTGTGACTATTTACTTTTATTTAACAATTTCTGCCAAATAATCGCTAATTTACTGAAATTCGTAGTGGTGAAATGCACTCTATTCGACAGCGGCGACAGCCAGCTGCCGAAACGATATCTTTTGATGCTTAGGTGAGCGTTACCATTCAGTTAAAATCCAAGGACCGCTTCAGATGATGCTTTAATTATTTTTGGCACGTTGAAATTCGCAAGGATTGCTTGAATTTACAGGTCAAAACAAGCGATTTTGAATAGAAAAATCACTTTTTTCTAAAAAAAAAAAAAAAACAAAAAAAAAAACTGTCATTTCTGCCGAAAAATCGCCAATTAGTTTAGCAAATGCTCGTGAGTAATTTGGAAAGGGACACGTTGAAGAAGTTTTTCTGATCCATCGAAAGTCGATAGGCGGAGATTTAGTATGGACAAGTGGTGATTGACTTTCATTGAAAAAATAAAAATTCCTGTTTCGCAAAACTTTGAGGAGGTGCCGAGGACACAGAAATAGTTATTTTTTGGCGAAAATAGATAGCCCTGACAGGAAAGAGTGTGCTCTTCCCAAATCCATCGTCAAAATTTGTAGAATGTCAGCTGGGAAGCGAGTTACTCGCATTTTGTCCAGGAAAATGAGGTTATCCTAAAAAGATGCTAGAAAAATCATATCTCGAAGGGTTTTGATTTTCGGACCATGGGTTATGGGGTGTTTTCGATCGCAAATGAGGTCTAATTTTACCCATTTTTTTTCTTTACACTCAAACCCTTCCACCCTGTATAAAATTCATCTTCACATTCTTCTTCTGGTACAATTTGCCTTAGGTATCTCCCTCCCTCGCCTGATAAAATTTCTCAACGGGGCCACAGCGCCGTTAGTTCCCTGCCATGATTCGGCCATGGTACAGGTTGTAGCCAGAGTGGACGTTAGAGCCCTGTAGGGTTTGGGGATTGATGTCCAGTACGGTTTCTCACGAGTGAAAAATCTTTCAATTTCTGTTGATTTCTATGAAAAACTACCAATTCTTCGACTTGCCTTTGTGTGCTGTGCCAAACTTACCTAAGTGTGTTCAATAATTACAATAAATTCAGCAATCTTCCAGTGTTGGAATGATGAAATCTTACTACGATATAAACGAAATTTTAAAAAACTGAAACAACAGAATTTTCGTCCATATTAGTCATGCGGCATAGAAAAATTGCTAAATGACAACACTAGGAAGCGTCAGAAATTGGTGGCCGGTATTTTCCACTTATACGATTTGAACAGTAGTGTATCATTTAGACGACTCGTCATTCAAGACAAATCCATCAGAACTTCGCGATGACGTCATTACTTCGCTTTTAAGCGGGGAAAAAAGAACGCTCTTATCCCGTCGTATGTTCGATTAAATACAATAATTCTTTGGGAGTGTCACCGTTGCGATGAGCCGAGCACAAATCCCTTGGAGGCGGACAGAGATACAGAAGGAAATTACTATTTTCAATCTTCCGACTTTATCTCATGTTCTCGCTCACTTACTTCCCCTCCGTTCCTCGGCGAGAAATCCGCCTGGATTTTTGCGGGCTTAGCCCGAATAGCATATTATACCGTATTTCTGGATGGAAGACTCTTTCCTGCGCCTCACTCTACTGTGGCATTAAGGAATAATTCTGAGTGATTTTTCCCCTTCTCTCGCAGGAGTCGGGAGCATTACTCATTTCACGCGCCGCGTCCTTTAATGGTGAATTCTTAAATATTCTTTTGGAAGGCAAGTGTAAGTAGCGGAAGTATGAAGTGGGAATGTAATACATATTTTCAGATGGCAAAACTCGATCCTATAAAAAGAGGGGAAAAAAGTGATAAGATAGCATATAATGCGCGAGCGGGGAAACACTTTTTCTCACAGTCCGTAGTTTTTTGTTTTTTTTGGCTTCTCGAAGACATTTTGAAAGAGAAGAATATGATAATGAAGGAAGAAAATTATGCGATGCGAAATACGGTTTACCTTTCTCCCCCGTGCAGTAGCGTAAATGTACATGCCTCGAGGAATATTTTGTAGGGCAAATCTTCTCTATCCTACGATATCAAAATGATTACGGAAAAGCTGAAAATGTCAGGGTGGTCGGTTTTGAGTACCAAAAAAAAAATTGGGTAATAGTACACCAAAAATGGGATAAAAAAGTCCTATTCGGATAGTGGCCTATCTCTTTTTGTTTTCGAGTAATATTTTTTTAAGTGATTTTTAGGCGCAACTGTATTTTTCAACGAAAACCTGCTATTTCTCAGCTTCTACTTCACTTTTTTTCAAAAGTAATGGCAGTTTCGTAATCTACGGAAAATTTTCTATGGGATGAATGCAAAATCAATATTCTAAATGGTCAAAAGCGCCTAAAAACGTAACGTTTTCGTTGCGTCAATGCAAAAAAAAAAATTTTTGAATTCAAACAACAATTTACTGTGTCGCCAAAAATTGCTTCACACGTTGTCAAGCGTCGTAAAAACTTCTCCATTTTCCCAGCTTTCCAACGGTGTACTCTAAAGTGGAATTATCTCCCTCCTTTGACAATAAAATTCGAAAAGAAGCGAAAAAGTCATACATTTTGGGCTAAAAATGTGAATAATAACAGGTGCCAAAATTCATTTGTTTTGCTCTCTTTCTTGAGAAATCCAAGCTCTGTCACAGGAAAAATTAAAATAAAATAATTAAAATAACAATTAATAGAATGGACGAAGAGGTGTGCGAATTTAGGGCGTCTGCTGGTTTTTTATTTAAGCAGCTGCTCGAAGTGCCCGCCTCCATTCCTGATGCACTCTCGTGCTCGTTTTCTCATTTCTTGTACCGTCTCATTTCTCGTGCCCGTCATTATTCATATTTTTAGCCCAAAATGTATGACTTTTTCGCTACTTAAATAAAAAACCAGCAGGTGCCCTAAAAGCGCACACCTCTTTGTCATTTTTATAATTTTTGAGTTGGTTGTGTGTAAGTTTGTTGTTTATTCTTCAAATGCAACGTTATTTTAATTTTTACTATGCCAGAGCTTGGATTTCTCAAGAAAGAGAGCAAAACAAATGAATTTTGGCACCTGTTATTATTCACATTTTTAGCCCAAAATGTAAGAATTTTTCGCTTCTTTTCGAATTTTACTGTCAAAGGTGGGAGATAATTCCACTTTCGAGTACACCGTTGGAAAGATAGGAAAACGGAGAAGTTTTTACGACGCTTGACAACGTGTGAAGCAATTTGAAGTTTGTTTTTTTGCATTGACGCAACGAAAACGTTTCGTTTTTAGGCGCTTTTGACCATTTAGAATATTGATTTTGCATTCATCCCATAGAAAATTTTCCGTAGATTACGAAACTGCCATTACTTTTGAAAAAAAGTGAAGTAGAAGCTGAGAAATAGCAGGTTTTCGTTGAAAAATACAGTTGCGCCTAAAAATCACTTAAAAAAATATTACTCGAAAACAAAAAGAGATAGGCCACTATCCGAATAGGACTTTTTTATCCCATTTTTGGTGTACTATTACCCAATTTTTTTTTTTTTTTTTTTGCTACTCAAAACCGACCACCCTGTACACTAGCAAACTGAGCGATGCAATGAAAACGGTATAGAAGTAGAAGAAACAAAATTTAATTTTCTCTACAGCATATCGTCGGCTAAGGCGTGATACCTCGAATGTCCAACAACCAAACTTTACAGGAGAACAAAAAATCATATGAAAAATCCCTATTTGTAGATTAATTTCAAATTTTTGGCAATGCTCCCATAAAAAATTTTATTGATTATCTTGAAAACAGAATTTATGATAATCAAGTTAGGTATCTAACGAAAAATTTGATACCAAAACCTATTTTTCGCCAAATTGTCACTTACGAACGAGGTATCACGCCTTAGCCGACGATATATACTTACGATTCTCGCAATAACGAAAAAAAGCCTTGTCTCGTGTCTTATACCTATGCGTGAGACAATAATTGAAATTTAAAAGCACAATAGTTGTATAAATTATTTCAGGAAATTAAAAATGTAGTGCTATTTTTCCAGGCGCAAGATAAAAACTTGTAGGTGTGGTTGTGGTAGACGAGGCCCCGGTCTCTTAAAATCACCCCCTCCCCTTGGGGCTGGCTATTTCTCATGTTCCCCAAATTACTTTTTAACACGATTCCTTTGGGAAGTGATACACTTTTTACGTTGAAGTAGTAGTATACAAGCGTTACGATCTCCAACAGACGGGTTCGATTTACTCGTGTGACACTGTGGTCTCCTGTAATGCACGAGTATCTGAACAGTTAATCATTCCTTTTTTTTTATCGTTTTTCTTTAGATGAAACTAATCGAGAAATTCATGATAAATAGGCTTGTCGACTGTCGTTTGGCATTGATAATAGCTCTCGTTTTGATCCAACGTAGTCTCTCAATTTTTAAGAAAACGATTAGGGCATTGACGTCAACCTTCGTAACCTCATAGTAGTAGAGAACCTTTACTACCAGGTAAATAATAATAAATAATAACTCACGACCAAGGTGAATAAATTTTCTATAGGTGCCGCAGATCACTGTCCTTCACCTACGTCACGAGCAGTCCCAATCGCCATTGCGCTGGACCCAGTACATTATTAATTGTTACTGGTCTGTGATTTTTGAGAATTCATAAACTTCAATTTCAAAATTAACTTGCTCTGCTGCTCTGGGGTGAGCAATCGGGAGCAAAGGACTGCTGGTGACGTCAGTCTCCACCCCTCCCGTCCGATGGGCAGGGGGAAATCTGCGGCACCTATGGTAAAGTTTAGTCACCTTGACTCACGACCATTTTGGGGTAAATAAACTTTATTGTTTACAAATAACTTCCTCTAGGAAACCCAGCTGACTCCCTTGCTTATAGCAACTGCCTTTCGACCAATAGAATTCAGTGAGGTGTAGTGTACGATTCCTTGGATGGACTCTCGCCCGCCCTTGAATTTAAAGGAATGAGCTTCCCCTTTGCCCTTTCTCCTAAAAATAACGCACCGGGAATAATTTTAGAACAAATGATCACTGTGTAGCGTAACCATAGTGCCCGCAGTAAAAGTTTTGTTGTTGAGTTCTTTAAATATTTTTGGTGGGAGTGAACAAATCGAACTATCGAAATGAAGCAACGCATTCGAGAGTCCATCACTATACGATGGGGAAGTGAGGTTCGATTATTCAAAGGTAATTCGACTTATAACAAATAAGAAGGTTAGAACCCACCTCACCCCCTTTCAATGTTTAGAAGTAAGGAGGAGTCTAGTCTCCAACTTATGCCGTTTCGTTTAGATATTTTTTGTGTTGGATAAAGTGAATAGTCCCTCGCCTTTTTAATTATTTATTTTTTCGGAGCTTAGAAAAATGGCTCGTGAACTTGGTGCCCGGCTGACAAAGAAGGAGAAGCCAGCTTTAAAAAAAACCATGTTGATATTGTTCTACGATGATCGTTGTAGATTGCAGTCATCGCAGAAAAACTGTAGCGGCTGAATTGAATACGAATATGTCAAAGAAGAAAGGGCAGTCGTTTCTGGTACACCGAACACTGAATCCCACCAAAAACTTTAAAAAAACACACGCAGTGTAGTGAGCTCAACGGCCGGAATAGTATATTGTGTACCTAGCCGAGAAAGTGGGTGTTTGCCGGGCCGAGAGAGGTTGGACGGGCGAGCCGAAGGCGAGGCCGGCAAACCACTTTCTCAGCGAGGTGCACATACTATTTTTTTCATACATGAAGCGAAATTAATCAATTTTAAATCAAATCCTAAAATAAGTAGGTGTAGAAAAAATGAAAGACTGAGGAATTTGAAAGCCGCGAGTGATTTGTTCATGAGTGCGAGGTGCAACTGTCCATTATAGAGTTGGAAGGGGGAAATAAATGAAGCCCGGCTGGGCCGTAACCAAAATTATTAGAATGCATTATTATAGTCGCGTGTAGCTTGTTGAAGTTATAGTGTATGGTCTTTTCGTTCGATATGAGTGATTTCGAGGAGTGTTCTAATGGTTCAAGTGGCGAGTCCGTCGATGTCTCCACGCCTGAAAAAATCTCGGAGCGGCAAAGGCAATTTCTTTAGATTTATTGCCAACGAAGTCGCGCAAAAAATATGAAAAACAGTTCGAGGACTTCGAAAAGTGGTGTAAATTTATTTGATGAGGTATTCAGATCTCCTATTAATAAAGAGATTCTTTTTTTTTCTTTTTTTCAGGCATATCGTTTATAAACTGCTCTTTTAATAATGCAACATTTTATGTACTTCCCAATTAAATTAATTTTTTAAATAATAAATTGTATGTTGTTCTATCGCAGTGTATTCTCATTTGGGGCGTTCTGTTCGGGGGCTTCAGTAGAAAAAGAAGAAGGAGAAGAAGAAGAAGAAGAAGAAGAAAAAGGGAGAACCTCCAGATGATTTAATAAAAACAAGTGAAGAACAAAAAATCGGTACTTTGCCGGGCTAGCCGGGAAAACACCTACTTTCTCGCTCCTTTTCAGCCCGCAAAGTCGAGCTTTGGAGTCATGTATGAAAAAATAGTATATTGTGTACCTAGCCGAGAAAGTGGGTGTTTCCCGGGCCGAGAGAGACCGAGGGCGCGCTCGCGGAAGCAATTGCTTTACCTGAAGGCATGCTTGAAAACAAATACTTTTGGTGGTTTTTTCACGCGTTTTTGCTTCTATCTCGGAAGAAAAAAAGAAAAATCCAGAACTAAGCAGGCCATTCGAAAGCTGACAGACAGTAGAAGTTTTTAATAATTTTTTACACTTCCTACGAGGGCCATAAAAGAACAGCTGGATGAAAGACTAGGAGTTTTTTGGAAATCTAAGAAGTTGGCTCTTCAGCAGCAATTTAAGCACTTAAATATTGTTCGATTTAGAGATTAAAATATCCAATCCCACAGAGAATTTAGTGCTCTTTCCAATGGCTTCTTTTAAATTTCAATGAGACCACTTTTTCATCAGGTACAGACGATTTACTAAGCAAAACCGTGGGTACATTAAAAATTAGGAAAACCCGGATTATCTCCAAAACCATAAGTAATCGGACCATGGTGTATAGGGTCATTTTGGTTCCAAATGTGACCAAGAATCACCCATTTCATTTATGCCAGACTTTTCCGTTACACCCTGTAGACGAATTGCTAACGCTGGTTTCGGTACCCAATGCAACCTGGAGGGTTTCGAAAATCGGTTTGAGAAAGAAGGTAAGGAAGAGTCGGGTTTTTCGGGAGGACGGCGAGGTACTTACTGCGAGTGCGACGGTCGTAGGGAAGCCTCTATCGAGGGCGACGGGGAAGCCTCTATCGAGGGCGACAGCGGTCGACTGACTATTTTTCGAAGTACGACGTAAACGACAATTTCGGGGTCGAATCTAGAATGACGAGCCAACGCTCAGGCTTACTACAACTTCAAACAAAAAACAGGAAAACGTGGTGCATCTAAACTCACTAGCCAACGCATGGAGGAGAAGTGATGTTATCAGCGTCCGCGCCTTTTTACCTCGCCACAATATAGGGTAGGATTGGAAGGGGGAACACGTGGTTGCATTGGGCGCTAGCTTAAATTATCTAGCTATTCTTATTATAGAGAAAACTAAAGACATGATTGAAAAATAAAGTAAATTATAATTTACACTAAATGCTTAAATGCAAACTTTCTTAAAACTGTAAACACTATACAGGGTGTTCCAGGAGGAAACGTCAATACTTGCACATGTTATACTACTAAGTAGGGCGAACCAAAATGACTATATGGACATAGGGTCGGAAACGCTTTGTTTCAGAGTTACAGGGAATTTAGTATTTTTTAAGCCACATCACCTCTTTTCCACAAAAAGCGGTCTTAACGGACTAACCGTTCAACATAGAACAAAATAAACTACATTTCTGAAAAGAGCACAAAATTTAACATTGGAAAAAACAGGAATAACATATTAAAATCATCTTTATGTACGTTTAGTTATTTCTAGAAAAATCGAAAAAGTGTTATGTTGAATTTTCTTGTTTTTTTCAGAGGCGAAAATCGCTCAATCTTCAGTTGGTCGGGCATTGACCAATTATTGTAAAAACATGCCCATTATGTGAGCTTTCAATTGACGTAAGAAAATTGAAAATCGGTAGGATTTGTACTGAGATATGACACGAAAGGTTTGGAAAAACAGTGCAAAATCGTCAAAATAAGCCATATTGCAGCTGCCAGGTAAAATCCCCCAAAAATTGTTTCCGACGTCAAAATAACCCCATAATTCAAAGAAACAAATTATTTAAGAAAAATTAGTGCACCATATCCATCATCATCATCCCCCACCACTATCACTAGTAAATAATCAATTATAACACAAATTAACTGGTCTGATTCCTTCTAGTTTTCGTCTGGTGCTATTTCTCAGACGTTTTTGTATGATAAATGCAGTGATTCACGCGCATGATATGATTTGTACCAGAAAAATAAAATTTTAACTAAAATAATTATGGAAGGATACCTGACAAACTAATTAAACGAGTATTTACTAGTGAAAGTGGTGGGGGATTGTTGGGTTATTTCACGAACTGATTCCGATTTATGCTCTATTTTAGCATAAATAAACCTTAAAAAATAGATTTATGAAAAAGTTCTGACCCATGAAACTTCCTCATTGCAATATTTTAGAGCTGAATATCAGCGCAACTGGAAGTTTCCTGGCTGAATATTCACAAAGTTGCTGGCTTGTGGCCCTGATTTTAGCGAATTTGACAGTTTCCTGGCTGAATATCTGTGACATTGACAGTTTCAGGACTTCGGGTCTTAATTTCAGTAAAGTTGCAAGATTCGGGTCTTATAATTATAATTTCGGGGGCGTTTTCTTGTAGTGGGCGTGGTTCCCTGCCCAGCCAATGACTAGCCACAAAACGACATCAGTCGATATGTATACCTGTAAATTCGTAAGTTTCGGGGCTCAATAAGAGCGAAATGACAATTTTGCAACTTTTGTAGACTCGGAACCCAGGCTATCTGGCCGCGATGGACGATGTCGAAAGCTGACCTAGCGGATACGGCACGAACTTTACGCGTCTAGTAGCTGAGCTTATCCGGTCGATCGCACGAATTAAGCGCGAAGTATAAGCCGTGCGATAAGGCTGGCAGCTACCTCCGTAGTGCCGGAGTACAACAGCCACACGCACATATAGTAGACGCGAAGTAGCAAGTTTCGGGTGATGAATAGCGGCAAAACTGGAGGTTGGGTGGCCAGGGAGGAATAAGAAACTCCCAGCACACTATTTAAGACGGTCAAATAAGGGTCCTGCGTAACTGATTTGTGACGATTTCTTAGTCATCCTGGAAATTGTTGATTCAGTGTCAGGGACTTCAAACATTCAGTTTTTGGGTACATTCTGACTTCAAAGGTGTCAACTTGGAGCGTCTCTCAGCTGACATTGCAGTCGGCTGTCCACGATGCCCTTCCGTATTGAGCTAGCTTCGCCCATTTTGGGAAGTACCTATGTGAAAGCAAAACGACATGACATAATGTACGTGACGAGGAACACGTTGTAGTTCATGTAGACGTTGTAGTATATGTGTTATACATTTCACAACTAAAGGGAAAGCGGAGTCAAGGATGTTCACATCAACCTTCGTAAATTTTGTATAGTTTCGTAGTTAGGAGTGTTTTATAGCCCGTCAAGAAGAACATGAACCCGCGGCCAGCGCTCTCTCATTCGATTACTTGCAACTTATCTTCCCTCTACTTTCATTGCCGAATTGGTTGTCTCACTGTTCACCAAAGATAAGTGTTATTATCAAGCCGGATTTCCTTAGCAACAAATCCCATAACCACCACGAAACTGTACTACAGTCTGTCCACTTAGGCTCGTATGTCAAGTCGTTCCTCGAATTTTCCTCGACCTCAAAGCTCCCTCCTAAACTGGAAAAATGATAAAATAACATGTGATTCTACAGTTTGTGAGGAAGGTTGGAGTCGAGGAAATTTCGAGGAACCACTTGGCATACGGGCCTTAGGGATGGACTCTCGCCCACCCTTGAATTTAATGGAATGAGCTTCCCCTTTGCCCCTTCTCCTAAAAATAACGCACCGGGAATAATTTTGGAACAAATGGTCACTGTGTAGCGTCTATACGTAACCATAGTGCCCGTAGTAAAAGTCCTTTTGTTAAGTTCTTGAAGTATTTTTGGTGGGAGTGAACAAATCGAACTATCGAAATGAAGCAACACGTTCGAGAGTCCATAGTGGACAGACTTTATTAAGGTATAATAAGTATATAAGACTCGACAAGTTTCTAATGGACCCTGAGGGCCCAAATTCCCAGATGGTTCTAGGAACATGTGTTTAGAAAGTTAACTGAATTTACCATTTCTTTCGGTCTCGAAGAAACTTGTCGATCTATAACTTCACAACCGAATGAACTCGTCCTCCATATTGGGGTAGATAAAGTTGAAATTTTGTGGGTAGGTGGGATGCATGGAAGTGGAAATACTATGGAGTGGCCATCGAGGATTTTGAGGCGAGCCCAAAATATTTTCTAAAGTCTGTCCACTTATACGTCGGGGAAGTTTCGACTCATAATAAACCTTATCACCTTATCATCAACCCCTAGGACAGCTTGACATTATTGAAACAAATCCCACGTTTTAAGGCAGTTCAGTGTTTTTCACATATTTTTTAAGTTTCTCTATGTAATAATTAGTGTCGGGAAGACCTGATTCGCAATCGACAGGGGCTACTTGATTTTTTGAATCCGTCCGGCTTCAGATGAACATTATTTTCCTCATCTCTCTCTAGAATTCTAGATAACCAAAATGTATTTTCACTCCGGCGCAGCTCACTGTAAAAACACTTCGTGTAGTCAAATTGAATCGTTTATTTATGAGTTGATTATAATAAATTATGCTTTTGAAGTCATAACAGACGTGTTCGACACATTTACACCCTCCAGAGACCACCGTCAAAAGCACACGAATGTCGGGTTTGGTTTCTTCCGGGATTAGTCGAAATTGATGACTTGCGGATGACAAGCAAACTCGAGACACAGGGTACGGTGTACAGCACTTGTGAAACTGTGAGTATCACCATCACCCATGAAAACTTATTTTTTTTCATACATGACTACAAAGCTCGACTTTGCGGGCTGAAAAGGAGCGAGAAAGTAGGTGTTTTCCCGGCTAGCCCGGCAAAGTACCGATTTTTTGTTCTTCACTTGTTTTTATTAAATCATCTGGAGGTTCTCCCTTTTTCTTCTTCTTCTTCTTCTTCTCCTTCTTCTTTTTCTAATGAAGCCCCCGAACAGAACGCCCCAAATGAGAATACACTGCGATAGAACAACATACAATTTATTATTTAAAAAATTAATTTAATTGGGAAGTACATAAAATGTTGCATTATTAAAAGAGCAGTTTATAAACGATATGCCTGAAAAAAAAGAAAGAAAAAATCTCTTTGTTAATAGGAGATCTGAATACCTCATCAAATAAATTTACACCACTTTTCGAAGTCCTCGAACTGTTTTTCATATTTTTTGCGCGACTTCGTTGGCAAAAAATCTAAAGAAATTGCCTTTGCCGCTCCGCGATTTTTTCAGGCGTGGAGACATCGACGGACTCGCCACTTGAACCATTAGAACACTCCTCGAAATCACTCATATCGAACGAAAAGACCATACACTATAACTTCAACAAGCTACACGCGACTGTAATAATGCATTCGAATAATTTTGGTTATGGCTCAGCCGGACTTCATTTATTTCCCCCTTCCAACTCTATAATGGACAGTTGCACCTCGCACTCATGAACAAATCACTAGCGGCTTTCAAATTCCTCTGTCTTTCATTTTTTGTACACCTACTTATTTTAGGATTTGATTTAAAATTGATTAATTTCGCTTCATGTATGAAAAAAAATAGTATGTGCACCTCGCTGAGAAAGTGGTTTGCCGTCCTCGAGTTTGGCCGGCCTCGCCTTCCCGAAAAACCCGACTCTTCCTTACCTTCTTTCTCAAACCGATTTTCGAAACCCTCCAGGTTGCATTGGGTACCGAAACCAGCGTTAGCAATTCGTCTACAGGGTGTAACGGAAAAGTCTGGCATAAATGAAATGGGTGATTCTTGGTCACATTTGGAACCAAAATGACCCTATACACCATGGTCCGATTACTTATGGTTTTGGAGATAATCCGGGTTTTCCTAATTTTTAATGTACCCACGGTTTTGCTTAGTAAATCGTCTGTACCTGATGAAAAAGTGGTCTCATTGAAATTTAAAAGAAGCCATTGGAAAGAGCACTAAATTCTCTGTGGGATTGGATATTTTAATCTCTAAATCGAACAATATTTAAGTGCTTAAATTGCTGCTGAAGAGCCAACTTCTTAGATTTCCAAAAAACTCCTAGTCTTTCATCCAGCTGTTCTTTTATGGCCCTCGTAGGAAGTGTAAAAAATTATTAAAAACTTCTACTGTCTGTCGCTTCATGTATGAAAAAAAATAGTATGTGCACCTCGCTGAGAAAGTGGTTTGCCGTCCTCGAGTTTGGCCGGCCTCGCCTTCGGCTCGCCCGTCCAACCTCTCTCGGCCCGGGAAACACCCACTTTCTCGGCTAGGTACACAATATACTATTACGTGTCAGTTTTCTATAACCTTGTGCAACCTTTGTTGAAATGATATCACCTCATTCGTGAATAGAAATATCTTAAGACAGGTTTTTTTTTTGCAAAAGAATAAAACTGGGTAATATTCGACGGCGGTTGCGCGAAAAATAACGTACATCACTCGACTATTGAGTGGTACTACCTGCTCGTTTTTAATTAGCGGCCTCGGCAAGCCTCGTCCGCCAAACAAATAACTCGCAAGTAATGCACCACTTTCTAATCTTGTAATGTAATCTACTATTACCTCACGACTTAACGAGCACATGGCACAGTCCACCAAGATAAGACTTACTGTGATTCACAGACTTACGAAACAATGAAGACTACCGACCGAGATACTGTGACGTCACGAGTTCAGAACATAATTCGTCAAGCCGCTTTTTCCGGTATGTTTCTTCCCAAAATATGCTATATAGCATCCGCAACAGAACGTCTGGCAGGATATTGGTGCCGAAAATTTGACTTTTTTCTTCTCATACCCTCTCTGCAATGAATTTCAGATTGTTTCCCACCAGAATATTTAGGGCATAACTGGTCATAGAGATTGAGCCCGGATTCTGTTCCAGAAACCGAAATTCTTGGAAGAATCTGTCGCATAACAGAAGTTCTGGCTCAAATTTCTACCAGGGAGGGGGGGTTAAATTTTTATTTAATTTATTTACATGGAAGGATTGATATGCCTAATCGAAAAAATATATTTTTGGAGATGTGAAACTTCCTCATTTTGCCGCTATTCGTGAGACTTTCGTCATGCCCCCTAGCCTGGGTTCGACGGTCACTAAAAACAGAGGCCTCGAAACTTGAAATTTCGCGTTAAATTAAGACCAATAAACACGCAAATGCGGGAAATAAAGACTAAAACTAGTAATTTTTCTTATATTTAGACCGGAAACTTACAATTTCGCCTATGTTGAGCTCCAATTGTTGTAATTTCACGGCTATTTATCAAACTTTGTCTCGTGGCCGGCTACACTGGGGCTCCACGCCCACTATAAAAATAAAAATAAAAAATCTCCGAAACTTGGCATTTCACGAAATTAAGGACCATAAACTTGATATTGCACTCATTTTTAGACCAGAAATTGAAAATTTCGCAGATTGTCAACTCCGAATGTATAGCAATTTCGCGGCGACTCGATTCCAATGTGGCTGCTCTTTGGCCATGAAATTTGCTCATTGACTGACTAATTTATGCTTATTCAACAGGCACGTTTAATCTCGAAATTATTGCTTTAATACTTCGCTATTTGCCACCTAAAATAGTTATTTTACGACTGATTATTTTCGCAAACATACAGTTTAGCATTAGCAACTTTAGTCCGAAACGAGCGATGTATGGATATTCAGGCTCGAAGCTTGCAATTTCCTGGCTATTTATTCTTCTAATCTCGACTCTTTGGTCGCTGTTTGAAAATTATTTAGTCCTGAATATTTGCAGTTTCGTGACTATATAACGCTCTGACTATAGTCCAGTCAAACGGTAGTTCCACGTAAACAAAAATCTCGTCTTCGATTTTTTTACTTTATTCTATGTTTTTTGGGGTGAAGTACACGAATCTGAAGTGATCCAACAAAATTTCCTTGTGCGTTTTGAGAAAATCGCGAAAAACTGCTCATTTTTGGCATTTTTTCCAGTTTTTTGCTTATAACTCCATAATGACGCATTCTACGGAAAATGTTACCCTCTCATTTTTTGAAAAGCATTGAATTTTGCGTCGAATCGTTCTTTTATTTGTCACAATTGACCCAGCCGTTTCACCGGTATTGATTTTTTTGAAATGGTAATTTTTAGCCACTTATGTTAAAATTAATAAAAATTACTAAGGCAGCAGCAACTTAAAAACGGCTATCCCAATCGGAAAATGTAATGAAATCAAAGTGGTTCAGAATTGAATTTTACATAAGTGAAAAGCATTGAAACCTACTAGAAAAATCAGTGGTATCAGTTATGCGACAAAAAACGCGAAAAAAAGCAGCCCAAAAACCATGTTTTTCTGCGCATTTTTGCCAGTAGCTTGGGAACTAGTAGTCCAATTTTTTTCTATGAAAAACGATCTGAAAGCTGATAGAATTTTCTGTCAGACCTATATTATATGAAATTTCATTTGACGTCAAACAATTTGAAATTTGCTGCAAAAATACCTTTTTTGTCACATTTCGGCCTATAACTCAAAAACTATCGATCCGATTTAACTTTAAAGAAACTCATCTGAAAGCTCGTTAAATTTCCCATAAGGAGTCATGTACGGCGTTTTTATAAAGACCCGATAAGTGGCAATTAAACGCATTGGGAAATTCGTAAAATGAGTAATTTTCCACTAACTTCTTTCTTCAGCCGAACGTTTTTGCCTATAACTATCGAACGAAGCTTCCGATGAAAATTGCACTATTTTTCTATGAAAGCTAATGAAATTTACAGTCAGGAACCATATTTGCCAAATTTTTGAAGGCCCGTAAAAATTATGAAAATAGGTTTTGTTTTTTAAAAAAAAGTGGTTATGCCCACCAACTTTGTCCACAAATGTTAAAACTCAACATATCACCAGTACTACCAGTACTATAGGTAGCGTCAGAGATTACATCACTCAACTGAGAGTTGAACTACTTTTATTTTTTCATAAAATTTTGCCAAAAGCGACTAAAAATGACCATTTTAAAAAAATCAATACCGGCGAAATGGCTGGGTCAATTGTGACAAATGAAAAACGATTCGACGCAGAACTTGATGCTCTTCAAAAAAGAACAGGGCACAATTTTCCGTAGGATGCCTCATCGAGCTGTTGCAAGTGAAAAACTTAAAAAAAGTGCCAAAAATTATCAGTTTTTCACGATTTTAACGCACAAGGAAATTTTGTTGGATCTCTTCAGATTCGTGTTCCTCACCCCAAAAAACATAGAATAAAGTGGAAAGATCAAAGACGAGATTTTTGTCCACGTATGGTGTTTTTTTGATACGATTTGATTGGACTACTAGTAATTTCACAGATTGTTAGCCTCCGAAACTTATGTGTATTAGTCACATCGTCTGCGTTTAGCCACGGAATGAACACGAGGTTCATACGTTAAATGATCACATTAGAAGCCGAAAAAATTGATCTTAAGGCAACCGTTTCAATTATTCGACAAATTGTTATTTTGTCGACAATTTGCGAAATTTTTAATTGATAATAATATGGTTGATTATAACGGTGAAATTGAGTGCTTGTAGTGAAGGAATGCGGTGCCAACGGAGACCAAAGGAGGCCGATAGCATTGAACAAATTTTGTTTTGGTCCCCTCTCCTATATTATCTCTAATCTAAAAGGGTATCGTATACGCTTGCGAATGAAATGTATCGAAGGAGGGTTTTGTCTAATTGATTCGTGAATGAATTATTAAACGATAATTTATTTGGCAGCCTTCTTTGTGTAGAATACCTAAGGATGTTCTCCCCCAGCGGAAGTGATATCTTGAATGCGACGTGCGTGAACGAAAGTGAAAAGGATCGAATTTTATAACTATACGGTTATAGGATAAACGACCCCCTCTCTCATGACTCGCCGATGAATATAAGCGTTAGTTTGGGTCAATTTACGTTTAGGCAAATTTACCGACACCGATCAGTGGGTTATTCGGCATCCTCTCGAGCCTGAGCAGTGCAAGTCATGGAGTCCATTGTGGACAAAAGGCAGAGCGAGTCGGAATGTAAACGACACCGCTATCCGAATGTTATCTCTTCGAACATAAGGCGTGCTTACGCTCCTTTATATAATAGGTACTGAATTTGATTTCAAACGATTGGGATACCTTTTCCTGAGAAAAAGTTTGCTCGGATTTTGCCGAGATACGCCCTAGAAATAAAATGTCACTATTTCAGTCATAACAGTTGAATTCGTGCCAGAATAAAAATTGAGAGTTTGAACGTGTTTATATTTGTATGTTTAAGTCATCCAAGCAATCTTTTCCATAGTTTAATTTCCCGGAAAGTGCGTGGGTTAGTATTTCAAGACTCAAATGGCCGGCGAGAGTAATGACCCCGAGAAAAACAGAGTTTATTTTGTTTGTATTCTTCTTTACCTTTTTGCTCGGCCCCCTTGAGTCATACAGTGAAACGTTCTCTTCATGAAAATTTTATTGTTGACTCAAGCCAAATTCATGAAAAAGAAACATAAAAAATGTGGGTTAAGTAAACGGAAAACATAAAATTGTATTTTACATTGAGACGATTGCGGCAACCCTTAAATGTTCGCCGCCCCAACTTTCATTCGAAACAGCATATTTATGAGTTCCGCAGTACAATGAAAATAACGCAAAATATTCATTTTAATGATAATGACTTATTAAACCTTTCTCTGTTTTAGATGCAGTTCGATAAATTAAGAAAATCTTTCTGTTTGCCTAGCTAAACAATAATTTAACTATACAATATTCAATCGCATTTAGCTTTATAATAGTTTATATCTCTGAAACTTCAACTGACGAAAACGTGACATAATTACTGACTGTTGTGTCTGTTGTGAGTACATCCAGCAGCTGGTATTTTTTCATCTAGTATTTCAACCACTAAGCGAAGGATAGGAACGGTCAAAAGTTTCTTTGGGTCGTAAAAATCTATAATAAACTTTTTCAACGAGGGGATACGTTTACGATGTGGTTGGGCTGCGCTAGAATTATTTTAATTTTTTTTTACAGAATGCAATGCACTACTCAAGTTAAACAGTGCGTACTGTACAGTATTGGCGATTCAGATTATCACTAACTGTTAAACATTTTCGAACTTTTGTCTCGGAAATTCATGCTATTCCATCGCCTTATTTTAAAAAGCGCAATCTAACAGTCCTGTAGAACTTCCTGGAGATTAAAATGAGTCTCTAAAATCCGGGATTGGCGTAGAAATACGGCCAAAATTTATTTGCATAAGTATAGGGGGGTCTAGCAATCACGTGTGACCCCCCCCCCCTTAATTCAAGTCGGCACTCTGTGTCCCCCACTCGAGCCACTTTTTATTGAATTTTTCGTTTTGAACATTTCGTCGTTCTAGCGTTAGAACGCAACAGACCTTAAATCTCGTGCCTAGATAGGATCTAAATAAATATAGATCGGATTTTCTAGACGCGGGCCTTTAACAATAAATGAATAACCGTTGTTTGTATTTTCATTGTGGGGAGTTCTTGGTTTTAAAAAGACGTTTACCTATAACTGGGAAACTGCGGGAAGGGTTGTGGCGAATAGCCAAGCTGTCTGAAACAAAACAACGTGGTATGACAGACTTCTACGCGCTATGCGCATTACTATTACCATACTCCGCTGAGAAATAATGTGATATAAGGCACTTAGTGTGTCGCGAGTATTTTGAATGACATTTGAAAAAAAAATTCAAAACATTTTTGGCAAAATCAAATTCTATCAGACAATCATAGTCGAAGGTGTGGTATGAATTACTCAATTTTGATTTTTTATGTTGTAGAAGACGGGATGAAGATGATGTTTGAAGGTAGAAAAAAGCCGCCAAACACCCGTCAAGGTCCTCAAAAATTTTAATTCAGCCTACGTTTCGCAGTGGAACCGGCATCATTCATGTAACAAAAACCGCGAAAAACAATTTTTTGTGTTTTACGCTTTTTAATCGCAAAAATGATAGGACTTGGTTTAAATAATCCAATGTAACATTTATCATCTTGCCCTGATGTTGCTGGTTCCTCATCGAAATGTTTGAATTAGCAAATTTGTCTGCAGTTGAGATTTTAAGGGGGAGTTGTACATGTGATTCCTCGACCCCCCTCCAATCTTACCTCGCCTACTCCGCGTTACGGAAATTACCGCCGTATTTCTGCACGAATCGTGGACTTCAAGGGCTCATTTAAATCTTCAGGAAATTCCGCACAAGCGTACGATCTCCCTTTTTCATATTTCATCCCTAAAATAACTGTAAAACGCACACAAACTTTTACCTTGAAAATTCACACTCTTTCGACGACGTATTTAGGAAAGCAAGATCATACGCTTGTGCGGAATTTTTTAAATTGAAGATTTAAATGAGCCCTTAAAGTCCACGATTGGCGCAGAAATACGGCGGTAATTTCCGTAACGCGGAGTAGGCGAGGTACGATTGGAGGGGGGTCGAGGAAACACATGTACAACTCCCCCTTAACGACGCTAATTTACAAAATTTGGTTTTTAATCGGAGAAAATTGGTGAAATTGAGGTGTACAAAAGCCAGAACAAAGGAATTGGGTTTTTGAATGAGCCAAACCTGCGAAACCAAAGCCACGGAATTAGGGTTTTCAATAGCAAAAATTCGTGAAATTGGGTTTTGAAGAAGCCAAATACGCGACATTTGGTTATGGAAGAGCGAACATCTGCGGCGAAATTGCGGTTAAAAGGGCCAAAATCACGGCATTGGGGTTTCGAACGAGGCTACCTATTTTTTCGAATTAACCATAACAGGGGTGGAAAAGCCAAAATGACGTAATTCGGTTTCTGATCGAGGCAAATCCGTGAATTTGGTTTTTGAAAGATCAAAATCTGTTTTTCGCAAGATCTGATCAGGAATTTCTGAACGTTCGCTGTGGTATCTCAGTCAAAAATGCGTCGATTTTAAAATTTAAAAGCCATTTTGTAGCTTACAACCCTGCCATGTTTTTACAATAATTTAACCGTACCTTTACCACTGAAGACTTCGGAAGATTCGTCTTTGAAGGAAATGGTAAAAATCAAATTTGCACTTTTCCGATTTTTCAAGAAATAAAAGAAAATACTTAAACATTAGTTCAGTTAGTTAAAACAGCGTTTCTTAAACCCAAAATTTGTGCTCTTTTCAGAAATGTAATCGGTATTGTTCTGTTACGAATGGCTAGGACGCTAGAAATTATTATTGACGAAAATAATGCGTTTGAGCGAAAAATGACAAAAATACCTGTAACTCGGAAATGAAGCGATTGCGACCCTATGTTCATATGGTGATTCGTCCTCGTTAGTACTACGACTGGTTAAAGTCCTGATCATTCCTCCTGAAGCACCCTGTATATTTCATTTGATTCATTCAATAATTTCTTATTTTTTGCCTTTTTTACTCGAGTATGTGTATTTCAACATTTGTTTTGATCAAAAATACTATGTAAACCGGGCGCTAGGTAATTTTTTAGGCTGCATATAAGCCATTCGTGCATTTCCTCTCCCTTGCTTTGCCACGTGCAAGATATTTTATTTCACATATAGCTCTGAGCTACCCTAAATTATCTGGAAATATTTCTAAACCTTGCGATTGTCCGTGGAATAATTTTGCGTTTCTCACAAACGTTTTTTTCCCTTTCTGAAATACTTTCCTGATCTCTCAGAGTAGCGTGACGAAGTGTACCGAATTATGATATGAACAATTCCCTAAAAACGTATTTATACCTCACGTGTATTAAATCACCTATGAGTGGTTGACCGACCGTTTTTTGCTAATTTTGCGCTAATTTTTCGAATGGGCGTGTATTTTTCAAAGCTCGTGTGAAGCCTTGGAGAGTGTGAAAGAGGGGTATAACTGTGAGGTCGGTCTAGGTTGTGACCTAGAAATCGATACCTACCCAGCGGTGAGTTCCCCGAGATGTGCATTCCTGAATGGAGATCCTGAAAGCACCTGTTTTTATGAAAGAAGCTTTCATTAAAAGGAGAGGAGGTTGCATATTCTTTATACAGAGCGAGAAAACATGAATTAGAATGTTATAATTTTCTGAATGGACGTCCCTACAGTTCATTAAGGGATATTGCCCCACATTGTTTAGTATTCATCAAACGGCTTGTGAACTTACTCTTCTTTAAAACAAACATAAACATGTAGCTTTTGTCACCTTGATCTGATGGATGGTCAGGAGGGTAAGGGGCACTTGGATAAAGTACCTCACTTAATCTCTCACCGTCTCTTCGGCGTGCTCTGAATAATTCGAATGTGTTTTATTTTAACCACAACTTGCCAGCCTTGTTTTTGGCTGAGATAATAGTGTCTGTATTTACTGTAAGGGGGGGGGGAGACATGGGGTCCGCCGCTCGGAATCGGTTGTTGTCGAGCTAAATTCTCCGATTGCTTCGAGAAGATTGCGTATAAGGGACGTAGAGACATTCCTTTGAGGGTCACTAAATCGACGTTGAGAGATTTTAACTCGTTTTAAAAGAGACTATATTAATATTCTCGGTATATGCTTCTTCATCAAGTCAATACCCCACCGGCTCCTACCCATTGCTGAGGTGCTCTATACGTGACCGGTGTGACTTAATAGATTAGCAGCTCGCTCATGTATAGTATAGTAGTTGAAACTTTAGTATTTTTCTCCCTAGTATCCTTGAATTCTGTGGCTCTTTCTCGGACCTTAAAATGCTATTTGTTGTATGCTTCTTAAATTTCACTTTGACCGAAAGAAAATACTGAAAATCTAGGTTGGCGCCTCTTAACTATTGATTCCTGCCTTGTATGAAAGCATTATCAAGCTTCCCAAAATTCTCTAGAAAAAAAAATTATGAACCTAGAACTCAGACAGTGTTGTTTGTTCTTTCCCCTTCCCTATTCAAATTTGTCTTACTATTAAAGAAAAGATGGATCAATGGCGCGAGAAGTTGTGTTTTTCTTATTAGTTGGGCGGCGCGCGTCTTGATTGATGTAAGCTGGGTGCCTGCCAATTTGATGTAAGAGGGCTTTAAAAGAGATGGGGCTTGTATATCCCTTGTGCATATTTCTTTATTACGAGATACCAACATTATACTCACGCTACTGATTTTTGAACAGCGTGTTCGATGAGAAGGATTCAACCAATTTGCAATTCGCTTTATAGTGCTTAAGTGTGATGGGCTTAATTGTTCTCGACCCTCTCATTTGGTTGGCAAATAATTCATTATTTGCGGACGGAGAGCTTCGAATTGAGCTCTTTTTCGAGCCGACAATTCCTTAATTTGGTTAAGGAGTCCTTGAATTCTCCTACTCGACTTTTCAGTAAGCCACAAATACGTGATTCTCATAATGATTTCATGTATAGTAGCGGCGGGAGGACCCTCCAGGCAGCACGGGCCCCTTGTCTGAGGAGACTCCTGAAAAGCGTAAAGATGGAAAAATTAAGATTTTTAGATTTTTGTGTTTATGGCCCCTTTTACATGAGTAAGTTCTTTGATCAAAGTAGCCATTATGAAAAAAATTGACAGATGTTCCCTGCCTCGAATCGTCTGTTTTTGATCAGATTGAACACATTTTTGAACAAAAAACTTGGATACTGAATTTAGGAACGAAATTCATGAAAAAAAGCGCTCATTCGAAGCTAAAATTAAGAAAATTTGCGTTTAGGCGGTGTCACTGTTCTTAGGGCTTTAAGAAAAATCACAAAATCGCCGCTAAGCTACAGCCCGTCAAGAAGAACATGAAATGAACCCGCGGCCAGCGCTCTCTCGTTCGATTTGTTGCAACATCTCTTCCCTCTACTTTCGTTACCGAATTGGTTGCCCCACTGTTCACCAAAGATAAGTGTTATTATCAAGCCAAAGTTGCATGGAGGGAGTAAGGAAAAGTAGGCCGAGGGGCCTATCTTAGGAGGGCGAGGTACAAATGTAACTTGACGGGCTAAAATTCGCGGAAGTATCGAGAAAGTGCCAATTCATGGATTCTAGGGGCAACTTCATCGCTGCAGATGATAAAAAGCGCAAATTCAAATGGTATGAAATTAATATCAATATTTTGGGCCCTTTTATGACTCCTGAAAGAGTGTTCTTAATAAGAATACCTTTAAGGCTGATTGGTAAGCTTTGAGAAGCAACTCAACATAGTTGAGCAGTTCAATAACGTTTATAGTTTCAATTTTAATAATGTATTTTCTACTGTTCGTCTTCAAGAATGGCGAAGGTTCAGACAATTATCCATTTCATCGCTGAGAACATTTCCAAAAATGATAATTGTGGGGGCGCAAGGATTAGGAAAGGATGATGAGCTGTTAAAACTGAAAATAATAAATGGCTGTAGACGCTCATGGTGGCAGCAGGGAGATCTGTATTGAGTGAAAGCTTTCGTGAAGTGATGTTTGAATTTCATTCTTATTTTAAGGGTCTTTTAGGGTTAATGTGTGCATTACACGATGTTCTGATGAGCAACTCATTCCAATGGATAATATTGGCTATGAACTTTCACATCGTTACAAGAGGAGGGGTTGGTGGGAATTTATTTATTTGAATTTCACGTTGTCATTTTCTGGATAGTCTTTCATGGATTATATGTATATGTACATTACTATTCCCAAATAAAGCTTGGTTCGCACGATGCAATTATGGAAGCAAAATTTTGTGCGAGGTATTTAAAATAGTATTTATTGTAAACCTGTAGGAGTAGGGAGTAAATTGCAACTTTTCAAAGCCCGATTCAGGCTCTCGCGGGCTATCTTCACGCGTATCCTCGCCGAAGTTGGTCGAGGCAAAACACACGCATCCAGTCCAGATTCGCGCGGAAGAATATATTAGAGCGGAAATGATCATTCCGAACTTGTACGGTTATTTGCAGTTCGGAGTGAGCCTTTTGCGCGTTCGGCATTTCTCTATACACGTTACGACTACATTCACAAGAATTTTGATGAAAACACCGACCCGGCTTAATTTAATGAGTTAAAACCAAACTAGCGAAATTTTGTGTCACAGTAATACGGATCCACCTTGTGTGACCTTGGTCAACGGAAGCCTATTATCCCTTAAAAATTAGCGCCCCTTGAGAAAAAGGGGAGGTTTTTTTGTTTCTTTAAGGGCATATTTCTAGCATTCTACCGTCCACTTAAATTGCAATTTTCATTTACAAAACTCAATCGTACCAAAATCAATAAGTTTCCTTATATGCCGTTTTTTCGACAATTTTAAAAATACCAAAAATGTTTATTACTACACCCACCGTAACTCTCGAACCATTCACTTTAGTAAGATTACCTTAGAGCTAATGTTAGTGTGCAATTAGATGAAGATTATTTTTGTAATCCTTCCAGTCAATGTATCAACCAATCAATATGTTGATTATGTTAAGACCAATTTGGCCTTGGGATGAAACTTTTACTTTTGATGCTGGGGTTCAGGGGGCCTGTTCTATAAATTTTAACTGTCACTTATCACTGTCTCTTTCCACCGTCCTCCCCATCAACATGTGATTTAATTCTGGGCGGACGGGTGGAAAAGGAGACATTCCTAGGAACACTGAAATCTTAATAGTGGTTTCCTTTTGCCATTTCAAAAGTGCACTCGGCCGGCTCTTGTGGCGTCATAGAGCTCGCTCGGATCGAACCAAAACCTGGCTAAAAGCGGGTTGATATGGAACGACTTTTAACAAGTGGAAGAGAGCGCTCTTTAATAACAACCTCGCTCCTCATGACTTTTTTAATTTTTGTGGTTGTATTGAATGGAAGTACATATTTATTTGCGTGCATGAGCTGAGCACTTGTATATTTGTGTGGATTGCTTGTATATTTATTAGCGAGAATTTACTTATTAGCATGACTGTCAACAAATCTGGTGCATCCATTTGTGAGTTCAATGCCCAATTCGATTAATAATGTTCTTCCAAGAACGTATTGATAACTACAAACAAGTTGCGAATTTAGAAATTCTCGTCCAGCAATCACGCTTTGTGGCAGCAGGCAAAATGAAGGAAAAACGCTCGCCCTTTGGGCTTGGGGGGATATGTACATAATACATAATGGGAATAACTATCCCAGCAGAGTGGCGGAGGTCGCTAGGGCGTCGACTCTCATATCCAGGTATCGTCTGCTGTGTGGGTTCGATTCCCTCTAAAGGCTGGATTAGAGCAAAGTTCAACTTAATATAATGTGTAAAAAAAAAAAAAAAAAAGTTAAGTGTGTGTTCTCGCCCTCGTCCACGACACCTTAAAGGTAGTTGGACGTAAAGCCCGTTGGTTTACCAAGGATTACTTTACTTTACATTTAATGGGAAAAACTTCATTAATGTAGAGAATCCGGATGAACCGTTTTGTACCTATTGGAACTCTGGTACTAGGTTTTTGTTATTGTCTTCTCCTTATTGATTCATGCTGCAATAATAATAGCCCACGTAGTCAATAACAGAACTTGAATGATTGTTAAACCGCTTTCGTTCAATAAATCATTGGCTTCATCCATGACGAAAATCAAAATTCGAACTCAAAACAATGCTTGTCACAATGAACCTTCCAAGCGACGTTTACCGCTCCGTCGATTTTGACGGAGCAGTTGAAGTTGCTTCAGCTCTGATCCATGGAGGAGCGTAGGAGTAAATGGAACGAATAAAAAGTCGCTCTCCTGAGGATCAATTGGCAAATGGAACCTTCAAACTCTTATCAGAGCAGCCCAGCTCTACTTTTTCTGCCAATGGAAAACGCAGAACAGGCCACCAGGTCTAATATTGCACCGTACTAAAATCGACCAACTGATTTGAAAAATGTTTTGCTCGTTACTTGGCAAATTCTGCATGTGTAAATCCCGGTATCAGGCGTAACACATACAAGAAGAAGTCCCATGGAGGAAGAAATAGTATCATTTTCTGTTGGCCGATTTCTAGGCAATGCTGGAAATTGTTGAATATTTGGCTTGTTATTAAGCCAAAAGCGCATGCTTTTTGCGCAGTCTTTAGGCTAGCGTAGGAATAATTAATTAAGTAAGTTTTATTTTCTCTAACTCATTCAGTCAGTTCTTCATTCAGTTTTGTTTCAACTCATTAAACTAGGCCTAGTCGATGATCTCATCAAAATTCTTGTAAGTTGCATTTTGATTTTTTAATCTTACGATTTCTTTCGAAGTAACACAGTCCTGTTCATGAAAATTAGACCATCAGCAGACCTTAGTTTTTGGTATGTTCTTTCATATATGTGTAGAGAAAATGGCACACTTCTCACACCGAAGTCGACTTAGTTCTCGTCTCTTATCGGCAACTAATCGTCTCGTTTGGGATGATTAATAATTTTCCGCTCTAGTATTGTAATGTACTATTCTGCACTGAGAAAGATGAATATTGAACATAATGGCCCAAATTCATAGTCGTCCCTTGAGGAAAATATTTCCTCGACTAGATTCAAAACAGATGTTTATATGTGAATATTTTTCTCATGGGACGACCATGAATTTGGACCTATATGTCTATTACCTATTCGAATTTAAATAGATTTAGGCCCGTATTTATGAACGTTACTTGAAGCTTCCTCGAGTCAAGGAACCATTGAGAACAGTTTGATCACAATAAAAACATCTGTTTTAATGAATTTCAAGGGTTCCTTAATGTCAAGGAACGTTCATAAATACGGACATTAGTCCTGTATTCATAGTCGTCACTTGAGTAGAGTTTTTACTTATTTCGATTCAAAACAGATGACTCACTTATAGTCGGATCGGCGAAAGAATGTGCATGAGTGGTGGGAGGCCATAAGCCCGCTTTTTCCCTCTCTTAACGTGGTTCTCTATTTCTCCTCTTATTATCAAACTACTGCAACCAATAACAGAGAGTTTTACCGATAAAATAGGAGAGGCTCCTCTCAGGTGATGGTGTGGTAGCGGTAAGTCATATGGGTTTAGGGAAAGGAGAGAGGGTGATTTCATGCACATTCTTTCACCGACCCGACTATAGTAGAAGGACCGATTTGAAGCCATTTATACTCAGCTTGAGTGACGTCCATGGAGGTAGGAACAAGTGGAGAGAGAGAAAGGCTTTTTTAATGTAGAAACATGTGAAGCCGGTTTTTCCGCCATTACACACCCACTGTTATCATTCACCTAGAGTGGACGGGAGGGGAGTTTATCACTTTTCACTGATCAAGTATCAAATTGCCAATGTTTTTGTTGAGTGAGGCCTGATAACAAATGGAGTGTAGTAATGGCGACCGGCTTCACGAAAAATGCGTTTCACTCCCTCTACTTGTTCCTACCTCCATGGTGACGTCTATGAATACGGCCCTAATTTTTTTTTACTCATCAATTTTTATCAAACAGCATCCAAATATTGAAACCAAAATTAATGAGTGGCTGATCATTGAGGGGTTAGCGCTTCTCTAGTTAGGGGTTGCCCAACCTTATCCTCGGTTATTTTATTCTTCTAAAGTATAGGCTTTTCCTACTAAACGTTTTAGTCGGAGGGCTGGGTATCCACTTGCTCGATTTCTGCCCGGCGAAGGCGTTTGCATGAAATATACAATGGATGGAGTTGGACTGATTGAACCGAATGGAGCAATAGCTCATTTCTTTTCTATTCTCGTGCATTCGAATTTTGTAGTCAAAGTACATATCAAATTTTGGGTTCAAAATTTGTTTTACCCGCGGGTCGCACAGTATTGAATTATGATTAAGCCCAATTGTGAACAGGTGAATTCGCCAGGCTACCCATTTCGTATGTCTTCCCTTGTGAGATTCCGTCAGTAATATACGTGCAAACATGTTTCAGCTGCTCGTCCTCAATCCCTATTGAAGAGAGTAGGTTCCTAGTGGAAGTTCTTACTGAATTTTGATGAAGCTATGACAAAGCGAAAGTGGACAGTGGATCGAATCTCAAGAATAATGTGATCCAAGGCGTCAATGACCAAAAACGATATACTCGCCTATAGTCGGTGCCATGCCCAAAACTCTCAAGGCAGCTGCTCCGCCAAACTAGCGTAATTTCCAGGTTTCTTTCATCCCTTAAAATGTGGAATAGGCAAAGAAATATGCACTTGTTGTGCCACAACAGTTGTGGTCCAGTGGTCTTCTTTGCTAAGACAAGGACGGTTTATTTCATTTGTAGATGCCCTGACAATAGGTCGTGGAAACGAAATTGAATGCTACCTACAAGTCCAACTTGCAGGCCAAGAAAATAAATTCTTATCAAGCTATTTGTATACGCCCAAATGTATAGTCAGAATCCAGTCAGTATATTTTTTCAAATTAGATTTCCCTCCCGAACTATAAAAAGTAGAGATTAACGAGGCACTGCCCCCAAAGAGAAAATTCAGAGAAGGGGAAATAATTTACGTAACGATCGAAACCATTCGCCAGCTCTAGAGTGAGTCGCGTGAGATAATGGAAAAGCCACAGCCTTGCCCCATTCATATTCCACCCCTCGCTACATTCAATAAGCACGCATGGACACTTGGACAGTTAGCCGAAAGGAACATAAACGTATAAGAACATTTAATTTAATAAGACGCGCTTGAAAAGATCTAAATGGAAATTCGCCAATAAATTGATTAGGTACATATGGTTTTTTTATAGATACCTATGGAGGTACGATTGTTTGATTATAACAAACGCATCGAGGAGCGTAGTGGTTAAAATTAATTACAGAAAGCACGGAAGCCTTTTGACAACGGCTTTACATCCACGTGTTTGTCACACACTCAGAAATATTTCGTAGCACCTGCTCCGCCACTTCAACAGCAATCCTAGGCGGCGGTAAATCATATGCTCTCGTTCATTAATTAGACGAAATTCAATGAAATCGGATTGACTGTGAATTGCCCGTTATTGCAAAGAATCGTTGTTGCCCATTTTGCTATTCTAATGTATAGAATAGGTTGTTGCCCATTTTGCTATTCTAATGTATAGAATAGGCTCACTGAATTACCCGTGTGTTTGTTTTCCGATGCGGGTGTGAGTTATTTCATTTCAAAACAAATTACTTGAATCGTCATTCATGCGGGAGCGAGACGATTCTCGAGGTCTCGAGGAAACAGCTCTCCTCTTTTGTACAACTATCTTTAAACAAGGCATTAAGACGTCAATTCAAACTCCGACACTCCGTGGCCCTAAGGGTCGTGACCGTAAGAGAGCAATAAATCATCTCAAACAAATAAACAATGTTATTTTGAGATACGACTACATGGTGAGAATAGTATCCAACACATTGCTGTCATTGTGCAAGGCCAGGGTTGTTCAAAGTAATAAACGCGCGGTAGTCGGAGCGCACTTAATTATTTACTACATACAACTATCGGAAAGTAACTGATTATCCTTTTTTTTAATAGGTATTTGATAAATATTTTATTTTTAGGGTTTTGGTTTTTTTCTTCTACTTCTTGGTTTCCTGAACTTTCGCCTTCTCGTGCTGAAGGCACCGTCAGAGAACTTTTTGGGTTTTTTCTCAATTTGAAATCATAGAAATGTGACGAATGGAGAGGGTGTCAATTTCTTCTTGTTGGTTAGAAAATTTGTTGTTGATGACAACGGAGAACGTCTTCTGGTGATCTTCTTAAGTTTGCAATCAGTGGTCTCCAGGCATGTGGTACATGAATTCCTTCATCTCTGTTGAAATTTTCTTTTTCCTTTATTTCGATGGCTTCTCGAATTATGTGTTTCTTCCACGAACTTTCTATTGCCAGAATTTTGGTATCTTCAAATTTTATGACGTGTGATTGTCCGCTGTACATTGTGTCCAGCTATTGCTGATTTTTCAATATTGCTGTGTTTTACGGCTGACGTGTTTATAATAGCACTTTATTTTAGACGATTTTACGACTTAATTTCCTAGATAAATTGCACTATTTTTAGTAAGCCCACGTGGCATGAATCGAATTTAAAGGCGCCTTTACAGGTTTAAAAACCTGAGCTGTGGGCTTCAACACCAATCAGAGCGCTCCGAGTACACAGCGCGGAGCACTCTGATTCGTTGAGGCCCACAGCTCAGCTTTTTAAAGTTTGCATGAGAAGGCGGCTTAAGAAAGTTTGATTTGTTGTGAAAGCGTTAAATAAACTGGGTTCAACTGAACCAATAATTTATCTCAGCCCTTTAGAATTGTTTTCGCAAAGTAATCATAATTAATTCTAAGCTTTGGGGGTCAAAACAAACAAGCATTCGAGCATTGTAGTGTTTACTGTGCGCCTAATATCTGCAAGATAAGTCAAACTGTGAGAGTGACGCGAAGCGTAATGCACGTATTTCATTCAGAGATGTTCGTTACTGAAGCCATAACTTGAAATTATCAAAATCCATTAAGCTTGATTGAAAAGTTCCAACTGTTTCGATACACCTAAATTGTAAGGAATATTTGTAGATACGGCCCTTAGGGTGGGTTTATAAATCACTGGATACCTCATGGAATAGCTATCTCTCGAATAAATTTACATTACTGTTTGTTTCTTTTTTAGGATAAATAACGATTGACTCACCCGAAAGAAACCAAATAAAGATAAAGAAAGTGAAATATTACTTTATTGAGCTCTTCTAACCAACGTGCATGCAGGGCGCCGATATTCGGAGTTATTGGTCGAACACAAATGAATTCGCACGGCGTCTGACAGACACCCGACGATTTCTCCGACAGAGAAGAAGGAGTTCGCTCACGTAATACAGAATCCAGCGCCGATCATGATGAGTTCGAACGGGCCTAAAGCCCGTCAAACATGCTTGCCAACCTCGCTTGACAAGCAGGTTTGATCGTGTGTGGGGTCATGTTTGAAGGTTTGACATCACATTTGACGGTTTTCAGTCACTGCCAGAAAATTTGCTCGCAAACATGAGGTTTGACAAACAGATTTGATTGTGTATGTGTGTTTCAATCCAACGAACCTTCAAACCATCGAGAAAAAAGGGTATTGGGACGCTGCTGAAGCTTGGGCGCGCGTTTGAAGTTGAAGCTTGACGGCAAGTTTGACCGTGTGGGTGTGGCGTCAAACGTCAAACATGCTTGACAAGCGCAACTAATAAAACCATGCTTGTCAAGCATGTTTGACCGTGTGTGGCCCCCTTAAGCCTAAAATCCCAAACACTGTTTACAAAAAGGCCCTTAGCAACCATACTTATCCCAGCTTTGTCTGTAAATTAAGTGCATTGATAAACGTACACTAAGGGCCGTATTCAGAAACCCACCTTTACAAAGCCTTAACTAAAGGAGTTGAAAAATGAGATGGTTTATAAAAATATGTCATCTGTTTTGAAGCGCTTAAAGGAGAAAGGAGAAAGGTTTCTGAATACGGCCCTAAATCACCAAAAATAAATAATAGTGTAAAAAAAGTAATCCGATAATCTTGGCTAGATTTTCGACAAGCATTAGTGATGAATTGATGATGATGAAACTAAAACACCTGTTCCACACATATCACCTCAAGATGTCACCGCAAACCCCTATTTTATCTTTAACTAGCTAGCTTCAATTTATCACAACTCTTTTTCCGTATTTTTAACGACGCGAAATCAATTGCACCTGGCTTTAGTTTGTTCCTCACGATTCGAAAATGTATTACAATGGATCGTGTGCCAGACGTAATTTTAATTTGGTTTAAAAACAGAGGGGGGACATAAAAGTGAAACGAAGGTAAGAAGAGATTAGAGTGAATTTCACAGCATGAATGCATAAATTTTAGCTGTTCGTGTCAATCTCATCTCGTCTCACGCGTGTTTCACTTTGCTATTACAACCTCCCAGTGCGAAATGATTTATTTGGTGAACGTACTTCACAAGTGACACTCGTGAATAATTTCCATCGTCAATACAATACAGCCGAAACATGTTCATCGTAAATAACGAACCCTCACGTGAGATAACTGACAAAATGGGTAACCTTAACTTTGTATCAAGAAAAATAGCACCAAAGGTGTGGTCCAGTCTCCGTTTCGACCTCAGACCTTCAGCTACCTGAGCTACTCGGTCCTGGTCTCGACAAATGAGCCGATGGACCGCACCTCGCCGGGAACGGAGGTGCCACTGCACTACGATCCCCGCCCCCGGCGCTCCATCCGACCCAGCAAAACCGAGTTAGGGAGGACCCGGCTCACCAGGACTGATGAGAACCGCGAGGGCAAAACGGGGACTGGGGATGTTGAGGCTAGACGCCACGGCCGAATTCAATAAAGAACGACAAAGATGTTGGGGGCAGGACCCACCAAAACATCACGAAAAATGGCACCGAAGTTCAGTCCAGTCTCCGTTTCGACCTCAGACCTTCAGCTACCTGAGCTGCTCTGTCCTGGTCTCATCAGCCCGACAATTGAGCCGAGTACGGAGTCAGTTCTTTATTTAACTTTGTATGTTCATGTATACTAACCCCGTAGCATAAGCAATTTCACTCACTATTTGTACATTTGTTTCGGCCCAGGAGAAGGGGAACAAACCATTAAATGTACGAAAAACTATCCAACATAACAAAAACGTTTACTATATATTCACGCGTCTTATTCTTGACGACCGATTCGGTCTTCATGATTTTGAATATTTTATGACTATTATGTTCAACTCAATTCCACTAGGAAACTTTGCGCTACACATATATTAGCAGACGGGTTTTCCTTCAGTTGTTTCTGAATCACCTTCACAATTTTGAAGCGGGTTGACGTCCATCGCCACACTTTTAGCCGTGACAATGAGGGCTAAACGTTGTTTTTCAAATAGTTTCTATTCTTGCGTATATTCTGAATGACTAATTCGTAGCAGCGAGGCGGATTGACCGTCTTTTTGGAGTTTTGATTGTCCTTTCTCTCACCTAGAACTTTTGATTCTTAGTTTTTTTGAGCCCTTGAATTGACGACCCTCTCTGTCGCTTACGATATCTGAATAATGTGGGTTACCAGATTATTTAGAGAGAATAAAAAAAATCCGTGTCCTAATGCAAACTCGACTGGCGAATTTGAGTGTAAGTCGTTTGTACGTTGATAACTCCAAATATTGTTTTGGTTCCAATTCCATTTGTGTTTTATGCAATAAGTTTCTGCCGGATAGTCTTCTTCATTTTTTAATTGAATGTGAACCATTGGAACAAATTAGGGCATATAGCATTGGCCATGTAATACTCCAAGGAGTAACCAGTCACGACACATTTATTATGTTGTGCTGTATAGAATCAATTAATCATATAAACTCTATGTTTGGGTATGTTATACAGGCGTTGAAAGTACGAAGCTTCATGCTAAGCGAGTAGCTTGGATTGACTCAGAAGGAAATTCATTTCTTATATGGATTGTTTATTTGTTAAAGGGTTCTTGTATTATATTATTATGGATCTTGTATTATTTAACTGAGTGTTCGTTGCCAACTCCCTGCAAAGGATGTATACTCCTCCAGCAGAAATAAATAAATAAATAATAATGTGGGTTATAGGAATTTGAATCATTATGTTTGTTGTGAGCCCTCGGCTGTATTTTAAGCACCAAATATTAACTTTACATTTTACAAGGAATTTTCCTTATGGCTGAATACAATTGTTCAATGCAATCAGCCCCGTAAGCGCCGTGACTATTTGATCTGGCAGTTTAAACAAAGGCCATTGGATGTTCCGCACTACAGCGCTAACTAAATATCTGATTACATTTTCATTTACCCGAATGCTGTTCGCTTGGATTCGCACAACGTGGAATTAGTTGGAGTTTTGTTTGAGTTGACATTAACTGGTCCGTTTGGCATGATTGGCTTCATTGAGGGGAAAAATCGGTCGGCCATTCTACCGTGTATTTCATTGATTGGACGACTCATTCTAATTAAATGTCATCGAGTAAAGGCTTCACTGTCTCTTGAGGGTTTAAAACTTAACTAGAAATTGCATTAATTTTTAAATTCTGATTTAAGCCTGGGGCACATCATGCAATTTTTTAAGCAATTTTATGCTTTTAAGTATTTTTAAAAACATCCGGTCACCAAGGAACATGTTAGTTTTTTCTGACATGGGAATATGAGATCAGGGACCTTATTCCGAGCAGTCGGGAAAAAATGCTGCGAGTGGGATCCAAGGACGCTACATCAGAAATAATACTATCCCGCCACAGCAACCACCTCATGTGAGTTTTTCCCGACAACTCTAACTACGGCCCCAGGACTCCCTCCACGAAATCCGAAAAAGTCCAGCAAAACATGTGCACATAATATGCTTTGGCGTATAGGGGGGGGGGGGAGGGCATTGGCCCTTGGCCATACAGCCGTGACATACTTTCAATATCATTGTGATTTTTCTTTCAGTTACTGTCTAGATCTTAAACTTATTTTATTATTACTTGTGTTTGTTTATTGTATGTGTTTTATTTGTGCACTGTACTGTTTTGTTAGATACATTTTTCAAATATTGTGGCGTGGTGATTTGAGTTTCGAGTCTTTGATGAATTTAGGGATATTTGGTCGTGGTTTTATCTTTAAAATGTTTAGTTGAGTGCAGAGCACTTCGTCTAATTTCTAACGTCATTTTTTAAAAATAAAGCGGCACTTTTTTAATAAAGCCCTTTCCATTGTTTTGCTAGTGCATTTTCAATGATGTGCTTTTGTATGTAAGAAATCAGACGATGTGCTCTGCACTCAACTAAACATTTTTAAGATAGAACCATTGAGGATAACCTCGAAGTAGGCGGAAAACAGGTTCTGGAATAAAATTGAATAATTTCTGCGTTCTTGTAGAGACAAAATGATTCTCTTAAGTTATGAACACAAACCACGCAATGTTGATATCCTTGATACCGTTGATATGTGCCATTTTAATTCACCGTTATACCTTTCTCCCAAATCTGGCATTCATGCAAGTTCCCCATTAGTTATTACTTTTATTAATTTCTGCTAGAAAGTGAAATTTCCATTAGATACGTTAAATTCAGTTTTGAAAGAGCCAAATACGTGAAATTGGGGCTTGACAGAGCCAATAAGCCTAATTGACCGGTAATACGTGAAATATGGTTTCAAAGAAGCCAATTTCACGAAATTTGAATTCTAAAATGTTAGATTAAGCATTCAAAATCACGAAGCTAACGGTTTGAATAAGCAAAATCCATGAATTTGGGTTTTGAATGTGCCCTGTTTGTTTCTGAAAGAACCAGAATCGTTAAATTTGGTTTGAAATAGCCAAACTCGTAAATTTTTTATTTCTGAGAGCCAACCACCGTTTGAATTGCGTTTTTTGTATTTGAAACGTCGCTCGACGTTGGCTGTTGCAGTAGCCAAATAAACGAGGTTTCGCTTTTGATGAATTGAGTCATATTATACCGCTGAATTTAGTTCTTTATACAACCAAAGTTCGCAAAATAGGGTTATTGAAAGAGTCAGACCCACAAAATTGGGTATAATCGATAGAGTCCAGACCCGCAAAATTTCAATTTGGTTTTTCAAAGGACCAACCCCTACGAAATGGGTTTTTGAAAGGCTCAGCCGCATGAAATTCGGTTTTTAAAAGACTTGTGCCCGTATTTATGAACGTTCCTTGACATTAAGGAACCCTTGAAATTCATTGGAACAGATGTTTTTATCGTGATCCAAACTGTTCTCAATGGTTCCTTGAAGCTTCCTCGAGTCAAGGAACCGTTGAGAACAGTTTTGATCACAATAAAAACATCTGTTTTAATGAATTTCAAGGGTTCCTTAATGTCATATGCGAAATGTCTTCATTGAATGATCGAATCTTACCGGATCCGTATGGGAGAATTGACTTTTTCTAGCCAAATTCTTGAGTTTTATATTCTGGCAATTTTCGCCATAATCGCAAAGATTTTAACCTTCTCAAACTGTAGGTCAATTTTCGGTTTGTTTTTTAAGTTGCCCCGAGCCGGACCGGAAGTGGCTTGTGAGTTCGAAACTTTGATGGTCAAGTTCCGGAAATAATCCTTCCAGACAAGTGGCCTGTCAATTGCCAATTTTGACGGAGTTCAATTGACCAGAACCCAACACTACTACTAAATGACTCTATAGTCACACAGAATTAAAGGTGTTTAATTTTGATGAGTTTTCTTCAAATGTTATCCGAATTTGGTCGGGGAATGTCACGAAACTGGTCAGGGAAAAGCGGGAAAAGTCAGAGAATTCCGTGCGATCCATTCTTTGGCAACCCTGAGAACTGCACTGCGCCAGGGAGAAGACTTGTGCACTCAAGACGCGTGTTTCCACTGGGTGCGCTGCAATGAACGCAAATCGACACATATACTTTTCGCGAACAATCGCGACAAAGCGCGCGAGTGCTTTTCCTGTTCGCGCATCATGTTCTAAACGTTTGCAAACCCTGCTCGCGAACAATTTTTTTTTCTGCACATATTTCAATTTTATGCTCCAACACAAAATATTTACCTCATAACAACGAAATTTTCTCGCGTTGTGAATGGTAATTTCAAGCAAAAATTTAATTAAGGATTCTTCTGTTTATGAAGGATCCTTGTAAATAATAAAATTGTTTGGGGTTCTTACACCTCTGTTCGGACATCAGTCTTAATTGAAAATTTAGATTAAGATGGATCCCGCACCTCTTTGACTCGGAGAACTCTTCTTCGTTTATAGTGAGTGGGTACTTCGCTCATTCTTCCTTGAGAGATAAATTCTTTGCCTCTTGTACGTGATTGTGACTTCGTTAAATTCGTTTAGCAGGTCCTCCGTCTCGGGAGAGGGGTTTTTGCGTGGTGAAACTCTTCTACGCGGGAAGATTTTTATCTCCCTAATCGGTATACCGGTCCTTAAGTATACATCTGACGTTGGCAAATTGAAAAATGTCCATGTATTGGATGACGTATATAAATAGATAATTTTCTGTATTTACCTACGCGTTCGAAAAAGTTGCCGTTTTTCAAGCTCTTTCCAGAGAAGGAGCACATAGTGAGTTTCATTTACGGATGAGAGCAAAGGTTTGAGCCCATTTCTCGATAGATGAATAGACGGCCAGTCTGTTGAATAAAAAATATTTCAAAAAATTGCTTTCTCTTATGGAAAACTTCGCACATTAATGAATTGCCCCGTTCAGTATTCAGTGAGCATTTAGGTATATCCATTTGTTTCCCCCCTACCATTCCTCTTTGACGCATGATACATTTCTTCTATTTCATTTATACCAATTTTATTATAAAGGTTATCGAAAACTAATTACAACCTTCATGTTGATCCAAAAGCCACGGAAGGAGCGGGTCGCAGGACTCTGGCTGAAACTCGTTTCGTGGCTGAAACTACACCGTTTCCTCTTCACTATGATTATTACCTTTCAAAACCTAGCCGCTTCGTCAATCAATTTATTTATTTATTGATTTCTCGACCCTTTCATCAACTTCGATCCTGACCTGTTTGGAGGAAATAACGCCAGTAGTGTTTTTGATGAGAAAAATGATTGATAGAAGCTTTTGTCCCTTTAAGGATGATTACTCCCCGCCACCATTATCTCTGCCTTCGTCCTTTTGCGATGGCGCTGACCCTGTCTGTATTTAATTACATGAAGCAGACTCTTTGAACAATATTTAGTGGGACTACCGAACGATCGGACATAAGAATCATGTTTGATGGAGTAGAACGTCAAAGGAAACTGGTGCTATGAGCTGAATATTAAGATCATCACAGTATTCCACTGTTCGTTCCGAATCCGAAGCCCAAGGCTTTTTTTGAGATTCGAGAGTAATTTTAGGGGGAAAAATGTGAGGGCTTTCCTGGGAAGAGGCTTTCCTTCGCCGCTATCGTAGTTCAGATAGCTTACGCTATTCATGTGGTGATCCATTTTCCAGAGCTTCTCTCGCTTGGGTTGGAACCACTTTGTTTTCAGGTTAAAATCTTATTCAAACGACTCTTTCGTTCCCTCCATCTTCCAATATTGTCTGGAGTTTTCCTTATGTAGATAATTTTAAATGCAAGGTACGCAGGTGGAAGATTCACCTCATCCTTCGCATTGAAAAGCAGCACGCGTGTTTAGGGGGTTTCCTACACGAGAGTAACGTATCGACCTGAGACAATAAAGGCACTGGAGCATTTGAATCCGAAGCGATTACTATTCTTGACTGTTGTGCCGGCGTTGTATCTATCTCCATTCTAAAATGTCATTTCCTTTGTAGAAAAGGATAAAAGTAAACACTTTCTTACTTCTTAATAAAATGAAAGACGCATCGCTTGGTGGCTTTGCGGGTCGTTGCATAACTTCTGTTATTTCGGCCCCTCCGGTTTTTTACGGATACATAATCTATTCATCCCCGAGATTGCTATTTCATGCCTAATAAGTCAAAATCGGTCGTTTCGCGACGATTGCTGCTCCTAGGGATCATGCTATTTAGCGCATAATTATATGTATGTAGGTTGTACTTGGACATATTCAGTATTGTGGCTACTCATTTTCAGTTCCTGATATTTATCATCTAAAACTTACAATTTCGTGGTAGATGATGTCACCCGAAATTTCAAATTTCATCAATATGTATCCCTTGCAATTCATAAAACTTGCAAAGTTCATGGGGAACTTGCAATTTCACGAGAAAAGCGTCCGCACTCCTGAAGACACTGAACAAAATATAATTAAAAACGTCGGGTGACGAGAAAACGTTATGAAATGATGCAAAGTGGGACATTTAAGACATCAATAATTACTCCTAAAAATAATGGTTTTTATGCTGGGCAGGGCCATCTCATCACTGGTTTATTGTACCACTGCGAACCACGCCTTGTGCAACTTTACTTTTGCTTCTTAATTCGAAAAAGAACTCACGGATGGCGAGTTTACATCCCTAGTATATTAGATTTTGCGATGCATCGACAAAAATTGAGGTCAATGGTGGTGGCTCTTAGCATTAATTCTTCGCAGAGTGACATTATATTCCGCGTAATTAGCTCGGGATTTTTATATTTTTTCCTCTTGAAACCCCGTGCACGAGAGGGAGGCTTGATAGTTCTGTCACGCTCGCATACTAAATTTATGCTCAGTGGCCTGCGACCTTGTCGAAGAAAATCATTTTCTGGAAAGGACACTCGACTCGCTCGATGTGTTTACAATTATAGCCATAAGTCTGCCTAATAAGTATTGCGGAATTGTATTTTTATTTTGTGCAAGATGCTTGTTAATTATTACTTAAGCGAAACCCTTCGTCCTTTTATGTTTTAGGGCAGATCATGGATTAGGAAACCTGTGAGGCATTGCAGGCATTTCTGCTCCACGTCGAAACTTCACTGTGATAAGCTTCCTTTAGAAGGTGAGCCGCTTAATTTTTTCATTTATTAAATAAATATAATTTATTGGTATTATTAAACAGAGTTGAAATGTTTAGGTATAGGTACAATACAATTTTCGTTACATGAAAAATCTGTGCGACAGAGAACCCATTTTTCGATTAAATTACATAAAACATTATCAATGATTACGAGTGACCACCAATTATAAATTATTCCGCCACTTGAAATTCCTCAAATTCCATATCGATGTGAATACGCCTCAGTTCCATCGCTTTGTTCTGTTTTCGAGATTCTATGAGAGCTCTCCAAGACAACTCCGTGTCGTTGCTGCCTTTGCAGGGCTTCTGATTGTTGAGGACACGTATATTCCGCTCCTGCTGTGATGGCCGGAGGAGAGTGTCCGAATTATCATCTTGCTCATCCATGTCTTCGATTGGTTCCATTCTCTCGCGGCACTCAGCCAGCTCCTCGCTCAAAGATTTACCTTCTTCATTGTGAAAGTGATTATTTCGCATTCGGTGGTCATCATCAGTGCCCGCCAGTTCGAGTCTTGAACCGCAGCTGTTGCTTTTAATGAGTCTAAATTTAATTCCCACGCTTTGATCTTTCACTTTTCGAGGCATTTCGTAGCCCTGTTTTATTTCATCCATTATCGTCATAGTCATAGGGCTGCGAACACTCGGTCCGTAGCTGTGCGAAATGATTCGACCACCGTAATAGGTGACGGTTGTGCCGCAGGCTCTAATTTTTTTCATTACTTCCGGTGATATTGGATGAGCCTCTTTCAGGTCGTTTCTTGATTCATCCTCGTCACTACTGTACTCTTTGTGGCTCTCTTCGTCCAAATTGTTGTCAAAGTCGTTTTCATTGCAACTTAAGTCGCTGCTCACTCCAGACGACAAAGATCCCGAATCGGTCCACTTTTTGGTTTTCTTAAAGTCGGGTGACTCTTTACGTCTTGTGTCGTTAATGATTCGGACTTCTGGTGTGGTTTTAGGTTTGTTCAGGTTTTCCTTGTGTGGGGTTATGATTTTGGCTGCAATCGGAAGCATAATGTCTTTGACTTCTTTCTCTTCAGGGCCGACAAGCTTGAGCTCCTTTTGAAAACGTTCTCTGGTGTTTCGAACTGTGTCTGGATCGGGTAGTTCTTCTTCTTTCGGGTCCGTCTTTGATTTAATCAGATGGTAGAAATAGTGACGTTGAACGCTTGCTTGATGAGGCTTTGCAGCTCGAGGAAGAGTGTTACATGCCTCGTTGTTATTTGCCAGGTCTTCTTTGCTTATGGCGCCTGTGATACGGCACCCTTCGAATTTTGCATTTTTGTGATTATACTCCGACACGTCGATTGATTGCTTAGAGGTCCTGAATGGTTCGACTATAACAACATTTCTGTTGGTTAGAAGCTCTTTTAGAGCTATTTTATTGTCGGACAGATACTTTTTAAGGCTATTTATTGCGATTTCTTTGGTTGTGCGTCCGTTCCCTTGGTTAATTTCCTCGTAGAATTTACTCGAGTCTTGAGGAGGCCACGGAGCGGTAATTTTCTTGATGATTTCTTCGCGTCGTTTTCTCAATTCATCCCCGGCAAAAAGCCTCCCGCATTTTGGAGAAGTTTCGTTGCTTTCGTCGGACAGATTCATTTCTGAGTTGGCTTTCCTTCCTCCGATAACGAAACCACCGTCTGGTCCAGTCGTGATTTTGCTTCTCATGCCGGCCGGTCGAACAACACCAGGTCCACTTTTGGCGTCATTCAGGTTCATGAGACTCCTTGTTCGAAGAACCAGTTTAGTTGACGACTGGTCAGACTCCGGCTCGTACGAGTACTCTTCCTCGTAGAAGGTTTGCTCTCCGTTTGTCACGTTTTTCGAAGATGCCATGAATTTGTTAATTTCATTATTCAGCTCCGTTGCCGTTAATTTTCGATCGCTCACTAGAGTCAGTGTTTCGGCACAGTGCGTGGCCTCTTTAGTAATCTGCGACGTGGCTTCTTTAGTAATCTGCGGCGTCGCTTGAACGTATGTTTCTGGGAGATCTCGAACGACTTCCAAAGTTGTGTGGACCTCTTCTTCTTGATGAGGATCCTTTTTGGTTTTGATTTTTTTATTAACCTTCTCGTACAGCTCCTCAGGATTAACTCGAGGAATCTGGTCTTGGCTTGTACTCGAGTCACGACGCTCGTCAAAACCACTTTCGTTCGATGATGACTCAGACTTAGTTTCTTGACTTTGAACTCCAGCTACTTCTTGTTGCTTTCTCAGCTGAGAATATTCCTGTTCAATGAGTGCTGCTGCGCTTGCCGCATATATTTCCATATTATGGTCTTGGCAGCTGTCAGAATCTTTGCTGCGCTTCAAAGTACACTGACCACCAGCGTTGGACTGCTGAGAAGCCTGGGAAGCAGGTTTGTTTTTAGATGGAATCTCTGGAGGAGGTTCTTGAGGAGCCTCAGGCAACTGAATCTGTTGTTTTCGTAGTTGTTCTTCTTTTCTTCTTTTTTCTTCGATGAATCTCACCTGAAAATAAATAAATAAAAGTAAAACCTCAAAAATAATAAAAAAACATTCCTGCGAAATATTAAATACGTATTTTCGATTATTGATAATTATCCTTGATTGCCATAATTTCATCTTAAGTAATGAAAATTTACCGAACGTGAATAATGAAGACCAGCGTCAGAACGAGTTCTGTCTATTTCTTGGCTGCCTTGCCTTGGACCACAAAAGCTCATACAGTGCCGCACGGGACTGAACTGTGGTAAGCTGCAACAATCGAAATAAATGACTGGATTGAAAACAGAAGGAAAGCTATTTGTAATGAGTGTTTGAATCATTAAGCATTGTTTTGAGGCGAGTGAACAACTGATTGCAATAATAAGAGAAAGCAAGGAAATTGATTCAAGTTGTGATGACCACCCAAATTGTTATTCCATCCCGATATATTTCCGTCCGATTGAACTGAACCTTCCTTTTGCAGTATTTGTAATCGCTCGAAAATACTATTGGTGTTGATGAATTTCAAGTCATTACGTGCGGTGAAGCGAGCTTAATTGCGAAAAGGTCTCGTTTTTATAAAGGTCCTATAGACGGAGGCTCGTTAGATTTTTCTCACTCGATTCAATGTAATTTTTTGCCGGAGAAAGGCGTTTCTTTCGTTTCACCAAGGGCTCCTTTAAGAGCTGCTCACTGCGGTAATAGTGCCCTTAACACCAGTCTTCCATTTAGCAGATTAATGCTCCAGTTTGTGCTTAGCGTTTTTCATGCGAAAATCTATTACTCTTTTCTTAGTATCACATTCTCCATCGTTTTATGCGCGCGTTACGTCTTGTGGCATCATTTCTGCCTCTTATGATAGTTTGAGATTTTGCTAGCTTTGCCCCCCGCCCTTCGGAAATATCTGATTCCCCCCTCCCTTTTGTCACCCTTCACTTCTTGTTCAACATAGTAAAAAAAAAATTGATAACATGAACGTTACCTGGCGAATTCTGTCCCGCGCTGCCTTAATTTGGCTCGCGGTATTAACTCAGGGCGGCGAGCGTTTCCGTTGTTGATGTGCTGGTGGGCTGCTGCAAAAGCGACCGCTTCTAGCCTGGGATCTAGCACCTTCCTGATACGGTGCTGTTTGTCCCCTTCTTTGTTGAATACTGTGTGATGCTTAGCGTGATGATGTTGATGGTGCTGGTGATTTCCTCCGTTGTAACATTCTGAATGGCTTCGCCTGGAAACAAACAAATGATTAATTACGTGGGTCGTCGTATCAACGATTGAAAAAAAAGAAAAAATCACAGCTTCCCTATACATATATTTACATCCGCGCCCCAGAAGATTTTTCAAAAAGTTATAAAGCCGAAGGGCATTACAAATCTGTTGAGAAATCTACTACCTATTTTTTTAAAGCAAGATCAATTGGTTTTAGTTTCAAACAGCATTGTCGTATTCTTCCCCTCCCCCTCTCGCCTTTCATAAAACGGTTACAACATCTTTATCGTCCAGAAGCGCGATATTGACACCTTACACATTTGTTAGTTGAACATTTTCCCGGTTAGCAGAAGCATTAACCGGGTCATTGCCCAGAATTTTATTATTAAAAGTTTCAACTATAATTTTAACGTTGTATTTTGGTCCATTTATTCTTTGGGGCGTGGCAGACTATCAGTTCATGTACACGGTGTAAAAGGGAAAATCAAACTCGCGTAATTAATTCACTTGGCTAAATTTATTCATCAAACAAAGTTTGCTTCCTATATTTTGTACTTCTCACACTCGCCACGAAATAAGGTTTAATGAGAATATTGCGAGGTTTTTTTAAACCGTGATAGGCTTCTGACTTGGCAATGGTCATAAGTACTACAAGACAGTCAGTGTCAGTGATAACATGCGGGTGGCGCGACGAAAACTTCGCCCCTTCATAGGTCGTTTTTCTCGCTTCATTCGCAAGATTCGATAGATCTTCGGAAGCTACCTTGCCCCCATAATTTTGGAGAAAACATCCAGCTGCTGGCCATTAGGGTTGCCAGATCTCCGGTTTTCGCCCCGAGTCTCCGGGCCTTGACCCCGATCTATGGCATGGTGGGCGATATATTTATTTCGGCTATCTCTTCAAAAGGTTCAAACTGTTATTGATTTTTCTTCCGCCAATATGCGACCGCATACAAGATATTTGGCCAAAAAATTCGCCAATTTTGCCTCTCAATCACCCACATGGGATGAAAACTGTTTTATAACCAATGAAATTGCTTATTTGGCCATGAAATCGCCCCGGCCCCGATTAAATGATCCAAGGCCTATGTAGTGTAGTGTAACCACCGGTGAAACTACGCATATAAGGGCCTGGGATGGTAATCTCAACGATACCTTTCAGTTTCTAAACAATCAAGCAATGTAAATTTGCGTAGCGTTAAATTTTGGATTTTGATCAATTTTAGCCACTAAGTTGGCTCCAGCAAACGTGAATTTGTGTTCTCTCAATTTTATTTAAGAATGAGATATTTTTCTCTCTAATTTAGCCGCAAATTAGCGTACTTCGGAATTTCAGCAGTGAATTAGCAATTCTTTTCACTTTTAGCCACGAATTAGCGCTTTAATTTTAGCCACGATTTAATTTTAGTGCTTCTTATCAATGTTAGCAGCGATTTAGCGCTTTTTTTAAATTTTAGCAAGCGAATTACCTATGTTTTTAGGAACGAATCATTGATTTTTCTCAATGTCAGCAGTGAATTAGCGATTTTTTCACATTTAGCCATGAATTAGCTCTTCTTCTCAACTTTCAAGCTGCCTCCAGAAATTGTTAATTTGTGTTTTCTCAATTTTAGCAGTGAATAAGCGCTTTATGTCAATTTTAGCTAAGAATCTGCGCTTCTCTACTTCAGCAGGACGATGAATTCCATTTATAACTACGAATTAGCGCTACATTGCTTTCAAGTTTAGCAGAGTACCTGTATTAGCGACGCCTTGACATTATCGATGAGTTGGATCTTTTACTCCTTTTTGGCGGTGAATTAGCGCCTTTTCTCAATTTGAATAGTGAGTTATTAGCGATGTATTCACATTTAGCCTCGAATTAGCGCTTTTCCTCAATTTCAGCAAAGAATTACATATCGTTCTTTCTCCATACTATCAGTGAATTGGTGATATATTCACATAATAGCAACGAATTAGCGCTTTATCTCAATTTTAATCGCGAATAGACGCTTTTTTAAAAAACTTTTTGCCATGAGAAATCGCGGTATGGTGTTTTCTTAATTTTAGCTATTACCGCTTTTTCTCAATTTTAGCGGCGAATTAGCGTTTTTTGCATTTTGGCAGCGAGTTAGCGTTTTTTCTCAATTTTATCAGCAAATTAGCGCTGTTTCTCAATTTAAGGAGTGAATTATTAGAGCTCACATTTAGCCACGTATAGCGCTTTCCCTCAACTTCAGCAGTAAATCAGCGATGTCTTTAAGCCACGAATTACCGCTTTTTCTCCTTTTTAGTGCGCATCGGCGCTTTTTGTCAATTTCAGCCATGAAGTTGCCCCCAAAAATCGTGAATTGGTGATTTCTCAACTTCAGCTTTGAATGAGCGCTTTTTCCCAATCTCCCAGTTTCACGCAATTTTTCAGCTCGAATTAGCGCTTATATCCAATTTAGCAGCGAATCAACGATTTATTCACATATAGAGCGACGAATTAGCGTTTTTTTAATCAATTTTAGCTGGGAATGAACGCTTTTTCTCCATTTTAGCCCAAATTGACTTTACAAATTTAGCCGCGAATTTTCGCTTTTTCTTAATTTTGAAATGGCAAACGGATCTAATCACGAAAACGCTCAGGGCGTAAGACGTTCTCTCAAAATGTACTCACCACAAAAAAATGTAACGAAAACGCTCAAAACACAAAATGCTTACCTCAGAAAGCTCTAACCATAAAACACTCAAACCACAGAAAGCTCCGAACATCAAACGCTCGAACCACAAGACTCAACCAGACGCTGATTCAGAGTTCAGCTCAATGGAGGGCGCATATAGAAGCCCCCCCCCCTTCTCCAAGCCAACCAAGGAAAACTCATGCCAGGATTTCATGTTTTTCCAGGAATTTAAACGGTTCGCGGTGGACAGGGGCATGCCTGAAGGGATAAAAAAAAGGGGGCACACAGGCGGCAACCACACAGTTGAAGCGTTTTCCTAAGAATGCCTTTTCTCTCTCAATCCACCCACTCTCTCCCTCTTAAGTAGCAGCAGATATTATGGGTCTCAACGCAAAATTTTGTTCCATGTTGTTGTTGTTGGGCCAAATCCTTGAAATTCCTGGTTTGAATGAGCTAAATCCGCAGTTAAGTGATTATTTAAATGAGAAATTGCTTTTTGAACAGCATAATTTCAGTGAAATTGCTTGCTTTCTTGGGTGAGTCAACCCCGTGAAATTGGTTTTTAAAGAGCCAAAATTGAGAAATTTCATTTTTGAAAAAGTCCGACCCACAAAATTGTCTCTTCGAGTTGGTTGAACCCGAAATTATTTCTTTTTGGCGAGCGAATCCCACGAAATTCATTTTGATAATGGGCCAACCCTCCGAAATTTGATTTTTGAAAGTTGCCAAACCCACTTCGTCAAAATGAGCGAATATGTCCGGAAATTTTGATTTTGAAAGCGTTAAATCCGTGAAATCCGTTTTTTTGAAGGAGCCAACCGGTCGAAATTGGTTTCCTATGTGCTGATCCGCGACATCGGCTTTTCGAGCGAGCAAAACCCGAGAAATTTGATTGCGCAAGTGCCAATAATCCGCGAAATTCGTGTTCAATTCTCCTAAACGGGGGCCTATTCTCCTAAAGAAAGCAATATGTTTTCGAAGCAATATGTCTATTTCATTCATTTTCTTCAAACAAATGAATGAAATTGAATGAATTAGAAATATTGCCATGAATTATAATATATTGCTTTTTTGTTAGAGAGGCCCCCAGGTGTCGATGCGTACATATGTAATCCCCCCTTCACAACCCTCCTGGTGAAGATCCTTGGCTACCTGGCAATAACCCTACTGAACATCGACTAGCGTATAGTTTTAGGACTGTTCTTAAAAATATATACCCCCCCCCCCTTTAGGCCTTTTTTTCACGAGCGCTTTTTTTTTATCATAGCATTCATTTAAAAGAAAAATATTAGCTCTTCATCGTTTTACATGGAAGAGGTTGATCCATAAAACGCGTAGTTTTCGAGTTATAAGCCAAAAAACAAAAAATTGGTGGTTTTTGCTCTCTGAACTTCCCACGAGGATAAGGTAGAAAACTCGTGTACTATACAGCCTTATACACACTGAAACTCCAAAATTTAATTAATTTTGGAATTGATGGAATGAAGTTGACGATAGGGCGTGTGGTGGGAGCATCGACATCCCCCCACCACCACCACCAGGATTTAGTGTTTGAAATGATCGAGAGTGATGGGTAAGACTGGGAGGATAGGGTAATAAAGACTCTTTTCTCTAAAGAATGATGCTGATTTGCAGTGTGGTGATTTGAAGGGGTTAGAAGTAGCAGCCGTCGTGGTCGGAATTCTAAAACATTCCTTATGCGTTATCCGCGGAGTTTCTTGATTTTATTTTCTTCTGACTGTTTAACAACAGTAAAAAAGTTTTCTTTTTATAATTTTCATCCGCAGGGAGAGACTTTGGGGGACTATACAAGCCCGCACTTAAACTTGGGGTCTTATAAATTATAAAGCAGTGCTTTTGAAAAGTATAAAAAGAAATCATTAAAAGAGGATTCCCATCTGACCTCTTTAAATAAAAAGTATCCCTAGTTCGGCGGTAGAGAAAAGACAGAATGGACTGACACTTTCAAAGCAGTGGGGCAAGTGTGGGATCCTCGTCGTATAATCCAAACTTTGTGATGAAAACCCCTCATTAAAAGTTGTATTTATCGACCAATAGAAATTTAGTTTGGAAGGAAAAATTATTTTTTGCTGGATGTTTGATGTTTTGAATATGGACTTCTTCCGACAGGCCTCACTTACTTTGGAGTTCCAGATGCCTGCTCGATGCTTATTGACTAAACTAAAATCTGGGACGTATAACCGACCAAAAACCTTGGTCCTTATAATGTTCTTGCAGCCCTTCTATCGCACACCGAAACGCTGAAATTCCTTTTAGTTTTAGTTCGCTGAAATTGCGTTTAGTTCGTAGTTGCGTCCTAGTTCTTCCCTTTATTTACAGTGTGAGGTAGTTTGAGGTGTACTATCTACCCATAGCGCCTCCATAAACATGAATCTAACAGCACTAATCGAATTGAGGGAAACCTCGTTACGGGTAAAAAGCCGACTAATGCTGCCATTTCTATTTGCAGCCTGTTATCGAGGCACTTCTCTTCAGCTAGGCCTTGAAATGGAAGATCCCCCTTAGAGGGTAGTAGGGAGGAGGGGGTAGCTAAGGTAAGTATGAACGGGAAGGAAATATGGAGGAATATTGACATGGAAATTAGGGTGCTCTTGATCGTACCTACTTTTTTTATAATCAAGACCCTGCTGATTCTGTGCCTCTCTCTCTCTCTCCCTAACTATTTCTCTTAAAGTTCGTTAAATACGAAGTATTCATTAGCAGCCGTCTACCCAAGATTTTTTTTAGCTATTGCCATAGACGGTCAGCAACATCATTACACTGGTGCAGAGAAACGTTTGTTTACTCGTATTTCCTTTGATGACATTGAAATCTGACTTTTTTACCTGCTGGAAATGCTGTCGTGTTTGTCACATGATTATCCTGATTTCCTAGGCGTTATAGAGTCATTTCTTTCTGTGCCGAATACTCGCTAACAAATATTTAACTGAGCCATTCATGTTAATGCGAAAACAAAAATACTTCTAACAGTATAGCCTGTCGGGAATAGTATATTGTGAACCTAGGGAGCAAAGGTCAACTTTTCTGACCGAGGGAAGTTGGATAGCCCGAGGCGAAGCCGAGGGCAGACATATATCTCACGAGGTTAGAAAAGAAACTTTGCTCGTGACGAGGTTCACACATTTTTTCCGCACTGATGGAGGGGTAAAACGAAAGAAATTATGAAGTGATCAAGCTTACAGGGAGCAACATATTTTGCCTCCCTAGGTTTCCTAGGGCGCACCAGGGGCGGATTTAAGATAAAATGCCCGGGGGGCTTAACCCTAAGCGTAACCCGCAGGCCCACAGTCCGTAATGTGTTGATGGAACCTTGACGAAGTACGAGTGAGGTGTTCTTTTATCCGCGTGCGGAATTTTCGAGCCGTTTTTCCCACGTATGAAACTCCCTCGCTGCAAGAGCCACACCTTAGTTTATAAACCCCGCTACGATCACGCGGTTGAGTGGTATCTTTTCCTCTTGAAACGAGGTTTTTTGTTGTCTTCCCTGGTCTCGTAGCCACTCTGTAATATTCCTTGTCAGAATTCGCTCAATCCCTCTCGAAAGACGTCCTATGTACGGAATAGTCACCCATTTTCTTTCCGAGAATTCACTATGCAAATACGACTCTCTTACTGTTCTCCTACGTTTTTTTTTATTCACGAGCTGCTCCACCACGTTCCTATCATACCCATTCACCACCGCAATGTGAGTGATGGCTGTCAATTCTCGTGCATAATTCTCGTCGGACATTGGTACCCGAAGTAATCGTTCGGTGAGAGCATGTAGAGCCGCCAATGTGTGTTTACTATTCGTACTGGACTAGGAAATTGTGCCCAAAACTGATTGTATTAATTTATTTATTGTTTTTGTGAATCGACATTGCCCTTCAGACACTGATGATGGACAAGTAACCGTCCGAAAATCGATTCTGTCAAAATAAAACAAGCGAAGAGGACAACATCGTTTCCGACAATGTTGATTCAACCTTCACAACAACGCCAAAAGTATAATGGTTATATTCCCCAGATCGGATAGACTGAAATTCTAGAAAGTAGCTAAATCGCTGTCCAACCGTCCTACCTCTTCACGTACATCTACGGGTCTGATAGAGGGCCCGGGGGCGACCCCTCCTCCCCCACCGCGCTACCTTTGTACGCTTCTGCGTGGGGTCTGAAGTCCAAGGAAGCAGCTGAAAGTACGTGGACCTTTTCGGGCTGCTTGAAGTCGAGAAAATTGGCTAAACCTAACTTCAACGTAAAACGCTCATTTTTGGAGATTTTACGGGGCTCCTAAGAGCGCTGGTACTAGTGCCCCTTCGTTCGTAAACTTGTAGTTCTGGAGGGAGGGGGGAATCTATCCCCCATATCCCCCCGTACCTACGCCCCTGCTAGGGGTGTTCATGCTCGAATAACATAATTATTATGTTATTGACGTACACCCTGTTATTTCGTATTACGAACCTTGTTTGTGTTGTCCCAATTTATCCGTTTCTTGGAGTTACACTCATCTGTTCAACATTTATCCAATAACAACGTGTTTGCTACAATTTGGCAATTGTTGGCAACGTGTAAAAGTAAATTCAATAGTTTGGCTTTTCGTAGAACCAAATTTTTCGGAACTGGTACTTCAGAAATCAATTTCGCGGTGTTGCCTCCCTAAAAAAAGGTTGATTTCACGGGATTTCTCACTTTTCTTTTCCGAATTTGTCCATCGCGTTGGTTCATCGTAAAGAGCAATTTCATGGGTCTTGTTCCTTTCAAAATCAAAATTTCGCAGAATTGGTTGTCCCATTCAAACAGCAATTGCGCGGAGTTGGACCTTGTCAATGAGCAATATCAGGGGTCCGGCTGACCCCTGAAAAGACTGAATAACGCTGGTTTGGCCTACTCAAAACCAATTTCGCGAAGATCTCCAACCCAAAAAAGCAATTTCGCGGGTTTCGCCGCATTAAAACGCAAATGTCGCGCTGCTGACCCATTGAAAAATCAATTTCGTAAGTTCAAAACCAACTTCGCGGGGCTGCCTCGTTGAAAAACCAAAATGTCATATGGTTCGCTGCCTGAAAAACAAAATTTCAAGGAATTGGGCTGTTAAAAACCAGTTTCGCTGGACAGGGAATGGCCAACGTCCGAGAAAATTCGAGCGCCCGCTGAAAACTGGTAGGGGGGGGGGAGGTCAATGCGGCCAGAAACGCGTGATACACTGGAAGAACCCGTTCAACGGATCGTCTCGTCGAAAATCAGCTTCGTTTTTCTGATTCCTTCGTTGCGTCAAAGGACAAGATACGCAGTTTCGCCCAATGTTGATTTTTAGCTATATTTTTGCAAAAATTGCTCAGAGGCGATTTTAAACATTTTTTACAAACGCTTCGATTCGAGCTGGGCGTGATTCACAAGTCTTTCAGACCGTGGTCAGTTGTGAAATGCAGCCAGTTCCGATCAAAAATCATCTAGGGGGCAATCAACAATCGCGCCTGATGACTTTCTTAAACGGATTTCCATTTCAGGGGCGGACGTACACCTAGCGGAGCTTGTGATAGGGAGCGAAAATCACTATGAGGCCCTCCACTCTCTAGTCAAGAAATGCATTTTAGTGCATTTCATTCTGAAAATGCACTATTGGTCTCGTCGTGATGGTGGCAAACATGGGTCATGTCATGTTTTTTTCACGTTTCAGAACCTCTAGAACACGAATTCAGTCCAACCGTCCTACCTCTTCACGTACATCTACGGGTCTGATAGAGGGCCCGGGGGCGACCCCTCCTCCCCCACCGCGCTACCTTTGTACGCTTCTGCGTGGGGTCTGAAGTCCAAGGAAGCAGCTGAAAGTACGTGGACCTTTTCGGGCTGCTTGAAGTCGAGAAAATTGGCTAAACCTAACTTCAACGTAAAACGCTCATTTTTGGAGATTTTACGGGGCTCCTAAGAGCGCTGGTACTAGTGCCCCTTCGTTCGTACACTTTTAGTTCTGGGGGGGGGGGATCTATCCCCCCATATCCCCCCCGTACCTACGCCCCTGCTAGTGGTGTTCATGCTCGAATAACATAATTATTATGTTATTGACGTACACCCTGTTATTTCGTATTACGAACCTTGTTTGTGTTGTCCCAATTTCTCCGTTTCTTGGAGTTACACTCATCTGTTCAACATTTATCCAATAACAACGTGTTTGCTACAATTTGGCAATTGTTGGCAACGTGTAAAAGTCAATTCAACAGTTTGGCTTTTCGTAGAACCAAATTTTTCGGAACTGGTACTTCAGAAATCAATTTCGCGGTGTTGCCTCCCTAAAAAAAGGTTGATTTCACGGGATTTCTCACTTTTCTTTTCCGAATTAGTCCAGCGCGTTGGTTCATCGTAAAGAGCAATTTCATGGGTCTTGTTCCTTTCAAAAACAAAATTTCGCAGAATTGGTTGTCCCATTCAAACAGCAATTGCGCGGAGTTGGACCTTGTCAATGAGCAATATCAGGGGTCCGGCTGACCCCTTTCGCGAAGATCTCCAACCCAAAAAAGCAATTTCGCGGGTTTCGCCGCATTAAAACGCAAATGTCGCGCTGCTGACCCATTGAAAAATCAATTTCGTAAGTTCAAAACCAACTTCGCGGGGCTGCCTCGATAAAAAACCAAAATGTCATATAGTTCGCTGCCTGAAAAACAAAATTTCAAGGAATTGGGCTGTTAAAAATGTTTGGAATGTTATTAATGAATTAGTACCCGGGGGTAACTTAAATAATAGCGAGGTAGATGAAATTCAAACTGATTCGGGCCTAATTGTTAATTGCGCTGAAAAGATTGCTGACTGCTTCAACTGCTATTTTTCGGAAGTGGGGAGACAGTGTAAGGAAGGTATTGATGTTCCTGACGTTGAAAGAATCAATATGGGGAATGAAAGGTGTGATCCTAGGATCGTCAGGGAATCTATTTTCCTTTCGCCAGTTACTCCTCAAGAAGTCCTTAGCTACTTGATTAAAATAAAAAAGACAAGCAGCTGTGTAATTGGTAATCTAAAGAACGTCGTTCTCAGACAAATTGCATCTTTTATTTGTGCTCCCATCGCCCATTTGTTCAACGTAGGCTTTTCGACTGGGACTTTTCCTGATATTTTCAAGAAAACTGTCATTATACCTGTCCATAAGGGTGGAGATACTAAAATCCTAAGCAATTATAGACCTATAGCACTGACATCTGCTTTAGCTAAAGTATTTGAAAAATGTATTAAAACTCGACTTTGTGATTTCCTGGATAAACATGAAATTTTGTCACCAAACCAATATGGGTTTAGAAAAAGACGTAGTACTGAGCATGCTCTGTTTAATTTACACAATTCAATTCTAGATAAATTGGATAATGGGGTGCATGTACTGGGTGTTTTTCTTGACGTTAAAAAAGCGTTTGACACTATTGACCATGAGTTGTTAGTGAGTAAATTACTTAATTGTGGAATTCGTGGGGTGACTCTTGACATTCTATGGTCGTGCTTGAAAGACAGATCATGTGTCACTAGGATAGGGGATAAGTATAGTAGGGTAGTAATATTAGAGTGTGGCGTGCCGCAGGGCTCAGTCTTGGGTCCTTTGTTGTTCCTGATCTTTGTGAACGATTTGCTGAACCTAAAACTCTCGGGTGAGATTCAGGCATTTGCAGATGGTACCTGTCCCATATTTAGTCATTCGAATTGGGATCATTTGGTTAATCTTGCTAGTAGCGAATTACAAGTCGTAAAGACGTGGTATGATAACAATCTGCTTAGCTTGAATTTAGCAAAGACGGCGGCAATTCGTTTTTCTTTAAAAAAAAGTGCGTAATCCAATCGCACTTCTTTTAAAATACATAAGTATGTGTGTACTGCGGGTCAGAATTTACAGTGTGACTGTCAAGACGTAAGATACACTTTGGAACATAAATATTTGGGAATCCTATTCGATTGTAATTTAAAATTTAAAAACCATGTTTCTAAATTAGTTTCTCGTATGCGTAAGTTATTTTATAGATTTAGAATTCTTCGTTCCGTTTTACCCTTAGATCTTTTGAAATCTGTTTATTTTGCTTTGGTTGAATCAATTTTATGTTACGGTGTGGTGATTTGGGGGTCCACTGTGAAATCCCATCTAAAATCTGTCCGTCTGCTCAAAATACCCTTATTAAGATCATTTTGTGTAAGCCTAGGCGGTTCACGACTTCTTTAATTTTCAATGAGTTTGGGGTTTTAAACTTGAAACAGCTTTTTCTTTTGAATTCGGTGTTGAGTCTTCTCTATCTTAACTTAGACAAATGTAAATCTAACAGTCGTTTTGGCACCAGGGCGGTGTCTCAATGTGATATGAATTTGCCGACTATCCATACGGAAACACGTAGTCGTTCAGCATTGTTTTCTGGAATCAAGTTTTGTTATGATAATAAAATTAATTTGAGGAACTTTAAATCGAGGAAAGCTTTGAGAACCTTTCTTCTGGGTGTTCTACAAAATTTTCAGTGATGTGTTGGTGCAAAGATGTCTGGCTATTTGTTATTCTCTCCTTTTTGTATTTAGGTTATATTTATATTTGTTATTCTCTCCTTTTTGTATTTAGGTTATATTTATATTTGTTATTCTCTCCTTTTTGTATTTAGGTTAATAGTATATAGTCTAAAATTTGATTTTTTATTGCAGTAGTGTACATGCTCGTTCTAGGCTATAAAGAGTGCTAGGCCCCTTGGCACAAGCTTTTAGCTTTTAAAGGGGCTGGCCAATTATCTGTCTCTTATTGAAGTATTTGTAATTACTAGTGTATCTGGCAAAAATAAATAAATAAATAAATAAAAACCAGTTTCGCTGGACAGGGAATGGCCAACGTCCAAGAAAATTCGAACGGCCGCTGAAAACTGGTAGGGGGGGGGGTCAATGCGGCCAGAAACGAGTGATACACTGGAAGAACCCGTTCAACGGATCGTCTCATCGAAAATCAGCTTCGTTTTTCTGATTCTTTCGTTGCGTCAGAGGACAAGATACGCAGTTTCGCCCAATGTTGATTTTTAGCTATATTTTTGCAAAAATCGCTCAGAGGCGATTTTGAACATTTTTTCCAAACGCTTCGATTCGAGCTGGGCGTGATTCACAAGTCTTTCAGACCGTGGTCAGTTGTGAAATGCAGCCAGTTCCGATCAAAAATCATCTAGGGGGCAATCAACAATCGCGTCTGATGACTTTCTTAAACGGAATTCCATTTCAGTGGCGGACGTACACCTAGCGGAGCTTGTGATAGGGAGCGAAAATCCCTATGAGGCCCTCCACTCTCTAGTCAAGAAATGCATTTTTTGGTTATAGTGTTAAAATAATAGTTTTTCTTTTAGCTGCGTGAATTAGCGCTTTTTATACACCAATAGCTGTGAATTATCACTTTCTGCACATTTTTCGCGAATTAGCACTATTTCTCAATTAAAAACCGCGAATTATCTTTGTTCTCTATTCTACATTCGCCATTCAGCGCTTAACGTTATTCTGAATCCCATCTTACCCATGAATTAGCGTTTTTCCAGGTTTATCCGCCGATTCTTTCAATTTTTGTTCCGAATTCAATTTTTCGCCATTTCAACCGCGAATTAGCGTTTTTCTCAATTTCAGCTGTGAATTGGCGATTCTTCTTAATTTTAGCACTGCTAAATTATTAATTTAGCAATTAATAATTTTGTTCACTTTTGGCCATTTTAACTAGCACTTTTTCTCTTTTAGCGTAATTAGCGTATTTGTCTATTTTGCCGCGAATTAGCGTTATTCTCAGCCGTGAATTGTGAGTTTTTTCATTTTCAACCGTTTATCTGTGAATTAGCGCTTTTTTAAAATTTATTCGCGATTTACGAATTTTTCTCCATTTTTTTGCGAATGAGCGCTTTTTCTCAATCTCAGCCACTAAAATAGCGATTTTTCTCCATTTCGGCTGTGAATTATAGTGAGTTTTCTTATTTCTATCCATGAATTGCCCATTTTCTCAATTTTAGTCACGAATTTTTCCGGTATCTTTTAGCCATTTTTTTAGCGTCTTTTTTTTGTCTCCAAATTTTAGCTGTAAAATGGCTGTTGTACACACCAAATAACGAATTTCCTTCAATGTTGCATCGAGAAACAGTGAATTTGCCCTAATCGCTTTTTCCAAACTTATGGCCGCGTAGGTAGTGCCTAAGGAGGCCTAAAGCCTAAGTGCGAAGATGCCTGCCTGCATTGCCTGCCAGCCCTGAGGTTCACCCAAAAAAAGTAATTTCATTAGTTTCGCTACTGCACAAATATAATTTCGTGCCATTGAGCATTCCAAAAAACAATTTCGTGGCATTGGCTCATTTTGAGGTGAAAATGCACCTATACCTAAGGGCAATCCCTTGTATATGTACAGGGTTACTGTGTTAGTGACATTAATAGTGTTACATTTTGATAATACGGTATTATCGTAATACTGCATTTATAACATGGGGTATTATATTAGTACCCCATGTTGACGACCTAAGTCTGTTTCTAGACCTCACCCAGAAGGGAATACCCAGAACGCGTTATAAGTATGTCATTCTGACCACTGGGTGAAAAAAATTACCCGCAAGGTGTTGTTTGCATTTTGCACTGGTCACAACCGTCGTGGGTATGTTTTTCGGGCACTGGGCAAATGCGGTCATTGCGAATAACATCATGGAATGGATTCTCGAATTGAGTCAAATAATACTTGGCGGTTTATTTCCCACTGGCGACACCCTCGATTTCTAATGACCGTCCGATTCCGATTTTAATTTCTTTCTGTTTAATTCGTCAAAGATATCTCACAAGATTAATGCGGGACCTCTATATTGGAGCTGTTAGCAAGAAAATATAGGTTTTTATCGCTATAAAAAATGTTGCTGTAATGAAATATGTAACGCGGATTATGGTGGCGTCAATATAAAAGCTTTCACGGCGAAAATACGATGTTTTAGTCAGGAGAGCCCCTAGCTTTAATAACAATAGTTCCCTCATCTCTACTAAACTTCACGTGTACTTCTATGAAGAGACCCCAGGTGCCAATAGAGGTGTTATTAAAATTTGCAAGAATTTCAGACCTCAGTTCCCATGAGGGATCTGCATAAATTGTGAGAAATTGATAGTTGTCGGGTTTCGCGGCAATGCGGACAACAACAAAAACCAAAACAAAAATTTCGCTCCGGCAGCTGGCGGTCGGAAAGAGTGCATTTCATTATGTATACGGATACCCTAAGCCGTCCCAGAAGTAATAATTTTGAAACCATTATTTGTTTCATTAAGCCGAACTTCTTCCTCTATTTTCACCACCCTCTCTTCAAAATGTCGAAAAGTTTCGGTAGTTTTACAAGGGCTTTATAATATTAAATTTTTGTGCCGTATTTTATAATACCTAAACGTGTGAATTTAAGCTTTTTTTTTGAAATTTCATCCCCCATTTCACCCTCCCCCATCAAAGTTTTCGATAAATCTCAATGGAACCCAGGGCTTTCGTTACATTAAATTATTGAGTCGAATTTTAGAGCGCTAAGATGAACTAGTGAAGTTCAACGCTATTTTTACACTTCCACACCGGAAGGACCACCCCCACCACCTTGAATTTTTCGAAAAATTAAAATGGGAATCAAAGGCTACTCTAACATGGAGTATACGTACCGAATCTAATGCTTCTAGAATCAACTGGTGAATTATAGTGATTGTTTGACCATTTAACCCCTATTTTCCCCCCTCCACCTTGACAGATTTCGCCCAAATGCAATACCGACCTGGGTCTTATGACTACTGATTTTTGTGCCAAAGCGCGTTCCGCTAAATTGATTTCTCCGAGAGTTATCGTGCTAACAAGAAAACGGCCATAATATTATATATATATATATGAATCCTGGAGACCACTGAATTCGTGTTCTAGAGGTTCTGAAACGTGAAAAAAACATGACATGACCCATGTTTGCCACCATCACGACGAGACCAATAGTGCATTTTTCAGAATTAAATGCACTAAAACCTGGTTCTGGGGGATTATAAATTTTGTCATGAACATTCATCCGAAATGAAGCCTTCATCGTGCATACAAAATGTAGGCCCAAAGCTTATTGAACCAACTTTCTAAATTCGGCCGAGTTTGATGATACTAATCGAAATTAATACAAAGCTTAATTCATCGAGTTATCTATAGTTAAAACACGGAACAATGTTCACGGGGCTTGCCTAACCATGCACAAAACAAAGAGAAAAGATTCGTTATGGGTTTCTCAAGTCTTTGAAATCAGATAAATTATAATTAAACTAGCTGCGTTTATGCTTTATGATATGACATTTGAGTCTTTGCTAATTTTAATGGTTTACGATCCATCCTCATTGCCTAAGAGTTGATGCTTAACCCAGAAAGTCTGAACTGTATAATTACGCCTATATGTATAATTGTCTATTCAGTAAGCTTTGTTCCCGTTTTTTTATCGTTGACTTTTTTCTGACACTTTTAATACAAATATAGTTTTAATCATAAAACATGTAGCCTGCACTCACAAACGCCAAACACCGTTTCAAGAAGATAACGTTTTCTTCCGATGCCCCAGGAAAAAAATAGTTATTTTCCGTTTCCTTTTCTACCTGGGTCCCAGAATTTTCATTCATGATTATGGCATTTTTCTTATCGTCGATAATTACAGTCAGTTTCTGCAGCTGTACATTGTTTTAGACGACCTAACTCTCTAATTCTTGAGGTGTTATTTTCAGTTTCGTTGTCAAGTAGGTGTCGGGGGATTATAACTGACAGTGCAATCGGCCGAGTAAAATCCCGGTGTATTTGTAAACAAACAATTTTAAAGTTCCCTCAAATGCTTCACAAGTAAGCATTGACGTCATTTGCCCTCGCACCGTCCATCCCCTCCTGAAGAACTTTGAACCTTTTTTAAAAATCTTAAAACGCACCAAAGCACCAATCTTGTTGCAACGTCTGTTGTTATCCTTCAGCTCACGGGTCAAATCACCGGCATGCTTTTCTCCCCAATCTGAGATTCATGCAAGTTCCCCATTGCCTTTTCGAAACAAGTCGAAGCATTATCGAAGGACGCTGGTATATCGTTATGTATATTTGTAGAATCGTATTTGCTTACCGTTTATATGTGTATTTAATGACCCCACGCATGTGATTTACAATTCTCCCAGATGAAGTGCCAACTCTGCCATGTCCGAATGTTTATATTTGCTACTCTTGAGCGTCTCTGGTTCGAAATTTGTAACTCTCATCATGTACGTTTCTGCACATGTGTAATCCCGAGTAGCAAGGAAACAGGCCTAATATCTCTCCACTTGGATTATTTTGGATTATTATTATTATTGTTTTTTTGTTTTGTTTTTTTGTTTTTAAAGTTTCATCGTTCTAGCAATCTTTGTATTCTAATGGTGCAAACTGTATGACGTATTCAATAATCGAGTTCTTAAATATACGTCTGCCTGTAATTTTGTGTGTTATCTATTCCCATACTTACGTGTAATGAGTATTTTTTGTTATCTGCCGAGTGTATAGTTGATAGCACGATCGTTTTCCTATTTTCAAGGGCTTTTTGAGGCTTCAACCTTCAAAAAGAAAATTGTATTGCAAACGATAAGAACAGTTTCTTTCATATTGTATCATTACTGTCATCCTTCAGTATTTTAATAAGGAGGGGTGTATAAGATAATTTCCTATTTCATCCGGAAGTATTATCTCCTTTCCGTTACATTATGCCCTTATTGTAGAAAAAAATTAAGCATAAAACTTTTGTGAGTTTTTGTCGTAGAGAATGGAAAGAGAGAGGGGGGGGGGGCACGATTGTAGGTGGAAGCTCGTAGGCCGGAACTACAGCTGCCGGACGCAGGAAGTGAGGCACCCCGTCAGGAAAATACCGGAGGAGAAGCAATCGCGCGACGCGACCCTGATAGTACAACATCTGCTTTTATTTTTACACTTTCATTGAAAAATAAAGTAAAACAGAATTTTGTTCGTTCTCATGTTTCATAAGGATTCAAAGCGGTGGTTTTATTCGATTAAAGTCTTAATTGGTGGAAGCTGGGAAGCCCAGTGACGAATAAGAAACGAACTTGCAACATTGTGACATTTTTATTTTGTTTATGCCTGGACGAATTAGATGAAATATATTCCTTTCGTTTAAGAACGGGTCAAAAGATGCAATTTTTTAAGCAATGCGGTATTTTCCTGATTTTTTAATACATCCGATCACTATACCAAGAAAAATTTGTTTTTAAAAAAACTTGCATGCAATATTCTTTCAGAAATTTTCATCCTGTGATCCGGTAGAGGAGGGATTCCGAAACTTAAGGTTTCGAATTTCCTGTCGGAACTCGTGTGATTTCATTAATTTTTTTTTAAAACTTCAATCAAATCAGTTGACTTTCGATAGAAAATTTGATACCCCCAAATTTACAGAATAGTCCCCTTCCCCGGATTCAAAAAGAAAATTGTTTCGAATAGGCGGCTTAACTACCGAAATTCACGAATTTTTTGCATACGGAGATTCGTATAAAGAGCGGAATTGATTAGCAACTTATTTTCCCTTTTTTCATATTCCATAAGATCGACTCAACTAACTTAAATCCGGTCCTAGCTCGATTGGGTAACCCCCTCCACCCTTTTATTCCCTTCTGCAAATTACTAGATCTAAAATCACGTAAGTTTCTCATGAGTTCACAACAAGATACAAGATGTAATACGAACTAGTTACTCGCCCTTGCCTGTTTAAAATATGGCCCATGAACTTAAACGACTCTTATTCAGAGACCTCCTTATCGGAGCCTTAACTTAAGTTATGCAAAGATCATAGGTTTATTAAAATGCACCACCTGTTTTTGAAGCACTTTAAGGCGGCCTTAGTTAAGGAAGGCCTCTGAATACGGCCGTTAGTCCCTGTTTTTGTTTGGTTAATTAAGGCCTGATTTCACCAACTTCTTAAACCACGATCAACAAATATTCACGATTATAATGTAAACACTTATATCAGAATTAATGTGTGTCGTTATTGGCAACTAATCAGTAATCACGATCAACTTTAAACGAGATCAATTTTGTTGGTGAAAATGGGCCTAAATAGTTAACTGATTTTCTTAATTTTATACTATCTATCATGCAGATGAATTATTATAATTTACCTTATATTCCCGCCTTAATAATTCGTGTATGTAAATCCAAAATACGAAACAGCTTTGGCACAAACTCTTATGTCACCCACTAATTTTTTTCGTTCTCACACTCTAACCAAAATCACACCTATCTGAAAAACACTGTCCAGGCCCGACCCGCCCTCTCATTCACTATTTTTTCGGGTGCGAACCCGCGACCTGTTGATGCCACAATGTTTTTAGCTCAGCTCATGAGGAGCGCAGGTGATTAGCATCGTGCCGCCAAGGTTCAGCTCTCCCCCCACTTATTGAACTAAAAAAAAAAAAAACACTTTTTCTTTCTCTTTATTCGTTGAATTTGTTTATGTATTCCTCGTACACGTTAACCCTGTTTTTCGGTATTCGTAACATACCGAGTTGCGTGCAGTATCAAGAGCGGCGCTTACCATGGAATGCTGGTATAACGAGGAGGAACTCTTCTTCAAAATTCAGTTATAAGTTTCTCCTCAAGAGGCTTGTGCTGTCAGGGGGGGGGGGTCACTTTGCTAACATCTTACTCAAGCTAATTATATAGCTTCACCGTTATAAAATTTTCATGAACCTAAAAAACTTCTCCCGTACTTCCTCACTTATACTCATTTCCCTTATTTTTCGGAAATGAAGTCCCTTGAGTGACAATAATAACTATACCTACGTATAATAAGTGAGGGTCCGGGAATGAATCAAGATTGCATTTAGGGTCCTACGAGAGAACCACCGCTGCACTGTATATACGACAATTGCCACAGAGGTCGAAGAAGGGTTTTGTGTCCAAAATCTGCGTAAGTGCATGATAAAAACAAACGGAAACATGCAGCTGTGAATCATTCACTGCGAGTGCCTCACGAAATAATGTCAACTGAAACCATTTTTTAAGCCAGTCGTGTTCCTGTATTATGTATAGGTATATGGATACGCGTAGGTCTGCTTTTCTCTAATACACTGCGATGTTACACCGTTGTAGAAAAGAAATGTTTTATTATATGTTTTTAAATTAACCAACGATTGCTCTTATACAGATTTGAGGAAGGGCCTTTAAAATCCCCCCTCCCCGAAAGCCACTTGATCTACTTACGTAATAAACTCCAAACTCATTTAACCGTACCTGTTTAAAATAAAAAGCGACGTTATTGAAGCGGGGAAAACGTGGAAGCCTTGAAAAAGTGACTTACTATTTTTGTATCGAGCTAAACGATGGAATATAATTATTTTGTCTGCTTTTCTTACATAATCTTCAACTAACCATTTTACTTGTTAATTCTTCTCCAATTTTTAAAATTAGTCTAAAATGTTTTCATTGTTCTATGCTCATATCTCATACCGAACTATATATCTCTTACAGGAGACCGTCTATATGAAAAGGGACGCAGGGTGGGCATATATACATGTTGCATTAGTACTTATTGCGATTTTAATTCTATCAAATTTAAGAAGTGAGAATGGATTTGTTTCTTCGTTAAAAACGGCCCTCAGGCTGAATTTTTTTTTCGTAATGGCATTTAATGGAAGTGGGTTTTGAGACAAAAAGCAACAGACTGAAGCCGTGACCCTCAAAATATGAGAGCTTTTGTGTTTCTTGCTAAAACCAGGGTCGAGTCCTTTCATTCCTTCAAACGAGGGCTCTTATAATTGTTGTGAGAATGGGCAGATTCCTCTTTGGGTCGCCGAGTTTTTCCTATTAGAAACACCTTTATTTCCTGTTCTGTGTATGTAGCGTACTGTGTAGATGAAATTGTTTCCTTTCAATTCGTGATTTGTTTAAAAATAAGAAGGTAAAACAGTTAATTTAATTTACCCATGATTCTTTATTTTCATTTTTAATTCATCATTATGGGAGCACTGGTCCTACCACTGAAAAAATTATTCGCCATTCGTTGATAATCCATTGAGGGTGTTAATGAACTTTATGGAAGCCCTTTTTTTCTGTTATATACAGGGTGTTTCAGGACGAATGCCGTATATTTTAATATGTTTAGTTGCATTTCCAAAATGAAATGCACTATAAGTGACAAAGGGCAAAACTCCCAAAAAAAGTTATCCCCCCCCTCCCCCTGACTGTCAACTTTTAAGATATTGGGGGAAAACTTGGTATGTACATTGAATAAATCAACCTAAAATGTATTCTGAAGAACACCTACGTATTTTAATCATTTCCAATCATGACCAACAGCTGCTCTTTTGTTTTTCGTTTTCTTGTGATGCGTTTTTCCCAGAGTGAATATTTCTCACACACAATCTGTACCAATTTCAGGAAGTGCAAAATCTACTCGATGGAGACGAAATTAATCGCATTATTTTTTATCACTGGGTGTTCGAGAATCAGTATTCCGTTCCTCTTAGTCTTTTTTCGGACGATGCCACGTTTACCCGAGACGGTATGAACAACAGTCGAACTGGCGCCAGTGGGAGGATTTTTATGAATGTGCGGTGTGGAATGATAGGGAGGGATCTTATTGGACCTCACTAAACCGATTAATTAGCAAAAGCCAACAAATTTACTCTGTTATCAAACGCGTTTAAGGAAGGTTCACCTATGCCTAATTGAAGACCTACCCGTGTTTTTTCACGCGTTAGGAACAATATCTCATGGAAAAATAAGCCGATTTCAATTTTTCAAAATCATTTGAAAGCTCTCAACACGGACATGTTTTACTGAAATTGGCGAAAAATTTTCACTGTGTTCACTTGGTCAGAAACTGGCGCTGACATACACAGGAAATTTGGAAAACGCCGCTTTCTTCATTTTTAACGAATTACTGAAATTTTTGGAGGCAACTATAATGATGTTGATCGACATTTTCTGAAGTAAAATTGTGTGATCTTTTCAAAAACGTCGGCAGTTTAAGGGTAAAAAAAAGGTTTAGTCGGTGTAAGGTCTTTTCAGAGGAAAAACAGTGAATGGCTAAAAATTCACAAATGTGCCTGTAACTTCAAGAGAAATCATGTGCGACCCTATGTCAATAGGGTGATTTTGGTCTCAATTACCTAGTACTACAATATATTAAAATATACGGCATTCGTCCTGAAACACCTTTTATTCTCTCTCGCATCGCATTCCCTCACACATTATGGTCACTCTCTCTCTTGTTAGTATGCCTTCAAATTGGTCTGCCAATTTGACCAACAGCAAGAGCAAAATGGTTTCTTTTTTCGCGCGATCAGAGTATTGAAAATTGCATTTGATCATTGGTCTTCAAGGGCTTTTCCTATATTTCCACCCTGAAATAATTAACATCGAATACCACGTCAAGAATGGAATGGGAAAGTTTGAAATTGGTTTTTCAGCACTTAGATCAGTCTTGAAATCTTGAAAGTGTAGATATTTGGAAATCTTTTGTTCGTTTGTTGAGAACTAATTTACATCAATTTCATGAAAAACGTAAAATTATCCCCGTATTTTTGTTCGGAACATAAACATAATTGATTTTTGGATCATTCTAAATAATGCGGTAACGCGTTGTAGGTAAAATCAGAAGTCCCATGACGCGAAATAGACTCACCTTAACTTTTATTTCGGGTGTTGAGTAAAATGAATAACCAGAACGCTTTATGGTGATTTCATTCCGTCTTAAGGACGAAAAAAATCACCCACAACACGTTGTGGTCATTTCGCACTGCCCAGAAGGCGTTGTGGGTAAAATTTTCGGCCCAGCATGGGCGAATTCGGTCATTGGGAATAACATAATTATATGTATGAAACCTGATTTTCCAAACCTAAACAAAAATTGGCAAACAGCTCCACGAGCACCTTTAATTATATACGATTTAAACCAGAAGAATGCGAAATTAATTTGTTTTTTGGGCAATTTGTTTTTTACAATAGGGACTATTTTGACCTATTCAACTAATTTTCTGAAGACCGGTCTAATACCGCGATCGATGATTCGATAGGTTTCCTACAATAACGAAACAACTGGCGAAAGGTCTGTATCTCATAGTATACCAAGAGCTTTCACGTCATAAAGGAGTGGGCTTCGCTCTCGAACCCTGTCCATCTATTAAAATGTAGTATTTAAATTATATTTCACGCGTTTCATTGGTGAAAAAGGGTGCCAATCGGATTATTTAACCGTGGTTCACAGACTCACAGTGTCTCTGACCAAAATCGTTGGTACATGCAACTTCCTCATTGTGGTACATTCCTTAAATGCGTGCGGCCACTCATTCCATATTGGCGCCGGCCAATATCTAATATACTGTATAGGTATAGTGGGCCAATATTGACACGAGTGACGCCGCACCTTTAGGGGTTGTATGTGTAATAGAAAAGTGTAACACATCGAGAGACGAAATGAGATTGACATTAACAGCTAAAAAATTTACGCATTTACGGCTGTGTAATTCACTCTCATCTCGTCTATCATGTTTCACTTTTATATTACAACCCCCCCTCCCCTCTTGTCATGTCTGTTTAATTATTTCATTAGGTAATTACCTATAGTTATTGTTTCATAGCCTGGTAAAAAGCCCGTTTTCCACTGGTAGAGCGAGTTTCTCCTTTTAACACAATGTTTTGAGTGAAAAACTTAGTAATTTTTTTTTTTTTTTTTTTTCAATTATGTAGGTACGATAGGATGTTCTACTGCCAGTGCGGAAATCGGTTTTATAATACTCGAGGACAGCTGAATTTTTCTCGGATTCTCTGGAAACATTCCAAATATTACCAGAAGATTGAGCTGTGCCATTTTCATTAGCGTATATCTAATGTCTGTTGTTCACGATGCCTGATGTGGAACTGCTTTTGATACATACCTGGGGGGGGGGGGGCAAAGTGCCATATATGCAAAAGGTCATCACAGGCTCCAGAGGTTTGCACATTACTTTTTGCGCTGAAGATTTTAACGCTAATATTTTATTTGTTTGTTTTTTAAAGGAAAAAATGCAAAGGCAAGAAGCTTCCATTCGGTATAGAAGTAGTGGAACTCACTCTACACAGCGTGATCTGATCAGTGATTACCTAGGTTCAGCTCAGTTGAAGGTTGTCGTATAGCAGTTGCGGTGCCTAGTAGCACAAGTGAAATTCACTTTTTTAACCTGGGTCAAAAAGTACAATTTTAATCCCTCTTTTGAGGGCGTAAAGCTACACTTTACTACCTGAAGTGCGAAAAACAATTAAATGAAACCTAAGGTTTCTAAGCCATGGATCGATACTTTTAGAAAATCGATTTCGAGGTTTTCGCTCTCTCATAAATCCAAATTCACAGCTTTGACCCTTTAAAAATCGAATTTCACGGGTTCCATACGCAAAGTTTCGCATATTTTGTGTCATATAAAACCCAAATTTCAGGGGTTTGGCTATTTTAAGACCAAATTTGTTGGGCCATGCTAACATCCTCTCTGGGGTTTAAACGACGACATCGAGGCTTCAACCCAAACAAAGGTTTGTTGCCTTAAAAATAATTTCTCGGGTTCTTATCCTTCAATGAATCAAATTTCGCGGGGTGAGTTCACGTTTCAGCAATTTTCTCGAGTTTGTGTCTCTTTTAAAATCCCAAATCTCGCAGGTCTGTCTGGCCATTTAAACCCCCGAGAAACTGATGCTCCGTGTAGCCAATCGGCAGTTGGTTTTTAAAAGAGCGTTATGTTGATGTTCCTGACTTGTGAAATTGTGGCTCTCTGAAAGGGAGCCATCATCCCGCGAAATTTGTGTACACCTCTTTCAAACCCAAACTTGACCGGTTCTGGGGCCTTAGAACGAACCCGTGGGAAAATCTCACGTGGTGCGGTTGCTATGGCGGGATAATGTTATTTCTTATTCGGCGTCCTTGGATCCCGCTTGCGGCATTTTTCCCGAACTTACGTACTAAGGCCCCTGCTCTTTCAAAAATCAATTTTTTTTTCACTCGAATTTTTTCAGGCTTGTTTAAATTTTTCCTAATATTTTATAGGCGCAGCATATTTTTACTATACGAAAAAATCAATTTTAAATTTTATTGCCCCTCACATGAATTGATAAGGGGGGGTTCCCAGTCCTCCAAAGCTCTTAAAGAGATAAAATGACTTAAATTTTCTTCTCTGTTGCCTACGTTTCAACCTTGGGTTTTACTTTCCCTCGACGTAATGTTATTCGCTCTCTTTCTCATATCTTAGAACAAAAATCTGGTATCTTTATTTTCATAATTTTTTGATCTCATTCTTATTCGACTTAATTTCTTTTTTTCTTAATCAAAGTTTTAATTTGATGAGCTTTCCCCTATTTATTTCCGCTCATTCATTTAGTAAGTTCGACTATTATATCCCCATTACACCACTTTCTTGACTTGCTTGTTTCTTTTAAATTATTAACTATCTGAATCGTACTTGAATATTGAACGTTTGTTATTTTTTATTTCATACATTTTTTTCGTAGTTTTTGGACTATTATATTATTCATAAATTAGAGTTTCTGTCTATCACGGGGAGAAAATTCAAATCTGTATCTTTGCCTTATCCTTTTGGGTTATTTCGAGTAATATTTATTGCTTCGCCTATACGTAATAAGAAGTAGGTATTTTTGATTTTTATGTATTTTGTTCAGTGGAAAATAAATTGTGAAAAAAATTCATGAAACGCCGCTTATTATTACTTTAGTTGGGATTATTTAGGGTGTGGCTCAACCCTTGGTTCACTTAAAGTATATTCTCTGAGCAGACAGAAGAGCCAGGTTCTTTAGCAAATAATCAACGAATACCAAGTAGTCAGAAATTATCCTCGCTCCACTTTCCTTTTGCAGCACACACGTATATTTTATTTATAGTAATATAATTTTACTCAGAAAACCAAAATAAGATAATGCAAAGTGAACATTTCTGGAATGTTTACCTCATTTCCCGCACCATTTCTTAATGAACTGGCCGGGCATTACTTAGGATAGCAACCATTCGACTGTACGTAATTGATATTCCAAGCGCGAGTTTCTTGATCCTCCTGTGCACTACATCAAAAACACGAAGCCTTACGCCCCTAAGAACGAAAAATTTGACATCCGAAGGTCGTTCCCGCAGAGCGCGAAATATCCGGGTCTTAATATCGAGGTTCTAGCTTTTTCTTCTTTTTATTAGCTCATGGATGAATCATTACTACTCTTTCTTTTTTCGTAAACATCCGTCAAGTCTCAAGGAGCGTGGATTCGGTCTAATGCAGATTATTTACGCCTTAATTTTGATTTCAACGCGCACACGAAAAATTAAATAACGTAACGCTACATTGTGACACAATAGCCCAATGTATAAGGTTGAAGGCATAACATACTTTTTTCTACCAAATATTCCTTTATTTTTGAACTTGAAGCCGAAGATCCTGTGTGCGATCGAACGATTGGAGGAAGAGGAATTGAAGGGATCAGTCTTTTTAAACAATAATAGTGAGCTATAGGACAGGGTTCCTTTAGCGGCAAGAAAAACGTAGTTGTATATCGTGATGCGAGTAAGAGAAAGATGAGATCATCCTCATCATGATGTATCAGAGGGGAAAACAGATCAGAGGGGATCTTTGCGTTGCAATATTGATTCCTATTTCATTTCTTCTTATAAAAAATACCTAATTAATCCTTTATTATTAGTATCATACTGTTTAAATTATACTGTTTGGTACTCTGATCTGTTTCTTTTCTAATAATTGAACAGAGACCTTAGTGCGAAACGTCGGGAAAGTTTCACGTACACATATGCAGTAATGAGTTTCCATGATGCTCGAACAGAAATCTTATTAGAGCTTGCATTGCATAGGAAGCACTTGTGGGAACGTTCCCAACGTTCTGCAATGCGGTACCAGATTGGAACACATTTTTCCTTTTTTAAACTAACGTATTAGTCCTCGCACAATCAGCGATCGGTTTATCCTATTTTATCAATGGACTCCGAGCCGGATAATTTCAATTCAATTTTTTTTTTTCTGGTCTAAAAAGGCAACGCTTGGATAAATCAGTAAATTCTATTAGGAGGTTATAAGCTACACAACGTAGCTGAAAACATAGCGTTTTAAGATTCAAATATTTTCAGGACAAGAGCCAATAAAAAAAGCTTCCTTTTTACGTTGTTACCTACTCATGAAAAGGACACTGCTAACGTTTATAATTCCGAAAGTAATGAGTGTGCTCATTATCGTACCACCTGCTCTGTTGTGTACAATATCACTATCACTCCTCCTTATTATTAACAAGGAAAAGTAAACACGTTGAAGGTCGTAAGTACTATTAATATTTTCCACGGGTAACAATTCTTTTTCAATTTTTGCTGTTTTTGCTGCCCATCAAACTTGCAAAATGTAATCTAGGTATAGAGATCCTTCCCCGCCCGCCCCTTCTCGGTATTCGCTGAAATGAGCTCCTTAATCAGATTAAGGAATAAATCATCCACTCTCCCTCAAATTAAAATTGTGACAAAGGGGGTCACAAAGTTTTTCAGTGTAATAAAGTTTTATACTCCATAAGCCCTTTTGCGCGCATATTAGAAACAAGTCGTGCGTAATAATTCGATTAGGAAATTATAATCTTGTACATGACTGCACTGGTTGCCGAACGGGTTTATTCGGATTTTCCTTTTCTAGTGCCTTTTCAATGTAACATCTTTAAACTTCATGAGTGAAACAAAAAATACTACGTCAGTATTGGTTGGTAAATTATTGGTGGAGACGAAGTATACGATCTCCATTTAGGACCTTTTTCCTATAGAGAGTACAGTGCTGTTCATTTTATACCCTTAATTCACATCAAAAGCCAACCGAATGTCGTTTTGTTTCTGATCATACGAAGTCTTCGGGTGCGTTTCTGAAGGATTCGCCGGTTGATCCATTGCCCGAATCTTCGAGCGAAGTTCGATGATTCTTCAGGTAGTCTTTAGCCTGTGTTTCGAATCTACTGCCATTTTCGGTTCATAAGTTAACTTTTCAGTTAAAATCGACACGATCTTTTGGTCAATCGCAACCGTTCTTCCTTGATGAACGTTTCCTACTAAGAACATTCCCCTGTGCATCTATGTGCTACGTAAATGACATCTTCACTCTTATATCTGTTGGATTCAACTGCAAATATCTCGATCTGTATTCACCCGATAAAAATGAATATAGCACCAAAAAATTATAGTTTTTGTACGTTCCCAAAAAAAAAATTATTCGCTAGGTAAATGAAGATCATAGACTTGAAATAGCCGCGTATAAGTACCCCATAATACATGGCACCAAAGATAAAATTCTGAAAAAATTCATGAAAGTAGACTACTATAAGGTAAATCCAAGATAAAAATTAATTTCCTAAAATCAAAATTGGCGAAAAACGGGCAATTTTCGAACAACGAAAGCCCTTTTAAATGTCTTCAAAGTTTTTTTTTTGTTTTTTTTGTCTGCAATTAATATTGAAGTTGAATTTTGGAGTGGGAACGAGGCTCGTGCGAATCTTTCCTCGAGAAAAATAAATATTAAAATAACAATAGCCAAAAAACGGCGTTTTTGACGATAGGTCGATCCACACACATCAGTGCCGTGATCGGGACGTGCCCCGTCTGGGACACGTCCGGCAAGTAAAATATTATTGTCATATGGTAATCGAGAGGCTCGTTCACACATATCCGGCACGTGTCAGGAACGTGACCCTTCAATTTCAATTAGAATAATATTTGGTTGCCGGACGAGGTACGTCCCGTTCACGGCACTGATGTGTGTGGATAGACCAATGAGGAACTAACACATTCTCCAAAATCATGCCGTCTATTAGCTTGGTTACCAAAACTCATGAAAACACGATCCGTTCAAATAAAATCAGGCCCTAGGTATATTTTTTTATTAATTTTTAAAACTATATTGGGTTGCGGGACGCATTTGAAATAGGCTAGATAGACTGATGACGTATGAAGTGATCAAGCTTACATCACGCTTCATCATTTTGCAGGGAGCAAAATATTTTGCCTCCCTAGATTTCCTAGGGCGCAAAATAGTTTCACACTTTGTGCCCTAGGGTTAAAGAAAAGTACAATTTCTCGCCTTCTTTGTAACCCTAAGTGCGAAAAAAATGTTTCCAGCGATTTTTATTTTTTATGTTACTTCCTCATTTTTTGGTAAGAAAACATTTTTCGGACAAACGCCCTTCGGTAAAAATTTTCTTTTTTGGTCCCAATGATTACCGCCTGCTTCCGAAAAAATCCCGGTTTAGGGACTTCACCCCCCCCCCCTTATTGGGTACCCTGCTTTGTTTTTGAAGTCGGTTCATTTGCATTTTCATAGTGTATAATGGAATAGTTAAAAATCTGCAAATGTTTCTTATCCTTGGAAACATGATTCCTATCGTTGCGATTTTTCCTCAGAAATTTTAAACGTCTGAGGGGTCTTTGACCAAGCTGCTCCACTTACCTATGTATAAGAAATTGTTTGCATTCGTATAGGTATACTTGCGATTTACTGTGTCTTCCGTGTGAGTAGCCAATACAGATAAATCCTGCCAGTAATACTGATGAAGTGAGTGGCGAAGTGGAGAACAAAAAAGTTAAGAAAGGCAGGAAATTTTAATTCTACGAGTTTTGAAAAGCAGCGTAGCGAGAGCTTTGATGAATGATGAGATAAACCGCAGCGATATGAGCAACGCGATGAGGTACTCGGTGCCCGTATATTACAAAACAAGCATTATTAGAATAGGCCTTGGATCTCATTAATTTACGCAGGTCTTTCACTTTACGGAAGGTCTAATGTAAACAAAAAACAAAACAAAAACGCGATCACACGGAATGCCCCACATTTCTACTTGGTTTTGTGAAAACAGAGGATGCGTTCGGAAATGGCTTTACTTGCCTGTTGTTCACATGTTTATTTCTATAATGTATTTGTTCCGCCCAAAGCTAAGGAAAACAACATTGGAGGAATGGAGGAAGAAATAATTGATTCGACTAATTGTGGGTAAATCGGGTGGGCATCGCTGATCGCTCTTGATGATATAGGATTTGAATGGCCCCCCGTGGCTTTAGCGGTTGCCACATGACGTGTGATGATAATATAGGACATTTAAATGCCATTTAAGTTTCCAGGTGTGCTTCACGCGTGGCGAATGATTTACTCCGTAAACGGTGAGCGGCCTGATAAATATGCGTGCTTAGACAGAATGAGTGAGAGTCAGAGGGGTAGAGAAAGAGAGCAATGAAGAGGTAGCATGACAGAGGTTCAATTTCTCTTTCGTTCGATTGGAGTTTCCAGGGCGTAACGCTATTCTTCTAGTGAATGGCAAGTAATATGATAGATAATATGTCAGGATTGTCTTCAAACTGGAAAAGTGCAGGCGTAAAAATTATTCTAAAAATAGGTTAAGCCATTTTAATTATACTGGTTTAGGTTGAAAACTATTTATTGCAATGCTCCAATAAGCAAAACGAAATGAGGACACCACTTATTAATTACCTACTCCAGGAGCTCATATGGATCAAGAGTAAGTTACTTTATACGTTCAGGCGGTCTTGTCTCTGAAGTCGTACTATAAACTATACCAATTATGAGTGCATGATTTTGGTGAGCAATCCATCAATAAAAAGCGCCTCCTGATGGAAGACTTCCGTTTCTTCGGAACGTGTGTCCACTTCTCTCCAAGCACGCACACTATCAATACCATATTCATAAACATGAAATAAATAAACAAAATTCTACCATTACATAATACTATGTATGTATACATAGATGAAGTGAAGATCTTGATGACTACAGTGTTGAACAAATGAAAGACCTCCAGACTAAATTGGTTGCTTCATCAATAGAAGTCAAACAAATTTCGGAAGCGCACTTGCACACACATGAGGGGAAAAACAGAAGTGCGAAAAAGTAGTTTTAAATGGAAGTAAATATGAGCTATGGGAGTATTTTAAAAACGGAGGTTGTTGTTAATTTGTTTGGGTCCTTGTAAAGCAGAGAAATAGTTCATTTTACGGTTTCTTCAGATTCTATATAGATGTTTGGTACTCGTATTTTAGCGAAATTCCTAATTTCATTTGCGTAAGCTTTGTGACTTGTTCACTTCCATTTTGCAACCACAGACTGGAACTTATTATTTATTTCTTATATTATTAGATATTTATTCATTATTTGCCAACTACAAGAATTATTGCTGGGAAAAGATAGCACTGTGGTAGAAAATGTCCATAGAGGAATAAGCGACTAAAAGCTTGTGCTCCCCAGTAAAGTTGCTGAAACATCCAGACGAGTTTGGTTTGAAACAAGTTTGTTTCGCTTAAATTAGAACATCGATCGAAACAACTTGTTGTTCATATCGCATATTTGGAAAACATTTTGCTCGTTAAATAGTCTGTCCACGTACTGATGGGCTCTCGAACGGGTTGCATCATGTCGATACATCAATTTGTTCATTCCCATCAAAAATATTCAAACAACTGAACAAACAAAATTTACTACTAAGGCCCGTATGCCAAGTCGTTCCTCGAAATGTCCTCGGCTCCAACACAAACTGTAGAATCACACGTTATTTTATCGGGAACGGGCACCGCTTGTTTGGCATCCAAGTTTTCTCAAACATGATTGATAGATTCTTTGGTGCCACATATGCTTTGATAGACCGGTGGGGGCGGGATTTCTATCGCAACGTTGCCGTGTCCGATCCCGATGATTTTTCCAGTTTGTGGGGAGCTTTGAGGTTGAGGAAAATTCGAGGAACGACTTGGCACACGGGCCTAAAAATTTACTAAGGACACTATGGTTACAAATAGATGCAAAACAGTGACCATTTCCACTTGTTTGCAAATTAGCCGCGGCGCGTTATTTTTAGTAAAGGGGAAGCTCGTTCGACTAAACTCAAGGGCGGGCGAGAGTCCATCAGGAAGTGGACAGACCATATAACAAGTACCATACCTTTGTAATCATAATGTTTCCATAAAAAATCCGAACATTCGTGATTCGGCGAATAGCGAGCATCCATCCTCACTACCGGTATATTTGACAAACATTAGCTTATATATACCTACTCTCAAATAAACGGAAATGTTTTACTCGGACAGGTGGATAATTGATTAATTTTTTACGAGTGTAAAATGCTTTAGATTTCCCTGGATTGATGCGTCAGCCTTAAAATTCACGTTTGAAACTCTTTTTTGATTATAGTGATATACTTTTATACATTTCGTGCAGAGTATAAAGGTTATATACAGAGTAGGTATATCACTCTGTTTAACCCAAAGTCAAAAAAGATCCCTGCAACAAATTGAGGGATCGAAATCTAGTAACGCATTGCGACCTAAATCACGGCATTACTTTGGTGTCTTTATTTGCCACGGATGAAGACCCTCCTCCCCCCACCACCAAGTATAGTATAGCCTTCCTGTTATCAGTCTTGCTTTTTGTTATCCCTCTCTACGATAAATTACACAGATATTACCCTCTTAGGTATTCAAAGCGACGTGAAAAACTGCTCCCTTTGGAATAATGGGCGGTACCTGTATAGGGCGGATGATAATGATCAAAATAGCGTAATTCCTCTTGTGATACCAACGCCACCGTGCTGTGCTTTGTGCTCCTCATCAATTCGTATGAAAGATTATGCGTGCTTTTCACTTGAGCTCTTATTGTTCTACATTAGTAGATTTGTTCTATCTCTCTCACTTGGATTGATTGCACGATGTCGTCGACAATGGTTGCTTTTTATGGTGATGGTGATGGTGCTGTTGGTGATGAAAAATGTACTGGTCAAAACTTTTAGGACCGCTTCCTCCTCCTCCACCCCCTCCACGTTTTGTTCTGTTCGGAGGGAAACGGCTCACTTTGCCTTCTTGGACCACAATGTGGCCGTCCGCTGAATATACGCCACCTATTTTGCCGGCGTTTGACGATCCTACCCGAGAAACCTGCAACAAATAGAATGAAAATTATTTTATTTCATTATAATTTTTCATAATTTTTTTTTTTTACTCGAAAATTTTCTTGTAATTTATTTTGATCATTCAAAATTGTTCTTTCGTCGCGAAGGGTTGCTGGTAATGCCCAAAACCCTTGTTGTGTTGTTGACAAAAATTTACTATATTGTCGTTAAAGTTGGAGCGACACCCTCTGCTCGAATGAGCTGCGTTTTCCTTCCCGAAACACGAATAGTGGATGCACCCCCGGAAGGATTCGAGTAATCGAACTCGAACCTTGGTCACGTGAAATTCTGCGCTTCCAAACCAAAATATTTCTGGGTTGTTATTGATAACAAAAAAAAGTTTTGAGTGTACCCGCCATGTTACTTCATTCCATCGCTGCGGGCTGGTTGCACCCCTGACCCCAATTTGCCCCTAAGAGCCTTTTGCTGCTCATGATTCTATCTTTAATGGAGACTATTATTCATTTCACGCTCGCTATTTTCGAATAAAATTATTACCATTTAGATGAATTCCTAAGGCAATAGGTAAAACAATCAATGCTTAGTGTTTTCTTTCATTATTGATGGCTTCGTGAGAAAAAAGGGTGGATTTCAACACGACATTGTCGCGTTAATTTTAATCACTTAGTCTAGTACCTCCTTTCACTCCTCATTCTTTAAAAAACACTTTTTTGCTTCTTTATTCTGGCATTCATCACGTTTAGAAAAGACCGGACCGAAAAATATTAACGTCCGAAGGGGTTTCAGGGGGTTCGGCTGCCCCCGTAGCGTAAACAAACATTTGAAAGTTACGCGATTATGCACTGGATTTTTTTTTCGTTTTCAAATGCTTCACAACAACTATTAGTGATGATGCAACGAAAGAGCGAAAGTTTTTTTGCCGCTCTGTAACAAGTGTACGTAAATCCAATTTTTAACTTTCGAAATGCCGGCAAAATTTGAATTTTTATCGAAAAATTTTGAAGCTTTTTTCAGTTGTGCGCAATATGAATAGCTTCCTTGGTCCATAGCTAGGATGACCAGACGTCCTACTTCGGGAGAGGTCAAATCTGTCCTCTTTTTTGTCCTACTTTTCGCTCTCCTTATTGCAACGTCTGATAGTTCTACTCCCAACATCTTCCGCGTTCATCTTTAAACAAAGCAGCGGCGCTTCACCCCAATGTCACCAGTCACCCATTCGGTCCTCCCAGTCTTCATCACCGTCTCCTCCCTAACTTGATCTTACCAGACCAGTTCGAGCGCTTGGGAGCGGAGATGGTAGCGCACAGCCCACTCGCAGAACAATACAGCGATTCCAGTCACTAAATCACTCCCACACACCGTCATGCCTCTATTTCACTAAAAAACCTGAAATTCACCCCACAATCCAGAAAATTGGACCGACAACGCAGACAATTTGGCTCACAGTCAAATTAAAAACCAATCATGCGCGTTAGGCAATTTCAAAAACACAATGTCATTTCACTCTTTCAAACCTCAAATTTTGTGGCTTTGGGTCTTGCTGAATGGCAGTTTTAGCTAATTCAGATATACAATTTCGCTCCTTCAAAAACTGAATTTTCGGATTTGGCTTGTTCAAACCCCAAATTTCGTCAATTTGGCTCTTACAAATCCAAAGTTCTCGGAATTTAACATTTTCATAACCTAATCTCGCTGATTTCGTTCATTTAAATCCCAATTTCACAATATCGTTGGATATTCCACAAGCCAAATTTCGAAATTTCATAGGCTTGGCTCCTTCAGAAATCCACTGTTAGACAGTTTTGGCCTGACTTCAAAAAAACAAAGTTCGTTAAAAATAACTTCAACAATAATATTAACTCCACAACAATAACTAATAGCAATAATAAATAAAATAAGCCAAAAGGCTGTTTCGACCCAAAGTACCACAGATTGTCGATTCTTTCATAACCGATCCGAGCGGATTCTCTTCTCAAAAACCCAATTTTACGAATTTCAAACCCCAATTTTGCGTATTTTTGTTCTTTCAAAAACCAAATTACGTGACCTGAGATCTTCCTAGAAAAAAATTCAAAATACTTATGTGGCTCTTTTGAAATGAAAAAATCACGGACTTGGCTCTTTCAAAACCAAATTCGTGAATTTGGCTCATTCAAAAACTACAATTCCCTCGTTTTGACTCTTTCAAACCCCAGTTTCGTGGATTTTCATTCTTTCAAAACCTAATTTCGTTCCTTCAAATGCTTTCAATCACCGGGATTCTGCTATACCAGAAACGCCAAATTAGTCGTGTGGCTAGACTCCACATGTCTACTCCGTTGCCCAATTGTTGCCAATTGACATTTGACGCTCCCCGTCGAAAAAAACAAAAAAAACAAAACAAACAAAAAAAAAAACGGGTCATGACCACAAGTGAAAAAATAAAAAACGCTCAGATAAAAAGCCAATTCGTGGTATCCGGAGACATCATAAGTGACTCAAGATGAAAAAAGCACTAATTCTAGACTGAAAAAGTTTAAAAAAATAAACTGAAAAAATTAGAAAAAGCACTAATTAACGCCTAAAACGACAAAAACGCTAATTCACGACGGAAATGATGAAAACGACCATTCGTGGTTTTTGGAGGACATTTCATGACTGCACGGATAAGAAAGGGGCTAATTAGGGCTAGGCTAATAAGGGGCTAGAAAAGGAGAAAATCGCTAATTCGTTGCTGAAACCGTGGTTAAAATTGAGAAAAAGCTCCATTTGCAGCTAAAATTGAGAAAACCCGCTAATTCATGGCTAATACTGAGAAAAGTTGTTAATTCGCTGCTACAACGTCACAAAAAACGCTAATTCGAGGCTAAAAATGATATAAAGAGCTAATTCGCCGATTAAAATGAAAATAAAAACGCAAAACGGGTAAAATTAAGATAAAGCCCAAATTCGCAGATAAAATTATGAAAAACTGCTTCGGTTAACATTTTGAAAAATCGCCAATTCGTGCTTAAAATGGAGGAAAAATAAACTAATTTGGTATTTCTTGATGCAATACGTATTAAAAAATCAAAATTGAGAAAAAACAATAATGTGATGTTTTTGGGGCAAGTCCTCGGTTAAAATTAAGAAAAGTCGCTTATAGCCTGATAATAAATAGACGCCAATTCATGGCTAAAAGTGAGAAAATCCGTTCATTCCTGGTCAAAATTGAGATGAAGTGGTACATAGTTCACGGCTAAAATTCTGAGAAAAAAAAAACCCTTTGTGGCAAAAATTGAGATATTGCTGCAGGTTCTCTCGGTTAAAATAAAGAAAATTGTCCCCTTTCTATTAGTAGTGAAAAGGCGGTCATTCGCGGGACAATCAAATTTGCAGAACGGACAAAAGCTTGCAAAACGGGGTCTTGTAAATTTTGCACGAGGCTGAAAATGCACACACAGTCTCCCACTGACACCAGACACAATGTTTACTTCTCGGGGATGTCGGGAAATTTAAAATATTCCGGAGAAATGTCACTCGTTTCAATGAGTGGGAGACTGTGTGTGCATTTTCAGGCTCGTGCAAAATTTGCGAGACCCCGTTCTACAAGCTTTCATCCGTTCTGCAAATTAGGGCGTCCTGTCATTTGCAGCTAAAATCATTGCAGCTAAACGCATTTGACTCGATTCAATTCCATGACCGAAATTAATAAAAAGCTCTCATTTGCGTCTAAAATCAAGGAAAAGCGTGAAATCGCGACTAAAGTTGATAAGGTCTGGTCTTAAATAGCTAAATTTGAACTGTCCATACTGCACAAGCAAGTTCAGCAATGGACGATGATTCCCATCTTAGCAAACTCGTTCATGAAATTTTATTTCTACCCAATTTCATAGTAAGAGTGAGTTCACGCACTTTGTTACGCCACTGAAGCCGTTACAGATATGGACGAGCACGACACCCTAGTCGAGTGAAAAACAATTTTAACATCAAACTGATCAACGATTAGTCGTTGTTTGATTTTAGGCGTCCTATACTTCCCGTCGCAAGCGTCCTACTTTTTGCCAGGCGTCCTCGGAAACTAATTTTACATCTGGTCAGCCTATTCATAACGCTATTTTGAATCTTCACAATAGAAGACGAGATATTTAAAAATAAGGGAAAGCACGTGTTCTGCCCTTATTAGCGCCCTCAACGTCTAGAAGATGTCTTGGGCTTGGGCGCTTCATGGGGGCTAAAAATTTGCACGATTTTTTCTTTTTTTTCCATAAATACGGAATCAAACGCCTCACCCCGAGTTCGAGGTTCTGGAGGGAGGGGGGGGGGACTTTTCCGCTTACCCGGCTACCTAGCTAATATTTTAATTAATTAGAAAACGACCAATTAATTTGCTAATTAATTAATTAGCATTAGAAAACGACCAACTTTCAACTAGCAAGCGTTGATAAGATTCAAAGAGGTTGATTATGTTCATAAATCGATGTATTTTCTGTGCACTACTGGAGAATATTGCCAGGAATTCCACTCGGTGAGTGGACCTCTGCCGCAGAGGTAAATAAATGACTCTTTTTCACCATTTCTTTTCTTTCAATTTATAATAGATAAAAGGTATTTAACTAAGAATATGAGACCATCCAAAGAATGTCGGAAATTGAAATTTCTCAACTTGACTTCGAAAAGAGAACCCCTGTGTGTCTACATGGGATGGGTACACTAAACGATTTTCTTCCTTCATTGTTTTTTCACGCGAGGGAAACGCTTTTTGTAGCTTCAAAATATGAATGCACAGTGTTTTCCTATTTTTATCTTTCTGTTGGGAAAAGGAAAGAATTTGAATTTAAAATGGCAGTAATAAATGACGATAATCGTTACAGTGCGTTGTTTTCATGGTTAAACGGCTTAGCGAGCCGATAGTAATGAAGCTTTGAAAACGATTCATCAGTTTTAAATAGTATGGGTAAAGAAAAATTGACAAGAGTTTTCCCGCAAACACGATTCATCCGTTTGATAAATTAAATTCGCACGACACCCTCAAAAAAAGTTTTAGTTACAGGTTCCTATTATGGAATGTTGGCAATTTCTACGAAAGTTTCGTGATTGATTTGACGAATTTAAGTTAGGAAGAAGAAAAATTATTTCTTATTCGGAACTATTATTAGCAAAGGGTCTGTTCTATAAAAAGTTTAGTTCTTAAGGATGTTTTTCCACCCGTCCGCTCGTAATTAAATTATATGTTGTTACGGACGTTAGAGAGGACGGGTAGAAAACAACAGGAATAGTGACTAGCCGGGGGCGGGAGTTACAGAACTGCGGGGGCCAGGACCAGGATGACAAGTTGAAAATGTGTCAAAATGTCGTCTCCCTCCCATATTACATCCTGAATTGGGCAGCTTTCATCGTTTACTTCTCCTTAATTGTATTTACTATTATTCTGTCGTGGAGTTTTGTAGTAAGTATCCAAAAATTATGTTGCATTGGGTGAAAAGCGAGCTATTTATACTATCCTCCTACATTTCGAAAGGTTGTCAGAATAAGGCTTCAACTTCTGATGCCAGTGCAGGTGAACCATATCTATTCGATACTACGCTGTACACTTTCACTGCAGCAAGTCTTTTTGAAACATCTTGATCGTTCCTTTTTTTACGTCCGTCAAACCAGCGATTTGAGGGTGTCGTTACTTCGTCATCAGAGAAAAGTTTATTTGGTGTCTTTGAAGGCACTATTGTTAATGCACTAAAAAAGGTAAGAGAAAGTGATTAAACTGAATTTTCTTCATTTTCCCACTTTATTGCACCACTAGACGAGTGCACGCATCACGCATCATCCCATACTCGATGATTGATTAACTCAATCATGAAGTTTGAACCTGCCCTTGCAGTGTGACAGGGGGAAGACGGAAATCGATCGCTTTGTGACATTTTCCCTTGACATTTGCGGCGTTGAACGTGTGGCTGTGCTGGCCCCAGACATTTTAAAAATCATTTTGGTTAAAACGAATGACGCTTTCGTTCGATTTTCCCTTCGGAGACATTCTTCTTCTAAAGGCTTTCCCGAGGCCGGTTTTACACCAACGTTGTGAGGTTCTTTGCATATCTTATATTCCGAACCATCAGGAGTGTCTTTTGATGTTGTTAATAATATTAGGCATGTTTGTTTGTTAGCGCGGTGGCGAATGTAGCAATAGGAGCCCGTACAGTTTCAATTGATCAGTTATAAAATGGAAACGAGTCAACAACGAATGTGTTTAGGTCTGTTTGTCCAGTTCGGAGTACAGTCTGCGTGCGACAAATGCACTGTTTTTTCTTCGTTTGCGTTGTGAAACGAAGGAAAGTTGAACCTAGATTGCCATTGTACATACTATTGCGTAAGTTTATTTTACGTATACAATGACGAGTTCAGCCTCTTATTTTCGCTCAAAATCTAAATTAAACCATTACTTTCAGTGAGGAAACACTGTCATTCTTTTCTTGTCGTTTTTCGTATTCCTGCCTTCGTCCTCTAATTTAAGAGGGCGAAGAAGGGAAAATAAGGATTCAGTACTTCCGTTTTTCTTCATGCTTTCTGGGAAAGCTTGTGTGTAGGGGGAAACCATAGGTGGCGTGAATAAAAAGAAAAATGCTTAATTCAAACGCTCTCCAAATGGAGGAAAGACGGATTTAATTAGACGAGCGAGTGGTCACAGAGAAAATAAAAATGTACGTAGCTCTCTGTATATTCATTTTCTTACTTTCCTTTTTCTTGCTCAAAGAATTCTCCGAATATTTTATTTACCCGCGGGAACGTTGAAGAATGGCGTTATTAAAAACAAAAACAACGATCCTACAGGGTCTTCAGTTCTATAAAACGAAAGAAATTTTGTTTTCCACGTGACGTCTGTTTTGTATTCTATAGGGGTGGATGCTACGTCTGTCTTTTACCTTTCAGCTTTTTTAATCATACGTATTATTATTATTATTAATTTTCCCCTTCAGCCCCCCTCCCCCCAAGGTCTTTACAGACCTTGTCAGCTCAAATAAAATACTGCAAACAAATTTTGTACAATTGTTCTTTGGGAAATTGAAGAAGATCTGAGTCGAGGTTCTCTTCAGTTTTCCTTGTGGTGGACGGCAAAGGGGTGGGAATGAGAAAAAGTATTTAAAATACCGTGCTACACTTTTTCTGGGTCTTTGAACCTGGTAAGGCAACTATCTGATAAAATAATAAAAAGGGCTAAACGGTTTGGAGGAGAAGAGCAATCCCAATCTTTTTTATCTCCATTGTCGAAGGCATTCACTTCACAATCAGATACCGTTTAAAAAAGGTCGCAGTTCGCTAAGATAACTTTATTTTGTTCGAGGTACCTAATTAATTAATTAATACGATGAACCTCGCTAGTAAAGAGTTAAGCCTTTTCGAATTACCACAACCTTGATTCCTAACCTCTCAACCCCTGACCACCCACAACACTACCATTATTACCCACTGCCAAAATCAACAGCCTTCGGAAAAGGTAAGACGTTTAAAAATTTCCACCAGAAGCAATTTTAATATCAAGATAATTATATAAAGTAAGAATTAACAACAGTTTCCCGGAAGTTTTGCTCCTCGTTAGCCCTACGGCACCAACCCATTACCTACTCTCGAAGTACTGGAATCAAACTAAATAAAAAGCCAAAAAGCATTACATTTTCACTACAAACTAAATAGAATTTCAAGAAAAATAAACTTCTAATTATGCTTGCGATCAAAATTAACGACCTAATTGGCTTACACAGCGAAGCGATTCCATCACTCTGAATGGCACTAACGGGATGGGGAGGGGGGTATGTAGTAAATCTTCTTGCCTTATTTTAAGCCTTCAAATATCAGACTTTGAGTTAGGGTGATATACCCTCATGCGGTACTTGCCAAGTAACGAGCAAATTATCAAGCAATTTCTGCCAATTTCCTAGAAACTGGCCAACTGAAAATTGTAAGATATATATTCGGCTCATTACTTGACAAGTACCTCATGTATGTATCCGCCTTTAGATTTATGCAGGAATTTGAAAAGTTATGAACATCGTTGTTTAAATAAATGTTTGTTTGAAATGCCTACTTTGGAGTATCAGTGCTTTGGAATGGGAGGGAATATATTTAGACGTATAAATAGAAAGAAAACGTATCTAGCAAGATCGTTTTCTAAGACTATCCACACTCTGATGGACTCTCGAACGGGTTGTATCTTGTAGATTGATCGATTTGTTCACTGCCAGCAAAAATATTAACAGAACTCAACAACAACGACAACAACAACAACATTTCCACTGTGGGCACTACACAAATACACACTACGTACACAGTGATAGTGTTTTAAAATTATTCCCGACACGCTGGGGTATGGGGAATGGGTAGAGGGGAAGCTCATTCGACTATTCTCAAGGGCGGGCAGGAGCAGCCTATCAGAGTGTGGACATCTGAGGCTATGCCTGAATCCACCTCCGCCAGAACTCTCTTCTATTACGTATTTACAAAAAAAACGTAAAATATCACGAAATAGAAACTCCCTTCTTTCAGGGATACATTTTTAGGCCGTCGGTGAAATTTTGAGGGAAACTGTTTATTCTGGATTCCTGCGAGTTTTTTCGTCAGATGATAATAACAAGGCGAGAACATTTACTTCGTACCTAAACGTCATCAGGGGGTAATGGAAGTTATTCTAGTGGTGGGGAAATTTCCAAAAAAAACACGAGGGACGATACTGTCCGAGACTTCTTGATTGGGTGGTTTAAATGAATTTGTCGAGATGAAACATTAGATTTTTATTTTATCTTCTCCCCGACCAGTTTCGGGGTATGCACTCCATTGTCAAGGCATTCACCCTCGAAAGAAATCTTTGTTACATGTCACGATCAAAAATTCCCAGAAACCAAGAAACGGCCACTCTCAAAAAATTGCTTCTCGAAACTCATCGAGAAGCCGTATGTATTTTCGCGAGAGGTAATATTTTACGGCTAAAATTTAGAATAAAATGTCATAAAGTGCTGTTCTTGGCCCAAGCCCATGGCTGTAATCGAGGTAAATCACTAATTCGCGAGTAGAAACGAGAAAACGCTCTAATTTGCTTTTACATAAAAAAAAAAAGGCGCTGAATCGGGCTAAAATTGCAAAATATCGCAAACTCGCCGGTTAGAACGCTTCGCCGCAGTAAAAATCACTAATTCCTGGAATATAGTTAAGAAAAACACTAATTTGCGGCTGAAATTGACAAAAATAGCTCATTTAAGTCTACAATTATTTTTAAAAACTAGGATTTGCGGCTAAAATTGAGACATAATGCGAATTCGCATAGTTAACATTTAGAAAAATCGCTAATTCACAGATAAAATTTAAAAAAGCGCTTATTAATGACCAAGAATGAAAAAAGTAAATTGATAAAAGTCTCTAATTCGCGGCTAAAATGGAGAAAAACTAAAAAAACGCGGCTTAGGTGGAGAAAATCGCTAATCATCGGCTAAAATGGAGAGAAGAAAAATCACTAATTTACTGATAAAATTGAGAAAAAGAGCTGAAGTGTGGAAGAAAAGCTAACTCGCGGTGAAAATAGGGAAAATGCCCATTCGTGGCTTCTGAAGGTAACCTCGTGACTGAATATGAACAGAATCACTAACCCACGGCTGAAAGAGGATAGAGGTAAACCCACTAATTCGCGGATCCAATTCATAAAAACGCTGCAAATTTTACACATGGGTTTATTATTCATGGAAAAATTTGGGTGAAAGTAGACCTCATTTGCGACCGAAATCACCATGGTCCGAAAATCAGAACCCTTCGAGATATGATTTTTCCAACGATTTTTAAGGCTTACATCACTTTTTTCAACTAAATGCGAAAAACTCGCTTTCAATTTGGTGATGGTTTCGGAAAGAACACACTATTTTCTGTCAGGATTTGCCATTTGTGGTGGACATTAACTATTTTATGTGGCCTCAAATGCGGCTCAAATTCGTGCAAATCGGTGATTTTTTTTCAAAGAAAGTCAGTTCTCGTTTGTTCACACTAAATCTGAGTGTACGCACAACCCGTGATTCAGAAAAACATCTTCAAAGTGTCCTTTACAAAAATAGTCATGAGCGTTTTCTTAGTTGATTGGCAAGTTTTCGTCAGAAATTACTATTTCTTAGAAAAAAATTAATGATTTTTCTCTTCAAAATCGCTTGTTTTGACCTGCAAAATTCGATCAATCCTTATGATTTTAATAGGCTAAAAAGGTATAAAACCTCATCCAAAGCTATCCTTAGAGTGGAGTTCATTGTGTGCGCCTACCAAAGTATCAAGAAATGTCGCTCCGGCACTTCTCGGAGAGAGTACATTTCACTAAATACGAATTACGTTAATTTCACTTAATTAGAGGTTATTCAGCAAGAATGGCTTTAAAAATGTAGAGTTAAGCCCTGTTCACACGATGCAATGTTTGAAGCTAAATTGCATGCTGGATTTTTAAAAACATCCGGTCACTACCAAGGAACAAATGTTTTTAAAAAACCAGCATGCAATATAACTTCAAACATTGCATCGTGTGAACAGGGCTTAACAAAGAGAGATGTTTTAAAACCGAATAATAGTTAAATGACTAAAAAAGGTTGAAACTTGTAGTATTTTCATTAATGGTATTAATAATTGAAAAGCTTTTTCACTAATATTTTCACTAATATGTCATTTGTAAGCAATGATTATGTTGTAAAAAATACTTTTCTCAAAAAATTCCGACCCATGCAAGCTCCTCATTCATGCCAGGGTTTGCTGGCAATAAAAATACCCGCAATTGGTTGTTCAGCGAGAAATATCTAAGAAATGTATTTTACAATGAGCCCAGATCCGGGAAAATGTTTTTCTTTTGCGAGAAAAATTCGCGAAAGATATTTTAAAGAGCCAAATCTTGCAAAAAAAAGTTTCTTTTTTTTTGTGCGTAATCGTTAACTGAAGTAATCCGTTCCGAAAAATGGTTCGTCAGCATCTAATCATCTAATAGCATCATTTGTTTCATTAAGGGCCAATTTCACCACCGGGAGTTAGATTGGAGTTACCTAACTCTAACATTGTTTATATAAATAGTGACGCCTTTTTTCACTTAATTCTGAGTTAACGTAACTCAAACCTTAACTCTCGGTGGTGAAATCCACTATAAAACATTTATTATTTCTAGAAGAAAAAAAAGTTTTTTTTTCGGAGAGAAATATCACAAAAAAATTGGTTTTAAGACAGCGAAATCAGAGGACTTTGTTGAATTAGGCCACCCCGCGAAATTCTGTTTTCATTACAAAAAAAAAGTGAAAAAAAGGTTAGTGAGCGAAATTCGAGATTGCTGAGCCAGAATCTGAGAACATCTTGATGAAACAAATTGTACCTGTTGGATTTTAAATATTCGAATCCTTTTTGGGGCTATCAGGGGGTGGGCAACTGCCTGCCCCTGGCCCCCTCTGGCCACGCCCATGCGCCCCTTCCTTGTTTTCTGAGATATAGCTCCACACAACCAATGGAAAAAAATGCCGAGCTTGTTGCTCTGCATTTTGTTTGTTGAAAAATGTTGAGCTTGAAAGGCTCAATTCAATCAACATTGCCTAGTGTTGAACAGTGTTGCACAGAAGTCGTTGGCTTATTGAGCTGGTTTACTGTTGATCTCTGTTGATGAAAAGTTGACGAGTGTTGAGTTGATCGTCTGAAAGACGAATCTTAAGCTGGGCACACACATGCGCCACTTGCCAAGTACCGAATGTTCGGCAAGTAGCAAGCTTACTTCGCTTGCTACTTGTCTATTCACAAGTACCTTGACACACACATGCGTGACCAACGATATATAAACCTGGATTGCTCACAGTTATGGCAATGTGGCACATAGTGGTCTCATCCACTATGGGAGCTTATTTGACGGCTATTATCAGCTGGTCTTTATCAGCAGTGATGAGCAATCCAGTTCTTTTATACAGGGTGTTTCAGGACGAATGCCGTATATTTTAATATGTTGTAGTACTAAGTAATTGCGACCAAAATCACCCTATTGACATAGGGTCGCAAATGATTTCTCTTGAAGTAACAGGCACATTTGTGTATTTTTAGCCACTCGCTGTTTTTCCTCTAAAAAGTCGTCACAACGACTAAACCTCTTTTTGTACCCTTAAACTGCTGACGTTTTTGGAAAGATCACACAATTTTAATTCAGGAAATGTCGATGAACATCATTTTAGTTGCCTCCAAAAGTGTCAGTAATTCGTTAAAAATGAAGAAAGAGGCGTTTTGGAATTTTCCGGTGTACGTCAACGCCAGTTTCTGACCAAGTGATCATAGTGAAAATTTTTCGCCAATTTCAGTAAAACATCTTCATGTTGTGAGCTTTCAAGTGATTTTTGAAAAATTGAAATCGGTTCATTTTTCTATGAGATATTGTTCCTAACGTGTGAAAAAACACGGAATAAGTCATCAATTAAGGCATAGGTGAAACTTCCTTAAACGCGTTATTACAAAGTAAAGTTGGGTTTTGCTGATTATTCAGTTCAATAACCTGTCTTAAAATTTCAAAATTAAATGCACTATAAGTGACAAAGGACAAAACTCCCAAAAAATGTACCCCCCCCCCCCTGACTGTCAACTTTTAAGATATTGGGGGAAAACTTGGTATGTACATTGAATAAATCAACCTAAAATGTGTTCTAAAGAACACCTTCGTATTTTAATAATTTCCAATCATGTCCAACAGCTGCTCTTTTGTTTTTCGTTTTCTTGTGATGCGTTTTTTCCAGAGTGACTATTTCTCACACACTATCTGCACCAATTTCAGGAAGTGCAAAATCTGTACGATGGAGACGAAATTAATCGCATTATTTTTTATCACTGGGTGTTCGAGAATCAGTATTCCGTTCCTCTTACTCTTTTTTCGGACGATGCCACGTTTACCCGAGACGGTACATGAACAACAGCCGAACTGGCGCCAGTGGGAGGAAGAAAACCTCAACGCCGCGATCGAAAGCAATTCAGCGCCGATTTTTATGAATGTGTGGTGTGGTATGACAGGGAGGGATCTTATTGGACCTCACTAAACCGATTAATTAGCAAAGGTCAACAAATTTACTCTGTTATCAAAGGCGTTTAAGGAAGGTTCACCTATGCCTAATTGATGACTTACTCTGTGTTTTTTCACACGTTAGGAACAATATCTCATGGAAAAATGGACCGATTCCAATTTTTCAAAAATCATTTGAAATCTCTTAACACGGACATGTTTTACTGAAATTGGCGAAAAATTTTCACTATGATCACTTGGTCAGAAACTGGCGCTGACGTACACAGGAAATTTGGAAAACGCCGCTTTCTTCATTTTTAACGAATTACTGAAATTTTTGGAGGCAACTAAAATGATGTTGATCTACATTTTCTGAAGTAAAATTGTGTGGTCTTTTCAAAAACGTCGGCAGTTTAAGGGTACAAAAAAAGGTTTAGTAGGTGTAGGGTCTTTTTAGAGGAAAAACAGCGAATGGCTAAAAATACACAAATGTGCCTATAACTTCAAGAGAAATCATTTGCGACCCTATGTCAATAGGGTGATTTTGGTCGCAATTACTTAGTACTACAACATATTAAAATATACGGCATTCGTCACATTTTTTGTTACTTTGGTAGACGGGTATGATCAGTTTGATTCAACGTATAGCTTTGGATTAGGTTTTAGTGCTTTTTATCACGTTAAAATCACAAAACTTGTTCAAATTTTTTCGGTCAAAACAAGCGATTTTGAAGAGAAAAATCATTATTTTTTCTAAGAAATCGTCATTTCTGACGAAAAATCTCCAAACAACTAAGAAAACGCTTATGACTATTTTTGTAAAGGACACTTTGAAGATGTTTTTCTGAATCACGGGTTGTCCGTTCACTCAGATTTAGTGTGGACAAACGGGGGCTGACTTTTTTTGAAAAAAATTAATTCCCCGATTTGCACGACTTTGAGCCGCATTTAAGGGCACATAAAATAGTTAACGTCTATCGAAAATGGCTAATCCTGACAGAACATAGTGTGCTCTTTCCGAATCCATCACCAAAAGTTGCAAAAATTCAAATTAAATGCGAGTTCTCGCCGTTAGTTTATAAAAATGATGTAAGCCTTAAAAATCGTTAGAAAAATCATATCTCGAAGGGTTTTGATTTTCGGACCATGGTGTATATGGTAATTTCGGTCGCAAATGAGGCCTACTGTCACCCAAAAATTTTTGTCACACTTATCCCCTTCCACCCTGTATAAATATGTATTTCGAATTGATGATGCTGTTATTTGTTGTATGAAAAAATGGAATTTAAAGAAAAAATGGAATTTTTGAAATCGGAGACCAAAAATTGTTTCACCTCGAATTCGAGGAAGCAGCAGTAGTGAAACTGCCTCCACGAAATGGGCAAAAAGTTGATTGTTTTGTGAATCAAACAATTTCACTAACAATAAAATGTAAAATATTCCACGCCAATGCGTGTTTACTTTTTCTATTTCTGAGCCCATTTTAAAGTAATTTAATTTGGCTTTGATTATCGAGTTTGAAATTCGCTTTAATTTCGAATCGAGTCATAGTGCCGGAAGCGGGTAGTTTTGGGAGGAAAAAACTCCGGGACTAAGTTTGATGACTGATTACTGATTCTAATGTTTTCAGGTGTGCTGAATCTGAATTTCAACCCCCCCGACCCCTTAAAAGAGATGCTACAGTCTAAAAATAGGAAAATCTACAAAACCCTCCGATTTCTGTTGTTTTTTCTATGTGACGTGCGATCAAAGCCGAGATTGAAATAGTTCACATTAGTTTCCCACGTTTTCAGGTAATCTGAATCTGAAAGTTCAAATTTCCGGCCCCCTACGCTAAACGTCGCATCAAAAAATATTCTACGATACACAAATAACCTCACGTTTCTGCACTTTTTAACGTGCTTTTCACTTGTTTGCTATTTTTGTCAAGTTTCCGTTTTGTAAGGTGTGCTGAATTCGAATATCGTTTTCAAGACGTATAATTATGTCAATGAATATCAAAAACCTCCTCGAAAAATTCAAACTTTTTCATTATACGTCGTGATTTCATATGTTTTCTGGCTGTTTCTTCCCGTGTTTCCGGTGTGCTGAATCCGAATTCGTTATCAAAACTCTTAGCAACTCCTGTCTGACCGGAATTTGTGTTACTTCTCCCCACAAGTGCATTCTTGATGCCGTCTGCCACCGGTTTCGTCACGTCCAAATGGAGGTAGGCAATTTTTCCCACTATTAAGAAATTATTCTTGAATTTTTGCGCTGGGTAAGAAAAGTATGCAAATGGTTGCACTTTTTGTTTACGTCGCCGGCTCTTGGATTAGTTGTCTGTGACGCCCTAAAACATAGCCCGGAACACCGAAAATCGTGATTTTTTAAAGGCAAATGTTCCCCGGAAGCAAACGTTCAAAGTGAGGATTTATGAAGAAACACGAATCAGGGATGCAATGAAAATTAATTCGAAAACTAGGATAGTCTAGGCTCCTGATAGATTTATCATACATTCTTACTTTAAGCGTTGGCTTCCAGGGATGCACGCGAATGACGTTTGGGTTAGAACCAGCGGTGAATCATGAAAATTGCACGGAGGGTGCGGTCCAGCCGCGGCTGGCTGTTCGACCGTTCAGACCATCAGCTACCAAACCTATCTACTTGGTCCTGGTCTCATCAGCTGCATATTGCTGGACTTCTGGCCGGGCTGGTGAGACCGTAGGACCCTCTTCCTGCCTGAGGTTCTGAGTTCAAAACGGAGACTGGACCGTAACCTCAGTGCAATTTTCATATTTTGCTTTCAGGGTACAATTTCCCTATGAACATCATGCTTTTCGGTGATCCGGGCTATGTGTTAGGGCGTTAATGTGACAACTAATTTAAAACATTGGCCGGTAGTGGATCCGCAAGTTTTCTTTATAACATACAGATTCGAAAAGCAAATTTAGTGGGAGGGGAAAATTTTTAAAAACCGAGAAAAAAAAAATACCAACAGTGAAAGACGTTTTGCAAACCTCATACACTGTGACGGAACGGACTCCTACCCCGTCACACGGGTCCAGGTCGAGTCAGGGACGAGACAAAGCAAGTAGTCCCGTTCGAGCTGTGCCTCTCGCTCCACCTTTCGTCTCGCCTTTTCCTTTTCTCTCGACCTGCTGCTCTTCTTCGCGGTCCTACACCTCCAGGTTTTTGATTATTATTATGTTTATTTCATAAAAGAAGATCCTCGATTATTTCAATTTGTCGAAATATAAGATTATTTTTGAGTTCAAAAGGGCGTCGTTTCACCTCCCCCTTAATCTTTTGGGACAGAACCCGTCTCAACACTCGTTCCCAAAATAGTCTACAAATTCACCCAAACCCACACTGGCTGTACGAATTTATTTTTGCACTTCCTCCGAGTCACCACAATCGCAGATTTAAAGCGGAAACGTCACACCGATCTCCTCAGCCCAACACAACCCTTTTGATTTGGACCATTATTCTATTTCGATAATGCAGATGCATAAAGATAATAATTACGAAATTACTCCGTCGATTAACCGTTAACCGTCGATATCTCACACAACCATCATGACAGGGAACTCGAGATTTGTAGAAGGGATACGGAAAAATCAACGGAAAGAAAACTAATACTTGACTCGGTACTTGCACGAAATCGAAAAGAAGTGCAGCATCCCCGAGTACGAATATTCGCTACTTGGCGGGTAGCGAGTATCCATACACACTACTAGGAGCTCGGCGAGTAACGCAAATAATGCCCCCGCTAAAAGATGCCGAGCATAAACAAGTACGAAAATTCGCTACTCGGCAAGTAGCGAGTATCCATACACACTACTAGGAGTTCGGCGAGTAGTGGCTAGGAACCAGGCAAGTAGCGCATGTGTGGTGCCCAGCTTCAAGCCGGGGATACACACATGTGGTACTTGCCAAGTAACGAGCAACACATTTTTGAAATTCTCGGCTGGTTGGTTTCTAGGCAATTTCTAGAAATTGATTGAATATTTTGCAAGTTACTTGGCGAGTACCTCTCTGTACATGTTCATGTTTGGTCATGTTGTCGTGGAGGCCGAACAATCCAGGGATTTTCAACATTTTTGTCTCTCCACAAGATTTATTGATATTCCGAATCGATTTTCGACCCGACTAGGTAGTAAACATTTCGTCCACAACATCTCTGTAAACATCTGTGTTTGCAAACTCACTATTAGCTGGTTAGTAACAACGTCACCCCAAGAGATTGATTGTGATTTTCGGATGAATTAACTACAGTAACCGGTAAACCGGTGTATTATGTCGCATCCATGTCGAGTAATTATCCACTTCACGAAGTGGCTCCTCTTGCCGTAACTTCAAAAAATTACGACATCTCGACAAAAAAATTGTCCATTTCTTGAAAAGGAAATCGTGTTTGTCCAGTTGCTGAAATCAAGCTTTCTTACTGCAAGTGGATGCACAACATTATCCTTTTCATGAAATGGATGAGTGAGGAATCTCAGATGCTGAAACAAGTTTTGTTTTATTTAAAAAGGTTATTTTATTGCGCACTCAAAAACCCGCTAAAAATGACGTTGTTTTTTATTTATTTACTTTTAATTCCCTAGTGCAACTGCACTTCCGGGCTAGTTCCATAAAATACAAAGAAAATGTTCAAAGTTACACACAAAAAAAAAAACTCCAAAATAACTCACGACTTTACGAGTCTGGTGAACGAGTTGTGGCAGTGTGGCTTCGGTGGGGGCCCCTTAGTTGTTGATCCGACGAAAAATTCAGGTTCCGAAATCTGCTTGTTTTACTCGAACCAACACGCTCACAACGATACACAAACGATATACAAAAAACTGAGAAATGTTCGGTACCAATAAATAGTTCCCGCGTACTGTCTTTACATAAAACTTCGAACAAAATTAAAGGATCAAGCAATCTTGAACTTCTGTACAGCCACCATGTTTTTACCACCAACGTTCGGTATTCGGGCTCAATCATTTCTTTTGTGCACGTGTTCGCGCCAATCGATTCTTTATCGAACAGACGTTATGCATCCACTTGCGGTAAGGAAGCTTAATTTCGGCAACTGGACAACGCGTTTTCCTTTTCAAGAAATGGGCATTTTTTTTGTCCAGATGTCGTATTTTTTTGAAATTACGGCAAGTGGAGCCACTTCGTGAAATAGACATCCATTTCATGAAGTGGACAATTTCGCCAAGTGGATGTGACATATATAAAATTTGTGATAAAAGACACATAATTTTGCACTCACGTGCGTCAACACCTTTCATTTCATTCAAGTTGAGCGTCTAGCTCGCTGTTACTTCCTAATCGTTTTTTTTTTTTTTTTTTTTGTCTTCAGAAAATTGCCTCACATTGTGGGAACACTGAAGTCAGAATTAGTTGCAACGATTACCGAACTGTGGGATTTTATGATCCTGTTCTTACATACGCTTATAATAAGTAGTTGATAGCTATTGAACGTTCTAGGGTGGTCGGTTTTGAGATGCAAAAAAAAAATTGGGTAATAGAACACCGAAAATGGGATAAAAAAGTCTTATTCGGATAGTGGCCTATCTCTTTTTGTTTTCGAGTAATAATTTTTTTAGTGATTTTTAGGCGCAACTGTATTTTTCGCCGAAAAACTGTTATTTCTCAGTTTCTACTTCACGTTTTTCCAAAAGTGATGGCAGTTTCGTAATCTACAGAAAATTTTCTACGGGATGAATGCAAAATCAATATTCTAAATTGTCATAAACGCCTGAAAACGTTACGTTTTCGTTGCGTTAATGCAAAAAAACCAAGAATTTGACTTCACAAAACAATTTACTGTGTCACCAAAAATGTCTTCACACGTTGTCAAACGACATAAAAACTTCTCCGTTTTCCCAGCTTTCCAACGGTGTACTCGAAAGTGGAATTATCTCCCTCCTTCGACGAGAAAATTCGAAAAGAAGCGAAAAAGTCATACATTTTGGGCTCAAAAAGGTGAATAATAAGAGGTGCAAAAATTCATTTGTTTGGCTCTCTTTCTTGAGAAATCCAAGCTCTGGCACTATAAAAATTAAAATGTATTGCATTTGAAGAATAAACAACAAACAAACAAATTAATAAAATTGACGAAGAGGTGGGCGAATTTAGTGCGTCTGCTGGTTTTTTATGGGTCGGAGAGACCGATTAATAGGCCCACATTTCTTTGAAGGAACGGGGCAAGGCTACCTGCATTTCCTGCAAGTCGAATTGCCACGTCTTCTTGACGGAATGGACCCAGAGCTGAGGGAACAAATTATTTTCCAGCAAGACGGTGATTTCGGTCTCCGACGATCCCAGCCCAGACCCCATAAAAATCCAACAGACGCCCTAAATTCGCACACCTCTTCGTCCATTTTATTAATTTGTTTGTTTGTTGTTTATTCTTCAAATGCAATACATTTTAATTTTTATAGTGCCAGAGCTTGGATTTCTCAAGAAAGAGAGCCAAACAATTGAATTTTCGCACCTGTTATTATTGACATTTTTAGCCCAAAATGTATGACTTTTTCGCTTCTTTTCGAATTTTCTCGTCGAAGGAGGGAGATAATTCCACTTTCGAGTACACCGTTGGAAAGCTGGGAAAACGGAGAAGTTTTTATGTCGTTTGACAACGTGTGAAGACATTTTTGGTGACACAGTAAATTGTTTTGTGAAGTCAAATTCTTGGTTTTTTTGCATTAACGCAACGAAAACGTAACGTTTTCAGGCGTTTATGACAATTTAGAATATTGATTTTGCATTCATCCCGTAGAAAATTTTCTGTAGATTACGAAACTGCCATCACTTTTGGAAAAACGTGAAGTAGAAACTGAGAAATAACAGTTTTTCGGCGAAAAATACAGTTGCGCCTAAAAATCACTAAAAAAATTATTACTCGAAAACAAAAAGAGATAGGCCACTATCCGAATAAGACTTTTTTATCCCATTTTCGGTGTTCTATTACCCATTTTTTTTTTTGCATCTCAAAACCGACCACCCTGTATAAGTGGGTTAAGTTGATTCAAAATAATGCTCGTGGGAAGCTTCTGATAAGTTGTAACTGGCTCTTTGATCAAAACTTTACTACAATTGTGAATATACTCTAGAAGAATTGAGCAATCCTCGCGCACTGAAAGCTGTTTCGGGATGCGCACCCGAAGCAGGGATGCGGGGGTGATCATGACATCATCAAAGTTTTATTCGGAAAGCAATACAGAGACAAATTTATATAACGCATTCACAGTGGCGCACAGGGCTGGCTTCTCACTGTAATTATTGACAAAGGACGATTCAATCAATCAGAACTATAAAATCGCAATTAAACGGCTAGTTTCGGATTTTTTAACGTGTTGTACCAGTATAGTGTAAATCAAAGTTTGCAGCTTCGGAAGACCTGTGCTACTTTCGCGGCACTCGAAAAACGCGAACTTTTAGCACCTCTTTCGGGTTTTAGTGCATTTCATTTATGTCAAAATGCACTATTGGTCTCGTCGTGATGGTGGCAAACATGGGTCATGACATGTTTTTTTCATGTTTCAGAACGTCTAGAACACGAATCTAGTGGTTTCCGGAATTCATATATATATATCTTTATATATTTTCATTATTATCTTCTGAACTGTGCATTCTTCGATCAAATATGTAACTCTACGTTTATCTAAGCCTCTCCGTTTACTAGGGTCCTCCCCCTCACCCATCAAGAGCGTTCCTATTATTTTCAATATTTTCTTCTCCTCATTTTACCCCTTATTGGTGACGCTTTAATTGCTCCATACGGCAGTATCCGTCGTGTAATTGCATTCCAAGTAATCTGGTATGATGAACATTTCAAGTTTTTCTTTCGTGATGAAGTTGGGAAACTGGAAATGCGCTCTAGTAATCTTGAAGAATTTCTTGTCTGAGTTATCTGTATAATCCCTGAATTGAATTCGAAAGACGTTGTGCCTACAATGGAGTATGCGATTATCCAGTTTGTTTTTCCGCGGAGAAGAATAGTATAAAAAAATGTTTAATGATGTTTTTCTTGTCTATAACATCCTTCTTGCCAGAATGTTATGGTTCCATGGGCTCCGTGGTATACATTTTTTCCTCTTGAGGCAAACACCCACACCGCACTTACACTTCCAAGTCCAACACCGTCGTTACAGTATCAAATGCATATGTTATACGGCTAAATTGTTTCCTTGGATAGCTAGTGAACTAAACCTAAAACTTTTCGTATTTGTCAGCGAAAAGCATGCTGCTCTATAGTGCATGAGTATTAACTTGATTAACATAGCCTTTGGATTGAAGAAGTAGATCATTACGCATGTAAGATTTGATTATCCATAATTGTGAACTCGAAATTTAAGTTATATTTTTTAAGGAAAAAATTATGTTAAACAAATATTCAGAAAAAATACAGAATGGGGGGGGGGAACTACTCAAAATGTCCAGGGTCCGTTGATGTTACATTCAACGATCCAGATTTGACATAGCACAGTAGAAAATACTAATGTGATGAAAATAATAATAGAGAGGGGGAAGAACAGGTAAAAATCGTATCCGAGTCTAATCAAATGCATTCATAAGTCAAATCTACCATGAAGGCTAACGTGAAGCACACTGTTTTTTCATCAGGCTCAGAGATTCCCGCATTTTATTTTTTGAGGGGTCTGCACTTCATTTTATTTGGTTTTGACATGGTCATCCAATTTGACGTGGCAAGTGACTTCATGAGGATTGGATGCCAGATTTCATATCGCATCATTACAGATTGGTGTGAAACCAGTGATGACTTGTTGGGCACGAACTAGCTATATTAAATCCAACGATATATCCCTTTAGTTCATTTTAATAAAATAACACTCGAATTTGTATTATGTACTTACGTGAGACTCAGCGTCTCGGCCGAGCACGTGACCCAATAGGCAACAGCACAAACGTCGGATTCGTGATAGAATACCCCGCCACACAGTTTTAACACTCGCGATTAGGTCCAATAGCAGATCCAGCTTTCATAGATTTGTCATTAAATAGAAATGGAAGTAAATGGGCAGTGACCACCCTTTCAGATCGTATAGTGAGTTGAAAATGGCAACTGACAATGGAAACTATCTAACTGACTGAAGATCCTTTCTATTAAAACTGTAACCACCATTTCTCTCTCACCCTTCGCCCTCCCTTCTACCGTGTGATGCCCTCTAAATTCGACAGACCGTGGGTTCTCCTCCGCCGAAGCTTTTTTCGTGCTCACCTCATGCACGCTTAATGGCCACTTTCATCGTTCAACATAACTAGAAAATACACGTATATAAGTTGGTGTTGGGGGTAGAGGAAAAAGATTTCGTTTCAAGCCTTTTCCCTCCTTCCCCCGCCTTCGGTCAGCGAAGCATGGTGTTTTTCCGAGGAAAGTTCACCGGTCATCAAGGAACAAATACAAATAAAAATTTGAAAATACAAAAAAAAAAAGGTCTAGAAGGTAACGGTCTCTCTGCTTCCTCGGAGTTTTATTCAAGTACCGAACTAAAAAAATTAGAAAGTGATAGGTTGTTTACATTTTGGGAAATCCAGATCCTGCAGTCCGCCAGAAAAGTAAAAAACTGTAATCCTGCCTACACTTATTTTTCAAATCATCAGTGAGTTGATAACAATTAATTAACTTTATTAATCTTTCCGATTAAAGAATATTATCTTTCACGCGAACGAATGAATGAATCACAAGACACATCAGTTGAAAGGCGTGCGTGAATTACCGTGGTAGTAAACGAGAGTCAAAATTTGTTTTATGTTACCTGCAAATTGTTTAAAATTTGAACAAAAAGTGATAGTTGTGTAAATTAAGTGATAGTTAAAATGATTAGGTACATATATAAATATAGGCCGGTAGTATGTAATTCCAAAACATAATACGGCCCTAAAGCCCGGTCTACGCGTTCAAACTTATCGTCGGTCGGTTAATATTAAATATTAAATAATTTGATTAAATAAAATATTATTTATTCTACTCTCATATTCGAACTAGAATACATACTTTACATTGCTACATACATTCTTTAATTATCACAACCTCTTAAATTACAGCTTTTTAAAAATAAAAACGAACGTCGGCTAATGGCTCTCGTAAGCATAAGCCCTTAAAAAAAAAAAAAAAAAAAAAAAAAAAAAAAAAAATCGTTGGTCGTTACTTGGTTCAAATGGGCAACTTGCACATTTTTCAAAAGTTGGTGTTTCTTTAAGAGGGCTCTTCCACAAGCCTATTGCTCACATTAAACTTTGAAATCAATCAAAGATGCTTTTTTAGCGAATTTTTAAAAATATTGAGTGGGAGTTCGATTACGTCAAACCTTATTTATTGAAATGCATGATGCGGGGAGGGGGGGGGTTAGGCGCGTTTACTGGAAGGACATTTTTCATGTTATTTGGAAACAAACAATTTTAGAGTTCCCTCAAATGCTTCACAAATAAGGATTTACGTAATTTCCCCTTGCATCATCCATCCCCTCCTGAAGAACTTTGAACCTTTTTTTAAAAATCTTAAAACGCACCAATCGGGTTGCAACTTCCGTTTTTATCCTTCAGTTCACGGGTCAAATCACCGGTATGCTTTTCTTCCCAATCTGAGATTCATGCAAGTTCCCCATTGATTCAAATATTATTCTACAGCTGATTCAGTCAAAAATTAAGCTGTGGAAACAGATTTGAACATATTAATTAATAGTCTAGTTAAAGAAAGGTAGTAGATTGAACCAGCTGGTAACTCCAAAGTTGTGATTGGGATTTGTTCGGAGGGGTCTGGAGATGGTGTACTCAAAAGTCCCCGCCTCTAGCCCACGAGCTAGCTGCTGGACGTAGTAAAACGTGCATAATTTTTCACTTTATTACCTGTAGTTCGTAAACTCTAGGTCACACCCAAAAACTTATGGGATGACAAAACAAAGTTGACAAAATTCCTCAAAAATTAGTTTTCGACAAGATTTTTGTAGCTTCAACCGCTTAAGAGATAATAGCGTTAAAAGTGACACTATTCTCGAACCCCTTCACTGCTTTTTATGAACAATGCGTTGTAGCGTCCTCGCCGTTGACGTTACGACATTGATGCATAGCAAAGAAGTTAATCATCATGAAATTGTCTTTACAAAAAACACAAATGATACTCGCTTATCTCCGATAGGTGTCGAGATACATGCAGTAGGAGAAAATTCCCTAACAATAAAAACTGTATTCTTATGGGATGGTCCTGTTAATTTGATGAAAACGGCTATTTGATAAACTAGTATTGTTAACTTATCACAGGTAATTTGAAAAATAGCTTGAACTAATGTGTCTTTAACCGTTTTAAGGCTCATTTGACGTCAAAGTTAGCTGTAGATGAGGATATTCTGTCTGTCCGTTCCGAGAACTGTAATGATCGCGGGGACATGGAAACAAGCGTTCTCATAGCGAAAATTGCTCATGTAAAGGTCCCAGGCAACTAAGAAATTCCAGCGGAACCTTTTTTCCCCTCGGGTTACTGAAGCAAGCCGAAAACCTAACCGTGTTGAGGGGTGTATAGAGCATTGAGGGCAGAAAAAGGGCTCTGAATAACTGATTTTTTGGGAGTTCATGGAGAGTTTCTCTCTTCTACTCATTATTTGATAGCTCCATGAGTTTGAGCCAAAAAATTTGAATAAAAAAGCCGATGAATCAAGCCAAGTATATCCCATTTTGCTCATTCCTCCCACTTTTTTTTGATGCTGAGGTCGATATCTCCATGAAAAATGAATCGATTTCATTTTATGACTAGGTCATTCGATCTTATGAAATGAGGAGTTTCGGCCTGAAACTAAAAGAGCTACCTTCACTTCAAGAAATCGGCGATAACTTCGTCCGAACATTGTTAGGATATTTCTTAGGCACGTTTTCTACTACAGATCGAGAATTTTTTTCGACTTATTTGATATTGGACTTCTATGAGAAATAACACGTCAGAAAGGTAATTTCGTACACTTTCCAACCCACTCCTCAGTTGAAGCGTGGAGACAAATAATTGGCCTACAACAGTAGTTTTTAAATAGATTAACAACTAACGGCATCATATCATACTATCGTCATATCGGGGCATGGTTAGTAGTAGGCGCAGGTAAAAGTGGGTTAGTGTTCTAGGGTTAAAGAGATTAACAACTATAACAAAAAAACACCAAAGTACTGTAATTATCTGTACGACTGAAGTCGCATTGCAGGTAAATCACGTTGTCCACCACGCAAGTAAAAGTTCTGCAGTACGTTTTCCGGCTTGCTTCTGTAAACCGAGGGGAAAAAAGGAATTTCTTAGTTGCCTGGGACCTTTTCATGAGCAATTTTCGCTATGATAACGCTTGTTTCCATGTCCCCGCGATCATTACAGTTCTCGCAACGGATAGGTCGAATATCCTCATCTACAGCTAACTTTGACGTCAAATGAGCCTTAAAACGGTTAAAGACACATTAGTTCAAGCTATTTTTCAAATTACCTGTGATAAATTAACACAACAAGTTTATCTAATAGCCGTTTTCATCAAATTAACAGGACCATCCCATAAAAATACAGTTTTTGTTGTTAGGGAATTTTCTCCTACTGCGTGTATCTCGACACCTATTGGAGATAAGCGAGTATCATTTATGTTTTTTGTAAAGAGAATTTCATGATGATTAACTTCTTTGCTATGCATCAATGTCTTAACGTCAACGGCGAGGACGCTACAACGCATTGTTCATAAAAAGCAGTGAAGGGGTTCGAGAATAGTGTCACTTTTAACGCTATTATCTCTTAAGCGGTTGAAGCTACAAAAATCTTGTCGAAGACTAATTTTTGAGGAATTTTGTCAACTTTGTTTTGTTATCCTATGAGTGTTTGGGTGGGACCTACAGTTTACGAACTACAGGTAATAAAGTGAATAATTATGCACGTTTTTCTACGTCCAGCAGCTAGCTCGTGGGCGGAGACTTTTGAGTACACCATCTTCAGACCCCTCCGAACAAATCCCAATCAGAACTTTAGAGTTACCAGCTGGTTCAATCTATGCCTTTCCAAGAAGCATTCGTTTACTAGACTATAATAGCAAGACTATAAGGATAAGTTTGAACGTGTAGAAGGGCCTTTTAAGGCCCGTTCACATGCTCTGTTTGTGGACCCCTAAATCAGAATTCCATAACTCAGCATTCCTCAGCCTCCATGTTGTTTTTTTTTTGGCTTTTTACAAATTAACTATCAATTGTAATAGTAATAAGATAAAAATTATAGTATTTTACAGATATACTATAACGTAAGTCTTACCCGTAGGTGTTTCTGCAGAATTTACCGCGGCCTGCTTGGAAATATCTGCCTTTTCGTCCAATTTGTAAAAACAACTAGGAACGTGGTGCGATTTGCCCCTGGAGACAACTGAATTTTATTTTCCTTGTTTCTGCTTGAATAAGCCTCTCATACGTAATATATCTTCCACCTTCCCGTGACGGAAATATTGTCTCCTGGGCGCCCATTTGATGGTTTCTCGAATCCTCATCATCTTATATGTAGGTACAATACATATTTATTTAAAATCGGAAGGAACCGAGTGAATGCGCTTGTCGACAGGGGACCACCCCTCAGTCCCACAGTGTTCATAAATGATGATAATACGTTCAAACTCAATATTTTTGTTATTTTCACTAACAAATCTTCTCCATTAGACTTAAATAACTTATGCTTGAGAGTAGGTAGTGTTGGTGTCAGGTAAAATGAAGTTTTCACTGACAATGAGACTTTTATGATCACGCGATGTGATTCTACAAACCACCTGCTTCTAAGAAAAGCAATTGCCGGTGTAAAAGCGTCACGTTCATGAGACAGTCAATATGTCTATTTATAAATATAATGCTTTATATAGTATAGCAATTTTTTCGTAGACAAAAAGATGTATATGAGGGGTTGCAAAGAGGTAAATGAAATGAATCAACCATAGGCGGATCTAATGGTGTGGGGGGGGGGAGAGCAGAATTACCCCTCTCCCCTGGAGCTGGCAAAATCGCTCTAAAATAGGGGAGGGCTGTGGTGGGTAGATGGTGGGAGTTTACTGGTGGATGGGAAGGGGTTTCGATTACCCCCCCTCCCCCTGAGAGAGGTCTCAGATCCGCCCTTGATGGAATCATCATAAACGTTAAACGTTCCAGCAGCTTTAAATCTCTGGAGTCGGATGACTATATTAATTTCAGCAGATCATAGCCGTAAGAGCCTACGTTACATGTCTTCCCTCGTTGTGTTAATCGCGTAAATAACCGCGAAATTGCAAGCGGTGGCCAAATGGAGGAGATCCGATGGATAAACGGCGGGAAGCAAAATATCAGCAAAATGCGAGCGTAGGCCCACATGCTAAATCGTTTCTCCCACTTTCCTCAACTTCAACATCCCTCACAAACTGTAGAAACGGTTTTCGGTCTTTACTTTCGCGAAATTGCAAGCTCCGGGGCGCCCTTTTTTTTATAGTGGGCGTGCATAGCCTGACCCGATAGCGCCCGCAAGGCCAGATGAATAGCCACGAAATCACATCATTATTTGAAGTTAAATATCGGTGATATTTTAAGTTTTTCATAATATCTGAATATTCTAAAAATTGCATGAGCTTTTTTAAAAGTGGCTGCGGAACCCGAGCCGCTAAGTTGCAACATTTTGGATCTAAGTATTAGCGAAATTAGAAGTTCTTCGGCTCAGCATTCTCAGAATCCCTAGTTTCTGTTCCGGGTCTCGTGGACTCGCGAAATTGCAACTAGCTGGTCTTTATTTTTACGAAATTACAAGTTGCTGGTCTTTATATTATCGCGAAATCGCCAGTTTCTGGGCCTCTTTATCAGTGACTGCGGAACTCGGCTTAACTGGCCCCGCAACAGCGCCCAAAGCGTGGCAAATGTTGCCAAGAAATTGCATTACTCCGAGCTAAAATCTTCGAAATTGCCAGTTTTGGGTGTACACATTCGCGAAATTGCGTTTTTGATCTTTATTTTCCCGATATTGCAAGTGTCAGGGCTTATTTTTAGTGATCGTGGAACCCGGTCAAGCCGCTCACGACATCGCCCAAAGTCTGACTATAGCCGCAAAATTGTAACATTATAGGGAGCTAAAGATCCGCGAAATTGTAAGTTTCTGGTCTCTATTTTCGCAAAATTGCAAGTTTCCGGACTATATTTTTCCGCGAAACAGCAATTTTCTGGGTCTTTGTAGGTGCGGAACTATGGGCAAGCCGAATAAGTAGAAGTGGTATGGCAAAATTTAGAGCTAAATATTTGTGAGTGTACAAGCTCTGGTTCCATTTGGAGCGAAATCAAAAGTTTCCTTGTTGACTATCAGCGGGATTGACAGTTTAGGGTCTTAGTGAAAGCAAATTTGCAAATTTTGTGGACTTATTTGTGGTGGTGGAACACTACCAATCTTCAGCGATTTATTGCCAGGTTTGGTGCAATTTGTATACGATAGAACTCCTAAAGACCCCATCAAACGCAGGGTCCTTCTGTCCTAGTGAACAAAACTTATCATGCACCGCAATTATATCCTAATTACTGCAGAACCCTTTAATTGCTCGTGAATGTTGATTGTGAGGAAAAAACTATAGAACGCCAACTAATCCAACATTTAAAGCGAGTTTCAAGACCTCGATTCGTGGACAGTCACAACAAAAACAACTTTAATTCGTTATAAGAGAGAAGATAATTATACTTGTGCATGGGATGCTGGTATTACTCGATTGGCGATCGATTTCCGTATAAAATTATCGTAAAAAATAAGAACTTGGGTCGAAATTACTTCACGTACGACGTGAAAACGCCGTGAAATATTTAACAAATTTCCCGTTGGTGGGACAACTTCAAACAGCCTTTATTCAAGTTTAAGATACTTTTACACGCGCGCATGCTCAATGAGGACAAATTCAAAAATGTGCTAATACTTGAAAAAATTGGCTGTGTCAATGATTGGTGGTTGGCTGTGATGTAATATTTGCGTTATACTGTTCTTTCATTATTCATTTTGATATAATTATACAATAGTTGAGTTATTTAGACTTCCACTTGTTATTCGTGTTTTTATTTTCACTTGTTTCAAAAATGTGCACAGCGCTTGAATGCCCCCCCCCCAGCTCGCCCCACCCTCCAACACAAGTTATTCTACCAGTATTTATATACATTTTGGTCGATCATTTTGTAAATCCCGCTTATTCTGTAAATTTTTAAAATATAAATATTTTGCAAAACAAAAGTTAATCAGTTCAGAAAAGACGGTTTAAGCCTTTTTAAGCGGTCTCGATTTAGTCGATGGGGCGACCGATTTTCGTCCTCGTATTACTTTATTGATTGCAAAATTCAGTTGTACTATTCTTTACATGTCAATGATCACAGAATCATAAATGTTGCCTTTTTTTACTACCCAACAACTTCATTTCCCGATAAACGCGACGAAGGCTTCCTTCTTTCATTTAAATAAAGGTGAATAAGAAGAGGATTAAACGCTGAGAAAATGAGAGAGACAGAATGCATCCGCGAATGACTGCGGGTGGGCATTTCGCTGCATAGATGAAAAATGCCTTTTCCATTTCTTCGGCATCGCAAAGAAATAAAAAGATAGGCGGGGAATCAGTTTTCCTTTTGAAAAAAATCACCCTGCTCGCCACCTCATTGCCACGAAGGAAAGCTCTATTTCATGCGGAGTTTCATGAAAAAGAACAAAGTTAAAAGGAGAATGGTATCGATATTTTTATATGTACCTACTTTCTTTTCTAACTAAGAAGTATAAACCTACGTGCATAATTTACCAATCGCAAACAATAAATATTTCATCATTCATAAACTTTGTCAAGCGTCGGTGGAAGAATGCTACGAATAATTACAACATTTGTTCAATTAGAATAACGAAAGCAGCAAAACCAGGGTGATGGAAGAATCAGTTGAAGTGAAATTCCTCTCATTAATCATTCCAGGCCGGGTTTAGCCATCACAAGACAAAATTATGTAGAAAGTAATGTGGAGTTAACCATGAAATAACGTTATAGTCTGCCCAATGGTGAATCTCGAAAGTGAGTATTTATCGATCTTACGTGCATTCCTCTCTATTTCATTCCCCTTGCTGAGGAGCATTTGATCTATGTTTGATATGCATCCACTATAATAGTGTATGAATTGCATATATGGTGTATACAGTTGTTTAACCCTCGTAAAAGAACGTGCGAACAAAGATGAAAGCGTTATAGCGTTACCGCCATTCAAAGCAATGGTAACGTAACAAATAAAACCGTTGTTGCTAACAAGCGGAGAGCGAGAGATGTTCCATTTCGGGAATCCCCGTTTCGACATTATCCATACGGATACCTTTAACTCAGCAATGATTCTAAAGGTGTTAGTAAAATCGTGAATTTTCATGTTAAACGTTTTATTAAATATTTTGTCTTCCGACTCTTGTTGCAGAAATGTTAAGAATCGAGTATAAACGAGGGTTGCCGCAAATTCGAGTTCCACTTCCATCGTCCACCAGCGGCTGCCTTTTCACGCTTCGACCAATAACGAATACGGTGGGAGATTTTCTCAACATGATTAAAAAAGAAGATCAAGCTGTTGGATCCGTATTTGTCTCCACGAAAGGTAGAGTTATAACTTTTAATCTCCCTTCTTCTGACGCTCATACTCCTCAAGCCCCAACTCTTTTTCGTCTTTCATTGTCGGAATAAAACTGTCCGCCGAATGATTACAATGACGGTTGCACGCGTATTTTTCCACGAAAGTACACCTTCGCTCACTTGAAGTCAATTTTTTGCGTTATTAATCTAACAATCGGGCGTAGGGAAAGCGTAAAGATCGGTGTTCACGATTCAGAATGAAGGTGGTCGCTACTTTGTAAAAACACAAAGTAATTAATGACTGACTTAACTTTTAGTAATCCTGTAAGCTTGAAAGATGAAAGATGGACGTTTTGTGTATTTGGGGTCGGAAAAGTAAAACGAATGCATGTTGCCTGGGAAGAAAAATGAAAGTGGAAATGTTATCCACTTTTCGTTTATAAAGCAGTGCCTTAAAATTAAAATAAACGGTAAATGCGGAGTGGGAGAAAGTTGCGTGTTTTCTTATAATACACCCAAACTTATTTTTAATTTGCGGAAAACATGAATCAACTCTGCTCAAAGTTACAGAAAACCCGGATCGTATGAATAACAATGAATATGTTATACAGAATGCGTTACCCACCAAGTACAAAATGCAGGGGTAGGAAGGGGGGGGGGTAAAAGGCAGTGTGCAGAGAAATTACTAAGCACTGTTCACAATCACAATGCCTAACCAACCAACCAGGCAACCGCCTGGTCAAGTCGGGCAGTGCGGGAAATGGAAGTGAAAGAAGAATTATTTCTCACTTTGCCTAGGCATTGTATAGGCCCACCCCTAGACCAAGGGCTGGCTTCGCCATTTGCACCAACGCGTGCTGTTTTCTCTTAAAGTTATTAATGAAAAAACCTGTTGTATAGCACTCTTTGTTTTTCAATCTCACGAACAAAGGAAAATATACCTACCTATATCATCCAAATATGTACATAAATAAAAAACAGAATGAATTTAAACATGCTCGGTGAGTGGCTCAAATTCTGAATGTTTATGGTACCAGTTGGTTTTATACAAAAACAAAATCATGTTTTCTCTTCTGTGATGTGAACCATTTTTATTCTCCCTCCACTCAACACCACCTCATATAGTAATGAAGCTAATGAAGTGAAGAGAGGGTCTTTAGCCCTAGGCTTAATTAGGCCCTTCAGCAATTAAGCTCCCTTTGTAGCCCCCCATCCCGTCTATCCAGATGTGGATGATGCACTCTAGGCGCACAAACTGGTTTGTGAACTCCTTCGGGCCTAGTCCCGACGATCGTAAAGCTCACCATCAAAACGGTTGAGAGCTTTTGTTCGACCGTCCAGTTTATTCTATTTAACTGAACGTAACTGATTAACGTTACGGCGCTGAAGTTTAGCTACCTTCTCCAAAATAGAAAAAACTTGCCTGATATCCACTCTTTTTGTTTCATACTACTCGTACAGCCCAATCGAAATTTATACGTATATATAATCTCACCGGTATGACAAATGACCTGGTTGTATAGGCTGGTGTATAGGTAATCAATGTCCAATTGTTCTTCTTTGCTGTGCGAATTCATTGTTTTCCCGTCAGCGATCACTCTGAGTTACGTATATTGATATCCCCAGACATTTTTTTTTTTTTAAGGCTTCGAATTTCCACAATACAACGTCCTCATTTTAATTGGATTATTACGGAGTGGGGGAATACCGGCCATTAATGTCATTAGAGCTTTCTTTTCTTTCACCGTCTTGTCCTTCATTATTCAAGGAATAGGGGGTGAACGATTAAGCTCGTTAGAACAGTTTAATTAATTGCTGTTGAACTGGGTGAAAAGGGAGACAATTTAAAAAAATATTATTCTTCTGACCAACTTGTTGTGTCTGAGAGTAGTAGTTGACCTTAAATTGGCATTGTTATTTACTTTTTTCAGAGGAGACAAGAGTAAAAGTGACGCTATATTAAAATTTATTGCCACCTTCCTGGATATTCGAAAAGCTTTCAATTGCGTCAGCCACGACATATTGTTTTAAAAAAAAAAACTTGAGAAATATAAATTTTCTCAATCAGGAATTGCGTTGATAAGTTCTTGAGTGAAAGAAGGCAAACTGTTAAGATAAATGACTGTTACTCAGATTTAGAGCTCCTGCTTAATCTGGGGTGCCGCAAGGTTCCGTGGCTGGGGCCAATTTTATTTTTGAAGTTTATTAATGACCTACCTTTTCTCAGCCGTGAATTAGTGGGTTTTTAAATTGTTAACCGTTTATCTGCTAATTAGGTATTTTGCTTAATTTTATTTGCGAACGAGAGCTTTTTCTTATTCTTAAGCAAAAAATTGCAGCTAAGCAAGACGATGCCTAATGCGTGAATTGCATTGCGGAAGAAATCATCCTGCGAACTACAAAGGATGCGAATACTTCAGAAAAATAAATCCGGAAAACAGCAGCCAACCAACGGCTACTGACACTAAACCCGACAATGTGATCATTGGTAATAAACAACCACACAGAGGACGGCAAAACTGCGTAATAAATAACTTATCGTATGCAGAATGCGCCACGTTAACGGGCTCCGCCCCACACGCAAATGAAAACGAGAGTGATGTGTCTAAAACCATAAATTCCGTCATTAAAATCATAATCAATTTTAGGCACGAATTAGACGTTTTTCTCAGTTTTATCCCAAAAACAGCACATCGTTTCTCAAAATTTTTACACGCAGAGGGACCACAATAAACCGCAAACTTTTCAATTTACATCTGACACAAACCGCGAACTAGCCCATTTTCTGAATTTAAGTCCTAAATGGGTGCTTTTTGCGGGTTTTTCGCAATTTTAGCTAATGATATAGCTCTTCTTTAAAAAACCGTGTATTTTCCCTAAGAACAGCATATTAGCGCAACTGAAAATCTATGTTTTCCAATCTTTAAGTGTTTAACGTTGGGCCGGGGTGGTTTGCCCCCTCCCCCGCCATCGGCCTTAGCTCCGTGCGCTACTGACTAATGGCTCAATGCAATTTTGGCGGAAATACGCTTTACTATTGCATCTAAAGTTGCAGACTCGGATCGAAAAAATGGATTAGTCATTGAAGGCGAATTGGAATCAAAATAAATTCAATGCTTCCTGCTCTATACAAATACAATAACGCTATTCTAACGAATTTCCAATTTTTATGTTTCGTTCAGGAGACGTGCGAATAGCATCATCGAATTCGATAGAAGATTTAATTTTAGACGATTTTAAATTAACCATAAATGAAAAACATTTTATTGTGAAAGCACCGGATCCTATTATAGACAAAGTATGATCCCCTCCCCCCTTCCGTAATTTCATTTGTCGTAATTTTCGTTCGTTTCTCCCGTCCGAAAGGTTGAAAATTTAGAGAGACTTGCTGATGTTCGGGCGCTCGTGAATCAACTGTACACGGCTCTGAATGTTAGCGAGCATGTTATCAAGAAAGAGAAGGATCTAGCAGATAGACTGGAAAAGCTCAAAATTCAGCTGGAACCTATGGAAAAGGTGAGTGAGAAATTTTTGCATTCGTGTACCTGTATGTACAATAGCGTAGGTATACGTAAGTTATGCCTGTAGTCCCTGGAATGGATGCGCTCGCTTCTTCTCTGGAATAAATTTCGTCAAAAAATGTCTGGTTTATTTTACTTCTATTTTTATTTTGTTAAAAAAGAGAAAAAGTGAAAATATGTATGTCTTGCGTGGTTAATAAAGTTAATTTACTTATTTACTGCGGATCTGCATAAATACTTTATAAGCGTAATTTATTTTTTGGTAAAAACCCTTTCCCTCTCCGTTTGATGCAGAAAAAGATAGAGTTGGACTCGAGAGCTATCCGTAAAACCACGGCGATGACTTGGATGGGCCTCGGTCTCATGTCAATGCAGTTTGGCATTTTAGCCCGGCTCACTTGGTGGGAATACTCTTGGGACATTATGGAGCCCGTGACGTATTTCGTCACTTATGGTACTGCGATGGCCGCCTACGCTTATTTCGTGCTCACCAAACAAGTAAACACAATTAGTTACCTTTCCCTCCCTTCTGTTTTTTTTTTTTTTTTTTTTTTTTTTTTTTTTTTATTTATTTATTACTTAGTTTTGTTTATTTCCAGGAGTATCTTCTTCCTGATGTTCGAGACCGTCAGCATCTTATTGACGTCCACAAGCGAGCTAGTAAAATCGGGCTGAATCTTGACGAATACAATCGCCTTAAATCTCAAGTAGCTCACATTGAAATGGACCTTCGACGAATTCGCGATCCGCTCAATCCTTACGTACCACCACTCAGCGCCGAGACGTCCTTACCACTGAAAACCCGCACCAGTCGCTCCGAGTCACAGTCGCGCTTCGAGCGTACGAAAGAAACCCTGCTCAGTTTATTCGAAACGATTCGTAAGAAATAGCCGCATTTCCAAGATATACATTTCTTTTTTTTTTTTTTTTTTTTATGTGGAACCCGTTCCTTATGAGCGTTATTCTTTCGAGAAATTCAGAAAAGCTTCACGAGGGGGACACTCCCCTTGCTGTCTTCCTCTTGCCAATAAAAAGCCGCAATGCACCAAAATAACAACATTTTTATAAATATATTTTTAAGCCGGCTAGTACTTATTTTGTAATTATATAGCCACTTTCGCAAACATTTTGACAAGGGGCTTTAGTTGCGGACGACGAATCAACTGGAAAGGTGTAGTGAAGGAGGGGGATGGATGTAAACTCATTAAGCCTGATGGAGTACTGTCGCTGATCCGCTTAGATATCCACCCTTAAAGAATGAACACAAAAACAAAAAAAAACACACTTCCGTGAAGTCTTCACCATGCGGATTGTTATTGCTGCATTTTAATAGTTTTTCTCGCTTACGTTGAATATAAAAAGCTGTGTGATATTTATCAAAATAAAAAAAATGATATAAATCAATACAATGATTTCTTAACGCCGCTGTAGCTCATTGTATTATATCTTATCCCCGTTGTTAATGTTTCGAATTAATGAACAGAATAGTAATCGATTACGAACTAACTGCCAATACTTTTAAAGTTAGCTGAAAGAGAAGCCTTTTTTATTATAGGAAGGGCATTCCTAGATCGTACGTAGTCCTACCCACCTAATTTTGCTTCGTTAGTTACTATTCAAGATTGTATGTTTTTTGTTTTTTTTCACGGAATATTTAGTTACTACGGCAAGAGATCCCAGAGGTGAAAATAGAAGACTAGACCCGAGCTTTTACTGTTTTATTCCCATGACCTTTTTTTGGAATATTTGTTGTAATAATCGTCCTGCGTCCCGGGGTAGGATGAAGGAGAGCATTGTGTTACAGCAAACGGACTTTCTCGTTTCTTTGAATGCTTTTTATTAGCTTTGTGAGACAGTGGATCTTTTTTACAAGTGAAAATATTGAATGCTTTGTAATTTACCAACAATTCAATTACAATAAGGGAGCGTCATGCTTGTTGGAATTTTATAAATTCAGCTTTAAAAATAATCCTATACATAAATTCCGTTTAGGGGCTCAAAAGTCACTGCTTACCATAACAATTTGCACAAGCCTAAAAAAATAAAATTAAAATCTGAAAATGTGCTTTTCCCAGTATGTTCTTAATCGTATTTTTCATTTTTTATTTGTTTTTTACCGATTGAATAATATAACAATGTGCCTCCATTAGTTGCCCCCGATAAAAAAGGCGCGCTATTTTTCTAATAAAAATGTCACAACATATCAAAACAAAAATTTTGTTGTGTTATTTTTTTTTTTTTTTTGCTTTGTTTTGCCCCTCCTTTAAGCTATTCTAGGCATTATTTCAAACATTATTCTCCAAGTATAGGAAGACAAAGCACTTCGGAACTTAAGAAAAAATCAAAACAGTGGAATGAATTTTAATAGGCAGGGTTTTAGTTTAAGGACGTATGCTCTCGTTTAGGAGGACGAGTACGTATTTAAAAAGTATTAATATAGGTACAGAAAAGTGCCAGTTTCTCTTTTCAGAATTTATAAGGGTGCTTGCCATTTTTACTACTTCCGTGTTCTCTTAGAAAATGGGAACAATATTATTAGTTTTATTGAAAGAGAGGTCTTTAAAAAAAAAAATAGAAAAGACTGAGAGTAGTGAGGGATGAAAACTGTGACAAAAAGAGAAAAAATCTTGACCTGATAATTTTGAATTCCATCACTTGTTTTAAGAAGTCCTAAATTAACTTGTTTCAATACAATTATTATTTATTAGATATTAATTAATTGGCCTTTAAAATTTATTTTTCTAAAAACCAGAACATGCCTAGACGTTTTATGTTGTTATAATTTTTTTTAAAACCACGTAATGCGCTTGATGCGGCAACATAAGTCTAGAGAACGAACAGGCATTTGTTTCGACCGCGACCTCCTCGTTAAAATATAACGACTCGTGAAATGAATTATCCAAAAAGGAGATCGAGAACAAACCGAATGTCGCTTTACTGCTTACTTTTAATGAATTTTAATGAAAATTCACCACTTGTTATATTTTACGTTTGTCTTTGATATTGATGACGCGCACTGAAACAAGCACGTAAATAAGTCTTTAAGGATTACATTTTTCGATTTCAAAAAAAAAAAAAAGTCAAAAACTGCATAAAATTCCCGTTGTTTGAAATTTTTATTTTTATTTTTATAGCCTGTTGAAATTAAGGTAATTGCTAATCATTAAATAATGGTACCTATACAAATGTTTATTGTAAAATGTTGACTAGTTTACATAAAAAAAGCGTTGCTTAATATTATTAAAATTAACAAAAAAGAGAAAAAATTCGCACCCGGCAGATAGTAATTGGAAAGAATGGATTTCATTTATTCACGAACGGTCCAAGCAATACATCAATGCTTCACCTCACCTCCATGATCATTTATGAAAATTGCAGCGCCCCTGTAGAAAATTTAAGCCCGATTGGTATACGCTGGATTATAACTAGACCAATTAGAGTAAACGGAGTAAACATTTTATCCCGTCGACGAATGCGGTCCGATGTTTTCGAAGACACTCGTGTTTCAGACAGGCGCTGATCCTGAGTCGCTTTATTATGGGGGGGGGGGGGAGTGCACGCATCTGACCACCAACGAACGACCACACAATTTCTTTTTGAGCGAAGTCTTCGAATAATGAAAAATTTAACAAATTACATGGAACCCGAACGGTGGAAAAGTGGGGGGGGGGGCACAAAACATTTATCCACTATTTGACGTGAACTAACTTTTGTGGGAAATATTCCACGTCCCTAATAATGAAAAATATGAAATAATATTATCCCGCTATAGCTATATAGGGCCTCCGCACACGGGACCACACTGAAGCGCCACTGGAAAACGCGAAGACGATTGGGAGGTTCTCACACGGAGTCACTTTACAAACGGTTCGAAAAAAGTGGCTTTAAGTGGCAGATGTCAAGTGGCGCGTGTTTTGTTTAATTTTAAGGGGGAGTTGTACGTGTGTTTCCTCGACCCCCCCTCGTGGATTTCAAAGTCTCATTTAAATCTCCAGGGGGCCTATTATCTAACTCCGAAGCAGTAGCTTTTTCGCAGTCATATATTTATTTCATTAATTTTCTTCAAACAAATGAATGAAATAGACACATGGCTGGCGAAAAAAATATTGCTTATTGTTAGAGAATAGGCCCTCAGGAAATTCCACACAACCGTACGATCTTCTTTTTTTATATTTCACCCCTAAAATAACTGTAAAACGCACATAAACTTTTACCTTGAATATTCACACTCTTTCGACGACTTATTTAGGAAAGCAAAGATCGTACGGTTGTGCGGAATTTCCTGGAGATTTGAATGAGACCTTGAAATCCAGGATTGTTGCCGAACTACGGCGATAATTTTCGTAACGCCGAGTAGGCAAGGTACGATTGGAGGGGGTCGAGGAAACGCACGTACAACTCGCCCCCTTAAGCCCCGAACTCCAGACCACTTATTAGTGACGCTTCTGATTTAGTGGCGCCACAGAGAAGCGGAGTACGACCACTTCGTCACGCTTCTTTTTCCCAGATGTTTGTAGACTTGACAAATAGACTAAGGCATCGTTCATACTGTGGCGATACGATATCGTTTCTACATCACTCTGACACATTTCCAGTTGTTTCTATCTGTCCTAGACGCTGTTAATTTGCGTCGGTGATATCGAAACGATATCGTATCGCTCTAGTATGTTCGCCACCTAATATAGGTCTGTTCCAACAAGATGTTTGTTGGAGGCAAAGTTGTCATGGGACCAGCTAATAAAGTGAAATCAACTTAAATGTTATTGGCAGGTCCCACAGAAACTCTGCTCCAAACATGTTCCAAACACCTTGGCCCAGGTACCTGCAGTTCTTATTTGAAACGATACTTGAACATTTTAATGCTGGATTCCCAAGAGCCTCCAAAGTGCGGAGAGTATGGAGGAGTGAAGTGCCATTTGATAGCGTCGGCGGACAAGAAGCTGTTAATTTCGTTTTCGAATTCTTGATCCTGTAATTTTGTACTTATTTCTTTTAAATGAGTTTTTGCCCCGACGGAATTTCATGCATTATCAGAGTAAGGCCCGTATGCCAAGTCATTCCTCGAATTTTCCTCCACCTCAAACCTCCCTCACAAACTAGAAAAATTATGTAATAATATGTGATTCTACAGTTTGCGAGGAAGGTTCGAAGGAACGACTTAGCATACGGGCCTAAATGTCTGTGACCTTTCCTCGCCTCGATGTAAAACGCTTTAAAACTGCAATAAACGCGTTAGTAGTCAAATCTAATACAATTTCCAAGTGAATGGCTCTGCTCGCTTGAAAAACGAATAAGACTACGTAGATTTTGATAGAGACGACTCTTCGAATTTTACTAGGACGAACAAAAACGGTCCACAGAAATCAACACCTGAGCGTAAGAATGGTCGACTAGGTTCGACCCTCCCAATTGGTAATTCACCCATTAACTGCGATTGAATGATATACAGGAGGTTTCGTCTTGAAACAAATTAGACAGTTGTGTACTGTTCGACGCACAAGGTCGCGCCCTTTTAATGTCCAAAATTCGGTACGAATAGCTGATAGAAGTTGTTGAGGGCCTAGTGGAGTTCCTTTTTGTGAAAATACCGTGCTATTAAGTTTGTTAAGTAATGTTGTTGGCTGAAAGGAATAGTTTGAGCGTTCTTTAATCTTCCGCCTAACTCTTATTAGGATCTCTTGATCATGCTAGGAATTATGAATTTAAATTGTAAATACTACTTTTGTACTCGTGACTGAGAACCCTGTTTTAGAACTATTATCTCTTTTGAAAAATGTTCTTCTTGAATCTATTTGACACATTTTAATTTTGCTGAATGAATTTCTTCAGGTTTTAAGGCTCCACCATGTTTCTTTCTTGATTTTGTTCGTACATTTGCTACAAATCTATGACAGTAAGCCAGCACTCTTAAAAGATTTAAAAAATTTGAGAAGCGCGATATGAGGGAGGAAAATGAAATTTCTGTCTTGCAAAAAAAACTGCTGTTTCAGTTCAGAAATTTCTAAAATGACAACCGTAGACTTCTTCGGCTATATCTTTCGTCTCTTCTTGAATTTCTGAATCTCGATTTTGGACAAAGGTTTTTAAATTTGATGATGTGTATTTGAGCCATGCCAAGCAAGAATTTGACTACTGTTGGGTCAGTTCAAAGAATGACTGTTTCAAATTATATTTTTAAAGCTTTGAGTACTTTGTTGGTGAGACGCGTTAGAGCAACAGTGCGGCACACCAGTTCCAGCCTGGGAATGCTTACGTCTTTGATAGGAACAATTCTAGATTTAGAACAACGTAAATTGCTAATCTGATTTGAAGCGAAGATATAAGCAAGCGCAGTATGCAAGCTCAGAAGCGTCACAAAACCCATGTGGTCGCACCCACAAACCGAGGAGCACTGATCGAAGCTAAAATTTATGTGCGAAGTTTAGGCGAGGGGTGACTGGGTAGGGGTCGAGGAGACCCGCCTGAAACCCCGCCTTAAGATAACTGTCCCATATTTTCTTCATACTTTCAGATAACGGATCCGTCCAATTTAACGCTGTTTGCCATAATGCTTGAATGCAAATTTTTATTTTTGTGTAGATGGGTCCTATGAGACCGATTGGATCGAATAATTTGGCTAAAAGTTGACAGTAAGTACGTCTCGTTTTGTCGGATAATTTTTTTGATGTGTTGATTCCGGTACAGAAATTCTGGAAATATTTCAATTGGGATGCCAAAGCAATCCTAGTTTTCGAAGCATATTGTCACCGCGGAAACTGATGTATGTTTTTTAGCTCTTTGTTCAAGGAAAGGAAAGGAGACGTAGAAGGAGTCTCCTTTCCTTTTCTTATGTCAACCCCATATTATTATTTATAACCTTGGATTAGGTCCTGAGGATGATTTTAAATAAATCGAAAGCTTGACCATAGTCTAATTTGTTCACTCTGTCTGACCACAACCCGATAACTGAAAATCGTCACCCGAATTTGGTTTCCTACAGAATGAGTTTTGAAGGGACTTGTATTTTACATTGTCCTAAAACAGCCCAGAAAAATTCACCTCCGATTAGTACCTATATGTCGATCCTTACTGGAGAATGGAAATCATGAGAATGGCTAAAGTTATGTCGGATGGTATTTCACGACAAACGAGAGGTTTAGCGCGACTAGGAAGACTCGGCGTGATATGTGGAACGACTAGAAGATCAGCGTTCATTCTGACCATTGTACATAAAATTAGAAATTTCAGTGCTATTTTTAACGGAATTTGTTGCCATATTAATAACTTTCCAAATTTTATTTCCATCACTATGAGCCCCATCAATAAGATTTTTATAATGCAAGGTTTTGGCGGCTCTTATTACATTGGTCGCGTTGCAAAACTTCAGACTTGTCCAGCGCTTAATGAGCACTTTGTCTTTTGCCGTTGCAAACTGTCAATCTAGCTCAGCGCTGAGTAAGTGTTTAAAATACAACAAAACACGTCCCATCGCGATACAAATCACTGTTGCAAAACTCCATTAAGCGCTTAATTCTACACAACAGCGCTTAAACACGAGCCCCCAGTTTTGCAACGCAACCATTATTCAAGACATTTCTATATTTCTTATACGAAGCCAAAATCTGGGTATTCCCTCTCTGCCTCATCACCTTCTTATACAATTTATCCCGGTTTCCTACAGACTGGATAATTCCCTTGGTAACCCAATTTTTCAATTTTTTGAATTTACAATTACTTTTATATCTAACAATAACAGAGCATTTAACAAGTATATTTTTTAAAATGTTAATAAAACTAGTAACCGAGCTATCGACATCCAATTGTCGGGTCCTTAGTGGTGAGGAACGACCGATTATTCCTGTTCACACTTCCTAATGATTCTGAAGCGCTCGTATTTGCCAGTGATGACGCCAGTGACTCGACGGCTTCCTAAGAATTCTTCTACTTCCCTGGAGTAGAAGTTTCGGAAAGACATTCTCTTTCCCAAAGCGACAGCGTTTTTCGATCGTTAAAAATTCAAATTTTACACACAGATCTTCCCTAGGAACAACAATTGCAACAAAACAGCAGGAATACATAGGAACAGTTGGAAAGGCACCCACAGTCCCACAGACATTAGATCTCTAGAGATCCACCGGTATTATGGAATCGCCGAATATCCAAAGCTGGGAGGTTGACCGTGGGGATCGAATGGATATGGTGATTCATCACGTCGGTTGCGGGCTTGTTTTATAATATGTTGTATCGAAGCTTTACCTAATACCGAAATAGTAGTCTTCAATCTTCATAGGACCTTTGTTCTAGAGATTCGTCTAGCTCTAGGCTGCCAATTTCCCCTTGGACCTCCATGAACTTGGCCCAGAGGTCAGGTAGGGTAGCGTCTCGAATTTCTAGATCAATGAAATCAATGAATCAATGAAAGAGGCGATTCTAGTGAGCGGCGCTTCGACTCCTCCCATCTTCCGTACGAATGAGCTGTAACCTCACGTCAGTTTTGGTTACTTACTAACAAAACGATTTGTCAGATTTTGTTATCTTGAATGTTGTCGCTCTAGTTTTACCGCGCTCCAGCTGCTGAATGCGCTAATTATGCAGGTTTGACTATGTTTATTAAAGACTCTGAATATTTTTGTCTCAATCAAAAAAAGGAATCCTATAATTGTTTGTTTTTTATGTACATGATTTTCAATAATAAAAAGCGGAACGTTTTGTCCACTCCCCATAGAGATCTAACTATATGAACTATCTCTGTGATCCTCCCCTACCTCCTTCCCCATTCCCCAACTTCCTTCACAGCACCCAGAACTTCATCCGGGTGAGCTCTACTCCCAAGTAGCCCACCTTCTTTACTTCTTCCGCATCCTCCTTGGGCACTTCGATGGTGACTACCGTCTTCCTCTCCGATTCATCGACCTCATAGCTCACGACTCTCCATTTCTCGAACCGAAGTTTAAGATCTGGGTTGACCGCCTCCATACATGGAAGGAGCTCATCCTGTCGCAGTGCAAAACCAGTAAGGATTCCCCGGATTCGCTTCGTGGTCGGCAATTCCGAGAGTCGATAGATTTCCCACCCATGGGCCCCCACAACCTCCTGTAAAACCCTGATCAAAAGGTCCGCATATTCCTTACTCCCACACGCCATTACGAACAGTTTGCTGTCTTGAACAAGACCGGAGTCCACAAACCGAACTTTAATCTTGGACGCTAGGATCACTCTCATAACGAAACACTTTACGTCCTTCGCTTCCTCGTTCGTGAAGGCCCCGCCGTTCCCTTTCACCATCACCACCTTGGCCATCGTGTCCAGCTCCGGGCGAGCCTTTTCGTCCGCTTCCTCTTTCCTGATTCTTTTGTTCAGGATCATGCTGCTCTCCCCCAGGGGGGTCGGATGCGACGTTGACCGGCTCCAATTCAGATTTTCCCTCAATTTATTCAGTTCAAATCGTCTGGCTTTCGCCTCGGCCGCCTTCCGAGCCTTATTCGCACGTCTACCTTTAATCCGAGAATTCCTACCCTGCCGACGGGTTTTATGAAAGCCTTCCGAATTCGACTGGGCCGCAAACAGCGTCCCTGCCGGTGCCAATCTACTTTCCACCTCAACTTCCATTGTCAACTCCTGGGCCGCCGGCATTCCGCCCTGGGCAGATTGGGTCGACGAATCGTCCTTGGCAACCACGGAGACGATAGATCCGTCTGGAGAATTGTCCGCCGAGTTTATTAATTCACTTTCATTATCGCCCATGTTGAATGATAATTCGGGCACTCCAACGTCTCTCGCCAAATTATTTTTTCCACCGGAAGGGAAGCACTAAATCACCCGCCCGAGCACTCAAAATGAACGACTTTAATTCTTCCGCACTACCCGCAATAAAGACACTTTTTGACGGTGCCTTGAAAAGACAAAAAAAATCGAAATTTCAAAAGCACAAAATGTAGAAAATCAAGATGGAGAAAGAGAAAATGCTATCAGATTACCGTAACCTTCCGAGTGCTTGCGTCTTGGGAACGACCGGGAAGACGTAAGGAAGTCCGAGCATGACTTGTTATTGCCCTTAATATTTTATTCCCTGTAAACGGATATTTTAAACGAGGTCCAAGGATGGTGGGGCGCGGCATCTAAGGTGGAAATACTTGGACAAATCCAAAAACTGACGTGTTTGGCAGTACTGGGGCCTTTTGGGACGACACCGACCCAAAAAGAAATTTAGGGCTTGAGCCTGGAGGGTGAAGACTGTGGAGGCGGCTTACTGGATGAGCTATACAGACGGAGAAAGTACAAATGGCAAAGCGGAAAGAAGGAGTCGAATTCCTAACTCATACACGCTGGTTCGTGGCTCGGACACGCATTAGATCGTGCCCGGTGACAAGAGCTGTGGGAAATGCGGACTGGATGGAGGGGACGATGTGGCACTTGATATGTAAGGGCGAGGATATCAGTTTTGGGAGAAGATTAAGTGCCCACTCTGGGATTCTCTTGGGCAGGCGTGGTCGGAGGTCCTCAAGTTCTGTAGAGAGGGTTCGATGGTTTGAGAAGCCGTACGAGGACAATCGTTGATCTTTGTTTTGTTGATTTGGCTGTTCTGAATATTAAATGGGAAGTTGGTTATTTAAATTTGAACAAACAGCCGCGTACGAGGACTTCTGCGAGTTCCCTCAACCCAACATTAAGTTCAGAAACTAATACTGGACTTCACTCGTCCGAACGGTAGTTGTCATTGGGCCTTAAATAAGTATACGCATGCCCCAAAAGATGAACTTGGCTTCGTATGGCAGGACCCATTTCAGGCGTAGTTTTCAAAAAAGAGTTTTCAACGAACTGACTTTCTATTTTCATAGATCGACGAGTGGCATAATTAACCAAAGTGAGCAAGCAACATAAATTAAATTAAACGTCTTAAAAAACAAAAGAAAACAAGAAGAAAAGTGTCATTCTAAATATTTTGCGCTTTTTTAAAAGTAGGAAGCCAAAGTTTCTGTAATGAATCTGGATGGATTCGACACTTCGCCCAGTAGGCCAACGACATCGAAAAATTCTTCAATAGAAGTACAAGGAAGAAGCTCATCGTTGTAAATAGACATGAGACGCTCAGATGACTTGAGCAAGGCTTCATCATTGTGTCTAATGTAGTCAGCGAGAGAGGAGGACCATTGTTCTTCACTGGTTACGGTCACTTTCTGCATCAAAAATTGTTGAATTACAATGCTGAATCGTGAATAACCACAAAAAACTTTACCTTGAAATGGTTGTTATAAATAGCATCAACGAGAGCGTAAAAAATAAGGGCGGGTCGATAAACGGCGAAGGGTTTCAATTGCGTATCGGGCAGGCGAGATGTCGGCTGAGGAGTAATGGAACGCGCGTGAGCCGTCAACAGAAGTCGACTCAAGTGACGGAGTCTTAATTGACTCCACCGCTCTGGCGACTGGACTAGAAGAGACAGAATGGCCCAGTAGTGAGGCCCTTCTGCTTCGAAGCACATTTCAAGGCGGGAGTCGTCCAAATAGTTCAACAAATTTTTCACCTCGCGACCACTACAGCGCGTCCTGTATAATAAAATGAATAAATAGACTAGGTTTGATACACTTTTATAAGAACTATAGCGGCGGTTTGGAAATTAGGAATAATAAATTCAAAATAGATTTGTGAAAAACCAAAATTAGCGTTCTACACGGTGCCTAAAAATCAGCGCTTGGGAACACTAAATATTAGGACATTTGGTGGGCCTGGGTAGGAGGATCAACATCTTGAGATCATGGATTGATTCCATTCCATTCCAGGGCAACTCAACATTTTGAAAACGCTGCAAATTTTACACATGGGTTTTTTATTCATGGATGCAGCCTAATTCGGCTTGAAATTACATGAAAATCGACACCCTACACCCTTATGATCTCAAAATCATTGAAAATCCCCATTTTGGACCGCTTTCGGCCCATAAAAACCCAGGGAATTGGTTGATCAAACTGATGAGATGTTAGGACCAACTAGATCCCAAACGGAGTTCATGTGAGAAAGAACGAGTTTTTTTCAAGCAATCCTAGGGGAAGATACGGCCCGTTCGGCGGACGGATATGGTAGAAATCGAATCTAGACATGTTAAAACGTACACAGAAAAAGTTTGAGGGTGGGTTGTAGAAAAAAATTTCTCACCGAAAACATAGGTGTATTATTCAAAATGAATAATAAACCAAAATCGGGACCAAAAAGTTAAAATACCAAAATATGCAGGGACAAAAAGGAAAAAAAAACGAACACATCTCTGGATACCTCAAAATAAAAAAATTATCCATTTTTCTTAAAATAATATAAATACATAATGACTATCAACCCCCGCGAAACTAGCTTTCATCCGTCCTTGTAATAGCTCGAGCTTGGGCTACTTCAAAGGTTCAAACCAAAAATTTCGTGGGTTAGGCTCCCTCAAATACCTACTTCTGGAATGGAAGGTGCGGGGGATTGTATTAGAATAAGTCAACGAAATCACATAGTTTTCTATACCAGTGACCTTTTGAAAGACGTAAAAATGAAAAACGTTCACGTCTTTTTGAAATTCCACCAATCAGCTGATTCATACCCTAGCAACCGTCGTACGTTAACGAAGACGTTCATGTTTTTACTTCATTCAAATTCTCACTATTAAATACTAGAAGAAAAAAATAATAGTGAGATTTTGAATGAAGTAAAAACATGAACGTCTTTGTTAACGTCCGACGGATGCTAGGGTACGGAACAAATGATTGGTGGAATTTCGAAAAGACGTGATCGTTTTTATTTTTTATGCCTTTCAAAATATCTCTACCACCGATTTCCATTCAACTCACTACATAAGTGTAGTGCAGCGTCCTCTCCATAAACATATGTTTCAATTCAGAGAGGACGAGTGGTAAAACTTACACCACACGAGAGTATTGCATTGAATGGAAAACACCATATTACGTCGGCCTAACCCCCAAATTTTGATTCTATGGGCTATTTTGTCTCTTTAGTCTTCAGCTTGACCGCAAAACCACCAATTGACCCCTAAATTCCAATTAATTGGTCTAGTGTGGTAATTTATCCCACTGGTTAAAATTATCGAACCCCTCTCAAAAACACACCGTGCCAAAAATGTGTCAATCTGGCCCCAAATTCAGAGAGTCCGGGCCATTTTTCTTATACAGCTAAACCACAAAACCACAGATTTTCTCCCCCAGAAGCACACTAAGATCTCAATCTGTGAATCTGGCAATCAAATTCGGTGCGACTTTTCGAGCCAGTTTGTAGTGGGGGCAATATTTCAATAAATTCATTGAATTTATTGTAATCAATACCGCAAAGTATCGCCTCGTGGTTCTACCATTGGTTTCGGTGACCCTCAGGTCCTCCCCGACATGGTTCGCCGGGTCAGAAGGAGCGGAGAGGCACATCCGCTACCCGGAGACCGGTTAATCAGCTCTATGGTCGCCTCAATTTTGCCAAGCTGACATTTTAAGAAATATAAAACAGATTCTGGGAGAAAATGCGTCCTGGGACCAACCCGGGACTGACCGTCCTGGGACTTGAATAGCCCACCCGGGACAGTTAGCACCCCTACATTCCATGCTTGAGCGAAATGTTTTTTCAAGACCGAAAACAGTACCTGAATTTCCCAACAACCTATTAAACTTCAATGTGATGAGCATTTTCAAGTCACGATTTGAATTTCAAAACAAACCCAATTAAAAACTCACGTATTAATGACGTAGAGAGCCATGTGCATCAAGTACGGTATGATGTACATATTGGACTGGGGCCCACCGCCACCGGTGTCATCATGAAAACTTTTCTCCTGAGCGAATCGAAGGAGCAATAGTTTGAGGTCGTGAACTGTCGACATGTAATTTATATCGCGATGACCCGTTGACTCTTGAAGGTACGTATTGTGACGAGCCAGACAGCTAGCAAAAGCCGATTCTGGAACTTGAGGACCCCACAGAGGAAGGAGCCCGTTACATTTTGTGTTCGCATTCTGAAGGGCCGCAGATTCCCATTCGTCTCTAGCTCGAGCCAGTCTAAAGAAATGACAAGAAACGATGGCAAATTTTCAAAACTTTTCACTCTCAAACGATTGATCATCAACTTACCTCACAGCTGACATGTGACAGTCAATGTGAACGACGTTGAAATGCGTCACAGTCGAATATCCGATGGTTTTCCTCGGTTTGCTCTCAAAGTCATCGACGTTACATCGCTTCGTGAACGTATAGACGCCCAAAACTTTGTTTGGTTGGAATTTGTAACCTTCCCGGCATATCACGCAAACGAGCCCCGTCTCCTCGCCCAATTCCTCCATCTGCTGTATAATCGACTGACTCTCGACGGTCAATTGACCCCGGTCATTGGTTCGCATACCGAGGGCGCCCAACTGTTTCTGCCTCATGGCCATAGCAAGACGTTTCTTCTCGGCTCGTGTATGGCCTCGAACTTCTTCAATCATAGCGGCTACCTGCTCGGACGTGCGAAGTGCTTCAAGAAGATTCTCAGCGAGAGAGCCAACGTGCTCGTCCGAAGAGACTTGCTCCAGTCGGTGAATGATGGTAATGCAATCGAGGCTCACGGCGTCCTGAGTCGGTTTGTGATGACTGGCGAGGCCCGTCAGTATCCTCAAAATGTACTTGAGAGATGGCTTTGAGATAAACTCTTTCCAGTCGTCGCTGTCAGAGTGGAGGAGGGCACGGGTTGTGGGGGCGTGTCTTTTAATGTAGTTAAACGCTCTTTCGGCTATACCCAACGAGAGAATGTAGTCCTTCAGAGTGTTTCCTAGCGGAGAATGATCTATTCCGACAGCTAAAACACTAAAAAGCTCCATCTAAAAAGAAAAATATAAACGATATTGTTAAAACATGACTACGTTAATAATTTTACACCCAAATAATTTTACCTTGTGTTCGTCATCAGCCGTGTGCTCACCGTCGAACTTATCAAAGTCCAACGGATTAGGAGTGAAGTAAGCTGTCAGTGCTCCCATTTTAGACTCGTTGGCGTATGTGAGTGACGCGACAACTCGGGCTAAATGCTCCAAAACACCAGGACTAGACCTCACAGTTGGGCAGTTTGATGCACATTCTAGAAGAGACGTGATGTAATCGCGTCCTCCCAAAGTTTCCGAGAATTTGGCAAATTCCTCCGGCGAGGTGCGTGCCGTTTTCGACAAAATGGTCTCCATGATCTTAAGGACGGAAAATTGTGAATATACGAAGGAAGGAAAGTTTTTGACACACATACCTCTAAAATCTGTTCAACCGGCTGACCGGACTGTTGCGAGGATATGCACAACTGGAAGATGTTCAAAAGGATAGGAATAGCTCCCAATTCGGGTTGACAAAGCACTTCTTGATTCTTCGAGACTTTTGAGCAGAGTTGAAGGAGCTTGAGAGTGACTTGAAGTAAAGGCCGCGATCGGACAGTGTCCTTAATTTGACTCAAACGACTCAACAACACTTTCAAACCACCGCAATCAGCCATAACGTTCGCCATTCTGTACAGCTGCTCGTTGTCAACTTCCTGTTGCGACTTGGCGTGCAGAGTTTCAATGAATTCCTCGGTGGCGTCGCCGAGTAGGCCACGCATACGATACACCACTTTCATCGAGTCACCCTCACCTCCTTCAGCTACCCAAATTTTTTTGTAAACCTAGAACAAGTCCAAGTTAGCGAACTTCTTCACTGAAATCGCCACAAAAACGTCTTACTTCTTTCACGGGAAGATCGAGTGAAATGATTTTATTGTTGACTAGTAATTCCATTCCATTGTCATCCTCTAAAAGAGCAATCAGCTCGCAGTCTTGGCAAATTTTATTTTTTACGTCGCGCATGAGAGGTCCCAATCCCGGCTCGTTTGAACTATACGGGTTGCCCAACATACGGCCCTGTAAGTTAAACAAATGTTAGCACTGAACAATTTCCGATTCACTTGCCAAAATTGTGTAAACAAAACTGCCGAATGTCCCCACCCAAAATCGTTAAAAATAAATCCCGCTCTGAATTCGAGGGACCTGCCGGGTTATGAGTAGCTGATTGAAGGTTTGGAACGCATAAAAAGGCTAATTACGCATAATTAAGCCCAAGAAAATAAGGAAAAGAGTCGCGTAACTTATACAAAAAACAAAACCATGCTGGGTTTGAAAATTTGTAACCAGAAGAGATACACACCTGGAGGAAGTCTTCCTGTTGAGGATCCTTTTCCAGTGTGAGATAGAATTCCCCGACGTCGTTTTCCTCGGGATAAATAATGGAGCATAATCTCTCGAAGATAAAGACAGGAGTCCGAACATCCTGGGAAGAACACTTTTCCACTGTTTGCACGCAGATGACCATAAGAGCTTTCGCTTCTTCTTCAGTTCCTTTGATTAAAACACAAACATAAGCACTGAAAATCGCAAAGAACTTATATTTTATTACCGGTAGTCATTTCCTCCAGTAGTTCAAGAAGTTTGTCTTGAGTTTCATCAATCAGACGAGTTCTTTGTACCACGAGGCGTCTGAGAGAGAGGTAACCGTTGAGAACAGCACCGACGAGTCGCCCTTTGAACAGTTGTTTAATATTGGGCTCCTCCAAGAACGATGCGATCAGTTCGGTGATCATCTTCAACGCGTAGCCTTGGGACAAGTCCGACGTGAGAACAGTGCCTTCAAACTTGTGAATGTTGTTGATTTCTTTAGTGAGAAGCTCTGCCAAATACAACAGAACTCCTTTCAGAGCCAAGTATTGTTTCCAGGGTGCCTGTTGCAAAAGACTCTGGTACAGAGCTAGATATTCAGCTGCACTCTCCCCTGCTGTTCCAAGCTCGCCCAAAAAGCTCGTCAACAAATCTAAAACTTGTCGCTTGGCGAATGGCTCGATACAGAAGCATTCGAGGATGTTACAGGTGACTTGACGAGCAAGGACGGAGCTCGGACTGAACAACACCTGCCTGAGCCAAGTGTCGTTTGCCAACGGTTTGGCACTGCGCTCACGCCACTTTCTCCAGTATTTCTCCTGGAGGTAGCGGGCTCGAATCTGAGCTTTGGGCAATTGTTGTTTTTGATCGGACTGTGTGCTCGATGGTGTCACGGCAGCCCATCCATCGTCGGTACGAGTTTTGACGACAGATTTTTTTGCCCAGGCAGCAAACCTATTTCTTTTGTCGCCTTTTAGCCACTTTTGAATGTCTAAATGTAAATTGCCGTTAAAAACGAATTTCGAAGTTTCCTCGACAGATTTGTCCTGAAATAACAGTTCAATTAAATTGAATAACTTTTGAAAGCCTGCTGAATGTTTATGCACACCTTAAATTTCGTGGATGTCAAGTTAGGTTTCATCACATCCTTCAAAATTTTTAGGCATGGAAGAGTAATAGACTCCATTACAACGGGAGATTTGGCCTCGGTGCAAGACATCAAAAATAACTGAATAATACACCTAAAAAACGCAATCACTTATCTCCACCGGTACAGCAAGAAACAAGTATAATTTACCTTAATTTCTGCTCCCAGCAACTATCTCTCGACTGACCAAGAGCAGCGAGTAAATTCATCTCAGGACCAACTGATATAGCCAATTCCGACGTTGCCAAGTGACCTTTGAGAGTTAACGAAATTCGACCAATAAGAATAGAACAGATTTCTTCAGTCGCTCGAGGAAAGTCTACAGTCAGCTGGCAGATTAGTTGACGTACTTCTTCTTGAGTCTGAAAGCGATTACGGCCGTAAGCATGAAGAAAGACACGTCTAAAAATCTCAAAAATTTACCTGAGTGGTGCCTCGCCTTAAATTATTTTGAACAAGTTCATTGATGAGACCGTGGGATAGGAACAACGATCTTGAGCGTGTGTACGCAAGAGCGCGCAGGAGTATGAGACAATGTTCTGTCGCTGAGAACGCGCATCCGTAGCATTTGCCTTGAACAGGGGGAGGCGCTGACATACCGGTGATGTCTAGCGAGGTCGAAGCTACTCCACAAGACTCCGACTGACTTTTATCGTAGGCAACTAGTTTACTACGACAAGCGACTATTTTCTATTTTAAGAAGAGACGACGAATAATCAATAATAAAACAAAGTATTCAGGATAAAATATTTTAAAAGCGTCCCTAACGAACCTGAATAATACGACTCAAATCGTCGAAAGACGTTTTACAGTCCACGCAATATCGCTGAGCAAGCAGTTGAATCGCTCGATTTACCATGGTTGATGAAGACGACGTACTACCACCAGTACCGCTAGTCGCGTTATTTGAACCGCCACCACCAAGCGAGCCACTGCCCTGATTAGGCAATTCGTCGATGCCTCGATCGGCCCTGTGTTCCGATATCTTGGACAGGAGCATTTCAAGCGTCGGCTTATTCCCCACCAGTTGTTTATAGACGCGATCCGCCTTCTCCAAATGAGTATTAATGGCGGCAATTGTTTTTTTGCGGTCTTCGTCATTTTCAATGGGATCAACAGCGCAGCACACTCGTCCCGTAATAGTGAAATCGAACTTGGCGTATTTACAGAAACCACAAGCGTGACACAAAAACGGATCTTTTTCATCATAATTTATAGCCCTAAAATGTAAAACGCCGGTAATGAACTAAACCAATGGGTGGGCAAATGAAGCCATAAATTGATCTTTTACCGGCACTTGTGACATTGAAATACATTTTCTCCGCAATTCGCGCATACGCCAGGATTCGCTGGGACACTGGAAGAACACCTGGGACACTGCAGGGTTTCCGACGACGCCTGAAGATTTTCGTAGAAATCCGCGTACTCAACCATCAAGTTGCAAGCCACGATGGGCAACGGGAATTCTACTTTAACTTCAGTCTGCCCAGACGCTAAAGTGACCTTTTTTGCTTTATGCCACATAGCTAGCAAGACAATGAAAGTGAGATTACAAGGCAACCGGCTAGAATCGAGTGTTTCATTACCTGGCTTGTTCTTCAGTTCAACCACTGCCTGAACGCGATTATTGTAATAAATGTTCATGGTGCGCACCATTTTTGTTCTCTTCAAGTCAGCAATTCTCAGAGTGATTTTACTGATGGTGTGACTGCTAACAAGTTTCACGATTTGAGTAGTAGTAGTGAACTTCGAGTCAATCTACAAAAAAAGATTTCTGTTTGAAAAAAAAAACGGCGAAAATAAAATTGATTCCCCACAAATACCTTAATGGAAGACAGCTTGATATTAGTCATTGGTAGCTCAGGATTATTGCACACGAGACAAGGATCACTTTCCAAGTAATAGCCCTCGAGCTCAACGTACTGAGCTAATTGAACGTACAAACTAGCATTCGGGTGTTGAGCTAGCACTTTGTTTTGCGATTTCAACATGTCCATCGCTTTCTTTATGCACTCATCTCTCTATTTAACAACAAAATGATGCATGGTGTTCTCAGAATGTTTAGAGGATTGTAAAGACAATAAAGAACCCGTTAACATACCTTGTTATCTGGAGGCCTCAATTTGATTGAGAAGTAACCGAGAAGGTCCACATACTGGGAGGCTTTTCTTCCGTAGTGAGGCAAATGAGGCCATAATGACCATAACTGATCAAATAGAGCCTCTTGTTCTACAACATCGGAATTTCTGCGACAAAAATTTCATTAAAACCCGATTTTTTCTGGGAGGCCCAAAGGTTGAAACAATGCATACTTATAGATCGACAACACGAGAGCGTGCGCTTGCCATCTCATGCTAGATGCATTTGTCTCCAAGAGGAAAGCCCTCATAAATTTCGTGAGGAGGTCACGAGGGACCAAGGTGATAAGTTGACGGACAAGTGCAGCACAGTGCGCGTTTTCAACGTCGGTCTCGTCAATTTTATCGGCAGATGCTCGTCTAGACTGCGTCGATTTTCCCGAGGTCTGTTCCTAAAATTAAACATTTAAGCATTAACATGAGAAACTGACTCTGGCTGAATGTTGAGATTTTTTAATACTACTATGCACTGTTTTATATTATGTTTTTTTTCTATAGCTATTACAAGACCAACTTAAGGAGTTTTGAGAAATTTTGTGAGGTGAACTATTCACTCGTCTCTTTTCGTATAACCCCCTCCCTAAATTTCCCCCACAGAAGAAAACTCAGGGCCCACCGGAGAAATACGATGGATTTCGGTACTTAGTACATCATCTTGAAATAATAATTTTTTAAAACTGTTTTGAAAAAGAATGGAAGTAGTAGAGAGAAGGCTTTGAGTACTCCTCAAATGACGAAAGGAAACCATCCACGAGGGGGGTGAGTTTTCATAGAGGACCCCCATACATACGTCGAGGACTTGAAGCGATAAATTGAAGAAATATTGACTAACTTGTTTTGGTTGAGACGACGGACAAAGAGCGGACTGAAGCAGTTGTAAAGTCGTTTGCGCCACGGCTTCATCGACGACGATACTGGCCTGAACAAGGAACGGTAGTACAGTGGCGTCTTTCAAACAGAACTGACGCCAATTTGCCGTGCGACTTCCGGCAACCTCTAGACACGCTTTCAAATGCTCGGTGAGTTCGACAAGAGCGTCGTAGGACAGCGGCGTGCCCACTTCTAACCACTCTTTGACAGCCTAAAACAATAAGCGCGTTAAACTAATATTGCGACAGAAAAGAAGGGTTTACTTCAATACCTTTGTGTGAGATTCAAGAGAATGAAGATCCCTTAGCTGGCGATATTTATCTTTGTTTCCACACATAAATAGAAGGAGCTTCCGCACTTGCCGCCGAACGAACGGCGTTTGTTGGGTCATCATGTATTCGCATAAACAATGATACCAAGACTACAAATAAATGCAATTAACGAAAATCGAAAATTTGAAAAATTAATAACAAACCTGAGGAAAAGCAATAGCGTGAGATGAGTGTTTTTGGATTTGATATGGTAGGCGAAGAGCCATTTCAGTCAAAAGCTGGGGGTACGCTTCAAACACGTCTGTGGCGTGACCCTTGACATATTGACGTAGGAAGAAGGGCGACATGTCGGGAGGAGAAGAAGGCAAGTGCGGTTTCAAGAGAGACCCACTCATGGGAGTGCAACATTCCTCGGATCCGGTCCTACTGAGAGCACTTTAAATAAAATATTTTTTCTTTTCTCCAAACCCTAAAATACTCACTTCCTCCAGTAAGGTATAAGAGCTTTCAACAGAATCAAACAATAATCGACGAGACCCGAAGCAAGAAGAACGTCTGACGTAGTCTGAGACACAAAGTTCGAATTGTTTCCCTTGACGGATGACTTTGGACGCGACATAAGCACACCTGGACGGTAAACAAGGGATTTTCATCAGCTGAATGTGACGTCCAAACGAGAAGATAAATATTTACTTACTTAATAGACGCATAATAACGATTTGAACTTCCCTGCGTTGAGTTCTAGAACATACGTCTTCGGCGTCAGCGTCTGGATTATCAATTGAAAGGTGAGTTAAAACTTGGCTTAATAAATTTTCCAAACACGCTTTGCCGCGTTCTTCGCATCCATCAAGCTCTGATGTTAACATCAAGACAACCTAAACGAAGAATGAATGATCAACAGATCAACAGTAAAATAGATCTGAAATGGCGAAAAATGTGCCAACCTGCATGAATGGAATGACAGTGACACCGCCAACATTCGACAGCTGATTAACTTGTTGTACGAATTTCTCGAGAATGGACAAGCGAAGTGAGTGCAAAGTAGCTGCTCCCTCAATTTCAGTTTCTTCCATTCCATCCGTTTCTTGAGCCTGTGCAAAAAAAAGAATGTGAAGATGAAGGCCAATGATGAGTCACATATAAACTTACTTGAAACACCGAGGAGACTCCAATCGAGCTAGTTTCACTCCTTCCTCCAATTCCACTACCAGTTGCCACGCCACTTCCAACGATAAGTCCTTCCTGTTCACCATACGCCGAGCTCCTCCCTGATACATTGTGTTCCCCGGTTATAGAATCAACTCCACTTCCTTAACCACCACCCAGACAAAGACAAAAGAAACAAAACAAACAAAAATGTTTTCTTTGAAAGGCAAATACACTGACCCTCACGTTTTTTTGCTCATATTGTTCTTTGGGATTTTTTTTGTAAACTGAGTAAGACAATAAATTAATCAAACCTCCACTCTCTGAGCCACCGGAGCCACCTTGGTCTGCTGGAGAAGTTCGAAGAGTACTACCATCAGTTGCGGCCGTAGAGCCCTCATCGTCGGAACCACCGGCTGAAGCTGTCGTGTCCGAGTAGTGACCAGCTTCTGGATTTTGCCCATGACGAACGCCGACTTGTCCGCTTGCTAGGGCCTGCTTGCCAAGGTTTGTGAATAATGTCGCTTTATAACGATTAAACACTAAAATCTGTCACCTGTAGTGCCGGACCAGCTAGATTCTGAAAAGCCTGGAAGTTTACCAAGCCCAGATTTGAGGCAGCGCCTTCGTGATCCTGCAAACTGAGGGCGATAGCCAATTCCACCATCGTTTCGTCGTCCGCATCGGGTGGAATATCCAACATTGGTGGAAGGAATCCTCCTCCGTTGACACCCCCCAAAAGAGCTTCGACGTTGACTTGGACTCCACCTCCCACGGCCCCAGGATCCGGTGCCAATGGATCTACTGCATCTTCAAATTGATTTTGTTCGGCTTCCGACGAATCTTGCGAAGGCTGAGATATTGGGCCTTGTTTATCTGCTTCCGCTTCGTGATAATTAAAGAAAAATACACGAAGTAATTGTTAATAAGAGTGATGATGATTAAGATTATGATGATAAAAATAAAAATAAAAATAATAATAATAATAATAATAATAATAATAATCCTCACCAGGTGTAGATGCATGAAGTGGCGGGCTCGGGATGTACACTCGGCGTCGTTTGACGCGCGGCCTTAGCACTCTAATAATGGCGTGTTTCGCGCTGAAGCTCACAGTATGATCTTCCGACAAAAGCAATTCAAGGTAGATCTTTGCAGCAAGCGAGGCCATTGCTTCGGTGTGTTCGGCGAGTGTGAAAGCGTGAACGATTTCGACGAGTGAGAAAATGGTTGCTTCGACATGAGTCAATCCAGGGATGCAGACGCTCGCTACAGCCACGTTTTGAGGTCGAGCACTGTGCAGACGCCACATGATTTCGACTAATTGCAGAGCTAGATGGTCTGATTCTAAATAATAAATAAAAATTTGTTACAGCTATGACCAAATCAGATTGACTACAAACGGACTGACCATCATCTGTTGGGGAAAATTTCACTAAATTATTCGGACGCGATACGGCGATGGATCGAGTCATCAGAACGAGGCGGTAAAAAGCTTCCGTGTCCAAATCTTTCGGGTTATCTATCTGCCTCAACATTTGTAGCGACGAGACAACGTAGTTTAACACTGCTTGATCCTGCATAAAAGTTTCGATTTGAAATCACTCTCTTTATCGATCCCAAGACACATTCCTACCTTATAGCTGTGATAGAGCTGCTTCGAATTATGCAACGATGCCATTAGAGACTTTGTACACCTCTGAACGGTTGAAGTACACGGGAGAGTCAAAAAGGTAGTGGATAATTGAAGCGCTGTTTGTTTCAAAGACGGTTTGTCATCGAAAGTGGCCAGCGTGAAACTGCCATCTAGGACCTCCAAAATGCCAGAGACCATTTTATCGAGGAGTGGAACGGTCACTTGAGACAAGCCTGGACTTCCTTCGGGGTCACCGTTTGAATTCGAATTCTGGTTGGAGCCTGCCTGGGTCGGATTGGAAACGTCTTCAGTTTCCTCGGGCCATCCGAAAGCTTCTTTGGATTTTCCATAGCTACAAACGAGGTAATTTCATTTCAAAAAATATATACCTACCTCTTTAAACAAAAAACAAAAACAAAAAAAAACATACACTTTAATTGAGTCGACCATTATGATACCATCAGGATCTTGTGACGGCCCAAACGTCAGTATCAGCTTTTTGTCGGCTTGAAGGCTCTCCTCGCGAGTCAGTGGGAAATCAAACCAGCGGTTTCGCGATGTATTCGTCTGGGTACTTCGACCAGCGACTTCAATGAACGCCGGGACACGTTGGACATCTTGACTTCCTAAGAGACATCGTATGCCAGTAATGACGTGAGTGGTGTCATTGTTAATTATGTCAATGTTAAATCCGACACTCTTCGACGAAACGACGTACATTCCTGAAAGTTCAACTGAAAATTAACTCGAAAGCTTTAGCTTATTTGACGCGGTAGTACCTGAAGAGTTCAACCGGTGTTTTATCTGTTGAGTGTTGTACACTTCTAGTAAGTCAGAACCTCCGAATTCAACGTCGTTGAGGGGAGTGCAATGTTCAAAAAAGTCGACAGGAAATGAAACTGTCGCTGAGAAATAAGGGGAAAAAACATTTGAAATACCGAACATTCAAAGACCACCCCTACAGCATGGGGGTCTAATATTGAAACAATCAGGTGAATTCTTACTCGATGGTTTCACTGGCTTTGCAGCTTTCTTCTTCTTACTAAGTTTGTGTAACGGAACCGAGCTGATAGACTGAACGCTCGGGGATAGCCAGAAATCTGGAAAGTTAAGAAATGGTGATTAGTGGTGATAATAATACGCTGAATAAAATACGAAATAATTTCGAGGCTCCTTTAAACATGATAAGCCCACCATCCCCCACCCCCGTCATCACAACCAACAAATTCATGCTCACTTGTGTGATCCGGTGAAGCGTTGTAAATTCTGAGACTTCCGTCTTCGCAGAGTATTAACAGAGTCGTTCTCAATTCGGATGATGACGACATATGGCGAATCACGACCATATCCATAATTTTCGCTTTTGCCGGTACGACTTTGATTTCTTGAACATACACTGTATCTGGCTTGATCATTAGAATGACCGGATTGTTACTCGTTTGCAGGGTGGCGCAGACGATGCCCGGATGATTAGGCACTTCCGTCCACATACACAAGGGCTGTTGAGACGAACCACCCTTATTTGAGCTACCGCTAGCTCCACCACCTCCTGTTGTGGATGTTGCCGCGGAACCACTACCGCCGCCGGCTCCCGATCCAGCACCGCTGGACGTTAACGAGGAGGAAGTTGAGCCTTTGCCCTGGTTAAGGGAGATCATGACAACGGGCTCATCGTTCACCGATGTGCTTCCAGCTTCAAGGGGGACGAAGAAGGATTTTCCTTGGGCGTAAGAAAAGAAAAGAAATCTGAGCGCGTGAGAATAGTAGATTGATACTCCGCCGCCACAAATTTGGCCGTTGGTTTCCTGTCAGAAGACAAAACGCACATACAAACTTTTATCGTGGAATACTTTGTAAAAATAATCGTCAGCCTTACCTTGAGTTCGGCGTGGTCGAGATTCAAAGTGCTCGTCACATAAAACGTTCCATGTTTAGCAGAGCTGAATTCGTACATTTCTTGAATGTAAGTGTAGCCCGTTGAGGACATCAGCAACATGGTATTGTTCCCATTCTGCGCTCAATTGCAAAATTAAGTTTTCCAATGACCATAGAATTATAACGACTTAAAATAGGAAACCTACTTCTGCACACATGAAAGTGACATCACGGATTTTACCCGTTGGCACAAGAAAGTAATACTGTGGGCTTAAAACATCCACAGACAAATCGTAGATTTTGACGAAATCTGCGGTAACTAAGGCGATTTGGGTTTGCGATCCTGGAAGCCAAATAGCTCGTATGATGAAATTTCCTATATCCAGTTGGGGGTGCAAAACCAGATGTTCGGAAACGTTGCCCCCAGATGTGAAAGTCAATACGTGGCATTCCTAAGGGATGAAAGCAAACCTGTATTGTCAGTACCTTATTAAGAGAAAAATAGTTCAATCCTCAACTTACCTTCAGCCCACAAACGGCCAGGAAGTCCTCATTCCAAGGATTACTCGTAACGGAAAGCACAGTGAAAGGAATAGGAGCTGACGACAGCCTCGTTAAAGTCAATTTCCTTTTGGATGAATCAGCTTGCTTCAAAAGAGTGCTCAGTTGCAAAATAGTGATTTTGCCTTTCTCGTGAGCAACCGCTGCACAAAAAATCAGTCAGCTCAACAGTATAAAAAAGGGAAGGAAAAGGACTTTACCTAAATGTTGTCTCTTCCCTTGAGGGGAAGCCAAGCATGACATAGCTACTCGTCTGATCATGTGGGCGGACATTAGTTGTCGGATAGTTTGACCTTGTTCGCCTGAATAATTCATACGAACATTTTCAAAGGCGCCTTCTTGTGAGCCCAAAGTTGGCACCATTATTTGATCGGTGAAAACGATTTTTTTCTCCAGTTTGTGCAGGTCACGTAGCGAAGCTTGCGACCGAACGTGACAACCGACGGGCGATGTTCTTTGGCAGGACGCTTCAACAGCGGGAAGAAGGCTTTTGATTAGAGCAATCAGTGGCGATACGACTCGGCTTTCGTTTTCAATTATCGCCATTAGATGCTTCGCCTGTCCTTCGAGGAGTTTACTCAAAGCCGCTTGTTTCACCGTGTCTCTTTGATGACCTCGACTCAATGTAGGCGATGAAGTGCGACGCCTCAGCGAGCTTGTCAGCATGTGTTCTAAGCCTCCTGATCCCGAACCGCCTGGGGTGAGACCAGTCGAAGATGATGCTTCGCCAGCGGTGGGAGGTCCACCAACGTTACCCCCTGCAGCTGATTGAGGTGTTCTTTTCACTAGCGCCTGGCAGGCGCCTGACTCGCGGGCTCCACAGTCACAAAAGAAATTCCCAAATTTGGCATAAGTTACGTCATGACCGCGGTGGCAAACTCGAGCGCAAACGGAACAAACTCCAACGCGGTCGATCATTTTGCACGTGTGGCAATGGTACCAGTGCTGGTTCATGAATTCTTTTTGAGTGACAGTGAACGTGCATAGTTTATTGCAGAGACTGTCTTCGTCCTAAATAAAAACCAATAAAACAAATCTCAGTCAATAACAACCCAAACGTTAATGTCACCAGGCAATCATACAGATTCGTCCCCTCCACTGTCCTCGTCATCATCGTGAGTGAGATCTTCCATCCAGTCCATATCAGGATCTTGTGGAATCATGACTTCACCGTCCCAGGGAGGACTCGAAGCTCTTGTAGATTGAAGGGCCTGCGACTGGTGGCTGGAAGGAGATAAGGCCAACAAAACATCGGCCACATAGCGCAAAACAGCGCAACATGAATCTACTAAGCTTCCCGATCCGTTCTGCCCTTCCTCCAAACTTGTTAGCATTTCTTTTTCCGTCGTTTGCTCTTTGCTGAAACAAACGAGGTCATTTTTTAAAAAGATTTGCGAAGATGATTGCTCGATTATGCTCACCATATTGAAATCCATTCACAGGCGGCAGTGAACAGAGTCATGTGACCTTTCCCAGATCCAGCACCTGCTAACACTGACATCACGTACATCAACACAGGAAAACCTGCTCCTTTCCGTGCCAGAAGAAGCTGAGTGCCCAAAGGAACCAACGCTTCGAGAAGTGTCAAAGCAACTGACTCGCTACCGCTATTTTGTTTGATAATGTACGAGGTCAATTGTTGTAAAAGTTGTTGATTTTCTTGAAACAGGCTGTATTTCTCTTTGGCCACTTTATTGGCTGCCGAACTGGCACTCGCGGCGGCTGCATCGTTCGAGGAAGATTTTTCCGCTTTTGTAGAAGTTGACTCGGCCGTCGGCTGACTCACACTGGGTACAGTAGGGGGTATGGCGAGAGTGAAAACAGGCGGCGACGTTTCGCTTCCAGTGCCACCCGTGCTCGACGTTATCGCCGTTGCAGCAGTTGATCCGGGCCCGAGAATGACATGATGAAGCCAACCGGAGAGCTGCGAAGATTCAACGTGCGCCAGCCGAAGAACGGAAGAACACAATCTCTCAAGACCGTCTTCGGAAGAGCTTTTGTCCGCATTCGTCACTAATAACAGATGCCGTTCTAACAAAAGTTCGAACTATTTAATAAAATAACTATTTAATAAAATGTACCTAGACCGAATAGTTTGTTGAAGAAATGGAAAACTTTTGCTCCGTAAGCGGTGGAAGAGCTAGTGCGAGGACTTGCTACTGAAAGCAAAATCTGAACGAGACTTCGTTTAGGAGTATTGTCAAAAAATTTATCCAACGCCTGCCGGCCCGGAGATTTGTCCAAAAGGGATTCCATCCAACCCAAACATTCCAAAATAATTTTTTCGTTGATTACGTCACTGAATCAAACAAGATAATAACATGATTGTTTATGCTGCGCAGAGTTAACTCTCACTTCGTATCGTACCTGCATGGATTCACAGGGCTAGTGTAAATGATGATTAAATTATACACATTCTCAAGCATTAGGGTGAACATCGTCACTTGATGCTTATCGCTTTCGGGATCTCCTAACGGTTTCTCGAGAACTTTGACGACAATTTCATTCAGAAAATCACTACAGCCATCAAGTGCTAGTGGAGCGAAGATACTGGCCACTTGAGCGTTGTTATCGGTGCACAATCTAAAGTTTGTCCCACACCAATTATGCGATTCAATTTTACGTAACAAGGAGAAACTTACGGAATGCTAGCTATGAAAGATACTAAGCAGTGCAGAAGGTGTTTCAGCGAAGGGCTTATGGTAAAATGTTGATGAGACGAGAGCGTGGAAACGTGTGTTTTAATCACAGCGGTTACGTAGCTTTCTCCAGGAAAAATATTAATTGCGAACTCGGACTGAAAGAAACGGAAATTTTAAATACAACGCGCGTAAGGATTGAGAGATCGCAAACTTACCCAAGGAAAGTTTTTAACGGTGATACAATTCCATCTGTCTAAAACTGACGTCATTTGCGTGGGAATCATGGGAGTTATAGCACACGACAACGTTTGACTCCGTGCATTCTTAGCCGATAGAATTGCAAGAATGCTCTGACAGGCTAGTAGATCACTCTGAGAGTAACCTCCTTCGGCTACGCTCTCGGAAATTTGGTACATAAGACTAGATCTGTGCAAAAGAAACGACATCGTATGAATAAAAACGTGTCACTTCCTGCTTGAAGAGGAGGCCGTTAGAATCAGCGTAGTGGGTTCGGTGGCTTATCAGGATTGGCCAGTCTATAGTATTCATTTATCAATAGGTCCCTTCCAAAAGGTCAATCACAGGGTTTCGAAGGAATAAAAAAGTGAAACCAGGAGCCGTACTCCGAAGCAGTGTGAAAATGTCGCAAAAAGCGGTTGCTACGGCGGGATAATGTTATTTCTTATTCGGCATCCTTGGATCCCGCTCGCGGCATTTTTTCCCGACGGTTCAGAATAAGGCCCCAGGAAGGAAAAGCCAACGAACTTCTGACACTAACTGAGACGAAAATTGGTCGTTGATAGGTGGTCAAACCGCCCCTTTGTTCCCCGTAATGAAGCATCGAGCAAACTAGAAATACCTGGTAATAAGAAGGATGTCTTCAATCAAAGATAAGACCCGAGTAGCCAGCTCCGGTACAGCGGATATTGTTTGAATAGACCTGAAATTACTTCCCATTATTGACACCGCCAGTTTTCTCAAACCGAACAGAAGAGATACACACTTCAAAGAGTCAGACTCCGAGGAGGAAACTTTCCCATTAAAGTCCGCGTAGGCCTGCACTTTGGCAACAACAGCGTTCATCAAGGCTAATTGCATCAGTGTCGGTAGATTTCTCTTCGGTACAAGACCCGACAACGATCCGTCTGAATTTTGAAAAAAAAAAAAAAAAAAATTAATTATAAAATCAACAGTTAAGGAACAAATCCGAATAGTCAAACCTGAACGATCGACAAGAGGGAACATGGACGAAATACAACTTTTAGCCACGTACACGTCAAAACAGAGACTGTAAACGACCCCTGCAACGTTCTTCAACGCGGAGTCCACAAACTGGGAGTACATGCCTTGTTTAGACAGGCATTCCTTAAAATGGAGAAAAAAAAATGCCATTAGCTCTAATTTTCACAAAAGGCAAAAGTTGTGCTTACTTTAAGCCATGGGATAAACGTTTTGTGAGTTGTCCTCGGTCCCCAAACCATCGAATGAAGAAGCAAAGGTGTTGGCTCGATTTTTAAACCCTGGGCCAATTTCTCCAGATAGACCGTTGACGGGGGGAGTTGGAGGAGAAGCCTTAAGAGAAAGCTCGTAAATGAAAAACACAAACACGAGTAGAACATGTCATTTTAGCTTACCTCCAACAGATCGTAAAACAGTAGTGAGTGGCGCACAGCAAAGTATACGAAACTTTTTCTGAACACCGAATAGCAGGAGTGCTCTGGTCAGTGATGCTTAAAATGTCTATTAGGGCATCGAGGAGCTGAGGGTATTTCACACCTTTTTCCGAACTCCCAAGTAGGAAATTGCACGCCTAAAAAAATTGCGCATTCATTAATTAATGTAAAACAAAATTTAAAAATTAGTTATTACCAATCCGTCAAGTTTTGGTGGCTCCTGAGAAACATTTGAAGACGTGTAGGTCAGAGAATAGAATCTCGGTCTCATAGAAAATTCTTCGTGAGGAAGAAACTTTCGGAAATTGTCCTCGATATCGTTCCACGGGCAGTACAAACGAGTAACAGCATTGCTGCTCTCGCTGTCTTTTAACGTGCTCGCTTCACCCAAAAGGTTCCAGTGTACGTCTTCCAATAGACAACTGGGTGCGTCGTACAAATGCTTGACGAGATAATCGAGAAGAAGTAGTAAGCGTGACAGATGGAGGATTTGAGACTCTCGAAGGACGCCTCGAACTTTTTCCGACACTTGAATGACACCGTTGGCGACCATTAGAAGAACAGATTTCTTCTGCATGAGGTTGAGGGTGTGGAACAGGAAAAGTACTAGCTGTGCGTGCTCCACGTTTAGATCTGATAACAATAAACACAGTATTACCTACAACTCCTTATACCTACAACTCGATAAAATCAAAATTTGTACCTTCATTTTCTCCTTCAACATTTGTAGTCTGGGTGTTACAAACGCTATCGACAAGCGTGTTGACTAAAAGAGTCCAAATATTCATACAGGCAGTCTCTTTTTCAGTTTGATGTTTCAACAACAAAACCTAAAAAATTTCAATATTGGTTGATGTGAACATACCAACGAGTACACATGGCTATGAAATTAACCTGAGCTAAAACAGCCAACGTTCTTGTGTACACTTGCAGAGGCCACGTGTTACTTTCCGTATTAATCATAAAAGGACTAACACCCAAGTGGAGAAGTAGAGTTGACTGGAGTGAGGATGACAGAATTCCTTTAGCCAATAAATTGTGAGTATAGTGGGTTAGAGCTTGAGAAAACTCGCTGTAAAGCTGCCCAAGAATCGGCCCGAAATACACGGAAATCGTCCCGATGTCCGTCCGTGCTGTTTCTCGGTCTAAATCCCGAATGATGGCGGCCAGCATGATCATCTGTTGCTCAGTAACTCCCGATTCTACGTATCGCGTCATGTAGGGTGCCTCGCTTGTCACCATGTATTTATTCATTACGTGGAATATTTGAGAGGCTAGCGAGATGTACTGTTTCGAAGTAAATTCGTCAAATATGTACAATAGCAGAGTCTCTTTCAAAGTGAGGAACAGTTTTACTTACGCCGTTAGGTTCTCCTTTTTCCGGAACGATCGAGGAAGACCCTTCGTTGGCATTTTTAGGAAGAGCTTCTCCATTGTCCTGGGACTGGGTGTTCGGAGAGCTGTCGCAGTCTCGAACCGAAATGGTCTCCTCGAACCAAAGCCCCAGCAGAGGCTCGCTATCATCGTCTACAATGGAAAAAATTAATTTTTGGCGTTAGTCGAGGAATGTGTTTCAAATGACACTCTGAGGGGTGTGGTTGACTCACCGACATCGGGCGAGCCTTCATCGGAAACGCTCATATCATCCTCGTCGTAGTATGTAGTCGAATCTGACGTACTGAAAGTATCCCCTTCGGGGGGATGCTTTTGAATTCTTTTAAGCGTACACGCCTAAAGAAGATAAGTCTTGAAACAAATACTAATCGATATGACCATTTTAAGCTTCTCATTTACCTTTCTGTACGATACGGTGGCCAGGTAGAACAAGAACTGATTCATAGGAACAGCGTTCAACACTGTCAGCGCTCGACTTATGGCACTTGAATTTGAGTTAACAGATAGTTCGGCAGGTAAAATCGGGTTTTGCGCGGAGCCTACTTCATACTGAGCGTCATCGAGAAGCGAAGACATGAGCTTCAGTGCTCGGAAAGCCAAGGCAACAGACAGTACGCTAAAGCCTTGCTGACTGGAACATAGCAGGCGGTAAAACAAAACAAAAAATCATTCGTTTAAAAAAAAAAATCACTCACACTTTCATTAAATTGATCCTAGATGAGCCATCTCTAGATTTGCTCGGAGACTTTCCTTTATCTTCTTTTCCAGATTTATCCGATGGAACTTGACTCGATGCAGTCAGCTGACCTTGAAGTCCTGAAAGCAGGAGCCAAGCAGCGATCAGTGTAAAATTCTGGCTAACGTTGCCACCCGCTCGTGGTGATTGGCTGATGTAACGAGCAACAAGAGAATAAATCTCCAAAGCTTGTTCAACAACTGTGGTAGCTAAAGTTTCGGCGTTGCTTTCTTCCTCGCTCGGTTTGTTCGGAGTGGACGTCGAGCTCTGCTGAATAGGGGCTTTAGGCGACACAGCGGACGACACACCGTACACGGAGAATGCAGTGGCTGTGGATAATGCTACATACAGACACGCCATTGTTATCGTAGTTAATTTTTCCAGGCGTGCCGGAGTTAGCGGCTCGAGAATCGGAAGCGACAATGCGCTCAATACGACGTTCATGTCAGATGCAACTGCTTGCAGGCTATAAATATTTGGAATTAATGGCACTATTACGAAAATAAAGAACAATTTTCTAACCTGTGCCGAATAAGTTGGGCATCAGCATAAGTAGTCGGGAGACTAAATCCTTTTTTAGATATGGCTTGTTGATATTTGTAAACATATCGCGATAAATGGTTAAGTCTCAAGCATGTTTCTATTAGTGTGTCGGCAGCTCCGAGTGCTTGTAAATACGACAAATTGGTTTCGACGAAAACACTCTGCGACAAACATTCGGTTGAAATGAACTCCAATTCATTAATTTGAAATAAACAAATCTAACCTCAAGATCGTGAGACTTTTCAGCCGACCCCTCCCCACTCGGTTTAATTTCGCCACTGTCGCTTTGTGCTACATTCGCTTTTTTTACAACGGAGCAATCGACAATGGGTGACGTCAACTGTTCCATAATTTGATTCGATAGATTCGCAGTCGACGAACGAGCCCTGAAACTGTCTTTAGATTCGCTAGACGATTTGTCGTCAACAGTCGTTGTCGATGAGCCACTCTGACTGGATTGTTCACCTGTTTTTATGGATTGGTAATCGAAGGGGAAAGGATAGAAATATGCGTAACGGTTTTACTTACAAAATTAAAAAAAACAACAGATTAATTAGCTTGAAACACGAAAATAAGGAAACCTAGACCTAGCGCCATGAAACTGGTAGCCTGACAGTCCTCTAGAGCCGTGTATGGCTCATCAGGTCCTTTGCCATGGAAGCTACTCAACGCATTCTGCGGGGATCATAAGCTGAATTCTCAACAAACAGACTAATTTTTGTTTATAGCGCACTCCCTTAATCAAGAAATTGGAAATTTTCTAATAATGGATTAATATGAGGTAAATGGAATAATCCATTTCACTCACAAAAGCGTTTGCAGTAACGGCGGAAGTGGGGTTCAGGGGCAGGGAATGCTCTGGGTCTGCGGCGCTCCCCCAACCACGAAGCTCAGGAAAAATTTGTCAAAGTGTTCTCGTAAATTCCGCCTTGAATGTGACATTTCGCAAAAATTTTGCTTATAGAATGTGTCATTTCACGTGGATTTTTCTTTTCACGTGGCGTTTCTTCCTTATTGTTTTTTAAACGCGGCGTTCTGCTCAAATATTGCCCTGGATGTGACGCTTAGCGCGAATTCAACTCCCTAATGGGATATTTCCTTTCAATAATTTTGCCCACATAGTTGCGTTTCTCGTGAATTTTCCCCTCAAAGAGGCGTGTCTTTCCAATTTCCCCGGGATTAGTCGTTTCACATTGAACTCTGTGAAGTCTTGGAGAGAGTCTACCAACGCGTCTACCACGTGATTCCTGGAGCTGACATTTTCGTGCTTTGAAGGCTAAAACTCCCAGTTTTGGGTCCAAAAAATTCAACCTTGTAGTTTCATGCTCGAATAGGTATTTCAGAACAAAATATATGTTAAAAGCGCGCATAATATCCCGCGGCTAACACAGTCCTCAGTGGGGGGAACACTTTCACCACGCCAATTCATTGTTCGAAGGAGGGGAATCTCAGCGAATGGCAAAACCGACCATTCGCGATCCAAAAATGGACAAATTCGCTCTTCGAAAATAGCTCAAATGACGACTCGCGCCCCAAAAGTTACTAAAATATTTAACCGTTCGTACCCTAAACTTGAATAAACTGACCATTTATACCCTAAACATTGTAGTAAAAGTGACTTACTTACGCCATAAAAATGGCAAAAATGACTCTATGCTTCACTAGAAAGGACGAACTTACGATTCGCGCCTTGAAAATGCTCAATAACTGACAACCCGGGCGCTAAAAATGGCAAAACTGACCATTCACGCCTCGAAAATTGCAAAACTGACGATTCAAGCCCCAAAAATAGCCAAACTAGCTATTTTTGCCTTAACAACAGCAAATTAGCAGTTCACTCTCGAAAAAGGACAAAACGGATGATTCGAGCCTTGAAAATGGCTAAAATGACAAGATTCTCCACAACAACGTAGGCAAACTTGCCCTTGGAACCCTAAAAATGGCTAGACGGACTATTCCCGCCTTAAAAATGGGAAAACTTATTATTTGCACCATTTAAATATCAAAACTGGCTATTCACGCACTATTACAGTGGCAGATTGGCAATCATAAATATGCCATACTGGCAAGCTCCAAAAATGGTCAAAGTATGACCGACCATTCGCGCCCCACAGATGGCGCAACTTACGATTCGCCAATTGAAAATGACTAAACTCACTATGAAAGGACAAACAAATGGCCAAACTGGGCTATTCGCGCCCCTTAAAATTATGATGGTTACACAGTTAGACTTTTCACACCCTGAATACGAAAAACGAACGGTTTTCGTTCCCGTAACTTTTCGATCGGTTCGAACCCCGGCCGTCTCCACTTTACCTCCAAGCGCGCATCCAGAGTTGTTCTCTAGAAGGGTGGGGGAGGGGCACAACGAATTTCCTCCAAGAGTTCCCTCAATTTGGCGTAAATGAGCCTTTTTTCCCAGTTTTTGTCGTAAAAAGGTCTCTATAAACCACGGATTAGCGCTTTTCGTTAATTTTGGCCAGGTCGTGGCATCGTAAAACCGCGAATTGGCGTTTTTTTCTCAATTTAGACCGCGAAATAGCTCTTTTCCTAAATTTCAGTCGTGGATGCAGAGCGCTATTTCTCAATTTTAGCTTTGAAAGAGCGTATTTTCCTCATTTTAGCCGTAAATGAGCGTAATTTCTCAATTTCAGCCAAGAATTAGCGTTCTCCCCATAAGTTTAGTTGCACTATGAGTGTTTTTTCTCAATTCTACGTCCGTAGAATTCTCGAACGAGCCATATTTCTTTTTTTGGCCGTGAAAACCGTATTGCCGTCTCCATAAACCACGATTTACCGCATTTTTTCCATTTCGGCTGGGCTTTGCATTGCGAAACCTTGAAATTTGGGCCATTTTGAGCCATGAGTGTGCGCCTTTTCTCAGAGCACGCTTGTATTCTTAGTAGTTTTAGTTTTTAGCCTCGAATTGGGATTTTTTCTCAATTTTAAGCGCAAATGAGTGGCTTTTTTTTTCTCAATTCTACCGTGAACGACCCTTTTTTCCATTTTCAGCTGTGATAAGGTGTCCATAAACTATGAATTACACTATTTTCTTGATTTTGGCGAGGACTTTGTACAGCGCCCCCATCCTTTTGGATCCGCGCCTGCGCTTTTGTGGGTTGAAACGGTTATGTGTAAAATTAAACGAATAAGTAAATAAAATAAAATAAATTGACTCAAAATATATGGAGTGGGGAAGGCTGCACTAACTGGACTTCAGTTCAGAATTTTTGTCCTCCAATGCCGTGTGGGTTCCACCACCACTGAGCTTTTGTCAAAGAAATCAATTACCAATTACATTAAGACCTGCCAACATCAGCAACCACCAAGACAAATAGAATACGTACATAACACAGTTCACTTAATTTAAAAAAATGACGTGGACTGAGTAATTGAGAGATAATCAATACTAATACAAATAAAAAGAGAAAAATTAAATGAAACACTCCTGCAGTGAAGATAGAATTGACAACATGCATCTTTCACGGTCAGAGTTCGCTAAACAATGGTACAAATCGTTGGAACCGATAATTCTTTTAAGGCTTGTTCTGGGCCTCGAAACTTCAACTTTTCAAGAAACCGAATTCAAGCAAAGTTCTTTCGCACTCGCGTATTGCGTTTTAGTGATGTTACTATTCATAGCTGAATTCATCATAGTTGTCATGTGGCACACCTTGCTGAAGGCGAAGGTCAAGAGTTTGGTTGAACTCATTCAATTAATTTTCGTGGTAACCAACTCGTTTATGGCGATACTCAAACTTGGCTTCGTATGTTCTACACGAAACAAGGCTGAATCCTCAAATCGGACAATGCAATGGGATTATAAACTTCATAGGTCTGGCGTTAATTTTGATTTTGAAAAAACTAAAAAGCAGTGCGAGATGGCAATTTCGATTACTTTAGTAAGTTTGGTAGTAATTAATGGCCTCGACTACATAATTATTTTTTACCTTAGCGGGAAAGCCACTAAAATCAAGTTGTCCTTATTCGTCATAACAAAAGTACTGTCAGTATTCAACATTTTGATATTTGTCCTCAATATTTTGGTAATTTACCAACTTTCTGCTCGATTTGAAATGATACAAAATGAAGTTTTAAAAATGATCAAATATCGCCCAGCTACAAGCAATATCATCGAAAAAGTTAATTTCATCAAAAAAGCTCATAGAGCCTACGTAAAATTAGTCAAGATGTTTGTCGGAAGAAACTCGGCCACAACTTTTGTACTTTTAATGTCAAGAGTTATAGCCATCATTTGCCAAATATACGCCATACTCGATTTAGCAATTTCCTGGATTGAGCGCACAACCCCAACTTTCGATTGGGCGGGTACCATTTACAACTTATACTGGGCCCTAATTTCCCTCTGTCAAGTAGTACTGTTAGCCAAATTGTGCGATAACATCGCCTCTCGGGTAAGTTGGACAACCCCCAATGTCTTCTTTTTACAACACGACTCTACTGTTCCAACATTTATTGCGTCTGTCAGGCAAATAATCTGGGCGTTCTCGTGCACCAACTCATCGGTTCAGGAAATTATAAAGCCGCGGAAGAAGAGGTGACTTCTATTCTAAGAAAGTTTAATTTAGCTACACATTTTTCCAACTGTTTCACAGCTAAAGGCCTTCTCCCTTGAGTTGATGCATAACAAATTGGAAATAACAGCAGGTGGCATTACAACGCTAAATGGATCATTCCTGGAGGACGTAAAGATTATTCAATGAGAAATATCGGAACACCTATCTCATTTCCTTCCTTTTTCAGGTATGTGGCAAAATAATAAGCTACTTAATTATTCTTATTCAGGTGCGAATGACTGGATTGAAAGCAGCTTCGGTAGAAAACGCATTCAGTTTTTAGATTACGTACTTTGTAACTGTAGTCTTAATAGTTTTGAGTTAAAATAAAGCTCTCACCTGATTGAGCCGCGATGATGTTCATAGATGTTTTAATGTGAGGCGGCAGTTTGGCATTTTTCATTATTGATATCAATGCCAACTGATCAGAGCGGGAATGAACCGATGTCGCCGTGCATAGAGCTTTGACGGGCAACAGAAGGTTCTTAACGTTGAAGGTACCCACATCAGTTTTATTCGTCGATACTTTGTCAATGTTTGATAGGCAATACGTAAGAAGAACACGACATGCCTGACACGCAGAACCAATCGACCCCAATTTGACTAAAAATAAATGCGTACGTAATTAAATCTTGACTGAGACTCATAAATTTATTTGTGAGCTCGAAAAAACTTCTTACGAGTAGAGACGCTGGAACTGATGTAGTCTGCTGCCAGAGAACTGAATGCGGTGTAAAATATTTCGTACTTTTCTTCATGATTTAAAAGCTCCGATTCGCTTTGGGACAAAAAAACAAATACATTAATATCAGACACAAAACACGCTAGTATACTTTTTTGCTCACTTAAAGTTTATTGCAATGATTATCTATTGGGTCAACACATTGAAGCAACTCAACTCTTGAAATCAGCACATTACATTCTACACATGGTTCTCGATCTTTCCTCGGTCATGCCCCCCCTAGGACCATGAAAATTTGCCCCCCCCCCCCAAACACACACGTACACATTGCATTGTATCAGGCGAACATACTGTTTTTTGTTGTTTTTTTAAACAAATGACCCGAAAAGATTATTTTGGTTTTTAATAGTCAATCAGGCATAATACAGGGTGGTACCCAAGTGTGACAAAAATTTGTGGGTGATAGTAGACCTCATTTGCGACCGAAACCATCGTATACACTATGGTCCGAAAATCAAAAGCCAAATGCGGGTCTCTCGCAGTTAGTTTAAAAATATGTAAAATCATATCTTTGATTTTAGGACCATGGTGTATATGTATATGGTGATTTCGGTCACAAATGAGGTCTACTTTCACCCAAATGTTTTTGTCACACTAATCCCCTACCACCCTGTACAACCAAGGAACCTACTCTGATGGTCTGTCTTCTCACTGCGACGCTCCAATTTTGGGGCACATGCGCACAATATCAGGAAACGTAACGCCAGTGTTCACGTAAACGAAAACTCGGAAGTGCAAGGAAAAGCCTCCACGTATACGGATCACGCATAGGAGGATACAGCAGGCCTGAACGAGTGGGCGAACTCCAAATGTTACAGCCACTTTGCGTGAGGGACTTTGATATTCAAGTTTCCAAGATACCGGTGCCGTTAACTGATTGGTTTGCTTGTAATTTTAGCTAATACCATCCAAACTGGTTACTGTGGCAAAATGACGTGCTTTTGACCAGTAAATCCAAATTTCGGGCCTATGATGAGATAAGTTTGACAACTCTGTGCGTCAGGTGCGACAAGTAGGTACTGTGCGGTACTCTCAAGAGCTTATCCAAGGGATAAGCCCGTCCACCCCCAAACATTATAGCTTCGCCCTCCCTATTCACTACAAATGCCACCATCCCCCATCGTGACCTCCCCGTTTATTTACTTTTCTAACAAGGGAAAGACGCCCTGGAGAACAGGCTTTGAAAACTGGCTATTCGAGTCCTAGCAATAAAATGTCAAAACTGATTATTACCACCTTGGAAATGGATAAAACTGACAACTTTGTGCCCTAAAAATAGCTAAAATGGCAATTCACGCCTTAATAATTGCAAAACTGGTAATTCACGCCTTAATAATAGTCAAACTCGAAGGCACGCCATAAAAATGGCCGATTAGACTATTAGTGTCCTAAACATGGCGAAGCAAATCCTTCATGCTACAAAATTGACCAAACTAACCATGCATGCATTGAAAATGTCCATACTGACTATTCGTGTCCTAAAAATAGACAAACTAGCAATTCACGCCCTGAAAATGACCATACTGGTAATTTCCATACTAAAAATCGCTATGCTGACTATTTGCAGTCCAAAATAGCCAAACTTCCTTTTCACGCCCAAATAACGGTGAAAATTGTGACCTCTGGGGATTTTAGGTCTTACAATTTACTTGTTCGTAACCTAGCTCAAAGGTAAATTAAACGACGAACAGGGAGGGAAATGAAAATAGTTTGTACTGTGGGTGGACGAAATGTTATATAACGAGGGGCTCAAGAAATCCTAACATCTATGATCGACTTATATCTACGGTAAGTCATGTAAAACGTTGTCTTTAGGTTGGCCAACCAATTTTCGAAGGGATACAGCGGACGTCGGGATGTTCTGCGAAGATTGGGGATGCCACACACCTCAGGACAGGGGTAAGGCTTTGGAATACATGACGACAGGAAATACAGATTTCCTCGATTTAATTTTCAGGAAAAATAAGAAGGAACTTTTCGGCTCTTCGTAGCGTCTTTCTTTCGGAAGTCGTCCAGGAGTGGGAGCGAATTGGAGCAGCGGTCTTTTCCTCCTCTTTTCACGGCCTTCGTTATCATTTTGAATAAATTAAAATGGTGAAAATTTAGACGTTATTTCCAATTCAATTATTGGACAGTGCGAGGGGAGGGCGAAATTATCGCCGCGAATTTTAAATTATGTGCCATAAAGGTCACAAAATTACTAACTAAATGCGCCACGATAGCGGCTAAACGGGCTATTCTCGCACAATTGGTAAAGTGGCGCATCGCGCCTTGAAAATGGCTGAACTGACTATGTATTCGCTCTTATAAAATAACCAAACTGGCAATCCACGCCATAAAAATGGCAGACTGGCCATTCGCGCCCTACATATGGCATGACGGACTATTCACATCTTAAGCATTGAAAAACTGGTTATTTGTGTCACAAAATGGTAAAACTGCCGATTTGCGCCACAAAAATAGACTAAACTAACAATTTAAAATAATTAAATTGATTATCACACCCTAAAAATGAGCGAATACTACAAGTGAGCCCTAAAAACAGGCGAATCAAAACCTTAAATGGCAAAAATGACTCTACAAGCTATTAAAATGGCTGAACTGGACCTTGCAAGTAATGCTTATACTGACGATTCAAGCCCCAAAAGTGGTAACACCGACTACTCGCGCTCCGAAAGTGGCCAAACTGATCACTCGCGCCTTTTAGGTGGCGTACAATTTGCGCCTTAAACATTGCTAGGCTTACTATCAGCGCCCAAAAAATTGCCAAAATGGCTAGTTTGGGGCTGTAAAATGATAATTAATTGAAGATTTGTTCCCGCACCAAACAGGGACCCTCCCTGTGTGTCTGTTTTTTTTTTTTTTTTTCGGACTCGGGTCTACCGAGCCCGCTGACGACCTGGTTACTTTTTACTTACACCACAAGAACGGATGAACTGGGTACTCTCGCGATATAAAATGGCTTCACTATCTAATATCACGTGACCTCAGAGACTGACTAAAAGGCATAACCAACCAACAAACTGAATTGACGACTCTAGAAACGAGTAGCTTGCCTCGGTTTGACCGTAAATTCTGCCCTTCAAACCAGACATTCCAAGGGGGTTTTCTTTGTACAGAAGGAAGACCTTTGTAAACCTCGACTGCGTTGTTGTTTATGAAGGCACTGAGATACTTCGCTGGCTACACCGTTACTTTGGTCGCTACCCCTAGCCATTAAGGTAGAAAGCCAGCAGTCCACAGAGAGGTCGTTTACCCCTAGCAAGGGTCGTTAGGAGCAGCCATCCCCCCAACCCTTTTCAAACTGTACAATCCACTTAAGAAATCAGTATCCCTAAATCCAAGATGCTAAAAGAAAAAAATAAGTAGGTATGTTTTAACCGAGAAAGCTTATTTTTCCTTACAAAAATCAGGTAAGAAGAAATGTGCCCCGAATCGGTTATATTTCTCCAGAATTTTTCTGCGACCTGTGATGGGTGGTCAAAAGAAAGTCAACTTCCAGCACAGTTGGAACTTGAAAATTTGCCTTTAGAGTGAATATGAACAAAATAAAAAATTTAAAAAATGAAATGCTCTAAAAAAGCACGTTGCATTGAGTGGGCAATGCATAGGCTTCAACCGGCATGACCGAACAGTGATGAAAGAAGGGTGCTTGAGAATGAGGTCTTCGCACCTTCTGCCGGCGCAAGAGTCTTGAGGAAAATTGGCTTGGGGTTTGCTGCGAGTTTTTACCTCAAATAAGGCGAAAACATTAATTACTACGTACCCGGTTCCTTCCCCAACATTTGCCATTTGAAGTGATCGAATCGCTTAGTCATAAAAATACGTTAATCCCACGCAGTATATTATATATTACATGTAAAAAGCTTGCATGTGAAGGCGGCTTTAAGCAAATCTGGAGAATTTTTTTGTTGAAGAGCCGGACAAAGATCCTCCTCAGTCAATTTCAATTATCTCCTCTCCCCAGGATTCCAAAGAACTTGCTTTTGAACTATTAAGCACTACTTATTCTTCAAACACGGAAGGTAGTCACTAACCCATTTGACCCCGCTGTCAAAAATCGTTATTTTTTGGCGTTCAACAGGCGTAGTCATCCAGAAAACTTTTGGAGTAACTAGAGTGAGGATGGATTTTCTTTCTAACCATAATAGCTCTAACCACAAAAACCCCAGACCACATAGGGCACTAACCAAATACATTGAACCACAAAAAGCTCGAGCCGAAGAAAGCTGTAACCACTCGAATCTCGGACAGCAAAAAACCCTAACCTTAAAAAGCACAAATAAAATACATTGAGCTACCACATAAAATACATTGAGCAGTAACCACGGAAAGAAGCAAACTCCAAAAAGCTCGAGCCACGAAAAGCCCTAATCACAAGAAGATCCGAAAATAGCCCTAACCACAAATAGCTCTATCCAAAAATAACCCTGACCACGAAAAGCACTAACCAAAAATATTGGAACCGTAAAAAGCATGAATCCCCCCCCCCCCAACAAAAACTGTACACAGAAAGCTGAAACTCTTAAAAGCTGGAACTACAAATAGTTCTAACCATATAAAGCCCAAAAACCAGACCAAAAATACATGAACCAGAAAAAACATGAGCCCCAAAAAGATCGAACCACGTAAAGCTGCTACATACCCCAAAGCTCTCAGAAAACTAGGTATCGCATGCCTTAGGTCGCCTAGGCATCGCGATTTCAAAGAAATAATGAGCCGAATCCGGGACATATTGCGTCCTGAGACGACCTTGCCCGGGATGCAGGACAAAATAAGCCAAACCAATTTCAGTAATAACTACATTATCATCCTGTCAAATAGTCTAGTAAAAGAAAGGTAGTAGATTGAACCAGCTGGTAACTCCAAAGTTGTGATTCGGATTTGTTCGGAGGGGTCTGGAGACGGTGTACTCAAAAGTCCCCGCCTCTAGCCCACGAGCTAGCTGCTGGACGTAGCAAAACGTGCATAATTTTTCACTTTGTAACCTGTAGTTCGTAAACTGTAGGTCCCACCAAACAACTCATGAGATAACAAAACAAAGTTGACAAAATTCCTCAAAAATTAGTCTTCGACAAGATTTTTGTAGCTTCAACCGCTTAAGAGATAATAGCGTTAAAAGTGGCATTATTCTCGAACCCCTCACTGCTTTTTGTGAACAATGCGTTGTAGCGTCCTCGCCGTTGACGTTACGACATTGATGCATAGCAAAGAAGTTAATCATCATGAAATTCTCTTTACAAAAAACAAAAATGATACTCGCTTATCTCTAATAGGTGTCGAGATACAGGCAGTAGGAGAAAATTCCTTAACAATAAAAACTGTATTCTTATGGGATGGTCCTGATAATTTGAGAGGTGTCACAGGTAATTTGAAAAATCGCTTGAACTAATGTGTCTTTAACCGTTTTAAGGCTCATTTTACGTCAAAGTTAGCTGTAGATGAGGGTATTCGGTCTGTCCGTTCCGAGAACTGTAATGATCGCGGGGACATGGAAACAAGCGTTCTCATAGCGAAAATTGCTCATGAAAAGGTCCCAGGCAACTAAGAAATTCCAGCCGAACCTTTTTTCCCCTCGGGTTACTGAAGCAAGCCGAAAACCTAACCATGTTGAGGGGTGTATAGACCATTGAGGGCAGAAAAAGGGCTCTGAATAACTGAGTTTTTGGGAGTTCATGGTGAGTTTCTCTCGTCTACTCATTATTTGATAGCTCGTGAGTTTTGAGCCAAAAAATTTGAATAAAAAAGCCGATGAATCAAGCCAAGAATATCCCATTTTGCTCATTCCTCATTTTATTTTATGACTAGGTCATTCGATCTTATGAAATGAGGAGTTTCGGCCTGAAACTAAAAGAGCTACCTTCACTTCAAGAAATCGGCGATAACTTCGTCCGAACATTGTTAGGATATTTCTTAGGCACGTTTTCTATTACAGATCGAGAATTTTTTTCGACTTATTTGATATTGGACTTCTATGAGAAATAACACGTCAGAAAGGTAATTTCGTACACTTTCCAACCCACTCCTCAGTTGTAGCGTGGAGACAAATAATTGGCCTACAACAGTAGTTTTTAAATAGATTAACAACTAACGGCATCATATCATATTATCGTCATATCGGGGCATGGTTAGTAGTAGGCGCAGGTAAAAGTGGGTTAGTGTTCTAGGGTTAAAGAGATGAACAACTATAACAAAAAAACACCAAAGAACTGTAATTATCTGTACGACTGAAGTCGCATTGCAGGTAAATCACGTTGTCCACCACGCAAGTAAAAGTTCTGCAGTACGTTTTCCGGCTTGCTTCTGTAAACCGACGGGAAAAAAGGAATTTCTTAGTTGCCTGGGACATTTTCATAAGCAATTTTCGCTATGATAACGCTTGTTTCCATGTCCCCGCGATCATTTCAGTTCTCGGAACGGACAGGCCGAATATCCTCATCTACAGCTAACTTTGACGTAAAATGAGCCTTAAAACTGTTAAAGACACATTAGTTCAAGCTATTTTTCAAATTACCTGTGATAAGTTAACAAAACTAGTTTATCTAATAGCCGTTTTCATCAAATTAACAGGACCATCCCATAAAAATACAGTTTTTGTTGTTAGGGAATTTTCTCCTACTGCGTGTATCTCGACACCCATCGGAGATAAGCGAGTATCATTTTTGTTTTTTGTAAAGAGAATTTCGTGATGATTAACTTCTTTGCTATGCATCAATGTCGTAACGTCAACGGCGAGGACGCTACAACGCATTGTTCACAAAAAGCAGTGAAGGGGTTCGAGAATAGTGTCACTTTTAACGCTATTATCCCTTAAGCGGTTGAAGCTACAAAAATCTTGTCGAAGACTAATTCCAGCGGAACCTTTTTTCCCCTCGGGTTACTGAAGCAAGCCGAAAACCTAACCGTGTTGAGGGGTTGTATAGAGCATTGATGGCCGAAAAAGGGCTCTGAATAACTGAGTTTTTGGGAGTTCATGGTGAGTTTCTCTCTTCTACTCATTATTTGATAGCTCTATGAGTTTGAGCCAAAAAATTTGAATAAAAAAGCCGATGAATCAAGCCAAGTATATCCCATTTTGCTCATTAGTTGCCTGGGACCTTTTCATGAGCAATTTTCGCTATGAGAACGCTTGTTTCCATGTCCCCGCGATCATTACAGTTCTCGGAACGGACAGACCGACTATCCTCATCTACAGCTAACTTTGACGTAAAATGAGCCTTAAAACGGTTAAAGACACATTAGTTCAAGCTATTTTTCAAATTACCTGTGATAAGTTAACAAAACTAGTTTATCTAATAGGCGTTTTCATCAAACTAACAGGACCATCCCATGAAAATACAGTTTTTGTTGTTGGGGGATTTTCTCCTACTGCGTGTATCTCGACACCTTTCGGAGATAAGCGAGTATCATTTTTGTTTTTTGTAAAGAGAATTTCATGATGATTAACTTCTTTGCTATGCATCAACGTCGTAACGTCAACGGCTAGGACGCTACAACGCATTGTTCACAAAAAGCAGTGAAGGGGTTCGAGAATAGTGTCACTTTTAACGCTATTATCCCTTAAGCGGTTGAAGCTACAAAAATCTTGTCGAAGACTAATTTTTGAGGAATTTTGTCAACTTTGTTTTGTTATCTCATGAGTTGTTTGGTGGGGCCTACAGTTTACGAACTACAGGTAACAAAGTGAAAAATTATGCACGTTTTGCTACGTCCAGCAGCTAGCTCGTGGGCTAGAGGCGGGGACTTTTGTGTACACCTTCTCCAGACCCCTCCGAACAAATCCCAATCACGACTTCAGAGTTACCAGCTGGTTCAACCTATGCCTTTCCAAGAAGCATTCGTTTACTAGACTAAAATGGGAACATTTAATTCATACTCAACGAAACCAGCTAGAAAAAAAAACACTGGATCCTATTCAGAAAATGAGAAGGGAAAATTCTCATATTTTGGTGGGAGGATCCAGTGAGCTGTTACCGGTTGAGAGCACCAAAAGATACGATTTGAGATTGGTAAAAGAAAGTGTAGACAAACAAGTAGAAACCAATGAGGTCAAATTTTGGCGTTCAAGAGCCGCGATCAACCTTCTACTGTCCACTGGACACGATTTTTGGGAAGGAATATTACGCCTTATAACCCAACAGGTGCTGTGAAGAGTACTGAAGATTTATATGCACTTAGAATTAGAGATATCACAAGCACTAAGAAATTTTTAAGTTAACACACTTGAAAAAATTACTATCTATTGGACTAAAGAATGAAAAAGTAGTAGAATAGACGATTCTTTATAAGTAACGCAGAGGAAATTAACAGGGAAATTGTTCATTTAATCCCCCTTTCCAAGTTGTGTTGTTCAGAAAATTGAGTAAACAGAATAATCTCCAAGCGCATATTGGAAAAATGATGTCGCAATTTTGTGGTTGTTGCATAGTATTACAAAACATGTACATTTAAACTTACCTTTTAATAATGGCTTTGGCGAATTCCATTATATCGTTCTTGTTGATATTTCCATATGAGGCTGCCAAAACAGGTTTCACTATCGAGCCCCATTCGACGGAATTGGCGCTCGACGTGTCCGAAGAGCTCTGCATTTTAGTAATTTGTCCTCCGCACACTTACTTCAAATAACGAAATGTCTTCTCAATTGCTAGAAACCGGACAAGGATCCCTCCATGGGAATTAAGTCTTTGCCCCACAAATGGAGACGCGAAATGATTCAAAGTTCACATTGACACTGTTTATGACACAGGCACTGTGGTACAACAAAATTACGAAAGCAAATGCTCCTGATGAGCGGAGGTCTTCTTGAAAAGCGTCTTAACGATGAAATATGAATATTTTTAAGCTCGAGACTTGACAATTTCACAGGTCTTTCCAACAAATCACTGGAAACGGGAAACTGACTGGCATTTAGTATGAGTCGGCGTAGTGAAACATCTGATCAATTAGCCATTGTGACCCAGTTTACAATTTCAAGTCATTTGTAAACCAAAAATATATTTATTATGGAAAAAACTTCGTTTCACTAAATATCAGGAGAAAAAAACATTAAAATTCTTAAAAAAACTAAGTCGTCTTTTCTTTTTTATCTTCGCTTTTTCTTCGTCATTTTAGCGCGAAATTCAAAACAAGAACTACCCACGGTCCTCCCCCGGTGCGAGGGAAAGCAGGACCACTCTACAGGGTGTTGCTCATTGCTCAGAGAAAAAGGAAAAACCCGAGCTTGGCACGTCATTTGGGATTGGAGCCAAAAAGACCATGGGCAATTTTTTAAAATTCCTTTTCGTTTTCTCAGAATCAGCCATTTTTTGGTATTTTTGGCTAGTCACTACACTACTTTTCCGAAACTTGCAAATTGGGGCCACACCCACACCAATACTGAAGAGCTCATTGGAAAGAGCACAAAATTTACTTTCAGAAAAGTTCAATTGCATCATTATCAAATCGCATTTACTTGGCATAATGAAGCTCAGTCAGGAACAAACTTCATTTTCCAAACATTAGAGCCATTTTCGAATGCTACTTTCAAGGTTTCTTAAATTGTCGAATCTCAAAAAAACGTTACTATACATAGTCAAATTGGTCCCAATTGAAACCCCGTGAGCATCTCGTTATTATGTACACCATGAGGCTTGTTATAATTAACGGTGACCTGGAGGTCCTTTCTTTTGGAAGGGCGGTATTTCTTTATTTCAGCTCATATATGGTCCTATATGTATATGTGGTCCTTTGCTTTTCTCGAAAGGACCCTATAAGGTACTTCTTTCAAAACAGGGTACTTGGTGGGAGCCTGAATAAGGACCTCGTGAAGAAAAATAGATTGTCCCGAAATAAATAATAGTCCGGGAGCCCACCGTATGAAAAATCTGGGTTATTTTGATCGTGTCTGGCACCTGCACAGGACGTTTTTTATGAATTAGGTGATGATACTTCTGAGATCGCCAGACATTTTCTGCGAGGCAGGGGCCCACACCATGCAGAGCTTGCTGCAGGCCTTTAGTTATTATCGTCTCTAACTAAATAAACAAGAACGAATATCCTTTCGGCATTCTTTCAATTAGAGCTACGAATTTGCCTCCAGAAACCACGATTGGGCGTTTTCTCAATTTTAGCTGCGTATGCGATTGCGCGTTTTCTCAATTTTAGCTGCGTATGCGATTGGGCGTTTTCTCAATTTTAGCTGCGTATGCGATTGGGCGTTTTCTCAATTTTAGCTGCGTATGCGATTGGGCGTTTTCTCAATTTTAGCTGTGCGAACGCTTACTATGTCTAAATTTAACGCTTTACCTCAATTTTATTAGTGAATTAGTATCGCTTTTTCTCAATTTAGCATGGAAAAGCTAAATGGCTGGAATTTACCGTTTTTCTCGATTTTACCATTTTTTCATTTTTAAACCATGGATTAGCATTTTTCCCAATTTTATCGTCAAATTAGTCCGTTTTCTCAAATCTAGCAATGAATTGGCGCTTTTGTCTCGATTTTATAGTCGAGAATATGGGCCCGTTTACACGGGAACTTCCTAAATCCGTTGACCGCAAAAAAGTGCCACCGCCCCCACATGTCATTAGATCTCGACCTATGCTAAACTCGAAAAACTTGAAGGGGTATGATAAGGCATGACATTTAAAAATTCCCAAATAGCACTTTTATTTATCGTTTATTCCACTGTACTTACTTGGATTTTGGTAAAATGTGTCATATGAAGTAATTGCCTTTTATCATCATATCAAACTTACTGACAAATTCGATGAGTAAGGTATGGAGTAACGGTAATTCATGGCTAATTAGGAGACAATTGAGGATAATTGGAGAGTATATGACTAAATTATGGTACCAAAATTATTACTTTTGGGACGGCTTAGGGTATCCGTACCTGTACGAAATGAAACGCACTCTTTCCGTACTCCAGCTATAGTAGGTAAAATAAATTTGAGGTTTTAACCTCGGTGGCACCTAGGGTTTGTGTAGGAGTGCCATCATGCCAAATTTGGTCGAGATCTGATGGCATATATAGGGGTGGTACTTTTTTCTTTGGTCAGCAGATTATTAGGAAGTCCCTTTACACGGTTCAATCTCAACGGCTTAATACGATGGAAGACATTTTTTCAGTGATTGGCGAAATGGCGTCATCGCCATTCATCACGTTTATATGTAATACAAATTTGATGGAGCAGGATCATGGAAAATATGTTTACCCTTTTCAATTTGATTGAATCAATGAAATTGAGTCATGAGATTGAATTGTGTATACGCGCCTTATGCTTTTTATAAATGTTTGCTGTGCTGTAAGGATGCGTTTCCCAAATCCGAGAATTATCAATTTTTCACTTAATTTTCTGTGAGGTCGACAATTTCCGTTTGAGTGTTATTGCTAAGGGTTTAAACAATTTTGTATTCAAAATGCTAATTTCTGATTGGGGTGTAAGCATCTAAACTCAGCTTAGTGTTAAACGGAACTTTAAACCCATATGTGGTCGACCCGCGGGCCTAAGTCATATGGATAATTTGCACTTTTTCTTAATTGCATACGCGAATTAGTGCTTACTCGCTTATTCAGCACTGAATTCGGCCTTTATTTGTCTCAGTCTAGCCGCGAGTATACGATTTTTCTAAATTTTAGCCGAGAATTAGCAATTTTTTTTTTACTTTTAGCCGTTGATTTGCACTTTTTCTCAATGTTATCCATGAGTAAGCACTTTTTCTCGATTTTAGCCGTCAATTAACACTTTTTGTCAATTTTATCCGTGACTGTCCGTGTCTGTGCTGGGAAAGGGTACTTGTTGTTGCTGTTGTTGTTGTGTTGTTTATGTTGTTGTCGTCGTCGTCGTCGTGGTAATTGTTATTGTTATGGTTGTTGTTGTTGTTGTTGTTGTTTTTTGTTTTTTTTAGTTGTTGCAGTCTGTTGTTTATGGATCTTCATTGCATACAGCTATAGAGGCGGCAGGCGGCGAATACATTTTTGAATGGGGCGCCGGCCCTGGCCAGGATGTACATATAGGTATACTTAAACATTAAGGGGGGGGGGTGTATATACATCTCCTCCAACCTCGTAGTATCAGTTTAATGTTCCAAATTTGTGACTGAAAGGTAAGTTTCTTGGCTAAACAATCAAATCCTCGATGTTACAAGAATAAATTAAAAATAAAATATTTTTTGAAACTTTCTTCATTGTTGATTTCTAGGAACAGTATCGAACCTTTGCACCGCGATTTTGGGGCTCGGGGCGGAAGTCTCTAATGAGGCCTCTTCAAAGTACATAAATAAACAGGGAATATAATTTTCATGTAGTGTTAAATTATAACTCTTCCTCAATTTCGAATCAACGTTTTTCTCGTCTTTCTCCATTTTAGCCGAGAATTAGGAGTTTTTGCTATTTCAGGCATCCATGAGCGTGTTTTCTTCATTTTAGCCAATTTCGCCTCCAGAAACCGCGAATTGGAGTTACATCTCAATTTGTAAAGCCCGTTCACAAGCTCTACGTTTTCGTTGTGTGGTGTCCATGCAACCTATCAAAATGCTTGATTTTTTGAGGGAATAAATTTGTTTGGTTGCATAGACTCCACACGACGCAAATATAGAGCTTGTGAACGGGCTTTTAAACGGCGAATATGGGCGGCTTCTCTCAATATCTAACCCGCTGACTTGCACATTATTTCGTTATTTGTCCGCACGTGCGGACAATAAGGATATACATCTCCTCCAACCTCGTAGTATCAGTTTAATGTTCCAAATTTGTGACTGAAAGGTAAGTTTCTTGGCTAAACAATCAAATCCTCGATGTTACAAGAATAAATTAAAAATAAAATATTTTTTGAAACTTTCCTCATTGTTGATTTCTTGGAAGAGTATCGAACCTTTGCACCGCGATTTTGGGGCTCGGGGCGGAAGTCTCTAATGAGGCCTCTTCAAAGTACATAAATAAACAGGGAAACTTGCACGTTATTTCGTTCTTTGTCCGCACGTGCAAGAGCGCACTGTACCGCGAATCAGCGATTTTGTTTCAAATTTCGGTCTTGAAGTAATAGAAATACCGTGAATTAATGCATCATTTTCCCATATATTAAGCCGGTGAGGCTTTCGTCGAAAAATGGTGATGACTACAGCGAAACAAAAGAAAATACTTAATTGAAATTTAGACGACCCTTGTCTTGGGACTTTTTCAAGGGATTACTCCCCCCTCACCGCACCACCCAACACGACAAGGGTCGTCTAAATTTCAATTAATTAATTAATTGCTGGGACATATAAAAAGAATAATAATAAAAGAAAATACATTCGTGGCTGGAATTAAAATAAAGTGCTTATTTGCCATGCAATAGAATTTAGGAAAATCGCTAGTTCGTGGATAAAATGAAAAACGAGCCAATTCGTGGTTTCTCGATAAAACATCCAGATGGAAATTGACAAAAATCGCTATTGCCCACGGTGCAAGTCCGCGGCTAAAATTGAGAAAGGGCAAGACGCTTATTCGTGATCACTGGAAGCATTGTCTTGGCTAAAGGACAGAGAAAAAGCACGCAACGTCTTAAAGAGAAAAAATTGTTTATTCGCGGCTAAAATTGAAACACGGCAAATTCGTGCGTAAAATTAGAAGGCGAAGAAGATGAAAAAAAGAAGGAAAAGAAAAGGAGGGAATTGCGTTTTGACATTAATGAAATGCACAAAAAAATAGTGATTTCACGAATTCTTAGACCCAAAACTAGCAATTCCGCGCATATTTGCACCTGAAACTTGTAGTTTTCACCGAAATTAAGACGTGGAACCTGCAATATCACGAATGATTAACCATGACTCTTCCAATTTCGCCGATATTTCCCACAAAATGTTGTAATTTTGTGGCTATTCGTCAGACCGCTGTCATGGCTGGCTAGCCCGCGTACCGCCAACACACACAAAAAAAGCCTCGAAACTTGCAGTTTCGTGAAAATAAAGACCGGAATCTCGCGATATTAGTCACGCGAAACATGCAATTTCGCGGATATAGACTCGGAACTTGCCATTTCACGTATGTTTTTACAATTGAAAATACCATCTAGAAGAACCCGATAGTGCATTTTTCATAAATGAAGAATGAAGAGAGCACAAAATAGCCGGAAGTAGACACAGGAGTCCTAAAGGGTTTCCGACACTGGCAGTTATCACACAACATTGTGGGTTTTCGCGTTGAAAAACTGATAGGCACCAACATTTCCTCCTTCGAATGATTGGTCCCTCCGTGGGTTACATCAATTGTTGAACTGGGCTCCACGGGCGTTACGACAAACATGATATCCGGAGGATTTGAGGACACTGTTCAAGCATGAGATCGATTTCTCTACAACACGAAGGATAACGGGCAACGTATTATTCATTCAAAAATAATCAACTTCTATTCAATAGATTTGATAATTTATTGTTCGAAAAAACTAACACGATGAAATAGTAATTACATCAATAGGCCTATTCACTACCAACAAAGCCAGGAATGTAACAACAGCGCCCCTAATTTTTTGCACAGGGGGACCACCTTATTTTCTTTTTATTTCATTGTCCGTTTTTATTTATAATACATAAACATGAAATTTATGTAGAACTAGTCCTCGCTATATTAATTGTTATTTCATTTATACAGTACGATCTCAGATCGCGGGACCTTGAATGAAGTGAAAAAATTCGTAAACGAAAAATTAAAACTCTCCTCGAATAAAATGCTATCAACAATAAAGAATATTCAAACAAAAAATAACTGACAACAACCGAATTTACAAAACATAATGGCAAAAATAGGTAACGTTTCTGTTTTAGATGGCGCAAGTAGTGGTCTTTCGAGCAACAGTGATTTTGTTCAGAGACAAGGATAATATCAGAAGTTAAACATTAGAATGAATTTTTGATCACAAAACAAGAAATTTTGGTAATACTGAAAAGAATGCGGGCAAGGCCGCAGTTAATTTGCGGAACATGAAGAAGGAGCGGGCTATGGTTTTCAATTGATTTCAATAAATGGAATGCAGAACAAAATGTAAAACGTGTCACAGTCCGTTTTTGTTTTTTAAATGCGTTAAAAGAGCTTCAAAGTAAAATATAATTTTTTTCAAACTATATCATTTCTACAACCCAAAACCACTCAAAACAAAAAAGATATACACTTATTTATATGAAATTGTACAACAAAGTTTCTGTTTCCCCATTTTTTATGTTATTTACAAGACAAAGCACGAGAGAGGTTTTGTGGTAATTGAAAAAGATTGCACTAAAGAAATAGAATGATTTCCAATGATGCTTTGTGGTTTCTATTGTCGTTATTAAGATGGAAATTTTTACTCGTTATAAGAATTAAAAATCTCCCTCCTTCAATAATTTTTAAGAGTATTTTCTCTCTTTTTTTTTTACAATAAGAATCTCTATATTTAAAATTAGTCCTCTAGGTTTCGGAAGGCAGTAACCATGTCCTCGTGTAATTGGTCGAAGTCTGCCCGGATTTTAGCTTCACCGTCTTTGACTGGATCCTTTACACAAAATTTCCCCGATCCATTATTATCTACATTTAACTGCTTAATTAAAAGCGAACAAAAATGAAATACCTTGAATTTCATCGACGATAACTGGTAAAGAATGTTACCCATGCTCTCCCTAATCACATTCCAAGTGATTTTGTTTTCACTTTGAGCAGTCGATTCGACCGTGTGCCTGGCCAAGTCGTAGAAGGCAATCATATTTTTCAACATGCCGACAGTTTTGTAGAAGGGACAGAACCTGTCATAGGGCGAGTAGCTGCGGAAAAAACGAGTTCACAATTTTGATATTTATAAAGTGGTACGTTCGGTAGGTGAGCGAGGCTGACCTGTTTTGCTGAAGAAAATCGTCTTTCAACAATTTTGCAATTTCCAAAGTGATCTTATCGGACTCAGCCAGAGAACCTTTTCCAACCAGTTGCACGATTTCGGACAAGTCTTCTTCTTCTTGAAGAATTTCTTTTACTTTGGTTCTTAAAGGCACGAACTCGGGGAAGTTTTTGTCGTAAAAATCATCCAAGGCTCGCATGTACTTACTGAAATGATATTTTTGAATCACAAATTATCGGGTGTTTCTTCGTTATTATTTCCTCCCCCCCCCCTTTACCTGTAGGAAATGAGCCAATTGATGGAAGGGAAGTGCTTTCTCTGGGCGAGTTTCTTGTCCAAACCCCAGAACACTTGTACAATACCCAGAGTGGCGGAAGTAACGGGATCGGAAAAGTCTCCTCCGGGAGGTGATACGGCACCGACGATACTCACAGAGCCCTCTCTTTCTGGGTTACCTAGACATTTGACTCGGCCAGCACGCTCGTAGAAAGAGGCCAGACGAGCACCCAAATAGGCCGGGTATCCACTGAGAATGAAACACATGAAGGATTGCTAAGACTGAAACAAATTCAAATGAGCATTCTTCCGATTACCTGTCGGCAGGCATTTCAGCCAGACGACCGGAGATTTCTCTCAAGGCCTCTGCCCATCGAGATGTTGAGTCAGCCATCATAGAGACGTTGTAACCCATATCACGGAAATATTCCGACAGAGTAATACCTAAATACCAAAAAGAATAACTCTTCCATGCAAAAATTATTTAAGAATTGGCCAAAGCTCACCGGTATAAATGGAAGCTTCTCGAGCAGCTACGGGCATGTTCGACGTATTGGCCACCAGAGCAGTACGCTTCATAATAGACTCAGTGACTCCTTCAATTTCAACGGACAGTTCGGGGAAATCTCTAAGTACCTAAAAGCAATTCGCATTTTTTCTGAACCATATTTCAAACCTAAACTCGTGGTACACCCAAAATTTGACGTACTTCAGACATTTCATTTCCTCTTTCACCACAACCGACGTAAACAATGACATCGGAGTTGGAGTATTTGGACAGGGCTTGTGAAATGACAGTTTTACCACAGCCGAAGGCACCGGGGATGGCAGTTGTTCCACCTTGGACACAACTGGAACCAATTTGGTTAAACAAAGCGAAAGTTCATAGGAGGGGAAGAGAAGAGATGTGGATACTCACGGGAAAAGTGCGTCGAGAACGCGTTGACCAGTCAGAAGTGGGTAGTTAGCAGGCAATTTTTCAGTAACGGGACGAGGTTGTCGGACGGGCCAAACTTGTAACATTGTAATTTTGGTTTTTTCTCCATCGAATTCGGTTTCCAGAATCACGTCCTGGATGTTGTGAACAGAATCGTCGGGTTGAAAGTTTTGTTTTTAAGGCTCCCGGACAGGTCTACTCACTTCAACTGTGTATGATCCAGGAGGTGCTACGTAAGTAACTGTACCCTTGCCCTTACTAGGAAGCATCATTTTATGTTTTACGAGAGAGTTCTCATGAACCAATCCGTACAAATCCCCACCGGTTATATGGCTACCAATCTGTAGAGAAAGTTGATTTGAGCGATTACATACTTTCATATTTTTGTGTTGTAATTGATCCGAAAAACTCACTTTAATATTGCTAGGCTGGAAATCCCATTTGATATCACGGGACAGGGCCTTTAAGTTAACGCCTTTGGGAATGTAAATACTGTTGGAAACGTCGTGGATATCTTTCAGCGGACGCTGAATACCGTCGAAAATGCTTCCTAAAATACCAGGACCGAGTTCTACAGACAGCGGTTTCCCCGTTCGGAGTACAGGGTCACCAACCGTGACGCCGGATGTTTCTTCGTACACCTAATGGAGGAGGAGAACATGGTTGTCCGTGGCATTCTTCAAAAGACCGAAACTATTAGGCCAAAAACGCTCACCTGAATTGTAGCCATGTCACCCTCCAGACGAATAATTTCACCAACCAACTCGAAATAACCAACTCGGACAAGTTCGTACATGGCCGCACCGGACATCTTTTCAGCGGTGACGACTGTTTAGAGCAAAGGGGGAAGAATATAGAGAATAACAACGGAAATTATGATCGTTTCGAAATAAACAGAGCAGGCACTGATATTCAGAAATATTCATTCTCCGAAGTCAAACTTGCAAGATAGACTAAACAGATGCGTAAAAAAAAATTGCGTTTCAGACATCCAAAAAAAGAACGCGGGTCAACCGTACGCGAAAGTTAAATAACCTCTACTCTGGCGACGATTACGTACAAAGAAAATACGTTTTACTTTGGGGGTAATTTCTAACGAAAATACATTGATCAAAACTATACAGGGTGATTCAGGAGGAGATGCGTATACTGACGTATGTTGTAGTACTAAGTATTTGCGACCAAAATCACCCTATGAGCAAAGAGTCGCAAATGCTATCCTTCTGAGATACACGTACAATGAGGAAGTTTCACATTTTCCAAAAATATTTTTTTTTTTCGATGAGACATATCAATCCTTCCACGTAAATTAATAAATGAATAAAATTTTAAAACTCTTCAGAAATATTTTTATTTATTAACAAAAGTTAGTATATTTGAAATCCCGCCAAAACGAACGTTTTCCGCAACGTAATATCCCTTGTATTCTCTGTCCTTTGCATGCCTCTAAATAGCTCATCTGTTTATCCTCCATTGTTTTATTATTGGAGAGCTCTAGTAGTCCAGTAGATATGTACATTGTACCCGGAAAAATTCCGAAATTATTGGAACTTTTACTGGTTGCTCGGGGATGTTGTGGGACGACTCTGTCAAGTTTTCCAACTCGAGGACCCTGTGCTAACTTGAAGAGAACCAAAAAACCTCAAAATGGGGAACTTGCACATTTTTCAAGCTCTGGTGTTTCTTGAAGAGGGCTCTTCCACAATGCTATTGCTCACATTAAACATTGAAATCAATCAAGGATTTTTTTAGAGCGAATTTTTAAAAATTTTGAGTGGGGATTTGATAACGTCAAACCCTATTTAATGAAATGAATGGTGTGAGGAAGAGGGGGGTACGACACATTTTCAGAGGGACAATTTTTCTTTTAATTTGTAAACAAAAAATGTTAGAGTGCCCTAATCACAAGCTTCAAAATTAGGGATTACGTAATTTCCCCTCGTACCATCTATCCCCACTTGAAGACTTTTGAAATTTATTTAAAAATCACCAAATGCATCAATCGGGCTGCAAATACCATTGATATCCTTCTGTCCATGTGCCAATTCACCGGTATACTTTTCTCCCAAATCGGGCATTCATGCAAGTTCCCAATTTTCGACTTTTTTTTGTTTTGTTTCCCCTCATAACTTATAAACTAAGCGGTTTTCAACCAAAATGTTCATTTTTAAAGTTTTAGAGAATTAAATTTTATACGAGTTTGTTAAAATACGTTTTTGCTCAAACCCAGTATCAACCGGTACGCAGGCGATCAAAGTTGGATGCATTTTCTCAAAATGAAATAATTTGCCAAAAACGAAGGTTCTGGCCCTCTAGCTATCACATATCATTTTTTTATGGTAATCATGTGTTAAAAGAGCTGAAACAAGCGTGAGAGAGGGGTCCGCTGACAAAACTTATACCTATATGTTTGTAATAGTGCGGTGCAATTAGACCTAAAACCCAGCATCCAATGTAAAAGTTTCATTTCAACGCCAAATTGTTCTTTACAACCCACATATTTATTGGTGAAAAGTCCCAACGTTTTGGGCAGCGGGAATAAGTGGGAGGGGGAATAAGTTGGCAAATTATGATATTTTTTTCAATATGTCTCAAATATTTCGAAATTTATGAGGTTTCGCGTGACACTGACTAAAGACAAAAATATTCTCCATCAAATTTCCAACAAAAATGGATCAGAAGATAATCTTCTAAAGTGAACGGTTCGTGAGTTACAAAGGTGTAATAGAAAACATGCTTCGTCTTTCCACATTTTTCTGTCGAAAAAACTGGCATGAGGAAACTTTTTTTATCCTTGATTGTGTGTTGTTAAAGCAGATTGCTATTTCAGAGGCCGGAACAATGTCAGTAATATCCCTTTGAAGGAACAAAAACCTCCTCTTCTTCTCAAGGTGGCCTAATTTTTAAAGGAAAAGAGGCTTCCATTGGGCTAGGCCATGCGTACAGAGTTGATTCGTATTGGTGTGACCAAAAATTTTGGGTGAATCCACGTTTAAAGCCGAGTGTAATGCCACCTTCGGGTATGTCCTATCTCGATCCATTAAGATTTATGATTTTTTAAAAATTTAAACAAACAAAACAGTGATTGATGTCAAAATCCCAAGTTTATCGGCTTATATCGCACCTGATCCAAACTTTGATGACAGTTTCAGAATCTACAGAAAATTTCCATTAGGATAGAGGCTATGTCGTTGCTTAAAAGCATCACCAACTCCTAAGAATCTGGTCTTTTGTCATAGAACTCCATAATTTGTACGTTTTCCAAACCATTGCTGTACCCAAACGGTTTTCTCCACAGGATGGCGGTGCATCACAATAACGTCCCCTTCTTCTAAGCTTTATTACAGTGTATTCATATTTCATGTTACCACTGAGGTTTATCACGATAACGTCGCGAAAATGTAAAAAAAACGGCGTTTTCTACAGGAGAAATGACAATTTCTCACGACGTTATCGCGAGAAACGTCAGTGGTAACATAAAAAGTGAATACACCATAACGAAGCGTTATTGTGATGCATCGCCAGCCTGTGGAGGAAGCCGCTTAGGTACAGCAATGTTGTGGAAAACGTACAAATTATGGAGTTTTCGTCAATCCATGACAAAAGGCCAGATTCTTAAAGGCCCGTTCACAAGCTTTATGTTTGCGTTGTGTGGGGTCTATGCAACCAAACAAATTTATTCCCTCGAAATGTAGCATTTTGATAGGTTACATAGACTCCACAGACGCATTGCACAGAGCTTGTGAACGGGCCTTTAGAGTTGATGATGATTTCAGGCAATGAAATGGCCTTATGCAAAGTGAATTTTCCTTAGTTTTTGAAACTGTCATTAACGTTATGCATCAGGTGCAATATAAACAGAGAAATGTAGGAGTTTAGAACGCAATTACTGTTTTTTAGTAAAACAAAATCGTATAGGTATAGTATCTTAAGGCGGGGTTTCAGGCGGGTCTCCTCGACCCCTTCCCAGACGCCCCTCACCTAAACTTCGCACATGAATTTTGGCTCCATTTCTGCATCAATATTCGATTTCAACGTCTCATTTTAATCTTCAGGAAGTTCTACAGTGACGTTAGATCTTGCTTTTCCAGATTTCATCCCTAAAATTACCTTAAAACACATTCAAGTTGTAAAGTGATTTGGGGTTATTTTAGGGATAAAATTTGAAAAAGAAAGATCTAACGTCACTGTAGAACTTCCTGAAGATTAAAATGAGACGTTGAAATCGAATATTGACGCAGAAATGGAGCCAAAATTGATGTGCGAAGTTTAGGCGAGGGAGGACTGGGAAGGGGTCGAGGAAACCCGCCTGAAACCCCCCCTTAAGTGGATCGAGATAGGACACGTCCGAAGTCCGAACGTGGCGTTGTATTCGGCTTTATACGCAGTTTCACCCAAAATTTTGTGTCACTTCAACAAGAATCCACACTGTATTGTATGTATGGCCTTGCTATAGTTTCTAGGCCACGGGATATAGCTATAGTTTTGTCAGTGGACCTCCCTCTCTCGTGTTTTAGCGCTTTCAATACAATCAATATTTAGAACTCTCGTTTTAGGCAAATTTTGAGAAAATTCATTCAACTTTGATCGGCTGTGTATCGGTTGACATTGGGTTTGAGCAAAAACGTATCTTAACAAAATCGTAGCCAATTTAACGCTCTGAAACTTTAAAAATGCACATTTTGATCGGAAACCGCTTAGTTCAGACATTCTGAGTGAAAACCCTAAAAAAGTCAGAAAACTATTAGGTTTTTCGGCCCTCCCCAAGTTAGAACAGGGTTCTCGAGTTGGAAAACTTGACAGTCATCCCACAACATCCCCAAACAACCTGTAAAAGTTTGAATAACTTCGGAATTTTTTCCAGCAGACCCCTCTTTTTTTGCTTTGTCTACTGGACTACAGTAGAAAATAAGGCAAAGAAACACAACAAACCGCTCTCCAACTGCAACGTTACAGGCGAATTTTTTTCGGAAGGCGTATATGACACAAACATGCTAGCCGACGTGTTTGAAATGACTTAAAACTTCAAAAATCGCGAATTTATTAACTGTTGGGTTATTTGACGAACGGATCACGATTTATGCTCTGTTTTAGCGTAAATAAACCCTAAAAAATATATTTATGAATAATTTCTGACCCATGAAACTTCCTCGTTGTATTTTTTCAGTGATTGCCATCTTTTTCTCAAAAACTCAATTTAACGGCCCAGCCGCTGAGCTTGGAACAAAACGGTTGATGTTTTTGAAAAGAGCATAAAATTCCACTTCAGAAAACAGTGTTCTACATCTTAGCAATCGTACCTAAGTATTTTTTTCAATGATTATCCAAAAATAACAAATGTTACTTTTTTGAAATTTCTTATACAGGGTGGAAGGGTTAAAGTGTCAAGAAAAAAATTGGGTAAAATTAGACCTCATTTGCGATCGAAAACACCCCATAACCCATGGTCCGAAAATCAAAACCCTTCGAGATATGATTTTTCTAGCATCTTTTTGGGATAACATCATTTTCCTGGACTAAATGCGAGTAAATCTCTTCCCAGCTGACATTCTACAACTTTTGACGATGGATTCGGGAAGAACACACTCTTTCCTGTCAGGACTATCTATTTTCGTCAAAAAATAACTATTTCTGTGTCCTCGGCAGCTCCTCAAAGTTTTGCGAAACAGTAATTTTTATTAGTGCATTTCATTCTGAAAAATGCACTATTGGTCTCGTCGTGATGGTGGCAAACATGGGTCATGTCATGTTTTTTTCACGTTTCAGAACCTCTAGAACACGAATTCAGTGGTCTCCAGGATTCATATATATATATTATATATATATTGATTTATAATATTATGGCCGTTTTCTTGTTAGCACGATAACTCTCGAAGAAATTAGTTTAGCGGAACGCGCTTTCGCACAAAAATCAGTAGTCATAAGACACCGGTCGGTATTGCATTTGGGCCAAATCGGTCAAGGTAGAGGGGGGGGAAAACAGGGCCTGAAGTCGTCAAAAAATCACTAAAAATCACCAGTTGATTCTAGAAGCATCATATTCGGTACGTATACTCCATGTTAGACTAGCCTTTGATTCCCATTTTAATTTTTTGAAAAAGTCGAAGGGGAGGGGGTGTTGCCCCCGGGGTGGAAGTAAGTGTGTGGTCTTGTTTGCACGATAACTCTAGTAGAAATTAATATAGCGGAACGATATTTGGCACAAAAATCAGTAGTCATAAGACCCCTGTCGGTATTGCATTTGGGCCAAATCGGTTGAGGTGGAGGGGGGGAAATTAGGGGTTGAAATGGTCAAAAAATCACTATAAATCACCAGTTGATTCTAGAAGCATCATATTCGGTACGTATACTCCATGTTAGAGTAGCCTTTGATTCCATTTTAATTTTTTGAAAAAGTCGAAGGGGAGGGGGTGTTGCTCCCGGAGTGGAAGTAAGCATGTGGTCTTGTTAGCACGATAACTCTCGAAGAAATCAATTTAGCGGAACGCGCTTTGGCACAAAAATCAGTAGTCATAAGACCCAGGTCGGTATTGCATTTGGGCCAAATCGGTCAAGGTGGAGGGGGGAAATAGGGGTTAAATTGTCAATAAATCAATGTAATTCACCAGTTGATTCTAGAAGCATTAGATTCAGTACGTATACTCCATGTTAGAGTAGCCTTTGATTCCCATTTTAATTTTTCCAAAAAGTCAAGGTGGTGGGGGTGGTCCTTCCGGTGTGGAAGTGTAAAAATAGCGTTGAACTTCACTAGTTCATCTTAGCGCTCTAAAATTCGACTCAATAATTTAATGTAACGAAAGCCCTGGGTCCCATTGAGATTTATCGAAAACTTTGATGGGTGAGGGTGAAATGGGGGATGAAATTTCAAAAAGAAAAAGCTTAAATTCACACGTTTAGGTATTATAAAATACGGCACAAAAATTTAATATTACAAAGCCCTTGGAAAACTACCGAAACTTTTCGACATTTTGAAGAAAGGGTGGTGAAAATAAAGGAAGAAGTTCGGCTTAATGAAACAAATAATGGTATCAAAATTATTACTTCTGGGACGGCTTAGGATATCCGTATACATAATGAAATGCACTCTTTCCGACCGCCAGCTGCCGGAGCGAAATTTCCTTTTTCAATGAAATTCAATCACCACTTGTCCATACTAAATCTCCGCCTATCGACTTTCGATGGATCAGAACTTCTTCAACAGAAAAACTTCTTCAGCGTGCCCCTTTCCAAATTACTCATGAGCATTTATTTAATTAATTGACGATTTTTCGGCAGAAATGACAGTTTTTTTTTATATATATAAAAAGAGTGATTTTTCTATTCAAAATCGCTTGTTGTGACCTGTAAATTCAAGCAATCCCTGCGAATTTCAACATGCTCAGCGTCATGAAAACCTCACCCGAAGTGGTCCATTAAATGTAACTGACTGTGAACTCCTAACAGAGTATCTATCAAATGTCGTTCCGGTAGCTGGCTGTCGAATGAAGTGTATTTCTCTTCTACGAAGTTCGACGTTTTCAGTTAATTTGCGATTATGCGACAAAAATTACCACTTGGTGTGACTTTTTACTTTTGTGTAACAATCTCTGCCAAATAATCGCTAATTTACTGAAATTCGTAGTAATGAAATGCACTCTATCCGATAGCGACGACAGCCAGCTTCCGAAACGATATCTTTTGATGCTTAGGTGAGCGTTAACATTCAGTTACAATCCAAGGACCGCTTCAGATGATGTTTTAATTGTTTTTCGCACGTTGAAGTTAGCAAGGATTGCTTGATTTTACAGGTTAAAACAAGCGATTTTGAATAGAAAAATCACTCTTTTTTCTAAAAAAAAAAAAACTGTAATTTCTGCCGAAAAATCGCCGCCTAGGGGCCCCCAGGCTCAGAATAAAAACCATGACAAAGTACTTGTTCAAGTTACACTCAACTTAGTTTTAACAATTATTATTATTCGTCAAGGTATGAGCGCCGTCGGAGCCGACTAGCCCAGGGTTCGCGACTCTAAAAAAAAGTTGGCTTTGAAACTTGCACTTTCGCTGAAATTATAAATTGGAACTTGCAATTTCACGAAAATTGTTCCGGGAAACATCGAACTTTGCAGAATTTGCCTAAAAAACACCTGAAACTTTCAATTGAGACGTGATAATCTTAAAAAACAGTTGCTCGAAGTGACGTATCTCTTTAATTTTACCTCGCGCACGAGGCCACTTAGTGGCGGAGTACGACCACTTCGTAGCGCTTCTTTTTCTTTTAGTTGACTTGAAAAATAAAATGATAACTACAAGGTCTGTTCTAGCGAGGTGATTCGAACGAATTTAAGTTTATTACAATTTATTAGCCGGTCCCATAGCAACTCTGCTCCGAACATGTTCGAAGCACCTTGCTGGAACAGACGTAAATTGTAACAATGGCGCCACAAACCACTCTGAACCGCCATCAAAACGTTTCTCGGTGGTTCAACACATCCACTTCGAAGCGCCAATAAGTGGTCGGCTGTGGCGCCACTCAGTGGTGCTTCAAAGTAGCCCCATGTGCGGAGGCCTTAAGAGAGATTCCCGAAACTCGCAATTTCGCGGAAATAAAGACCGAAACTTGCAATTTCACGAGAATGAATATTGGAAACTAGCGATTTCACCGTTAATTAGACCCAAAACTGGCAATCCCGCGGATTTCCTGTATCGAGGATACTAAAAATAGTACAGGAAACAAAGCTTTAAAAAGTCAGAATAGCGGCAAAATTCGGCCCAACTTCAAATGCGGGTTTTAAAAAAATTCCTTTTGATGTATACTTCCAGGATTCGAAGAGTCCGCAACGATACGGGGTGGCAAACATCCTTTTAACGGGTGATAGACGTTGGCCAACTCATCGCTGTAAGGGGTGAAGCAATTTGCCGGAACGGGGTGTCTAATCCTGTGTAGTTTTGTGTGCCGAGTAGAGTCGATAAAAAATCAACCACAAGTCCGTGCGACGATTAGTTTTTGAGTTACGACGTAAATTGTACCAAATAACTTGGTTTTAGGCTAAAATATTCCCAAAAAATCCTCACGTCCAACGTTTAGTAATGCAGTTCACGCAAATGTGATTTCTGAAGCAGTTTTTGGCGCTGAATCGAATGCATGGTGGCTCGTTTCTCTGCGATCAATATTCCTTGAGTTACTAACGAAAATACATGAAAAACCGAGTTTTTCCAAATACTTTGATGTGCAATGAAAATGTGTATCAAGATTTTGGGCAGGACTAACCCATGTTCTCTGATATTACGTCGTTTTTTGTGCTGAATCGAATAGGTCAATACTTTCAGAGATACGCCCACAAATATAAGAACAAATCCTTTAAAAATGCTGGAGATGTTTGTCCGTAACTCAAAAAGTATTGTTACTAGAGATCTCCACTACAGCTCATTCAATTCATCTCAAAAAACTGCGTACGGTGAGAGAAAATGGTCAGTCCTGCCTAAATCGTGAAACAATTTTTTTAGGGCAGATTTAAGCATATAAAAAATCACGTTTTTTCGGGTATTTTCGTTCGTAACTCAAATAAATAATATTGATCTGGAGAATCGAGCTACCGCGCATTTTATTCACCACCAAAAACAACTTCAGAAACGACTTCATCACTAAATGTAGGGCGTGAGGCCAAAAACAAAGGGTTTCGTACGCATTATGACATAACTCGAGAAGTATCAGCCCACGGACTTGGTGCTGGTTTTTATCGACTCAGCACAAATAATTGCACAAGATTAGTCAGCTCGTTTGGGCAATTTTTTTTAATCCCTTATAGTGGTGCTGATGAGCTGGCCAACGTCTACATGCCCTTAAAAATAGGTTCGTTCGCCACCCCGTATCATTGCGGACTCTTCGAATCCTCAAAGTATACATCAAAAGAATTGTTTGAGCCACATTCTAAATTGGGCCGAATATTGCCGCTATTCTGGCTTTATCTTATATCTTATATACTTACTAAAGCGCAACTTCCCCTTGTTTCTTGTACTAAAATACACTACAGTCAAGGCGCTCCTTCACACTTAGATTCCGGAATCGCATACCTTAGTATCCGATTCCAGAATCTTAAGTGTGAATGAGCGCGTTTGGCGTATTGTATTTTTAGTATCCTCGATTCGGGAATCGGATACCGGGATCTCAAGTGTGAAAGCACCCTAAATGGTAGAGTAGAGTTTCAGTTTTTTATTTTCCAGTCCGGTACACCAAAAGCTCAGGAAAATAAGTTGAAGAAGAAACCAAAACCAAAAAAATTCATCATCATCATCAAAGATCATCATAATAACACCATGTAAACTAAGCTTTACACTCTTAACTATAAAGGCCCGTTCACAAGCTCTATGTTTTCGTTGTGTAGTGACCATGCAACCTATCAAAATGCTTCATTTTTCGTGGGAATAAATTTGTTTAGTTGCGTAGACTCCACACAACGCTAACAAGGAGCTATAATAGTGACCGGGCCTTTATTTTCTCACTAGTATGGGGAACTTGCAATTTTTTCAAGCACTAGTGTTTCTTGAAAAGGGCTCTTCAACAAGACAATTGCTCACATTAAAAATTGAAATCAATCAAGGTTTTTTTTTAAGCGAATTTTTAAAAATTTTGAGCGGGGGGTTGATTACGTCAAACAGCAGTTAATGAAATGGTCGGTGTTGGGAAGAGGGGGGAAGACGCGTTTTCTGGAGATCAATTTTTTTTACGCCTGTTTTACACGAGTAAGTTTTTTGATCAAAAATATGTTCAAACTTAATTGAAACAGTTAATTGTTGGCAGGGGTCAGCTGATATATTTTTTTTAAATGATTACTTAGATCAAAAAACTTACTCGTGTAAAAGGGGCTTTATACATTTTAGAGTTCCCTCAAATGCTTCACAACTGCACATTGACGTCATTTTCCCTCGCACCATCCATTCCCTCCTGAGGAACTTTGAAATGTATTGAAAAATCACCAGACTCACCAATCGGGCGGCAACTACTGTTGATATCCTGTCCATGTGCCAATTTACCGGTATAATTTTCTCCCAAATAGGGCATTCATGCAAGTTCCCCCATTGAGCTTAAGGGGGGGTTTCACAGGTGATTCCTCGACCCCCCCTCCCTCAGCTACTACTCGGCACATGTTTTCTCGCCTTATTTCGCACCAATCCTGGATTTTAAGGACTCGTTCCCATCACTAGGAAGTTCTGCATATGAAACGTGTGCCGAGTAGTAGACGAGGGGTTATTGGAGGGGAGTCGAGGAATCATCCGTGAAATACCCCCTTAACTCCCAAAAATTACTTCAAAATCAATCCAACAATAATTGTCGTAATTATAACAAATTACAATACTGCCCTGTAATAGAAAAACTGCCCTGCTCTGTGTACTAGTGACGTCAATCTTCAGCTTTCAGGTTTCCCGAGAGGACGTGCACAATACATATAAATGTTTATATGCAAGAAGGAGGGGGTGAGAGTGCGTGCCCCCTCCTCTCAGAAAACTTTAAACTATACCAATTTTCTAATAGGGCTCAAGGGCTGTGCCATCTTCCAAATGCAAGTTTGGCTCAATTCGGCCCTATAAACTGTCAATTTTACCTAAAAGAACTTACCATTTGTTTCCCACAAACGCAATTAGTTCCAACAAATCTAAGAAATTACCAAACCATAATGTATGGCAGCAATAACCACCCAAATTTTTGAGTGTATCTAATAATTGTTGAACAATTCCCAAAAGACCGCCGATAACAACTTTAAAAAAAGCTATTGCACTACACTGTAGAGTCTACATTCTTCTATACATATACAGCATTTCACGTTATTAGTATGTTCACCTTATCAAAGAAAAAAAAAAAAAAAAAGAGATCAAGTACGAAAAAAACAAAAAGAACGTTCCTGTCAAAAATTAATCAATTCCTCAGACCGAAACCACATTACTTTTTTCAAATCTGAATTTTGGGGCCTTACCGGGTCCAGAGACAGCGAACACGAACCCGAATTCGGATTCTTTCTCCACATCACGTATCCTCGGTAGAGCCATACTCGCGTTTGTGTCTGCACAGAAAGAAATATACAAAATCAACTTTAAAATAAAGGCATTCAGGTTGAATTTAAAAAATACATTTCCTAAAAGAAATTGTTTCCCAAGGTCGCGTCTTGCTAGTCCCAATTTCACGTAAATTTTTGAGGATAATAAGTACATGATATCCATTTTTGAGAGCTGGAAATCCGGGCAACGTGGAAAATATTGAGAACTGAAAATTTGAGTGAATTGGAATATAGGTACCTACTTAGGTGTGATGCTTCTCATGACAACTACAGATAAATTTAAATGATCACATCACCCTACGAGAAGGATGCAATTTCAAAGTTAAATCTTCGGCAGAGAGTATAAAATACTCAAAAGCTTAAAACAGAAAGTGGAAAAACATAAAAAATCAACGGGAAAAGACTAAAGACAGGCACAAAATGTTCGATTTGAAAAGTGGGCGTTGCCCATTTTGTAAGAGGCGAACAGCAATTGGGCACAAAAAACTAGAAAATTGATGGTCGTAATCCTGATCAACGAGGATTTTCGGCAAAAGGGTGTCGCGGAATGACGATTTATGAAGAGTAAAGGTACAAACACCAACATCGAAATTACGGTAAACTCTCCTGGGGTGAAAGATGACAGAGGTACCGCCTTGAGCTCGAAAATCCTGACACAGTTAGGGAATCTCATCAACGGGCTTATCTGGAGTGCTGAAAAGTTGCAGACATTTATTTACACTTACTTTATAATTTAAAGTCCAAGGGGAAAGCTGGGAAACTCGGTGAAAATTCAACTTAAAATATCCGCAGGTAGATTAGATTCTCGGTCCCAACCTCACACGCACACCCACTTTCCAGCTGATAGAGACAGGGACACGGCCTTCTTTCGGTCTACGCTCTCACACAGAGACACTCGATGAAAAAAAAAACCACCCACCCCCTCCAAAGCAATGACTTTACAGGACCGTCGAAAGAGAGCAATCGAATCGTTTTCACGTGGAACTGTAAAATTGATTGAATTGAACAAAAAGGGCAAGCGTTTTTGATTACTACGAGCATTTTTCCGAGCCTGATTATTGGATTTACACCACAAAAGATAACAGAATTTGCACATGCACCGAAAAATTGCTGTTCTATGCCCAAATCTCTACCCCCTTGCATAAGTTTTCGAACTTTTAGCGGACTAATCCCTTCCCCCATTTTCAACCTTCTGCTGCCTCTAGAAAACTTCATAATCCAGGTTTTGGTTCTATTAATCTTTTTTAACATAAACGAGGGGATCATATTTTCTCAAGTGGGACTCCGATCCTGGCTTTAAACCATTCAATTCGCAGTATGTTCGCATAAATCTGTGCGAAACAATTTCGACTTTACGTCAGACAAATTATCGGACTTTATTCCAAAGATTTTGAAAACACGTGAATGGGAAGGTAAGACACAAAAACAAAACTGTTGGTGCTGCTCCTTCATCGTAGGAACTTGAAAAAACTTCTGGATGAGGTTGCTCCGGTTGTAGAGAAGCCGTTGAATCGCGGTGATATCGCCTGGAACCGTAAAAATTAATTTCTGCTGGTAACAAGTTCCGCCGGATATTTTCGCGGTACTTCCCCGGCCTGAACGTTCTCTTTCGCTATGACCAGGTGAGGCATTCAAAATTTAGGTTAAGAGCATGGTTCAAAAGTATTACTTTACATCAAATTCAACTGTTCATTTCCTTTTTTAAAAAATCTGATTTCGGGCGTTCTCGCTACTTCATTTTCTGTTTGGTAGGGCGAGAATCGAACTGGGTGATGTTACACCGCACAACATTCGACAGTTGAAGAAACTGAACACTGTCGTCTTTCCGGTGTCTTACAATGAGAAGTTCTACAAGGATGTCCTCGAAGTGGGCGAGCTGGCGAAACTGGGTGAGTCGCGAATATACTTCAATAGACTCAAGCGTCACGTAGGCCAGTAGACGGAGAAATCGGGGCAACTTGATTGTTTCAGCTAGGAGTGATTTCATCTTGCCCGCTATAGATTAGAGATAAAAAGAAACTTGGGGTCTCATGATTCTTCTCTCCACAATCCTCCTAAACAGCATTAAATTGAATTATTAGCGGACGGGTGGGCAAGGAGATGCCCCTGTCCGGACGCTGAACTGAAGGGTCTTTGCATCGCGTTGCCCTCAGTCTGGTTAGAAACAACGGATCTTGATAGTGTGAAAATTATGGAAAGGAAAGAGCCCCTCCATGTTCACTCGATCGACGGGTTTTGGGTCATTCGATGATCGTACTCAACCATGGGCGCGCCGTGATCAAAAGTTTTGGAGGGGTCAGGTCCCTCGCCTGCCGCTCCCACCATAGAGGCCTCATCACTCACCAGAATCACCTTTAATGTTATGCGTGTACTCATGCAGGCGCGGATCCAGTAGGGTCCACGGGGCCTAATGATTCAAATTGGGTTTTCTGATAGAAATTCAAATTGAGCAAACTTGCAGGGTTTTGGGGACCGGTTTTGTCTTCCCAGTAAGTGCTCAAGAATCTGTGAGCCAGGTGGGCTATATAATTCAATTTTTAACGCTAGCTCATAATTGACCCCCAGACCACTCATGTTCCAAACACCTTGCTGGAACAGACCTAATGTCTTGTTTTTTTTTTTTTTTTTATGACATTTTGCGTTTGAAAAAATGGTTTAGCTTCTAAAGTGATTATTATTTATCTTCTGATCCCCATGTAAGCGATATCACAAGTTTTATAATATTCAAGCGTAAATACTGTGAAATTGCCAGTTTTGAGGCTAAGCATCTTTAAAAAGCAAATTTCAGGCGAAATAGTCGCGGCATTGCTTGTTTAGGCGATAAACAGCTTGGACATTGTTATGTCCAGGGGGGGACTGCAAAATATTAAAGCAATAATTTTCGATTTTGGACTACACACAGTAGTCAGGCAATGAAGAGTCGGGGCTAAATATTCGCGAAATTGCAAGTTTTGGGTCTTAATTTCTGCGTGGGCTCGGACACGGGCACCATTGGCCGAAAGTTGGCCCTGACTGCGACTGTGCCTGAAGCCTGAGGAATAGCTGTGACATTGCCCTCTCTCAACCTCTAGGAGCTATACAAATATCTGCGAAATTGGAAGTTTTCTGGTTGAATATTCACGAAGTAGCGAGTTTCAGGGTTTGATTTTCAGCGAAGTTGTCAGTTGTAGGGGGTTTTTTAGTGGCCGCGAAACAAGACGTGGCCGGACCCGATGGCGCAAAAATCCTGACGACTAGCCGTGAAATTGAGGTTCGGCACGTCGCAGCACAGGAAGTTTCGGGGTCACTTTAGTGGGATAATGGAGGCCGCAAAGTGCCTCCTGTCCTGAAGCTCTGAGTTAGCTCATTTTCTGAATTTTAGACGCGTATTTTTCTCCAGAGCTAGGTAGGTAGGTTCATATTAGCGCCTTTTTTGATCCTGGGAAAGCGATATTGATTTCTTGTAAGTGCCAAATCCACAGAATTGTGGTCGAAATCCGGAAATTTCAGCCATCGGCGTAACTAAGACCGGTGGGGGGGGGGGTGACGATGATTGATATGGAACATTTATTTTTCTTAAATTTTTCGGTTTCATTATTCGGAACCTCAATCACCCGATTGTGGCGTTTGAAAAATTGTTTCCCCGATTTTTACCTAGTAGATGCTATGTGGATGGAGTTTTCACTGGTTTCTCAAACCTTTCCTGTGAAAATCGAACCAATTTCAAAGAAACACCCTGTAGGTATTGTATGTATAAGTGAATAATGTACGTTTCACTACATTTCTACTTTTTTTTAAGAAACATAAATTTAGCTTTAAACTGACGATTTGGATCCCTAGTAGCCCTCAGAAATCCTGCTATCCCTGGAATAGGAGTGTGTGAAGCGATACCTCGTCGGCCTGATAAGTGGCATGTCAACCATGGAGCTTACTACCTGCCGTGGAAAGACCCATCTTCCACGCGAAATCACAAATAAACCAGGACAATTTAATGGGGAAACTTTCGGTTTTTCGGTCCCTAATTTTGTAATTTTGCCCATGAAACTGACAAGGATTGGGGAAACTAACGACAGATGACGGAAACGTCTGCTACTCGAGGTGAAAGAAACAAATCTGAGTGATATCGATCCAAAATTGAGCATTATGGGTTGATTTGCGCCAGGACTCAATTTTTAGGGCGTAAAACTGAATATAGGTCTGTTCGCGGAGAAAAAGTGTAGGGTAGTGTAGGGCAGGTTGGGGTAGCTGGTGTAGGCGAGGGCAGCGAGGATTTTTTTGTTACGCGAACGCTTTCAGAGCAGCCAGTGTAAATTCATAACAGTCGTGATATTTTCTCACTCCTGTGCATGTTAGATAAGAGTTATCAATTTATAACAAAAAGTTGGAGTAACTTCGGGCAGCCCGGAGTAGCTCTGAACTCATCGCAAACGCCCTACACTAACTACACTCGTCTGCTCGCGAACGCTTTTTGGGCGCCCGAGTGTACCCTCGGGCAACCTAGTGTAGCTTCGCGAACAGACCTTCTGATCGTCCCAAACTGGCCACTGTAGGTCAACAGTAGCCATGGCTCGGTGTTTATTCAGTCAATGTGAGTATGTATTAACATTCCAAAACTAGCCAATTTGCCCCCAGAAATCCTCTACCCTGCCAAAAAACGGGGAAATTTCCCCTGAAATCTCTTATCTTGGGTCGTAGCTGGAAGTTCTAGTAAAAATATGGATTACGTAATCTTGTAGTTTGAAGAAGAAGAAAAAAAAAAACGACCAGCCGGAAAAATGAATCATTCATTTCAAAATACATATGTTTTTTCTTGCTGTTGGAGAGGATTTTCCCCCGGAATCTCATTTGTGACTCAAAAAATACGAGTATTCTGAAAATAAGCAAACCGCGTTTATGTTATTATGATGATTTGGAGAAGTCCGAGATTTTCCTCATTTTTGATTGTCTTTTTTTGGGGTTAAAAAATTGGTGGTTTCCTGGTCAAATTAAGATCAGTAGTCTGTGACGTGTTTTTTGTTCGATGTGCTTGTTCAGGGGGCCTATTCTCTAACAACAAGCAATATTTTTTTCGCCAGCCATGTGTTTATTTCATTCATTTGTTTGAAGAAAATCAATGAAATAAACATATGACTTCGAAAAAGCTATTGCTTCGGAGTTAGAGAATAAGCCCCCAGGGCGTCAAGCCGAGTCTTTGCCGCCATATTGCTTAGTGCAATGTTTGATTATGTAATGATGGCATGGTCCTATTCGATTCTAGTCATTACGTCATAGAACTGGATTTTATAACGATATCTTAGAAGCCATATTCATGGGGCTGTAATTTATTGCGATATTTAATAATCACATTAGGCTAGGGGCACACTGGCGATTTTTCTCGGGCAACTATTTAGTCACAAAAAAGGAACGCATTGAATCTTAGTAATCCGCGCACACTGGCTACTAAAAAGTTGCCTTGATTAAAAGTTTCCAACGAGCGATTCCTTGGGTGAGTCAATTGTTGCCAGGATACGGAACACATTGAATCTTATGCAGCCGCTTTCACTGGGTGATTAAAAGTTGTCCGCTCTGCTCGAAACCAGAGTGAAATGAAGAAGTCTTCTCGAATAGTTGCCCGTGAAAAGTTGCCTGTGTGCGCCCGAGGAGACCAGCGAGCAACTTTTTGATCTCGGTGATTTTTAATCACCGAGATCAAACACTTGCCAGTGTGCGAGGGCGCTTAATGTAATTTCAATCTTGATTATTGTAATTAATTATGGCGTCGCTGCAGTAGAATCCTCACTACACAGTTGGATTCCATCAAGTGCATTATCTTATTATATTTAGTAATAAATTGTTATTAAATTTCAGCGTACTACAATGACATCGTTGTAGGAGCCGTTTGCTGTCGTGTGGACATGTCCGAAAACTCCCGGCGGCTGTATATAATGACCCTAGGTTGCCTTTTCCCCTACAGACGCCTCGGAGTCGGCACGGTTATGGTTGAACATGTACTGAACCATGTCCAAAAGGACGGAAATTACGACAACGTTTATTTGTGAGTGAACGCGTCCCTCTACTCGTTCTACCATGTTTTTCCATATTTGGGCTTTGTTATTTATATGTTTTTCAGACATGTTCAAATCAATAACACCGGCGCTATCGACTTTTATAAAAAATTTGGATTCGAGATACACGAGACGAAAAAACACTACTACAAACGAATTGAACCGGCCGACGCTCACGTTTTACAGAAAAATCTCAGGCCAGCCATACCGAACGGAATCGCGTTACCAAACGAGAAATCCTTGCACGCCCCCGACAAGATGAGCTCTCAGATACAACATCTTCCCGATAACAAGCACGGAAGTCATCACGATAAGGATAAAGTACATCTAAACCACCATCATGAAAAGAGTAATCATGACAAAAGCCACAATAATAAACATTAAATATGGCAATGGCCTGGACATTTTTCCCTTGTCCTCCCCGGCGAAAAAAGTAATTTGATGAGAGAACGAAATGAACAGAATGAAATTCAGTTTTCAATAATAAAATGCGGGAAAGTGAGCGGTGTAGTTTTTAGCATTGCCATTCAAGACTGTTCTTTCTAAATAACTGTGCTAAAATTGACTAACGGTTCAACGTAGTCTTTGAACTGGAGGCTCGATCATTTTTTGGATTAATAACGTTGTGACTTATGTTTAGTTGTACCGTTTCTTTGTTTCAATTATCTTTTTGTGTTGTTGATGTTATTTATCAGTAGCTTTCATCAGTACTTCGTGAACCGGAACTCATGTTGAAAAAGCGAGAAAGGTGATATTACTTGAGCAGACAAAATTAAATGGGAAAGAGCTGCTCTAGCATGAAAGGGGAAAGGGAAGGAATCGTAATAAATACCTCAGGGTCGTAGATGTGATAGCGGATTTTTAACGCGTCTTCCCTGATAAACCCCACAAAACTACGCAATCGTATTTTGAGAAGATCCGCGTGAAAGACGTTCGATTTTTATTTAATGCTTTAATGTCAACAGGTTTTTTAATTATCATTTCATCAAAATACTGTGTTCTATTTACAACCTTTTTAAACCTTACGTGCAATTTTAACTCACCCTTTTTCACGTCTACGTCCGTGCGTCTTCCCGAGCTTGAATCCCATTTAAGTTCACCGTCCCCTGTGAAGGTTTCTTCGGATTAATTGCAGAGATATCCTTTATTGAATGGATTTTAGAATCCATAGATATAAATTCTTCACGACCACTGTAGTCATTATCGTTTTGAAAGTTTCAGAATTTGGTCTTTTGGAAATTCTGAGAAACCAATGTTATCGTCGAGTTCGGAAGTTTCCCCCTGCCCACCATTATTGATGGCCTTTCAGGTTCCTTGAGTCCGTAAAATGGAGAAGAGACGAGTTTGGAGTATTAGAATACCACTAACTGGGATTTCAATAAATGAGTTGGGGAATTACGTCGCAATTGGTCTCATCGGGAATTAGGCTTAGGGAAATTCTAAAATCGAGCTCTATGATTAAACCGAGTCTTTCAGAGGAAACTAGAAAATCATGCATTCAGGTATCAACATTCGCTCGTTCCAAAATATAGTTTTTGGAAAGTGGAAGACATTTAAATTTAGGAGAGCACTGAATCTTCGGAGATACTTTGTTTTTTGAGCCAGAAGGAGCATTCTTATGTGTTACGAAAATTAACGTTTCAAAGTGAGCCATAACCCTCAAATTTGCCAAACCTGCTAAATTGAATTTTTGACTAGCCAAAGCGGCGAAATTTAGTTTAGTAGAGTTTTAAGGCCTCGCCACACCGAACGCGAACTGCCGCGCGGTCTGGTCCGCTCGCTAAAAAACCATGACAACGTGGGTGAGGTATACCCCGTTACCATAGTTTTTCCGCGAGCGGACCAGTCCACGCGGCAGTTCGCGTTCGGTGGGGCGAGGCCTTTAAAGAGGCTGCCCCAAGAAATTGGTTTCATGCTGGTGAAAAGCCCTCAAAGCGTGATTTTCTGAAAGAGGCAACCCCACAAAAAATGGGATTTGGAGTGAAGCGAATCCGCGTGTCTTGGAGGTCGAAATTCCACAAATAAGTTGTTTTTCAGAAAGAGCTAAACTAGCGAAATATAATATTTAACAACTGAAATCACCTAAAATGGATTTTTTGGAGTGACAAGCCTGTCAAATTGGTCTGATTCCCGGATGATTTGGCCGGACCCGTGACGCGGCTCTTTAAAATGAGCAAATATAATGGAAGTTTAATTTTAAAGATGGGTAAACCGTGAACTTGGCCTTTTTATTAAAGAGGCAATCCCACGCTATTTAGGTTCTTGTACGAACCAGATCAGAGGGTGTGTTTTTAAAAGAGCCAATTGGAAAAATTGATTGTTTTTAAGAAGGCAAAGGTGAAATTGGTTTCCGAATTAGCCAAAACAACAAATATTTAAATATTGGTTCTGTGACTGTTGATTAATCCGCAAAATTTGAACTTCAAAAGAGCCTTACCCACGGAATTTCTTTAAACGCGTGGGTTTGCATTTTCAACCCCATGAAATTGTATTTTAATGGGTCAACTATGCAAAATAGGCCTATTTTTAGGGACAGTCAATCTTGCGAAATAGGATTTTTGAATGCAAAAGCCACAAAATTTGGTTCTGTGGGTGCCAAATCCACAAAGGGCTCTATAAACCCACGAAATATGTTTTTAAAATGCCCAATCCACGAAGCTTCTGCTTTATGTGATGAAAACAGTCAATTCTAACCACCGATGTAACCAGGACCGTGAAGAATTAAGAGGAAGGATCGGAGGTCACCGGATCAAAGGCGTTTCGCGCCTCCACGGTTAGGGTGACTAGATGTAAAAGTAGATACCAAGGACGCCTAGCACGAAAAAGTAAGACGCTTGTGACGGAACGTAGGACACAACTGAAGGACGCCTGAAAAAACTAGTGTAGGTAATGATAAAATTATTGTTGACTCGGTTTGAATGAGCCAAATTCGCGAAATTAGGCTTTGAAAGAGTGAAGATCCACAAAACTTGAGATTTGTATAAGGGCCAAAATGACGGAGTTTGGGTTTTGAATAATAAAGTCGCAAATCCGAGAATTTGTTTTTCCTTTGTTTAGTTGCCTGAATGGGCTAAGGGTATGTTTATACATATAGGAGCGGTGAAAAAGAGGTGACTGCGAAAAGCAGAGCAGAGACAATTATCATATTTTTTCCGGTGGAAATGTTTATGTCGAAGCTTCGTGACCCAAAAGTAGAGTGGTTAATTTCTAGGCTCACTTTATCAGCCTAGAGGGACTCTCCTCTTAGCTCTTTTCTTTATTCACTGCTCCTATATAAGCACAGCCTAATTCACCTACTAAACTGGGGGCCTATTCTCAAACAAAAAAAGAATATGATTTTCATAGCAATATGTCTATTTCATTAATTTTTGCGAACATAATGAATGAAATTTACATATTGCTACGAAAAACACTTGTATTTCTTTTTTGTTAGAGAATAGGCACCCAGATTTCAGTAAGAGTAACCCCACAAATTTGGTTTTAAAAATTCAATAAATTTGGGTAGAAAATTACAAAAATTTTAAATTGGAATTTTAAGGTTCTACATTTGAAACACATGGTTATAAAAGCCCGAAATTGACCCCCTGGGGCCCCATTCAGAAACGTCTGGGAAAATGCCGCAAGTGACGTTGCTATGGTGGCATAATGTTATTTCTTATTCGGAGTCCTTGGATCCCGCTTGCGGCATTTTTTCCCGACCGTTCGGAATAAGGCCCCTGGGGGTCAACCATGAGCTAGCGTTAAAAAATTAACGCAAGCGGTAACTAAGGACGCTCTATCACAAATAATGTTATAACGCCATAGATACCGCGTTTTGACGGTATTTTTACGCTAGCTCATGGTTGACCCCCTGGTGTGCCGGGTCCGGGTCTTCTCTCTCGCTCGGCTGAGCTCTGCCAGGTCAGGTCGAGCGCCATGGGCGAGAATCGTAGGAAAGCCTTTAAGAGCCTTAGAAAGCTGTGAACGCCAACGCCTCTGAGAGACTTGGACGGCCTTCTATTCACGTGAAAGCCTACGGAATCTTTTGATATTTTGCTAATCGCCCGCGCTTTGAATCAGTAAATAGCATTGACGGGTTTTCCGTAGATGAAACACCACAGGCTTTTGGGATAATCTGATAATGGTGATAACAGCGTCCGCCTTGTTTTTGTTTTGGTTGTAGCAGTTGCCTCAAAGATATTGCGCTTATTAATTTACTTTATTTTGAAGTTAACGAAGCGCGTCTTCAATCACGGAATAATGTCGGAATACAGTGCTGTCAAAAAAGGAAAGCTTATTTTGAAAGGTGAAAAAAGGTAAGAGCATTATCATGCTTATTTTGATTTTTGTTGTGTGCTTTAGTTCTTTAAATAATTTCCCTGTTGAATCTGTAGCAAAAAGAAGAAGAAGAAGAACAAGGAGAAAAAAGTGGAAACACTTGAACCTCAGCAGGACGACGATAGGATCTCGCATGGTGAGTCCAATTTCATGTTTTCTCTATTCTGCGATAGTCACTTCGTTATAATCAAGTTTGGATCCAACGTCCATCAATTTTTGTCGAGTGATGTCACATTATTTGGTGCAATTATCTCGTCAATACGTTAATTATGTTCTCTAAGAACGCTCGTAACAGGAGTCTGGAGAGATTTGTAAGTTGTTTATTTTTGTGGGGCGTACCCGGCCTTGCACACGCCTGTGCGTGTGTGCCGTGACTGTGACCGCTTACTCGGAAGCCCTATTTAAATTTTCGAACCCGGATTTCCGGAGTTAGCACTCGATTTTACCAAAAACTGCTGTCCTCGTCCTTCGGGATTTGTCAGTTGAACAAGTGTCAACCAGTATTGAAGTCCAACCTTGCACTGTTTGGAGTACTTTGTGAAGCCTAGTCTTAATTAACAACTTCCAACTGTGAAGAGAAAATAGAAGCTTTTGCAGACCAGTCAATTTGAATTTTTGGGTCTTCCTAATTTCCAGGCAAAAAAAACAGTGCGCATATCGATCCCAAATTCAACGTTTATTTTCTCCCCTGTACAGCAAATGACACACGAAGTTTCGCTGCCGTAGCGCAAAAAGTAGTGGTACTTAACTTCGAAGCTCAATAAATATTCGGAAACATGATGACCAGAAGAAACAACCGGTTTCATTGCCGTAGCAGCAATACAACTGGTCCTGTACCCGAAAATGGCTGGCGGCAAAACTTCGTGTGACATTTAGGAGAAAAATACTTGCTGAATTTTGATTCAATTGGAGCATTTTAAGACCCCTAAAGAGTTTCTTTCAGGTCATCAGGATTAGAATACCGGTCCTTGAAGTAATGTACCTGTAGCTTTGGTACTGGGATTTAGCTGTTGGTATGAGAAGTACGGGTCTGAATTTGGGTTCGGTTGATGCATTTCAGGTATTCGGCCCACTTAATTTTTGTTTGTGGTCTGCAAATTAGGAAAACAAGAAGACAAGAAAAATGGTATCTATTTGCGCTCCTAGTCTCTCATTGTTTACGCATAAAGTCCCTTATTATTAAAGAAAAACCCATCTACACTAGACTACTGCCAGCAAACGACCACTTGATAGTGCAGCAGCGAAGAGTGAGCTACGAACTACGATAAAACGGGCTGGTATTTGGTCGTTTCCGGCTATTTTCCCACTGGCCTTCTGAATATGAACCTTTGAACCTCCCTGTTTTATTGATGTTTCCGGTTATGACACATATAATTTCCAACGTCAGAGAGACAATATCAATGGAACACCAGAGCAAAAGTCAAGGGCTTAGGTAGTCGTATCCGGGGTTTATTGAGCTTCAACATGATGGAGATCTCTTCAAGAAGCGAACTTTCTTATTAGCCTACTTGAACTTCTTATTCGAAACTTTATAGTTTCTTATTAGAAACTTGAACTCATTTAAACTGTTGAAAATTTCCAAGTCATTCCCCTTCGACCACGAGGCGAACAGCTCTTTCCTCAAGCCCAAATTGTCTAACACCGATCGAGCGTTTCCTCGCCCGGCCTGGAACTCGTGACGTCACGCTAAGCTCCAAAGTTTCTTCGGGACTTACGTTTTCATTTTGAAGCTGTCATGACAGCATGACGAAAAAATCTAGGCGGACGTGAACGCGGAGGCACGTGGTGCCGTACACTTTTTCACGTGTGGTGTTATTACTAAGCAGTGAGGGGCTGAGGGGTTACAAACCAGGCCCAGGCTGCCGATGGCCTCCTCTTGAACCTATGCACATTTGGTACAAATTAACCAGAATTCCACGTTAGACCGTCACCATCGTCCAAGCCATCATTGAGGCACCCCAAATCAGAGGAACAAACAAAACATCGCCCCTAATTTACGTCAAGATGCATCACCAGCCCTGTTCGTTTGTCGTCCGGAACTACACCAACCGCACTAAATGTATTAACCTTTCAATTCATTTTTCGCGTTATTTCACAAGATAACCCGCGTGGTTACAAAATCTCGAGTTGCTCGGAGCATTCCGGAACTGACAAACTAACTGAAAAGTAAATTGAAATCAAAAGCTTGAAAGTTGGCAGAGAAGCGTCCTCCCCTTTTGTCGTTATACATATACAAGCAACGTTGTCTCGTCCAGTAACTCCGCAAAAAGTAAAGGAGAGGATGGTCTCTGAAAAACGAAATTCGAGCCGTTACATCTGTGTCTTGAAGGTAGAAATGCCGGATTGTTATTAATTTATCAAGAAATAACGCTGAAAATTAAAAAATATATTATCTTGCTTTCAAAAACTCAGGGCTCTACAATTCGTAGTCATCTGGATGGTATAATTCAGTCAAATGCCTGTATATGTACGAAGGCGTGTGGCCCCCTGAGTTAGACACGAACAGAGTGACCAATTCAGGGGGGACGTAGTCAAACTGAGGATTGTAGACATGAACACGCGACGCCAGGTCCCCCACTGAATAACTGAGAACTTTTTCTGGGCTGAGAAATGTGTTGAAGGATGGTTGGTCGGGAGAACAGAGGTATTTAGGAGACAATTGATGGAGGGGTGCGAGAACGAGGATAGGCACTGAGTAGTGAGCTGCCGCTTGTGCGATGAGGTACGAACCGCAAACTGCTCGGAGCCCGCCATTTGCCATAACCGTGTGCGTAGCGATGATCACCTAGTAGAAAACCCTCTTAAAATCACAGTCTCATCTTTCATCCTTTCATTCCGAAATACCTTGTTAACCCGAGACATTATGCCAAATATCGCAGAGTCTGGGATTACTGTGATTTGAATTTTAGCTTTACTCAAACTTAACGCCAGCTCTTGCCCTGAATAAGAAGGCTCAGTGGAGGCCACGATAAGTTCAAACTTTCTGTTCTTTGCGGCCGCTTTGAAAAACGCTGATAGAGTCTCCGAATATCCCATGGTCATGATGATTTCGTTACTGAACAATTTGATTATTATTTTATGGTTGTACAACAACGAATACAACGATTACCTGTGAATATGCTCAGGGGCTTGCTGTGCAATATTGTCAGTGCTCGTTTCAAGTTCGAGTTCAAATTCGTTCAAATGGTCTAAAATAGCCGAGCCTAGGGCTGGTAATACTGTGCAGAAATCGTCGAAAATTCCCTCGCTAGTTACGATCTTGTGCAGAGACTCTTCGAAGATCTCATCTTGCCTATTAAGCCAATGGTTTCAATGCTCTTCTGAGTCTTCCTCAGTTGAAAACTTATAACTATGTACCTGTTACGCAGTAGGGCACCATACTCCTCCCGTATTATCTTTAGTCCGCGTCTGAGGACGTTACCGACTGAAGTTTCCATAGGAAGTGCACGAACGACTCGTTTCGCCTCATGCCTGACAAGTTCAAGTAACTCGTTCGCCGCCTTCCAATTCTGTCGCTGAACAAGCGTTTTCAGTACTTTCACTGCTTCTAACGTGCTCTCGACTTTAAAGGTCATGCTTTTCACGTTCAAAATGAACTCTGTCACAGATTTGTCCGATTCCATTGTCAACTCAACCATTTTTGGGCTTAATTTACTTCAACAACTACATACGACGTGCTGATCTGTTATCATTTTTATCACAACGATAAGAGAGCAGTGATAACGGAGTCATTTCGACGTTGGCCGAGTCGGATGTTGCCGGATCTTCTCACTTCTGCAATCCAGAATTCTCTACTAAGATTCAATTCACATCTATAATGATTGGTTGATTCGTGCATGTTTTCTGTAGAAATGTTGGAATTGCCGTCAGCTTTGTTTGTCTCCTGCACGTCCTACCCCCCGGAGGATCTCATTCTGCGTGCTTTCGGATCATTGCCTGAGTCCAAGGACCAGTTGGACGGCGTGAAAAGTTATGACTGGCGTATTGACAACAAATACTACGTTGCTGACGTTAATTTACATACTCTGACTAGTCGTCGCAGTTGTACCGACGAGCTCCTTGGAACGGTTCAAGCACTTGTCGTCTACTTCAACAATGAACTCCCATCGGCTATGGACGACATTAAAAACTGGACTCGAGCATTAGCAGGCTGTGAACCTGAAGTCAAACTATTAGTGTGCCCCGACTGTGAAGACAGAGAGGGTGGACTGACTCGGTCAACAGTGAGCCAATGGTGTCTGAAAGAGGGCTTCGAGCTGGTCGAGTTGGATGGTGACGACGCCGAGGAGAGTGGACCGAGTCGAGTCAGGCAGGCCCTTGAGGCTCATATGTGGCCCAATTTGAAACAAAAACCCCGAGTGGAGCCGACTCCGACGGATGATTCCCATTCGAGAAAACTTCCTACGGACACCGTCGAGCCACCAACGCAAGAACTTGAAGTGGATTCTGATTTCTGTAATTTATTTGGTCAACTAGCTAATATCAAAGAGCAAGCTTCCAGATTGAGCAGCGAAGATCGCAAAAAGTTTGCTGAGCAAGTAGTATTGGCATACTGGAAATCTATTGGTGGCGATGAGGACGAAATACTGGACTGTTGATTTATTTATATGGGTTGCATCATTTTTCACACGCTCTGTATTTATGGTAATGTTTAAATATTCATTTATATGGTTCTATCACAATCTTAAGGGGTTTTTGTTTTTTATTCTTTCGTGGAAGCACACTTTGCCTGGAAGGATCATCTAGTCTTATGGCATTCTCGTCAAAACAATCCTGAAAAGGACTTTCTTCGTTCCTTTTCATTGCTCTGTGGGAAAGAAGATACTCCATGTGGCTCGACCCGGCATTTTTGCTGTTTTTCTTTAGTTTTATATGATTTTACTAGTTGAACCTATCGTTTTACCGTTTTAGTAGGATACGAGTCTCTGCAGCTGGCGGGCTGGGTGCAGTGTGGCGGATTTAGGGTTCCGGGAGAACGAAGCTTGGGAAAAATGCGTCGAAGTTTGAGGAATTAGATGCATCAGTGGATAAACCGTATACAGTGCGATCGAGCCCGTTCTGTTCTTCCGAGTATAAATTTATTTCTAAGGTTGTCACCCCCGAAAGTATGGTAGCATGGCTCTGGAAATATCGTGACTCGCATCAAAATTACAGCACGAAGTCGCGGGTCGAATGAAAGGCCATCGGTTGGATCACATCATCGCGGTCACGACTCAGAACACCCCTTCCCCTTACGCGAGTGCAGATACGCTGAAAGGATTTGAAACAGCAGACATCCGTGGTGCCTCCTGAAGAACCAAAACCGGGGTAATGGTTATAATGGAAAGTCGAACCCGCGCGAAATTGGTTGTTTGAGTGAGCCAAACCCCGTGAAATCGAATTTCTGAAGGAGCCACACCCGCGAAATTGGGGGTTTGAAATGCCAAAGCCGCGAAATTGATTTTTGGAAGAGCCGGTTCCACGAAATTAGGTTTTTTCTCGAAGAGCCAAGCGGCGAAATTGGTTTTTTGAAGGTGGAAACCCCATACAATTGATTTATGTCGACCCCAACCCGAAAATTGACTTTTTAAATAGGTAAGCACCCCGAATAAGTCGAGCTGAAACCTCGATAAAAGAAATTTTCTTGGGCTAATGGGCCCAAAATATACCTCTATGTACTAGTCGAAGTTTTATTGCCCCTGAAATGGCTTTCCTGTTATCGGACGCTTCAGTTACGAAAGCGAGGAGAGTTTAATGAACAAAACAAGCCGGATAGGATAAAGGTCGATGCACACACATCAGTGCCGTGAACGGGACGTGCCCCGTCCGGCAAATAAAATATTATTCTCAATGGAAATTGAATGGTCACGTCCCTGACACGTGCCGGATCTGTGAGAACGAGCCTCTCAATTCCCATTTGAGAATAATATTTTTCTTGTCGGACGTGTTACGTTCGGACGGGGCACGTCCCGTTCATGGCACTGATGTGTGTGAATAGACCTTTAAGGGGCTCACACACGATTAACGTGGTTGTAAACTTACTTTACCACATTGCAATTTTGAAATTTCAACCACAAACCTTCCCACAGACGTCAACACCTTGGGCCGCTTCATCAATCATTGATTATGAAATCTAAAAAACTGATTTGAGAGAGGACACAGTGGCCACGCCCCCCCCTTGAAGTCACTTTCGCAAAAACATCATCAAAACCACCTCCCAAATACTATAGGTCAGCTTCACAAATTTCATCAAAGTTAGGTACCGGTTTGAGCCCAAAAGAAGGGCGCCGCCAGCCATTTAGCCAGAGGAGGGCAGCTGCTAGGATTGGGCGCAACAGATACCACTCTTCCTTAAAATCCTTTCACATTTACATTTACTGATCCTTTCGAAATTACATACATAAATTAGAAATACCAGAGGCAGGACTCCCTATTTACAACAGCACATTCAACCATTTTTGGCTGATTTTGGATTTCCTTTATTTTTATTTCATCTTCCAATCTCCAAGGAGGCGCAGCTGCCCTCCATTGTCCCCTCCCCCACTTGGCGACGCCCATGGCCCAAAACACACCAGAGTGGCCGCCAGTGCCACTTACCAAAGTGGCCAGAAATGAACGTTTCGTGTATTGTCGTTTTTTTCGATAGATTTTCTCGACTATCTTCCTTTGACTTCAAGTCTGTCGATTGCGTGGCCACCGTATCGGGGAAACTCATATTGCCCCTGAAAATGGCCCAAAGCAGCCAAAAAATGGCTTGCATCATAGTCACCTCTTCAACGGCTTGTCTGATCGAATGGGCTATGTCCCGGGCGCAATGTCCCGTTAGCAGTCCCACCAAGATCCTAAGGTCTCCTCGACTCAGAGAGATCAGGCCCTTCTCCGATCGTCCCTTTGGAGTGACAATAAGAGCTTGGCCTGCCTGAGACCTGGTTGTCTAACCACGCCTGCACCTGCCTCTTCGTGAAGGACTTCGTGACCCCGAGACTTGGCTCCGGGCCCACGTAAGGCATCTCTGATCCTCTCTTCGCGAGTTGATCAGCCATTTCATTCCCCTCAAACCCCTTGTGACCCGGCACCCACATCAAAGTAAGGCTGTTTGCCGTTGCCACAGGCCTGAGGGCTTCAAGACATCCCCAAACTAGCTTCGAATTCACGACATTTGAGTCTAGGGCTTTAAAAGCCGCTTGGCTGTCAGACACGCCCGCAGCAGTCTCACCGCCGCCATATATGCGGTAGCCTGCACATGAAAGTGCAGGGGAGGCATGTCCAGTAACACCTCCATGGCCGCCGTCGGGCACGAGTGCATAGCACCCGTTACTCCAAGACAGGCCAGGCGCTGCAACTTACTCAGCAAGGCCTGGACTGTCCCTTGTTTCGTTCTCTGCCACCATAGGAGTGAGCCATAGGTGACGATAGGCCTAACAATGGCTGTGTACAGCCACAACACCATTTTTGGCTTTAGACCCCATGTTTTGCCAAACATTTTCCGACCAGCCCACATTGCGAACGTGGCCTTATTCAGCACCCTCTTGATATGCGAGGTCCATTTGAGCCCCTGATCCAGGGTAACTCCAAGGTACTTGACTTCTTGTCCTACTTTCAACACTTCTCCATTCAATCGAACTACCTTTAATGCCAGCTTCCTCCGCCTGGAAAACGCAACAAGGGTGGTCTTCTCAGGGTTAACCATGAGACCATGTCTGCTGCACCATCGCTGCACTATGTTAAGGGCACCCTGCATCCTATTGGATATGGTATCATCAAATTTGCCCCTAACTAGAATCGCAAGGTCATCCGCGCAACCCACTACCTCATAACCCTGCTCCTTTAGGATAGCGAGAAGCTCGTCCACCACGAGCGACCAGAGCAAAGGAGAGAGCACACCCCCCTGAGGACATCGCCTTGAGGGCAACACGGAAACAGTCTCCCCTCCCAGCTCCGAAGTCACGACGCGGCATTCCAGCATCCCCTTGATCCATTTCACTGAAGATGGATCCGCACCTCTGCTCCTTACTGCAGCCTCCATAGAATCATAGGTGGTGTTATCAAAAGCACCACCTATGTCCAGAAAGCAGCCCAGCGCAGTTTCTTTCGCCTCCAGAGATTTTTCAACCTTACCCACCAGTTCGTTTAGAGCGGTCTCAGTAGATTTGCCCGCCTGGTAGGCATGCTGCCCCCTCTGGATTGGTTTAGTTTTAAGGTAACCGTCCTTGATATCCAGGCCAATTACCTTTTCCATTGTTTTAAGGAGGAAGGACGTGAGGCTTATGGGTCGGTACGCCTTTGCCTGGGCCGAGGAGTTTGCTCCCGACTTAGGAATGAACACAACCCTGACCTCCCTCCATGCCTTCGGTATATACGATAATGCATAGCTCGCCCTAAATATCCTTCTGAGGCGTGGCTCCAGGACCTCCAGGCCACGCTGTAGCATGACCGGGAAAATCCCGTCCGGCCCAGGGGACTTATAGGGCTTAAATGAGCCGATAGCCCATTTAATTTTCGCGGGCGTAAACAATCTCCCCGATGCGCTCCAAATTACGTTTGTTGGTCGGCAGTCCGCCACCACTTCGCCCTGAACATCTGAGGCCCCTGCATCCCTGGAATCAGGGAAATGACTTCGCAGGAGGACCTCCAGGGTCTCTTTAGCGCTCTCGGTATACGCCCCATCTGCCTTTTTGATCAGACCAATTTGGCCCGGGCTCTCTTTGGCAGGACCCTCTGTAGTCTGCCCATAACGGAAATATCCTCCATCCCCTCACAGAAGGTCCTCCACGTGGCCCGCTTTGCTTTCCTAAGGGCCTTGTTATACTCCGTGAGGGAGCGCCTATAAGCCTCCCACTCCCCACGTGATCTGGCCCTATTGTAAAGTCTCCTCGTTTCTCTTCTGAGCATCTCCAGCTCATTGTTCCACCAAGGGACTTCCCTGTTCCCCTTCTTCACCTTAACAGGACAGCTTTCCTCGTACGCACTGAGGACCGCTGAATTGATCGCCTCCACCACCCTATCAAGGTCGGCTTGGCACTGAATGTCAAGGTCCATCTCAGACAACTCCTGTTCAAGATGTCCTTTAAAAATACCTCCCAATCCGCGTTCTTGGGATTCCGATGAGCTGTACTTCTGACCCTAGGAAATTCGACCTCAAACGAAATCAGCCTATGGTCAGACATTGATGTTTCTGACATGACTTTCACACTATTGGCCAAAAACTGGCTGGCCAGAGTAACATCCAGGACCTCACTCCTCGCACTTGTCACGAAAGTAGGGATCGAGCCCTGATTTACCACCACCAGGTCATGCGTCATCAAAAATTGAAAGAGTGACTCACCCCTGGCGTTGACATCTGTACTTCCCCAGATGGTATGGTGAGCATTCGCATCACAACCCACAATCAGCTGCAGGTTCCTCGCGCTGCAGTATAGGACCAAACGCTGAAGCTCCTCTGGCGGCGTTACCTCAGCGTCCCCCGGGAAGTACGCGGAAGCTACCACACACCTCCGGGTCCGGTCCTCGTCCTTGGCTTCCAGGATGACTGCTGTCAAATCTCTGCACAGAAATTCTGGCATAGTTACAAATTTTACTGCGGGACTTAGAAGCAGCGCAGTTCACGGCCGCTCCTCATCCCTACAGTAAACCAGCTTACCTGCTGTCGCGGAAAGGCCCTTGACCTGCCTCTCCCATGCCCATGGCTCCTGAACCATGGCGACGTCATAGCTTCCCCCAGTGAACACCCTGCTCAAGACGGCCGATGCCGCTGCCGCACGATGCAGATTTACCTGGGGGAAGCGCAACCCCTTAGCGGTCACTTATTCCCCTTATGTACCCCACTCCGCGATTGCTTCTTCAGCATCGCCTTACTCGGAGTAGGGTGGGGTTTCCGTGCCCGACCTGCCGCCTCCGGGACTCTTTCATTCCCCGCTGGTCCGACTCTATCACCTCTCTCCCCCGCCTTGCCAGAGGATGGCCTAGCGTATGAGGAAGCTACCTGCGTTGACTGCCCGGATGCCGTGGCGCCAACTGCTGTTCCCACAGATAGCACTTCCTGCCGCGGTGCGGGGGTGGTACCCCGCACAGCAGCGGCTACCTGATCCACCTCCATCGGCTGCTGCCGGGGGCCGGAGGATGATCCTTCCCCCTTCCGAGCCTTAGGCCGGATGGTCCCCTTGCCGAACCTGATGTGGACTACGTTGTTCCTTTCCAGGATCTGCGCCGACTCTTCATCGATGAGCAGGGTCATCATCAAAGCCGGCGTGCCCTGAGGCACACTCCTCGACAGTACGTTCCACTGTCCCACATTTAACCCCCGATTTTGGCACACGAGGAACTGAAGGACTTGCTCGTTCCCCAGATCCGCGCACTTCGGGAGAAATGCAACCGCCACCATGGGCTTGGGCAGGTCACTCCCCTCAACTACTTTCAACCTTGCCCCCTCCTAGGGTACAATACTTTCAACGAGCGACTTTATCCAAACAGACGTCCCGTCGTCCTCGCAGGTCATGGATAGCCATCCCCTCCTTCGCACCAGACCATCAAACTGGGGCATTACCTCCCCAGCTTTAGGTTCCAGTGCAACAATGGCAGCTTCAATGCCCCCTTCCGGGGCCTCAAGCTGGTCGTCCAAGAGGAGGCCTCCTGGGTAGTCTCTATGAACCACACAAAGCTTCCTTCCCTTGAGCGCTCCGGTGTACGCGCGGTGCCGGGCTGAGCAGGCTGAGGGCTACTGAGAAGCTCGTCCTCAACCTGCTCCAGGGTTTTAAACCCTGGGTTTGGCAAAGTAAAACGGTCGCGATCCATAAACAGTCCCAAGAGCAGCTAGGGAAATAAAAGTCACCCACGGCAGAGCCCCGCATGCCATGGGAAGGCTTAATACTCAGGGAGGTCGCCTGGTATCCCTGAGGCTCCGTTAGATACACAGCTCACCCTGTGTCACGCACCCTTCGGCTCGGGTCGCATAACGCCTTGGGTTGGTAGCGAGTTCTTTTAAGACCGTGCCCTCGCCACTACACGGCCCATACCCTTTCTCCATTGTTAGGAGAATTCTCCGTAACAGGGCCGCCAACCGTGCCGCGGATACCGCAGCACGGCGCGTCAAAGACGCCGGGAAGGCTGGAGGTCGGAGTTAAGTGGTCAGTGGCTAGCTGCACCAAAATGCATGGTGCCGTATTTTAAAAGACGCCATGAAATACACGGCGTCAACGCATAACCACCCCATTTGGCCCCCTCGAGGTTGTCTATTCGGTCAGGCATGTTGAGGGGGTGAGCTGGTTTGAGGCGATCAATCGGTACGGAGTCTTCTTTCTTATCTTTTCTGGCGACGAAATACTTTTGATGCCTTTGGATCACTTCGAATGGGCCTTCGTAGGTTTTTACAGCGGTTTCTTAACATCGTCGTTCCGAATGAAGACATGGGAACATTTGTCCAAATCTTGATGGAAGAAAATCTTTTGTTTTTGGCGAAATTTTTGGGGAACAGGATGAATGTTGTGAAAAAATGATTTAATTTTTTGAACGTGTGCGGAACGGTCGAATTGGGTTTGAGAAGGAGTGAAGAATTCGCCGGGTATTTTGAGAGATGTGCCGTAAACCATTTCAGCGGAAGTGAAACCGGTCAGGTCGTTGACAACAGTTCGGAGTCCTAAGAGAATGAGAGGTAGTTTTTCGTCCCAGTCAGTTGAAGTTAAACATTTGATAGATGTTTTCAAACAACGGTGCCACCTTTCGATTATCCCATTTGATCGTGGGTGGTAAGATGTAGACGAGAGGGGTTTGATGCCAAGCATTTCGTTCAATGCACGGAAAAGCTTGGATTCAAATTGGCGTTATCTTTTCCGCGAGAGTAAAGGATGTCAGAAGAGAATTGGGATATGAAATCGAAGTATCGGAATTGACGAGGAGTTGCTTTATCAGGATTTTGACGAAAAGCATAAACCAGAGGCTTGTGGTCAGTATAAATGATGAAAGGACTGCCTTCAATCATGAACCGGAAATATTTTATTGCCTCGTATATGGCCAGCAGTTCGCGATCATACGTGCTGTACTTCTTTTGAGCGTTAGAGAGTTTTTTTTTTTAGAAAAAACCGAGGGGCTCCGGATTTCCATTCCTGACTTGATGCATTACGGCTCCAACAGCGACATCCGATGCGTCGACCACCAAAACTAGTGGTAACGACGCCGGGTGAGCGAGTGATGCTGCTTGTGCTATGGAGGTTTTGCTTGTCTCGAACGCGTGTTCGGTTTCGGCTGACCAGGTGATGGGGGAGTCTTGTTTTTTGTCTCCTTTTGTGAGATCGTGTAATGTAGCTTGGATTTCGGTGGCATGAGGGATGAAGCGCCGGTAAAAATTGATCATTCCTAGAAAACGACGAAGAGATTTGATGGTCTTGGGTTTCTCGTAGTTGAGAATAGCTTCGACTTTTTCAGGTAGAGGGGAAATTCCAGCCGGAGAGATGTGATGGCCCAGGAAGGAAATCTGTTTTTGGGCGAATTGACATTTTTCGACGTTTAGACAGATGTTAAATTCGTCTAGTTTTCGAAAAATCAAGTCCAAGTGATGAAGATGATGAAATGATGCGACGAGAATGTCATCCAAGTACGTAAAACAAAACTCGAATTCCTGGAGGATTTGATTGATGAACCTCTGAAAAGATTGTGCAGCGTTGCAGAGACCAAATGGCATGACCAAAAATTCAAATAAGCCGAATGGAGTCGTAATTGCTGTTTTTTCAACATCTTTTGGATCCATTGGAATGTGGTAGTAAGCCTTTACGAGATCGAGTTTGGAAAAAATAGTCTTGTTGTGAAGCATGTGATTAAATTCATGAATATGAGGAATAGGGTATTTGTCTGGTTTGGTTGCAGCGTTGAGGCGACGGTAGTCTCCGCATGGCCTCCAATCACCTGACTTTTTAGGTACCATATGCAAAGGATTGGCCCAACTGCTTTTGGAGGGTCTGCAGATACCTTCATTGATCATGATTTGGAAATGTTCTTTCGCAGATTTGAGTTTTTTTGGAGGGAGGCGTCGCGGACGGGAATAAATAGGTGGGCCGGTGGTTTCGATCGAATGAGAAATACCGAGGTGGAGGTTTTTTTTTAAATATTTGCTCGTTTATCGGTGAGTGATGGATTCGTAATGCTGGGGTAGCGTGTGAGAAGTTCTGTGAAAACGTCGTTCCTGGCTACCGTAGTAATGGTTTCGTAGCTGGACTTGAGGATTTCGGCTGTTGCTTTAATCTTTGTGAGTGGGTCTACTAGTTTTATGAGGTGGAGGTCGATTATGAGATTGAAATGTCTGATGAAGTCAGCTCCGATGATAGGCTTATCAACATCAGCTATAACGAAAGACCAGTTGAATTGCCGGCGTAGTCCTAGAGTCAAGGTAAGCATTTTGTAGCCGTAAGTGTTGATTTTGGTGCCGTTGGCAGCGTACAACGCAATTTGTTGTTTATTTTTGCGGTCCTGATGGGTTGGGGGGCATACAGATACATCGGCTCCAGTGTCGATCAGGAATTTCAATTTTGTCGAGAAATCATAAAGAAAGAGACGGTTGGTAAAATTTAACTGGTCTACATGCGTCTCAGATGTGGACGAGTTCATTCGTTTTTTGAGTACGTGCAGGGTTGTTCACATTTTCGTGCTTATGAACCGAAATTAAAGTGGTACCAGCAATATTTGTGGGAAGGCCGGTTAAACCGAGGGGATTTTGAGCGAGGACGACTACGATCATCAGAAGAGTTGAGTGGTGTTCGAGGCTTCGAACGGATTGCGAGAACTTCTGAGCGAAGAAGTTCGTTTTCTACTCTAAATTCTGTTAATTTATGGGACAAATCGTCTATTTTTGCTTCTAGTTGATCGACGGAGGTGGGGGGCTTGTCTGAAGCACGGCCTGAAATAAGTAAGACTTCTGACATGGTAACTTGAACAATTTTATCCGCCATCTCCGCTAATTTTGACAAATTTTCATCGCTAACCGATAGAATGGTCTGAACGTTGTGTGGTAGGTTGTTCATTCACAAAGATTTGAGAAAGTTTTCATTCACATTTTGGCCTGCTAAATCGCGCATTTCGCCAAGAGTGTCTGATGGCTTTTTATCGTTGAAGTCTATACTACCGAGCAATCTTTTCATTTTTTGAGTTTGACTTTCGGTGAATTGGGAAATTAGACTCCTTTTCAGCGCGATGTATTTGACAGTGGGTGGGGGGCTTTTGACCAGATCACTGACTTGGGTGAGATATTCGATGTTGCAAATTGAGCTTCTATTTGGGTGAACCATAGTTCAGGGTCTGCTTGCCAGAAAGATGGGAACTTAACAGCTACGCGAGAAATTTCGACATTGGTTGGTGGTGAATTATCGTTGGGATCGTTGTTACTCATTTTAGTGACTTGTGAACGACTTATGCGAACGACTTATAAGACCGGCTGTCTTATACTTGAAATGTGTCACCGAGTCGAGGGTCACCCGTGTCGCGGCGATAGTTAAGAATATCCCGCAAGCTAAGATTTCAAAGAAACTTTTCTTTAATCAGTAAACGAGTACAATACAACTTTATTTTTTTTATTTATGACAATATGTTTGAAAAGGTAAAATGGAAAGGTGAGAATTTGTTCGCCACAAATGGAAGAATAATTGATTTGAAGACCAGGACGCAAAATTCTGGCGTCTCAAAACGTCTGAAACACAATGTTTCGTAGATATATTTTGGGAGCCCTATGTTTTAGTGCATTTCATTCTGAAAAATGCACTATTGGTCTCGTCGTGATGGTGGCAAACATGGGTCATGTCATGTTTTTTTCACGTTTCAGAACCTCTAGAACACGAATTCAGTGGTCTCCGGAATTCATATATATATATATATAATATTATGGCCGTTTTCTTGTTAGCGCGATATCTCTCGAAGAAATCAAATTAGCGGAACGCGCTTTGGCACAAAAATCAGTAGTCATAAGACACCGGTCGGTATTGCATTTGGGCCAAATCGGTCAAGGTGGAGGGGGGGAAAATCGGGCTTGAAGTCGTCAAAAAATCACTAAAAATCACCAGTTGATTCTAGAAGCATCATATTCGGTACGTATACTCCATGTTAGACTAGCCTTTGATTCCCATTTTAATTTTTTGAAAAAGTCGACGGGGAGGGGGTGGTGCCCCCGGGGTGGAAGTAAGAGTGTGGTCTTGTTAGCACGATAAGTCTCGTAGAAATTAATTTAGCGGAACACCCTTTATCTAAAAAAATCAGTAGTCATAAGACACCGGTCGGTATTGCATTTGGGCCAAATCGGTGAAGGAGGTGGGGGGGGGGGGAAATACGGCTTGAAATGATCAAAAAATCACTACAAGTCACCAGTTGATTCTAGAAGCATCATATTCAGTACGTATACTCCATGTTAAAGTAGGCTTTGATTCCAATTTTAATTTTTTGAAAAAGTCGAGGGGGAGGGGGCGATGTCTCCGGGGTGGAAGTAAGTGTGAGGCCTTGTTAGCACGATAACTCTCGTAGAAATTAATTTAGCGGAACGCGCTTTGGCACAAAAATCAGTAGTCATAAGGCCCCGGTCGGTATTGCATTTGGGCCAAATCGGTCAAGGTGGAGGGGGGAAAATAGTGGTTGAAATGGTAAAAAAATCACAACAAATCACCAGTTGATTCCAGAGCATTATATTCGGTATGATGATTCCATTTTGAAATAGCCTTTGATTCCCATTAAGTTCAGCTTAAACAAACCCGGCAGCAAACAGTACGAGGGAGGGTCAAACAAACGAAAAAAATCATGGTCTCAACATTACTACTTCTGGGACGGCTTAGGGTATCCGTATACAAAATGAAATGCACTCTTTCCGACCGCCAGCTGCCGGAGCGAAATTTTTTTTATCTTATATTTTAGTCCGACGTGCCAGACCTTGTCGAAGGCTTTTTCTAGGTCTAAGAAAAAGGCAACTGTATGCTCCTTATTCTCAAAACCTCTGACGATATCTTCCGTCACTCTATATGACTGGTGGACAGCGGAATGGTGTGGGATGAAACCGAACTGTTGATGTGGAATTAGATCATCTACATAAGGAGTCAGACGGCGTTGGATGCACTTTTCGAAGAGTTTACCTAGTATAGGTAGTAAGCTGATTGGCCGGTAGTTTTCGACGAGTTTGCTGTTCTTCCTCGGTTTGGCGAACACAATGACTTCGGCTGTTTTCCAGGCGGGTGGGAAATGCCTTTTTCTCAGGCATTTATTAAATATATTTAAAATTGCCATCGTACCTTTCCTTGGTGAGTTGCGGATTAAGATTGGGGGGATACCATCGTGCCCGGGGCTGTTTCTTATGGTCAACCCTCGAATATGCATTTTTAATTCGGATGGAGTGACGTAGTTTATGGGCAGTTCAGCAGACTTGATTGGAGTGTTAACGTACTCCGTTATGGCGGGGTCGTCTACCTCGTTGTCAGAGCGTGAAGTCTCTGCAAACACATTTTCGTGGTACTCGACGAAAATATCACACTTTTCTTCGTCTGAGGTGATGACACACTCGTTGTGCTGTAATGGGGGTATTACATTTACCTTTCTGGTGAGCTGTCGAGTAGCTCTCTACAGTGAGTTGTCGTTGGGGTTGGGTGTTATCGACATATCTGGCGTAGCTTTCAAACCTATGTTTGTCTAAGTCTGCTGAAACTTCTTTTTGAAGCCTTTTTAATTCGATTTTCAAGGACGGTGCTCTTGTCCTTTGCCACTGCCTTCTGAGGCTGTTTTTTCGTTTGATTTTTTCGGTGATGGAGCGAGGGATACATTCTACGTAGTTACAGGATTTCTTCAGTTTTGAGGAGATTTGGGATGCGGCAACAGCTTGTTTTATTGTATTTTGGACGTCGTCAATAGATTTGTCTATTTTTTCGGATGTTTGCATACAACAGTTATTTTCAAGTTTTGATTTATGTTTATTTGTATTTTTGACATTTTCATGTCTTTCATATGGCACATAAAAAAAAATCGTCACGAAAATTGCTAACGAAATTTGCTCACGAAAATTGCTAACGAAATTTGTCCCAAATGTCCGGCTCACATAGCAACGGTTACCATAGCAACGGTTGCCATGGTAAGGGCTCACATAGCAACGGTTACCATAGCAACGGTTGCCATGGTAAGGGCTCACATAGCAACGGTTACCATAGCAACGGTTGCCATGGTAACTGTTACCATAGCAACGGTTGCCATGGTAACGGCTCACATAGCAACGGTTGCCATGGCAACGGTTACCATAGCAACGGTTGCCATGGTAACGGTTACCATAGCAACGGTTGCCATGGTAACGGTTACCATGACAACGGTTGCCATGGTAACGGCTGTACATGAAAATGTCCTAATGCGTTGCAGACTCGTATGCAAGCGTTTTTTTCAGCAGGAAGTTAAGGGTTAACTATCCATATTTGGCATTACCCAACTTCCTTCCATACGGGAACATGGAATTAAAAAACTCAACGACGATATGACACGTAAAATTCACGTAGCTCTTGACAAATATTTCACGTAAAAATGACCTTTTTCCATTCGATAGGACCTTTCATGAATTTGCTTCGAGCTTGGTGTTGAATTGGTGTAGATCTGAAGGTGGTTATTGTTGGGGAGTGGTCCGAACATATAGTTCTGGCATTGTTATTGAGGATATTTGCATTGGGAAACCCTTTGCGATGACTATGTCGAGGATATCTGGTTCTGAGCTGCTCCTGAAGAAGGTGGGCTCGGAAGGTGCAACTACATCGAAGTTGTGTCGGGATGAGAGGTCGAGTAATAGTCGTCCGGCCATGTTTGTTTTTCGACATCCCCATGTTTAATTTTCCGCGGTTAGGTCTCCTATTAATAGGTGTTTGCCGTTGCCGAGTAGAGTGGTGAGGTCATTTTCTGTTAAGCGTTTATTTGGGGGCCTATATACGGCTGCAACTTTGATTTTGGGAATAGAAGTGATCTCGATCCCAGCAGCTTCGATGCTTGGTGAACAAGGAAGATGGGTTTCCGTGTGAGGGAGATTTGTCTTGACAAGGATCGCAACTCCGCCCCACGACCTCCCCTCTTGACGGTCATACCTATATGTTTTGTAACCTCGTATCCCAAATCTATCGGCTTGTTGGAGGTGGGTTTCTGTGATGCACGCTACGGATGACGGGTATTCTTGGGCATCTGGATAACGTGCCTGGATTTTCGGGTCTATCGTGTGAAAAACTAGGTAGTTAAAACGGGCGAAGCTTTTGAAACAAGCTTTTTTTGGGCGATATTGGGGAATGGGCTTATTACTGGGGGGAAAAGGATTAAAACTGATTTATTGACACAGTATAAAGCCTATTACTAAACTCGGGGAGGACACACCACGCGGACCTAGGGATCTGACGGGATTACGGCGAAGACTCGGACGGCAGAGAGAGCGAGATCAGAGCGCCACTTCCTTATATATGTTTTTTGGCACCTGTTGGTGGGAAACCCCCTTTTCTCACGCTGAGTTTGGCTGACGCTCCAATATTCGCCCTTTCTCGGCGTCTCGGTGATTTCCGTTTTGGTGCAGAGGGGCTGGGGAGGGATGAGGAATAATTTGTAGTATTGGTGGATTTAAATAGGGATAATTTTTAGGAGGAAGAATAATTAAGGATAATGACTTGAATGGTTCTTGTAAAGTAGAAAAAGGATGAAGTTGCCCCTGCACTTGTGTGTACTTCGTTACACTTTTTTTGACTGAATTTCGTGGCGAATCCATAAAGGCAATGAATCTTGACGGCTTCATATTGTTTGGACAGGTGGTTGGGGAAAAGTGGACTGCACCAAGGATATTACAGGACCTGTAGCGATTGAATTTGCTGAGCGTAGCTACGTCTGTGCTCTGGACAACGGATTATTCACCCTGGGAGCACCTCATAATGAAGGTGATTGTGACATTTTTTAAAATTAATGTTGACAACTCTTTAAGAGGGCATTTCATAGATGATTCATCGACCCCATACAATCGCCCCTCGTCTACTACTCTGCACACTTTTTCCCGTCTTATTTCTGTAATAATCCTGGATTTTAAGGACTCATTTCAATCTCCAGGAAGTTCCGCATATGCAGGCGTACCATTTTTTCGAATTTCGTTTATGATGTAACTTTGACCTGCCTTGAACTTTTGCCATGAAATTTCAAGCTCTTCCTTCGACTTGTTTGAAAAAAGGAATTCGTCGGCATATGCGGAACTTCCTGGAGTTTGAAACGAGACCTTAACATCCAGGATTGGTGCAGAAACAACGCGAGAAAACGTGTGCCGCGTAGTAAATGAGGGAGATTGGAGGGGGGTCGAGGAATCGTCTGTGCAACACCCCTTAACGTCAAAGCTATAAAACAAAAATGAATTAGGCGAAGGGCCTTCACCCGAAGAAATCCTAACTGCCGTTCCCGTAAACGAAAATCGAGTTGCTTTCAAGTCTGGTTACGACAAATATATCGGCGTCAATAAGGATGGAATAGTGACTGGGCGGGCCGATGCCATTGGTGTTTTAGAACAGTGGGAACCTATTTTTCAGGTATGAAACTCAACATTTTGTTAATAAAAGAATATTGAAACTTTTTGTTAAATCAAAGGATAACAAAATGGCGCTGCTGAGTACATCGGGTTGTTTCATTTCGATCAAAGACGAGGATGACTCGGTTGTCGCCCTGAATAGGACCGCTGGAGAGAACGAAATGTTGAATATTCGTACTCAGAAAATTAAAGTGACTACGACTGGGCCAGACGTGCCGACCGAGGAAAAGGGATCAATCAAGGAGATAGAACTGAACTATGTGTAAATTACAGTTTTTTGGTAGCGTTTTTTACTCGACTTTACGCTATGTTCACTTTTCTTGTACAGGAAAAAGTTCCAGAAATTTCAAGATAAAAAAATACGATTAAACGAAGAAGGCAGGCACGGTCTCAAACGGGCGCTGGGCGATGGAAGTCTTCACGAGGCTCTGCTTGATCGGCGGGCTAAAATGAAAGCTGACAGGTACTGTAAGTAGGTAGACGCTCCATGTCGAAGAGCAAAAAATGTCCGTATCGTACCATCCATCATTATCATTTTTTCTCTGGTTTATGTTGTTTCAATTCTGAACAAAACAGCACCTACGAAAGCAAAAATAAAAAAGTATATTGAAACAAAAAGAAGCGTATCAATCTCAGAGCCAGTCGAAAACCGACAGAAAATGTGTCCCAGTTTTTGAGAAATACGTGGGGGGGGGGGGCGAGAAACAATACTTACTGTGTGAGCCCAGCCAGCGTAATCTCCGAATATTTCCCTCAAACGAGTCCCAATTTCGTCGTAAGATTTACTGGTAGGAGTTTTTTTACCTTTCAAGTGGGGCAAATAATACCTGGCGGCTATTTGAAAGACATGCGTATCCACGGGGATGGCATTGAGATGGCCCAGGGCTGTCAGGCATATGCAGTCTGCGACCTGTGATAAATTACAATTAGAAGTATAACGCGAGGTAATTAGTGGTTGGTCTTGCTTGTAGGTTGACAGGAATGTAAGGCTACTAAGTATTTTACTTTTGCTCCAACTCCTGGTAAATTCATCAATTCCTCTTTCGCTTCGCCGTAGGACTTTTTTATCAGATTTTCAAACCACTTAGGACCTCCATTTTTCATTATAAATTTAACTGATTCTCCCACGTATTTTGCCCTGTCATATTTAAGGTCCTGTGAGTTGCGCAAAAGAAAGGCAGAGGTGTAAAAGTGATATTTTTGTTTTACCTAAAACCAAAGTTTGCCGCTTTTAGTTCGTCTTCGAGTGCGTCAAATGCCAAGGTTTCAACAGACGGAAAATCATGGTAAGTCACTCCGTCTATTTCTCCTATGATAGGCCCGTAGTTAGTACACAGCGCCTCAACCATTTTCCTAATTCTTCTCGAGAGGAGGGAGGGATTGAAATTCACTAGTAGGAAGATCCATATTTTAATAAATTTACCTTAATATAGTGTTATTCGAGGAGCAAATAAATGCGAATGTGTTTTCAACGGGGTCCTGCCTGATCATACGAAGCCCGCAAAACGGCTTGGCAATCTCAGCAAAGTGCTTGTCTGCCTTGGCCCATTTTTCGTAATAGTTCAAAAGAGGAAAATCCAGTCGAAAGAAGTGTCTAATAACGTTTTCGCATTCGCTCTCGATTGATTGCCTGGAAGAATAAGTTTAGTTATCTACGTGTCTTGCGATTACTTCTTAGGGTACTACTTGGCTGAAATTCTGGCTTCTTTCAAATTCTCCTGTGGGAACCAAGTAGCAGTATATTCGATTCGATCGTTTTTTTGCAATAAAGTCCAAATTTTTCCTCCAAAAATACCTCTCCAAACATTATTCTCTATTTCTGTGAACCTATAACAAATCAATGTTGGTTTATTTTACTAGAATTATTGTTTTAGGCTACGTTGTTATTGTACATTTTTTGTACGAGATGGCACATACCTATAGGTCTGCCCAGAATTAAGTGTTATTCTTAAATTTAATTCTTTCGCGGTTAAGTTAAGAAAGCCAGAGGTGATATGTGGGTCCTTCGCTGGAACAGCAAACGACAAAACGCAAATTAGTTGGCACAGAAGAACTTGCTCGGCACGTAAAATGCGTTACCGGACCAGATTTCCTTTTGCCTAAGCGCTCAGATTTGTCCGAATCCTGTACGCTATTTTCTTTGTTATCGGCCTTCTTTCTTTTTTGTTTGTCATTGGCACTGAACATCTTTAAGTGGGCGCAGAATAAAACCTTGAAAATCATTAGAGGCTATAATTATATTGCAACAAAATCAATCAATGTTTCACATTACGGTGTGCGCCCATCCGGCCAGAGGGCCGTAAATATCTCGAAAATGATCTCCTATTGTATTATAAACCCGGTCAGTGACGGACTTCACGCTTTTCAACGATGGCAGATAGTATTGGGTGGCTATTTGAAACACGTGCGTGTCGACAGGAACAGCGCTGAGGTGTCCGAGAGACATTAAACAAATGCAGTCTGCGACCTGTTCAAAATTCAATCCTTCATTACAAGAGATGCTGCGCGTTGAGAGGATACTCATGGACTTAATAACCAACTTTAGGACCAATGCCTTGTAACTGAAGCAGGCTCGCTTTTGCTTCGTGGTAGTCAATGTGTTTCAACTCTTCCAGCCAAGTCTTTCCGCCCAATTCTTTGAGTCGTTGAGCCGACTGTTGAATATATTTGGCCCGGTAACCGAAGCCAGCTTTCCGAAGAGCAGCGTCAACCGCTGGTGACGCCAATGACGCAATTTCGGGAAAGCTGTGGTACGTGATATCATTGTACAGAGCTACTGGCTGACCGTAGAGTGAACACAGTTTTTCAACCATACTTGATATCCTAAGTAACAAATGCAATGCCAATGCTTGTGAACCACATAATTTCCAAGAGGGCCAGACATTCAAAGTTTGTAACGACATTGTCTTTTACACCTAATTCCCCATTAAACCAAACAAATTCAAACATTATCCACAACCAAGTTTCCGTGTGGATACCATACTATGGAGAAGCCCGAGGGCTTTGGGGCTTTACTGTGGTTAAAGCTTTTTGTGGTTGGGCCTTTGCTGGGGACGGAATTTTTTTTGGTTGGACCTTTGCTGTGCTCGGATCTTTGCCGGTGAGCTCTTTACTGCCATTGGAGTTTTATTGTGGTTAGAGCTTTTTATGGTTGGTACTTTGCTCATCGCTGTGGTTAGGAGCTTAGCTTTGGTGTGGTTCAGAGCTTTGCTGCAGTTTGGAGCTTTTTTGTGGTTTGGTGCTATATTTTATTTTGTAGTTGAAGCTGTATCGCAAACCTCTAATCCTAGCTGGAACTTTGCCATGGTTGGTGCTATACTGTGAATCTTAGCTTTGTTGTTGTTGTTTGGGGTTTGGAGCTTTGACGTGGTTTCGAGATTTCTTGTGTTAAGGACTTTTTGTGGTTTATAGTATTTGGCACAATACCGATATATTAAAACAGTTGAGGAGGAGGAGGGGGGGTCTTTAAAAGGACCCGAATGTTCTCTCCACGGCCCAGCGTGGGGTGTTAGGTTTTCCACCCGACTTCCCTGAATTGAAACATAATTATGTTTATGGAGACGACGGGGCACTACACTTTGTGAGTTAAACTTTGGTTTCCTAGAAAAGCGGTGCCGTAATATAGCGGTAGAAAAAATCCCCTTTTAAATCACACCAGTAGTTGCCTAGAGAGCGGTGAACAGACAGCGGCACCGCTTCGAATGAGACGGCCGTTCATGACGGTGATGAACTGTTCATTAACGATTTTTGACGGTGATGAACTGTTCATTAACGATTTTTGACGGTGACGTTGAACGTCTTTTGTTTACAATGAGCGTGAAAACTGTCTGGACACTGGCGAAATTGTAATTAATACTGTCCGAAAACGACTCGTTGTTAAAAGAAAATACTACCGAATAGTTGGAGCTACGAGGAAAAAACGTTAATCACCACCGTCACGATGGAAGCGGTGCCGCTGTCTGTTTACCGCTCTCCAGGCAACTAAGGTTTGATTTAAAAGGGAAATTTTCTATCGTAATATTACGGCACCGCTTTTCTAGGAAACCAAAGCTTTAGTCGAATGGGAAACGCTATAATATTTTGGAGGGGTGTAGTGGGGAGCTGGAGGTGGTAGGTGTGATCACCTCTCTAGCCTTTCACCTTGAACGGGGCCGGTTGAATTCAATGTGTTCTCTACATACAAAAAAAGCAACCGATTTGACCATACTGCCACTCAACATGAAAATATGGACAGGAAGTGATACGAATGGCATCTGGCATACAATATTCAGCCCAAGTGAGAGACAGATTGATCCTTCTCCAGCCTGAGGAGTTTTCGGGTGTTTATGAAACTAATTATGTCCTTTTTTCGTGAGTATACAGGCTCGGGTTTGCTCGGGTGGGCAAACCCGAGCCCACCGGCGCCAAAGCCACATTCACCTTTAATTATATACTTCCTCAGGAACTTCTTCCTTAGGTTAGCAATCAGTAGGTAGGCAGTAGATAGGCATTCTGAATAAAATAGAACGTTTTTTGGGGGAGCGATGAGTATAATTGGTAAAACGCATAGTTGTCCGTGACGCAATTCAATAATGAAAGGCCGGAAAGGACGCAATGAGGGAATTGATGTATAATCAATCAAATTAAATGCGGATTCTCTCCGAGTTTTTTGTGGCCAGAACTTTGTATGGTTTGAGTTTTTCAGGGTTAGGACTTTTCATGGTAGGAGTTTTTGTGCTTCAAGCTTTTTGTGGTTAAGTTTTTTCGTGGTAAGGACTTTTTGCAGTTATAGAGCTTTTTGTGGTCAGAGTTTTTTGATCGGGACTTTTTGTTGTTAGAACTTTTGAGCTAAGAGAGAGATTTTGCGAAGTTTGGTTTTAAGAAACAATCCAACACCGCGAAATTGGGTTTTGAACTGCCAGTGGACTGTGCGTTACGATCCTCGCCCCTGCCACTCGACCTGACCGGGCAAAACCGAGTCAGGGAAGAGATCTGGCTAACCGCAGGCAGAGACGTAGCCAGCCCTTGATCCAGGCGTGGGCAGAAGATGTTGAATGTTCTAGAGACAGTGACCCGAGCAAAAGAACTGGTAGTTCATTAAATCGGCGCATTAAACCGTCAAATTTTTCCCGGTGAACTCAATATTTTACTTCAAAACTGACGATTTTACGCCAAAGTCGATGCGTTACCCCTAAACTAAGGGTTTCACAGCACAACTGGCGATTTTAAAACCCAAGGCTTTACCAATTTTACCACTACGCTGGGGATTTCAGGTGTTTTTGTTCTGAAAAAATTTGCTTTTCAGTTGTGTCAGGTCTGCGAAAACGGTATTTTAGGGCGCAAAAACCACGAAGTTGGTCTTTGAATAATATCACCCTTGCAAAATTCGTTTTTTGAGCTACAAAAATATTTGAAACTGTTTTTTTTTTTATGGTAGCACCGACGAAACAAAATGTGGCTATCCTGAAGGATTTATACTTTCAGAACGTATAATACGAGGGGTGAGCAGCTGCCCCAATAAATCTGCGCTTTGGAGTCTAGGGGAGGGCAGCAGCCTATCCCTGCCTCCCTCTGGCTACGCCTATGACCGCAGGCGGGGCTGATGAGTGATGTCGAAACTGGGGACGTTGCAAGCCCATCAGCATTGTTGAAAGGTGTAGGGAGTTATAGACCCTCCGGACATTACAAGTTGAAACCGAAAAGTAGGACAAAATGTTAGATCAGCGTTCAGGATAGCCCTGAACGCTCTTAAAAGTGGGACATGTTTGGGAATGTAGGACGTCTGGTCACTCTACTCTGAGGTAGCAGAAATGGTTTTACCTGACAATATTGTTGTTTGAGGAACAAATAAAAGAGAAAAGGTTTTCGACAGGGTCCTGATTCAAAATTCGCATTCCGTAGCACTGACTGGCGACATTCTCAAAGTGACTGTCAGCTTTCGACCACTGGTCATAATAGGCCGCGATATCAACGGCTAGCCTACGCGAGGTGTAAAGTTATTATCCATATTTTTTCGGCTCGTTTATCGACTGTAATTACCTCAAGTAGTCAGAGAGGAACTCGGAACAAGCGTCCACACTCACCAGTCCAGAATCTTTGGTTGTAACAGCTTTAAATTCAATGCAGTCTCCTTTATGTTTCAGTATCCATAGGGCTTTGGAAACAACGCCGGTCCATTCGCAGTTTCCGGTTGATTTCCATCTATCGGCATCGTTTTCAGACGATTACAAAGAAAGGAAGGTGGTTTCATTAGTGACATACCTGAAACATTGACCTCCTTCGAGGATCATTTTAAGATTTAATTCGCTTTGTTTCACTGCGATTTTTCCTAAATGCATAATACTTTCCATTGCATTTATCGTAGGACCGCAAAACGCTTAAAAAATTGATGCCTAGACGACTAACGAAAAAGAGTTCGAATTCGAAGTCAGCTCTTATCAATTGTTTGTTCCCCCTCGACAACAAAATAATTGGTGGCGAGCAGCGCCGCCAGCGCTGTGTCAATGGCAGGAAGATGAATTAATACAGTCCAGATCAAATGTAAACAAACCTCTTGATTACAAGGGAGCTTGAGTTCAGTTTTGTCATTTTAGTGCGTTTTTGCTTATTTATTCTTACTCATTTTTAGCGAAACTGCTTAGAATTGACGAAATTTGTGAAGTGTGCGATTGCACCCATAAATCTAGAAATTTCATGGAGGCCGAAGAACTTATAGCTGCTGGTCTCGTTGTCCTCACATCACAGGGAAATTGCCTTCAGATGGTGAAGGCGTTCATTTCGCGTGCATCGTTAGGAGCTCTTCGTCGCCTGACAAGACTTACCAGGTTGAAGGAGTTCTAGCGAGCCAGGTCAATTGCTTGAGAGTTAAGCTCGGTGCACACGATGCATTTTTTTGAAGCATGATGGCCTGCCTGTTCTAAAAAACATCCGGTCACTGATGGGGATCATATGTTTTTTTTCACCATGCAAGTAAACATGCTTCGAAAAATGCATCGTGTGCACCGAGCTTTACTAAGTAAATAAACGCATCCGCAGGGGTGTTTGGCCTTGAAGGAGAAGCGATAATGCTGATGAGGGGCACCGGGCCGGGAATGAATGGGCATGGGAAAATGAAGAAAATTAAAACATGTAGTTCTGGGGGGGGGGATATATCCCCTGTACCTACGCCCCTGTCCTCCGACTGATTGAAGAGAAGAGGATAGGACCAAACTCCAAAAACACGACTCCTTTTCCGGGGATAACTATCGTCCCCCAATGATCGCCTATTAATAACACTTGCCAAATCGTCGGGATTCACGAGGATGACATCGGGCTGTTCCTTATTCGGGATAAGCTTTATTTTGGTCATCTGAGCTAGATACAGGCAACGGCGATTCACATCATCACATGATAGTAATAGGTAACTTTGATCTATGCCAGTGCAAAACACCAATAAACTTCAGCTTACCGTGGCCTAATTAATGTTAGTGTCCCTAGTGATGCTTTGTCGGGATTCCTAAGATGATAGCTTCTCAGTAACAGTATTTGTTAGGTAATGAGTATTAGGGGGTTGCCCCACGTTCAATTGCTCATTTCCACGAGATATCCCCCCCACCCCATGATCGCCTGGAAGAATAACATATTATTACCTTATCGCGATCCACGTGCATTAAATCGGGCTGTTCCCTCACGATTAGCACATTTTGGTTATCTGAGCTACTCAGCTAGGCCCAGGCAATAGCCAGGTGCCCTGATTCGAAATTATTTACATCATCACATGATAGTAGTAAGTAATAATGAACACTGCCAACACAAAACACCGATTCCGCTTACTAGTCCAGCAGTCGATTAAGTTTGGGGTTTCATTCAGGCATGTAAGAGGATGCATAATATGAGTTTTATACGAAAACTTCTTTGGGGAAACTTGAGGAGGGTCAAAAAACCAATATATTTTCAATGTTTCCAGTTTCATGCATGTAACTCGAAAATTACGAGTACTATGGAAAAATGTATCTTTCCAGAAGGCGAGAAAAACGAATATTTTGGCGGGGGTTGGTCTTTTGTGATGAGGTAGCCGCTATCACAAAACAGCACGGCATGTATCTTTATAAAAATAAAAAACAACGCGAGAAATCGCCAAAAACGAACTGACGAACGGCTCATAAATTACGATAATTAGTTGAACAACAGTATTTCTACAATTCCAGTGAGTTCTGCACTGAACCGGAATCGTGTTTCCCCCTGGTTTCCCCTTTCAAGAGCAAACAAAGAGCGAAATCAGAATAACACTAGTTCAAACTTCAAAAGTAAAAAACAGTTTCATTTTTTGCCGATTTCGTGCCTTTTTTTAAGTTTACACAGTTAAGGCGAGCAGAAGTCCATCGTTTCTAGATCTCTATTGTTTAAATTAAATCGAGGCGGAGTGCGCCGTATAACACAGCTTTAATAGGATGTGTAAACAGGCTAGTAGGCTGTGTAAACTTAAATTGATTGGACGTTCTGCCTAGTGCCTGTGATAAAGTATAGTTATAAGACTGAGCGAGCTTCTCGCGGTGCTACAAGTGGACGAGGGAAGGTAGGACTTCATGCCTACGGACCCGAGTGAATATAGTTAAAAATGTTAAATAATAAAATGTACCCGTGAACATGTCCTAATAAGGGCGAAAAGTCGAGCGCTTGTAAATAAATTAATCAAAAAGAGGCCTGTTTGGACATTTAAACCCTCAGATTCATTATGGCCTCATCCAAAAACAACCGGAAATACTATTTCAATTACACGGCGTTTTTCAAGGCATGACTCATTTCATCTTTTGACAATTTTCGACGAGGGACCCAAAAAGATCACGAGGATTAATCGTTTTCAAGAAAATTAAGCAATTTGTGAGGTTATCCGGACGATGATGGAAGGGCATAGCCCACCCAACACGATCCGAGTTTCGAGAAAAAAATGGCTCCCCGGCGGGATTTGAACCCGCAACCTCTGGATTACCAGTCCAGCACGCTGCCAATTGCGTCACGGAGACGCCACTTGGGAGTCGTACTCCGAGGGATAAGTAGTAGGCCGCTGTTCAGGGTATACTCTTGCCCCCCCCCCCACAGTTTCTCGACTGAATACGCTGCCACAATCAATCACACATTGTGTCACAGTCAATGACACAAATGAATTATTTTTTCGAATATAGAAACCGCTGACCGCAAAAATGCGCTCCTTTTGAATCTGACATCAAAAATTATCCAAAAGTTTATGCTCTTCCACCCTGTATATTATTTTGTTATTAATAATAAAGAATTGAAAAATCCCTTAACTTTTCAAACTTCGAAACTTTTCGTCTTTTCTTTTCCCGATCCCGCATTAAATCCACCTCAACAACGCCCAAAGTACGAGCAAGAGTGCATTCTACGATTTTAAGTGTGTCTTTTTCAATTGTTCATTATTGAGTAACGGAGGGGGTATTGTCACGAGAATGGCTTGATTTTTTAAGATTAATGCTGATAAATTAAATTAGCCTTTAGAGGAAAACAAAAGTTGAATCAACTTAGGTACGAACGGATTGTACAAAGTGAGCGTTACCAGCTAACTGTCACTTGAAAAATTCACTAATTCTTAACAAGCCTTTTATTTAAGGAGAATCTTTTTTTTTTATTCTTTGATCAGTTAGCAATTGTGGTAAAATAATTATCGGGCCAAAAACGCGTTTAAAAAAATATAAAAAATGAAAATATGTGTGAGCAAAGCCACTGTTTCATATACATTTCCCCCATAGATAAAGGAAGTATTCACGGGTGGCACGGAAATCTTGTAACAAGATGGCGGTGCCTCCCGGTTCGCACTGTCGTTATGAAGCCACAGCAGGGCCTAGAGACAGCCATTTCTGCCCTTCCGGACCAAGGAGGATAAAATATTCCGGTGAATTGGGCAATTGCAGTAAAATATTTGGTATTACATTCCAGCCATAGAGATATTATTATCTCTATGATTCCAGCCATGTTCAGGAAAATTCGTAGATATGCAAATTGATTTTTTATGGGGCCATTTTAATGAGTGGAAAATGGACCAATTTCACAACGCATATTCGCTCAGTCACTTTATTCGTTTAGTTTGCAACATGACTCTTGACCATGCCGGTGATGGGCATTCTACACCATACCGGCATCATTCGAATTATTCTCTAGATACATTTTTCCCCGCGAATAAAATTGTAGAAGGCATGCATCATCTGATATTCCGTGAGATCCTTTTTTACCTTGCCAAGCGTCAAGTTCGCTACGCGTGGACTCTGCTATTAACGAAATTGTACTGCCAAAGGGAATTTTTGCATGGCAAAAATTCAGGACTGGCCAAAATATCTAGTGAACATCCACTTTTCTGATATTTTACCTGCCTGCATTCACTTTGTTCCATTGAATTTTCCCTTCAAAGATGCCCTACATTTCCTCCTCTATCTTGCTACCTCCATGAGTCATTATAACATATTTAACGAATAGTCGTATATTTCCCGAAGCGAATAAATCGCGTATTTTTGCTGGATTTTCACAAATACCGAGCCGGCTTAAAATAAGAGGGAAGGATTAATCGCAATTAATCGTGTTATGGTGAATTTCACCACCGAGAGTAAAGGTTTGAGTTATACGGTACACTAGAGAACATAGAAGTCACGGGAAATTTTTGTTTTTTAGCACTGAAGAGAAAAGATCACAAACAGTTACAACCAGATTTAAATTCTCGAAACATTCTAGCATATTCCAGGAATGTAGTATACCTATAAGTTGCACGGATCGGCAGATATAACACGGATCACCCTCTTTTCTCCGTTATTATGAGACATAATGGAATGGTGCTATGGGGCAATCCTCCTTGGTTTTTGGTCAGGATTTCATTTTTTTTTGTTAAAAAACACAGAAAATAGGGGGGGGGGCCTCTCCATTTTCTGATTTTGAGTCAAAAGTAACGTAAAATAAGGAAGTTGGGACTTATTTTAAGCCTTTTTGGGGCCCCTAAATTTTGTTGGACAAAAATTTTGAAATGTTGGCTGAAAACCAAAGGGACTTAGCACCTAGCACTTTTGGAGTTATCTGACGCACACTGTATATTCATATTTCTTTATGGAAATTTAATGCTCTAAACGTTCGTACTGACTCCCAAGATAGTTTCCAAGTTCCGCTACAGTAAAGAGTCATTGATTATAAGAATTTTTTGACGAGATTGAAAAAAAATGTATTCTTGGAATCATCAAATTTCCAGAGCCCATAGCACAAAAACGTTGAGGTATACTATAATAGTTGATTTCACCAAAGTAGAAGGAAATTTGATGAGCTCTAATTTTTACGCCCAAAGGATTTCGCTACACCTCCTCGTTCTCGAGTTAGGAGAGAAAAACTGGAAAAACGAACTTCCAAAGCTACACCCACTCCATAGAGCGGCACCCGTCGTGGTGGGAATAGGATTTCATCACACCATGTACAGGAGACCTTCCCCTCCAATTTCCCGCCAAAAAAAAACTTCCGTGGTATTTAGTATCTCTATTTGCATAATTTTGGTTTAATTTGACTGAACGATAAGTCCAACCAAACTCCATGTGGTGAAATTGGCCATCCCAATGGAAAAATATAGTACGACTGAAGCGTAAAATCGCAATACGAACTCAGCAGCGCCTCGTTCTTAAATCCTCCTTTACGCCTGCTATCTCCCACTCCCTGCCTGAAACTGCACCTGGAATCATCCTCTTCGCACGTTCAAAGACTGTTGAGCGTGTGGAATTGATGTCATTCCGCACGCTTCACAGTTTCGCAAGTCGCCACCATGTTATAATAAACGCGCTTTTCGGTAGCCGGCATGCGCGCGCCGGCCCGCCGGCAAGAACAATATCAGCCAAGTGATAGTGACAACTGACAACGTAGTGTTGAGACCAAGTTGAGACTTGTGATTGTGGTCTGACTTCTTGATTGTTTTTCTGACGTTTTCAAATTACATATTATTTTTATAATAATCCGCTTTCAGGAAAAATAGCGTACGATACTCAAGTGCGGCACTCCGTACTCTCGTTCTCGTGTGTGACCGGCACTCGTCTACTCCTCCTGCTCTAACTCTCCGGCTCGAATGAAATGAAGTGCGTTCCACACAAGTATCGTAATAGTATATTGTTTTCATCGGATAAATTATGAAAATAACACAAAATATTACGGAAAAAAAAGAAAGCAGCTGTTGAGTCAGGAAATGAGAGCCATCAGGAGAAGGCGGTTGGTAGTGTTTTGGAGGAGTTTTGTAACCAAGTCAGTTGTCTTATGGTGCTATAACACTTTTCACTTTCATCTTTCATTTTTTCCAACTACGTGCTAGGTACCAACCAACATAGTTTTCCGTTTTCTGAACTTTTGTTGCGTTGACGTCAAAAATGCAGAGATATAAATACTGTTTCGTGCCTAGTTGCACAAATACGACAATGACTGCTCCCCGAAAACTTTACATTTCATTGCCTTCAAAGGAGCCTCGGAGATCTCAGTGGATCAAAGCAGTAAGAAGTGACATGAAACCCCTCTCTCCAAAATCAAAGTTTTTCGTTTGTGAAGATCATTTTGACGTAAGTAAATGTTGATACTTTTTAGTGCAACAATCCGATTAGAGAGTTCGCAGCACTTATAGTCGTTTTTGCAGATTGAAAATGAGGTGGAGAATTTATTGTACGTTCGAATGTTCAATGCTAAAAACAGAAATGTATCAATCCGTTTAAAACCTGGGGTAGTCCCTACCAGGTTTATCTTACCAAATCATAGGTAGGTATTTCATTTTTATTATATCTGAAGATTCGTAACAAATCCAAATGTTATACTAAAAAAACAAGGAACCTCCAAAGAGAAACATTAGAAGAAGGACGTGTGTTTGTTGCCGAAACAAAAGAGCGACATTGTCTGCCAAGGGAGCTTTTCGACCAAAACACTGGGGGTGGCAGTCTCAATAACTTTAACCATCCTGTCCCGTCCAATTCAAAAGGAACGGATACCGTTTTCTCTGACGACAGTTCTTTCACATCGTCACTTTCGCCAATGATTAGCAAAGAAATTGGTGAGTCCAACAGACATTCACTAGAACATGACCAAAAACGATCGGCGCTCGCACCTAATGATACGGGATGTTTGTACCAAAATTTGCGTTAGGTGGGTTCCTCAGAACTATTAAAGCCCAGCCACGCATAACGCTAATCCGAGAACGTGGAATGGTGCGCGTGCGAACATGCCACTGTCCACGTGGAGGCCGTGTAGTTGGCCCGCGTTCTGTGTGGCAAGGGCTCTATGTGTGGTTCACATGCTCTATGTTTCCGTTGTGTGGTGTCTATGCATCCTATCAAAATACTCCATTTTTCGAGGGAATAATTTGGTTGCTCAGACTCCACACAACTCAAACATAGTGCATGAATCGAAATCAGAACCTATTATTACCTATTACATACAGTTTATCATTAATACCTACAGTTGAATTGAACAAAATCGGTCCATCCATCCTACGGTTCCCCTCCCTTTTTTGGCCCTTTACTGTTTTACTTGCGTATTTTACTAGTCGAGGAGGGGCGTTTTTTTTTTCTCTGAATGTTTTTATTTCATGTCATTATTAATTTTCCCCAAAAATCCCTGCAGGCATTCAAGCTCAGCCATTCTACCGTGACGTAGGGTGTCAAACTAGGGTGCCCTGTAGAAGTACAGCTGTCCAGGTTACGACGAAAACATCGCCTGTTCAAATTCGCTCTTCTAAAAGGAAGTGATTCGAAAAAAGCCTAAGCATGAAAAGGTAAAGGCAGAGTGTGAGTTCACGGACAATAAAATCAGCGAAACATCCAGTGACGCAGACGTCGTGCCATCGCCTGGGTCGCTTTCCATTACGACTACACCATCTGGCATGACTGACTGAAATTGGCAGCTACATAAAGAGGAGTACTCTAGCAAAGCACTCGTAAACATTGAAAGAAGGCCTAAGTTGTACTTCAGCGTAATTCCAGAAGTCCAGAATGTTCCTTTGTGATAAGAACGATGACTGAATCTACTTCAAACACAGTAAAGAGACATTATGATTACTTTGAAAAAATTGAGGTGCAATCTTCAGTTCCTCGCCCAATGTGTACAAATCCCTGCCTACATTAACGACCCAGTTACGTCAGTTCGTGTACTGGCCCACCAAACAGGTTTTTTAAGCTTCCCATTTCATTTCGAAACAAAATGTCGAGAATGGCAGCTATTATCAATTGTAAAGGTAATTTTATAATTATTATTCTTGTCAATTAATTTTTAACGACCAATGATGGCAAATAATTATTAACTACACCTTCTGCGACGTGCATCTTCTGACCGTGCGCCGATCTCTTCAGGCAAACAAAAATGGTTGTTATACGTCATAATTTACAAATTTGAAACATTTCCTTTGTCCTTTCGTTACCCGATGGCAAGTCATCAAACGTCTTCTCGATTGTGACGAGCACCGCCAGTATACACCCGCCATACTCGCGGGGTTGCGATAGGTGCAGTTTAAGTTCCGAGGGGGGATTTCTCCTGGGTGGATTCGCTTTTCGCGTGGACTTCCGGGATTGCTCAGTTGGTTAGAGCACCTGGCGCGAAACTATGAGGTCGTGAGTTCGAAGCCCACCTTGGGAGCGATTTTTTCTCGAAACTCAAAAACAAGTAAAAGATAGTAAGCATTTAATTTGAAGATTAATTTCTTTAATTTCAGCTTTCCCATTCCCTAGAATTCACTGTTGTGACTACGGTAGTGCGGTGAGGGGGGAGTAATCCCAGAATTTTCCGTAGAAAGGGTCTTCTAAATTCAATTAATTCACTAATAAATAATTAATATGTATAAAGAATAATTGTATCATGATTAAAGTAGGCCTGGCCATTTTCTTTCATCGGACGCAGTTTTTAGAGCTGAATTGAATGAGCTGCGTAGTCAGGATCGCTAGTAACAATACTTTTTGAGTCACGGACAAACATCTCCAGCATTTTTAAAGGATTTGTTCTTATGTTTATGGGCGAATCTCAGAAAGAATTGACCCTTGCGATCCCTGCAAACGCTCTTTCGATTCAACACAAAAAACTACGGAATATCAGAGAACATGGTTAGTCCTGCCCAAAATCTTGATACAAAGTTTCATAGCAGATCAAAGCATCGGGAAGAACGGGGTTTTTCGTCTCTAACTCAAAGAATATTGATCGCAGAGAAGCGAGCCACCATGCATTCGATTCATCGCCGAAAACTACTTCAGAAATCATGTCTACGTCAACTGCATTACTAAACGTTGGACGTGAAGATTTTTCGGGAATATTCAAGTTAAAAACCAAGATTTTGGTACAATTTACGTCGTAATTCAAAAACTAATCGTCGCATGGGCTTGTGGTCGATTTTTATCGACTCGGCACACAAAACTGCATAGAAGTAGACACCCCGTTCAGGCAAATTTCTTCACCCTTTATAGCGATGAGTTGGCCAACGTCTATCCCCCGTTAAAAGGATGTTGGCCACACCGTATCGTTGCGGACTCTTCGAATCCTCAAAGTATGCATCAAAAGGAATTTTTTAAGCCACATTTGACGTTGGGCAGAACTTTATTTCCTTATTCTTTATCCTATTTCTATATCCTTTATTTTTAAACTTTATTTCCTGTACTATAATTGTAATCACAAACATTACAGCCAAATAATATAATATTGTGACAGAAAGAAAGACGTAAACCAATATTGGTAGTATTAATATTATAACAACTAGTATTAGTTGACGACTTTCTTTCCGTTGCAATATTATTTGACTTTAATTTTTGTGATTATTATTATTTAGTATATTATATACAGGGTATTCATAAATTACCTCGACAGAGGAAGTATGTTGATAGTGTAGACCTTTTGTGATCGAAATTATCCTACTATTTGAGGTTTTTTCGATTTCCTCTTGGTTTCCGAGGTGTCGTCAATTTCTTTTTTTTTTGGTGACCCTCTGTTTTTTAACGACAAAAGTGACTAGTACGTCCTCATCAACAGGTGCTAGACTAAACGTAAATAGCTCATTGCAAAGAGCATAAAATTGCTTTCATTATTGGTCAACTCAATAAAAATATACCAAGGTCCTAGCCACTAGGGCATTAGATATCCGATGGAAACTAGTTATTTGCATTTCTGTCCAGTTTTCATCAGCGATTACAGTACAACTTCAAAAAGACATATAAAATGAATTTCTGCGCAATGTGCTCGGACGATCGGCGTACTTTCTTCTTCAAATACACACGAATGCCGCTGAGCATTACTCTGGCTACGTTGCTCGGAGAGCGTCTTCATACACAGCGGGCGAAGAGAGCAAAGCATCGCTGATGAATAATGAGCAACAGTAAAGCTGAGGAAGTCTTTTCACAGAGTGATTTCTACGGTGTGCCCACAAAAGAAACCCAGCGCTTGTTTGAATCCGTATTCATTAAACCTTGAGACACGTCCAAAGTGGTAGGACCAAGAGAAAATATGAGAAATCTTTTTCTTTATTTTATTTTTATTTATTTACTTTTTTTTGTAGTATGTATGTCGCATCCTTGTCGAGTAATTACCCACTTCACGAAATGAATGTCCATTTCACGAAGTAGCTCCACTTGCCGTAACTTCAAAAAATTACGACATCTGGACAAAAAAATTGTCCATCTCTTGAAAAGGAAATCGTGTTTGTCCAGTTGCTGAAATCAAGCTTCCTTACTGCTAGTGGATGCACAACATTATCCTTTTCATGAAAGGGATGAGTGAGGAATGTTAGATGCTGAAATAGGTTTTGTTTTATTTAAATAGGCTATTTTATTGAGCACTCAAAAAACCGCTAAAAATGACGTTGAGCGTCCACTTGCACTAAGGAAGCTTAATTTCAGCAATTTGTTCAGTTAACTGAACAAACGCGATTTCCTGTTCAAGAATTGGACATTTCTTTTGTCCATATTATGTCGTTATTTTTTGAAATTACGTCAAGTGGCGAGCCACTTCGTGTTAATGGACATCCATTTCATGCACAAAGCAAGATTGTACGGTTGTGCGGAATTTCCTGAAGATTTAAATGAGCCCTTGAAGTCCACGATTGGTGCAGAGATACGGCGGTAATTTCCGTAACGCGGACTTGGCGAGGTTTGATTGGAGGGGGTTCGAGGAAACATGTGCAACTCCCCCTTAATTCGCTCCTATAATTCTTGGATTCGTGCGGTAACTTCGTAGCTTGAATTGTGAGAAAGCGCCATTTCGGGGCTTATTAAAACTGCCGATTCAGGATTCAATGTTCAAAAATGAAAATGAAATGAAAAAAAAACCAAAAAAAAAACGATAATTCGCGAGAAAAGATGTTAATCCGGGGATGAAGTTGAGAAAAGAAGCAAATTTACGGTGTCAAAACTGAAAAAAGGGCTCATTTTCAGCTAAGATTGAGAAAGAAAATACCAACTGGCGGTTTCCTGAGGCAAATTATCGTGACTATAAAATTGAGAAAAAATAAGACGTATAATTTAACTCTACGTAGAAAGTATATTCCTTGTATATTTAGGGACCTATTACGGGGCCTTCTGTAGAGATTTCCACCCCTGACCCGGATAGAGGAGTATAGGCCGCTGTTCAGGGCATCTTTTGCCTCCCCCCCCCCCAGTTTCCCGGCTGAAATACGCTGTGACCGATATTGTTGATCCGGCTCATCTGAGCGTTATTCAATAGCACAGCGCCTTTGGACGACCCCCGAAAAAATTAGCCTAGAAACAAGGGAATTTCATGAGGACACTGCAAATTTAATGATTAATTCGGATTTTTGGGACCGAAAATTGTAATTTTGCACATGTTGACATAAATGACTTGAAACGCGATATTGTTGTTGGGGGGGGGGGGGTTAACATGTCCACTGCTCAGATTCTTACTCCCCCAATGCCGCCTGACTTCCGCTGCCACTGAACCACAGAGCACATATCTACATCACCAAGAAACTTGCTTCTCCAAACGAAGAGAAACGTCACTTGACACTTGTTGCTGTCTGAAGACCGACCTTTTTCCTGAGGACGATTTATCAGAAAAACACAACGGTTCCCGCTCGAAGGTTGCCTTATCACAAGGGTCGTTGGCTTGGCGATGTCATTTCGTTGTTTTCCAGCGTTTTAGCTTAATTTAAGTCACTAGTTTGAAAAAATATGACAGGGTATGTTGTCATTTCATGTGTCCATTTCATTCAATCACCAACTGACTGCATTTGCTCTTTCGTTTTTCAGTATCGCTCGTCCGGCAAATGAGGTGTTCTTTCAGATCTTCAGAACGTTCGATTACGCCTTCACAAAAATCAAGCAAGAGAATCCTGCCAACGTGAAGATTATAGTTGACCATGTCCTGTTAAACTTCCGTAAAGTCAATGAGTGTCGAGACACCCTGCTCTACTGTGACAAATATCAGACGAGTGATATACGAGGTACGTTTCTGGCCTCTATGTTTTTGCCTGTATTGTCTGCTTATTACAGTGCCAATCATACTAAAATTTCCCAAATTTAGGTCTTCTTTCTTGGCTTTTGAGGCAAATTATCAGAATATTGAGCGATGAGAGCCTTGTCAGCACCCACAAATCGCTCATGTATGGCTACTCGCGGTTCTTGGTCGATTTCGTGTCGCACATGCCAAACTTTTTAGATCAGATTGTCTGGACATTTGAAAATTTGACAGAATGTGCGTAAGCTACTGCTGAAATTTGATTCTATCCCAAAGGATTAAAATACACGCCCTTCAATGCCTCTCTCTTTGCAGTCGGTGAAAGGATATGTGATGTCGGATTCGGGGAAGATTTCATCCTGTATCTTCGAGAAGATAAGGATAATCGAATTCCGACCAATCTGAGCAACGACATCGTCAAAATCAATGGGAATTCTGATGTGAATATAAGCCAATGTTTTCTATTTTTTACTATCGTGAGTATTCCCAACTTGATTAAGAATTTCCTGGAGATTATGTCCTGTTTGTTTTACAGTTGATCAAGCACAACATTACGTTGATAGAAAACGTAGGGAAACCCTACGTCTTTCATATTTTACAAATCCTGTGCAGACAGAGCCGGTTAAGCGATTTGCAAACCAGAGTCAACGCTATGACAGTTATTTCGGAATTGGTTCGATTTGTGAATCCGAGCAATGATATGGTAAGGCGATTTTTCTGGTGAATTTTGTGACGTCCTGCGGCTTGATAATTTTTCGATTCATGCCCTAGGAGTGGGAAATTGTTACGTCGTGCGTCCAACTGTTCGCTGAGAATTTCCGAGTGGGAAAGTTGGCGATGCGGATTTTCATCATTGATCGGTTGAAGGAAGTTACATATGGGCTGTTGGACAAGTTAGATTCAGATGACAATTCCACTTGTCGAGCTCTTTTTAGGGCAGCTATTGATATTCTCCTGGCGTTTCAGTCATCGAATGAGCTGGATAAACATTTCGAAGGTGAGGATTCTGTTTACCATCTTCTTATCATTTTTGAAATGAATGTTGACCTTGTCACGGCCAACAATAACCGATTGTATGATCACAAGGCACTCAAGAAACCAATTTGGTTGAACTGTTTGATCCAATCATCAAGTAAAAGAATGCCCAACTTCTATTAACGGGATAAAGCCCCGTACACACGGCGCAAAAGATTTGGGATAGGCAAATTCAATTCCTGATACCGCATTAATTTTTGCCTGTAAGGCCCGCCGCAAATGGGGAACTTGTATGAATGCCAAAATTAGGGGAAAAGTATACTAGTGAATTCGCACATGCGGACAAGGAAATCAACGGTAGTTGCAGCCCGTCTGGTGATTTTTAAATAAATTTCAAAGTTCTTCTGAATGGGATGGATGGTGTAGGGAAAGATGACGTCAATGTGCAGTTTTGAAGCATTTGAGGAAACTCTAAAATATTTTGTTTACAAATAAGAAAAAATAAACCCCAGAAAACGCGTATTCCCCCCTCTTCCCAACACCATCCATTTCATTAACTGCCCTTTGACGTAATGAAACGCCCTCTCGAATTTTTTTAAAATTCGCCTAAAAAAATCCTTGATTGATTTCAATGTTTAATGTGGGCAATTGTCTTGTTGAAGAGCCCTCTTCAAGAAACTCCAGTGATTGAAAAATGTGCAAATTCCCTATTGAGCCCACGTGTGGGTCACCCAAGCTCAAAAAACAGTTGAAAATGGAAAATATTAACTGTTTTTTGGGCTTGAGTGGCTCACGACAGGGCTCAATTTGTGGCGGGCCTAGTGGTTTCACTTTACCGTGGGACTCCTTTGAGTAGCAGTTCTGCTATGGCTTGTGAATGGTGTGTTCCAGAGACATGTAATCAGTTTCAGGGGCCCTATTCTTGAAATTGTGAGAATTTTGCAATACTGCTTTGAAGGCAATGTTGCTTTGAGAGAAGTGAAAGCAATGTTGTCTGGGATGCAGAGTGTTTCAGTGTTTCAAGAATACCATTTGTTAGCAATACTGGAATCGATGCAATAAAATAACCGCGGGGATTCCTTTCTGTTGTGAATTTTTTTTAAAAATCTCCAAAGCTAGAGCTATGTTTAGAAATTCTTTGTTAAAATGAGAGTTTTCGACTACAGCAGCGGAGCTCATTATTGTCCATCTAAGCGCCCACATGGGGCAAAGATATCTCGTTGTCGACGTTGAATTAGCCCCTTTCGACGCCTAAAAAAAAACACCTATCGCTCGTGCCAGCGTATTTTTTCTCGGGGGCGAGACGTCTCCCGCGTCGGCGCCAAATGTGAAAGGCCCCATAGAGTTCTATGTATTTTTACTGCAAGAGCCGACGCCGCACCTGGGCGACTTTTATTTCCTAATGTGCAAGGGGCCGTAGGCTAGTCCCGGGATTCTGGTCGAAGAACACTGATGGACCTAAATTACATCCAATTTTATGCACAACGAGGACAACTTTTAAACTTCGACTTCATTGCCCAACCCATCTGAGAAATGCTGGTGAGCGTAATTGTGGCGTGCAGCCCTTCCTTGCCTCCCCACGCATCTTACTGAGCGTTTCTCGTGGGTATGTCGCTGATTCAGCTAGGTCTCTTGCAACTCATTTTTCGAAGGACGATTAGACGAAATATTCGTTTTTCGAGGGATTCTCTTTTATTTTTACAAACCGCACTCACCGAACAAGAAAGCTCAACTGTGAAAAATAAATTCCTTCTTGTAAAAAACAAAATGGAAACTCTCGGATTTCCCATGGCAACAAAGAAGGCAATGTTACAATCGAAGCTTTGAAAATTGAAACACCTACAGGGGGTGTTTCCAAAAAACCACAGAAGGCATTACTGCTTTTGCAACATTGCGACCCAAAGCAGTAGTGCCAAATTCAAGAATACCGCTTCGCAGTGTTGCTTTCTCAAAAAGGCAATAACGCAATCGAAACTAGTGTTGCCAAGGCGTTCAAGAATAAGGCCCCAGGTTCCTAAGTCGCGAAGCAAGTATTTCCGAAATATTGGTTTCAAGGTCAATTACCGGCTAACCGCAATTTCTCCATCTGTTGATCCATTCAAAAACAATTTTGCGGGATCAGGCCACTCAAAAAGCAATTTGGTGAGTCCGATAAACAACAGTTTAGTGGATTTAGCTCTTTCAAACCATAATATCGCGGATCTGGCTAAAATAAGGCTAAAGATCAGGATATAATCTTGGAAGTTTGGCTCTTCAAAAACTAAATTTCGTGAGTTGGCTCGTTTGGGAGACGTTTTAAGCTAGTAACTACGGTGGCACCACGAAATATCACCCCAAATGCAGTTAAATACGAAGGTGTTAAAAGTATAGCGAATGAAACCTTAAAATCAAGGATTGGTGCAGAAATACGGCGATAATTTATGTATTGCCGAGTAGGTGCGGATGGATTAGAGGGAGGTCGAGGAAACACATGTACAATGCCCCCAATAAAAGAGCAACGCGCGCAGGTATTCCTCATATTTCATTGGATACAGCTCAAAGCCTGAGCTTCCATCCGAGTTTGATGGTGACTGCTGGCGTTGCGGATGTTGTCATGTGATGATTGGCGCTACAAGCTGATTTAAGTCGCCCGAAAGTAGTCTCGTGAAAAGGAGAATAAAGTATTGTTGAACATAACTCTTAAATTAATAAAACCCTAAGATATCGCTATCCGGCTATCCCCTTCGTTATCAGGGAATGTATACCAACACAATTTACGGTTTCGTGTAATAGTTCTGGCTAAATAGTTCCGCTGAAATGTGTAGCAGCTATGAAGTTCGAGGTTTAGGGCTATACATATAATCACGAAAATGCGAGTTTCGGTGATAATAAGCAACGTAATAGCAAGTTTGAGAGGCGAAAGTTGCCGAGAATTGCAAGATTCGGGAGATTCATGTTCATAGTCACAAAGTTGAAGTTTCAGGGCTAAATAAATATGACATTGCAGGTTTCAGGAAACCTTTCAAATCAGCCGCGAAATTGTGGGTTTCGAGATTCATGTTTTAGTGCTGACGAAGGGTTTTTGGTTTGGTTCTTCAAAAAACCCAATGTCTTGTGTTTAGTTACTGGAAAAACGTGGAATTCAAGCCACAAGTGACATTCAAAAATCAATTTCACTTCGTTGTTTCTTCACTAAAACAATTTGGCGGCTTCCGCTCTTTTGGAAAATCAATTTCGTGGCTTTCAACACTCAAAGAAACAATTTTTGGGGTTAGATTATCGAAGAAACAATTTTCAGAGCTTTGTCTCTTCGGTAGCCTAATTTCTTGGGGTTGGCGCTACGGACCTGTTAAATTTTTCCACCGCACTCATAGGCTAAGTTTGTATCCATAAGATATTCTCTAAAATTCGAACTAATTTCCAAGTTTTTCCCCAAAATTTAAAAAAATATATGCAGGGTAGATGCGTATAAGTGTAAAGAAAAAAACTGGGTAAAATTAGATCTCATTTGCGATCGAAAACACCCCATAAACCATGGTCGGAAAATCAAAACCCTTCGAGATATGATTTTTTCAACATCTTTTTAGGATAACATAATTTTCCTTGACTAAATGCGAGTAAATCGCTTTCCAGCTGACATTCTGCAACTTTTGACGATGGATTCGGGAAGAGCACACTCTTTTCTGTCAGGACTATCTATTTTCGTCGAAAAATAACTATTTCTGTGGCCCCGGCAGCTCCTCAAAGTTTTGCGACACAGGAGTTTTTATTTTGTCAATGAAAGTCAACCACCACTTGTTCATACTAAATCTGCGCCTCTCGACTTCCAATTCATCAGACAAACTTCTTCAACGTGTCCCTTTCAAAATTACTCATGAGCATTTGTTTTTTGGCGATTTTTCGGCAGAAATGACAGTCTTTTAGAGAAGAGAGTGGTTTTTCTATTCAAAAACGATTGTTTTTACCTGCAAAATTCAAACAATCCTTGCGAATTTCAACATGCTCAGAGTCATGAAAACCTCTCCTGAAGTGGTCCATTGAATGTAACTGACTGTTAACTTTTACCAGATTTCCAAAAAATGTCGCTCCGGCAGCTGGCTGTCAAATAAAGGGCATTTAACTTCTATGAAGTTCGACGTTTCCATTTAATTTGTTATTATGCGACAAAAATTACCACTTGGTGTGATTATCTACTTTATTTAACTATTTCTGCCAAATAATCGCTAATTTATGCAAATGCACTCTATTCGACAACGACGACAGTCAGCTGCCCCGCCGAAGCGATATCTCTTGATGCTTAGGTGAGCATCCACATAGGTACATCAGTTCCAATCCAAGGACCGCCTCAGATGAGGTTTTAATTATTTTTAGCATGTTGAAATTCGCAAGGATTGCTTGAATTTACAGGTCAAAACAATCGATTTTGAATAGAAAAATCACTCTTATTCCTAAAAAACTGTCATGTCTGCCGAAAAATCGCCAATTAATTAAACTTAAAAATTAATTAATTATGCTGATGAGAAATTTTGCAAGGGACACGTTGAAGAAGTTTTTCTGATTTACCACAACGCGTTATGAACAGTGCGAAATGCTCACAACGCGTCGTGGGTAATTTTATTCGCCCAGTGGGCGGAATGGAATACCTATGACGCGTTCTGAGTAATTAATTTTACTCAATAGCTGAAATGAAGGTGGGGGGTGAGTCTATTTCGCGTCGTGGGTCTTCCGATTTTACCCACAACGCGTTATGCGTAATTCGAATTACCCACATAGCGATTTTAACCCGGCTTCTGTGTCTTGCGTGATTGGACATCGATAACTTCCAGTTTGAGTCTGTTGGGCGCGTCTTGTGTTCTCGTGGTAAATGCTACGGGAGCATATCATGCTTGAATAAATAAAGCCTCTTTCAGTGAATGTTTCTCCCTCGTTCTTTGTTTCGCTACTGTCTTTTCTTTTTAATTTCCTTTTTGTTATAATATTTTTTGTTTTCAAGCACAATCTTATTTAATTATCATTTCGTTTTATTTGCTGTAATTATATATATGTCGCAACCACTTGGCGAAATTGTGCACTTCATGAAATGGATGTCCGTTTCACGAAGTGGCTCCACTTTCCGCAATTTCAAAAAATTCCATCATCTGGACAAAAAAATGTCCATTTCTTGAAAAGGAAATCGCGTTTGTCCAGTTGCTGAAATTAAGCTTTCTTACTGCAAGTGGATGCACAACGTCATTTTTTAGCGGGGTTTTGAGTGTTCAGTAAAATAACCTTTTTAAATAAATAAAAAAATTGTTTCAGCACCTGAGATTCCTCACTCATCCATTTCACGAAAAGGATAATGTTGTTGCATCCATTTGTAGTATGGAAGTTTGATTTCAGCAACTGGACAAACACGTTTTCCTTTTCAAGAAATGGACAATTTTTTTGTCCAGATGTCGTAATTTTTTGAAGTTACGCCAAGTGGAGCCACTTCGTGAAATGGACAATTACTCGACATGGATGCGATATATACATCAATAACACTGTAATGGTAGTTGAGACACACCTGACTCTCCTTTGTGTGTAATTCGAAATGCGTACAACGCGTTGCGGGTAAATCGGAGTAGCCAGAACGCTTTGTGGGTAAAATTGGAAAACCCACGACGCGAAATAGACTAATCTAACCTTTATTTCGGCTAATGAGTGAAATGAATTACCCAGAACGCGTTATGGGTATTTCGTTCCGCTCACTGGGCGAAAAAAATTACACACGAAGTGTCGTGAGTATTTCACACTGTTCATAACGCGTTGTGGGTAAATTTGTCGGGCAACGGGTGAATTCGGCCATTGCGAATAACATTTTTTATATAAAAAATGAATTTTGAAAAATTGTCAGCTCAATGATGGGGAATTTTGTTGCGGTTATTTTGAGCCATCACGCAAGCGAATCAGGCTAACACCCTGGGAGGAGATGGATTTCGCGCAAAAAAGGAGCTTTCCGGTTTCTAAGCTGTAGCATTTGTGCAACTCCATAAATCGCTTCAAAATCTTAGACATACCTAACTAAACTTATGGGAAGCTAGACCAGGATTTTGAGTGGCTAATCATTAATTTCCCAGAAATGGGAGTTATCGAGCTCGGACCGTTTTTGACTTAGCGCACATTTGTTACCTACTGTATCTTTCATATCGCTGGACCAATCGTTTTAAATTTTTTAGCGTGTCTGTGTTTTTAGCGGATTGTGTGTGTTTTTAGCGTGTAGCGCATCTGTGGATCAAGACAGAACTTTAAAGCCGTCACTCATCCCGATCTGTTTTTATCAAAAAGCGACGGACAGACCGACGTCATGCTGAAAACCACTTTTTCCTGTCTTTTCCTGATTGCTGATACGAATATGAAGTCAGTTTGGAATCGATTTTTGCGAACACCATGCTATTTCTTTCTCCGTGGGAAATATGGAAATAAAATCTGACATTTGGCAAGGGCGATGGTCTAACACAGGTCCAATAATCTATGTACCCCGCACCCAAAAGCTTAAGAACCCTTGTTCTAGAATAATTTGAGAGGGTGGTGCCAATCTTAGTTACCCCGGGTCCTTGCCCGCCTTGTTACTCCGCTGCTGGACGGTTTGATAGGAAGTGAACAGTGGCACTTGTACTTCCATGAAGTTTCAGAGCTGACATCAGTTTCATGTTCTGTAAACTCTGAAAGGCAATGAAATGTTGACTTTCAATATGATTATTACCTGATTTGGGATTATGCTGATTATGTTTGGTTTGGGATCTTTCTTTTCTGTACTTTGATTGCTATGTTTGGTTTGATGCCTCCATATGTTTCTCGGATGTGTCGTAACAACCGCCTAAACAAGTTTGTGGGAGAGCAACTTTATGTTACTGTTTTCAGAAATCCCGCGGTGGACAGAACTCGCCGCCAGTTTGTTGGACTTGTTGACTTTAAATTCCGACGACTGTCGTGTTGCGGCCCTTTTTATTCACTTGCACAGCCAGGTAATTATTTTATCTGTGCAACCAACCCCAGGAAAAAATAATTTGAATTAATCAATTTATAGCCTTTTCTTCCGTTGATATCTGCGTGTTTGAAGGCGAATTTAAAGTACGAGCTCTTACAACTGAACCGAACCCTTGAACCCACGGATGCCTCTGCTACTAACAATAAGTAATTTTGTCTTGGAATAGGTAAGTCATGCATGTTTCATGAATTCATTTTGAACTCTCATAGGCCTCCGACTCGAAGAAAAATAGATTGTCTGGTTTTGAGTGAAATTTGGAGGAAATGCGTCAATATCATCGAGTTGAATTTTCATTTGAGTGCTTTAAAAAACGCCAATGTTGTCAGCTTGGCTGCAGAATTCCTTGAAATGGGTTCAACCGTCCAACATGAACTGAGTCTTGAATTTAGACAGTTTGATTTGAATCTGTTCGGGTCATTCGAGAATCGTTTGATTAAAAATATCGAACAAATTGGACTGAAATTCTTAAAATCACCGGTAGAAACGAAACTTCGAGCTTTTGCACGGTTAGCAAGCATCATCCTGAAAATATCGGATGACGCGGTGTGCGCACCGGTTGAATTTTTGTTGGGCGTGTTTTTATTTCCGTGGGCGTCCGAACGGGACATGTCAGGTGAGTTTTTTCTAGCTTTCCTGAAATTATTATTATTATTATTATTATTATTATTATTATTATTATTATTATTTGTGTCTTTCCCCGCACTTAGACGAAACCAAAGGCTTTTGCCTTGAAGGTCTAGCTAGCCTTGTTGGACACTCTGAGATAACTTTAACGGATAATTACGTGACGGCTTTATTAGAACTTATTGGCGCTATAATCGAGCATAAAGATGACAAATCGTCTCTAATTCCGCGAGCTCTGAAGTTACTGATGTTTCTACATTCGACAGCTCAGAATGAAGAAGTACTTAAGACGTCTAGAAGTTTGGTGTGCAAAAGTATTGATACCCGTTTACATCATTTTCTTGTACGAGAAGAGCTAGGCTCGGTTTTGCTCTGTTTTCTCGCGGGAAAGACTACAGTTTCTAGGTTAGTCGGTTCGAAGCTATCTATTGAGTTATTCATTTTTGTCCAAGCAATGAATAAATGCTAGCCTCTCTACGTGTTTGTGCTTCAAAATATCGGGACTACCTAGACGTCCTTAAAAAATTGAAAATTCTTTTTTTTTTTGTTAATATAGGCAGGACTCTGGGTGGAAATTAGTCTGTTCCGAATGTGAACTAGCTACAAAGGTCAATCAAACTTCGAGAACCGACTTGAGCATTTGGAACGATTTTGTTTGTCTATATTACGCTGAAACAATTGCGGAACAGTCGAGTTCACTCAAGAAGGCGATGTTCTCGTACATGCCTCGCTTTGGAGTTCACGCTCAAGTGATGAAATCGAGACAAATTCTGACTAAAATTGTGCATGCTCTTCTTCAGTCTTCGGAAGAAGTGAGGCACGATCTCGAGAAATACGTCTGCTCTTTCGTTAAAAGAAGCACTTCAAGTAGTCATGGCTTAGCTGAAGAGATTATCGCAATCGTTGCTCAACGGCTGCAGTCAGATTGTAGTGAACGAAGTTTAACCTCTTCTTTGACTCTTTTCATTGCTATGTTTAAGTGAGATACATCCTATTTTATCTTGATTTCTTCCCTGAAAATACAATTGTGCTTCTTTTAGAGCACTGCCTTTGGAGAATCTGCTACTCCCAGTCGTCAGAATTTTCCTTGTCTACTTTTTAAACGACACAGTAGACGAGGACGCTCTCAGACTCGCTGTACAAAGTATTTTGACACCCTACAGCTGTAACGTCAAAGACCTGTTGATTCGCTATGAGCCGGAAATTGGGCAACTCGTCGCCGATCTGATTGTTCACAATCTGCGTGCCAGTAATCAACCTGTACACGTGACTGTCGCTCGAGTCGCTAGATTTTTTGACAGTAGAATTCAACCGTTTCTGAATGAAACGCTTTTGTCAGCTCATCTGGTGTTCAATATTTTGTGTCGATGTGATGAGCTCCAAACTTTCTTCTTATTGAAGGAACTAGCGGCTAGCTTGGAAATCGGCGTTGGGGATTTCCTAACTTCCTGTTTCCCGGTACTGAGTTTTTTTGGTCACTAATGCCGCGTCTGAAAGGACCTGGTTGACTTGTTATTTTTATTTGTTCATAAGGACGTGTTCGTGGAAATATACTTTCTGGACGACAGTGACCTAAAAACGAAATGCCTTAATCTTCTTCTAAAGCAGCTAAACTGCACGTTGGATGCCTTGATTTACTGCACATACAGTGTAAGTGTACAGTAAATTGATGAAGTTCAATACATTTTTCGAGGTTTTTAGTTTTGCTTAATTTCGTTTTTAGAAACTCATCACTAGTGTCATCATTAACGCTCGTAATCCCTTCAAAGTTGTCAGACTGCTGCGCATGGTCTCAAACAAATCAGACGACGACTTCGTTAACCATGAAGAGGCAAGTTATTTTTTCCCCTTCCTTTTTCTTTTTTTGTCGTGGAAAGGGCCGATGGGGTACTCCCAACATGCCATTCTATTGAGGAGAGGTCCTCAGAGAGATCGGAGAAGAACCCAGGGGCGGTTTTAGAGGGGGGGCGATTGGGGCGGTCGCCACCCCGTCAGCTCAGCCACCCTCGGAGAAATGAGGGGGAGGGGAGTGAATAAGAAAATAAGGGAAAGTGAGAAAAAGAGGCAGATGATCTTGATGACATTGATTTACGCTGATGGAGACGACTTCCTCCCAAATACGTTTGGATAAACACGCTAACCTCATAAGTAAAATGAAAAGCCCGCGCGTTATATCACATTTATCTGGTCCAAACGATCCCTTTTATGATGTCCACTTGGAAACCTCCAGAAAATTGGGGGGGGGGGGGTCGGCGGGCTAGTTCGGGGCAGGCAAATCCACCAAACTTCGTGCTTTTGGAACATCCAAACCAACGAAATTTGTCTTTTTGAGGAGACCAGTCCAAGGATTCCCTTGGATCCCTTGCTATCCCAATGTTCACCAAACCACCAAACTATGAAACGATCGAACCACAAAAATTGCCCACCTCAAATTGCTCGAACCAAGCACGAACCACCAAATGTTCCATCCGAAAACTGATCCAATCACAAAATGCACCACACCTGCCGGGGCTCGAGGTGGAAAGCTGTATGAGCCTTCTAATCTCTAAATACCTATACAAGGAATGTCATGTTTACTTGGCGTTAAATTATGGGGTTTAAAAATTTTACTCTCGTAACTTGCCTCTACGGGAACTGCTAATTGGCGTTTTCTTAGTTTTAGCCGTAAATTAGCGCTTTCTATCAATTTTTGTCGCGACAAATTTCTTAATTTCAGCCACAAATTACCGCAATTACACTAGCATAAAACATTTCTGTTTCATTTAAAAAATTAATATTTACACCCGACTACTACCCCCCAATATTTAAAAACGACTATTTCCCCCAAAATTGGACATTTTACTCCCAAACTGAGAATGCCACACTGTAAATAGTTTTTCCCAAACCGGATGATTTTAGGCCAAAAAGGACGACTCTGCCCAAATGTGACGATTTTATATCAAAACAGACGATTTCACGTCAAACTCCAAAGCTGACTTGTTGCCCCATAACTGAAGACGTCATTACAAAACTGGCTATTTTACCCAAGACAAAATTTTACTGTTTCTTCGGAAATGACTCTTTTACTCCGAAATTGTTTATTTTACCACAAAACTGACGATACTGCAAACCTGACGCCTTATTCACTAAAATTAAGCGCCGGCGCTATCCACCCGTCCTCTCCGAATTGGATCATATGTTTTTCGACAAGACGGGTAGATACCGCCGGCGCTTAATTTTTGTGAATAAGGTCTCTGGTGTTTTCCCATACACCAGATGATTTTACGCCAAACCTAATGACTCTGTCTTGAAAACTGACGATTTCAACACAAAACTGACGATTTTAATCCAAACCTAAGACAAAATTCACTAAAATTAAGGGCCGGCGCTATCCACCCGTCTTGTCGAAAAACTTATGTCCTATCCTAGGGAGGACGGGTGTATAGTGCCGGCGCTAACTTTTAGTGAATAAGGCTCCTGAAGATTTCAATTAAAAACTGGAAAGATTTTACCGTAAAACCAGTTTTGCCAGCTTTCCCTCAAAAAGAAAATTTATCCCAGAAACTGGAGGTTTTACCTCAAAACCGGCAACTGACGATGATAACCTAAAATTGAAGATTTTACCCTAAAACTATCAACTGAAAACTAATATTTTCACTGCAAAACTGGCGATTTCACCTTAAAAACAAATAAGTGTGTTTACCTGGAATTTGGCGATTTTAGCTAAAAATGGCTATTTAATCGCGATTTTGGCCCGAGTTGACCACGTGGGTTCAAAGTTCCGTTTATCCTTAAGCTGAGCCCGACAGCTTATGTTCCAACCCTTAACAACGCTTAATCGGACGTTGTCGACCCGGCCCTTAAGCGCAAAAATGGCGATTTTAGCACCGGAATGGAAATTTCAGTAGGCCCTAAAATTGTGCTTTTGGCCAAAAACTGTCAATTTTACAGCTAAGCTGGGGATTTCAGGTGATTTTTCAGAGAAGCGAAGTCTAAAAAATTTGATTTCAGTTGTGCCTATTCTGCGAAAACATGACATTTATGAGAACGCCGACGAAACAAAATTTGATTATCCTGAAGGATTTATACTTTCAAAACGTATTTGGGGGTGGGTAGCTGCCCCACTAAACTTCCGTTCTCAAGTCCGTCAACCGTGGCCTAGGTCGATCCGCCTCTCGCCACCGTTCACAGGGGGGGCGGGGGGTCTCCCGAAAGCTTAAAAATGAGAAAATAGGGATTTTTAGGTTTCAAAGCGTCGATTCGTCCCCTCGCACGTGCTACTTCGCGTCAGTACGCCTCTGGAATATCATGCAATGCTTGAACCACAAAACGTTCTAACCACAAATCGCTCGAACCACTCAAGACGCGTCCAAATGTCCTCTATCCACAAAATTATCGAACCACAAAATGCTTGAACGACACAATGCTCGAACAGTAAAATGCTCAGATCACAGATCTTTCTAGTCACAAATTGCTTGAATCACATTTCTGCGGCGACGTTTTGGTTTGAAACAGCCAAATTCACAACATTTGGTTTTCAATCCAGCCATTTGTTTCCTAGTAACCAAAATTATGGAGAGAGCTAAAGCCATGAAGCCGTGGTGTCTCATCATGCATAAATCACCGAAATTGGATTTTGATGTGGAGCCAAATCCAATAAATTTTGTTTTGATAGAGCAAAGAACCGTAAAATTGGATTTAGAAAGACCCAATTGGATTTAGAAACTCGCGAAATTTTGTTTTTGAGAGATCAAAAATCCCTGAAATTTGGATTTGAACGAGCCGAATAAAAAAAATGGTTTTGAAAAAGCGAAATTTGGAATCAAAATAGACTCAATTGCGTTTGGTTTTTGTTGAAAGAGCAAGACGCGCATGATTCGTTTCGGATAAAATATTGAGCCGAACACTTCTTGGTTTTCGGCCGGATGTTCTAGGTCCCGAATTTCCACTTTTTTCCCCTTTTTTTTATTCATTAAATTCAAATCTCCTATTACAACATTCACCCAGAGTATTGAGCAGATCTCAGACGCTGCAATAAAATATCCGGTTTTTGAGAACAGTGATGTTTTTTTTTTTTTTTTTTTTTTTTCGTGGGGGCCTAGCCGAGCCCGCCGGTGCCAAAGCCATCAGTAGGCTCATACACCATACCCCGTGGGGCTGCAGATTCGGAAGGCCTAGTACGGCTCCTCAAATCTTCCTATCCTCTCGAGAAACTCCAGGACCCGAACCCCATTAGTCGGGAGAATTCTAGAGAGGGAATCCTATCATCCCCGAAGACTTCGAATCTCGTCTCTGCGTACCTATCGCATTCGCACACTATATGTTTCATCGTCCCCTCTGCGAGTCCGCATTTCCCACAGGTAGGGCTGCTGACCACATTCATCAGGTGCAGGTGTCTCTCCACAGCATAATGTCCCGTGAAGTACCCCTCTACCCTCCTAGTCTGCCTCCGCCCTAAACTGAGCAGCCATTTCATTGTTTTCCTATCCGTCCCCTTGATGCCCTCTCTTGCTTGCCGGCAGTGACTTTCCTGTTCCCATATAGCCTGAGCGCAGCCTACTGCCCAAGACAGTGGGCTTTCGGGCTATTGTTTTTTCAAAAAGAAAATTCAGAAATTGGATAAGTGTGAAATAGGGTAAGTAAGGGAGGGGGGGGTAGAAAAAAGTTTACCCCCCCCCCCTGTCACGCAGGCATAAAACGGCCCCTCGATAGACCTGATTTCTCTGAGTCAGGGAGACATGGATATTCTTATCATTATTATGTGCTTCTACTGGGGGACATCGCCAGGATTGCTACGGCGAGTGGGGGTGGAGGATGCTTGGAAATTATAGTCCTCCTCTTTCAGGGAAACATGAGGGGACACCACAGTACATCTTATAGGTCGCGTTGGTTGGAAACAGTTTCTCCTGGGCTTTCCTCCAAAAAAAATCCCCGTCAGGGATTTGATAAAAGCTGTGTTCCTGTTCTCAGATGGCGGATTTGAAGTTACATTTCATCGGAAGTCTCACCATTGTCGACATGAAGTTGAACTCCAGTAGCTCTTCGTACTTCGCCGTGAAGAACATACTCACGTCACTGTGCACTTTCATGGACATCTTGGGCTCCGACATCATTACAAGCATCCGAGCCAAACTTCTCGCTACGCTACGAACCTCACTCCCTCGCTACTATAAAATTATGCCCAGACATTGTCTTATGGTTTGGCTTAATTTTTGTTACTGGTAAAAAATAAAAATCGACGAATTAGTGGTCGTATCCCGTATCCGTTAATCACGCTTTGTTTTAATTCAAGCGCTAATTTGACTTCTCTCGGCCCCTATTTGACGACACTGTTCATTTCAATGCTTCCGCTCTTGGATACATTTCCCGGTGATGTGAGCGCCATTTTCTATTATCTCGTCATTGAGAATGGGGCTCTTTTCCGTGATTACATTCCTGAGCTGTACTTTGTTCCGGATCATCCGAATAAAAAAATGCACACTGTCTGGCTAGCGATTCAAGCCACACTAAACCAGTAGGTTAATTTGATTTCGGTCATGCGCAGTACGTTTCAATGTTTTTTGTTTCCAGCTCGGAACCCTTTCAAACGAAAATTAACAGAACGTTGAGCCATGTCGATTGTGATAGCATGGAAGCAAGGATTTACGCTTTAAAACATCTTCACCAGCAACTGGAACAGCACTCAGCAAAGTTATTGGATTTGTTCTCTAAAAGTGGTACTTCGGACCCTATTTTTGAAAACGTAACCGAATTTAAACATCTTTAATTTTTTAACAATGACAAGAAAAGGATGTGATTTTCAGATTATAGAATGTATTTTAAGCAATATGCACTACTCAAATCCTGAGATTAAAGTTATTTGCGCGACATGTTTGGGTGCTTTGGGAGCTATTGATCCGGCACGTTTCAAGACTAACACCCTGCAACGTAAGATTGATGGTATTTTAAAAATCGTGCCTGAGCCTTACAATTTTTCGTGTTCTAGTGCCTCCAGCTAAAAATAAATATAACATCATGGGTGAAGAATTTCTGTACCTTTGTGTGAGCAAAATGGTTCGATGTTTGAGTAACTACGAAGATGGTCATATCACCATCAAGATATACTGTTGTATTCAGGTAAAAACAAGGTCTGAATGAAGCAAAACCCTCTTTCTAACCTCATGCCCTTAATTACTTATTCACTGTGACTCAGTGAATCTGATTACGAATGGAGCATTCTGTCTTTTCTGCCTATATCCCTGTAATATCTTTTTCTTCTTCATAACTCCTTGAACATGACATTCGGTCACAGTGAGACTCTAGCTCTCTGCTAGATAGAACATCAATGTGTTTACATCAACGTAGACTTTGTAGTTTCGAAGTTAGGTGTCTGTTACCAGCGAAATCTAGTTACGAAAGAATGAGTTTTAAAAAATGACGTGAACGACGTTTTCGTAGAGTGAATGAAAAAAAGGTTTCGTACCTACTTCGACTTCGTTAGCAACAAACCCTCTAATTACGAAACTACCAAGTTCACGAAGGTTTACCACACTACAAGTTGTACTTACCCTCTGTGTCATTCTTTTCCCGTTTGGTTTTTAAAGGAGCTATTGAGAATTTACTTCAAGTCCAAAGAAGACAGCGACCCGCTTAAATTTTTCGATCAGTTTCCTATCAGTGAACGGGATCTGCTTGAACCACTGCTTCAAACTCAGTACACCTTTACTCGCCCTGTGATAAAAAAGAAAACTAAGAGGACCATTCATTTTGGGTTTGCCCATTTTTTGCAACTAACAGCAACCTTCTGAGTGCTCATTCATTGATTTCCAAAAATAAGATCTCACACCACAAAGACACCTTGTGAATGGGCGTCCTGTTGGGCTACAGAGCTATTGAGTTACGTTCCAGATACCCCCGTGCGACGTGCTTTTGAAACCTGCTTGCCAGTTATGTTTGTAGATCTAAATGTTCTTGAAGCTCTTCTTCCCTTCATATTAAGTAAGTGTCCCCGTTTCCGTACAATATTTCCTCATGGTCAGATTACCATACGGCTGTCTAGTGCACTGCATTCTCGTCGGGGACAAAAATGACATCGACATCATTGAAAAAGAAATGAAAAGCATCCTTCATTGGGACACAGCTCGTGACAGGAGCAAGCTTCCCTCCGCCATGGACATAATGAAACGTTCGGCCGAAGGAGTAGTTCACACTGACGTTAGCCAGTCAAAGTACCTTGCAATCATTCTAGACTTGCTGGATTTCCTTCAGCAGGCTATCGTCGATATTGAAAACGGTGTTGACTTGGGATTGCCAGAAGAAATCACACAAAAACCAGAACAGATCAGAAGTACGAGCTTCATTTTCCATGATTTGTTGTACATTTATTTTAATCACACCTTTTCTTTTTAGGTTTCTTGTCCAAATTCCCACCGATGGCCTTATCCTGGAAATCTTATATTCAAAACGACTATTACCGATCTCTTTTCTATTTAGAAAAGGATTTTAGTGACAAAAGAAACACCGAAGCTAATTTAAAGCCCCTAAAGGTGAGTTTAGTGACGCTTTTACTGAAATGAACAGAACTCGAACGTTTTTATTTCCTCAGAATATTTATTTAAAACTAAACGACACAGACGGTCTTTTGGCGGTAACCAGGAACACTAATGAAGTATGCAGCACCGAAGACTCCATAACGGACCATATCGTCTGTGGAAATATTCAGGTAATGTTTTTCTTTAACAGAAGGCTATCATTTGTTGATTTTAGAATTAGAATCAACCATACAATCTCATGTTTTCTGCGATGGGCCTGGGCAAACATCCTTTCTCACTCTAGATGCTATGTTATCGTCCAACATTTCAGTAGTCCACTCATTCCGCTGAGAGCTGAACAAGCAGTAAAGTACAGGATCTCATAGGAACTCAAAAAGTTATTGGAACAGCCCTTTTTTCGGTAGAAAGGGCTTTGAAGGTGGAGTTTGTCGGGAAGCATACAATCTTTGATCCAGAAATAAACTAACCCCTTTCACAGAATATTAAAAAAGTCAGAAGAAGTATTAGAATTTTCGTGAGCCCATTTTTAAATAAGATACTGGCGGTGGGGGGTCATTGATTTCACCAAGCTTAGAGCGCTGATCGGCCACTAGAAAAAAGGCCTCAAAACTTGCAATTTCTCCAAAATTAAAATCCGAAACTTACAATGGTGCCGATATTGAGCAAGGAAACTTCCAATTTCAAGCCAGGAACCCACTGATAATTAGCTTCAAGTGATGTAGTTTTGCGGTTGTTCGTGAAGTTTTGGGCGATCTCGAGACTGGCTGGACCACGGGGGAAGCGGCCATACAGGTCCCAAAACTTCCCTCATGCGACTGTATTGACAGTTTATGCCCTGATTTGTGAGTTACTATATCACTAAAAGTTGAGTGGGTTCGCTTAATGACTTATGACACCTGTGAGGGTACAGAGTATGCTTCAGTGAACTCCCTTGATCTGATTTCTCGTGGTGGACGAGCTGGGTTATGAGGTATTTGGTTACGCGGATGACTCGGCGATTCTAGTTAAGGAAACCATCCATTGTCCCGCTTTTTCACACAATCCAATGAGTGATTTTTTTTTTGGGTATAATACGACAATGGTGTTGATTATTCGCCGATGCTCTGTGAGCCCGCTTGATTTCATGTTTTTTTTTGTTTTTGTTTTCTTTTTCAGGAAGCCTTGAGTGGATATGAAAAAATGGCTATAACATCAAATAGTACGAGCACCTACCGAGGTTTGATACAGTGTTATTTGAATATAAATCAACCTTACTCCGCTCTAAGCGTGTCAAAGTCGTTACTTCAAGAAAGGTGAAAACGAGCGATGGAGAGAACATGCACACGTATTGATAATCATAATCCTTTTAATTTATTATTTATATAGCATTTATCTTCAACCGAGTCTATTCAGCGAGCACTTGGACGCGCTCCTGAGTAATTATTCATTCGAAGAGTACGACACTATCCTAACGGGTCTTCCTCCAACGATGACTCACAACTGGAGCTGGTCCGTCGATTCAACAATGACTCTGAACCATCTGAAAAGGCTGGATTTCGATCTGGCGGGTCAAAAAATCTCATCCATCAAGTGTAACTTGATCGATTGCTTGTCTTCATTGAGTCGGAAAGATTTTGGCGCTTATTCTCATGGTTTCAACTTCATTGTCAAGTATGTCTACTTTCCAACCTTTTCTCGCGTCATTTAACATTTTTGCTCAAACTTGTAGGCTACATATTTTAAATGAAATCGAAACAGTATTCAGGGTGATTAAAACTAGCGATACAAACGTGATTTGTGATGTTGAGGCCCCTCAAACCACAGGACTGCAAAATCTAACCTCGCGACAACAGCTTCTGCCGCCCAGCGGGCCCCACCTTCGAGACGTTTTCAAGACTCGACTTCAAACCCTCTCATTAGCCGAGAGTTTACTCGAACCGACCAATCCTCAAAAAGAGGCTCTTATTGTGGAACTGGGGAAGCTTTGGCTTGAGTCTGCCAGAATAAGCAGAAAGTAATTCTATTCCCCTATATGTCGTACTCATATTTTACTACGAAGATTCGTTTGAGTAGAAACCGGAATCTTCAAAGTGCCTACACAAGCATCGGCTTTGCGGAGAAATACGCTCCACCTGGACTTCTCATCGAGCGAGCCAAATATCATAAAGCCAATCTTGAAACCGACTCGGCCATTATGCTCCTGAACAAAGGCATGTCTCAACATTTTCCCGATAAAAGCCAATTGGACGCGAACAAACTTGTCCTTTACGCCAAAGTACGACAAATACGCGCGGAATTGGTTTAGGTTTTCGAAAAATTTATATTTGACCTACATTTTCCAGGCTAAACTGCTTGTGGCACAATATGATACTGAGAATGTTAACGTGGATTTCGCCGAAGGAGTTGAGAGTTTCAAGGATGCTGCCGAAGTGTGCCCCAGAGAAAAAAGTTTCGTTCGCCTGGCGCAGTACATGTACAAGCAGCATTTGTCGGAGAATGAGCCTGACAATACGATACTAAAAAGGTACGAGAACAAATTGTTTTGTTATAAAGGAAAATATAGTTCTGCTGAAATAAGGCATGGATTTAGTGAATGAAAACTAGGCCTTTCATAAGTACTAATTTTATGCAACTTACAACTATGTGCGGAATGCAGTGAGATCGAATAGAAATCGCTCCCTGCGTAAGGGGGCACCATTAGTCGTCTTTCTTTTTTTGTTCAAGTCATCTAGTAAGGAGCCGTGGTTTGTTTATATCAAAACCTTGACTCTCGCTTTAAATCACCAACCCCTTATTTACCACGTTAATTGGATATTATACATCGCGAGCGTAATCTTACGTTAATTTCGTGGTTGTTTAGGACTGGGCAACTCGAAGCCGCAAGAAATTTCAGTAACTCACTATTGTACGGGAGCAAATACATTTATCAGTCAATGCCGTGTCTTTTGAGTCTGTGGCTTGACTATGGGGAGCGTCTCATGAGAAACACCTCTGGGCAACGAAGCGATCACGTGTTGATCATGAAAGATTTCACCAAGTTGATGAGTAAGTTGCCGTGACCTCCACTGCCTGGTGGTAAATAAAATAAATAAACATGTAAAAGACCTGAGCGTTTTATCTTTTCAGAGGATAACACCCATCGCCTGCCAACTTATATGTTCCTGACTGCATTTTCTCAAATATTGTCTAGAATCAACCACAGAAATGAACATTGCTTCGAAATTCTTAAAGACATTATTTACAATATTCTCAGAGATTATCCTCAACAGGCAATGTGGTCGTTCATTTCTGTGTGCAAAGTTGGTGTGAACATCAATTTTCGTAATAATTTCCAAGATTTAAATCTTCTTCCTGGACTCAAAATTTTAGACGCCAATCAACATGCAAAGGAAGCGAGCCGACGAAATTTGTAGGAAACTGAAGGCTTCAGGAGATGACCTTGGACGATTCATCAACGTCTTCTTCAATTTAACTGATAAATTGGTTAATATCGCTCACATCGACGTTCGTAATGTGGTAAGTTGCTGTTTATTGCAGCCGAAGAGGTCCTACTACATAAGTTTTCACCCGACTTCCCAGAAGTAATTTATGCTGATCATGTTTAACGATTCGATTATTTTGTTGCTTTTAGAGATCGACTACTACCTTGCGAGCCATTTCGCCACAATTAAGAGGTTTAATAAAATCCTCGGACGTTCAGATTATGGTGCCTTTGCAAAATCTACGAACAGTGACTGTTCCGAACTACAAGTTCTTCAACGAAACAGCAAGAATGCAGCACGACCCGTTTCCTGCGTACACATCTAGCCGTCATTATTTTTATTACTACTGATTATTAATAATAATATTATCGTTGCTCAGGTCGCTCGTGTATTTTAGCGATGTGGAAGAAACCGTTGGAGTTATGACTTCTGTTCAAAAGCCCAAAAAGCTGACGTTTATAGGAAACGATGGAAAGAAATACTCCTTGCTGTGTAAAACTGTATGGCCTCGTGCAACACGTTTCTCGCATAATGCTATAACACTTTTACATTGCAGGACGACTTGAGACTAGATGCTCGCATTATGGAGTTTAACTCAATCATCAATTTATATCTGTCAAGGGACCCTGTCTCCCGTGAAAGAAACCTTCTAATTAGAACATACGTAAGTTTTTAAATTATACAGGGATTGCCCTATAAATGGAACTGCAATATTCTAAATGTTACAGAGCGTTGTTCCTTTGGACGTCTCGTGTGGGATTATTGAGTGGATATCAAACTTGAAAACGCTGAAATCCATTCTTTACGAAATGTATGATAAGCTCAAAATCAAGACCATTTCGTGCACCAAAGCTCGGGATTTGCTTCAAAGTAAGTCAAAAAAAAGAATAATTCCTACTGCACAATGCTCATTAATAATTCCTACTTCTTGTCTTCTCTTGCCTTCTTGAAGAAGAAGACATGTCGCCGCAACAAAGGCTCAATACATTTCAGACCCTTCTGAAATATTTTCCTCCCGTGTTCCACAAGTGGTTTTTCGATACTTTTCCGAGGGCGGACGTCTGGTATTTTGCTAGGCAATCATACGTCAAAACAGCCGCGGTTATGTCCATCGTGGGCTACATCGTTGGATTGGGTGATCGACACTGCGACAATATTCTTTTTGACACTTTAACCGGCGAGCTGATTCACGTGGACTTTAATTGTTTATTCAACAAGGTAAATTTTGACTTCACGCAAATATCGTCATTTATCGCAACACTTGGGTTCTTCAAACCAAAAAGGGAGAGTTACTGGCTGTGCCCGAAGTTGTGCCATACCGTCTCACCCAAAACATGGTCAAAGCTATGGGTCCTACATCAAGTGAAGGATCTTTCCTCATTTGCTGTGAAATAACCAATCGAATCATGCGCCGTCATTCGGATCAGTTGATATCCGTCATCAAGCCGTTCCTGTACGATATGGATACATCGTCTTCGAGTTCTTCTAGTGGTGAAAACCAGGCGAATAAAATGGTAATTGAAAACTGTCGCTCAGTTGTTATAAAAAAGAATGAATTTCACTTGTTGTCTATTCAGGCAAAACACAATATTACCAACGTTGAAAGGAGATTACAGGGTGAAGTAAGGCTGGGTATCAAAGGTTCGAACAAGTCTACGAAAGCCTTGTCAGTTGAAGGGCAAACGCGTCGGCTAATGACTGAAGCGACAAGTCACGTGAATCTAAGTAAAATGTTCCACGGTTGGGCAGCATATTTGTGAGAAGGAAAAAAAACCTTTCCCGATTATTTTAAAAAGACTGATTTAGAGCATGCCTTGTTCGCTCCCTAGGAGCAAAGAAAAAATTCTCTGTTTCTGTTCTCATCCCCTCTCCCCGTTTCTGATCTACCTCAGATTGCCTATATTTGTGTACTATTATTATTTATTATCTATGTTTATTTCGAGAAAAAAAAAAAAATAGAAAACGTATCTCAATTTATCGAAATTCTAACCTAATTAGGAAGAACACAATTCGTAGGTTAGAGAGCTATCATGTCTAAATCAACAACGTGGCTTTTCAATTTCGCAATCAAACGAAAATCCGACCGCCGATGAAGCTAATCAATGCTAGGTCCATTGGCTCTTCTGAAGAGCTTCGTTACTGATGAATTCGTTAGGCACTGAAAAACCAAATTCCGTTAGCCGTAAGGACATGGCGGAAGTTACCGCTACTCGTTACTTTTCACGAAACCAAAAAAAATATTCAAAACCACCACCTAAACCCTATCGAGGGCGAGGGGAAGTCATCACGGCTTATGATCACGTGGCCGAAAAAAAAATTCGTGGGGCTGGGGGAAAAACGGCCAAAATCACGGAAAGAACGTCTTCAATGGCTCGTCTGATTCAAGATCCGTTTCGATTTGCCGAAAATGAGGTTCGATTCGCCGGGCTCCCCGCGGCTAAGAACACCGAGATACATGGTTTCCTCCATGTTTGAATTTTGGCATTTTCGCCACACAAAAAAAAACGCCCATTGGTGGGCGTATTTTTTGACCAATTTTCTCGAAGTGTTCCGATCTGAGCCAAACGTGATTTATGAGCCCCTCAGGGTATGTGAGGGAACCCTCAGTAGTGGCCAAAATTGAGCGTTTCTGCGTAGGTCATTGGTTTTGGCCAAATTTCTTCATACCATAGCCGGGCCAGCGAGGTCCGCTAGCATCGAGGCTTTTCTTCGGACTTCAGGGCGGCCTTTTATGTGGCTTGCATCACTTTTCTCAGCTAAATGCAAACAACTCGCTTTCCAGCTGACATTTTACAACTTATTAGACGATGGATTCGGAAATAGCACAATTCTTTTTTCTGTCAGGATCAGCCATTTTTGATAAAATGTAACTATTTTTTGTGGGCTCAAGAACTGATCGAAGTTTTACAAACCGAGGATTTATAATGTTCCTAAAAAAAAAAAGTAAACGCCCCTTTTCCTAAATCTGAGCCATCGATCTGAAATGCCATCGGTCAGAAAAACTTCTTCAGTGTCATTTTCAAAATTACATTTTTTTTTTCGTTAATTGGCGATTTTTCGGCAGAAATGGTAATTTCTGCCGCAAAAAGAATCATTATTCTCTTCAAAATCGCGTGTTTTGACCTACAAAATTTGAACAAGTCTCGTGAATTTAAGCATTAATTTAAGTCATTGATTTAAGCATCATCCAAAATTTTCCATTGAACGGTACCCACGGACTCTATACGGCTCTAAACGTCGGAATTCGCAGTTGTGAAATGCACTCTTTCCGACTGCCAGCTGCCAGAGTGACATTTTTTTTTTTTTTTTTGGATACTTTAGTAGGAGCTGTACGCAATCGGCAATCCATTCCGTTCGAAGGAAAACTTCGGATAAGCTGACTGGATGACTATAGGTGCTCTAACTTAAGCATGTCAAGAATTACAAAGACCGTTCAAATTATGTTGGTCTAAAGAGAGCCATTATGGCTCATTTTTCTCGATTTTAGTAGCCACGAAGTTGCCTCCAGAAACCGCTGAGGATTCGCGTGCTCACAACTTTAGCCGCATATATAAGAGCTTTTCCACCATTTTAACCCTGTTTTAGCCTTTTTTCTCAAATCTAGCCATGAAGTTTTCTCCAGGAACCGCGGGTAGGCGAATTTCTACGGTGAATTAGTTCTTCTTCTCATCAATTTTCATCGCGAATCAGATCTTTTTCACAAATTTTTGCGCGAATTACCGTTATTTCTTAAATTTAGCAGCGCATAACGATTTTTCTCACTTAGAGCCAAGAACGAGCACCTTTTCTCTATTTCAGCCATGAATTAGCATTTTTCTTCTTTTTTGCCGCAGTTTTGCTGGGAATTTTTGTTTTTTACAGTTTCTGCTGGGTTTGCGTTTTTATCGATCTCGTATTGTCCACCAATTAGCGTTTATTTTTTACAAATTTATTTATTTTTTTAGCCAGCGAATCAGTATTTTTTTTTTTGCCATCGACCAGGCTGTGGCGGACCTACGTACCAATCCGGGGTCCGGGGTATAAATCTCCCTGAGGCCCTTAGGCCCGTATTCAGAAACCAACTTTTACCTTTACATCTCCTTCGAGCGCTTCAAAACAGATGACACATTTTTATAAACCATCACATTTGTCAACTCCTAAGCTTTGGTTTCCTAGAAAAGCGGTGCCGTAATATTACGGTAGAAAATTTCCCTTTTAAATCAAGCCGTAGTTGCCTATAGAGCGCGGTAAACAGAAAGCGGCACCGCTTCCATCGTGACGGTGCTGATGAACGTTTTTTCCCTCGTATAGTTCCAAATATTTGGTAGTATTTTCTTTTAACATCAGAATAAAATCGTTTTCGGACAGTAATATTTACGATTTCGTCACCGTCTAGCGTCCAGGTCCTAACTCTGAGGTCCAGGTAGTTTTCACGCTCATTGTAAACACAAAACGTTCACCGTCACAGTTCACCGTCACGAACGGCCGTCTCATTCGAAGCGGTGCCGCTGTCTGTTGACCGAAGTTTACTCTCAGGGCAACTCCTGGCGTGATTTAAAAGGTTTTTTTTTTTTTTTTTTTTTTTTTTTTTTTTTTTATAAATATTACGGCACCGCTTTTCTAGGAAACCAAAGCTTTAAGTAAAGGCTTTGTAAAGATGGGTTTCTGATTACGGCCCTAAATGAACAAGAAGTATAAGTTTTATGTAACGTTGAATTACGGCTTATTCTTAAGAATGAGGGAGTAAAAATTAATTTTAGCCCCGAATGAGCACTTTGTCTACGCACCTTATCCGAGAATTTGCACTTTTTCTCAATTTAAGCCGCGAATTAGCGATTTTTCTTATATTAAGCCCCGATTCAGCGCTGTTCTGAATTTCAGCCATAAATTTGTGTTTTTTCAAACTCTGAAAGGGGTTCATACATGCACAGTAATTATTGCACACTAATTGTTGCACTATAACAATTGCCCAGTAATAATTGCACAATAATTGTGGCACAATACTACTTATTGCCCAATATTTTGACGTTTGCCCTCGCAACACGTCACACGTTCAATGCATTGCGCAACGTTTGGGATTTTGCTTTATTTTTCAAATAGATTTGCACAATATATTGTGGTACCCATATCAATACGGGTACCCATAGCATACAAGTACGATTTTAAAGTGCAACCCCTATATTGCACAAGATTTAGTGTTCGTGTATGCATGGACTGCTTTATCCGGCTTTATAGCAATAAATTACCGATTTTTCTCCATTGTAGACAAGGAGCTGCCTTCAGATAAGCCGCGTATTAGCTTTTCTTAATTTTAGCGGCGAATTTGTCTCAAATTTGGCCATGAATTACAACTTTTTATTAATTTTAGCTGCGAAATAGCGATTTCTTTCACTTTGAGCCATGGATTAGCGCTTTTTAACAATTTTACCCGTGAATTATATTCATCATATTATTTATTTTGGACATTTTAGCTGCGTGTAATCGTTTTTTAAATTTTAGCTTTGATTACTAGTAATTTTTCTACATTGTAATCGCCAAATAGCGTTTTCTCTAGTTTATAGCCACGAATAGCGTTTTTCAAATAATTTTAGTGAGTAACAGCGATTTTTCTCAATTTTATCCGCGAATTACTGTTTTCGTTTATTTTATCCTAATTTATTGTTGGGTCTTTTTCCATTTCAGAATAGGCTATTATTTCATTATACATATTATTTTAGCCGTGAATCCTCGTTTTTCTTTTCTAAGCTGGTTTTCCAAGCCACCAGCTTAGAAAAGACCAAACCCCTTTGGTCAATTTCACCTGTAAATTAAAATTTTCTCATTTGAGCCGCGAATGAGCGTTTTTCTCAATTGTAGCCGCCAATTAGTGATTTTCTCAATTGAATCCATTAATACGATTTTTCTACATTTCAGCCGCGATTTATTGTTTTCGTCAATTTTATTTTGCGAATTAGCTCGTCTCTGTCCCATTTTCCTCTATTTTTGCAGCGAAGTTGCGAGTAAGCACATACATTTCACAATTTCATGGACTGAATAGAATATTTAGACCGGTGTCTATAAGATTGAGAATCTGATGAGCACCCTTCAATGTTCTATTCTCCATGGTTCATATTTCATTTTTAGGGTTTTGAAAACGAAGAAGTAGAAGAAGAAAAAAGCCAAAACCCTAAAAATTAAATATTAACCAAGTTGTATGGCTTGAAAACTAATAATAATAATAATAACGTTCTATTCTCCATAGATCGGATGAAAGCTATAGGTGCAAAATAGACGTCCAACAAGATACCAAGACTCCTTTTCAAGTTCCCTCAATTCAATCTTCATCCGTCATCCACGAACATGAAACCTAAAAACCCTCATTTTTCCTTCTTTCAAGCTTTTTGAGCTCTGATAATTGGTTTTTTTCCCTCAATTTTAGCCGCGCGCTTGGCCGAAGAAAAGTACCTAAATTAGCGTGTTTTCCAATTTTTCCCCCGTGGAAGGGCCACCTTGAAACAACGTATTTGCGATTTTTTCTAAATTTTGGTCCCATTTTTCGGTATACATAAGCAACGGGCTCATTCTGAACAACCGCAACCCTCGCCATTACACCTTACTTTGAGGGGAATCGGCGTTTCGGGGAAAAATTTGGTTTTTGCCAACAGCTAGGTCTTCCCTGCACTGGACGTTACTGGGAACGGAACACTTTCATCAATGCATTCTAAAAATCCCATGAAAACGTAGGGAAGCCGGAAGGGGAGTACCCCTTTGGTGCTTTCCTTAGACTTTATTTTATGAGTATGTGTTTTTGGGGGGGGGGGGATTTCATTCATGATATTTTATTATCTAATATCAGTAGCGCCTAACAACAATTCTTTTTTGTTGATGATGTATTTTTTGTTAGGAAAAAGCGACTGATGCGTCTTTGAGCTTCAGATTCAGCTAAAGTCGCAAGAATTTTGTGTTTTTTGTGGAATGTTCCTGAGGTATGTATTCAGTGTGAATGAATGATTTCATTCTGCACTCGACTTTTTTTGGCAGAATTTTGCAAATCTACAGCTCGGTTCATTTTTTGTAATACTATAAAATTGTATTCCTTGTATAATCTGGTCGTTCGTCCCAAGAAACAAGCTCTTTGACCCGGAAACTGTCAAATTTGATTCAGAACCTGGCAAGCGTGTTCAGAATTTGGCATGACTTTCAGACAAGGCTTCAGACTTCAGAGCTGAGTCTGAGAGTCAAGAGGCGAGGGAACAATGAAGAAGGATTCCCTGACCGGACCTCCAATTTTTGAGTGAAATGAGTGGGACAGTCCAATTTACTGACCCAGAGTTGTCTTTGGAGGCTAGCTGCTTAAAATGCTCGGATAAGTATTGACACACGATTTACGCTTGGGTCAATAAGCCGCGGCCTAAAATTTAAACTCCGTACATTGAGGGAAACTCGGAGCATTCCGGACAAATTTACTGACCAGAGGGCTTTCCCCAACGATCCGGTACACAAAATGCTCGGATTGAGCTCAACATTTACAGGTTCTCTAACACGATAGGTACATTGACCGCCTCGTCCAAAAATATAAAACCGGTTGGTTCAGGGATGCCTGGGAAATTCCGGAAAACCCTGAACTCCTTCAGAAAAGCAGGTACTTCAAAAGCTCGGAATAAGCTAAAACTTTGCACACAATTCAGAATTCACGTTTGTCAATACGCGTCCTAAAATTTGAACCCGGTCAGTCAGGAAAAACCTACAGACCAGAGGGTTTTCTGTTCCGGTGCTCTGATTGAGCTAAAACTTGGCACACGATTTAGGTCCTTTTCACACTAGAAACTACTAAGAGCCCAAACACACTTGCGTCTTTTAAACGTGGCGATTAAAAAACGCGCCCGCGTGACTCGCCGCCGCCAAAACCGTCTCAACACACATGCGTTCAAAGTATCGCGTGTACAGTCTCCTGTAGTGAAGTGGGTCTCGTCAAGACAGCTTGTAGCCCACATTTTGTCGTTCAAATTTCTATAATGTTCATCTTTATTGTTGAAGAGAGAAGGTCTTCTCTCGATTTCTGCGATCAACTTGTCAATTTCAATAACAACATTTCGCGTTGTAATTTCTTCGTCCGACCCAGACATTATGTTAAAACCACGTGTTGAACACGTTCACAAAAGAATGACAAGAAAGACAAGCTCAGAGCCCAGCGTTCAAAACACAACAGAAGAACGATTCAAAAGGATCGAACGAGAAGATGCTGGGGGTTGCCGACCAAGCAACCGAAACAATTTTATTAGGAGCCAAAATGAAAGTCCGCTAAAAACGCGCCTTGACGAACGTGTTTCATTTATTTGTGTTTCAAATTTGAACGCATTAAACGCCCCGCGTCGAATATAGAACAAGTTGCGTTTTTTAAACGCGGCGTCTTTTTAGACGCTGGTGTTTGGACCCTAATAGTGGCGTTTTCCATTTACCTAAAATGCTGCTGTAGAGCAAATCGCTTCCACCGTCTTCTCCATTGAAATACATATGTGTTAATTCAGATTGGACGAGTGGAAATGGTCTGCTCTAGAGCCGAATTTTATGTAAATGGAAAACGCAATAAGCTGTGAAAAATTGAGGAAGCGTTCAGACGAGACACTTAAGGCCTCGCCACACCAAACGCGAACTGCCGCGCGGACTGGTCCGCTCGCGGAAAAACTATGGTAACGGGGTATACCTCACCCACGTTGTCATGGTTTTCTAGCGAGCGGACCAGTCCGCGCGGCAGTTCGCGTTTGGTGTGGCGAAGCCTTTAGTGTTGCCCATGGTTGCACATCATAAGCGTAGTGAAGGGGACCCTGATGGGGTGTGACGCAGTCAACGATATATTTAAGAACTGGATTGCTCATCACTGCTGATGAAGAATAGCCATCAAATAAGCTCCCAAGTGGATGAGAGGGGTGGAGTTTCAAAGTAAATACCGGAAGAGAGTTGTGTTGCCATAACTACACAAGGAGAGGGAGGGACAGGGGGGGTGATTGTTTATCAGGGGACGACCTGCCCCCTCCAGTCCTCTGTGAGCAATCCAGGTTTATATATCGTTGGACGCAGTTCAATTTCATCTTTTTTTCTCTTTCTCCTTTCGGTAACTTACAAAAATCATAAGGAAACGCAGAAAAAAAAGGAACGCTTTACGGTTGTAGAAGCTAGCGGTGGTTGGTACTTTGCTGTGCTTTGGAGCTTTGATGTGGTTGGGATGTGGCTGTGGTTGGAGTTACTCTGTAGTTTGGAGCCTTGCTGTGGTTTTGGGCTTTGCTGTAGTTTGGGCTTTAATGTGGTTAGAGCTTTGTCTAGGGTGGAATGAAAAGAATGTAACTTTAATTATTTTCTTTAATTATTTATTTACTGGTCCTAGGTTAAATCCAACGATACCACTGAAAAGAGCACCCTTTTTTCTGTGTGAGTAAAGACATTTTGTCCAATGATAGTGAAAGATTCTTTGAGTAAACTGGGAAAATATCAGGATATTTTAAAAAATGTCAGTGTTTGACAACTGTTCAAAGCTAGACTACATTGGCCATGGTGCTCCCAGCGCCGGGAAAATTCCTCTATAACTGAGTGAAGTAACTTAGTTTAATACTTCATGCTTATTTTACTCTTCTCCTTCGCAATGTTTTGATAAAAATCCATTGTTATACCAAAAAATGAGGTATTTAAGCCCATTTTGAGTGCCTAAAAGAAGATACGAAAGCTATTCCAAGAATGTTTTTTTCAGCTTATTCCACTTTTATTTGTCTTTCCTCATAGATTAGCGTAGTAAAAGTGAATTAAGCTGAAAAAAAAAGTTTTAGGAATGGCTCTTGATCTTCTTGTAGGCACTCAAAATGGGCTTAATTGCCTCATTTTTTGGTATAACCATGGATTTTTCTCAAAACATTGCGAAGGACAAGAGTAAAATAAGCATGAAGTATTAAACTAAGTTACTTCACTCAGTTTTAGAGGAATTTGCCCGGCGCTGGGAGCACCATGGCTAATGTAGTCTAGCTTTGAACAGTTGTCAAAAACTGACATTTTTTAAAATATCCTGATATTTTCCCAGTTTACTCAAAGAATCTTTCACTATCATTGGACAAAATGTCTTTACTCACACAGAAAAAAGGGTGCTCTTTTCAGTGGTGTCGTTGGTTTTTTCCTAGGACGCTTACTTCCCATGTTACACCTGTTTTTGTTGCGAAAACCCGTGATGTGCTAAAAACAACAAATTCATTATCTCGGCTAGGAATCGAAATCTGACCTTAGGACATAGGAAATTTTTTGTTGCATTTTGGACGTACAACCTCCCCTCATTTTTTTAAACCAAGTACGAATCACCGGTATTTGAGTGCTACGGGTCTTGAAAAGTTACCCTACCAATAAAATCTCGCTTTTTGGCGAGATTAAGTATTTTGTTGACTGGTTGTATTTCCTGAACTAACAGACCCAGGATGCTCGGGCTGGGCTTTAATTGTAGCAAATTTAGTTGGCTTTAACAATGTATACTGTGGTCATGCTCGAAAAGCGCTTTCTTCTGGTAGTTTTGTTAAAAAAAGAGAAAAAAGTGATGAAATTTCTTGGTTTTTCGAGTGCCACGAGTTGAGCACAAGGTTTTGAGGGTTGCAAACTTGAGTATAAACTACTCTCATTGGCCCTAACAACATGCAAAAAAAAAAAAAAAAAAAAAATACATGCATATTTGCGATGTTTGATGTTTATACTGACTGGCCTATAAGAAAAATAATTATAAAATATTGTTTTGTGCCACATTGTCAAAACAGTACTTTTTCGACTCCCGATGAGTTGTTTACATCGGTGCCCAAAAGAGGCCCGGATAGAACCAAATGGTTCAGAGCGTTTTTGTTGATTGGGTAAGCTCTAAGGCCCTGTTCACAAGCTCTATGTTCTATGCAACGATATACAGGGTGGTCGGTTTTGAGTAGCAAAAAAAAAATTGGCTAAAAGTACACCAAAAATGGGATAAAAAAGTCCTATTCGGATAGTGGCCTATCTCTTTTTGTTTTCGAGTAATATTTTTTTAAGTGATTTTTAGGCGCAACTGTATTTTTCAACGAAAAACTGCTATTTCTCAGCTTCTACTTCACTTTTTTTCAAAAGTAATGGCAGTTTCGTAATCTACGCGGAAAATCTTCTATGGGAGGAATGCAAAATCAATATTCTAAATGGTCAAAAGCGCCTAAAAACGTAACATTTTCGTTGCGTCAATGCAAAAAAACAAAAATTTGAATTCAAACAACAATTTACTGTGTCGCCAAAAATTGCTTCACCCGTTGTCAAGCGTCGTAAAAACTTCTCCGTTTTCCCAGCTTTCCAACGGTGTACTCAAAAGTGGAATTATCTCCCTCCTTTGACAATAAAATTCGAAAAGAAGCGAAAAAGTCATACATTTTGGGCTAAAAATACGAATAATGACGGGCACGAGAAATGAGACGGTACGAGAAATGAGAAAACGAGCACGAGAGTGCATCAGGAATGGAGGCGGGCACTTCGAGCAGCTGCTTAAATAAAAAACCAGCAGACGCCCTAAATTCGCACATCTCTTCGTCCATTTTATTAATTTTTTATTTGTTGTTTATTCTTCAAATGCAATGTTATTTTAATTTTTCCTGTGCCCGAGCTTGAATTTCTCAAGAAAGAGAGCAAAACAAATGAATTTTGCACCTGTTATTATTCACATTTTTAGCCCAAAATGTATGACTTTTTCGCTTCTTTTCGAATTTTATTGTCAAAGGAGGGAGATAATTCCACTTTCGAGTACACCGTTGGAAAGCTGGGAAAACGGAGAAGTTTTTATGACGCTTGACAACGTGTGAAGCAATTTTTGGTGACACAGTAAATTGTTGTTTGAAGTCAAATTTTTGTTTTTTTGCATTGACGCAACGAAAACGTTACGTTTTTAGGCGCTTTTGACCATTTAGAATATTGATTTTGCATTCCTCCCACAGAAAATTTTCCGTTGATTACGAAACTGCCATTACTTTTGAAAAAAAGTGAAGTAGAAGCTGAGAAATAGCAGGTTTTCGTTGAAAAATACAGTTGCGCCTAAAAATCACTTTAAAAAATATTCAACGTTACACTACTGACCTGAGTGCACGTCCCCTTCACGAGTGGCGGCCCCGAGCTAGAGGCTGAAACCGAAGGCTGATGAATAGATTCCATCTTTCTTCCTATCTCGCCTTTCTGGGGTGCCCGATGATTCCTTCCTTTCACGCTTTTCCATTCAACATCCTCGTTCCAAGGTATATGTTGTCGAGAACTGATCGCTGCACTTGACTTGTCACTGGGTAACACCTGTTGTGGTTGACGACACCCCTCCATGGCCGGCACAGTATTTGGCGCCTGGTTTGCCGGAACGCCGGCAGTTAACACTTGATTGTCCCGTTGGAGAGCGCTGTGGGTTTCGGGCGGATAATCTCCCGCATTTGTGTTTTGTATATTAATGTTTAGGAGCTCAACATTAGCCCCCCGTCGTCGAGTAACGAAGGCGTTTGCCTTCCCGTCCTTTGCGTCGTTGAGTATAATCTCATCAACTTCGTCTGTATGGTCACACAATGGTGCATCCACCCGGCCCTTAAAACTATTTTCACCCTGAGGAGTACTTTTTTTGTCATTAAAGGAATTGCCACTCTTTCCCGATAAATTTTTTGAATTTAGCGAGGAAGCGTATGATTTGATTTCACCCTGTTGCCCATTCACACGGTCGGGGAGACTACGTCTATGTTTAAGGGGGGAATGACCCCTTACGTCAAGGGTATCAGGATGCACTTCGGCCTCGGTGTATAAATTTTCTGATAGAAGCAAGATCTTCTCGTTTATCGACGATAACATTTTCACAACATCAGTAACCCCTGAGAAGAGTAGGTCACATTTATTCGATATTTCCAGGTTGGTTTGAATGACATCCCTTATTAGATTGACATTTTGACTGTTTGAAGTACTCACATCATGTAGAAGTCCATCCGGTTCGTCCCCAGCCCGAATCATGATACCGAGCTTATCATCACAAGCGGAACAAAACCACTTACACCCCTTCAAATGATCCATCGTATTCCTTTCTTGCTTGGAAAGTGCCGCACATTCATAATGAAACGAACGCGAACAGAATCCATCGCAAAAAAGTTCGTCATCACCGTCAGAAAACTCGTTTTGGCACAGAGCACATAAAAGCAAACTATCCCGATCCGCCATCTTTATTTTTCTCGAATTATGGGACGTACCCATATTATTCGGGGTATTCACGTCAACCATCGTACTGTTTGTAGTTTTGTACTTGCGTTGTTGCTAAGATCTGTTTTTAGGGAAATCTAAAATGGAATCATCTTGTCATTCATTTCGTCCGGGGCATATTTTAAACTCATTCATTCGAAACTTGATTTCCCTGGGGGCCTATTCCCTAACTTTTTTCATAGCAATGTTTCTATTTCATTCATTTGTTTGAAGAAAATGAATAAAATAGAAACATTGGTACGAAAAAGAAATTGATTTTTTGTTAGAGAATAGGCCCCCTGGTAACAAAAATCTGACTACGCAATTACGAAACTACAAACAGTACGAAAGTTGACGTGAATACCCCTATTGTATTGGGGTCGTAAGTAATTATGCATTCGAAAAATTTCCGAAGCAGAAATTAAAGCCAGAATTAGGCTAATACAAGTGTGGTCATCAACGAACTTTTTCAATTCATCAGGGGAATTTTCGATGCAGCAAAAAAACGAAATTTAACAAAAGGCTTACGATCCTCATTGGAGAATCTTTGTTAGAGAATCTTCTGATGATCGAGACGAAGCTAAATCTGGGATTAATGTGGAAATTTGGCCGTTACATGGGAAAAACATGTATGCGGGAGGGGGTTGTAAATTTAAAAATTGAACCGGAAGTATCACATAAGGTATGGATCGCATGCCCAAGCCCATTGCATTTTAAAGCTGGGCTTTGAACAAATGTGCGGTGTAACAGGTAATAGGCCCAAATTCATAGTCGTTCCTTGAAGAAAATATTCCCTTGAGGAGTTGAGGGACTTCAAATCAGTCATTCTATTTTGTGAATCATCTGTTTTAATTCGAGTAAAGGAAATATTTTCCTCAAGGGACGACTATGAATTAGGTCCTTGGAATCAATTGGTTTGTGTTGTGCTGTAGGCATTTTTTGAGTACGTGCTAGGTGACCATTTAACTAAAAAAAATTAGTATTTAGTCTGGGAGAGTAGGCACTCTTCCATAATTATAAATAAGTATTTACAATTATTTTTCATTGTAAGTAACGAAAAAGGCATTGTCGTCAACAGTGAAAGGGTTTCGGGAATTCGGGATGTGTGATTTGTGATTTTCCACCACTATTCTGGAAAATAAAAATCCGAACCGGCGAGTTACATGTTTGTATGAGTCGAAAGGGGACACCCAGTTTTGCGGGCAGCTCAGAGCGACTAACACTCCTCCACCACCACGAGGGGAGAAAAGAAAATCTCGCCCTCGGAACATGTTTTGTTGGATTATTAAACACTTAAGGCCTCGCCACACCGAACGCGAACTGCCGCGCGGACTGGTCCGCACGCGGAAAAACTATGGTAACGGGGTTTACCTCACCCACGTTGTCGTCGTTTTTTGGCGAGTGGACTAGTCCGCGCGGCAGTTCGCGTTCGGTGTGGCGGGGCCTTTACTCAGCGCTGAGCTAGACTGACAGTTTTGCAACGGCAAAAGACTAAGTGCATAAAGCGCTGAACAAGTTTGAAGTTTTGCAACGCGGCCATTTTAAACATTACAACTACGGTACAAGGGTGCCCGCGCACTAGGCAGCCTGACTGCGGCAGCCATGGCTGCCACAGCCAAAGTGTGGGCAGCCAAATAGAGCAGCCCGATTCTAGTCAGTCGTTCACGAGATGGAAGTGGAATAAGTAATTATTGTTTACGCTTTGTCTCGCAAAAAAAAAAGGTGGCTGCTTTGACCAGTGCGTGAGGTTTTGGGCAGCCACTTGACTTTTGCCATCTTGGCCGCAGCCAGGCTGCCTAGTGCGCGGGCACCCTAAAGAGGCAAATATTGTCTTCGTGGTTATGAAGCGATTTTTAAAAATACTGAACGTCATTTTGTGGCTAGTTTAATACTTTCGCCTCTTTTTACAATGTTAGGACGTCACATCCATATTTTTCATCTTTTCATTTTTCTGCATGGGAGTGGGGCAAAACAATTTTCCATCCTATTAACTCATTTTCCTCGCGTTTTAATTTTTTTTATTTTTCCGGAAAATGGTCCATATAAAATATTTCTCCCACCAGTTAGTATTCCTATTCCTTAGGTGGGATTTGCCTATTGTAGGTTGGGAGGGGGGTTCTCCTCATTCCTCTTTGTTCGAGTATTCGAAAAGGGAAATGAAGACGGGAAATAAATATTTTTTCTTAATGAGCGATGCTGGTTTTTATCCTCGCTGCTTATTTTACAACCTAATCGGTTCCATCTCTGTTTGGGGGGTATAGAGGACTGTTTTGTCCCAATACAGCCTTTTGTTATTGGAGTTTTTCGTTTTCGCTGTTTTGCTGTGGTGCTGGATTTAGAGTTTTGATGTGGTTGGGGATTTACTTTATTTGTGCCGTCTTTGTGGTTGGAGATTTGCTGTGGTTCGAAGCTCTGATTTAGTTTGCAGCTTTGCCGTGGTTGGGACTTTTTTGAGGTTTAAAATATTATTTTGCTATTATTGGCCCCGCAAAGATTACGTGACCTCCCCTGGTGGCGTCTGGTGGATGTGTTTTGAAACGGCATTGATTTGAAACGGCCAAAATTTGCTCTTAATTGTTCCTCGAATTTTGTCATTATGGTGTTGGTAGATGCTAATCGCCTTCTAGCAATTTTGATTTTGAGTGTAATTAATGTTAGTGGTACTTTTCCTCTATTTTGTAGATCCTAGGACCTGGAATTGAGAGACCACTTAGTTTGTCTTTGAAGAAAGAAGAGAAAATCGAGGGACCGAGAACAGGCAATCTTTCCTTCGCGTATAAAATAATTAATGGTAAAGTTGTGGTAGCTTCTCAAGATTGCGCGAATTATTTATTTGTTATATTTTTTACTCATCTTTAGAAATCCAACAATTCACCTCTTTGACTGGAGACAAAAGAGACTTTCTCGCAATGCCGGACCATCTGACACCGCAGGGCGATGAAAAAATGTATTCGTGTGCTCACTGCTATCGCAGTTACGCCCAAAAACGTTCATTAATTCGACATGTTAAAGTTCACGCTAGGGAGAAATCATACTCGTGCAGTTTCTGCGAATACACTTGTGCGGATAAGAGTAGCTTGTATACTCATATAAGAATTCACACGGGCGAAAAACCTTACGGGTGCACTATTTGTGAATATGCAAGCTCTCAAATATGTCACTTGAAGAGACATTTGCGAATTCACACAGGAGAGAAACCTTACAAGTGCACTTTTTGCAAATACTCGAGTTCAGAAAGAAGTTCATTAACGAAACATATGACAAATCATACTGGTCAGAAATTACACTCGTGCCCTTCCTGCAATTACTCGTCTGCTCGTAAAAGCCACTTGATACGACACATTAGAGTTCACACTGGCGAGAAACCTTTCAAGTGCTCTCTCTGTGATTACGCGTGTGCAGAAAAAAGTAGTTTATTGAAACACCGAAAAATTCACTCGAACTCGGAGAAGAAACCTTACACTTGTGAATTCTGTAATTTTAGCTGTAAGCAAAGCAGTGACTTGAAACAGCACGTAAGAACTCATACAGGTGAAAAGCCATATTCATGCGAATATTGTGATCACAGATGCTCAAAAAAAAGTAACATGGTCAGTCACATGAGAACTCACACTGGGGAGAAACCGTACAGGTGCGACATCTGTAAAAAATCATGGGCTGAACGGTGCTCTTTGGTGAACCACATCAGAATACATTCGGGAGAGAAGCCTTATTCTTGCCCCAAATGTGACTATAGATGCACGCTGAAAGGTAACTTGAATAGTCACGTGAGGGCTCACACCGGAGAAAAACCTTTTACGTGCACTTTCTGCAACTACTCGTGCTCATCCAAAACGCGCTTGCTTGAACACACAAGAACTCATACGGGGGAAAAGCCATATCGTTGCTTCCACTGCGAGTACACTACTGCCTATCTCGGTTCTATGAGCGTACATTTGAAACGTCACTTGAGGGAAAAGCCGTAATCGTAACCATTAACACGTCTGATTTCGTTGCCATTTTTATTGTTCATGCAAACATTTTTATTCCTTTGTAGTTGTTAATACAAAATACAATATATTTTTTGTCATGAAGAAGGAAAGATGGATGGCTAACATGTTGTTTGTCATGATGTTTCAATAAGAACGTTGTTTTCGGCTCTGAAGTTTGTGGCACGAAAAACCGGTGATCGGCTGAAGCGCGATTTTCGGAATCGACTGGTAGACTCCAGACTCTGACTTGTTGCTGAGGTCAGCCTTGGATAATGCCTTGCGGGGAACGAAACGCGTGCAACGTTTACTCACACAGTCAACGCACTGACTGTCAACCCCATCAAAAATGCCTGTATGTATTTAGCCAGTCAACGTGCGGGCAAGTGATCTAGGGTAGTTCACTCGACGAGCTGTGAGAGGAAAGTGAATCTAGGTATGTAAATGGTGTAGAAATAGGACTTTTCTTGCGACTTGGGGGTAAAGTATACCATTTATATTCCACGTAGAAGGAGTAAAGCTGTTTTTTACTGGCCTCAAACAACTTTACTCACTAGTGAGTAAAGTTGTTTTTTACTCATTCGTGGCCGAGCAAGAAATGGTTGTTGCTCTTGTTTGACCGGTAGAGCGCAGCGGTGCCTCTACTAGCAATAAGATTATCACATTTATCACCAGTTCCCGTAACCTTTACGCTGACTCGCATTAGTGATAGATAGTACTCTTAATTTCTTTTAAAAAAAACATTAACACTTTTCCTTGTCAAACTACTGTTTTTTTATGAAGCGAGCTCCGCCGCGAGAGAAATAGCGTGCACAACTCGTGATAAAATTGAATTTCCTTGCTCGTTGTATTGTAAGCACTCGCCTGCGGCTCGTGTTTACAAACTACAACTCGCAAGTAACTTCACATTTTACTCACTCGTTGTACAATATACTATTGAGGGAATTAGACGAAAAAAAATGAGGCTAAACCTCTCAAATGAATTGTTATTTCTAAAGTTTTTAAAAGAGGCGTTCTTGTTTATCGTGGCTGGTGGCTTTGGGGGGGGGGGGAGTTCTAGGAGGAATAAGGTATTTCTTCATTTGACTGATATGAGATGTTTTCACATTGGATTGGTTCTCGACACTCTGAATTTCGTACGAAACGGGTGTTAATTTTTTGGAGGATCTTATAAGGAGTAGAGTATTTGAAGGCGAGTTTGGCTGAGACATGATTTGCTTTAGAAGAAAGGGTGTATGTTTTTATTAAAATTAAATCACCCGCCTCGAAGATTATTGGTGAGTGGCATCGATTATACTGGACTTTTAGGATTTTATGGAGTGCCTTTAATAAATTCTGATAAGCCGTAGACCACACGGTGGTGAGATCCAGACCAACCTTTGGGTCTACGACTTCTTCGACGTCTAATGAGATGGACAGCGGTGTAGATAACCGTCTGCCCAAGAAGAGTTCGCCCGGGGTGTAGCCAGTGGACGTACTTTGTGTGTTGTTTAGCGTTAATTGAATTTTGTCCAGGTTCTCGTCCCATTTCGTGTGATCACTGCTGTGATAGGCAATAAGTGCTGTTTTCAGTGATCGTATTTTTCTCTCTGCCAATGATGGGTTCGGGTAATGACGAATGAGATGAAGTTTCTTGACCCCATGACGGAAAAGAAAGTCGTTATAAAGCGAACTTCGAAAAATTGATGCTCTGTCGCTGCAGACAACGGACCAATAACCGAATGGCTGGAAAAATAGTTGTTTCATTATTCCAACGACTTCAGCCGAAGTGCCAGGACGCACAGGGATGAGAAAGACAAATCGTGTAAAAGCTTCGACAGCGACGAAGATGAACTGATTACGATTTTTATTCATCGGTAGCGGACCTGCCAAGTCGATGAACAACTGTTGATTAGGTCGTTCCGCAATTGTCGACGACAACAAACCATGAGGTTGCTGTTGTGATGTTTTGCTGCGGTGGCATACCAGACAGCTTTGAATTTTTGACCGCACATACTTCCAAATACCCGGCCAGTGAAAAATCGAGGCAATCGCCTCGCATGTCTTCGCAGCTCCTACGTGACATCCGAAGGAAGATTCGTGGTAGTAGGCGAAAATCATGTCCTTCAGACTGGCTGGTGCGACTAATCGAGGAACCTTAGGCCGAGGGTAGTAGACGAGACGATTGTTGCGCAAGGCATAATTAGGGACTGATTCGTTCTTCTCTAGTTTGAAGATAATGGGTGACAAGGAGGGGTCATTGCGTTGATGACCCGAAAAATCGGCGAAAATTTCTGGGCATTGTCCCAAAACACAGAGGGAGTCATGATGGAATCCACCTCCTTATATCGGTTGTCCCTTTGTGAATGCTCCTCTCCAAACTTTCAGAACTAACTACAAACAATTACTTTGCAGTCTCCTTTAATCGTCGAATGCATTTCGGGCACTAAAATGACTCAACAAAAATCACTCAACAACATCACGCATCTAACTCCATTTTTGAACACATTAAATTTTTGCTGAAACGGATGTGACGAATAGTAATTTAAAATCCTATCCGAAGCATTTGGCTTTCTATACCAATCAATCCCAAAACTCTGATCTTCCGCCCTGCTCACCAACAAGTCCAAAAACGGCAGCCCACAACCCTGCTCTGCTTCCATTTCAAACTTAATCAGGCTACGAGCAGAATTAAACTCGGACAACAACGCTGCAACATCATTTTGATGAACGCAAACAATCGTGTCGTCAACATATTTCCTAAGGAATTGAACACGCACAGATCTTCTGTCCAAAATGCTATGTATGAGCTCGTTAACAAAAATATCTGCCACTACAGGGGATAAACGTCCACCCATTGGCAGCCCAACTACTTGCTCATAGACACATCCATTAAACTTAAAAAACGAATTGCACAAACATAGTACATAGTATTTTGGACAGAAGATCTGTGCGTGTTCAATTCCTTAGGAAATATGTTGACGACACGATTGTTTGCGTTCATCAAAATCCGGTAAACTCAGAATTGTTGTTTGGGACAGCCGAGAGCGAATAGCGTGCCAGGCTTGCTCGCACTCTGCAGACCAAACGAAAGGGGTTTTGGGTGAGCGCAACTTATTAATTGGCTCTGCAAGGATTGCTAGGTTTGGCACGAATTTCGCAAAAAATTGCACGGCTCCAAGGAATTGCGCTACTCCCATGCCGCTCGTTGGAGGTGGAATACTCAGCAACGCTTGGACACGAGATGGGTCGATTTCAATTTGCCCCTGGCTTATGTCATGTCCAAGGTATTTGATTTTAGTACATCCCAACGAAAGTTTAGTTGGGTTGACTGTTGGGCAAGCTTCCGCCAGAGCTGCCATTACCGTACGAACGTGTTGCTGATGCTCGTCCCAGGTCGAAGAATAAATAAGGAGGTCGTCAAGATATGTCAAGACAAACTTGAACTTGTACTTGCCCAGCACCATTTGAATTAAATGGCTAAGGATCTGTCCTCCCGTTGCCACACCAAAGGGAATTTTTCGGAAAGTGAAGCACCCAAATACACAGTTGAATGCTACATATACTTTTTGGATTCGGCCGTCAATGGAATTTGATGGTAAGCAGAGTTTAAGTCAAATATTGAAAAAAAGGTGGCCCCCTGTAAGTACAAAAACATGCTGTCGATCGTGCTGAGAGGATAATCAATATACTCGAGGCAAGAGTTTAAATAACGATAGTCAACCACTAGTTGACCGGATTTTAGATGGATTTTAGATGCCGGATTTTGAGTGGTGCTAAAAGGTTTACGCACCAAGAAACATGGTGACGTATACGCCGAAAAGAAAGGCTCTATAATATTGTTGTTCAAAAGATTCTGGATGATTGTACGCATTACTTCCAGTTTATCGGGTGGTAAAGAGTATGATCGCTTCGGCGGAAGCCATTCGGCGCTAGGTTTCAATCTTACATCGTAGCGAAGAAGATGTATTTCCCCGATAGATTCACTTAGGACTTCGGGAAATTCCTCCTTCAGATGTTCCAAGAAAGCTTGGCGCTTTACTTGGAAATCATGAGGATTTTCTATGGCCGACAAACTGTTCAGGAGCGGGGCGCTGTCTGGTGAAGGCTCAGATGCTAGTAGGGGAAGGTATGTGTCCGGAAAGGACAAGAAATCAAATACCCCTGCCGCAGGGTTGATTACCATAGCCGAGTGCTTCATGAAATCATATCCAAGAATGACCGGATGAGATAAAAGAGGTACGATGTAGAAGCGGTAAGTTGTCTTGTAGTCGCCGATAACAACGGTGAGATCAACGAAATTGGTGATGTGAATTACGAATGTATCGGCCAGGGTTGCCTTACACGAGCATGTTTGCGGTGGTTTGTCAAGTTTATTGGCACAGCTCGAACGGAACTACTTGCTTTGTCTCGTCCCTGGCTCGGACTCTCGGTCCGACCTGGACCCGTGTGACGGGGTAGGAGTCCGTTCCGTCACACCAACCTGTTAGAACAGCTCTTCCCGAGTCCCCGGAAGAATATCGCCCTCGTTGCATGTGAAGTGATCAGGAGATTCCTTGCTGGCTACCGAATTGATCTGATACACATAGGAGTACTCAAATAATCAGCCTGTAAAGGAGTATTTCTCTGTAATTAAGCAAAATTACCACCCCCTTGCCTATGCGTTCCTGAGAAACGAGACTTATAACATCCGTCTACTGGTAGTAATGCAGTGATGCCGACGTTGTGGAATTTTGAATCAGTAATTCCGAACAGTTCCTTGTCTGTTGGCCAAGAGTCAAACTTTTTGTCACTAATCTCAATCTGTATTTGTTTCACTCCATTTCACCCGATCCCCGTAAGAGCGGTAAAATTACGGAACGGGCGGGAATGTTAACCCACTATGTTCATCAACCTTACCGTTTCGTTCTGAGGGAGGGGACCGGCAGTTTGTTGCAAGCTCTTTAACAGTTTTATGGAACGAAAATATGATTCGTTTGATTGACTGTGACAGCTCTGAGAAGAAAAATATTTCAGGGCTTTCAGTGCTTAATTATCAGACGGCCCCATTGACTAGGCCACAAGGCTCATGTGACATGTCGGTCCTCGACCTCGAGCCTTCCTCAACCTAAAAGCTCCATCTGCAACTGGAGAAATAAATTAAATAATAAGTATAATATGAGACACGCGATTCTACAGTTTGCGAGGGAGTTTGAAGTTGAGGAAAGTTCGAGGAACGACTTAGCAGCATAGGTATAGGTAAGGTAATTATACAACCGAGTGAGCCCATCCGGCATTTTGGGGTAGATAAAGTTGATATTTAGTGGGTAGGAGGGGTGCATGGAATTGGAAGTACTATAGAGTGTCCCACGAGGATTTATTAAATTTATGATAATCTTATCTACCCCAATATGGCCGTGAGGTCACATGGTAGTATAGGTTCTCTAGTATAGGCCTGAGACTATCATTATTGAGTTTCTGGGGCAAACGCTCAAGTTTCCTGGCCTAATTAGCCATCGCTATTAGTCAACACTCAACATACATAAACCTATACCTACAATGGGGGACACTGCAACATTCCTCACGATCGTTCGGTCTTGAAGGGTAGGTATCCTGAAAATTAGCTAGGCAAAAGCCTTCAAGACACGCGAAGGAGCGTTACTACCGAGTTTCATTTCAAACAAATTACCTACATGTTGAACTCCCCAGTCCCTACCCACACCACCGTTAAAAGACACAGCTCACACACAAACCATGCTTAGCTTCGGAAGAGGAGGAATATTCTCATGGGATCACTTACTTCCTCCCTACCTCTTCAGTTCTTTTAAGAAGTGAGGTTGGAAATGGCTTGTTGGAACTGTTTTCTCACACTCTCTCTCTCTCTCCCTCGAAGAGAATAAATTAATTTCATTTCAAGATTATCTCAAACCTTTCGAGGAAACCAATAATTACGAGCCGGAGCGAATTATTAATCAGCGAATAATAATGACTCTAGTCTTTTTTGCTGGCCGATAAGAAAATAATAAGGAAGTTATCTTGCAGTGAAGAAAATACACCATTTCTACGCAATACTTCATAATGCAAATGACGCGAATTTCCATAGTTAATTTTAAATAATTTAAATTAGGCGTAACCCTTCGGAATTTATGTCATTTTTCATTAATATTGAAGATAAAATGAAATACTTTCTTATCATTCCGTTTGAACGGAACACAGAACAAAATTCCGTCGCGATAAGACTGCTATAGTTGAGGAGCGGAGGGATTAACGAAGATCTATAATATACATCGTTCCCATCGCGAACCTTATTAAAGGAGCTGAGTAGCAGCACATACAGTCAGCCTCCTACCTTCCTCAAAGCCCCCGTGGGATCTTCACATACGGTGCTATCTCCGTTTCTCGCACTCTGTTCTCCTCGGAGAAGACGTCATGACTATTTCTCTCCTACCATTCCGATGTTAATGTATAAATGGGATGAGCGCACTTGAGGAAAGTTCGGGAATTTCGAGCTTATTCAACTTGGAAATTTTAACGAATGTAGAATAACAACAGAAATGAATGGAAGTTGAGAGCGCTTGAAATTTCAAGTTTTTCGTCGTTTTCCCTAATTAAAAGTCACCAGCAGGCTTGAAGCACGTAACGTCTTCAGTTTCCATTTTTAGGAATATCCCCTCCGTGTTTCCACCCACAGCCATCAGTACGAGATGCAATTTACTTCCGTAGTCCTCAAGACCGCACTCCCCAAGGAATAGGAAGATCACGTTTTTGTTTTATCTACCAACCGCGAGAGTGTAAGAGAATTATAAAACGTGACTGCACAAGTAACGGCACCTTGAGACTCAAAAGGCCCTAAGTGAAATTATAATCTTAAGACGGTTTATATTTGTCGCTGCGCTTTCAATTAGCATAAACAGAATTGGGGATACTTGGAGCTGGCGAGAAAGAGAGAGAGGAAGGGAAAGAGAGCTTTGCCTCAGTTTCCTCTTTATACATCTACCCGTATTAACGATAATACTCCTTGTCTTTGCTTTACTGTTCCCCTTACCGAACTAAAGTTCTCGGAGTGCTTTCTTGAATAACAATCACCGCAAAGCATCAACATGCATCATATAATAGCATATTCAGATAAGTTTTACTGGTTTATAAAGATTTAGAGAAGATTACGGGGCCACACAAGCAAGAGCCTCTTTACCGAACCCAAGAACGCACACTGTACATAGGCTGCGTTCACACTGAAGATCCAAACCAGATCTGGGACGATTTGCATTGGTGCTGTAGCAAAATTGTACTCGTATCACGTCGAAATCGGAGGCAAGGTCTCCGGAACATATGATTTTTACTATAAAAAATAAATAACTAATCAATTAAAGTATAACGATTGAGTAAAAGTGGTCAATTTAATGGTTCGCTAGGGGAGAAATCTTCAGTTTTTTCCAGGAAGGCTCCGCATTGAATAGGCTCGGCTGAGCCGAGTTTTGTATTCCTCGATCTCCGTCGTGACCGTCCACTCTTTGAATTTGAATTTAAGAGAGAAGTAAATGTAGACGCAAAAAGCAACCAGGAGAATCAAAAAAATTACGAGCAAATCGATCGTGTTGGTATTAAACATGGCGTATCGAACGGCTTTTCCAAGATGAACACTGTTCGTCACAATGGCGTAGGAGTACGTCGTCAATTGCGGAGGCGGCTGCGTATACGCGAAAACGAGCTGCATTGAATAGAACAGAGTTTCTCCGAGGGCGTGAAAAAACAACTCGACGAAAAGCCAAGTGACATCAGCTTCAGGTGCTCGCAGCACGTCAACAATTTTCATCGTGACATTCGCGTCGTAGTAGACACTTTTCCTGTAAATCATGATCGAATTGACGCTCGTGGATTTAAATTGATAAGTTTCCTCGGTCATCAATGTGTCCAAATAAAATAAACGAACACCCTTCGGGCCTGAGGCAAAAGAATAGATGCTCAGGCGACTCGAGGCTGTTGGTTCGATTTCTAATTCATCTATGAACAGCGATACGTGGGAACAGATTGGTATCGTGCACACCACAAAACATGTAGCGTTCTTTGAACCCCGAAAGCGTTTAATCGGTTCAAAATCTCTCACACGAATGATATCCAAATCATGGTTCACTATGTAAGCGGTCATCTCGTTTTCAGTTGCAATCATCACGAAGTACCTTTCGAAACTTTGAATTCTGAGCCGGGCAGGCTCAGTTAATCGTCCGCTAACCTTGATGTTTTGTACTGTGTATGTGTTGGCCGCTTCTACTTCCACCCACTTCGTGCTATTTGAGTGGAAATGCTTGGATGAAATGTCAATTGCATACGGGAGCGAGTTATAAAGGCGGGCTTGAGCGATTCCTTTCTCAGGCTGGAGAACCTTGTTTCTGTCAATGGTCCCTTGGATTAAAAGCATGCACAGAAGAGTTACACAAATGAAAAACTGGCTGACTCCCATTAGCTGGACCTCTCTGAGACGAAATCCCAGTTTACGAACAAGAGGAAACAGACAGAACTGAATGAATGGGATGATAACGAGAGAAACTCCTTCACGGATTGAATTCGTCTGAAAATGTTCGGTGAATGAGTAATCCGAAGAAATTATCGAATTCTGGTAAGAGCTGTGAAGTTTGATGAATTCTGAGACGATGAGAAATGCCAACGTTGGGCTCAAAAATATCATCACTTCTACAATCCTTTTTGTGATTACAATTACCAGATCATCGACTTTCCCTTCAGCGTAGTCCACCCAGTGCTCATATTTCTCGTTGCTTTGCCATCTCTGTTTGATTGCGAAGTATATGCAGGTGATCACCCGTTCTATAATGAACTTCTCCGGTTTAGTTACTCGAATGAATTTCCGTTTCTTGATGACCATATACAGGAATAACAGCTTGATGGCAATGAGACCAACAGCGTGCATAATGAACTCCCTCAACGACTGATAAACTATAGGAAGCCCTTGAATCCCCAGAATATCTGCCAAAGCTCGAACCCACACCGTAATGAGAAAAAATGAATACATACGCATTAGAGTCTGAGGCAGTTGCAACTGTTCCGCAACAAATGCAAAGCGTGCTGGTGTCAGACCTCGCTCCGCTAACTGAAGAATCTGCCATGTCTTAAACATGAACGAAGGCCAGATCTCGGTTTGTATAACGAGAATGCCCAGAGTAATAGCGCTCAATATGAGGTCAGCGATGATGACGGCGTATTTACCGACGTACGAATCGGCGACCCAGGCTGTGATGAATCCGACGGCCATGATGAAGATAAGTTGGTGAATAAACGATTGGATTAGAATGTCTTTCTTTTTTGATTCGATGAGCTCAAACGGTTCACCTGACATGTCTTCGAGAAGCGGTCTCGCAATCGAGTAGTCTTGATAAAATTGGAGAAATAAAAAAAACGCCCAATAAAAAAGAAACGGCCTGCATTTCTGAAACTCTATGTTTCTGATTACGATTAATTCTTTTTTACCGAAGGGCATTTTTCAGGGGGAATATTTCGAGCATTCAATTCATATGGTACATTTTGAAAGTATAAAGCTCGGTGCACAATATGCATTTTTCGAAGCATGCTTTACTTGTAGGATGAGAAAAAACGTATGATCCCCGTTAATTGCCGGATGTTTTTTTTGTTTTTGTTTTGTTTTTTTTTTACAGGCAATCCTACTTCAATCTGCTTTAGCAGATGCCAGACCAAGAGTGAAACACGTCAATTCACTTATCATCCCATTGTTTCCAACCAACGATATATGATCCTGGATTGCTCACAGCGGAATGGAGGGGGCAGGTCGTCCCCTGATAAACAATGTCCCTGTACTCTCTTCCGGTATTCACTTTGAAACTCCACCCCTCTCATCCACTTTGACGGCTATTCTTTATCAGCAGTGATGAGCAATACAGTTCTTTTATATATCGTTGGTTTCAACCTACGCACGGGTAAAGGTAAACGCACCTTTACTGCAAAATTCGCGCGTTAAGTCCCACTTTCTGAACTAGTCTTCAGAATAGCGTTTCCGTCGGCTGAATCGAACAACCCTCCAGGAACTGGGAATGGGCATTTTCTCAATTTTATGTAGCTGCTAATAATCACTTTTCTCAATTTTAGCCGCAATTAACACTTTTTCTCAATCTTAGCAGTAAATTAGCGTTTTTTCACTTATAGCTGTTTCTCAACTTGGCCCAAGAATAGCACATTAGCGTTGTTTCTAAATTTTTCTGTAAAAGTGCCTCCACGAGCCTCGGTTCCAACTGGGCCCTGTTACCCGGACTTTAGATCCGCGCCTGCCATTTAGAGCGCAAATATTTGATACATTTAATAAAAGAACCAGTAAAGCCCCAATTCACGGCGGAGCCAGTTCGCACCGAGCCGTTGGCTCGAGTTCATTTGGCTCCGGGCCAAATAAAGGGGGTCATGGACGACCAACGATATATTAAAGAACTGACTGGATTAATCAACACTGCTGATAAAGAATGGCAATCAGTAAGTTCCCAAGTGCATGAGAGGGGTGCAGTTTCAATATAAGAACAGTGTTGCCATAACTAACAAGGAGAGGGACAGGGTGATCGTTTATCAGGGGACGACCTGCTCCCTCCACGCCCCTCCTGTCCGCTGTGAACAGTCCAGGCTTACATATCGTTGTGCACGACCAAGCCAAGGCCATACTTCCATCACATTCCGATATGCCCACTGCTGGGTGTCTGCGCTGTGAATGAAGGGGTCCTGGCTTGGAGAATCCCCACTAACGGAAGAGCCAGAATTCGAAGCCGGTCCAAACAGTCCCGCGCTTCACCACTCATGGGGAGGGTTCCGAAGGCTCCGTGGCTTGGTTCTATGAATTTTGGGTTATTTGGGCCGGACCGCTTGAAACTTCCCCACACACGGAGGAAAAAGAATCGGCGCTGGGCCATTTGGCTCGTTGGCTCCACGGTGAATGGGGACCTTTATGAGGTGGAGGAGCTTGAGGTTTTGGTATGGTGATAGGGGTACCGCCACCGCCACCCCCCTGGATCCGCACCTGCTTGGGCCGGCTGCGACGAAGTTTTCATGTTAGTTCATTGAAGAACATAAATAACCTACAACAGTATTCATAAGCCGCAACATCAATGGGGAACTTGGCACATTTTTCAAGCACTGGTATTTCTTGAAAAGGGCTCTTCCACAAGGCTATTGCTCACATTTAACATTGAAATCAATCAAAGGTTTCTTTTAAAGCGAATTTTTAAAAATTTTTAGTGGGGTTTGATTACGTCAAAGGTTATTCAATGAAATGGATTGTGTGGGGAAGAGGGGGGTAAGAAGCATTTTCAGGGGGACAATTTTTCTTGTTATTTGTAAACAAAAAATGTTATAGTTCCCTCAGATGCTTCACAAGTGACCATTGACGTCATTTCCCCTCGTATCGTACCATCCATCCCTTCTTGAAGAACTTTGAATTTAAAAATCACCAATCGGGCTGCAAGCACCGTTAATATCCTTCTGTCCATGTGCCAATTCACCGGTTAACTTTTTTCCCAAATCGGGCATTCGTGGAAGTTCTCCATTATGTACAACAATAGTAGTAACCATAATAATAACAACAATACTTACAGTGGGCCAGGCGACCAGCATAATTATGAGGAATAGATGGGCAGGCGAACAGAACTGCGCAGCCACCTTACTGTAGGTGACTAAAGGCAGCTAGGTAGATAGGCGGGGGAACCGAAAGGACCCCCGGGGGCATCAATGGTTTAAATTCCTTTACCAAAAAGTCTCTAAAAGGCAACACTATACCTCGGCCCAAAACTACAAGCCACAGTGAAAATCCAACCACGAAAAGGGCCCAACCACCGCAAAGATCCAAACCACAGCAAAGCACCAAACCACAACAATGCTCCTGACCACAACAAAGTTTCAGTACATAAACAAAGCTCCAACCACAAAGATGGCCAAAAAACATCTTTGAGAATAGTACCAATCATGAAAACAACTCTAATCGCACTAAAGCTCGTGCTAAACGCAGCAAAGGTCCGAGACCCCCCCCCCCCTTCGAGAGAGAAAGAAGGTCCAACCCAAATCACGAGAAAGCTCCAAATCACATCCAACCAGCCAGCCAGCCAGCTTGTAACCACAGCAAAGCTCCAAACCCCAGAAAAGCTCAAAACCACAACAAATCACTTAACCTCAGCAAAGCTCCTAACCACAGCAACGTACTATTCATAAAAAGCTCCAAACAGAATAAAGCTCTAATCACAGCAAACTTCCGACTACATCAATGCCCAAAAACCCTGATGAAAAAGTCCAAATCACAGCAAAACTCCAGCCCCCAGAAAACTCCAAACAATAACAATGCTCCAATCAACGAACCACATCCAACTTATTGCCAAAGAAGAGTGTCAACCATTGGTAAAGCGATCCTTATTTCTTGTCATTCATTTCTTTATTTCTGAAATCCGGGCCCCCGAGGAAGGACGGGCCCGGGAATAAAGGAAAAAGGACCCAGTGTCCCTTCCTTCTCGACAGGCTTGGTCATGTCATCCGCAATTGTTACGGCCACGAGGCCTACTAGAAGAAGAACGCAAGGCTCCCCTTTCCCAAACAGCTCCCAGGAGGCAGACTTTGGCGAGGTTTTACCAGCGTAACTCACTCCACTGGAAGCATACTGGAAGCGATGAAGGTGGTTTGAAGGGACGTTAGACTCTCACTCACCAGCTTTTGATCCGTTAGGTCTGCCGACAATTGAGTCCCCGAGCTCTAGTGAGAACACCGCCTAAGAAATGTATCAAGTGACAAATTATTGAGATCAGTGTGTGCGTACAGACGGTTGTTGTCCCGTCACTAATGCCCTCTTCACTCGTGCGAATGTGTAAGTGCTTTATATGATGCACATACACATACGCCGAACTAACAAGGCGAATAGAGGAAGGCGAGTCGCGAGCGCGAGTGTGTGACCGGTAAACTCGCAAATCACCATGTAATGTAAACTGTTAGGCTGGCAGTCCAGTGGACGCAAATCTGACAAGGCGCGAACAGTTCACCTTGTTTCAAAGGCAAGCTGTTCGCTGCTTTTTGTATTCGGCGCCTCTTCACGGCTTTTTCAATTCACTGCCTGTCCTCCACTAGTGATTTATGCGAATAAAACTTTGACGTGAGGGGATGAGCTGGCCAACCCCTACGCAATCTTTTTAAAAAGTGTGTTTCCCACCCCGATCATTGATGAATCTTCGGCTCCTCAAAGTGTACATCAAAACAAAATTTTAAATCCACATTCGAAGTTAGGCCAAATAAATAAGTAAATAAATTTCATTTACTTATTCGTTTATTTATTGTTTAACACAAGAATTATAGGTGAAACAAAGTTAGCACGGAAAAGTCAAATGGCCTCAGGGGAATAAGCTATAGAACAAGTACAAACAGTACAGCAGCTCCCCAGTGGAGTTGCTGAAAAATCGAGACGTGTTTGACATGAACGAAGTTTGTTTAGCTTAAAATTAGTAGGTACCAGTTAGACTGTACTGGCCACATCATAAACTTAAACAATTATTTTGAACTGGGAGAAAGACTGGAAATGATTAATATTTATCTTTTTGTTCATAAAAAAGTTAAGACCGATGAGCTGATTGCTTCTTTTGTATTAAGCTGTATTCTGGATTTTTCTCTTATTTAGGTATTATAAATGGCAGCAACTATCTGTGCCTCTACTTCTTCGCATGCATAATCAATTACTAAGAGTTTCGCTCCCTTACATTAATTTTTATCAATGTTTTAGGATATAAGTGAGAGGGGTGGATTAAAATGCAAGGGGGAAAAAAAGGAAAAGATCAAGCAGAGGGCACTTTATTCTCACCCTTGTTAGCCTCGTATCATAGAAGACCCTTCCCGGATCGACACAATACTCCCCCCTCCCTCGACATAACACTACCAGCGTCCGTCCGTTACGGTTCTTTTAAATTGGATTTGATAGGCATTTCAAAATCTGCTGTTCGTGATGAATTACTAGTTGGACATGAAGTTCGATAAAGAATATTTGTATTGTTTAATCACTTGGTCGATTCAAAGTCTTTTTGTTTGTCTAACAGATCATTTAACCACACACAATATTAGGACAGAGACCTCATTAATGCCAGCATTATCCAATTCACACCTTCATCTATTTACCACGGCAGGAAGAGAGTGGGTGTGGCGATGTGGATGTGGGAGATGATGGCATGAGCGATTATCGCGAGTTTATTGTTCCGCTCTGACCGAACACAATTAACATATTTTACCGGTTTTGAGGTTTTGCCAAGAGCCTCTCGTATGGACGAAGTGCCAGTCCGAGTTTTCATCGCGAAATCTCTTCCGCTCCTATTGTTTTCGCCCTCCACTGTCGTCACGCTTACATACGTAGAATACAACACACGAGTCTGCCAATCTGGGGGTATACGACAGGACACAAAACTGACTCATCATTCTTTTCAAATGAATTCACCAATGTGTTTCGTTCTGTGAATTCACATTGGATCTGGAATAGAATAGTTCATGGTGAGGGTGTGGGTACGTTAGGGACATAACTACATTTACATTTTCGTAAAACCTCCTGGTTTGTTACTGAAAATTCATGAGAGGGATTGAAGTCAACAGCGGAACAAAGCAAATGAGTAAATGAGTAGATTATGAGGATTAGAAATGTACGAAATAGAGGTGCCTCTGTCCTGGAACGGACGCGATACAAGAATCCCTTGTTATTTTGCAATTTTTTACTCCTCCCTCAACATTTTACTAGATCAAAATAAAGCCGGTACCCTGTAGTAAGAAGCAACTTGCATCTTGTATCGAGTATGGAAGGGGAAATCAAGTCATGAGCGGAAGCGTACTGGAACGAAAACTCACCCTTGTAATAGTAGCCTTTGATTCCCATTTTAATTTTTCGAAAAAGTCAAGGTGGTGGGGGTGGTCCTTCCGGTGTGGAAGTGTAAAAATAGCGTTGAACTTCACTAGTTCATCTTAGCGCTCTAAAATTCGACTCAATTATTTAATGTAACGAAAGCCCTGGGTTCCATTGAGATTTATCGAAAACTTTGATGGGGGATGGTGAAATGGGGGATGAAATTTAAAAAAATCGCTTAAATTCACACGTTTAGGTATTATAAAATGCGGCACAAAAATTTAATACGACAAAGCCCTTGGAAAACTACCGAAACTTTTCGACATTTTTGAAGAGAGGGTGGTGAAAATAGAGGAAGAAGTTGAACCTGTAGATCAATAATTCAGTGGTCTCCGGAATTCATATATGTATAGGTTTATATATTATATCTTTATGGCCGTTTTCTTGTTAGCACGATAACTCTCGTAGAAGTTAATTTAGCGGAACGCGCTTTGGCACAAAAATCAGTAGTCATAAGACCCCGGTCGGTATTGCATTTGGCCCAAATCGGTCAAGGTAGAGGGGGGAAATAGGGCTTGAAATGGTCAAAAAATCACTATAAATCACCAGTTGATTCTAGAAGCATCATATTCGGTGCGTATACTCCATTTAGACTATCCTTTGATTTCCATTTCAATTTTTTGAAAAATTCAAGGGGGAGGGGGTGGTGCCCCCGGAGTGGAAGTAAGTCTGTGGTCTTGTTAGCACGATAACTCTCGAAGAAATTAATTTAGCGGGACGAGATTTGGCCCAGAAATCAGTAGTCATACGATTGGTTGGTACTGCATTTGGGCCAAATCGGTCGACTTGGATGGTGGGAGGGGGGTAATATGGCTTGAACTAGTAAAAAAATCACAACAAATCACCAGTTGATTCCAGAAGCATTATATTCGGTATGATGATTCGAATTCGAACCCATGACTTCCCAGTTTCGCGGAAAGTGCTCTAACCAACTGAGCTACCCGGGAGTCCACGCAAACAGCGAATCCGCCCAGGGGGCTTATTCTGAACGGTCGGGAAAAAATCCGGCAAGTGGGATCCAAGGACGCCGAATAAGAAATACCATTATCCCGTCATAGCAACCGTTTTTTGCGGCATATTCACACGGCTTCGGAATACGGGCCCAGGAGAGAAACCCCCTCTCGGAACTCAAACTGCACCTATCGGGTCAGTGCATGTATTACGTCACTTTTTCTTTATATATCCGTCAATTAGTGAATTAATTGAATTTAGAAGACTCTTTCTACGGAAAATTATGGGATTACTCCCCTCCTCACCGCACTACCATAGTCACAACTGTGAACTCAAGCGAGTGGTGAGGCTGAAAATAAAGAAGTTAATCTTTAAATTAAATACTCACCATTTTTTACTTGTTTTGAGCTCCGAGAATTCTTCGGAGTAATGAAATGCACTCCATTCGACAGCGAAGACATTCACCTGCCGGGCGATGTCTTTTGATGCTTTGGTGAGCGTTCATTTTCAGTTCGATTCCAAGGACCTCTTCAGGTGAGGTTTTAATGGTTTTTAGCATGCTGAAATTCGCAAGGATTGTTTGTATTTACAGGTAAAAACAAGCGATTTTGAACAGGAAAATCACTAATTTTTCTAAAATAATTGTCATTTCTGCCGAAACATTCCCAATTAATGAAACGAACGCTCATGAGTAATTCTGAAAGGGACACGTTGAAGAAGTTTTTCTGATCCATGGAAAGTCGATAGGCGTAGATTTAGTATGGACAAGTGAGCGTTGAAAAAAATAATAATCTCCGTTTCTCACAACTTGGAGGAGCTGCCAAGGACACAGAAAATAGTTTTTTTGACGAAAATGGAGAGGCCTGACAGAAAAGAATCTGCTCCTCCAGAATCCATCGTCAAAAGTTGCAGAAAGCCAGCTGGGAAGCGAGTTACTCGCATCTAGTCAAGGAAAATGATGTTATCCTAAAAAGATGTTTAAAAAATCATATCTCAAAGGGTTTTGATTTTCGGACCATGGCTTATGGGGTGTTTTAGATCGCAAATGAGGTATACTTTTTACCAATTTTTTTTCTTTACACTTATACGCATCCTGTAGTTACTTAATTATTCAAGTATTTTTTTATTAAATTGCTTGGAGGATAAATCTGTGCCTCCTAAAGTGAAAGAGTTTCATCAAAAAACTCGTTGAGCGTTATGAGAAGCCACTACAAACGTCATTATACTTATAGCTTTCCGATTTCTTTTGAGAGCCCTTTGGTTGGTAATGTGCAATTACGACGATTCTTAGGATTTTTTTATGTATAAATCAGCTCTTTAATAAGTAGTAAGTACGTATTAAATATAGGGGATTAAGAAAAATAACATTAAAACGTTCAGTTGGGTGTGTATGCCAATCACTGGATATCTCAGGGAATAACAATCCGTAGTGTAACTTTACATTTCTGTTCGCAAAAAGCCCTATATAGCAACCGCGCTTCATCTGAAGAATAAGTGCAATGATAAACCCACCAAGCAGCAACAATAACAACTCCAAAGAAGAATGAAAACACTCGATTCATATAGAAATTATGCCTGAACTCTTTGAAAAGGCCAAGAAGGAGAGAGGAAAAACACATTTTGTATTCGCCATATTGCCTTGGCCCGAGGCAAGATTGTATCCCAATACAGCAATACAAAACACACACACAGAAAGGAGAAGGCTAGTACGTGACACATATAGAGCGTGAGTGTCTACTGTCACCCATTGAGAAGGACGAAACGCTCTTCAGCTATGGTGGTTCTGTTGGGCTGCTGGAGCCAGGCCAATATTATTCACCCCTACGGTCTTCGTCCCTCCATGTATATAAAGACCCTCATGAATATTACAAGTATTTTTCTTTATCATTCCCCTTACAGCCCTCCTGACAGTCTTCCCTTTCTATAACCTTTTTGGCTACTTATTGGGCGAATGATGCGAAAACCCATTCCTCCCTTTAACAGATCCAAGCCAGTTTATCTTTTCTCATCTACTACTATCACTTGAAGAGTGAGGGGGTCCATATTTCAGCCGCCGGGTCTGGTAACATCAAAATATTTTAGAAGAACGGGTCACTTACTTTTGAGAAACCAGGTAAATGACGAAAGATCGCGATGATATAAGGGTTTTGCCCTTCATTTAGCATTGAGAGGCTTAATTTAATTAAACAAACTTGAAGTGGATTTGAATAAGCCAGTAGGGTAATTTACCTTAAAAGAAACAGAGCTCCCGGAGGGGAAAAACAATAGCCCGTCCCTTGCGAGCTGTGAAGGGGAAGTGGAAAAAGGGCGAGAATTGAGTTGTCAGAAAGGGCGGTTAGCAGATACCCATTATAATACCTCTCGAGCCCTCTTTTGCATTTCCAATCCCAGCAGACTGCCTTGAGGGCAAAACCAAGCATTGAGAAACAATGATGAGAGCAGGAGGGGGGGGGGCAATTATATTTACCCGTTAACAGGAAAACGGTGGCAGTAATAGCTGATTCTAAAACCGCAAGGATGGCGATGGAGAGAGAGGTGAAGAGGACGAGTATAATAACTTTGTGATGGTATTTTTACGGTGCAAGAAAAAAAAAAGTTTCAATCCAGTTTGCATTCATTATAAGCCCACCATTTACAGATTGGGGAAAAATCCTCTTTGCAATTTTATTCGGTCTTAAATAATTTTCATATACATATGTATATCATTCAGGACCTTTCAATAAATTAATGTATCAGAATTTTAAATGTTGATACATTTTACAGCGCTTTTTCTCTGACTGGGAAGCATTTGTTAGCCCGGTCGAAATATCAGAAACCCATTGAAACTCCGCGGTATAGAATATTCCCATCTGCGACTCCGATAAGACAACACACCCGCACTCCCCCCTCCACCCATGGTATCACAGCCAGCCCTTTTAGGGAGTTTGCATGCGTCATTGAGCTCATGATTTACTCCAAAATAGAGGGAGGAGGGCTCGCCGATTCGACGACGACTCTTTCCCTTATCTTCAGATATAATATTTTTATACCCAACCCACGCGCACCTTCATCTCCACTCGGAGAAATATGACTAATTGAAAAAGTTGTGGTGGGACTTTCAAAACCGAAAAAGATACGGTAGAAGTATACGATTGGTTGGAGGGAGGAAGGTTTTAATTGTTCTTCATCCTTTTTATTTATTTTGTTTGTTTTTATCGGCAAATTTGAAATGATGCCAACATTTTTTTTTAATCCAAAGAAAAATAATGAAGCAAAGAGGGAATGGTGCTATTTGTATATCACCAACCCATTTGTATTAGCAGTTTATAGAACAATGTTTTTATTAGAAGTAGCTTCCCTGCAGGCATTAACACTAGGAGGACGGGAAATGTTCATTGTTTTGAGGCGTCCTATAAGATTATAACTATTCTCATATTAGGAAGTTAAAGGATAGCAAACAAACTTAAAATTGAGGAACAGCAATATTAGCGCCAACTTATAAACCAATGATGACAAACCGGCTTCAAAACAGTATCCACTCCATGAAATATGAACACAAACAGCAGTTTTCAAACGTTTCGAGGACTCTCGAATACATTTTGCCTCCACCACCTTGGGTTCTGTATGAAATGGGCTAAAGCTGAACATCCTTTATAAGTTCTTTTTCTTTTCTGAGATGGGCTAGAGACATGCTAAGAACATAAACTTCTAAGAACTTTTGAAAATTTCTATTCTTTTATACTTTATTTCGCTGATGAAATCTTTCTGTGTGAAAGTAGTTGGGGTTGGGGTGGGGTGGGGCATTTCTGTGGTTCCTATACCCCAACATCACGTTAGAGAAACACGTTATCATTTATTACCCAGTAATTTAAAGTTTTGCGGACGACCGTCTGTGGCGTCTCTATGACCTTATGTCCCCCCACCCACTGGGGAACCCGTGGATTTAGTGTTCTGTTTTTCCAACAATAAAAACCAATGGCACAGTTAAACTGGGTGAAAGAGTCGGGGTGGAGGTGTCGCGTAAGTACAATCTTGCTGACTGCAGAGAGAAAAAAGGAGAGGACTCTTTGGCTTAAAGAAAAAGTTCAAAAAAAAAGTTCAATGTTTGTTGGAAAGTTTCCTTATTTTAAGGCAGATGGTTTTATTTTATGAATTCTGTTTTTTCCCCGAGTTGTTTATTTGGAAATCCACCTGCTTCGAAAGGTCGAGGAATTTTATGATAGTGAAATTTATTCTCTTGAACCAGCATCGCAACCCCCTCCCCCACCTACAAAATCAACTATAAAATGGGCAAATATGGGTTGTCGATAACTCAAATCGCTTACAACTGACCCGACAACCCTCTTCGTTTGGCTCCGAACCAAATATAATTTATAACCGATTTTAAATCAAACGAGCTGTAAAGAGGATTTCGCTGTTTTAGCACAAACTCACCCCCTCAAACAAACCCCTTAATGACTGTGGCTTGCAGTAATGTAGAGTACCCCTTTCATTGCTGGGAGGACGTTTGATTGTAAGTTAGCTCACTCACGATCTTGTATTTAATTAGGGTGGCTTCATCGGTGCTCTAGTTAGGAGTAAATCGCTCTACTTTTTTTTGAGATGTGAAGACGGAAAGAAATAGGATGTGAACACGAACGACGAGGCAAAAAGATGGGAGAGGGTTACCTCCTCATCCAAACGAATACTGTTTTCGTGTCGCCTCGTCTTCTAAATTTTGGCGGTTTGTGTTAGTCATCTTATCAGCTACATCACCATTTTAACACGTACTTAACGAACTGGTGTATAATGGAGATGAATACATTTTGTGAGGATGAGTGAGCGAATGCGCCATTCACACTATTATTGGTACTGCTGCATATCTTTATGGTTTGTGGTCGTATGGTCCTTTGGGATCCTCAAAAGGACCGTGAAGGGTATACAGCTTTCGAAAAACCATTGTACTTTTAGGACCGTATTCACAGTCGTCACTCAAGTTAAGTATTTGCTTAAACGGATTCAAATAGGTCGTTCTAATGGGGAACTTGCACATTTTGCAATCTCTGGTGTTTCTTGAAGAGGGCTATTCAACAAGACAATTGCCCATATTACATTGCAATTAATCAAGGGTTTTATTAAGGCGAATTTTAAAAATTTTGAGTAGGGGGGTTGATTACGTCAAAGGGCAGTTAATGAAGTGGATGGTGTTGGGAAGACGCGTTTCTGGGGTTTAATTTTTCTTGTTATTTGTAACCAAACATTTTAGAGTTTCCTCAAATGCTTCAAAACTGCACATTGACGTCATTTTTCCCTCGCACCATCCATCCGTCTTGAAGAACTTTGAAATTTATTTTAAAATCACCAGACGCACCTATCGGGCTGCAACTACCGTTGATATCCTTGTACGCACGTGCCAATTCACCGGTATACTTTTCCCCCAAATCGGGCATTCATGCAAGTTTCCCATTATTGGGTCTGTTCCTATTGACAGATCTATTGAGACATATGTTTTGGACAGGAATGAGCGTATACTCAGCTTGAGTGACGACTATATCGGCCACGGTCAGGGGTGTCAGGTTGGTTGGTGGGCAAACAAACTTCCAACAAAGTTCACTAGTTCAATTAAGGTAACTATACAATCGAATGAGCCCATCCGGCATTTTAGGGTAGATAAAGTTGATATTTAGTGGGTAGGAAAGGTGCATGGAAGTGGAAGTATGTACTATGGAGTGTCCCACGACTCCCACGAGGCTTTTGAGGCGAGCCCAAAATATTCTCTAAAAACACCTCAACTGAATTCTATTGGTCGAAAGGCATTCGTTAAGCAAGCGAGTCAGCTGGGTTTCTTAGGAAATTATTTGTAAACAAGAAATATGATAATTTTATCTACCCCATATGGCTGTGAGCTCACCTGGTAGTAGAGGTTCTCTAGTTCAATCATCACAGTTCAGTTGTTGTCATGGTGACGTCGTGAAGGGGGTGGAGTGGGGATTTGTTTGCCCACCAATCAGTGAAACCTCCTTAGCAACCTGAGCGCGACCAATGGGCGGTATGCATACGTGCGAGACGGGTGGGAAAACTTACAACACACGAGTGCATCGCATTGAATCATTGAATGGAAAACGCTATTAATTATAAAAAGTACAAAAAATTGAATAATTATGAAAACAATCAAACCGAAGGGACCGATTTTTCTTCTTTTTCTTAGCTCCTCGCACTTGAATGAAAATATTGACAGCTTATTGCCATTTCAAATATCAACTGAGCTTCCTTTTGTTCTCTTCAGCCCCAACTTTACGCATAAAAGCCCCATTGGCCGTAGATTCACCGGACAAACTAGTACGAGTGCCAGTATTTATATTTCCCAACGCACTGAATGCACTTACTGCTGCGTTCGAATACGGCATGGAAAAAAAAGTCATCAAAATTGTGAGGTTGGGAAATTTCTGCTGGCCCAATTCATTTCCATGTTTACATACAATATGTACCTGCATTATGTATTTTAAGGGATCCAATTTGGATTCTTGGACATTATCAATATTGCAAACTAAATTGTGAGACCACCACGCCCTATCAGGATCGCAAATGTAAACTGGTGCTTACCCCTTCAAATCATCTGTAATGATGATGCTGTAATGATGGAAATTCACTCCCCAGGGAGTAAGATTCGTTATTCCCTAGGCAAATGAAGCTCGGTTACCAATTGTTTTCCAGAAGTATCTGCTTATTGGAGCTCCTAAATTCGAGCTGCTAAACTTGTCTCTCGGAAAATAAACCATTCAGTTACTCCCTCGATACGTAATATGCTATCATGTATACACTATGATTACATTTCCGAAAAATAAGCACTATCTCCATCCCTTTCAAATTTTCTTAAAGAATTACAAAAAAAATCCAAAATTCCCATTTTTCCCTTTATTTTCCCGTTTACAAAAATTCCCTTTTTAGTGCATTTCATTCAAAAAATGCACTATTGGTCTCGCCCTGATGGTCGCACATATGGGTTGTGATACTTTTTTTTCACGTTTCAGAACCCCTAGAACACGAATCCGAGATCGGTTCGATTTGATATATATATATATATATGGCCCCTCGCTTGTTAGCACGATCACGGTCGCAATTTTTGACTTAGGGCAACCAAATTTGGTCTAAAAATCAATAGCGTGAATATCTCGGACGAGTTCGTGATCCAGATGAATCGGTCCACGCGAACGGTGTGAAAGAGGGGTTTGAATTAGTTGAAAATTCGCTACCGCACGGCTGTTGCTGCAATTGCCCCCAAAATTGACACGAGTAATGAGAAATGAACGCGCTTTCGTATGAGACCCTTGTGAACCAAATCCGTTGATATGGCAGGGGAGTTCTTGGCGGAGGGGAGCTATTAAATTAACGCTATGCCTTACTGGACCACCCAATTACCAAAAAATTTCATTGACACTGAATTTTGAGCCGTCTCTTTTATTTGATTTGCCTACAGCCTAATAAATATTGAGTAAAAAATTCTGAGGTGGGCCAAAAAGGGAGGAACAAAAAAAAATTTAAAAAAAAATTGTTTCTGATTCGAACCCAGGCACTCCGCATTGCGCAATGGTGAAATTGTGACATGCCATTTAACCTAATTTAACTGATCTGAAAATTAACGTAACCTGAAAAAAGTTTTGTTCCGACAGCAGCCTGTCGGGAAAAGTGCATTTCATTCATGCGACAATCGAGTCAAACCTCATAAGTTAGAACGATATCAATCAATTATGAATGAAATTTAGGCCGGGATTAAGATTTTAATTGCAAATAACTCCTCTAACAAGAGTCCACCTTCCCATATCGTATAGGCAACCAAACCTCTATGTTTCTGTCTGACTCTGTTTCATTTTCATCATTTTGTTCCCCCTCAGTTGGTGCCAAAAAAGGGGCCTGCGGTAAAAAGAAACACGATTTTATGATTTTGACTTTCTATACCACGGCCTAAATGTGTTTCATAGTTGATTGATATCGTTCTAACTTATGAGGTTTGACTCGATTGTCGCGTGAATGAAATGCACTTTTCCCGACAGGCTGCTGTCGGAACAAAACTTTTTTTCTTTCTCGAATGCAAAAGTTCCCATAAAAGGGAAATTTCCCTCAAAGTGAAAGCCCTGATTAGACCACATATCTATACATATATGTGGTTCAAATATCAGCGAAATTGCACGTTTCTGGTCTCAACTTTTTCGGTCTTATAACTGTGGTCTAGCTGGCCATGCCAGCGGCAGAAGTCTGGCACGAAATAATATCACGTCCAAGCTGAAAATCTGTGAAATTGCTAATTTTGGGTCTGAACATTCACGTAATCGTTATTTTCTTGTCTTTAGATTCTTGTCTTTATTTGCATGAAATTGGGAGTTATTTCTGGGCTTATTTCTAGTAACCGCTGAACCCGTTCTATAGCTGGCCGCACGACAGTGCCCGAAGTCTGACGAATAGCCGCAAAATTGCAGCGTTTTGGAACCAAATATCCTCGAAATTTGAAGTTTCCTGGCAGAACATTCACGAATTTGCTAGTTTCTGGTCTTGTGTAATTTTGTGAAATAAAAATTGTCAAAGGGCCTCTTTTTTCGTCTAGTGAGCGCAGACCAAGGACAATCCGGCCCAGTCGGCGCCAAAAGCCTGAAGAAATTATCCATGAATTAGTAGGTTTCCTGGCTGAATATCCGAGCGGCATTGCAACTTTCGGGTCTCACTTCCAGCGAAAACACAAGTTTCGGGGCGGCGGCGGGTTCGGCGAAATTGCAAGTTTTGGGATCAGCTGGGGTTCAGCTGACTCAGAGGGCGCCCAAAGTTTGATGAATAGTACAAATAACGTAGCATTCCTCTCGAAAATTGCCTCAGTTCTATCCTCTTGAAAATTCGAACATGAAAACGCGCCCCGCCAAGCGGACCCCACCCGGTAGGTACCCGGACAATTCGGAGTCACGCGCCCTTTAATGAACCATTTGTAGAAAATGAGGAAAACTGTTCGTTTTCGAGAGAATTGAAGTAGCTATCAATCCGAGGAGAAGTGCTTAAGACCCGAGTCTCTTTCGCCGAAGCGTGTATATCGCTTTTGTAACTTCAGGACAGGCTTTTTGACAACGTATGACTTCCTAGGCAGCTCCACTCAAATAATGTTGATTCATGCTGCGAAGAAATGTAGGGAAGGGTCCCTACCTTGGACAGGGGCTTACCTTGGACACTTGATGGTTTTTCCTGGACAGCAAACGCTCAATGAGCCCTAACAAATTTGAGTAGTGCAAGGTGATGTGGCAGAACGTTTTATTTAGTTATTTATAATATGGTAGTTGCTTTTCTGGAAATAAAAGTGTTCGTTTAAATTTGGTGGTGCCAACTAAATTTTAGCAGCTAACTTTCTCTTCTTTCTTATATCTCCTGCTGCACGGGTAAGTAATTTTTGGCCATCTCATTTTATTGATAATGATAAAAGAGGCTCTTGGCCGTTTATTCCATTGAATGTTTTACTGATTGATGGAGGTGATTGACCAGCATTCAACTTTTTGTCCCAAAAGTGAGAGTATCCAACCTTGGACAGTCAGAAGTATTCTTACCTTGGACAGTGTAAGGCTTGTACTTTTTGCATGCTTCAGGTCCATGATGTATTTGATTGGATTGATTTTGGATGACGAAGAGCAAAGAAGGCCATGAAAAGAGCTCGTTCACCACCAGACGCCAGCCAACCAAAAAGAAACGTGTGCCTAAACCAGAAATTTTTTTCTGAGGAGGAGTTCTAGACAACTTGGTTCATGGCCTTTCAACCTTATAAGCTTTCGATACCAAGTCAAGTTACCAACTCATTGACTGTGATAATTTAGTTAAGTTTGGTTCTCGAGATTTTATTTCTATAGTCTTCGTGATTTTTCCCTGAAATATAATAATATTACATTTATAACGTTCTATTAAACTCGGTAGAGTTTGAAATAATACATTTCCTTTTAATCCCAGCGGAGACGAACCTTGGACGGTAGGTGTCCAACGTTGGGGACCTACATGTCCAAGGTAAGTGACCGGGTTCGAACCTTAAACAGAATGAAACTTTTCACTAATAAATGTTTCACGCATGTGTAGGTCGTCCAAAAATCTTGTATTCACAGAAATAAGTAGTTGGCAAGTGGGGCTACCAGAATGTATAAAAAAATGAAAAAATTTGCCACTAAGCCATGGTTTCAGTGGATTGAAAAAAAAAGTGTCTAAGGTAGGGACCCTTCCCCATTTAACTATTATAAATTATTGTAATAATTTATTATTATATATAATATATATAATAACATAATAAATTATAACCAAAATTAACACATTTCACTACTGAAACGTTTGTTTCCATCCAATGCATTTCTTTTCTTCTTTCACTTTTTTTCGATCCAGAGAGAAAGAAGGGAACAGATTGGCTGCCCCATATATTACGTACATATGTGAAACTTTTCGTCTTTGGGCAAATTATTAAATGAAAAAGTTGCGGAGCTGTGAGAGTATATGTATAGTGGGTGGAGGGGACTCAGCATTTATGTGAGTGTGACAACAGGAGAATCCCATTTCTGAGATTGGTTTTAGTTCTCCTCTCCTCTTCCAATGACTCTTTTCCTCCCACACTAACACAGGCTCATGATAAATACAGACTATGAAATGCCGCATATGCCTCGACCTTCTCTCGGCGCCCAGGATTCTACGTCTGAAAACTATCTCGGCAAAAGGGGGAGGGCGTGCAGAAAAATATGAAATTTTCTTAAAAGCCGAGAATGACACGTTTTTGTTTTTTATGTATATTATGTTCATTACTCAAAAAGCATGAGATGCACTAATGCAGATATTGAATTAGATATTAATCTCAAATTCAACATGCGGTTCTTTACTATCGTAGGTATATACATTTTCTTGTGGCTGCTCGGACCAAACTTCAAACTTCTGCTGAGAGAGACAATAGTTTCAAGTTTGGGAAAGCTTCTGCTAATAAATCCACAAAGTTTGGAGAACTCTGTACTTGGAGACGCGTCAAGCTTCCCTTCGGGAAAGACCGCGCGAGCTTGCTTCTCATTCATTAACTCTTCCAGCGAGAGACTTCCGACTCACAGTACTCCCACCTTCCCTCTTCATCTGGAAACCTCACGGCACATTTATGCAAATATGTTGGTGATATGCCTAATTTCACTCCTCCTAGAGAAGCTCGCAACCGAAATTGTATCCATATTAATGTAAAACGCATTTTATACATTACTTAAGATTCATATGCTAATGGCAAATAAGATTTTCGCTTTTAACCGAGAGAAACAAGGCTTAGGATTTTATGTTGAACAGGAGGTGGATTTCAAAAGAGACAAAAGAAGAGGGGGAGGGAGTATCTGGATTCAGTACATATGGCTCCATTGTTGTCTATTCTTAATTTGCATTGCACTGTCTGCGTTAATTTTCAGTATTCATGTCATATGCTAAAATAACCAGAATCTCTCCACACTCCACGCTATCCATCGCACACACACTAAGGTTGTAAATTTTACTTTCAATAATGCAAGGATTATTGTTTTAAAGAAGAAGTGATTAAACTATAGCAAACGATCTATTCATATACGTCTCTGAATGATTATGATGTTTTCCTTTCAGGAAGCTCTCGAAGTAACGATTCCTCGGTCGGAACAAATTTAAACAATAGGTAGTTCGCAATACATCAATTTATTCCGGAAGAATTGATAAAACCCCATGAAATTTTTCATGTTCTGTTTTTACCGAATAAAGAAAATAAAAGGTTAAAAAAACGGAATGTTTTCCGCAAAAAATATTGGTGGCAAATGGAGCAAAGGCTCGTTGTACAGTGGGAGGGGGGTAGGACCGGAGAAGTCCAACGTAAATCTAATGGATCATTAATAACACCAAAGTATTTCCGCGAGGTTCTGGTAAGGATAGCGGTGGTTGGAAAAGGGGGGCCGGGCTAGGTTTTTGTATTTTTGCCCCACCTATCTATCACCAGTAAACAGGAGGAATACAAAAGGGGGAGAAAGTGTGGCCACAGCCCGGAAGGTATCCATAAATAATACATGATAGCTTCCTGGGGACGGTCCTCCCCTCTACCTCAAAACCGACGAATTATCCATTCCGGTACAGGCTACCTTATTCTCCCTCCTATCTTCCCATCTTATGAATATTCAACGTTGACGTTATAATAATTGACGCGGTATTTCTATATCATTTCACCATATTTTTCAATTATTTTTTTCTGCAGACAAAGCAAATCGTCCGACTTTTAATTATGCTAATTTTCAGCTTCTTAAGTTGAGTTCTTTGGTGTATTGTTTTTTCTCTCTCCAAACGATGGGCTTCACGAAGAGCTAACAATTTTTTCCGCTCCCTTTCACCTACTTTACAAGACTCTAGACCTTTTACATGAACGCCTTAGCCCTTAACACAACGAAACAACTTTTCACGTATTACTACAGAGGAGCTTTGACCCTTCCAGTTGAGAGGATTTGGTTTGATAGCAGAACTCTATACATATAAATTTAGATTAGTCTCCTTCGGCAATCTGTACTTCAGGGGGAAAATTGAATCTGGAGAGAAACAGATTCGCACTGCAGTAGACGGGGGTTGGTGGGCTACCGTACTTATTCAAATCCTCTCGTGTGACCCTTCGCACACTTATTGCTTATGACGATGATATCACTCTGACGGCCCCCGATCGTTTGTATATATTTCTATAACGATACTGAAATATATCGTTAGGAGTGAAGCAAATTCCTGTGGTGAAATACGGTGTTAAACAGAAGTGAAAATAATCTTCTAGTTCTAGAGCAGGTTTGAGAGCCTTATTACGTTTTACGAAGTGTTTTGTTTCCTTTTCCCTAAAAATCACACACTCTGTTTGCCTGGTATTGGACCATCGTAGGTAGCTATGCGAATTGTTGGGAAATAAGTTATTCCCACCCTTCGCCACTCTTACCATTCTTGGCTAAGATCAGTATAATAGGATCAGAAGCACAACAAGGTCGCACTAAAAAAAAGGGACTTCCAGAGGCCCTTCGTATTTTAATTAAATGTATTGGTAGCCTAAACTTATATCATAATCGTATTTTAACAATATTCGTAGCACAAAAAGTGGGGATTAGGCGGAAATAGTATAGGAGGCGATCGACGATTTTATCTACAGAATTTTATGCAAAATTTTCGACTAAATTTTCCACAGAATTTTCTGCATAATTGCTTAATAAGTAAAAACCTAGTGGCTTCTCTCTGTGAGAAAATCTAGTCTGGCCTTTGTTTCTTACTCGAATGCGGTGCAGCAATTGGATACACGGCAATGGAAATGCCCTGATTAGGCACTTCCTTTTCCTTTGTTGATTCATGTGGAGATAATTTTGCCGAGTATCTCGAGAAATAGTAATTTTCTTTCTTTTTGTAAAAATAGTATATTACGATCCAAGGGCGGTATGATGCTCATTACGGTCGAGGGCGACGGGAAGTGCCCGAGGTGAAGCCGAGGGCAGTTGTCGCCCGAGATCGTAATGAGGAATACCGCCCGAGTGTTGTACGCTATTTTTTGTACAGCCGAAGTCTTTAATCATTACAATAATAATCATAAAAACCAGTCTTTAAAGCCCTGTTCAGATGCTTTGTGCTATGCATCTGTGGAGTGTACTAAGCAAAGAAAAATTAATTCCTTCGAAAAATGAAGCATTTTGATAGGTTGCACGGACTCCACAGACGCATATCATATGGTTTGCTTAATAAACTGAAGTGAACACACACTTTAGCCAGCGAATGGAAGGATGACGTAGCTGATACAGAGAGAACTTTAATCGCCTCTCAGCGTAATTTACAGTGCTTATTTTTGTGTTTTTATGGCTAATGTACAATTTAAAAACAAAATTAGGAAAAACTATTTTAAAAAAAAGAACAAAAGACCTAAAAGAAGACGTACCGGGCTGATATTTTTCTTTACGCCCGGCGGGCGGAATGAACCTCATGTCGCCCGCTCAAGACTCTCCCAGCGGTCGAATTTCGAGTCTTTACGCCCGGCTGTACAAAAACATTGTTTTTGTGCATTTTTGCGAGAGACGTAAAATGAAAAAATGTGAATACACGGTACACCACAAGAAACCTTACGAGTTTACGTGAGCCTCTGACGAAAATGTCAAATTTCAAGGAGTTGGAGATAACTTCAAGCAATGAAATGGGCTCTATCTAAACTAAGGAAACATTTTCCTTAGTTTATGAGACTGACATAAGGTGCGATGTAAGCCGAGAAACTGTGAAGTTATGGAGTAAAAAAATAAAACCTATAAGTCTGGAACGGATTGAGATTGGACAAAACCGGATGTGCCATTCTACTCCTTTAGACGCATGGCGCGGATACAAAAGGGGTGACCCGTGCGCCAAGGATGCGACCTTTTCAAGGATAAATTGAGTAAAAGGGCTCGGTCTTTTTTTTTTTTTTTTTTTTTTTTTTTTTTTTTTTTAAATGAAAAGTCTCGTCCCGCATTATTTGGCTGAGTTCCCGTCTCGCGTCCCCGCGCAGGATTTCCCGCATGTACCGCGGGACAAAAAAGTACATGATCAAATACCCCCCCCCCCTTCACCAGATGTTTTCAAAGAGTCATTTTCCGGTGTCTCACCAATGAACTATGAGGGTGGGGGGCAACTCTTGCCCATGGGCTAATGCAGAGAAAGGTTTATATAGGTGGAGCACAATTTCAACAAAATGACAACATGGCCCCCCTCCACGCCGCCTAGGCGGAGGGAACCGCGAGATTTTCTTCGTGTTTCGTGTTTGTTTTTTGCCTGTAACTCGAAAGAGTTCCACAGACAAAATATTCCATGTAAAATGTTAAAAGAACGCTAAATTTTTCAGGAGAGTTAACGCTCTTCATCAAATGTTTGAAAAGTGAAGTTAGAAGGCTAAATTTACTGGTCAACAATTTCTTTCTTGCCCAATAGGTACCGAGATACAGCTCTTTACAAACGTGCAGACAAGAAAAATTTCACAAGCATTGAATGGAGGGAACGGGCTAGGGAAGGATAAAAAGTGTAAGATGTATTTGATGTGATAAAAATGGAAATTTTTGGGCCAAAGACATGAATTTTCTGTTGCATTGATTCAAAGAAGGCAAACGTATTATTTTGGTTTCTCTCGTTAACCTCACTTTTTAGGAAAAAAAAAAAAAAAAAATCGATTTCCCGCGGGAAGTCCCGTCCCACGCGGGAAATTTAGGCTTTGTCCCGCGACCCGTCCCGCAAACCATTTTCAAGTCCCGTCCCGCGCGCACCACTAGCAGCCTTATAATAGTGTAATGGGCAATAACTGGATTCGAAGCAAGGCCCGCTGGTTTGCGAAGCGAGTATTGTATCCATTACACCATCGAGACGCGCTCTGTTCGGAAGTAGTTTCACTCAAAAGTCAAACGACAATGACAATGACGCGTTATACCTTACTACGTAATGTTAAAATTAACTTTAGGTAATTACTTTTTTTTTAGTTGAAACATTTATTTTTATTGCACTTTTGCCGACTAGTTCCGGGTTGAGAATGGCTACATCTTTCCGGCATAAATGATTTGACATTTGGAAACATAATAATATTATCTGTATTGACGACTAAACTTGCCAGGTTGACACTGACAGCCTGACTGGGTTTCCGTCAGTTTTTCACAACTTGGCCGATGAATGCACTGGGACATTTATGAATGTCGTCAATAAAAATTATGATATATCATGTATAATTAAAGAGTTATTGATCATGTAATCCAATATTTTAAAACTGCAGCTTTTGGAGGTTTTTATTTAGAAATCAGCCCCCAACCATATTTCATATAAAAAATTAGCCATTCATTCATATAACATTCATTATCAAAGATTCATATAAAAAATGCATTAATATGTATAAAAAATGTCATATAACAATTTTGCGAATTTGAATTGATAAAAGTTCAATTTGGTTAATTGAAAACGTATAATGTTAAATGCGACCATAAATTGTAAAGTATTTAGTCCTCTTCAAACTTATGGCACCCTCCCCTTCAATACTACTTCTTCTCAAGATGCTCGTGCCTCTGTTATCTCATCACATAGGCCTGAGCAATTACTGCATACATATAAATGAGTATTTTTAAAAATAATTTGTATAAAAGTACGTTCCTCTGAGAAAGCACTCAGTAAATGTCGAGCAAGGCCATTATCCGAATATAGTAATAAGGAACTTCCATGGGTCGAAAAATTGGATAAAAATTTATTGCTGACTGACAATTGGTACCTGAAAATGAGTTATTTTGAGTTAAATTATTTTTAAAAACAGCCACTAATTAACAAATTAGCAAAAAAAAATTGATCTTTTTTATGCCCTCGAAAACGCCTTCTGATTGGTTGAAGACCGGTGACGCAGTTGGCCGCAGTCACACGGGCGACCCGTCTCCCACATCCCCTACTTGTACATGCTTTTCGACGCTGTACGCATTATTATTCGGATACTTATGTTTAACGTGAAACACAAAATGATGTTAATATTTCACAAGCAAATGCTGCGAGCTCCTATTTATGAAATTGCTTTGTGAGGCAAGTACGCAACCTAGCAATAACCTACCTCTCACGCTTCCCCCGCCGTTTTTCTGCTTGTCTTGTTTGCTCGTGTTCCGGAGTTATGATTTGTCCTGATTTCCCAGTCGTATTTTCTTGTGGCTATTTTCCTTGGGTCTCAATTCCTGTCTCATTTCAATCGTTCTTTTCAGAACGCCGATCTTTCGCTCTATTTCCTCGACACCTTCATACCTAAGGCGAGTCCTGGAAGAGCTGTTTTGCTCGACTTTCCTTCAATCCTTCTGCGAGATGTTGAGAATTTATTTCTTGATATCCGATAGTAATTTCCCACTCGTTTCACGCAGTACTACTTGGTACTCTTATGCATCAAAGGTAAAAGTAAATAAGACTGAATCACCAAAAGGAGTCCAATCTACATTCAATGATTGGAACAATGTTAAACTTGCCTATCCAATTTTACGCCTCTGCATTCCACACAAAAATCTACGTTGTCCTTAATGAATGAACTTACTGCAAAAGCAGAAAGGCACGGAAGATTCTGTGTGGAGGCCTTCTCCAATCCCTCACAGGCTGCATTTTCTGGTAATATATTACCCACAATCCCCGACGGCACAAAACAAAATAGGTACCCTAAAAACACTACACAAAACGCTATACACTATAAATAATTGTTAATAAACAAATAGAACGAATGGGTAAACTGAAAACTGCTCAAATGTGCCACGGTAAATCTCATGCTTTGTTATCAACGTTTTCAACTTCGTGATAGTGTTCGCTTCTCATAAAACCTCAGATTAACTTCGATATTAGGTACCTGATTGAAATCTATGACCACAGGCTATCTCAGCTGAATTTTAAATATAAAATACCCCCAAAAATTGAAGGATCATTTCCTTTAAGCCCTGTACACACGGAGACTTTTCTGTCCTGTCTTCTACTGTAGCTGGTGTTCAAAGTAGTTAGAAACATTAAAAGTGAAGTTTTAGGTTTGTTTGGTTGAATGATGGTTCAACAAATTGAATTATTTCTTTTTTATTATGCCCATTTTGAAGCCCATGGAGGGGCTTAGTATGAAATTATTCGCACATATTTGAAGTATGTTTATTACCCCCTCTCTTAAATCCCTCTGCTGAAGTGAAACAAAAAACCAAAATACTTCGTTTGAACACTGAAATATATTGCCATATGGGCAGACAAGTACTTGAGCAAGAAATGTCCGACTTTTTCCCAGATTTGTTTCAAGACCTTTTTTTCAGGCAACATTCTACCTTCTAGGGGTTCGGGGAACTGAACAGATGATACCTCGACCCCCGTCCTTTCACCCCTCGTCTTCTTTCCTCTTCTTAATTCTGTATTTATTACATTATCTACTTATAGTAGGGGAGCCCAAGAGGGGATTTCGGGATTTACTCAAGCGCGTCAGATTAACATACTGCGGATACCTTGTACCTAGTTGAGTATCTCCACCAAATATGAGCCCTATAAATGTGGCCGCCCGTCAAGGATAAAGCGTCAGATTAGTAAAAAAAAATTGATCATCAGACATTCTCGAGCGCGTCAGATTAAGGAAGTGGGAATTAATTACATGCTAAAAAGTCTATATTCCACTAATCTGACAATTTAAGAGTGACACAAAAACGGAGGAGGTCTACAAACTTGTAAAAAAAAACGTCATCTTGACATTCTCGAGCGTTGCTACTTTTTTTTTATTTTGAAGGGAATAATTCAAGGATAACGAAAAACATCTAATCTGACGATTTCCATAAGCCGAAATAGAAAAAAATCGTCGATAAAGTTTAGTCATTATTCAACTCTTGGGGCCAATTCAGTGAAACTTAGCGCCCACCCGTCTTGTGTGAAACATATGTTCCAATTCGGGAAGACGGGTGGATAGCGCCGGCGCTAAATTTTACTGAATAGGTTGCCATATGTGTTGAATAATAAAGTTTTTAAAAAAATTGCGCTTTTCTCTCTCATATCAGTTGAATAATGTTATCATTATTCAACTATTGTAGAAAAAGGTCCTTTACATCACAATTTCAGTTAACCTCAACTTACTCTTTCGAAAATGGTGCAGAAAACTAGGACTTAGGCACCAAATATAGGGCGAATTTTTTTAAAAAGTGTCAGATTAGGCGAATCCCTCCAGATAATCGTCAGATTACTAGAGAGCACGTTTAGAACGTCAGTATGAAGCATATATATCTTAATCTGACGCGCTCGAGTATTTCAAAATGAAGATTTTTTTTTGCACATTCTGATAAGGGCCACGAGTTTGCGTCACCTCCAAATCGTCAGATTATTGAATGGGAGCTTATTTTAGGTTCACTTAACATTTCCTTAGAAAATCTGACGCGCTCGATTAATTTTTTTTTTTTTTTTTTCATTTTCAACCCTTACGTACGACCACCCCCACCACGCAAACTGTCAGATTAACATGCATACTTCAATAAAAATACGGAGACAATTGATGCTGTTAATATCTGACGCGCTCGAGAATGTCCATACAACAGTTTTTTTTTTACATTTTTGAAAGTCTATAGCCGCTCCCCCCACCGATGAAAAGATGTGCATCATATAGCAATTTTATCTTTTTATCATCCAAGCTTTGCAACCCAATAGGTCTCTACGACGCTCGAGTAAATCCCCATTTAGCATCGTGGGCTCCCCTACTATAATTAAAATGTGGCCATAGTTCGAGAACTAGCTACAGTCCCATTCAACCGGAAGAACATAGTCACCGAATGTGTGCAAAATGATGGTATTTGACCCCCTATTTACGAGTCCGGAAGTCTGCCATGCTGTATCTGGGGCCTAAGGATTTTATAGCTCATTAAAGTCCTTAATTTGGGACATGAATTTAACCAGAAGAAACCAGTCCCGAAACTAGTCTCATTCGAAAGGTTTTATGAAGCTGATTACGAATATGATCGTCTGCTGCCATCTGCTTGGGGCATTTGCCCTCTGTGGCTCGCCAAACTCACATAATTCGGTGAATTTTGATTAACCGGAAGAACATAGTCCTGAAACTGGTCTTATTCGATAGGATTTATAGAGATGATTACAAACAAAATCGTCTGCCGGCGTCTGCCTGGGGCATTTGCCCTCTGTGGCTCGCCAAACTCACGTAATTCGGACTGAGGAGCACAGTCCTGTAACTGGTCCTATTCGATAGGTTTCAAGGATATGATTACAAGTGTAATAGTCTGCTGGCGTCTGCCTGGAGCATTTGCCCTCGGTGGCCAGTAAACTCCTTAAATCAGGGATATTAATTAACCGCAAGAACTAGTTCCGCAAATGGTCTTTGGCGACACGTTTCATGTGGCTGAATACGAAAATGATCGTCTGCCTGGGGCACTTGCCCTTAGTGACCAGTCAAACTGCACCGGAGGAAAATGATTAACCGGAAGAACATAGTCCTGAAACATAGACCATTCTCCGGACTTAGTTCATCCGGTTAATTAATGCCCCTGATTTAAGGATTTACTGGCCACCGAGGGCAAATGCTCGAGGCCGACGCCGGCAGACGATTGTATTTGTAATCATCTCTATAAATCCTATCGAATAAGACCAGTTTAAGGACTGTGTTCTTCCGGTTAATTAAAATTTACCGAATTATGTGAGTTTGGCGAGCCATAGAGGGCAAATGCCCCAGGCAGACGGCGGCAGACGATCATATTCGTAATCAGCTCCGTGAAACCTTTCGAATGAGACTGGTTTCAGGACTATGTTCTTCCGGTTAATCATTTTCCTCCGGTGCAGTTTGACTGGTCACTAAGGGCAAGTGCCCATTACACTATAAGGCTGCGGCGAGCTGTGACACGGCTCACTCGGCTTCGTGTGGGCGTTAACGGCGGTGCGCTTATGACAAACCGCGCATCGACCTTCACGCCCGCGTAGAACGGGTGTGAAGTGCACAGCTAATGGATTCTCAGGGTATGGCGTAAGAGCCGCTTAAGAGCTTAGGCGCCAGCGGACTCGGTAGATCCGAGTCCGCACCCTCAAAAAAAAAAAAAAAAAAGGGCAAGTGCCCCAGGCAGACACCGGCAGACGATCACTTTCGTATTCAGTCACATGAAACTTGACGCAAAAGACCATTCTCCGGACTTAGTTCATCCGGTTAATTAATGCCCCTGATTTAAGGAGTTTACTGGCAACCGAGGGAAAATGCTCCAGGCAGACGATTTTATTTGTAATCATCTCCATAAATCCTATCGAATAAGACCAGTTTCAGGACTACGTTCTTCCGGTTAATCAAAATTCACCGAATTACGTGAGTTTGGCGAGCCACAGAGGGCAAATGCCCCAGGCAGACGGCGGCAGACGATCATATTCGTAATCAGCTTCATAAAACCTTTCGAATGAGACTAGTTTCGGGACTATATGTTCTTCTGGTTAAATTCATGTCCCAAATTAAGGACTTTAATTAGCTATAAAATCCTTAGGCCCCAGATACAGCATGGCAGACTTCCGGACTCGTAAATAGGGGGTCAAATGCCATCATTTTGCACACATTCGGTGACTATGTTCTTCCGGTTGAATGGGACTGTCGCCAGCTCTCGGTCTACCATTAATGTGCGTGGGGGACACGAGATTTTTTAAAAAGTCAAACAGTAAAAAAGTGCGTCGTGTGCCTCCCGCACAGAATATCGGGCAAAGAATGGGGGCCCAGATTGGCAAAGACGACTCTTGAGTCTTGGCTGTTATGCAGGGTACGGGGATGTAATTGCTGTCAAGATAGGCAAAGCCTGCGCCATCTGATGGCCACAAGGTTGAGGGTCTGGACTTCTGAACCCTCAACTTTCAACACGAACAAGAGCACTTTGTGGTTAGAGCCTTTTGTGGTTGGAGCATTTTGTGGTTACAGCTGTCTGTGGTTAGAGGATTGTGTGGTCAGACCACTTTTAGGGGTTCAATGTTCTTTATACTTCAAAGTTTTTGTGGTTAGAGCAGAGCGTATTTTGGTTAAAACATTTTTGTGGTTATAGAGCTTTTTTGGTTAGAGTTGTTTGAACTCAAGGACGTCCTTCGCAACTCCCCTGTCCTCTCTATCACGACACCTCAAGTCGGGTGTCCAGATCATCAACGTCGGGTGATCAGTCGTTGAAAGAGTCTTCATTGTTCAGTAATTAGAAGTATATTAAACTTGACTCAATAAACTCTACACGCAAAGAAGCTGAGGTTCCAGTTCCGTCAAGTCGAATTTTATTATGTTCTGCGGAATGAGCACGAGAAGCTCGAACTCGTGGACTGAATCTCTCCTTCATGCCCTCCAAGATTCCTTTGATTCAAAGAAATCTTCAACATTCTCAGTCTCCGGTCGATTCTTCATCTGCTGAGTAATGCGAGGCTCCTTGGTTTCAATAGATTGAGAGTTCAACAATACCTTGTTTCTTCAAACATTGTTCTAAACTCTCGATTTGAGTTTCTTTTAACGGATTCATAAAAAATAATGCTTCCTCCGCTCTTTTTTCTGTTTTCCAATCTTACGGTGGATGGGGGTGGCGACTGCCCCAACCTCCAACTTGTAGCCACCCACACATACGTACATCACCAATTCGAAAGCCAATCTGTTCATACTGTCAGCGAGTGCAGTTTACAGCAAGCTCTCTCATTGAAGAACAAGACCGGTCGTCCACTGGAAGCGTTTTCGAGCGGCGCGACAACGAGCGTACATCAAAAAGGCTTGAATGCATGCACTGTACGCATGCTGTCCTGTTCCTACAGAGGACGATGTAACATTCAATTCAAGACTTTGGGATGTACGCTCGTTGTCGCGGTTTTGCTCGAAAACGCTTCCAGTAAACGACAGACCTAAAGTGCTTAAGAACCCCCCCCCCCAGCAAAAACTCTAAATCCGTCCCTGGAACATTGGAGAGATTTTGCAACCAGTCCCGTAAACGCAAAAGTTAATTTTTGTGTACGCGTTGCTAGGGTAGTAAACATTTTGTTCGTTGAAATGTGAATAGCCTTAACGTTAGCTTTGGCGGAACTGTTTGCAAAATCTCTCTATTATTCCGAATGAAATTGTTTATTTTCAAGCCCCAAAAGTTACTCCCATTTTTCATGTCCTGCCCTACTATGTTCACAGGGCTAATGTAGACGCGGTATTTCTAAGCTGGGTTTACGTGGCAGGGAGAAAGGAGATATTTTTCCACAATTTCTCCGTTTTTTCTTGGTTTTTTCATAGAAACATATGGTTTTTACACTTTTTGACACCACGACAAACGAACATTCCTAAAAATCTTAAAAATTTCATGACAGGACAGAAAAGTCTCCGTGTGTACACGGCTTTATGCATCAGTAATACGTAGGATTACATTTCATGAGAGCGTCCTGTGACGTCATGATGAATACAAGTTGGCCCCTGGAAAGGGGGTGGTTGGGGGGGGGTATTTAAAAATCCAAAGTTTTAAAAAATCCTGAAAAGTCAATTTTTCAGTTTTTGGGAATAAAACTTACTGCAATATATTTAGAATTCAATATTTAAAATATAAAAAAATATTCCGAAAAATGTGCAAGTTCCTTATTGTCCTCATAAAGGTTGAAAAAAGTGGTTTTCAGCATGCCTGCGTGGACGTCGGTCTGTCACTTTTTTGGCGATGCATTGCATGAAAATGAAAACCTGGTCATTTCTTGGTGTGAAAAAACACAAATCTGGCTTTTGTTTTTAGAAAAAACGCTGCAAATTTTACTCTTGTGTTTATTATTCATGAATGTAGCCAAATCCGACTTGAAATTACATGAAATCGACACCTTTGAAAATTCCCATTTTGGACCGGCTTTTGGCCCATAAATTCCCAGGGAGTTAGTTGATCAAACTGATCAGATGTTAGGACCAACTAGATCCTAAATGGAGTCTATGTGTGAAAGAACGAGTTTTTTCGAGCAATTCTAGGGCAAGATACGTCCCGGACGGCCTACGGTGTACGGACATTGCAGAAACCGAATTTAGACATGTTAAAACTACACAGAAAAAGTTTGAGGGTGGGTTGTAAAAATGTTTTCGCGCGACAGTTATTCAAATGTACCTAAACATGATTAAATTACGGGAATTTAAAGAAAAAAAATTCGCTCCGGCAGCTGGCGGTCGGAAAGAGTGCATTTCATTCCATATACGGATACCCAAAGCCGCCCCAGAAGTAATAATTTTGATACCATAATTTGTTTCATTAAGCCGAACTTCTTCCTCTATTTTCACCACCCTCTCTTCAAAAATGTCGAAAAGTTTCGGTAGTTTTCCAAGGGCTTTGTTGTATTAAATTTTTGTGCCGCATTTTATAATACCTAAACGTGTGAATTTAAGCGATTTTTTGAAATTTCATTCCCATTTCACCATCTCCCATCAAAGTTTTCGATAAATCTCAATGGAACCCAGGGCTTTCGTTACATTAAATAATTGAGTCGAATTCGAGGGCGCTAAGATGAACTAGTGAAGTTCAACGCTATTTTTACACTTCCACACCGGAAGGACCACCCCCACCACCTTGACTTTTTCGAAAAATTAAAATGGGAATCAAAGGCTACTATTGTCGCAAAGATGCCACCTAGGCATTGCGAATTTATAATCTGATGCCACAACAACATAATTTTTAGGTGCGCAAGTATACTAATCAACGAAATCGTACGATGCAGTCATGAATTTTACAGTTCTCAATCTCTCCCTCAAAGTATATAAGGGTTTTTGTTTTGACGATCTCCAACCTCCCCTTACAATCGTCCCTTACCTCACAGTTTAGAGTATGTATGAAGTGTAAATGCTTGTCTAATTGAATGTATCAAACCCTTGGCACGTTGACAGTGGCGACAACAGTCATATCTATGGTATAAAAATTCTGAGCACGTTGACAGTGCAAGTCACCCCGGCCACGTTGACAATGCCATTCATCACAGCTCTAATGGCTTTAGTTTAATTCTGTGTCTGAATGTATTATGCCCAGGATATGATTATTTTATTATATCCAGAAGGGAGAGACTGTTTTAACCATCCGTTCGAATTTCACCTGCGTATTTATGGTATATCTGAAAAGTACTTACGGTTTCCTTGTATGACATATAATATAGTTTTTCCTCAACCTCTCTCGCTTGTCACTCCTCTAGTTTCTATTTTTCCCAATCTCCTCTACCGCCTGTCCACCCACTCGTCCCCTCTTCTTGGGCCCCCGCCTTTCATTCCTCCCACTTTCACCACTTTCCGCGTCCACTACTCTCGCGGTAAGGCACTATAAAACCCGAGTACTGCAACACGCAAACCTGCGCCATACTTGGTCCCTCATATGATTATAATTATCACCTGATCTCATTGACAAGTAGGATATTTTTATGTATTTCCACCGCGTTCCGCTTTTGTTTGCTGTTACGATGACAATTTTTTCATTCATGATATTTTGTTTACCCTAACGACTGAGGGACCAAATATGGCGCTGAAATCCGTGTTGCAGTACCTGTGTTTTAAAGGTTCTCTACTCGCGGTAGCGACAACTATAACATGGAGTATCTGGAGTTCTAGAGGTTCTGAAACGTGAAAAAAACATGACATGACCCATGTTTGCCACCATCACGACGAGACCAATAGTGCACTTTCAGAAAGAAATGCACTAAAATGGTCGAAGTTTAGTAGACCGGCGACATTGACAACTGAAAAGCGGCCAAAGTATAAACAAAAGACAGGGGGGACTATGAAACGCAATTTTCAGCTATTCATTTCAAATCGCACAACCGTGCGATATTTCTTTTTATCCTAACCGGTTGACGATAATGACCCTTTTCGAAGGAGGTTTGCGGTGGGGTTTTCCTTACTTTCCGTTCCGTTCAAGTCACGCGAAAAATTTCGTCGGAAAATGAAATAATTTCATGTGCTCGTGTGAGAGACTTCCTTGGCTGCGCCTCGGGCGTCTAAATACACTCGCACTGAGTCGCACGATATTTCTCGTATCGTTCTCACATAGGTGTATTAATCAGAATGAATAATAAACCAAATCAGACCGTTCTCCCCGTTACGATTGTCACCCACTGAGTGCTCCCACCCAAACTGGAACATTCTGTACATGAACCTTAATTGACTCTGAATTTCTTCTTCTGAGTTCTTGAGGCTCTGAAACATGAAAAAACCCATCATGACCTGATGATAAGCCTAACATGACGACGAGACCGATGAGGAAAATGAAGGAATAAATTAAGACATTTCGAATTAACACACACATAACACACGTTGTTGTAAGACAGGTTAGTACATAAAAAATCAACTTAAAATTCTATAGGATTTACCTTATAGAGTGGCTTAACACAAATAGTTCTTAAAGGTTATGACTCCCCCTTCCTTTGACAGGTGGTAGGGGGCACTTTCAACTTTTCAAGCATACACGTTTGTAGTCGCCAAAGCTTCTGGGCCCCTCTTCAATCCTTGCCACATTTTTTTTTTTTTTTTTTTTTTTTTTCACGCGAGGATTCCTCCCTTGTAAAGTTGACTGTGCAACCCCAACGTTTGCCACCCTCTTGACCATTTTGTAAAAAAAAAAAAAAAATAACACCTTTTAGTAGATTAGCTTTTTTTGCTGGATGACCCTCCCCCACAGGAATATGTGTTACAGCTTAGTCCTTCTTGCTTGATTTGAACGATTACCGACCATCAGGGCCCTTCGGAAACTAAGCGTATCAATCTTTTTGCGCCGGGATGGGGGTGCGTACTGTGAAGGGGCTAATAAACACATAAAAAACAAAACATTAAATCACAATTTCTGCAGAGAATCTATGGAGTAGGGATTCAAAAAGAATAACCAAAGAATACAAGAGGAAAAATACTATTTTAGAACATAGGGGACATTTTCCCCATTAGGCGGATGTGTTTCGACAACAAGAAAAGTGGGTAGGGATAATTGAAGGGGGAGTGTATATTTGATAGGCGACGCAATGAAAAAACCTTAAAATATGCATTATAACAATAGGGAAAATATAGAATTGCTACCGGGAGTGGAGTTCAATCCTGATGAGGGCCATGTTATCACTTCTTGAGTGGCATGAGCGAGCGATCTCAAGTCTAGAAGTTATTTGCAATTTTAGTCTCGTGCAGAACACGAGCTTTTTAGCGTATTCTGGTCTGCCCTTCTTTTGGTTTTATGTTGTAATTCTGCAGTCGTTCTTCTTGGTTCTTTCCTTCCTTCTTCGGAACTAATTACAACCTTTCTCGAATAAGTTTCACTTCTCACAACACTTCTCCACTTCCCTAACTTCAAGCGGTCACTCCTCAAATTCAGTGAGAAATCGCGCTTTGTACAAAAATCAAGTGGTCTAAATAATGTGGTTGACAAGCATAGAGCTGCTAAGTCCCTGCCTCCCTGCATCTGTGTAGAAAGGAAGGTTTTATATCGTCAGATAATTATCATTCCTCCTTCCAGGCGCGATCCAGAGGCTGATTTCAAGGAGGGAGGGTGGTTTATCGAATGTGAACTCAGGAAAATATAGAACATGAATCATAAGCATGAGGGAGAGAGGATTTTAGTACTCTCTATATTAATTCCTTAGTCATCTTGACAAGCGTTCATTAATTGCAGCCATTTCCCTTATTTTCTTCAAGCAAAGAGCTCACCATGAATTACACTCCGCCCCCTACATACAATATGCATACACCAAATACTAACTTACGTTGGCCATGGGAATGCATAGCGAATGGTGTCCTTGGTTAGCACTACCGTGACACGACCAACCGAAATCAAACGAGTTGTTCACCCCTTCGCTCCCCTCCCCACAGTTTTGGACCTCTCCAGAACAATTTCCGAGTTCCCAAAAATTCCCGCAAGCCTTGAAGCCCGTGAGAAAGAGCCTTGACAGCCCGCAATGGGGCCGAGACTGTCGATGACAAAGTAAATCGCTCATTTTTGGCAAATTTAAGGGGCATTGGCAACCGCTCAATTGGCGTTATGGTGGTTACTGACTGTTCGAATTAAGCATTGCCCGGGGTGTCTCATAAACCACGTCCAGATCAATTCGAAACACTTCAAAGATTTTAAAAATCGACGAAACCGCGTATCGTATCGTGTTTTCAATCACAAAATATCAGAAGTTGGTAGAGAAGGTCCTTAAAATAGCTCGTCAAGTTAAACATGGACCTCACCTTCCACTGATCACCTCCTCTGGCTACTTTGCCAGAACCCCCTCCGTGGTACTTCGGCTTGACAGCGGATGGCTTCGGCGGAAGAGCGGGAGAATCAACTCGGTAAGAAAGTATAGAGAGAGGAGGAAGTTGCAACTAATCGAATGAGAGATCGCTAACGTTGGGTTCATGTCCATCATGACGGGCTTTAGCAATACCTTCAACGTGTCTTCACAGAGGTTGACTACAGACTACAGCTAAGGAGAGGAATAAGTTTCAGCTGGATGATAAATTATCGTTCTATTGTGATTTAAATGGCCAGAAAATTGTAATGGCTGAGAAAAAAACCGCTTCCGGCGCATCTCGTGGGGCTCATCATCACAGTGTTGTCGTTCCTATGAATCTGTACTCGACATGGGACACCTCCATTCGAACTCCACCGACGTGCGTTCCACGGCTATGCTCATTCAAATTGACGCGTCTAGAAATTATGTGCAGTCTTGGATCTAAAGTACGGTCGATTTTTGTCGCTGTGAAAATGCAAGGATCGAAGCGGACTCTCCGTTCACATGAAATTGCATTATCTCAAGAAGAGACTTCTGGGATCGTTCTTCAATTAAGTTTCTCCCTGCACTATCCACATTTTATTAAAAAAGGCAACGAACTTAGATTCATGATACAAAGAAGAAAAGGTTACAAAAACAGGCGTATTCCTGGTTATAAGACCCTGGCTGATAATATCATCAACATGAATCAGGTTTTACAGCGAGAGGTAGGAAATTTTGAATTACAACTTAGTACTGTGACAAAGGGATCGAAAACAAAAAGCGTGAATGTCGCTAGACTTTTTATTCACGGATTGAGTAGTCAGCCTATTGACTACGAGTTAATGAATAACAGGGCCTCATTTGAGGAGACAATGAGGGTTAAAACCCGCGAAACAGACCACGTTTCGGACGACGATGATTACTCTTCTTCAAACGAAGAGATTACTGATTCGGAAGACCCACAGGGCTTAGAGAAAATGGGAGGCATTCCGAATAAATGCAGGCACGGAAATCTAAAGCAGAAGCTGAAATCTTTTATTAAGAAATTTAAAATTCACGAAGGAATGGGATCATCGTCGCACCACGAAAGAGAAACCAAAATCCTAAATAAAAGGCGTCATTTTTATCCCGGACAGAGAGAAGCAGGGGTTGGAGACGTGGATGACTTGTCCGAAGAAATGTCCTTAAGTGATTCTGACATGGATGGATCGAGTGTCACTTCAAACCCGAGGCCGTCGCTCAGGCCATTTTTCTCTACTGTAAGTGGAAGTCCACAAAAAGAATCACACACGATGTCGCCTAATTTTTTGAATTAAATAATTAAAATATCTCTATGTGTTTGTCCAAACATTTTATCCTAATTTTCATTTTCACGGCGATTTACGCGCAAGTAAATAGAGAGATTTTGCAAACAGCTCCGCTAACGCTAACGTTAACGCAATTCACATTTCAACCAACGAAATGTTTACTACCCTAGCAACGCGTACACTAAAATTAACTTTAGCGTTTACGGGGCTGGTTGCAAAATCTCTATAATATTGATGTGTGGCAGCATTAATATTGGAATATATTTGTCCAATATGCACACATCACGTGTGGCCAAGGCTTTAACCGAAAGCGAGGACTTTAAGTGGTGCCGGAATCCTGGCCGACGGGATCCATGGGCATGGGCGTAAGTACGGGAGGGGGGGGGGTATGAGGGAAAGATTCCTCCCCGAACGTATGCGAACGAAGGGGCACTAGTACCAAAGCCCTAAAGAGCCCAAAATCTCCAAAAATGAGCGGTTCTCGTTGAAGTTAGGTTTATAGTCCGTCAAGTTAAACGTGGACCTCGCCCTCCTGTGATCAGCCCCTCTAGCTGCTATTATACCTTACCACTTCCATGAAACATCGGCTTGATAATAAAATTTATCTTTGATGAACAGTGGGAAAACCATTTCGGCAATGTAAGTAAAGGGAAGATAAGTTTCAAGTAATCGAATGAGAGAGCGCTGGACGCGGGTTCATGTTCTTCTTGACGGGCTATAGCAGATTTCCTCGAATTCAAGCAGCCCGAAAAGGTCCACGTGCGTCCAGCGACTTCCTTGGACTTCAGACCCCAAGCGGACCGCCCGATGGGGCCCCAAAAAGCTTAAGTACGGAAAAACTAGGATTTTTATGTTATCCTTGGATGTGTACCTATAGGTATGTGAAGACGTCGGACGGTTGGACAGCGATTTAACTACTTTCTACGAATTTCAGTGTTTCCGACCAGGAGAATATAACGTTCCAAGTGATGTCAGCAAAGAGTGTGGGCTGTATATTCGATTGAGACCCCGAAAGCGCTATTTAAGTGGCTCAAATTGAGAAAATTCGCGGCTAAAAAGAGAAAATACACCGTGTCCCCAGTTTCGATAGGTCCTTAAGCTCAGTAAAGAGCTAATCGGCAATTTGCAACTTGCTGATGCGGCGAAAAAAATTGAAAAAATCGCTAATATTCGTGGCTACAACTGCGAAAAAGCACCGATTCGTGATTGTCTCGCGCGATGCAACTTCCAGACGAAATTTGAGAAAAAATCGCTGATTAGCGGTGCATGGAGGCCATTCTACGAATAAATTACTTGTGGAAATCAACGCAAAAGTTTTGTTTTTGGACCATCGGTTAAAATTGAGAAAACACGCTACAATATTGACCAAAAAAAAGCGCTTTCAGGTTAAAATCCGCCAAAAATGGCAAATTCACAACTGAAATTGCAAAAAATCGCCCATTCGCATATAAAAAAGGGAATAGATGCTAATTCGCCCCATAATTGGCAGAAAAAGCTCATTGCTGAAGTTGAGAAAAACCGCTAATTTGCAATTTGCTTATACGTATAAAAATAAGGAAAAACGTTAATTCACAGATACTAATGAAGGAAATCACTAATTCGCCGCTAAAATTGAAAAAATCACTAATTAGCAAGGCTACAATTAAGAAAAACGCCAATTTTTAGTTCCAATTGGGAAAAAGTGTTAATTCTCTTCTAAAAATTGAAAAAATGGCTAATTTGCAGCTCAAATTATTGCGGAAAACGCCAATTCTTGGCAAATATTGAGAAAATTCTGTATTGCATGTGTTGAAAACGCTACTACGCTGCTCAAAATTAGAAAAAGCGTACATTCACTGCCAAAAATTGTGGAACGCCACTAATGGCCGTATTCAGAAACCTTCCTTATCGGAGCCTTAACTTAAGTTGGGCAAAGATCATAGGGTTTATTAAAATGCATCACTGTTTTTGAAGTACTTTCAGGCGGCCTTAAGTTAAAGATCTCTGAATACGGCCATAATTCTCGGATAAAGTATGGTGTGATTTATAATTTGAAAACGCACTTTATGAAGGCAACTTTGTGGCTAAAATTCAGAAAAACGGCAAATTCATTCACGGCTTTACGATAAAACGTCGCTGATTCACGGGCTAAAACTGAGAAGAAGCATTAATCTATACCAAAAAGTAGTATACTTTAATTGCTAATGCGGTTCAAAAATCGCTAAAAATGTGAAAAAATCTCTAATTTGTGGGTAATATTTGGAAAATAAATAATTATGGCTGTATATTCAAAGAACGTCCTTAACTTAAGGCCGCCTTAAAGTGCTTCAAAAACAGGTGATGCGTTTCAATAAACCGTATGGTCTTTGCTCAACTCAAGTTGAGGCTCCGATAAGGAAGGTCTCTAAATACGTCCATTATTCTGGCCAAAATTAAGAGATTTTAAAGGTTAATTTTAAGCCTAAATGGAGGAAAAGTGCTAATTCGCGCCTATAAATGTAAGAAATCGCCAATTTACAGCTAAAAATGAGTTACCGCCAATTTGTGACTCAAATTGAGAAAGTTCGCTGATTCACAGGTTTGAAACGCTACTGCGCTGCTAAAATTAAGAAAAAGCGCTAATTCGTGGATAAATTAGAAAAATTCTGATTTACGTCAAAACTGAATAACACGCCAATCACGGCCTCTGAAGGCAACTTTTGAGCCAGAAATTGAGAAAAAGCGCCAATTTATGGCTATGGGTGAAAAAAACCGCTAATTCACGGGTAAATCCGAGAAAAATCGTTCATGCATAGTTTATGGTGAACCAAAAATATCTTATTTGTGAAATAGTATATTGTGTACCTAGCCGAGAAAGGGGGTGTTTGCCGGGCCGAGAGAGGTTGGACGGGCGAGCCGAAGGCGTGGCCGGCCAAACTCGAGGCCGGCAAACCACTTTCTCAGCGAGGTGCACATACTATTTTTTTTCATACATGAAGCGAAATTAATCAATTTTAAATCAAATTCTCAAATAAGTAGGTGTACAAAAAAGGAAAGACAGAGGAATTTGAAAGCCGCGAGTGATTTGTTCATGAGTGCGAGGTGCAACTGTCCATTATAGAGTAGGAAGGGGTTAACAAATGAAGTCCGGCAGGGCCGTAACCAAATTTATTTGATGAGGTATTCAGATCTATTAATAAAGAGATTTTTTTTTTAGGCATATCGTTTATAAACTGCTCTTTTAATAATGCAACATTTCTATCGTGCCAGTTACTAAGAGTATAAGTCAAAAATTAGCCATTTTACGTTCTTGCACTCAGCTTGACGGCCTGCCTCTACTCTTCTGTTCTCAAGAGTATAAGTCACGAAAAAAACCAAATTCCTATTCCTAAGGGGACTTGTACCTAACAGTATTGATTGGGTTTTATTTAAATTGAAAAGTTTGGAACGCTCTCTTGAAAACTTCAATTTTTTGACTTATACTCTTAGTAACTGACACGTTAGATTTAATGTACTTCCCAATTAAATTAATTATGTAAATAATGAATTGTATGTTGTTTTATCGTAGTGTATTCTCATTTGGGGCGATCTGTTCGGGGGCTTCAGTAAAAAAAGAAGAAGGAGAAAAAGAAGAAGAAGAAGAAGAAGAAAAAAAAGGGAGAACCTCCAGATGATTTAATAAAAACAAATGAAGAACACAGAATCGGTACTTTGCCGGGCTAGCCGGGAAAACACCTACTTTCTCGCTCCATTTCAGCCCGCAAAGTCGAGCTTTGGAGTCATGTATGAAAAATAGTATATTGTGTACCTAGCCGAGAAAGTGGGTGTTTGCCGGGCCGAGAGAGGTTGGACGGGCGAGCCGAAGGCGAGGCCGGCCAAACTCGAGGCCGGCAAACCACTTTCTCAGCGAGGTGCACATACTATTTTTTTTCATACATGAAGCGAAATTAATCAATTTTAAATCAAATCCTCACATAAGTAGGTGTACAAAAAATGAAAGACAGAGGAATTTGAAAGCCGCGAGTGATTTGTTCATGAGTGCGAGGTGCAACTGTCCATTATAGAGAGAGAAGAAGAAGAAGAAGAAGAAGAAGAAGAAAAAGGGAGAACCTCCAGATGATTTAATAAAAACAAGTGAAGAACACAAAATCGGTACTTTGCCGGGCTAGCCGGGAAAACACCTACTTTCTCGCTCCTTTTCAGCCCGCAAAGTCGAGCTTTGGAGTCATGTATGAAAAAAAATTTCTTTATTTCGCGGCTAATACCTATTGAAGAAAACAACTGATTATGAAAAACGCTAATTTCAGCTTAAACTGGAAAAGGTGTTAATCCCCCGTTAAAAAAATTGAAGAAATCACCAATTTCCTGTTAAAATTGAGGAAAGCGCCAATAGAACTCGTGGAAAATTAAGAAACATCGCTCATGGGATAAAAACGCTACTTTGCTAAGTGGAGAAAATGCGCAAATTCACGGCTAAAATTGAGAAATTCGCTGCTTAAACTGGTCAAAAGCGCTAATTGGCGGATAGAAAAGGGGAAATAGCGGTAATTCGTGGCGTAATATGGAAAAGGCTAAGTAAAAATTATATTTTTTTGTTTATACATCCCGGGGCCCGATAGGTGTAGGTCCGCCAGTGATCCCACGATACGCGGTTTAATCTATTTCTAAATGTTGGCCATTTCATCCAAAAATCGCCCTTAACTGAGAGATTTGTAGGGTAATTTTCTCTGAGTATTTCGATTTGAGGTGAAAGTATGAGTCCCGTGAAGAATGCTTAATTGACCAATGTACGACGTTTTCTGCACGTGGAACGTGGCACGTGGAATTGGTTAAAAAATATAGCTTTGCACTTGTAGGCGCATCGCTTTTGTCGATCTGCACCCGGGAGGACTTCGTGAGACTCGTGGACTTTCCTCTACTCCAATCAACAGGGAAGGATTTATCGAAAAGAAAATTCTGGAATGCCTGGATGAATTAGGGATTATTAGTACTTTTAATGATATTTTATTTTGGAGGCAGGAGTGATTTGTTTTCTTTCTTTTTTCAATTTGAGGACGTCGAGGATCCCTCGACGAAACGTCGCTGAAAACAAAAACGCCGGCAGGATCGGTCGAAAAAATTGAAAAAAAAAATTAGTACTTTTGTTCTCTGGTAAGACTATGATGAGGCCAGCAAGATGTCCGGTAGATTCAAGAGTGTGCAGCCTGGGTGGAATGATGGCTAAAATGTTAAATTACCCCCTCCCCACTCCGACGAGATTTCAATCTGATCCCCCCCCCCTATAGGACAAATTCCTACCTACGCCACTGTATACCAATGATTGGTCAGAATCCTCAGTGCGTCATGTTTTTGAATGAAGTATGTAGATTCAGATGCGATTAAGTGAGCGCAGTTCAATGTCATTGTCGTTGTTTTTCATAGTTCTGATAACACTCATCCTAATATCTTTATGCCATGCCCTAAAAGAGTTACTAGACACAGCCCTGCGTCACACTAACATCACGTTAACTGAAGATAACAAAAAATTAAAAAACACAAACCCGTCCCTGTTTGAACAGAAACAATGTGAAAGCGCACTGAAACAAACAATTGACTCTCGCCCTCCCTCAGGGAAGTCCTTATCAGTTTCATTTCACACCATTTAATTTGAACACAAGCAAATGACTGTCAAGCGAGCACCCTTTCTTTACCAAGTAGCTTTCCGCCCTCCACCCACATCCTCTCACAACCATTTCTGCAGGAAGAGGGTGTTTCGTCGTCCAGCTTTGCCCTTTAAAACCGCAGTAGTCATTTTAACTAAGCAATTAAAAATTAATTCAACAAGCTTTAGTGTTGGGCTCAGTGCGACCTATCTATGTGAAGTCCCACAGGTGTGGGGTTGTCCTAAAACGATCACCCGATCGTCGGTAACAGCTTAGTTGAACTGTTGAAGCGATTTTAATGGCCAGAGTTTCAACAAGTATGCCGGGCTAGAACATAAAAAGCTGGAGGATACCTCAGCCGTACAAAATATTGAAACTCAACGATAAAATTTTATTGTTTCATCTAACAAACATCGGGATTGGGAACATAACATGAACCTACACATAAGGACATAATATGCCAGGTATAATTTCATTGATATTTGACTAGAATATTCACGCGATATTTTCAAGTTTAATGTACACAGACAATCGGAGTTAATAAGTTGAATAATTTGATAACAATATTGCACATTGCCTTACTGGGTTATTTACATAATATTACAAAGATGTAATTTTTCTACAGCAAGTATTAAATATCGATTTCTAATCAGATATGAATTTCGTCTTAATACGGATGCTGGTTTCGCTCCATCCAGCAGCGATCAAAACATTCATTGGCAAAAGAAGTCTTCGATTTCTTCGCGCCACCGGCAGCCTTATGTCACTTGTGCAATTTTCCAGACACAAGAGGATCAGTTTCATCGTCGAGTTTGTCACCGTCTTTGTCCTGGTGAGCGGTCATGTGCCTCGTGAGGTGGTGTCGCTCGCGAAAGGACTCATTGCAGACGGGACAGCGGAGTTTGTCCTGCTCACGTCGACGGCGGTTCGAATCGGACAGATAGTTATCGCTTTTGTGCTGCGAACGCATATGATAGACAAGATCGGAGGTCATTCGAAAAGAGATATTACATTTGGCGCAGACGTTCTGCGCTGGGAGAGTGAACGCGGCCAGGGAAGAGGGCAAAAGGGCGGCAGTAACGTTGGCCGCAGCGGCGGTGAGGAGGGCTGGAACTCGAGTCGAGGCCGGTGAGAAAGTTCCGGGAAATGGATAGGTGGCTGCGGCTACTGTGAGACCTCCGTAAGGGAGAACTTCACCCTGATAGATGGTTTTTGAGGTGCATCCTTTTGAATCGGGACTTGCATAGGTTGTAGTATCAGAAGGACTATGTAATTTATCAGAGGGGACTGGATATATGTAAGGCGAAGTCAAGCCAGATTTCCCTGCAAAGTAAGGGACCTGTCTTCCGTAGAACTGCTGAGGGGACTTTGATCGACCATTCGGACTCAGACTATCTCTGTAGGAAAGGTCAGGAGACAGTGCCGGTGACATCGAGTTCGGACTTGGTAAATTTTCTATCCTGACGGGGCTGGAAACTTTAGTAAAAGCGCTCTTTGTAAGATGATCCGAGTTTATCTCGGTCTTCGAAGGCATTAGTAAACCGATCGCTCCCTCACTGAAACGAGATTTGTCCGACAAAGGCGGCGAGTATTGCTGCAATAAATTATTTGTGCTGACGAGTCTCAGTTGTTCCTTCAGCTCTTCTTGATGATGGCGTCTCTTGTTAGTGTCGTCTGGTGCCATAAGAAAGGCAACGTCGAAACTTCGTTTCGTCGGTACTTTAGACGAATTCGTCGGTGGCGACGGCGTCGTCTTGGCTGGTGGGGAGGAGCTGTTTTCATTTAGAACTGGCTGTTGTGATTGAAGACCGACACCACTAGCAGGTGAATTTCCTGAGCTCACGATGAAACTTGACGTCGTTTCAGAGCACCGTCGGCGAACGTCCATAGTCATAATTATAATGTCTAGGCCTTGGATAAGAACCTGATGAGAAGAAAAGAAAAAAAAATCTCATGAGGCATGTCAAGGGAAACCTATTTGTGGCGTCCTGCAAGACTCATTTGATCTTGCGGGATGAAGCATAACTTCCCCTCAATAAAGCACCTGTTGTCTTAGGGAATCTCTTAATTCAGTGAGTTTCCACTTCTCTGAAGTGAGAAATAAATTAATTTCCTAATCTCTTCTTTAATTCTCCATAGTGCCCCTTAATTTTCAATTTTACACTTAAACAAATTTTACTATGAGGGAAATACTCGTACTAAAGGATGCTGATTGATAAAAGTTGCTAATTCTTTTGTCTTCACATTGTTCAAAGTGCGGGAAAAAAGAGGGGAGGTTCGACCTTCGTGATGAAATATGATTTTTTCTCTCTCCTAAAAGAAAGGGGGAGCCCTACATAACGTAATATGTATATTCCCTTTTCATTTAATGTAACATGCTCGAGACGAAAAATGACTTTGAACTTTTAAAGAGATTAAAAAATACAGCACACAGGGAGGTGCGTTCAGGGAGGATTCAATGATCCATTATTTTACGGAATGATTAAAAGCTAATGATTTTCAAGAATTGAGCATTTATTGAATGGCAGAAAACAACACAGAACGTAAATATTTCAATACAAAAACATGTTTTATGTAAGGTAGTACCTTAAAACGTTGAAGAGATCCAAATAAAGCCCTAAAAGATTTGCGAACACTAGGTGTTTTCTATAACTCGAAGCAAGACGGGAAAACTTTTTCTTACTACTTGAGGAAGGGAAAGAGAGAGCACGAGCCAGATTGCAACCAGCTGCTCTCGAATGTTGAAACTGGCAAGAGCAGTACAGAAGCCGGAGGTTTAGTTTTCTGTTCCCAACCAACCCTTCGGTCCTTATTGTCCCAACCCATTGCGTGTGGCTCCACCCGCTCTTCTTTCACTCTTCAGTGTAGGCGTGCCCTTTGACGTCCAATCTCTTTTCACATTCTCCACCCCTCAAGAATTCACCTTGTTTACTGCAAGAGAGCATCCCCTGGCCCGCTACTAATATCAGACTAACAATCCTGTTGGCAAATATTTAGATTATCTTAGCAGTCCACTCCCCCTAACTCAACACGTTACCATCATACAGTATCCGAGTATCGCTGTCGTCTAGAAAACCGCACAAAGGTAGAGGGGTTCTTCTCATTGTGGGCGGAAAAAAGGGTTGTCTTCGATTTTCATCATTGTTCCGGTATTGCCAAATTTTCACTCTGGTACCTATATCGATCGAATGTCCACTTCATTAAGAAGTTATCTTACGCGGCCGTTAGGCCGTAGATACGGTAAGAAGATTCAGACTTAGTTTCACCGCACTTCAATATCTTAACTGTACATAAGGCGTAAGATCAATTACGAACGTAATGAGGAAGTGGAGGGGGGGAATATACGAACACCCACTGTACAGTAAGTAATAAATTATGCACCGCGAGGAGAGAACGTTGGTGTTATCGGCGACCGAAAAAAGAGCTGGAGGTTCGGAAAACATAGTTTTTCCGTAGTTCCGTAGTTCAATAGTGTATTGTGTACCTAGACGGGAAAGTGTGTGTTTGCCGGGCCGAGACCAGTTGCTGCAAAGCGTCGAGGACCGGCGAAACACTTTCCCGGCAAGGTATGCAAAAACTATTTTCTTTCCGGAATGATAGAAAAATAATTATTCAAAGGATAAACAGAAAATTGTAGGTATTTTAAAAATATTTTTTTAAAAGTGAAAAGTTTTGTTCCGACAGCAGCCTGTCGGGAAAAGTGCATTTCATTCAGGCGACAATCGAGTCAAACCTCATAAGCTAGAACGATATCAATCAATTATGAATGACATTTAGGCCGTGGTACAAAAAGTCAAAATCATAAAATCGTGTTTCTTTTTACCACAGGCCCCTTTTTTGGCACCAACTGAGGGGGAACAAAATGATGAAAATGAAAAATGAGCTCACTTTGGCTCTGAAAGAGGAACATCACGCCGCCACTCTCACCGAGCTATCATCATTGCATGCCAGTGATGGTAGCTCGTGGGAAAAAACCAAGTTCCTAACAAAGGAAACCTCCGAGATCCCACCTTTGAGGGATGGAAAATTATTCCACTGCACGTCAACCGAAAAGTCCCGCTTGTTTTCAGACATGCTCTGTGAACAATTCACACCAAATCCACCGCATGATGTTAATTCGATGCAGAAATTCAAACCAGACTGGATGAACCACTGCAGCTAACACCGTTCACAGCCCACTTCACACCTGGCCAGGTCAAAAATGCCATTTCTCGCTCACCAACCAAAAAAGCTCGTGGGTATGACTTAATTACTCAACCCCTACTGAAAGCGCTTCCTCGCAAACCTCTAGTTTTTTAACACAAATATTCAACGCTATTCTCCGCCTGGGATATTTCCCCATAGCTTGGAAGTATGCCATCATAACAATGATTCACAAACCTGGGAAAGAACGAACTGATCCTACCGCATACAGACCCATCATTCTATTACCACTCTTCTCAAAATTTTTCGAACGCCTACTGCTGCCACTTTTAATGGGTCCGATCAGCCCCCTGCTACCTCCTACTCAGTTCGGCTTTAGGCGCTCTCACTCTTGGGTGCAGCAACTCCACAAAGTCGTGGACACTATACTCGAAACCTACGAAAAGAAGGAAGTATGCCATGCAGTTTTTCTGGACACGGAGAAGGCGTTCGACCGCGTTTGGATATCAGGTTTACTAATAAAATTGAAACCAGTGGTATCGGGTTCTCTCTATAGATTAATGTATTCCTATCTTCACAACAGAACGTTCTCGGTTAAAGTTAAAAACTCAGTTTCCCCTGTGATTGATATAAGAGCAGGAGTGCCTCAAGGGAGTGTCCTCGGACACACACTGTACACATTCTACGTACATGATCTGCCTAATTCATCCACACTCACTATTGCACAGTTTGCCGATGATCAGGCTATTTTTTCCCCTGGTCCTGACCAAACATCGCTTTCAGAACTGCAGAGTTAGGTAGACGGGTTGAGGACTTTGGTGCTGCCGCTGGAGAACAAAATAAAACGCTCAAAAATCTACTCTAGTGCAATTCACCTATAAAAGAAAAACGACAACTCCGTCTATTCAATTAAATGGAGAAACAATACAGCACAAGCAGGTTGTCCGATACCTTGGTCTTCAACTTGATAAAAAATTAACATGGGTTGCACACATTACTGGATTACTCCAACGGCTAAGGCACCGCATCAGGCAACTGTATTTCCTTCTCAACAGCAAGTCCCCGCTACCATTGAACATCAAGCGGTTAATTTACACGGCGGTTCTGAGACCTGTATGGTTGCATGGTTGGCAATTATGGAGCTCAGCATCTAACTCCCAGGCGTAACGCTTACAAACATTCCAGAATCGGGTTCTTCGAGTAATTTCTGGCGTTCCATGGTACGTCAGGAATTCTCTTCTTCATAAAGATTTACAAATCCCTGAAGTCAATGACAGTACCATAGACTGCACTCGGCCATGTTGAATCGCCAAAATGAGTTGATTTCCAATATTGCGATTAACCCCCCTCCACCAAGACTGAGCGGCGTCTCAAACGCAAGCGGCCGCCAGATATGCTCTGACTACACACATCATTTGAATTAATAAAAGGAAAGAACGATGTAGTGGACTTGAGTATCGAATCAGGCAATTCAAAGGATGTGTCCGTCCACAGATTTTTTATTTAATTATGCGAGACCGCGGTTTCGATTTACATCATCATCGGTCGCTACAACCAACAGAGAACCAACCAACCAATACATAAGTTAATAAAATTAAAAATAAATTAAAATAAACCACTACAACAAACAATATGAGGGTCTTAGATCCTTGAACTCCGAATTGCTTTTTGTGGAATCTTCGATGTTCGGGCCATCTCTTTGATGCGCAGGGGGGTGTTAAGTTGCTCCACTCCTTAGGAAAGGGTAGACTTTTGGATTGGATGGAGAGATTTGAAATCAGGAAGTGCAGCAATGACCTAAGTGTTACCTGCATTAACAATCATAAGACCTTTGATCTTCCTCCGATTTTGAATTGTATCTCCCGGTTCATGGAGAAAGAAGCGGGGAAGGAGAAGGTACATACAGGTCAGTTAGGTGCTGACGACGACTGAGGTAAGACCCTCATATTGTTTGTTGTAGTGGTTTATTTTAATTTATTTTTAATTTTATTAACTTATGTATTGGTTGGTTGGTTCTCTGTTGGTTGTAGCGACCGATGATGATGTAAATCGAAACCGCGGTCTCGCATAATTAAATAAAAAATCTGTGGACGGACACATCCTTTGAATTGCCTGATTCATTTGAATTATAGGTACTCATAGTTTATAAACATTTGTTTAATTAGTCATCGTTCTTTATTTACTCATCTATTTATTTATTCTTCATATAGATCTCTTTATTTCGAAATAAGTTACTAGCGGGGGCTGTCAATGGACAGTAGCCTACAAGCCTGCAACACGTTACATGAGGAGCATGACCTCCATTGTTACAATTGAGCAAAACTATAATGTAATTAATGTACAGTAAAGTATACTATTCAAAAAAAATCGCTCCGGTAGCTGGCGGTCGGAAAGAGTGCATTTCATTTTGTATACGGATACCATAAGCCGTCCCAGAAGTAGTAATGTTGAGACCATGAGATGTTTCGTTAATGTTTGACCCTCCCTCGTACTGTTTGCTGCCGGGTTTGATTAAGCTGAACTTAATGGGAATCAAAGGCTACTTCAAAATGAAATCATCGTACCGAATACAATGCTTCTGGAATCAACTGGTGATTTGTAGTGATTTTTTTACCAGTTCAAGCCATATTACCCCCCCCCCCCCCAACCAAGTCAACCGATTTGGCCCAATGCAATACCAAACGAGGTCGTATGACTAATGATTTTTGTGCCAAAGCGCGTTCCGCTAAATTAATTTCTTCGAGAGTTATCGTGCTAACAAGACCACACACTTACATCCACTCTGGGGGCACCGCCCTCTCCACCTTGACTTTTTTGAAAAATTAAAATGGGAATCAAAGGATACTCTAATATGGAGTATTCGTACTGAATATGATGCATCTAGAATCAACTGGTGAATTGTAGTGATTTTTTGACCATTTCAAGCCCTATTCCCCCCCCCCTCAACCTTCACCGATTTGGCCCTTATGCAATACCGACCGGGGTCTTACAACTACTGATTTTTGTGCCAAAGCGCGTTCCGCTGAATTGATTTCTTCGAGAGTTATCGTGCTAACAAGACCACACACTTACTTCCACTATGGGGGCACTACCCCCTCCTCCTTGACTTTTTCAAAAAATTAAAATGGGAATCAAAGGCTAGTCTAACATGGAGTACACGTACCGAATATGATGCTTCTAGAATCAACTAGTGATTTGTAGTGATTTTTTGACCATTTCAAGCCCTACTTCCCCCCCTCCACCTTGACCGATTTGGCCCAAATGCAATACCAACCGGGGTCTTATGACTACTGATTTTTCTTAAAGCTTGTTCCGCTAAATTAACTTCTACGAGAGTTATCGTGCTAACAAGAAAACGGCCATATATATATATATATATGCATGTGAATTCCGGAGACCACTGAATTCGTGTTCTAGAGGTTCTGAAACATGAAAAAAACATGACATGACTCATGTTTGCCACTATCACGACGAGACCAATAGTGCATTTTCAGAATGAAATGCACTAAAAGTCTGTTGATGACATGTCTTACATCGCCAGGGAAGAAGTAGTCAGCAAATGGCGTGAGCTGTAAGGGTTCATCCAAGCCCAAGCTTCTGTAGATTACAGAAGTGAGGTCGGGGTCTCTGTCCGGTTGTGGGGTAAATTGTTTCGTTAGAATACATGTGAAGAGGTCAACTTTTTCTTGCATAGTAGTATGCCAATGACCATCGTATTTTAGTGGAGGTATGTCGGATTTAGTTTTAGTGAGACATTTTGTTTTCATCCATAAAGTGTTATCTGGCGCGTTTATGGCTTGGTTTACTTTTACTCTTCGTTAAATGGTGAAAACTGCTAACTATTGCACGTCATTGGCTAGCTAACACAAAAAGAAAGTTTTCCCTATGAATGGAAAGAAATATTTTCCTTTGTCGAAATGGTGAAAATTGCAGAAAAATGGTGAAAAATGGTGAAAAATTGGGCAGAAATGAAAATAACAAGTTTCCTTCGGATATGTAATGCCCTAGTAGGGCCTTGGTGTAATTTTATTGAGTTGAGGACCAATAATGAGGGAAATTTTATGCTCTTTTCAATGTGCTATTTAATTTTAGTCTAGCATCTGTTGATGAGATCGTACTAGTCACTTGTCGTAAAAAAAAAAAAACAGAGGGCCGCCAAAAAAAAAAAAACACGATATTGACGATATCTTGAAAACCAAGAGGAAATCCAAAAACCCTCAAATAGTAGTTTCGATCACAAATAAGGTGCGCTATTACCATACTTTCTCTGTCGAGGTAATTTATGAACACCCTGTATACAGGGTGTTTGAGGGTATGTGTGGCAATATTGAACCACGTCATATACACGTCAAATACAATATTATCGATAGTCGATTTTTTATCGAGATATCGATTAAAAACTGATTCTTTCATAATTAGCTCTTTTTTCGCAAATTGGACTTAATGTGTCGTCCTGCGGGGTTAATTTAGGTAAAGTGAATAGTGCATTGGAAAGAGGACAGAATTTACTACAAAATGAGCACAAAAGATATGATGATGGACCATTATTAGTGGACATATCAGAGGGTCAAAGTCTCACAAATTGATGCGTTTTGATTTTTCCCCCTGCCTACTCTATCCCTTCTAATTTTTCTAACCTCGGTGGCATCAATTTTGCAGATGAATGGAAAAACATCTGCTATCGGTCAGCTTTCCAAAGGTGTGCTACAATGAGGAATTGTCACATTTTCCAAAAATTTTTTTTTCGATGGGGCCTATCAATCCTCCCACGTAAATAAATAAATAAAAAATTAAAATCCCTCAGAAATATTTTTTATTTATTAACAAAAGTTGACGTATTTGAAATCCCACCATAACGAACTTTTTCCGCAACGTATAATATCCCTTGTATTCTCTGTCCTTTTCATGCCTCCATAAAGCTCATCTGTTTATCCTCCATTATTTTATTATTGGAGAGCTCTAGTAGAAAATAAGGCAAAAAAACACAACAAACCGCTCTCCGACAGCAACGTTACAGGCGAATTATTTTTTTGGGAAGCGCATAATACGACACAAACATGCTAGCTGGCGTGTTTGAAATGACCTAAAACTTCAAAAATCGCGTATTTATTAACTGTTGGGTTATTTTACGAACGGATTACGATTTATGCTCTATTTTAGCATAAAAAAACCTTAAAAAATAGATTTATGAATAAGTTCAGACCCATGAAACGTCCTCATTGCCATCTACTGCTTTTCGTTCCAAAGAAATCAGCACACAATGTAAAAAAACATCGGGACCCTTAGTTACATCTCCATAATAATATCAAACATTTTTTAAATTAAGTTGATAGTGCCACTTCGTATCAATTGGAGATTATTGTAAGCCGTGGTCATTGTCTGCAACATTGAGAATCAACAGAATTAGTAAGGAAACTAAAAAAAGGTGCATTCATTTATTTTATAAATCTGTACTTCAAGTATTTTGCAATGGCCACCATTACACCATGAGAAATCCTCGCCACCTCTAAATTCAGTTGTAGTAGTGCGCAGGTTCCTTTCTCGTTCCAGAATTTGGGTAGCCATGTCCATTTTTTCTAAAGAGCATCTCACGCGTTTCGATCTGTTGAGCCTGGACCAGATATTTCATCCGTCCTCACACACAAAAATCTGGTGGTGTCAGAACAAGGGAAATGGGTGGCCACGGAGTTGGCCCTCACCTGCTTATATCCACCACTTGTCGGGGAACCATTGTTCAAGGAATTTCCCGGACCGATCGCCTAAAGTGAGTGGGACAACATTCTTGATGGAAAATAACCAATTTAGACATTCGATCCTGCATGACTTTCCAGAATGACGGTTCTCCAGCTCACTTCCGGTGACCGGTCAGGTCTCCCCGCCATCATTCTCGCTCATCATTCAACATCGGCGCAGCACCTATAGACGCAAATCTCAGTCCGGTTCGCCCTCCAGATTCTCGTGAATTTCATTCATGCTATACGAGGGTATTTTTCTTATATGAATATGAAAGAAAAACAACTACAGTTATGTAAGAGTAAATAAACTTAAATTATTGAATCATTTTCCTCCTTGATGAACGTTTCCTTAGAAGAATATTCCTCTTTGCATTTCTACGCTGCAAGGGCCTTCTTTCTCTGTTTACGTACATAAACAGCTTTCGGTAGGTTTCCGAACTTGTACCTTGTCCTTTTTTATGATCCGCTGGCGTGTAAACATAATGAACCGTGCCAAATATTGTCCCATTCTTTTTCGAACAAATGAATAAACAACGTTCATTAATATTTGAGTAGACGTCACGTATAGTCGGATTAGTAGAATGAGAAGCGTTAACACATCCCGTTTATCCTCAGTAAGTGACTGAGTTTTCGAGGGTTGAGAGAGGGGAAACTAAAGTTAACAGTGCGAATCGAATCGAATTCTTAGGGAGGCAACCTCCGCGACTAATTCTCATAACACTGGAGGTTCTTTCACTCTGCTTTCCCATGACACATGCTAACTCGTGTCCTTTTTTTCTTTCTTTCTTCATTCTCGAAGCGAAGCAACTGTCCATCTTTCCCACAGCGAGGGCACATATTTTATAATTTGTCGTCGATTTAATTAATTCGGCGTGTTTAAAAGCACGCGACTTTAGAGAGCGTATAGAAAATGACTCCAAGCGTTGGTTCTCCCCCAAAAGCTGGTTTAAGGGTGGCGAGGGGTTGTTAGGAGGCCGCCGTCATTTCATATGATTTCTTTAGTGCGGGATAAATTTCTGCTGAGAGCGTGAAATGGCTCCCTTTGCATGGGTCAATGTGTTACTCTGGGGACACTTTAAACTCAACTTCCACACATTATGTACAGCAGTCGGCTCCTCATTCTGAACGGCATTACGTGGGAAGGAAATCTGCCGGAATATCAATAACAACCGAGAGAGGGAGGACCAGCTGATTGCTGTGCTCGAAGAAATTCTCGTTGAGACTTTCTTAAAAACAAAAGGAAGGACAAGTTTGGAAGGGATACACCTTTTTCTTTTTTTTTCAGCGGACGTTGTGACAGATCTTGGGAACTTAAGTTTTATTCCACTTCTTTTTACTTTTTTTCTTAGGCTTTGTTCAGAAGAATATCGCGGGGATAAGGGATGTACGATGATAAGTAATTAATTATTACTTTGCAAAGAAAGAAAGAAGTAAGTAAGAAAGAAAGAGGGAATGAATGAATAAAAGAAGGTAGGTAGATTCATTTGCGAGTGAAAAAGAAATCTTGAGGCATACTTTTGACTTTATTTTTTAGCCTTCCTGCTCATTGTCTGTTTGGGAAACCGTATACTTCAACATGAACGTCCTTAATAATAAATAACGTTTTTATAAGAATACCTCTACAATTTCCTTCTCGTAGAATCGTCAAGAGCAAGAGCTTGCTGGAAGAGCGATGAAAACAGTGAAGTGAAGACTTCCTTCCCTACAACCTCTCTCTGTCACTGTTAAGTTTTCCTTCGGATTCTATTGACCTTGCCCTCCTTAATTTTACAATCAAAGTCTCCAGAAAATATAGTGAAGTTTTGTTCTTCCTCCTATTCTTTCCGGCGCACCAATCTTTCCCCGTTTTCGCTTTTTTAACACTTACTACGAAAAACACTCTTGCATAACTACACCATCGCTTAAAGGCCCTCGCTTAAAGGCCCATGAAAGGGTTAAATGGGTTGGACGGGGAAGAAGAAGGAGAAAAAAGAATGAGAGAAGCATTTAACGCTGCTATCCTCCTATTCTACCTTTTTTTGTTCTCCTCATTTCTTCGCGACACGTTATTACAACAAGTAATTACAATTAATTTTAACAAATTAATTTAAAATTCGAGGAAATTCAAAATTGAAATGCAGGCTCAGCTAGTCTTGTCTTTCAAGTCTATAAGGTACATATAAAAAATATATTACATATAAAAATAATATTTCATTTTTTATGAGACCATAAAAAATGAAATATTCCAAATACTTGGCGCGTAAAACGGTGAGGGGATAATGGGCGAGGGGGTGTAGTTGTATGACCCCTTAACTCGTCTAGTTCTAGTCAAAAAACACATAAGGTATTTTCGGGCGACCTACAAGCTACAAAAGCTACAACTTTGTAGGTTGTATTATATGTTACCGGGAATTTTGTGTTCTAATGACGGTATATCCTGGAGAGTTCCGAGATTGTGTGTTCATAGCAACATTTTCTAGGCATTCACGTTCACGTTAATTCCTGGCAGTAATTCACGCGAATGACCAGGGGATGTCGTGAATTCCATGGAACGGTTTCAAGATAAACAACATCCACTGATTGATTCAGGTATTAACGTTATTCACTGTGGGAATCACGTCATTTCCTGAATCCCTATAGTAATTCACGTGATTCCCCGATTCACCGAACATGTTCTAGGTAAAATAGCAAAGCAACATTGGTGCGGCAAAAGGTTCGCAGGAGTTGCACCGTATGCCTTAGCGTGTTGATAAGGGCTCTAGAGCCGAAAGTGCTCCAATTAAAAGGAAATTGATAATGATGGCTGAATTTGGTCCAAGAAGAAGAGGGAGTTCTTTTAGTGAGTTGTGAGTATACATACAAATGAGTATACATCAGTCAAATAAAAAATAGGGTAGACAAACATTGCTAAAATAACGGGTTTGTGAGATTTCCATCATCGGAAAATCTTTAGCTTTCATTGACGCTTGGAAATATAGAGTTTTAACCAGCAGGCTATATAACCCCACCTAGAGTATTTCACGTAACAATACCACGAGGAATCCTCTTGAATTGAGAGAGTCATGAGTCAATGAAGGGGGTGGACCTAATCAATTTTTAATCCTTCTCATTCGACACATTTTTGTCCTCGATATCAACCGTAATTTCTTCTATGGGGCAGGGGACACTGAATAAACCGATTCAATAATAAGATTTTTAAAAATCCGGAAAGCAGGAGGCCACCAAGTTCCTGATGGGAGAGGCGAAAACCCTGGAAACTATTAGGACAAATTTAGTTTTTCGGCTTCAGCCGAAAGGTTATGAATAATTAAAAACAATTAATTGATGGGTATAGACGATATCATCTCCCCCTTGATTCATAAGCAACCCCACGATCTCGCCTTGAGACCAAAGGGCGGAAAAATGTCCCGAGGTTGATCTTTCCTATCAATATTACATAGAGTCGGAGCAACAGCCATAGGTGAGCATCCCACAAAGTGTATACCTAAAAGCTTCGTCTGAGTAAGAGAGCCCCACTTTGGAAGAGGGTGGTGAAAAAGTTACTTATAAATATTTTTTAAAAAACGCTTTAAAGCTATTTGTCAAAAGTGAAAGACCCTCTCCCAAGAGGGTCATCATATTCGTAACTGAGTCATATTTGTATTTAGATTAATAAAACCTGTTGAATGAGACACGTCCAAGTTCTTCCGGTTTTATTGTGACCCAAAAGAGTGTTTGACTCGACACTGAGGGAAAATGCTCTTGGCAGACGCTTATGTTTGAAATCAGCTCCATAAAACCTGTCGAATGAGACCAGCTCCAGGACTACCTATGTTCTTCCGGTTAAATTCATGTCTTTTTTATTTATTTATTTTTTTAATCCAGTCAAACGGTGTCCAAAATGGCCCTGAGGCGGAAAAATTGAAACTTTGGAATTACTTTTGATTTTCAATTTTTGGGGGGTTCTGAATTCGGATCTGAAGTTTTCAAACAAAATTTCGTGTTGCATTTTGTGATATCGGTGAACTTCAGATTCGGATTAAGCACCCCAAAAACCACTAAAATTACATGTAAATCCGAGGTTTCCATTTTTTTCCACGTCCAACTGTGTTATGATTAATAATAATAATTATAATGAGGAAGTAACACATTTTCCAAAACCATGCCGTCATGATAGCGTGGTTACCAAAACTCATGAAAACACGATCCGTTCACATAAAATCAGGCCCTATATTTTTTTATTAATTTTTAAAACTATTGGGTTGCGGGACCCATTTGAAATAGGCTAGATAGACTGATGACGCAATAACAGCCTTCGCATAACCTTCACAATTGCTTCCCACAAATCAAACAATAGGACTTTAGAGAAAGGGGACGGTCAAGAAGGGGCAACACATGATAACAGCCATGATGCGGAGGGTTAGGAGGGGTCACGACCCTTTAGTTACGTCACGAGTCACAGACCGGCCGTTTAAGGTAACAAAAAAAATTGGCAAGTTTTATTATTTCGCTATAAATCGAAATCAATCATTTACGCACTAATATTCAATTCCTGGTCATATTTAGTCATTTTCTTTAGAAAAAAAATATCTCCGGCGATTTTTATTTTTTATGTTACTTCCTCATTGCCTTTATTTCCAATCTTTCACAATAAATTTCCTTGTTCAAGGGTTTTTTGTAGACCTACCTCATTGTCATTGGCCGTCCGAGGGAGTGTGAAAGTATAGCTCAATAGTGTTTAGTAAATCTAACAATGTAAATTAGAGAGCGACTAGATAATTTAAACATCAGATAAATAAATAAATAAACGTAGAAAATTAATTGAATTATAAATAGGTGTCTAAAATATATTATATATGGAGTAATAAATAATTGAAATAAATATATAAATAATGAACGGACGAAACTGAGAAAAACTTTTTAATAACAGTCAGCCTAGCGGGTATCATATTTATTAGCAAGTACATATTAGGAAAAATTAAATTCTTGCTCCAGATCGTACCTGTATTTCCATGCCGCCTTGCAGAAACTAATCAAGGACCTCCAGCACTTTCCGTTCAAAATCTCTAAAAACTCGTTTTCTGCCATTAACGGCTTATATAGAAATATTTATTTCTAAATTCCTTCAGAATAGGGCAGACGGCGACAAAATGGAACACAGTTTCATCCGTGTTCAAATTACACAAAGAGCATTACTTAATTTCATTTGTGACCGAATACTTATTGTGATACTGCAGCTCTCCTCTCACTTTTATTGTCCATGCAATTGATGCGGCATCTAGACCAGAAGAGTTCAACAAATTCTGTGGGTCTAGCATTTTATAGAGCACGTGGTTATGATTATTATTGTTATTGTTATTTTGATAATTTATTATTTTTTTTTTTGGCATTGGCGTGGAAGCCACTTAAGGAATGAGGTTAAAGTAGTTGAAGGTTATATTTTACTTTTATTTTTAAATTAAATTTTGCAATTAGATCTTGAGATTTGACAGTTTGAGTTAACGATGAATTTTGATGTTACAGTTAATTTTAATTAAAAATCTATATAGAATTTTACATACGGGAACAAAAATTGAGGCCAGTATTGTTTGATAGTTGAATGGACACGTAAGAATTTTTGACAGTTCACCCATCATGCATAATCTTTCGCTACTGTACAGTTCATAGACTTCACATTCCATTACCGTCTATTCTAGAGTTCCTATGACATGGCAATGATAAAATTCTCATGAAATTAGCTGACAAGGTTTTTTCAATTCTGTTTAAGTATTCTTTACATAAGCCGTGATTAGAACGCAACCTGCAAATCGTTTTCATGAAATCTTTAGCCATGTGTTCTCCCGCAAACCATTTTGTATTGTTTTCACTTTTAGGGAATTTTTTTTTCTTCTTTAAAATCGAAATTTCCACTTGCATTTCACGTTTTATACCTTCCTGAACAATTTCGGTTTCGTGTCTGTCTGTCCGCAAATCCTTGTAACAAGCATATCTTCCATAGTTTTTATCCGAATTTGATGAAATTTTCAGGGAATATATGTGTTGGCTAGCAGAGGGTCCCCTATCAATTTCGTCAAAATCTTACAAGGAGGAGGGGGTGAAAATAGGGGTTGAATTCTCAAACAAATCAGCGGTTAAATTTACAATATTTCCTACCTCATTTGACCCATTGTTGAAAGATGCTTATGTTTTGTTTTTTAAAATGATTTGAGAAAACAGTAAAATATGTTAACAAAAAAAGCGAGGAAGCACTGTGCTATAATCATTAGCAGACGTTTTATTTTGTTTTAAGTCGTGGGGAACATCAGTTTATGGAATTTACCTTTGCGTGATGTGGAATACGATACAAAAGGTAGGTTCGTTTTTTGTGGTTATCAGGACTCATAACCAACCCCCCTACCATCACTCATAGTGAGAATTTAATAGTGGAACGGGGAATGACGAATTCTTGTGTTGGAAATGTATTTATTAAATATTTAGCTATTACAAAAATTATTTGGTAACACTTCGATGCAAGGAAATCATTCACCAGAGCAATAATTGCGTAAATAAAGGCTTACCACGGGTTCCTCTCAGGGTGATGGGATTTGATAGGATTTGGAAGTGAAAAATGCAGGGACACACAAAGTATTTTCAAGATCTGACTATTTTGGCTGATAAATATTGATGCCACTCTTCATTAACGTGTCTGATTAGCACTAAGGCCCGTATTCATAGTATACTTAAGTTAAAATTCTCCTAAGTAAAAATCTAATCAGTTTTTGTCGGAAAAATAGTGTATTATGGTACAAGTTTGTAATGAAGGCTATTTCGGGTGAGGGCGGAAGTTTCTGGCACGAGACGCAAGTCGAGTGCCTGCAGCCGCTCGATCCCGAACCTGAAATGCCCATTACGACCGAGTATCGTACGCTATTTTTTCTACAGTCGTTAACTTTTGTCATTTCCAAAAACTATAAAATTACACGTACCACCAAAAACCTCTAACTATTGGGAAGATGCTTATGTTTCGTGAAATATTTTCACTTCGTTCATAATTTTCAAACAAATGAATTTAAAACATGTGATCCTTATCCATACCCTAGCGACCGTCGAACGTAAACGAAGACATTCATGTTTTTACTTCATTCAAAATCTCACTAATACGGGCCTAATTACCTACGTCGTTAAATCTCACAAATTGCAAAATAAACCCATAATGCATTTTATAATTCGAAAGATGAAGAAAGATGTTGTCGCCGGTATTTAATTAAATAAATTAAATGAAAGTGATATCTTCCGGACGACGATGGAAGGGCATAGCCCAACACGATTCGACACGACACGAGGGTTTGGTTTAGCTGATCCCTCGCAGTACGACTTCCAAAGGCGTCACCGTGGCGCAATTGGTAGCGCGCTGGACTAGTAATCCAGAGGTTGTGGGTTCAAATCTCGCCGGGGAGCCCATTTTTTCTCGAAACTCGAATCGTGTTGGGCTATGCCCTACCATCGTCGTCCGGAAGATATCACTTTAATTTAATTTATTTAATGCATTTCATAATGTTGCTAAGCGATACTGCTTATTGTGAGTCGAAACTCACGTCACACGTCAAACTGACGTCAAACTTTGGCGGTATATATGGTCTGATCCCATTCGTTGAACTAAAAGGGAATAATTAAATGGTAAAACTCGAAGTAAGAAAATGACTGGTGTACGGGTACCACAGAGGAGGAATGATGAGCGTTTTTCGCCAAAGCATCTCCTAGTGTGAAAAATCCTTATGACCGTTCAATTAAATGAATTATGTCAACTACTATAATATGTATTTCAGCAGAAATTTGAAGCAATTCAACTTCTCCTTTGCTGTCACAGAAAACCAGTAGATTAATGTGATGAGTAGTATAAATAAAATATTGAAGGGCTTCGAAAATAGCGTACAATTCAGCTGTGAATATTGACGTGGTGGGATGCAGGATCAATTGTTTGCCTACGTCTGATACCGGATCGTACGATCGTATATCGCCCAACTTACTCTGGACTGGGATTTAGAGCCGTCTGTATAGATATGGCAGTGATTCGGGAATAGGGACTGAATTTGATTTTCGGGTGTGATGTTTTGTAGTAATTCGGACGGAACATTGAAGTACAAGCATTTGAAACTGAGCCCATCGAGAAAAGAAGAGAAAACGGGACCAGGAATTTGAAAAATCGTTCCTTGTTCTTATCCTGTAAGTGGGGAAGTCAAATTTCTAGGGATAAACTCGGATAGAAAATTAAATTGGTCAATGCGCACGCCTTCTTCTTCTACGCCTTCTTTATAATTTGCATTAAACCGTTGTATGTCTCGTTGCACGTGTTCGTCAAGTATTTTTGGAACCTCTCCCAGTCAACTTTATCAGGACACCACTTTCTCAAAGTAGAAGCAGCGGAGTAACTGCCTTTGTGTAGCATTGAGCTAATATAGATCGGGAGGTGTTGTCCATCATTAATGATTTTAATTAGCTATAAAATCCTTTGCCCCCGGATACAGCACGATAGACTCCCGGACTCGTACATTTTCGGGGGCAATTACTATCACTTTACACACCTTTCAAAACCATGTATTTTTTATGTTTATGTATTCCCCGTTGAATGGAACTGTCGCCAGCTCTCGTACTACTATTAAATCAGTAAGTTTCGTTAAACGATGTATAAAAGAACTGGATTGCTCATCACTCTATAGTTGCCATAACTACACGAGGAGAGAAAGAGAAAGAAAGGTGTGAAATTGGTCACTATTTTATCAGGGTACGGAGCACCCCCTCAACGCCCCTCCAGCCAGCTATGAGTAATCCAGATTTATTTCGTTGGTTTCGTTAAAACGCCTCGAACCGTATTTATTTTCTCGCGATCGTTAGCTGACAAAATTTCTTGAACCGACTACTTTGGTGAGATTGGCGAGGTTGAACCACACGCCTCGTCATGCGCAGTGAGATGGAGACATAACGAATTATTGCCGACAACCTATACATATAATTATTGGAGGCGGTACTTGAGATATATTCCCAGTCGAAAGATAACTTAAATCCTTCGAGACTGATGTTTTCTTGGTTCTAAAGTCTAAGAAGTACTTTTATGCTTGAAAGCCCTGTTTCGGCCCCCTTCTTCATCAAAATCATTGTCAATGTCCATCTTGGGTATACAAAATATGACACCGTCTAGTAGGCCGTAGAGCCCAATCTGTCTTCCCCCCTTCACGAAGAATCCATGCTCTTCTTCAGCCTCACTCTGGATTGCCATGAAATTACATCATTTCATCACTCAAAACTTCTCTTTGCCTCTGATGAGGCAAGCAGGAAGTACCTACGTCTCGGTCCCCCAATTTTGTTCTGCCCTTTCACAACTATGTTACGACCACCAGACCAGTCAGACTTGGTGGAAGACACAACACAAACTTCTTATCTGAATATTATATATAATTTGTGATTAAAACTTGTGGTAACTATTAGCCAACCCCCTAAGAAAGCCCATTGTTACAACTTACAGCGCCTGAGAACACTTGGGACTAGTTCTCTTTAGGCCTAAAATGTAATGAGGCCTTAATTTTTTCCTCATTGAAATCAAATTGTCAATGGAAAATTCACTCCGTGGGATAAGAATGATTAGAGGCAAGGGTAGCAGATTGTTCCTGGAGCCTCGGCTTAGCACTAAAACTTCGTTGAGACTCCCCATCTCCTAGGGGATTAGTGTGAATATAATGAAAGCTGATGCCCGGTGAAAAGGGAGAATGACTCGAGTCAGCTAGCAGACTGTGGAGGACAGATGTGCCCTTGTCAAAGGAAGCAAAGTTGGATGAGTGGAAAAAGTGGTTGGTGGTAGGGGGATGAGGGTACAAGTGCCCAATATGCACTACCGCAATCCGAAGGGAAATGGGACATATGCCGACCACCGCCTACAACACTCAGACATCACAACCTGTATTCTTTTTGACGCGTGCCGTCTGTTTGGGTATATGGAACAATGTAGCGCAGGTCCGCAAGAGGATTCTGGAGGTGGATTCTGTGATAGTACTTTTCTCTCTACTAAAGATCACTGTTAAAATGTATCGGATTGATGGCGGCGATCTTACACGAAAAAGATAGGTTCTCATTTCGACTCGTTGACCCATTGAGAGCTTTTTCTTTTCCCGTTAACAATCTATGAGAAGAGAATCACCATGCTTAGGTAAATACTTTTGTCCAAAATTTATATACATTTTTAATTCGTACACCGCGTTACGATATCCCATTTTAAACATATTGCTGAATGGAAAGGGTGGACCTCCCCCCCCTCAAGTATCTCCAGATAACAGATTCAAGATCCATTCATTGTGTTTAAATAGCTCTGATGTCGTGCGGGCAACTAATGAGGACGACAGATGGCGCACTTGCTTTTGCCGCAGATCACAACAATACCCTCGGTTTATTTATCAATGCTTCGGCGCGGTGGGCCCTATACGATTTCTTTTCTCTCTCTTTCTCTCTCTCTCTCTCCCTCTTTTTTTCCTTTTTTTCCTCCTGTGCACTTGTTGGGGAAGGGCCTTTTATGCCCCTTGTATCGCTAATACACTTAGCTTTCTTTCTTCCTCGCCCTCAGACTCTTCCACCCCTTTTGAATCTGCTTAAAAGATTCCAGTTATTTATTGCGAGGGAGAATATTGAGGAGGTTTTCGACGCTTTATGACAACCGCTGACTTGGAGAATGATGATATGTATATAAAATAATTATTACCTAATAAGGGCGCCGTACATTCGGTAAAATAGTCGTAAATTTTCGAAAAATTTTCTGCGAGCCAGGCTTCCAATCTTTTAAAAATGAATTGGTCTGAGCATTTAAGTGAATTGAACCGTTTCGAATTTCTTTTAATATTGACAGCTCCTTGAGGGTATTACAAATGATCTCGTAGATGTGGTGTAGCACTCGATAATGGATGTAGCGCGATCAATTTACATGAGGTTTAAGCAGACTTTAATTCTAATAGATGACTTCGTTGAGTTCCATCCATTAATTACACTCTTGAAGGTTTTTTATTTCCTTCTAGTCTTTATCTTTTAACAAGAAAAAAAGTGGCGACCAAGTTACACAGCCGAATCCACCCTCTGAGACAATGTTGATGTCTAAAGCGATAAAAGTGTTATTCATCGGAAAACGTTGTCCTCGCGACTTCATTTTTTCTTCTACACTTTTTTTAACGAGCTATCTGTCGCCTTATTCCTTATTCAACGTCGTTTGTCATGGTTAGCTCAGCCCTCACACTTTATTTACGTTGTTCAACACTATTGCAAGTTTCACGATCGTAAAAAACGACTTTTTCCCCCATCTTCGACCTTTTAATCGTTGCTTTGCAATTCATTTTTTCGATGTTTTAACATGATTTTTCTTCTATTTAAAAAATATAAAAAAATAAAAATACAAAGATAACAATAAGCCGTTTTTACTCCAAAGCGAGAAAATATAATAAATCAGCTTTTTATCTAGAGGGGAAGGGAGAAAAGAAGGGCGGGCCTGCCAGTTAAGATATCTCGAGGGTTAGTGGCGGCTTTGACGGGCAATTTGTCGGCTCGTGAGTGATACGAGCCGCGTGTCCCTAAGGATTATTGTTATAGACAGACGGTGGCAACCAATATACTTTAGAAGATAATCTTAATGATGGCCTTTCTTCAAGGCGAGATTTCTATTATTTATTACTGCATCGATTTATCGCTCAAAATTGTTATTCAAAGCCAGAAAAATTACAATCATGAAATATTTCATACAAAATGTACGCGTAAATATATTTAAGGGAGCAAGAGAAGCTAGATGAACTTCTGGAAGACAAAGTTGAGGCCCAGTAGACGACTCGTCTCGCAAGTTCAAAAAAAAAAAAAAAAAAAGGGAAATATTTATGGAGCAGGGCAGAGTTTGCGTAATTATTCAGCGATATCGGTGGAAAAGCCGTAAAGTCGTCGGAAACAAACATAGAAGTTCCTTATGTCTACTGGGGGGACATCCCCCATCCTCTTCAGATTTTTACATCTGTGCATGAATATTGCGTTAAAGTTACACGTTTTACGGCGGCATTATGTAAATTTACCATGGTGGCGGCAGAGGGAGGGCAACCGACCTAGAGGAAAGGGATAATATTTTTTTTGAATCGCAAGCCATCTTTTTCCGGATCCTTGTGCTGTATTTTTTCCCCAAGAATGGGATTCTTCCCTCTTACCATCCTATTTCGTTCTGAGTTATGTCTACCGGCTATGGTAGTGGTAAAAAGAAAAAGGAAAATGGAAGTAAAAAAAGGGGGAAGAAGTTAAACAAATACATTATAATACCCTATTCGTATTACTCCTAAATTCAACTAAAAACTGGCGAGTATGAGGTATTTTATTTATTTTCGTTTATTTATAGGTTTTGAGGTTTCCAAAAACTAAACATTTTGAGTAAAAAGTATTCTGTTATGCAACAAACAGCGCCTGGTAAAGGCCAACATGTTGGGAAAGTAATACTTCTTATAATAACTGTACAGAAAAGGTTTAAAACTGTAATGAAATAGTAGGTTACGTTACAAGACTAGTAAGAGTGGTGCATTACTCGCGCTGCGAGTCTTTTGTTTGGCGGACGCGGCTTTCCGAGGACGCTAATTAAAAACGAGCGGGTATAATGCCACTTACTAGACGAGTGATGTACGATATTTTTCGCGCCACCTTTTTGTTCTTTTTACAAAAAAAAACAAACAAACCCGAAAAATCCTTTTCACACGACTTGCTCGGTAAGTTGTCCTTTATACTACTGAATACAGTCTGGTAGGTTGACTTTTGACCGCCCGGGTCAGCCGCTCTTTCATGAATCGCGGCTTTTGCGAGATACAAAGATCCGCTACTACATGAGCGTATGAGCTGCGAACAAGAATAAACCGTTTGTATTTCCGAAAAGCGAGTAGGTTTTCCGATTGCCGCTCCAAGGAAATGCGTAGAAGGGAATAGAGGGTGATTGAGGACAGGAGGCGAGTGACCCGCTCTACGGCATAGCCCCCGCTATATGTGCCCTTCGTGTTTCAAAATCACTTTTCGGCTGTACACAACACATAATTCGAAGTGGACTTTGACTCCGAGCGTTTTATTACCGAAGAAGATCCCTGAAATTTGGCACACGGGCTCTGAAGTTACAACATGTTTCATGTTTTCTCTGTTTCTTTGAGTCGTCCATCGTCCAAATACATTTTCAATAAGACTAAAATGCAAATTTTGAGTAATAATAATCGCCTTGGTTTCTTCAAACAAGGCTAGCTGTTATGAATCAGGTTTTAGATACAACTCTTAAAAAAAAAGTTCACTGACTATAAAAAAGGGAGGTTTACATTTTTTGAATTTATTTATTTTAAGGGTCAGTCGTATAACTTATTCATATGCCGTCATATTGGAACAAGACTCGCTCCATGTTATATTATCTCTATGCCTGGAATAATTTCCCCACCCATCCCGCCCAAATATGCGGTGCCAGTTTCCGTAGTGGTAACCACAAGTGGCCAGCCAGTCGCGCTCTAGAGACACCGGGTGGAGGTGGGCCTAATGAGGGCTGACGATGTAGGCTAAAGCCATGTACCGAAACTGAGCAGGGAAGGAGTCCCTGTCCTGATTGTCTGAGCAGGGAAGGTATCCTCATTCTTCAGGCATGACTGGACCCAGTCTTTTGCGCCCTGGCCAGCAGCGCGAGAAGACCAGGAGTCGGCCATACGCCCGCCGGTCTTGGACTAGAGTCTTTGTCTTTTGGCGGGCCCCCTCCCCCATACCACCCACCGCAGAGTGGAGGTTGCAGCGGCGCCGAAGCACGTGGTCGGCGGTTTCCTCCCCGACGCCACAAGACAAGGGCATGTTGGAGAGTCCCGCCGTCGCCTTGGAGTTCAATTAGCCGTGTCTTGTAAGGATATACGTGGTGGCATGCTCAAGGGTGACTTAGCCGCCGCCTACCTGGTCCGAACGTCGGCCACGAACCCGAATAACGCCTACCCGCCGGGCTGATGAGTCCGGGACCGAGAGTAGCTCAGGTATAGCTGAAGGTCTGAGGTCGAAATGGAGACTGGACCACCGCACCTTCGGTGCAGTTTTTCGAAACGCCTACCCGTTGAACTGCTAGTCCAACGCGCCTGCCAAGCCTCGACGACAAGGTCATCAAGAAGGTGGAAACTCCAAGCGGTCCCCCACTCCTCGGCCAGCCCAGTCACCAACGCACTGCTCCAAGTCCAGGTCGAGGTTCCCCTGGACGAAGCGGCGCTGGTGGACCCATGCGTCGAGCAGGAGGCGTCCCCACCAGTACCTGGAGCGCGTCAGAACAAACCGTCCGGTACACCGTGGGTACGCGAACCAAGGCCTGCCGCTGCAGGCTGAGGAATTTTGACGACATCTGTGCCTTTGTGGACCGGTGCCACCTCCACGTTGCGCCGTACAACAGGGTGGGTATAAATATTGCTTTGAAGTAACAGGCCTGGCAGTGGTAGTCCGCCCCCCCCCCACATTTGCCGCCACTGTGAGGGTGAAAGTCCTCACCGTAGCTTCCCCGCAACCACTTCGAGCTGCGGGGTCGCTGTCCTCCCCGGGTTGATCTCAACCCCAACATAGCGGCCCTGTCTCTCCCCCATGAGGTTTGACCCCCGGTAGAGAACGACCAAGGGGCTGCGCCGAGAGAGCCGGCACGGCATGAGGATCAACTGAGTCTTCAAAACCGCTAGAGCCAGTCTGTCCGCCCCGCACCACTTGTTCACGTCCCGCAACAGACGATCAATCTTCCGACTTGCCTCCTCCCGGGAGAGTGCCCCGACGACGACCGCAAGGTTATGTCCACGAACGCAACCCCCTCGAAAACCCTTCCTTTGCAGCTGCCACAAAAGGGCAGCAAAGAGAAGGTTCCACTAGGCAGGCGGGAGAACCGATCCCTGCGGGTAACCCCGGGAGACGCTGCCATAGCGGAATCGCACCTCTCTTGACTCCCCTTGATCACCCAGAAGATGTCGTTTGGGACACCAGCATCTCGCAGCGTCATCATAACCCGCGGCCACCAGACGGAGTCGAAGGAAAGCTGCACATCATTCAGGACCGCGTCCTTCTATTTCCCGTAGGGAGCCTCGACGAAAGCCTGTACCTCGTCCAAAGCCACCTCCGTCGAGCCTTCCTTTATTACTATCCCACACTGTCAACATTCTTCTAATTTTTTTTTTTTTTTTTTTTTCATTGATTAAGAAATCACACAGCCATAGTATACTTTTTAGGATTAGAGTTTAAGCCGCCTTCACATGCGGGCTGTGACAGCTTAAGCTTTGAGCTGTAGCCAATCAAAGAGCGACCCGCGTTTGAATTAACACTATATTTCATGGATACAGCTCAAAGCTAAGCTTTTTTCAGATCACATGTGAAGCTGGGTTTAGCGATTAATGTTTATAGTTCGAGAGCTAGCGGCAGTCCCATTCAGCCGGAAGAACATAGTCACTAAAGGTGTGCAAAATGATGGCATTTGACCCCCTATTTACGAGTCCGGAAGTCTGCCATGCTGTATCTGGGGCCCAAGGATTTTATAGCTAATTAAAGTCCTTAATTTGGGACATGAATTTAACCAGAAGAACATAGTCCAGAAACTAGTCTAATTCGAAAGGTTTTATGTAGCTGATTACGAATATGATCGTCTGCCGCCGTCTGCCAGGGGCATTTGCCCTCTGTGGCTCGCCAAACTCACGAAATTCAGTAAATTTTAATTAACCGGAAGAACACAGTCCTGAAACTGGTCTTATTCGATAGGTTTTATGGGGGTTATTAAAAATATAATCGTCTGCCGTTGTCTGCCTGGGGCATTCGCCCTCGGTGGCCAGTAAACTCCTTAAATCGGGGATAATAATAAACCGGAAGAACTAAGTCCGGAAAATGGTCTTTTGTGACACTTTCATGTGGCTGAATACGAAAATGATCGTCTGCAGCCGTCTGCCTGGGGCATTTGCCCTTTGTGGCTCGCCAAACTCTCGAAATTTGGAAAATTTTAATTAAACAAAAGAACATAGTCCTGAAACTGGTCCTATTCGATAGGTTTTATGGAAATGATTACAAATATAATCGTCTGTCGGCGTCTGCCTGGGGCACTTGCCCTCAGTGACCCGTCAAACTGCACAGAGGAAAAATAATTAAGCAGAGGAACATAGTCGTGATACTAGTCTAATCCGAAAGGTTTTATGGAGCTGGTTACGAATATGATCGTCTGCAGCCGTCTGCCTGGGGCATTTGCCCTCCGTGCCTCGCCAAACTCAAGTAATTCTTTAAATTTTAATTAACCGGAAGAACACAGTCCTGAAACTGGTCTTATTCGATTGGTTTTATGGAGATTATTACAAATATAATCGTCTGCCGGTGTCTGCCTGGGGCATTTGCCCTCGGTGGCCAGTAAACTCCTTAAATCAGAGATAATCATTAACCGGAAGAACTAAGTCCGGAAAATGGTCTTTTGCGACATGTTTCATGTGGCTGAATACGAAAATGATCGTCTTCCGGTGTCTGCCTGGGGCACTTGCCCTTAATGACCAGTCGAACTGCACCAGAGAAAAATGATTATCCGGAAGAACATAGTGCTGAAACTAGTCTCATTCGAAAGGTTTTATGGAGCTGATTACGAATATGGTCGACTGGCATCGTCCGCCTGTGGCATTTGCCCCTTGTGGCTCGCCAAACTCTCGAAATTAGGAAATTTTTAATTAAGCACTATGTTCTTCCGGTTAATTAAAATTTACCAAGATTTGAGAGTTTGGCGAGCCACAGAGGGCAAATGCCCCAGGCAGACGGTGACGGACGATCATTTTTATAATCAGCTTCATAAAACCTTTCGAGTGAGACTAACATCACGACTATTTTCTTCCGGTTAATCATTTTCCTTCTGTGCAGTTTGATGGGTCACTGAGGGCAAGTGCCCCAGGCAGACACCGGCAGACGATCATTTTCGATTCAGCCACGTGATAACTGTCGCATAAGACAATATTCCGGCCTTAGTTTTTCTGGTTAATTAATATCCCTTAAATGTATAGGGAGTTTGACTGGCCACCGAGGGCGAATGCCCCAGGCAGACACCGGCAGACGATTATATTTGTAATAATATCCGTAGATCCTTTCGAATAAGACCAGTTTTAGGACTATGTTCTTCCCGTTAATTAAAGTTTACTGAATTTCGTGAGCCACTGAGGGCAAATGCCCCAGGAAGACGGCGGCAGACTTTCATATTCGTAATCAGCTCCATAAAACCTTTCAAATGAGACTAGTTTCAGGACTATGTTCTTCTGGTTAAATTCATGTCCCAAATTAAGGACTTTGATAATCTATAAAATCCTTAGGCCCCAGATACAGCATGGCAGACTTCCGGACTCGTATATAGGGGTCAAATGCCATTATTTTGCATACCTTTCGTGACTATGTTCTTCCGGTTGAATGGGACTATCGCCAGCTCTCGGTCTATTACCTCGTGTTAGGATTTAGGGGGATTTCTCCCGCGCCAGCTGGAATCCTTCAATAAGCGACTTCATGTTAAAATTTTATCGTTTAATTACCTTACGCAGGTTCCCCTGACGCCAGAGGATACTTTGAAGCGTTGTTTTAAGGCACGGAAACGAAATTTTCAAAGCTAAAAATAAATAAATAAATATCTCGGTACGCTACTTAGTACATTTTATGTCGTACATCGAAGTTTAACCCCTCCCCCTTTCCCACTATTTCCACCCATGATTTTCGTCTGGCACTCGATTTTTAGTTGTTTGTTTGTTGTTGTTGTTGTTGTTGTTGTTGTTGTTGTTGTTGTTGTTGTTGCTGCTGCTGTTGCTGTCGCTGTTGTTGTTATTGTTGTTGTTGTTCCGCCGAAGAAATTCTTGCGTGGGGCGAACAGAAGGCTAAGGCCAGCTCTGCGCTCACCCCACAGAACTGCCTTTCAGACTGTACAGCCTGAAAGAGGTCAAAACATTTGTTGTTTAACTCTGCAATAATGTCAGAGACTTTTTCTACGCTCGTGCGTCATGAAGAATTTTAACCTGGTGTTCCGCGGGCGTAAAGGCTATCTTCATGCCCGCTGGCTTCTGTGAGATAAAGGGGGGGGGGGAGCAGTGGAACATTGAAAAATGTTTTCATTGAAGGAGGGTTGCGAGGCACACTCCCTGCACCTGTCGTCGACTTCAATCTGATGATTCTGTTGGAGAATCTGAGGTGGAAGTTCTATTATAACGAGACTACACGAAAATGGAGAGTTTTGATTGTGAGAGGTGATTTTTTCCAGTAAGTAAAATCAAAACTCGCCTCGTGCCACTAACTCTCGGGCTACTAACGAAAAGCGCCAATCCTGTTTTAATGATGGATGAAAAGCGCCAACAGGTTGACGTGAGAAGTTATGAAAAGCGCAAAGTAATGTACTCGAAAAACGCCAAGAAAAATACTCGAAAAGCGCCACAAAGACAGGTAGAAAAGAGAAACGCAATTGCACTGATTTGGTCATAAATTTATTGACACAACGAAGGAATTGAATAAAACGAATTGAATAAAATTCATAATCAAAGTCGTCGGTCGTGCGAGTTTAAAGGACAACTTGTTTTCGTATGCCCACTTTCGAGATGTACTCCAAAGCGCTTAGTTCGCCTGAAACGTATTTCGCGTGCAAACGTAAGATGGCACAATCCTTGCGAACTTGACGCTTACGTTTACGTGTTGGTTCAGCTGAATTCATTTTCACGTAAGTCTCGGATTGAAATTTGGCTAGACAATCAATTACCTCGTGTATGGAGCAGTGAGGTGATTGAAATTGATCCTTGATATGCCTATGAAATGCCTCAGCTCCGTTAGTAGTCCTAGGGGCCTCAGTGATTGGAGGGGAGGCCCATAATTGTGGGGGGAATGAACTTCGAGGACCGATATACGTTTCGGCGACATACTGAACGAATAGCCCCACTCTTTCATCGGGAGGTACTTCTTGTAATAAATCGAGAAAAGCTGATTCGACGTCATAGTGGGGAAGATATGACAGACCAAAGAACGTTTTTAAAAACGTGCCAATATTAGTATTCGTTGCATACTCGCCCTTCAATCCTAAAGAAGTAATCCGCCGAAATAGAGACTGTCCCAAATGGAAAGTGCAGCACATAGTATCAGTCAGAGGGAACACTCGCTTAAACGCACTGTGAGCCGCCGCCTCAAAATCTAAGATAACGGTTTTAGGCGAAAATTGGTAGCCATACATGTTGCATAAATCACTGATGAATTTCAATGTATATTCGTAGCAAGCTGTACTTTTATTTGGAAGAAAACAAAAAGCAAGTTGATAATAAGTCCCATTCGTGAACAAGTGCAAAGTATATAATTGCACAAAAAACTTCGGTGCCACATAAAACGTGCCGTCCCCGAGAACGATGTTCCCCTCACATAAAAACTTCAAATTAGTAGCAGTAGTCAGCACTATAACCTCGTTTACATGGACAAATTTCTCTTCAACGCCAGTGTATATGTCCAGCGACTGAGCCTGTTGTAATGCTTCTTGGCGGTTTTTCGGATGGGCGGGAAACATTTTTCTTTTTTGCCAGTACAAACTGTTGCGTATGTAAACAAGGTCCCTTGCCTGTAAAGAAGTATTTCCAATTGAGCTCAACTGCTGGCGAATAACTTGGGACGGTCTCCTGTTGCATCTCACCGGCAGCGCGCGCTTTGCATGAGTTCCTCACAATATGCCGCTCAACATAGGTATCGGTATTTCTGTCGTGATTATGATCGCCATCATGCTGTAATATCTGCGAATGCGCGCTGTTCGTAATAATTTTACTGGAACATAGTCTCTTCGTACATCGCCAGCACACCCTGCCGTCAACCGTTTCACGATATTTACGAAACACGAAATTGTTCAAAATGATACACGGCACACCTTTATTAGTGGACCCGACACGAAACGCGGTGGAGTTCATTGTGACGGCACTGAACTGCAAGGCCTACTGACAAACGCGACCAAACAAGACTAAACAAATCCAACAAACGCAAAGCAAATCCAACGTAAGCAAATAATGTATTTACAAGTCCACTGTTCAATCACTCGATTCTCCTTTGCCTCTGATTGTATTTACAAGTCCACTGTTCAATCACTCGATTCTCCTTTGCCTCTGATTGCCTCGATCGTAATGGCGCTTCTAATACACCTGTACCAACAGCTCTTTGCGCTATTCATACACCTTACCTTGCCGACTTTTTTGGCGCTTTCAATGTGCATTCCGGCCCTGAAAGAAACAGATTGGCGCTTTTCAGTGGCACCGAACTCTCGCCTCTTTCGGCACATCCTCCTTAGCAGTTGCACGTTGCACCCTCGCTTCGAATTAACGTCCGTCTATCTTTAAGCGCCTATGCAACCAAACAAATGAATTCCCTCGAAAAACGAAGCATTTCGATACGTTGCATATCATTCACAGACGCATAGCACAGAGCTTACGAATTTGTTTTACGAAAACATCCGGTCACTACCAGGGATAATATGTTTTTTCTCATCTTGCAAGTAAACACGCTTCGAAAAATGCATCGTGTGTACGGTATTTTCAACGTTTCACAATATTTTAAAAGATTAATTAAAAATCACAAATAAAAAAGTACAAAATACGCTTATCGAAGTCTAAATAGCAGAAGTGTAGAGCTGACGCTAAAACTCTCTTTTATTCTGTTCAACTTAGAGCCGGTCACGAGAAAAGTGATTTGTGAAGCCTCGATAAACGGTCACGCCCGTCCAATTTTCATCTCATCCCACAAAGCACAAAATAAACTTTTTCCCTGTATGGACAATCTGACCGCGAACAAAGACATGGAAAAGTACCAAATAAAAGGAACGCTGCGGAAATCGCTCGCTGTTCCCCAAAGCAACGAAGGGCAAACTCACGTGTTTGCGGCACTTTGAAAAAAACAAACAAACAGGTTTTTAAGATAGAGTCAGGGAAATGATGAGCCCTTCAACATTTACTGACGAACAGTTGTCTTAATTGTGATTTTCAACTGACGATGGTTTTTGGAGAGTAGAAAAGGTTCAGACATAAACGTCAATGAAATCGTTGGGGAGGCAAGAATTGTTTGACGTTCAAATCTTGACTAAACCCCACCACCCTGCACTTCACTATGATTCGCCGTGTAAAATTTCAAATCTAAAGCCTTCAGCGATAAGGGATCGTCTTTTAGGGGAAGAAACAATATCGAACGAGCCCTTAGCACTCTCATTTCTTAAAAGAAATAAAATATTCTGAAAAAGAGGTCGACAGTAAAAATACTGAAAAGATGATAAGGATGTGGATTGAATGGTTGGCGGGGCGGGGTGGACGAAGCTGTTCTGTAATTACGTGGCTGTGGACTAAAGAGGGTCTTTGAAATATATACCTTTAAAAAGGCAAATAAATGTTTAGGATGGAGGACAATCCTGGAAGCGAGAGAAACACAAGGGGAAACCAGGGGGTACAATCTGTGTTTCTGGCTCATTAACTTCCGTTTAAAGAGACAGAGAAACAGGCTGAAGAGGTGGGATGAGAGTGGATGGATAATGAGGAGAGTAAGGGAGGCGGGCAAGAAACACTGCTGTTAACTGCTACCGTCGCTTTTAACCAACTGATAACAATGCTTGCCAAACACACACTACTACAGTCTAATTAACTGAAATGGTGTTCATTAATCTATTCATTATTTCGCACCAATGTTTATAGGGTTTATCGCAGATTATAAACATGCGCTAAACTTTAGTGTGGAAACTTGAAAGTACGTACACAAAAACCTAGAGAGTGAAATGTTTCTGCTCTAAAATTTAGAATTTTGTGTCTCTTCCGCTTCCGGACATCAGAATTTACATTTCTATTTTATTTCGCGTAAAAATTCTGTCTGCGTTCTTTAAAGGAACGCGGTGGAAGGAGGAGGTATAGTCATAGCTATTAAGAATCATGATAAGATTTAAAGAAACGGCCTTCAGATGGCATTTTCATTTTTATGATTCATTCATCATTTTTTACCTTCGCATAAACAAAGGCTCACACTGCAGCTTTTAAATTCGAAGGTACCTTCAAAAGGGAAATAACTCCCCTGGACCTTGGAGATTTTGTCCCTTTGAAATAATAGCAAAAGGAAACCTCCACAGAGGAAGGAATAAAACACCATCTCCTCAAGAGAGGGCAAACAGAATTAGTGAGGGCGGCACGAGCCATTTGATAACCAAATGAGGTAAGAAGAGGGCCTTTTGTGCTTTGGTGAATATGCAGTTTATCTTCGGAACAGTGAAGTCCCCCGTCCCCATTTCTCACCTACTGATTTTACCGCAGCCATGGAAAAGAAAGTGACAATAGAGATTAAATGAGAGCCTCTTTCAAAAAGAGGACTGGGCCATCAGGAGTGGGAGAGAGCGTTTGGTGTGCGGCAGGTCGGACGATCTCTAATTTAATTTACGGGGATTTCACTTCGAATAGCGAAGATAACAGCGCAGCGTGTAGAACTGGAAGATGAGATTGACAGACGGATCAAGTGTCAAAGCTGCCGTGATACTACTTGGCTAATACTTATTAAGAGGGATTAGCACCTCTTATATAGGCGATACCGGTGTTTATATCCCCTTTCCATTATCCTCTCAGCCTAAGGTAATTCACCATTTTTAATTTTAAGTAATCCTCCAAAATGTTGTTTTTTTTTTTTTTTTTTTTCCCAGACTCCTTTGGCCAAGACTCCTTTGGAAATGAAGTTTTTTGATGGAAAAGGTTTTCAACGTGCGGATTTAATAATAACAATTAGGGACAACTAGCACCTCCCACCGATGGTGCCCAAGGCACGATCACCATTAATACATTGTCCCTCTCTTCCACCCTGGCTTCATTTTTGTCCAATTCAAATGGAATAAAAAACGTCCGAGTCAGTTCGTCGAGACACCGTGTCTCGCAGGTCCCGTTAAAAGATGCATTTCCGTCACTAGCAGTCGACTGAGTACTAATGTGACGCGTTCCCACAGACATTCGAATTCTGTCCTTAGCCTTGGAGTCCAGGTGCATTACCATCTACAGTCAGATCATGCTAAACGTCACAAAATGGTTGGCAAGGTTAAGTATTTGAAAGGGGTTAAAATATGCACCTTCAGGCAATTCGTCTCGTAAATGAAAATAGTGTCCATATTTTCACCGAACACACTAAAACCTTGCCAGAAGGTTAGCGAACCAGGATCGCTGAGCGTCATTTTGGTTCAGTGTTGAAAATCCGCCTTGTCTTCCTCCTGCTTGCCGCATTGAACAAATTGAGATTACAATAATTTCTCCATGTGTTTTGTTAAATAACTATAATATACTCATAGGTCTGTTCCACTGATAGTTTGTGGAGAAAAGTGCTACACCAACTCCTGATTTCATTAGGTCTGTTTCTTTGCTGCACTAGTGTTACACAGAGTAGAAACTTATCTGACACCATTCATTATTTCGAAAGTCATCAATCAAATCATAGGGTATAGTTTAGCAAAGCTACACTAGTTATAGTGCTGTAGAGTAGCGTAGTGTTGGTGTCACTTTATCTACACTCCCAAACAATAGAGCAGACCTAAATTCTCAAATTCCGGGCCGTTATATACGTACTATACAGAGTGTACAATAACGAGAGGCTCAGAGACCAGTGTACAATATCAGATTTTTCGAAATTTGACAATTTAAAAAAACTGAAAATCGCTTCCAAAAGTGTCTCAAATGTTCAGAAAACGAAGTTTATTCCTGATTAAATGCCTTTTATGCCAAGTACAGATGCGATTTGATCATGATGAAAATGGGCTGCTCTTAAAGGAAGTTTTGTGTTTTTTCCAATGAGCTCCTTTGGTTTTGGCTTGAACCAATTAATAAGCATGTAACAAGCAAATTTCGAAAAAAGTAAATTCAACGAAGTAGAAAGAAAGTAATGGGTGGGGGGGGGCCTGAATACATCCACCGTATCTACTGCGATTAAAAGATCAAATTCGAAAGGTTATTAAATACTAAAAGGAGTTGATTGAACTTGCCGTTAGCCTGGTAAGTCAGCCGTCTACAATGAAGCATGCCCGAAAACCTGGGGAGCATGACAGAAAAGCTGGGGATCATGCACCAATACGGGTATGGCAAGCCCGAGGTCTGAGGCCTAGGTATATATAGGGACCCAACCTAACCTTTCACTTTCCCCCACATGCCCCTATCCTATTTTTCCCTCTTACCCCTTCACCCTTTTCTTACCCCAATGGATTGACGTCGCTGACTGGCTAGACTGAACTTTCTTTGGACGTAGGGTTAGAGGTTTCTCACCCGCTCTGTACATAAAAGAGATAAAAGACAAACAACCACCTCCATGGTGTTTGACCATGATTTATGATCAAACAATATAAAAAAGCCTGGATCGGAAACTCGTTACCTGGAGGGAAGTCGGGTCCCTTCTGGGAGACAAGTTCGAAGGGGTGTTATATGTAATAACACTGGTGGTATAACGATGTGGCAAACATGTTAATTGTGATATGATAACGCCGTGTTAAAATTATAACGCCCCTTCAAGTGTAGGATTACAAAATGAAGTTACGCTTATCGGGAACGGACACGAGATAAGAGTTGGGTTATATTACCTTTCCTGGTTACCCCAAATTTATTACAGTATTGAGTGATTTATTTATATTTACTTAATTTTAACGTTCCAAAAGTTGTTTCATGTTTTATGAGCTGAAATTGAGGTCTATTGTAAGAAATTGATCCACAGACGGTGAAAGTTTCTTCCGGTTTTCAGTCACTGAGGCAGAACAGAATGTGGATTCCCCACATCGCTCGGCCAAGAAGTTTTGTTCCTATGTAACTTGGAAAATGAATTTTGACTCGAGAATCATCAAAATGTGTTTTAGTGCATTTCATTCAAAAAATGCACTATTAGTCTCGCCCTGATGGTCGCACATATGGGTTGTGATACTTTTTTTTCACGTTTCAGAACCCCTAGAACACGAATCCGAGGTGGGTTCGATTTGATATATACAGGGTGGATCCGTATAAGTGTGACAAAAATTTTTGGGTAAAACTACGTTAAAAGTGGAGTAAAATGGTACCTTCGGAAGTGTCCTACGTCGATCCGTTCCGGAGTTATGATTTTTTTTGTGTTTAAAAAAGTAACCAATGCTTGCTTCAAAAAATCCGCAATGTCTCGGTTTATATCGCACGAAATCCAAAAAGTGATGCCATTTTCAGAAACTACGGAACATTTCCTTTAGGATAGAGGCCATTTTATTGCTTGAAATAATCGTCAACACCCAGAAATCTGGCATTTTTTCCATAAATTTACTTGTCCTCTAAAATTTGTCCGTTTTACGAAAAGTCGCTGTACCCAAACAGCTTTCTCAACAGATTTTCGGTATATCACAAAAATTTCCCCGTCTTCTAAGTTTCCTTTTGGCGTGTTCTCATTTCATGTTACCACGGACGTTTCTCACAAAAACGTCACGAGAATGCACAAAAACCGTGTTTTTACGAAGCATGGACCATTGACTACGGTTTTCGTGAAGGGTGCAGGGAGATCGGCGGTAAGTGAGAACAGTATATCTTACCATGGAGAAGGCAAGAGGCATTCGATTTGACCCCCCCCCCCCCATCCATTTCTGCCGATCTCTGAGCACCCTTCACGAATATTGTTGGCACCTGGCACATAGGCAATTGCCTATATTTTTCTGTCAAAATACTGTTTTAGAAAGGGAGGACAAAATATTTTAGGAAGGAGAAGATATCGTAGGCAAACGGCATTCAATTATACCCCCCCCCCTGAATGGCGACAATTTAATGAATCACTGGTGAGGGAAGGGGTCAAATCGAATGCCTCTTGCCTTCTCCATGGTAAGATATACTGTTCACACTTACCGCCGATCTCCCTGCACCCTTCACGAAAACCGTAGTCAATGGTCCATGCTTCGTAAAAACACGGGTTTTGTGCATTCTCGTGACGTTTTTGTGAGAAACGTCAGTGGTAACATGAAATGTGAACACGCCAAAAGGAAACTTAGAAGACGAGGAAGTTTTTGTGATACACCGAAAATCTGTTGAGAAAGCTGTTTGGGTACAGCGACTTTTCGTAAAACGGACAAATTTTAAAGGACACGTAAATTTATGGAAAAAATGCCAGATTTCTGGGTGTTGACGATTATTTCAAGCAATAAAATGGCCTCTATCCTAAAGGAAATGTTCCGTAGTTTCTGAAAATGGCATCACTTTTTGGATTTGGTGCGATGTAAGCCGAGAGATTGCGGATTTTTTGAAGCAAGCACTGGTTACTTTTTTAAACACAAAAAAAATCATAACTCCGGAACGGATCGACGTAGGACACTTCCGAAGGTACCATTTTACTCCACTTTTAACGTAGTTTTACCCAAAAAATTTTGTCACACTTATACGGATCCAACCTGTATATACACAGGATATATTTATATATATGGTGTTTCGCAACCAGTCGAGAATACTGAAAGAGGTGATACAACAGGTGATTTAGAGTCGATATTGTTCTTTTCGACTTTTTCGAAAACCCATTCGTTCCCGAGATATCGATTAAAATCGATATTTTTGGACATTCTTTACTTTTCCTCATTTAAGAGGGCGTAGCGCCGATACAAAAGCAAAAAACAAAAACTAATCAGCTCGTTGGAAAGAGCGCAAAATTTTCTTCAAATTTGTGTGCTAAAATAGGAAAAATACCCCCTCCAACGATAATAAAATTAGCCCAGAACTTAACGAAAATCCTTTTCTATTTTTTTCCGTTACTATTCAAAGCGTGTTAACTTTCGGATGGGTTTTCGAAAAAGTCGAAAAGAACAATATCGACTCTAAATCACCTGTTGTATCACCTCTTTCAGTATTCACGACTGGTTGCGAAACACCCTATATATATATACACACAAACACAGGGTGTTCAAAAAATGGATGTCAATATTTTGCCCTGTGAATGTACGTCCAAAATGCGTCAAAATTATCCGTATTAACCATAGTCCGATTCCTCATAGGTGGGCATACACGAGCAGATATCTGCGGCAGATTTCATATTTTGACAGATATCGGTGGTGAAAATTTGCTCGTTAGTGGGCAAGAAACGGCGACAGATCAACCGTGATCGGCCAAATGATATCGGTGAGAGTTCAAATCCGCCGATGTGGTCTGTGGTCCCCCACTAATCAACCGATTTCTTATGAGAGATATCTGGCAGACATAGATCGGCCGATTTCGAATCGGGCTTCGCCCCTTAACGCAACGATTTTAATCACCGGAACTTCACTGAACATGTATTTTCTATTATTTTTATCATATGTGTGGGTCAAGCTTTTTGCTCCCTCTACTAGTTTTCTAACTTCATATCTACCACCGATCTCAAATATCTTTCGAACCCGACCGATAATTGAAATCTGTCAGATTTTTTTCCGTAACAGATCTCAATCTGCCAGATGTGCCCCCACTAACGGGCAGATTTGATCGAGTAACAGATATCGGTCGCAGATAACTTTTGTACGTTAAGAGGCGACGACCGATCTCATCGTTTGCTCTAGATCGTTAACGATATCTGTTGAAAATATCGGCCGATCAAATCTGTCAGAATTATCTGCCCGTGTATGGGCCACTAATAGTTTCCGAGATATTAAGGAAATAAGCACTTTTGTAATGGGCCTCGTTTTTACGGATAAAATCGTTCGTAGCTTGGCAACCAGAGCTCTCACGTCAAATTAAGTGGCACCATTGGAAAGGACAGACTTTTTTCCATTAGACTTCGTGTTGTTCAATGCGATTTTGTACGTACGCGCTGAGGAAATCAGCTGCGAACTCAAAATTATGTTCAAGTTCATCATCGTTGCACATAATTCGAAGTCAGATTTCTGCTCAACAGGTGCTTTCCGAGATGACATTTTTTGAGAAAAGTTGGCGCACGTTACCATCGTTAAAGTGACATATTCATCCCCACCTTTTACCCACAATTTTTCAGAGTTTCTCTATTCATACTATAAAAAACGCTACATGCATCCTCATGTAGTCATTACATTAATGAGCAGAGTAGCTCCTAATAATTGTAACTCTCATGTTTTATTACTCTTCTTCATTGCGATAGGCGGATAATTTTTCTAGATTCTCATTTCTAGAAAAATTTGGAAGTTCTGAAAAAATGAATTTTTTAAATTTCCACTTTTCGGTGATTCGGTAGGGTTTTCCGAAAGTAAACCCCTAGAAAACACGAATAAATTCATTACAAATTCTAAAATTAAGTTATCCATAGAAGTTTTCGTACATAAAAGGGATTAAGTAATTTTTAATATAAAGAAAAAATTCGAATTGCCTCCCTTGTTGGCGGATACAATGTTGTGCGCGTCTTTCCAACGACCGGTGGACCTTATCGAGCAATTCATCACGGATACTGTTGCACGTGTTGATTATTTTTCGTCTTATGTCTCGATGTTGGAATAGGATCTGCGTAGACTATAGTTTTGATGTGTCCCCATGCGTAGAAGTCTAAAGGGTTCAAGTCAGGTGAACGCAGCGGCCATAAATTTGGACCAGCTCTTCCGATCCATCGGTTCAGGAAAGTTGGGTCCAGAATACGGCGGGCTGATCTACTAAAATGAGGAGGAGCTCCATCATGCATGCAGATCCTATTCCAGACATCGAGACATTAAGACAAAAAATAATCAACACGTGCAACAGTATCCGTGATGAATTGCTCGATAAGGTCCTGCACCGGTCGTTGGAAAGACGCGCACAACATTGTATCCGCCAACAAGGGAGGCAATTCGAATTTTTTCTTTATATTAAATATTACTTAATCCCTTTTATGTACGAAAACTTCTATGGATAACTTAATTTTAGAATTTGTAAAGAATTTATTCGTGTTTTTCTAGGGGTTTTCTTTCGGAAAACCCTACCGGATCACCGAAAAGTGGAAATTTAAAAAATTCATTTTTTGGACAAAGAAAAACTTTGACGCCTAGAATGATGGGTGTGCCAAGGTAATTCTGAAACGAATCTCATTGCATCTTAGGGTAAATTTTGTGCAGAATCCGAATCTGTCATTCAATTTCTACAAGCACCACATAAAACCCGAGAAATTCTGGTTTTCTCATGAAAACTGCTTTTCTTCATGAAAAGTGTTCAAAACGTCATATCTCGGTAACGGCTGGAGATAATAAAAAAGTGAAAGGGACAATTTTACAGCTCTTGGCATGTACTTTCACCGTGTGCAATATAGTCAACGCCACCGGTGAACACCCTGTATAGTGATCGACAATCGAGTCAAACCTCATAAGTTAGAACGAGATCAATCAATTATGAATGAAATTTAGGCCGGGGTAAAGATTTTAATTGCAAATAGCTCCTCTAACAAGAGTCCGCCTTCCCATATCGTGTATATTAGGCAACCAAACCGACTCTGTTTCATTTTTCATTTTCATCATTTTGTTCCCCCTCAGTTGGTGCCAAAAAAGGGGCCTGCGGTAAAAAGAAACACGATTTTATTATTTTGACTTTCTATACCACGGCCTAAATGTCATTCACAATTGATTGATCTCGTTCTAACTTATGAGGTTTGACTCGATTGCCGCATGAATGAAATGCACTTTTCCCGACAGGCTGCTGTCGGAACAAAACTTTTTATTCTATAATATACAAATGGCGTTTATTCGACTGATCCAAAAAGAACGAAATGCCGGTGAACTACGCGTTTGTTGGGTGCTACTCGAGGGCTGGAAAGGACCGTGTATCCTTCTTCAGATTCTTTTCCAAGTGTCAGGGTTAAGTAATCTTCTTCAGCGCTATAAAAGGAGCACGTGAACATTCTACGTTAAGCATTTCCCAACGCTCGTTTCACACAAACGCGGTTTCACGAGGCCCCCGCGTGTAATCCGCGTGAATGCCGCTTTTTCATCGAACCAAGTAATATGTACCGCACATGTGTAAAGGTGTACGTGGTCACTACGAGGCAGCCAAAACCACGCCGCGTAAAACCTCGTATATGTGAAACGAGCCTAACGCGCTAGTTAAAAGTTAAGCCACTTCAAAATTGACGGGATAGCAACGTGAAAGGGTTTGAAATGAATGATGCTCTGGTCCGACTATAGTCACTCATTCGCGTTTACGTTCCCGTACCGACAATAAATTGTGAGCTGGTCTTTTTTCTTGAATAACAGCGGAAAACTCACTCTTGTCATCACAAAGCCCTTGTCTCCGGCATTCCGAACTCCCGAAGTACTAACTAAGCCACTTCTGTCGACGTGTTGCGGTTCAAGTGATTTCAAATCGCGAAATTCCTCTTGTGTGAATGCACTCACCACGTCAACGAGGTAATTTACATTACCCAAGCTCGACATCGTCGGGAAATGACGGGCGTCTGTCGAATTGCCACTAATGAATCTTTGTACTAGAAGGACACTATGATTGAAATAAGTTGCCCGATTTTTATTGATGACAAGATGTCAAATGTTGAGCGATTGGATACACACGAGCAAGGACCGGCACCGATTTATTTTCATTTTTTTTAGATAGCGGCGATCCTTCCTTCGATAATCCCCCAGCGTAGTCACTTAAGTTCCATTTTACGTAAATTTGATGCCTACAAAGTCATCAAGACTGAGTTATTGAAGAAAAAACTGATTTGCAGCGATCTTCAAATGAAGAACTTACATGAACGGGGCAACCAGGAATAGATAAGAATGCAATCCCAACTCGATCGTAACCTGCCGTGTCCTTTCCCGATACAGACAACATTTTTTATGAATATCGGGAGCGGACACGAATGCCTAACCTTCACTGATAAGAGTGAAAATTCTAATTTGGTGGGCAGCTTGCTGTGTCTTCGTACGGAGAATTTAAAAAAAAGTCATTTTTCTTATTATGAAGTTCCCTCCTGTGACTTTATATATAATTATTTTGAAGTGAAATGGACCCCACAAAGCTAAGTAGTCTAGTAAACGAATGCTTCTTGGAAAGGCATAGATTGAACCAGCTGGTAACTCTAAAGTTGTGATTGGGATTTGTTCGGAGGGGTCTGGAGATGGTGTACTCAAAAGTCCCCGCCTCTAGCCCACGAGCTAGCTGCTGGACGTAGAAAAACGTGCATAATTTTTCACTTTATTACCTGTAGTTCGTAAACTGTAGGTCCCACCCAAACACTCATGGGGTAACAAAACAAAGTTGGCAAAATTCCTCAAAAATTAGTCTTCGACGAGATTTTTGTAGCTTCAACCGCTTAAGAGATAATAGCGTTAAAAGTGACACTATTCTCGAACCCCTTCACTGCTTTTTGTGAACAATGCGTTGTAGCGTCCTCGCCGTTGACGTTACGACATTGATGCATAGCAAAGAAGTTAATCATCATGAAATTCTCTTTACAAAAAACAAAAATGATACTCGCTTATCTCCGATAGGTGTCGAGATACACGCAGTAGGAGAAAATTCCCTAACAACAAAAACTGTATTTTTATGGGATGGTCCTGTTAATTTGATGAAAACGGCTATTAGATAAACTAGTTTTGTTATCTTATCACAGGTAATTTGAAAAATTGCTTGAACTAATGTGTCTTTAACCGTTTTAAGGCTCATTTTACGTCAAATTTAGCTGTAGATGAGGATATTCGGCCTGTCCGTTCCGAGAACTGTAATGATCGCGAGGACATGGAAACAAGCGTTCTCATAGCGAAAATTCCTCATGAAAAGGTCCCAGGCAACTAAGAAATTCCTTTTTCCCCTCGGTTTACAGAAGCAAGCCCGAAAACGTACTGCAGAACTTTTACTTGCGTGGTGGACAACGTGATTTACCTGCAATGCGACTTCAGTCGTACAGATAATTACAGTTCTTTGGTGTTTTTTTGTTATAGTTGTTAATCTCTTTAGCCCTAGAACACTAACCCACTTTTACCTGCGCCTACTACTAACCATGCCCCGATATGATGATAATATGATATGATGCCGTTAGTTGTTAATCTATTTAAAAACTACTGTTGTAGGCCAATTATTTGTCTCCACGCTACAACTGAGGAGTGGGTTGGAAAGTGTACGAAATTACCTTTCTGACGTGTTATTTCTCATAGAAGTCCAATATCAAATAAGTCGAAAAAAATTCTCGATCTGTAATAGAAAACGTGCCTAAGAAATATCCTAACAATGTTCGGACGAAGTTATCGCCGATTTCTTGAAGTGAAGGTAGCTCTTTTAGTTTCAGGCCGAAACTCCTCATTTCATAAGATCGAATGACCTAGTCATAAAATGAAATCGATTCATTTTTCATGGAGATATCGACCTCAGCATAAAAAAAAGTGGGAGGAATGAGCAAAATGGGATATACTTGGCTTGATTCATCGGCTCTTTTATTCACATTTTTTGGCTCAAACTCATAGAGCTATCACATAATGAGTAGAAGAGAAAAAATCACCATGAACTCCCCGAAACTCAGTTATTCAGAGCCCTTTTTCTGCCCTCAATGCTCTATACACCCCTCAACACGGTTAGGTTTTTGGCTTGCTTCAGTAACCCGAGGGGAAAAAAGGTTCCGCTGGAATTTCTTAGTTGCCTGGGACCTTTTCATGAGCAATTTTCGCTATGAGATCGCTTGTTTCCATGTCCCCGCGATCATTACAGTTCTCGGAACGGACAGACCGAATATTCACATCTACAGCTAACTTTGACGTAAAATGAGCCTTAAAACGGTTAAAGACACATTAGTTCAAGCTATTTTTCAAATTACCTGTGATAAGTTAACAAAACTAGTTTATCTAATAGCCGTTTTCATCAAATTAACAGGACCATCCCATAAGAATACAGTTTTTATTGTTAGGGAATTTTCTCCTACTGCGTGTATCTCGACACCTATAGGAGATAAGCGAGTATCATTAATGTTTTTTGTAAAGAGAATTTCATGATGATTAACTTCTTTGCTATGCATCAATTTCGTAACGTCAACGGCGAGGACACTACAACGCATTGTTCACAAAAAGCAGTGAAGGGGTTCGAGAATAGTGTCACTTTTCACGCTATCATCTCTTAAGCGGTTGAAGCTACAAAAATCTTGTCGAAGACTAATTTTTGAGGAATTTTGTCAACTTTGTTTTGTTATCCCATAAGTTTTTGGGTGGGACCTAGAGTTTACGAACTACAGGTAATAAAGTGAAAAATTATGCACGTTTTGCTACGTCCAGCAGGTAGCTCGTGGGCTAGAGGCGGGGACTTTTGAGTACACCATCTCCAGACCCTTCCGAACAAATCCCAATCACTACTTTGGAGTTACCAGCTGGTTCAATCTACTACCTTTCTTTTACTAGACTAAAGCTCATACGCTGAAAGCCTCGTCGACGCTCTTCGAGAGCGTTACCATGCCAAAATAACTGCACTTGGTGTCGACCCACTTGTAAGATTGTAAGCTCCTTATTTATTGAATTATTGCTGATGGAATTTGTTTTTTCCCTATTCGTTCGTATTCAGGGGCCTTGGATCTGTCTTCCACTGGAAGCGTTTTCGAGCGGCTCTACAACGAGCGTTCATCCCAAAGGCTCAAATTGGATGTGACATCGTCCACTGCAGGCTTAGCTGCAGTCAATTCAATTTAAGGCTATGAGATGTACGCTCGTTGTAGCGCCGCTCGAAAACGCTTCCAGTGGGCGACCGGCCTTATTCAAAGACCTTGTAATGGAAGCTTAAGGCTTAAAATTAAGGAAGATTTATTTGATAGATATTGGGGTCTGTGCTTGAAAGGCCTCTACGCTTAAGATGGCTAATTCGATAAAGGAAAGATTATTTCTCCTGAATAGGGCTTAACGTTCCTTTACAAGTTTGATCGGAGATCGTGGGGTAATTGCAATTTTCATTTCAGTTCAAATTTTTGTTCAAAGAATTGATGATTACTCCTCGGATGCACGTCACTTTCTTCCTTTAACATGGACTTCGTGTGAGTTATTTTATTATTTGGTCTTCGGTGTGAGTGCTTATGCGATGGAGCAATTCCCAACGCTCGTTTCACACAAACGCGGTTTCACGAGGCCCCCGCGTGTAATCCGCGTGAATGCCGCTTTTTCATCGAACCAAGTAATATGTACCGCACATGTGTAAAGGTGTACGTGGTCACTACGAGGCAGCCAAAACCACGCCGCGTAAAACCTCGTATATGTGAAACGAGCCTAACGCGCTAGTTAAAAGTTAAGCCACTTCAAAATTGACGGGATAGCAACGTGAAAGGGTTTGAAATGAATGATGCTCTGGTCCGACTATAGTCACTCATTCGCGTTTACGTTTCCGTACCGACAATAAATTGTGTGCTGGTCTTTTTTCTTGAATAACAGCGGAAAACTCACTCTTGTCATCACAAAGCCCTTGTCTCCGGCATTCCGAACTCCCGAAGTACTAACTAAGCCACTTCTGTCGACGTGTTGCGGTTCAAGTGATTTCAAATCGCGAAATTCCTCTTGTGTGAATGCACTCACCACGTCAACGAGGTAATTTACATTACCCAAGCTCGACATCGTCGGGAAATGACGGGCGTCTGTCGAATTGCCACTAATGAATCTTTGTACTAGAAGGACACTATGATTGAAATAAGTTGCCCGATTTTTATTGATGACAAGATGTCAAATGTTGAGCGATTGGATACACACGAGCAAGGACCGGCACCGATTTATTTTCATTTTTTTTAGATAGCGGCGATCCTTCCTTCGATAATCCCCCAGCGTAGTCACTTAAGTTCCATTTTACGTAAATTTGATGCCTACAAAGTCATCAAGACTGAGTTATTGAAGAAAAAACTGATTTGCAGCGATCTTCAAATGTAGAACTTACATGAACGGGGCAACCAGGAATAGATAAGAATGCAATGCCAACTCGATCGTAACCTGCCGTGTCCTTTCCCGATACAGACAACATTTTTTATGAATATCGGGAGCGAACACGAATGCCTAACCTTCACTGATAAGAGTGAAAATTCTAATTTGGTGGGCAGCTTGCTGTGTCTTCGTACGGAGAATTTAAAAAAAAAGTCATTTTTCTTATTATGAAGTTCCCTCCTGTGACTTTATATATAATTATTTTGAAGTGAAATGGACCCCACAAAGCTAAGTAGTCTAGTAAACGAATGCTTCTTGGAAAGGCATAGATTGAACCAGCTGGTAACTCTAAAGTTGTGATTGGGATTTGTTCGGAGGGGTCTGGAGATGGTGTACTCAAAAGTCCCCGCCTCTAGCCCACGAGCTAGCTGCTGGACGTAGAAAAACGTGCATAATTTTTCACTTTATTACCTGTAGTTCGTAAACTGTAGGTCCCACCCAAACACTCATGGGGTAACAAAACAAAGTTGGCAAAATTCCTCAAAAATTAGTCTTCGACGAGATTTTTGTAGCTTCAACCGCTTAAGAGATAATAGCGTTAAAAGTGACACTATTCTCGAACCCCTTCACTGCTTTTTGTGAACAATGCGTTGTAGCGTCCTCGCCGTTGACGTTACGACATTGATGCATAGCAAAGAAGTTAATCATCATGAAATTCTCTTTACAAAAAACAAAAATGATACTCGCTTATCTGTGCGCTTACTTGTGTGTTGGTTCATTTTAAAGAGCTACTTTTATTTAATTTATTTATTACACTGGTCGTGCACTAAGTGCCCATACAGGCGAGTTTGGTCAGACTTAGCGATCTAATAGTTGGCTTCTTAATTTTAAAATGTTGATGTTATAAAGGGCTGCATTCTTCACTTGGTCGGGGTCATTAAGGGCAAAAACGGATTCTAAATTTTGAAAGCTATACTGAGACAAAAATGTTTTCCTAAAATGTTCAAAAAACGGACAGTCGAAGTACAAGAGTATTAGACTTTCAGAAGGGTCGTAGCAAAGCTGACATATCAAACTCAATTACATACTTGGACCTATAATAATACAAAGTGACACTCAAGGTGGAACAAACTCTAAACTGGCTAATTAACCGAACCATGTTAAAAGGAATTGACTTTAGGGAGTATGCACCCGACAAGTGACCTGCGGTAAGTGATTTATATAAAAAGCAATAGCCCGAACGGTACAGTCTCTCGAAGTCCTCCTCGTGACATTCACCCTTGATTTTTTTTTATAATATACTCTCTATGTTGCCTGACGAGGCTAATATCCTGCGTGTCCCAAAGGAACCCATATCCCAAATTACACACTAGCCACTTAACCCCCCAGTTGCCCAGTTAAATTTGATGTTGGAAGACAAGGAATCCAGTAACACCAGTTTTTGAAAATATAGTTTTGCCAAACGGTTTCCGGTCATGTCCAGTAGATCGATCCACCAATTAATTATCCTTTTTACAGATGTGAACTTTAACGTGGCTATTTCCAGTCTCTAATCTAACCACGTGACTCGGCGTCCTGGGGCCAGAAAAACACAGATTTAATAAACCTACTTTGAAATTGATCAATCAGAATCAATTCCGCCGGTTTGAGCCACTTGAAAACTTGAAAATCCAATTAGGAGCGTATGAGTCCTTCAGAACAGGAATTTCGCGGTGTTGTCTCTCGTTCAACCCCAATTTCAGGGGACTGAATCCCCAAAAAAAAAAAAAATAAAAAAAAAAAAAAAAAAAAAAATTGGCGGGGTGTCAAATTAAAAATCACATTTCGTGCTGCAGACATTCAGAAATACCGGGGAGTTGGCTAATTCAAAACAAATTTTGCAACCAAAAAAGCCAATTTTGAGGGGGCTGGCTCACCCGTAAAAGGAAATTTCACAGGTTTCGCAGCAGAAAAGAAGCACAAAATTACGCGCTTTTGACCCATTCAAAAAGCAATTTTGTGGGGTATAGCTTATTCAAATAACTAATTTTGCAGGGTTGAGGTTGACTCATTGAAAAAAGCGATTTCACGGTTTTAACTCTTTCAACCCCAAATTACATGGATTTATGATGATTGATGGATGATTTGCGGCATTGATTTTCTGTTCAGTATGGGTGGTGGGTGGGGGTGCGCCCTTCATCTTGGGGGGGGGGGATGGGCAACCCTGAGAATTATGCCTCTCACAAAGGTGTTGAGCCTCCTCATGGCTGAAAGAACGTTCAGCAGAAGCTGAAGAAATGGACACGAGACTGATTAATTGGGAGGGAGGGGGCTAAGTCCCTAGAGTCCCCCCCCTAAATCCACCAATGTGAATAACCCCCTGTCCCCAGTCCCCACTGTCACACTATACGTACAAAATCAGCCCACGGACCAAATTTAGAGAACTTACATCTCTCGCCGAAATGTAATTATTATACGTATTTCTTCCCAGTTTTCTCTCTTTCAAAGAAAGGTTGGGTGTGAGGGATTTTGTCTGGAGCAGTGTCATTATTTTCGTTTTCTTGTTTCCGTTCTCTCTCGGGAAGGGTTGAAGGAAGAGATGCAATCAATCAGTTGTTGATCCAGTGATCGAACTCACTCCAGGGAACATTCTTAGTTTCAATCTAGCCTCCACATCTGGGTCTCACACTACATCATCAGTCAATCACAGCGATTTTCTGGGGTTGTTGCTCGTGGAAGGTGATGTGAACGAGGTGAGCAAGGGCCGTAGGGGGGGGGGGGAGTTGATGTAGACGTGGACAAATTAAACCTCTACCCCGTCCATTACATACTTTGACTCGGTTTCTTATACACAAAAACCTGTTGCCTCAAGGGGGAAAAGTTATATCAAGCTACTGGTTCGTGTGTAACGAATCAATCGCTCGAAAGTTAATTAACACTTGTGAAGCACTTTCAATAATTTTTTCTGTTTTTCTAGCTATAAGTGTTCTGTGTAGCATTCAGTTGATAGAAGAACGCGCAAGGGCTAATAGCTTTTTTAATTCTTGAAAAATATTTCACAGAGGTTAAACAATTTAAAGAATGGGAAGGAAAGCTCATGGCAGAAACGAATTCCAACGAAATTTGTCTCATTTGCATAACGAGATTCACAGCTCTTGAACTAGATGGTAAAATGCAGGAGAATATCATTTGACGCAAATACGTTATTCACATCATTCTATAAGTTGTTTGTCCTCTTCCTTTCTCGGTGTAATTTTTTTAGCAGGAAAAGTTAGCTTCTGTATAGGATGCAATTCATCATTCTCAAAGCCAAATACACGCCATCAAGTCAGAGCTGCCTTTTACTATCTTCTAACCATATATTTTAACCTCCTCCACCCCTCCCATTTTCATCATATAGGAGGCTACATTTCTCATATCTTCTTTTTTTCCCAGCTTCGTTTCATATTTTCAGAGGGACCATGCGTCTCAAAGATAAATAAAAGCTTCTTTGGAACTTCCAGAAAAGCTTCACTTCATCCCGGCCTTCATTTGTCAACAGAAAAGGGCAGATTTCTCTCCTTGGTCCTAAACCATAAGCTCAATAAGATTATTTCTCACATAGAATTCAAGACAAATTATACTTCTATATGTTTAGGCGGGTCTCTTTGTGCATTCAGAGTAACTTTGCTTTGGAATTAATGAATTACGAATGCGAATAAATTTTAGGAATCGTCTTTCTCACATTTTTACTCAAAACTCTTGCATATTGCAAGAGTGACTTGTCAAGATCATGAGTGATATTCCTTCGCACAAAATTGACAGATAAGTTCCATGGTGCGCATCACGGGCGCATAAAACTTTCAAAAACATTATATCTTTACTCATCCAGTAATTTTGGCTTGCTCTTCAAGCATTTCTCGTTCAATTATTCGTGTATGCACATTTTCAGCCGTTTGTTTTTTCTCTCAGTGCAGTGCTGTTGTATAGAAAAATTAAGCATTCTTTCCGCGAACACATACATTAACAAACTCTTAAATGGGCAAACTGCATTCAAAGGGGCAAGTATTCCCCTTTTTACATTCGGTTGCATGATTTTGAACAGAGACCGAAACGACGCGAATCAATTGAGCCCTGATTTACTGTTCTCAAGGAACGAGGAATGAATATATTGAGGATCGATAAAACCAAAAAAGTCCCTTAAGGGTTCAGCTGCTGATTACACCGTGTAAAATAGTATTAGACACGTCCTCTTGACTCAAAGGGAAAGTGTAGGGAGGGCGAATCTCTCCCTCATTTCTAACTTGAATCTCGTTACTTACAATAGTTTCATTTAATCGTTTTTAACCGAAAGAGGTGATACTGCTGGAAAAAATAAATAAGACGTGACGTCATTCATTGATTATGTCATTTTATTCTCAAATATTTTTGCCCTATGTATATGGAATTGAAAACTACAGCGTACAAGTGTAATCCAGAAATCGCACCTGCCCAACTTGTTTTTCCATATGGCACGGTCAACCCTATTTCTGATAGCAATAAAAGGCAATGGAGTCCCCCCATAAAGAGGAAATGCAAGGGTGCAATGAATAAAGAGAACAAAAGGAAAGGGAGCGAACCAAAGCCATATTGCAGCATGCCCAGTATTTAGACAGAGCTGTTATGTAATCATTTGTACTAACCAACCGTAAATAATCGCGTGAGGATCATCAAATTCAAATCCCTAGTTCATTTTTGAACCATTGTACAGAAAAAGGGGCGCAAGACCCAAGGTAACAAGCAGCTTTTACCGCTATCAATCAATATGAATAAATGCGTAGTATAACTATTTAGACCGAGGTCGATCACAGGAGTTTAAAGAGCTATTTAGTCTTATATGGGGCGTATGAGCCTAAACCCCTAACCAAATTTTACAAAACATTAAGAAAAATGTCTGAGCCAATTTCAGAAATAGAAAACCAGCCTTTTGTAAGGAAGCAATGCTTCTTGATTTTCTTTATGCACGCTTCCTGACAAGGCAGATCTGTAGATAAATTCAGAGAAGGGTCACACGTACACGTCCGTTTTCTCCCCCACGACTTCCACATCAGTTGTTGAGAAAAGTAAGCTGGGAATTTTGCCCTCAAAACTGACAATTTGGAAAACTGAGTACTCAATTATATGAGATCTCCAAACTGTTCAGAGGGGCTCACCAATACTCATCTCAAGGATCCTCGAATTCTTCTCAAGTTCCCGCAGGGGCCTCTGGTCCCGACAGGTTCATAAATAATCTATAACGTGGCACTTCCTCACAAATATGAAATTGTGGGACTTGGTATTCTTTGTTTACTGGTAATTAATGTGATGCATGACATCGACATATTTTTCCCATTTAGTAATAAATGGATTACTATTACCAGTGTCCCACGGGAAATAACGCACAGTTACCGCGCGGTCAAAGTGAGAAAAAGAGCAAGCAACGTCGAAACTATTCTCTTTTCCGAGCAGCACTAGATAAATTAGCAATGAGGAAGTTGCACAGGTCGAGACTTTGGGGAACATGTATTTTTTTATGATGAAGTATGCTAAAATAGAGCTTATATCGTTTTCCGTTCGTAAAAAACTCCATCCGTTAATTTTTAATTGACGTTTGCAGTTACGGGCTGCTCCCCCGGCCCCCTCGCCCGCAAACTACGTCATCAATGCTGCTCCCCAATTCACCACCCAGAAGGCGGCTCGGTTGTAATTATTTCCATTATCTTCAGTTTATTTTATTGACCCGGGACATTATTATAATACTGAAGGGGAAAAAGGAAAGACTTTTAAAATAAAAAAACCGTGAATTCAAGGTAAATCTCGTCTTAAATTATGTATTTCTTTAACAGTAACCCTTTTGAAATGGAAACTTTAGCGGCTTCTCGTTTGAGCGCCACGTGTTGTTCGTGTTTGGAGGGAAACCTTTCACTCACAATTATTATTTTTCAACTATCAGGGGCCTTAACGAAATAGAAACGTTGCTTTGGATGAAACATTGAAATCTCATTCATGAAAGTAAGAAAACTGAACGGAAACATATGATTTTTGAAAAAAGCAATGATGAAAAAAGGCCCCAGTTTTTCTCGGTTAGCCAATGTCATGGTAGTGGTTATACATTTGTGGCGTCCCTTCACATTTTTACATAAAAAAACATCAGTTGTTCGGTTTTTCATTGTTAGAAAAATATAGACTTTCGTTCTCTGACTTACGCGGTCTCGTTTTTCGTGTAAACGCATACAACTGGTGACCCCGACGTACAGTGCCTATGACAAAGAACTTCCAGCAATTTACGCTTCAGTCAAGCACTTTCGGAACTTCGTCGAGGGTCAACAACTCACAATTTTCACAGACCACAAGCCCCCCATTTTCGCTTTCAAGCAAAAACCAGAAAAGGCGTCCCCTCGTCAATTTCGTCACTTAGATTTTGTAGCGCAGTTCACGACCTATATTCGACACATCGAAGGAAGTGAAAACGTCGTAGCAGATTACCTTTCCCGAGTCGACTCCATCCATATTTTCGATTTCACAGTCGTCGCTAAAACTCAAGAAGCAGACGACGAGCTAAAAAAGCTCTGCCACAATTCGTCACTCAATCTTCGTCGAGAATGCATACCTGGCCTCAACATATCGTTATTTTGCGACGATAGACACCGCGTTTTTATTCCCTTATCCCTTCGTCGTCAAGCGTTCGCTCTAATTCACAACAGCGCACACCCATTTCCGAAGCGTACATCACAACTAATTCGTGAACGATTTGTTTGGCCCGGAATTGAGCGAGACTCCAGATCTTGGGCAAGAAACTGCCTTCAATGTCAGAAATCCAAAATTGGACGTCATATCCGTAGTCCTCTCGGTGTTTTCCCACCCGTCGACGCACGTTTTCAATGCGTCCACTTGGACATCATTGGTCCACTTCCCCCATCACACGGTATGCACTAAATCCTCATCTTGATCGACCGTTTTTCTTCCTGGCCCGAAGCCATACCCATTCAATCAATCACCGAAACAGTGGCTGACGCTCTTTTCAAGGAATGGATCGCCCGTTACGGCGTTCCCGCTAAGATCATCACCGACAGAGGTCGACAATTCGAGTCCAGTATTTTCCAAATTCTCAACTACCGCCTCGGGATTCGTCATTTTCTTACGACAGCGTACCATCCGCAGTCCAATGGTAAACTTGTAAGATGGCACCGCTCTCTTGAAAACGCTCTCAAATGCCATAACTCTACCGATTGGTGTTCACTTCTACCAATCGGTTTGCGAAACGTGCCAAATCAATCTGGCCATTCAGCTGCAGAACTTCATTTTGGCTCTACACTACGATTACCCGGTGAATTCTTCGATCCACCTGACCCGTCCACCGTCAATCCGTCACAATTCCTTCAGCGACTTCAAGAGTTTTTTCGTCATGTACGGCCAGCCACAGACATCCACAACCCCTCACAAAAAACGTTCGTTCACCCTCATCTCTCTTCGGCTGAGCAAGTTTTCGTTCGCGTCGATTCCATCAGAAAACCACTTCAACAACCTTATGATGGACCTTACCCTGTCCTCGAAAGAAACGACAAATATTTCACACTGGACATACGCGGCAAGAAAACTTTTGTTTCGATCGACCGTCTAAAACCTGCGTTTCATCTACCAACTCAACCCCTTCGGGACGTCCGCTAACTCGACTACGTGGCCTATCCCATCTTTCTGCGCGAGACTCTCGGACACTCTCGTCTTCCTCGCGTTCACTGGGAGGGGGGTTAATGTGGCGTCCCTTCACATTTTTACATAAAAAACATCAGTTGTTCGGTTTTTCATTGTTAGAAAAATATTGACTTTCGTTCTCTGACTTACGCGGTCTCGTTTTTCGTGTAAACGCATACACATTTATGTTTTACCCTTTTCCCTGCCCATATCTTCCGAATACCTAATACACAATAGAATACCTAATACACACAACTTTTCACGTGAGAAGATAAGAACGAACGAAGAGAACCTCCATCTTTAATCAAATATAATGAAACTGAAAAATTGGGGAATGGACTCTGAAAAAATCAAACTTTTTTTGGTTTTTGATGATAAACTAGCTTGACTAATAATCATGTTGCACCGTCCAATGAATTGAGGCAGATAACTGTGCCTCATGTCGAGTGACACAAAATATTGACATCTTTCATAAATACAGCAGCTCTCTTGTCGAGCTAAGATGAACTAATAGTCTGGGGTAACATCTGACCGGTGTCACTTGCTTTGTTTTGTTTATTAGGTCTATCGTTTGTCGTCCGGAGCTGCACTATTAGCACTGAAAGTACTAACCTTCCATTATTTTTTCGCGTTATTTCACATGATAACCCGCGAGGTTACATAAATTCGTGCTGCTCGGAGTAGTCCGGGACGACAAACGAATAGACCTATTGTGGTAGAGAGAATCAGAATCAGGAAAATTATTGAAGTAAATCCAATAGAAAATTGAAGGATACCCCAGGAGGTCGTTTCACTTAGTCGTCACATGAGCGCTGGTGTATTTATGAAAGATGTCAATAGTAAGACAAAGACAGAGTACGCATTCTTGACGTCACGCGGGAACGATTTAATTTTTTTACACGTTTTTATATTCACATATCTATGTGTTAGACCAGAAAAAAATACTTTTGAAAAATGTGAAACTTCCTCATTAATGGTAGTTTTCACATTTTCCCGATGTATCGCTTTTACAGAAACATATTAGGGAGATTTTGCATTCATCCCGGTAAACGTTAACCTTAATTTGTGTGTAGATGTCACACATTGCGAAAAAATCGTTTGAACAATGAAACTACAACATGTATCCAGCGTATGGCTAGACACTATGCGAAAAGCTGGAATTCCGCAATCTCACTGGGAGATAAGTAAATAGTGTTTAAAGTTAGATTTAGCGGAGCTGCTTGCAAAATCTCCCTATTTACTTTGAATCTTTCACTACGGACAAAGATCCCTGGATTGAAATTCCAGGGAAATGATATAGAATTTGCCACCGTGTGTGAAGAAGAGTATTTTTCACCAAAGTTGGAATGCACTGAAAACATCGAATGTTACAATTATTTGTCTTGAATTTGGTTCTTTATAAGGGAAGAATCAACTTAAAATTCATCATCCGCTTAAAGCTTTTTTAAATGACAAACTGTTTTAAAAGCCCCCTTCACCGTTTGATTTTTTTAAATGGAACTGAAGTTACAAAGAGTGGCAGGTGGTCACGAACAGATGGACTTATGTTTGCACCCTCCCCGCACCTCTTCAGCCATCCCACTCTGATACCCTCCGGCATCTCCCATTCAGTCGGAAACCGTGTTACTCATTCAATACTCATTGACTCCCCAGTGCGCCGCGGCGTTCTGCACAATAAATCTGAAGTTTTCTTCCACAATGAATCATCTTCCAATGGTGGGGGGGGGGGGTTGAGGGGCAACTTACTGAAAGGTGAATGAATTAATCGAGTTGATTTTTACGACATACTGCCTCTTGCGGTTCTAGAGCAACACATGTCGGCAATCGCCGAGAACTAGCCTGAGAGTAAAAATATGGGCCTTTAAGAGATGAGTGCGCTATGTCAAGTAGTTTTGTCGAGTCATCATGGGCTGTTAATCAGTTTCGCATACATAATATGTATGTATGTATTAATATTACGAACTATACGTTAATCGAGTCGCCGACGAGCAGTTGACATAACGAAACTTGAACAGAGAGAATATTGAAGCTTCCGAAGCGAATATCTTGAAAGCATTTTTACGGGACATTGCATGATATGAAGGTCTGGCGTGAATCCAATTTGGAGGGGGGCATAGCAACTTGGAGCCGTGTTCAATTACGCAAAAACATAATCAAAACCACCTCACAAACTCCGTCGAGGGGTGATCTTACGACTCGAACGATGTACTCCCACGGGTCGAACCTTGCAGACTTCAACAAAAACTGATTTGATTTAAACTTTGGGTTAGGTCGACAATGTCCGTTTAAGCGTTGCTAAGGGTTTAAACGATTTTGTATTCAAAGTACTAAATTCTGATCGGGGTTTAAGCCCTAAAGCTCAGCTTAGTGCTAAGCGGAACCCATGTGGTCGACCCGGGCCTTAGAAGATTCTGACTGGTGGCAACATTTTTACTCACTCCCGACTTGGTCAAGATTTTGTATTTTGAGGCGACCAACTCAGTGGAATAATTTTTTTTTTTTTTAGCTAAGTCCTGGAAGGAACCCACATTTCGACATATCGACATATTTTGACCCTGCAACCTTTTCTCTTGCACATCTCGAGAACAGCTTAAGAGTTCGGAACTTGGCTTGCGTTCGAAAGCTTGGTGAGAAGCCTATAACTTTTATGTCGCATGCATTTTTTTTCCTGAGTCTCCGTTTTTGAGGTTTTGGTGGTTAAGATATTTTTTAAGTTTTCAGAAAAAAATAAGTGCGAGAGGTAAACAAATGTGAGTTTATTGGATGTTTCAACAGCAATTCTTCATAACTTTTGTTAGAATTGAGATAGCGAGAAAAATAAAAATGCGTTCGTAAGGTCAGTGTCATGACTATTGATATCCAGGACAAAAGTTAAAGTTCAACATTGGCCATGTGCAAGCTTCGTCAAAATTTGACTCCGACGAATTCCTTCAATGAGGAAGTTTCATGGGTCAGAACTTATTCATAAATCTATGTTTTATGAGGTTTATTTACACTGAAATAGAGCATAAATCGTGATCCGTTCGTAATATAATCCAAAAGTTAATAAATACGCAATTTTTGAAGTTTTAGGTCATTTCAAACACGCCAGCTAGCATGTTTGTGCCATCAGTGCCTTCCAAAAAAAAATCAGCTGTAACGTTGCTGTCGGGGAGCGGTTTGTTGTGATTCTTTGCCTTATTGTATACCAACGATATATAAACCTGGATTGCTCACAGTGGTCTGGAGGGGCAGGTCGTCCCCTGATAAACAATCACCCTGTCCCTCTCCTTGTGTAGTTATGGCAACACGGTACTTATTTTGAAACTCCACCCCTCTCATCCACTTGGGAACTTGAATGATTGCTATTCTTTATCAGCAGGGACGAGCAATCCAGTTCTTTTATATATCTTTGTTTTATACTAGAGCTCTCCAATAATAAAATAATAGAGGATAAACAGATGAACTAATTAGAGGCATGAAAAGGACAGAGAATAAAAGGGATATTACGTTGCGGAAAATGGTCGTTGTGGCGGGATTTCAAACATGCTTACTTTTGTTAATAAATAAAAAATATTTCCGAAAGGTTTTAAAATTTGTATTTATTTATTTATTTATTTACATGGAAGGATTGATATGCCTAATCGAAAAAAAATATTTTTGAAAAATGTGAAACTTCCTCATTGACTGTACCCGGCCGAGTTTTCGAAATATTTTATCGCCACTCAAGGAACTTTCTTCTCCATGTCCATTCTTGAATGTCTGTGCTAGTTTTATCAAAATCGGGTCTACATTGCCCAAGATATTCAAGGATAACCCTCCATTATCATTCCCTCAATACTGACAATGAGAAAAATTACAAATTCGTGGGTAAAATTGAGACAAATCGCTAGATCGTGGATAAAATAGAGGAAAAGCTAATTTTCGGCTTCTGGTGAAGGCAATTCCGTGGCTAAAATTGAGAAAAACGCTAATTCGTGACGAGCAGCGTAAAAGAATCACTCAAATCAAATTGAGAAAAAGCTCAATTACGCAGTTAAAATTGAGAAAAGCGCTAATTCACGGGGTTAAATTTCGCTAATTCAAGTTCGTAATTGGGTCATTCCATCTGATCTCACCGGGCTTTTGCAGTCGACTCTTCCGATTTCGCTCATTTTTGGTGCGGGGCTTCACTTTTGTGGTTAATGAGGCCATGCAAAATATTTTTGAGAAAAAAAAAATGTTCAATGAGTGACGGCGTTTTTGCGATTTTGGACATTTTTCGAAAATGTGTCGACTGTAAACGGGGTTTTGGCCATATCTCCGGTTCCAATCGAGTTATTTTCCTGCTCCAAGTCTTATTTTGTACTGATTTTGTGGTGATGGATTCGGAAAGAGCACACTATTTCCTGTTAGGATTAGCCATTTTCGATAGACGTTAACTATTTATGTGGCCTCAAATGCGGCTCAAAGTCGTGCAAATCCGGGGATTTTATTTTTTGCAAAAAAGTCAGTCCCCGTTTGTCCGCACCCCGTGATTCAGAAAAAACGTCTTCAAAGAGTCCTTTTCAAAAATAGTCATAAGCGTTTTCTTAGTTGACTGGCGAGTTTTCGTCAGAAATGATCATTTTTTAGAACAAACAATGTTATTATCGTGTTAGAGGTCATTATCGTCAACCGGATAGGATAAAAAGAAATATCGCACGGGGTGCGATGTACAGCTGAAAATTGCGTTTCATAGTCCCCCCCCCCCTGTCTTTTGATTACGCTTTGGCGGCTTTTATACTGTGGCGTGCCACAAAGGGAGTACATAAAAAATGCATACAAAAATTCAGAACTTTATTAAAAACTATTAGTGAGACTTAAATAATGTGAAAATCCCATCGTCGTAACCAAATACTGTTCGTCCCTCTGTTGTGTTCGATGTAGCTGTCATACCTTGTATCGCCGACCTGTCGTTTAACGGAATATTGTTCGTTCCCCTGTCGTGTTAATTGTAGTTGTTAACTAAAAACAAAAAAAACATAAGAAAAATAATTAATGAATAACAAAAATACGTACAATCAACGAAAAATGTAAACAATAGTGATAACCGTGGTAGTGACGCGATAAACTTACCTGTCACCGCGCCGGGTCTTCCCGCATATTCCATTTCTGGAGCCAAAATTTAGGCGGTCGAAGTCGTAAATGTGGAGGTGGTCGTCGCCATTAGAAAAAAGGAGTCGAGCGAGGAACGTCTAAGGAGGAAGGACGTCGTCCAAGAGGTCTGAGAAAAGGCATCTTCGTGTGCAACCCATTGTGGCTTCCTGGGTTCCCGTGAAGTTCGACGGACTGCTCAGCAAGGTAAAGAAAAACAGGCCCATCACTATAATGAAGATTACAAGAATTCTTTAAATAAAAAAGGGCTAACCTCTCATCACCACGGGCCCACGAGGGAAGTATCGGGCGCCGAGCAGAAGATTCTTAGTTGGTGCAAAAGGGAGACTTCAAAGTAAGCTCCGAACGGAAATCTCGATGACGAGGCTGGCATTTGTAAAACGACATTTAGTGCAGGTCTCCCTTTTCTTTTTTCTTGACTCCTGTCTGGTTCCGTCCTCTTCAAAAATTTTTACATCACGAGTGATCGTTTATCTTTTCCTGCGCGTCAACCGTCGCCTCCGAATTCGACCATCGCATTCCAATCGGGACTTGTAAGGGTGCGCATCTCAGAATTTATTTACTCATAAAATTTAAAGATAAATTTAACGTATTGGTTTTTGTTTAATAATTAATTATTCACACGTTCAAAAAATAGTCCGAATTTTCTTAAAGAACCCACTACAATACTTTGGTGTCAATGTAGCCGGTGTACTCCAAGGTGAGTATATTCATCTTGGGTGTACTCAACTACTATCGCCGGATAGCGTACTCGACTCAATTTTCGGATTCTCTGTGTGATACGCGATCTAATCTTCTTCCATTTTTCAAATTACAGAGCCATGTTTTTCAAAGTGTTTAAATTTGAGTAGGACGCGGTTTATGAGTACTTCGGACAGCACTCTGCAGTTAATCAACACAGTCGGTTCCGGCCCAAATTCACCTATACGGGGTGGTCAGTGCACCTTTCAACAGGTATTAGGTGGCCAAAAATGAGCGTTTCAGCAGTTCGTGTTGTTGGTTTCGGCGGATTTTCTCGACTGTACGTATAGAGTGGTCCATAGGTGGGGCTCTTCCTTAGATTTCAGGCATGTCAATTGTGGCTCCTGAAACCAACCTCATTTGGTTTGAAGCGTTTAGTAGGAGAAACAAGCTTTGTTAATGCGTATAGGCTTCTCAAGATGCTTGAGAATTTTTAAATGGCCGAAGAGTTCATCTTGTAGTTAACTTCCAGAACCTTTATTGTTTTTTGTCTTTTGTGTTGCCTTTTATTTTCCTTCCCAATACCAGAATTGAATTAAATGATAAAACGTCAAGTTTGAGAGGGGAGAGTTAGGGATAAATAATGGGCTTGACCACTAATGACCATGAAGTTGATCACGAAGAAAAAAAACAAACAGTGAGTCTCAACGTCTTGCAACGGAGCTAAAAGTTTCTGATATTCTGATATAATGTACGAATATTGAAGGAGTCTCGCCGCTCGCGTGTACCAAATTATGTACATAAGAAACTTCCCCGAATTGTCTTAAAAAGAGCATGATCGATTCGATCAGAAGTGCATTTTAACATAATTGAGAACTCCTACAAGGAAATTTGAATAAATAATGGGCAAATGAAATTCAAAAGACGCGAACAAAATGATTGAAAGCGAAAGAAAAATGTTGAAAGTTATGTTAACATAACCACCCAGAGGGTGAAAAGGAGAAAGGGGTCGACATTATGCTAACATCACCCCCTCCTCATTCTTCACCACTCTCAAAATGCGTGAGGGAACGTTAGTTTCCGTCCAAAACGCCTCTTTGAATTTGTTGGCCTCTGATTCTCCTAGGTCTTCAAAGGAATAAATATGTGTTCAATGCTACGGCTTTGCACGCATTTTGAGTCCTTTGAGCATCAGTGATTCCTTTGCTCCAGAAGAAAAATCTTCGGCCATTCGATAGATATATACGAAGAGTAGAAGTCCAAAAGGAGCAATCATGTTTATATAGATTCTTTTCAGAAGGGTGAAAGGGGAAAAGGGTCCACTTGGACGAGTAGATTACATCTAAGTGCCGCCGTGTGATGACATATCGGAGCCTAAGGGGACACCAATATCACGTCATCTCTAGGGACATGCTTTTTTCTCTCGCCTCGCACTTTTTTCACTGTAAATTAGATCTAAAGGACGCGTAACTAGATCAGGGATGACCAGGTCGGTGGATTGAGCTGCTCTTCGTCTCATAGGTGGCCCTCTTTCTCATTTTTAAGACATATACGCCCTATACGGTGAATAGCAAACTTAATTTTCGATCCTAAAAGTGGTAAGAAAGGAGAAACACTCTGTATGGTATAACAAACCGTGTAAACTCTAAAGTGACGATAGTATGTTTTATACTATACAAAACTTTCAAGAAATTATTTAGGGAAACTAAGTCCATATTCGAAATGATCATATGCCCGAAGGCTCAGAGGACAGGGCCAACCCATTCTACCCACCCCCCACACCATCGCATTACAAAGCACTCAGCGTTGAAGTGTTATCGAAGAGGGCCGAACGTCCAGAAGAGGGGATGGCGGATGGAAAGAGTTTTTACAACACGAAGTTTGATTTAACTAAAAACTCAAGCCATGCGTAATAAATCGCCGGCAAATCCGATTGGGAAGGGCCACTTGTTATTTTTTTATTTTTTACGCCGACCGAAGCTCCGTCTTTTGTCCTCTCTCGGGCGCTACCCTCTCTATCCCCGTTCCCTATTAAAATAAGCCAGGATTTATTACGAAAGGGATGTGCGGAAAAGGGAGAATTAATTAACCGCTAATTTGTTTTCCATCGGGTAATCCTATTTGTGGCATTCGTTTAGACGCTCACTCTGTCACTCACTCACTCTCTCTCTCTCTCTCTTTCTCTCTCTTTCTCTCTCGAAAGTCTCTCTCTCACTCACTCACTTGGGGGCATATTCCCGGCGTTGCAGCTCTTTTCGCATCCAAAGATATCCCTCCAGAAGTTTTGTCACATCGGCGAGAGGGCTCAACAAGAACAATTTATCGCTGGTTAAAGACGCTAAATCATAAAAGCGGCCCTTTAGTTAATAAATTAAAACGTACAGAACGTTTCGGGCTTAAAGGCTTAACATTTTAAAAGTCGTAAATGAACTTCAAATATACGTAAAGGCATCAACCACGCCTCATAAATTTGAATAGCTCATTATAATTTATGACTGATTTGAAATTAATTTATAATTGACTAACTTAATTACTAAAGTCGGATAGGGGTAGTATTAGTCATAGTGATATCCATTTCGTCAATTAGAAGTTGAATGAGATCTTAAATAACGAGGTGCAATTTTTTGTTGGTTGGTTGAGTACTGGAATAAAACAAAACTACCTAACAATGCTACTTGTTCGTGCAGGTCACGAAACTTCAAAAAGTCTGCAAAGAGGGTTTTACTTAAGGACTTTCCCCTCCTCCACCGCGTCTTTCCCTCAGCTTGGGACGATTACTCAAGTGATTTACCAATGGATCCCAATCCGGCCTTTCAATAGCAATGTGACTAGAATCTGAAATTGTTGGAATCTGTTAAGAGAAGTGGCCAAATCTTTTCTTTTTTCAAAAAGTTTGTTGTAAAAAGATTAAGACCCGCTTCAATGAACAACTATGTGCTCTCCGGACTGTGTGATCCAGCTCTACTTAGGAGTTCTGCCGTACTTTAGTATCTCAAAAATTCATCCAAAGTCGGCGGTGCTGGGCCTCTTCAATGTCCTTCCTCAGTCCTCACTATAGAATACAAGATATCACAACTTGGGATGGTTGGCAATTAAAACTTTAGATCAGTGATACCCATCCTTTCACAATCCTCGTTTCTTCTTCCGATTTTTACGGATTTTCCCGGAACAGAAAAATGCGTAAAAACGGAGCCCCCCGACATCCACCGATACCTCAAAGTTATACAGAATAGCCGCATGAAGTAAGACGTCAACGGCGGGAGGCGAAGGGTATACATATAATAAGCGCTTGGAGGGAAAAATAAGAACTTCGAATCAATTATATACTTTCAAACTTCTTAACAGTCAAATTGACAAATAAATTATAAGAAATACATCTCGTCGTGTCGTCGACCAAGCTTTCAGAAGAAAAAAACACGTTTCTTCCTTATTTCAAATTCCACTTCTGAAAACAAAATGTAGTTATAAAACGATCTTGTACCTGGGCCCAGACTACTTTACACTTCTTATTCGCTAGTATTCAGAAACTGCGTAAGTACCTATAACACGATTTCAGTTTAACGAATTTAAAAGCTTAACTACAACGAGTGCCTAGAACTCCCCCTGTCAGGCTGTCTCTTAATCATAATGTACCAATGCGTCACCTATCATTCGAAATTTTTGTCAATGCTTGCGGGTGATTAAACCAAAGATTTTGAATATTTTCACACAGCGAAGAGAAACTGACGAACCAATTTTAATGTTTATTTTATAGTTAATAGGGGGGGGGGGTTACCATGATAGAAACGGATCATTAACTTTTCATAAATGATTCGGTTCCATGAATCAAGCGATTTCACATTAGAATAAACTTTGTTAATTTCTCCGCTGCATTGGCCGACTAAAAAAGTGAAATTTCATGCATCACACAATCATTTGACCGTTGTGCCTAGCGTTTCTGAAGGTCAAAATAGATTAACCACATGGCAGGTACGGGAGTTAAGGGGCGCATACACGATCAACCTGGGTTGTCAACTTTGTTTACAACATTACGGGCTGTATTCAGAAACCCACCTTTACAAAGCCTTAACTAAAGGAGTTGAAAAATGTGATGGTTTATAAAAAGGTGTCCTCTGTTTTGAAGCGCTTAAAGGAGTTATAAAGGTTAAGGTTGGTTTCTGAATACGGCCCTACGTGTTGTCAACCAAGTTGACTGTCTGTGGTGAAGTTGTTCCAAAATTTCAACCACCAACTTCCTCACAGACAGGAAACTTTATCGTCAACACGCAATGTTGTAAACTAAGTTGACAACCAGGTTGATCGTGTACGGGCCCCTTTAGTGCATGGTTCATTTAGGCCCATTTTCACCAACAAAATTGATCTCGTTTAAAGTTGATCGTGATTAGTTGTCGCTAAAAGCGAAGAGGTACATATGAGTATGTATGGGTGGACTGCGCACCACCAGGGTGAAGCCTTTCTGTGGTGTGGTGGCAGGGAGGAGGGAGGAAAAGAGAGAGAAAGAAAACGGAGAAGCTTGAAATAGTAAAAAGAAGGTCAAGAGAAAAAGGAGATGTGAGCTTCTTGGCAGCACGAAGGCGATATCGGTGAGTCAAAAAACTATTCATACTTCTTTGAGTATAAAATCTTTACTATGGAGTGAACCATGCAATTTAGCAATTACATTAAAATAGAGATAACTGGTCCGGTCCGGGGCACGATGCCTCGGAAGTTGTCGAGATGAGGGAGATAACTGGTCTGAGGAACGATGTCTCAGAATATCTGTACGGAAATGGGAAGAGACACGTTCACTATATTGCACGCATTTCGATCACCTGTAGCTACAACTACCAGTCTAAACATAAAACGCGGAGGACGTGGACACCTATAAGGGGATGATGAGGAGGGTGTCAATTAAGGCCTAAAAATTTATCAATATCTTGTAACGCTGCGTACAGATTTGGAACTAGCCAAATCAACCCTTTATATGGAACTAGCCATAAATTAACCAGATTTGGAACTAGCCAAATCAACCCTTTATATGGAACTAGCCATTAATTAACCAGATTTGGAACTAGCCAAATCAACCCTTTATATGGAACTAGCCATAAATTAACCAGATTTGGAACTAGCCAAATCAACTCTTTATAATGGAACTAGTCATAAATTAACCAGATTTGGAACTAGCCAAATTAACCATCGCAGTTTGGATCGACCCAAACTAATTTTATCTAGGTTATTATTTATTCATCGCAGAGTTAGGAGCTCGCGACATTAGTTGCCAATAGCGACCCATATGAATTCTGATATAAGTGTTTACATTGTAATCGTGATTAGTTGTTGATCTTGGTTTGAGAAGTTGTTGAAATCGGGCCTTAACCGTCAGATGAAAACCCCAGACAATGGGTGAATGTTACCACTGCCCTTGCCAAAGCTAGCTATTACGACCTTGTCTTCGGACTTGTTGATCATACTACACCCCGTTGACCTCTATTTCGACCATGCTATTCAGCGCCTGCGACTCCACGTCAGCTTTCTTCGCCCATGGCGTCGGTGAAATTGCTCATCGGCACCATCAGAGCAGAGCGAGACGCTCTATAAAGGGGAAGGCTACAGCTCCGTGTTCCATATCAACACCTGTTGAAATAGCTATTTTCAAAATCCACGATACCACGATATAAACGCTCTTGCTCGCTTCCCCATCGCCCCTACTGTTACTTATATGAGTCTGCGTTTCCCACGAAGATGGCGAGCAGCTCAACTTATTCTGAACCACAGATTCACAAAAACTTGCATGTTATCACTTATGTGTTAAGTGTTAACGGGGTTTCTATGCGGGTTTGGCGGAGGGCAGTTCAGAAAGTTGAGCAAATTTTATTGCTCAACAGAAAATGAGCAATTCATGCAATACAATAGGTAGGTATCTGTTCCCGCAAGGTGTTTGGAACATCATGTTTGGAGGAGAGTTACTGTGGGACCATCCAATAAAATTTAAGTTGAATATATTTTATTGCCTGATCCCTTGGCAACTGGGTTTTTGGTGAATCGAATGTAAGAGATCACTCAGAATACAATTTCAATGGGATTTTACTGCAATTCGGTGGCCTCTATCTCTATCGCGGCCTAAATTTCATTTATAATTTGTTGATCTCATTCAAACTTTTATGAGGTTTGAGTGGATGATCTCATAAATGAAATGCACTTTCCCTGACATGTTACTGTCGGAACAAAACTTTTAAATCATGGCTGCGAATTAGCTTTTTTCTGAATTTTGCTACGAATTAGCGCTTCACCACTATTTTAACCGGGAATATTGCCGCTTTTTCCAAACGTTTTGCCACGCACTTGCACTGAGATTAGTATATTTGGGTGCCTTCTCAATTTTAGCCTCCTCTTAAGGGGATACATTAACTTGGGGTAAGCGCATTTTCTCCGTTTTAGCAGCGAAGTTGCCTTCACATATACCCCTCCCTGTCATGCACGTTCCCTTAAGATTTGGTGAATTTTTCTTAATTTTAGCCGCTAATGAGCGCTTTTTCTTCATATTAAACGCGAATTAGAGCTTTTTAAACACTATGGATTTCACCTCCTCGGCTTACAGTTCGGCTTAAAGATAAGTCGGACTTAAGTGGAAAATGCATTGAATTTTATGTGAACAAGGTTCGGCTCAGCCAAGGTGGTGAAATTCATCATAAAAATCCCAATAGGTTCAATTTTTTCATCTTTAAGCTTTGGGGCCCCCTCCAAAGGAGGGCCTGGAGTGGTTTGCCTCTCTCGCCCCCACGTCACGGTCGGTATACGCTACTGGGGTTGAGACAGACGTGATTTACGAGTCCCTCGAACGAACACTGCCAGGCTTCAGCGAGGGGTGGGGGGGGGCTGAACTGCCTCCGCGTGGTCGTGGGCGAAGATATGCCTGATCAAGTTGGGTGATCGGGGATCAGGCATATCATTTATCCTCATCCACGACCACGCGGAGACAGTTCAGCTCCCCTCGCATGACGCCTGACAGTGCTCGTCATTGGTGAGTCCCCTTTCATTTTTTTTAGCTACCCTAGTCACTCTACGTTGCCGAGGTTCCAGGGCCTCTTTACTGAAGTTGGGGCCCCGGGATAACATAAGAGCCCCCTCCATGGCAAAGGGAGAGTGGGGTACTTCGTGGCCACACTTTTTTTCTTTTAGTCGTGAACCAGGGGCGTATAGCCAGAGCGGGGCAGGGGTGGGCAGTTTCCCTCCACTAGTCTCGAAAACTCAATTTCGTGCGACCTCCTTCAGTACCAGTACCAGACATCATGCGATCTTCTCAGAAAAGCTGCCCTTTTTTAAGATCACGAGCTGGTCGAACGCGCGTTTAGAAGACTGTTGTCCGTATTTATGAACGTTCCTTGACATTAAGGAACCCTTGAAATTCATTAGAACAGATGTTTTTATTTCGATCAAAACTGTTCTCAACGGTTCCTTGACTCAAGGAGGCTTCAAGGAACGTTCATAAATACGGGCCTATAACTTGACAGTTTATAGGCCATTCGTCTGTACGACATGCAGAAGAGCCCAGTTTGGGGGCTAAAATTCCGCAGTTTCCGTACCAGGACGACGAGTTAAGTTAAGGGTTCTGCGTTGATGAATCACCGAGATCTTTTTGGGAGGTTTCATACTCATCACCGAATATAAGACGGCAATAGTGATTGGGATGCATCTGACTTGTGCTCACGTGAAGCTGTCCACCCCTGGATCAAAGGCTGGCTTCGCTCCTGCCGTGAACCAGCTACTTTTCCGCTTTTAGCCAAGAATTAGCGTTTTTTCTAAATTTTATTCGCTATAGCAGCTTTCTCAATTTTTTCAGTCATTGGCGTTTTCTCAACTTTATATATCTGTCAATGAGCGTTTTTTCTCAATAAGCGCTTTTCTAGTCGACAATATGATTTTTTTTTTATTTTAGCCACGAATTAGCAATTTCTTTCGCTTTATACAGGAATTAGCTCTTTGTGTCAGCCACTAAGTAGCTGTTGGAAACCGCGAATTTTCTCTATTTTGGCCGCGAATGAGCACTTTGTATCGTTTATAGTCGTGAACATGCCCCCGGAAACAGCGAATGTCCGATTTTTCAATTTCAGCTATGATTGAGCTCTATGGATGATGAGTATCTTTTTTCCCACGTTGGGGGAAAAATTTGATTAATCCGGGGCCCCCCTAGACGCGGGGCCCCGGGCCCAGGCCCGTCGAGCCCCCGTCTAAAGACGGCAATGAAAGGCTCGTAAAGGGGGGGGGGGTTCACACATTAATCGTTGATTCCTTGACCCCTTCCAGTCATACCCCGTCTATACTATTGCACGGGAGTGGCCGAGTTGGGCGACTGGTCTAAGGAAATGGCTTAGTCGGGCGACCGGTAAAGAAAGGCTAGAAAAGGTACAAGTCGAGTATCGACTGTATTCTTGTTGGGCGACAGGTTAAATATGGATTTCTTCGTTAATTAATTTTGATTCGTTATTGTCGTGCAACTTTATTTGTTGTTGGTTGAAGGAGCTAGATGCTGAAATTTCTTTTCTCGCTTGTTCCAACGGTTAGAGTTCTCTGTAGCATTTTTCTTTGCGGCGTTGGATATTATAACTTTCAGTTCCTTGCTTTTTTCTCTAAGCATCGACTACATTTTGACTGGTTGCCGTTTTAAACTGAAGAAACACATTTTGAAAATTGAACAGAAAATGAAAATAAAAAGGGTCTCTTAATCGCTACCCTTTTCAGGGGCGGTCACTGAACTCGTAATTTTCTATAACTCGCCCTTTTGACCATCGCGCAGCAGGCCAACGACCCAGTTGCACATTACTTTTAGCCGTACATATTTCTACGCAAATTCCGGATTTTAGAGTCTCACTTTTAATGTCCAGGAAGTTCTACAGGAGCGTTAGATTTTGCTTTTCAAAATAAGGCGATGGAAGAGCATGAATTTCCAACTTCAAAGTTCGAAGGTGATTTACAGTTATTTCTGCTGTGAAATTTGAAAAGGTAATATAAGATCTAACGCTCATGCGTAGAATTTCCTGGAGATTGAAATGAGACTGTGAAATCCGGGATTGGCGAAGAAATACGGCCAAAATTAATGTGTAAAGGAGGGGCAAGACTGGAGGGGGTCGAGGAATCCTTAACATGAGCGACAAAAATCTGGATGAGTGTGCTTTCATTGGTGTAACCGTTCTGGACTTATAAACGCTGAATCCAATAAAATCAACGTCATGACTTAAAACACTAAAATATCGATTATATCGGAAACGGTTGGAAATCGGACCTATGATCGGGACTTTTTTGGTCCATTTTGGACCTAGAATAAACCCCTGCATTTTTGCCATCGACTTACCTAACACCCTGTATAGGAGGTACGTTTGTTAGAATTGATTCCCTCGTTAGGGTGCTCATAGTAACGTACCGGTTTCGGGTACTCGTTATCTTCAGCGTACTTCTGAGTCACGACTGAAAGTTTCAGCTATTTCACCGCGAACATGCCCCGAGGGTGCCAAAGCCAGTTGTGTTCACGTCATGTAAACCTTTCATTTCACATCCCTACACTATACGAAGGCGCTATACGGTCGCTGAGTAGTGTTTGTATCCCGGCATCGTCAACCACCGCATGAAGTGGAAAGCAACAGACATAGTAGAAACAATATCGCCACAATCATCTTAATGCGTACGCGTATCTGTCTGTAAGGAAATAATCAAAAATGCTTCTCCTCTCTTGTTGTTGTTGTTTTTTTTTTTTTTTTTTTTTTTTTTTTTTCTTCTTCTCTCTCTTTTTTCTCGACGTGCCATTTTTCGGTGAAGTTTCAACAACGCCAATCCTATACAATTTCAAGTTATGTTTTTCCCCGATAAAAACAACAGAATTTGTGACTAATTTATAAAAATATAAAATTTTATTGCTTTATAAAATGGTATTGCGATCTCCTCTAAACAAAACAATTTGTACAATATCTACTTATACGTAACGTTATGAAGCTGCTTAAAGTACGTCATAGAATCGTAGTAATTGAGCGGACGCCACTAAAAAACAAAATCACTTAGAATGGCACACACTTTCTTAACATTCGTCCCAAGGGGTATTTCACTCGGCCTTCTATAAACCCTTAAAGGATACATTGTAAGTAATATTAAAGCTTGGGAATCCACACAGTAACATGAATCTACTTGTCCCACTTCAGGCCACTCGAAATCCTTAAGTTTGTGAGGGGATTTTTGAATATATTTACAATTTAGACCCACTGCTTAACACTTAATCCCTAGCACCAATGTAAGTTTGTACAGAACAAAGTAATCACGGTTGAAATAAAATCATATTATAGGCTGGCAGCAACCTTCTTATTGTTTAAATATAAAAAGGGCATTTAATTTGTACGTTCATTTCCATCTTACATTAATTAGATTAGATTAAAAGAGAGCAGATTAAAGGCTTGTCATTGCGGGAGGTCTAGCGTAAGCTTTGGGAATAAATCCATACTTTCTTGTTTTTGGAGCGTAAGCCCAAAGCCATCCATCGACAGTTTGATTGTTTAGATCAGCATAAATCCAGTCGCCTCGTCTGACAGACAAATCGTCGGGTGCTTGAGCCTGGGGAAAAACATTCATTTGTCAGACGATTTTAAAACTGGTTAACAAATTGAAGACTGGAATGCGCGTATTAAATAGTACGCATGCTATGCCTCATAGTAATGACAGCTACTCTCTGACAAGAAATGCATATAACAGGATGTCTCACCTTGTAATCATACAGCATCACAAGCTCAGTACCGTGATATCTTAAGTCATCGCTAGCGGCTGGTGTCAACAGAGTAGAAGCCGCGGCTGTCGTCGTCGCCGCCGTCGCTGACTGAGTTCGCGCGCTGTTGACATTGTTGTTGGCCATGTTTTGATTATTGTTCATTTGATTTATGTGACCTTGAATGACGTCAGCTGGGTAAACGAAACCGCTCGGAACAAAACCCTCCTGCCCATCAGACCGGACTACCCAAAACCAATCGGGATCTTCTCGGTTGAGAACGGTAACGAATTCACCTCGCTCTACGCTCACATCGTTTTCATCCCTCGCGATGAATGTGTATAGAACTATAAATCTTCCGGACGGATCCTGCAATTTGCAAATGGCAAAAAGTTCATTACGGAGCTATGGGTGTAACGGGTCCAAAAGTCCAAAAAATAGCCTGACCTTGAAGAAAGGGTGAACTTCGGGCTGCGAGGACGATGCACTGTGCAATGAAGCTTGCGAACTTGTCATGTTGGTGGATTGTTGGGTTCCTGGAACATCAACTTTTTTACCGTGGCTTTCACAATCGGAAGTTTCACCTCCGCCTGGAATGAACTTCCGCTATGAGCAGGGATAAAATAATTTAAGGCTTTTGTTGAGGGATTTACCTGTTCGCAATGTTTCGACTACCACTTCTGGTTCATTTTCAGTAGTATTACGAGGTAGTTTCTTTTTAACGTTGCTCATTGCCAGTTCACCAAGCTGTGAATTATAAGGCGTACAGTACGAGTGAGGAATGAATCCCTCTTGGCGGCTGTCCGCGGCAATAACATAAACCCAGTCATTTTCACGGTACAGTATATTTACAACCTGCGGAAGAGACGCTGATAACTGGATAAATTGGCCAAAGAAAGTCAAAAGGTCATACCTGTCCACGTTTGACTTCGAGTTCATCGTCCACACAGGGAGTAAAGTCGTGCAGTACGACCATCTTACTGTCAGGTGATAGCCCGTTCTCCTTTTCGATTCCAACGCGAACCAGTGTCTCAATAGACGCGCTACCGGTGATTCTACCCATGCCTGGTGCTCGAACCACATCCTTGTCCAAGTCACCCGCAGATCCAGCTAGAACACAAAGAAATGGCTTTAAAATAACAGAATCTAACCTATTTAATACCAACGAGAGATTCAACAATTTTTTAAGGGAACCAAGAATGTAGAGGACTATTATAATGAATAATTTAAATAACCAGCTCATTGCATTTAAGAATTACCTTGAATATATCTAATTTCCATAAGATCTGCGAGCTTTGCTTCTACGCCGCACGATAAATCAGTTCCTTGCGTTCATTTCGCGTGGTTGGCAGCCCAAAACTGACAATTTCACGTGCTTTCACATCTTTTTTTCAAAAGGGGAAATTGCCAACTTGTGGGCTCATTTCTATATGAGCCATTTCGCAGATCGGGTTGGCTCGTTCAAAACGAATTTCGCGATGCTTGTGCACCTCAAAAGTGCAAATTCTCGGCTTTCGACGTTACAAAATTAACAGTCAAAAAAGCTACTATATTTTGTGGTGGCGTTAGCTAATTTTTCAGAGGTCTGGCTCTTTCCAAAAACAAAATTTCTCCAAGTGGGCCCATTCGAAACCAATTTTTAGTTTCGTGGCACAGGTTCGCCCCCTAAAAAAAAAAAACTTCAGGGCTTTCACCACAACAAAGAGCATGCTTTCGCGCCGTCGCGCTGTTGAATAATTAAAAAAGCAAATCCGCGGAGTTACGTCACTTTAAAGAGCGATTTGACGGGTCCGACTCCTTTCAAAAAACGAATTTCGCAGGGTTGGGCAATTCAAAACCAATTTAGCTGGTTTCGTTCACCCAAAAACACAATGTTGTGTTGGACATTTTCAAAAATGAAATTTCGCGGAGTTTCCTCGTTCAAACTCAATGTCAGTGTACAGACTGACTAATAGCGTTTTACATTTACACAGAAATCTGCGGTGGAGCAATTCATTTCCACCCGCCCTCTCTGAATTAAAAGATACGAGAAGTCGGGTGCGGAAATAAAGTGCTCCAAGAGCAGAACTTTATTCGAATGGAAAACAATTTCGCGGCTGTCTCATTAAAAACTAATTTTTGTAAATTTAATGGCTCCTGAAAATAGTACCTACATTAGATTACGATGCAAGGTCGTAATGAGGGCTATTTTGGGTGAGGGGGGTGCACGTTGCCGGCGTGCAAGTTGCCGGCACGATATAGACGCAAGTCGAGTGCCAGCAACCACCCGAACCTGAAATGCCCATTTCGACCGAGTATCGTACGCTATTTATTCTACAGCCGTCAATTTTTGTCATTTTCAAAAACGATAATGGGCGAGTTCCGAGAAAAATGTCAAGTTTTAGAACTTCAGGTTGTGGGTTTATTTCTTGTTGCCCAGAGCCTCTTTAACAGTCTATTTTTTTTTTTTCCTCCCGCATTGCTAGCACTACTACGGGTGTATTTTGATTTCAAATAATAGGTACATGGTTTTTAGAATTTTTCGTTAATTTCGAGTCTACAATTAAACTTCCTTCGCCGTGCTTCCCATCTGTCTAAAGTCAGAAAACTGCGATATACAATTGCTACTTCGGTGACTGTACTATAGTTCTTCCATTCCAAGTTGAACTGGTTTTGACACACACTACGCGGCTAAAGAGCTTGGAAAAAGTATTGATACTCCGAAGTTAAAAATGTGAAAAAGGGTTAACTCACCGTTTCTCATCGGCAAACATTGAGGAAATATCAATGACTACCACTGCAGGCCATTTTACAGTTAAAATTTAAAAGAAAAAACTGCTAATATATGTGCATTCTTGGACCATGTCCGGGACCCGGGACTCAAAGTGAGAAAACGCACTTTAATTCCTCATTACAAGTGGCTATGATTAAGGAAAATGGCCAATTCGCGGACAGAAGTTGAAGAAGGCACTAATTAACAGCTGAAATTGAGAAAAAACGCTAAAACACTGCTAAAATTGAGCAAAATCGCTAATTCGCGGAAGACAAACGCTAGTTTTCAACTAAAAACTTGGGAAAAGCGCTAATTCGCGGATAAAATTTAGAAAAATCTCTAATTAGCGGATAAACTATGAAATAGCGTTAATTCATGAATAAAAATGGAGAAAAACGCTAATGAATGGCTAAAACCAAAAAATTCACGGCTAAAATTGAGAAAATTCCCTACTCGCGGCAAAAATTGAGAAAACACAAATTCGCAGCTTCTGAAGGCAACTTCATGGAAATCCATTGAGAAAAAGCTCCAATTCATGGCACACATTGAAAAAAAACAACAAAAAACTCTATTTATTGATATACATGAATTGATATACAAATTTAGGAAAATCCCTAATTAGCGGATAAACTATGAAATAGCGCTAATTCACGAATAAAATGGAGAAAAACGCTAATGAATGGCTAAAACCAAAATAATCACTAATTCGCGACTAAAATTAAGAAAAACGTCAATTCGCGGCTAAAATTGAAAAAACGTTAATTCGCGGCTAAAGTTGAGAAAAATATTAATTCTTGGATAAAAATGTGAAAAACGCTAATGCGCGGCTTCATCCGAGTTTTAGTGCTAATCAACGATGTATAGAAGAACTGGATTGCTCATCACTGCTGATAAAGTCTGCCATCAAATAAGCTCCAAGTGGAGCTTAAAGTGGATGAGAGGGGTGGAGTTTCAAAGTAAATACGGGAAGAGAGTTGTGTTGCCATAACTAAACAAGGAGAGGGACAGGGTAATTGTTTATCAGGGGACGACCTGCCCCCTCCACGCCCCTCCAGTTCTCTGTGAGCAATCCAGGTTTATATATCGTTGGTGCTTATTCGCGGTCAAGGTTAAGACTAGTTATCAGCTTTGATTATGAAAAAGTAGGTACCTAAAAATTTATAAATTATTGTATTTGTACTCTATGCATCAAGGAACAACTATGCCAGATCCATGAATACCTTAATTTTTCCCCCTCAATCTTTTTAGTGCATTTCATTTAAAAAATGCACTATTGGTCTCGCCCTGATGGTCGCACATATGGGTTGTGATACGAATCCGAGATCTGTTCAATTTGATATATATATATACAGGGTGTTTCAGGAGGATCCGGCAATACTTGCACATGGTGTACTACTAAGTAAGGCGAACCAAAATTACTATGTGGACATAGGGTCGCAAACGCTTCGTTTCAGAGTTACAGAGAATTTTGAGTTTTTTAAGCCAAACCACCTCTTTCCCCAGAAAAGCTTTCTTAACGGTCTAGCCGTTCAAGGTAGAACAAAATGAATTACATTTCTGAAAAGAGCGCAAAATTTGACTTTAGAAAACCTAAGAATAACACGCCATAATTTCTTTAAGTACGTCTAGTTATTTTTTGGAAAAATGAAAAAGTGTGACATTGAATTTTTGTGTTTCATTCAGAGGTGAATTACGCTCAATCCGTAGTGGGTCGGATATTGTTACGGTATTGTAAAAACATGCCCATTTTGTAAGCTTTCCAATGACGTAAGAAAATTTGAAATTGGTTGGATTTTTACTGAGATATCACACTAAAGGATCGGGAAATCGGCGAAAATTGTCGAAATAAGCCACATTTCACCCACTAGGAAAACATCGGGGAACATTTTTTTCAGACATCACAATCACCTCATTGAGGTTCATGGATCAAAATAATTTCAGAAAAATCAATGATTCATACCGATCATGATCACCCCCACCCATCCACTCCGCTCATACTATGAAATAATCGTTCGGAATTGGTTGACAGTTTGCCTTCCATAATTTATTATTTTAATTCAAAATTGTTTTTTCTGGTAAAAATTCACACCATACGCGTGAATAAACGCAATTGCCATTCGAAAACGCCTGAGAAATGGTGACGGATGACGAGCTAGTACGAAACTGATCAGATAATTTTAAACAATTATTTGCTTATGGAAGTGGTGGGGAGGGGATGATGTTCATTGACATTGACCATTGTTTTTTCATTATTAGTTCATTACTTTGTAACATGGGGTGATTGTGATGTCTGAAAAAAATGTTCCCCTAGTAGGCACAATGAGGCTTATTTTGACGGTTTTCACTGGTTTCCCGAACGTTTAGTGTGATATCTCAGTAAAAATCCAGCCAATTTGAAATTGTTTTTAAGTCATTTGAAAGCTTACAAAATGGGCATGTTTTTACAAAAGCGTAGCAATATCCGTCCCACTATGGAATGAGCAAAATTCTCCTCTGAAAGAAACACGAAAATTCCAAGTCACACTTTTTCGTTGTTTCAAAGAATAACTAGACGTACTTAAAGACAATTATGGCGTGTTATTTACAGATTTTCTAATGTGAAATTTTGCGCTCTTTTCAGAAATTTAATTCATTTCGTTCCATCTTGAACGGTTTGTCCGTTAAAACCACTTTTTGTGGGAAAGAGGTGGTTGGGCTTAAAAACCACAAAATTCTCAGTAACTGTGAAACGAAGCGTTTGCGACCTTATGTCCATATAGTAATTTTGGTTCGCCCTACTTAGTAGTACAACATGTGCAAGTATTGCCGAATCCTCCTGAAACACCCTGTATATGACCCTTTTTTGTTAGCACGATCACGGTCGCAATTTTCTACTTAGGGCAACCAAATTTGGTCTAAAAATCAATAGCGTGAATATCTCGGAAGAGTTCGTGATCCAGGCGGATCGGTCCACGGGAAGGATGTGAAAGAGGGGTTAGAATTAGTTGAAAATTCGCTACCACACGGCTGTTGCTGCAATTGCCCCCAAAATTGACTCGAGTAATGAGAAATAAACGCGTTTCGTATGAGACCCTAGAGAACCCAATCCGTTGAGATGACAGGGCAGTTCTCGGCGGAGGGGAGCTATTAAATTAACGCTATGCCTCACTGGACCACCCAAGTACCGAAAAATTCCATTGACATTGTATTTTGAGCAGTCTCTTTCTTTTGATTTGCCTACAGTCTAATGAGTCTTAAGTAAAAAAACTTCTGAGGTGGGCCAAAAAGGGAGAAAAAAAAAGAAAAAAAAAAAGTTTCTTCCAGATTCGAACCCAGACACTGCGTAATGGAGAATTTGTGACATACCATTTGACCTAATGTAACTGATCTGAAAATGTACGTAATCTGAAAATGTTCCGACAGCAGCCTGTCGGGTAAAGTGCATTTCATTTATCCGGTCATGCACCATTTATCAGGTAATCGTTTAAGTTTGAATGAGATTATCATATTATAAATGAAATTCAGGCCGCGATAGAAATTCAAAATAAAATGTACAAAAAAAATGTCAAAGGCTGGAATTTCAACTTCCGGGAAATTCCCCCCTGGCGCAGGGGGCTAGGCTAGACACAATTTAAAATTCACTCCCACGGGAGCCCTTCTCAATCGTTCGTTAGTCCCAAAATTTCGGCATGATACCTGTGTTGTACGCATTTTTTCTCTCCGTCACTTTATCTTCAGCAAGAGTGCAGCAGGAAGACATGAAAAAAATGTTGTGATGTGTTCTTATTTTTATAAAATTGATTTTGAATTTATATCGCGGCCTGAATTTTATTTATAATATGATAATCTCATTCAAACTTAAACGGGACTTCCTAATCTGCTGACCAAAAAAAAAAAAAGTGCCACCGCACCCATGAGTCATCAGATCTCTACCAAATTTGGCATGGTGGCATTCCAACACAATCCCTAGGTGCCATCGAGGTCAAAACATCAAATTTATTTCAAATACTGGTACTTACCCCCGCACCGGTTCAGTGATGTACTGTGAAAAAGTGCCACCGCCCGCACCCATGAGTCATCCGATCTCTACCAAATTTGGCATGGTGGCATTCCAACACAATCCCTAGGTGCCATCGAGGTCAAAACATCACATTTATTTCAAGTACTGGTACTTCCCCCGCACCAGTACGGTGATGTACTGTGAAAAAAGTGCCACCGCAACCATGAGTCATCCGATCTCTATCGAATTTGGCATGGTGGAATTCCAACACAATGCATAGGTGCCACCAAGGTCAAAACATCAAATTTATTTCAAGTACTGGTACTTCCCCCGCACCGGTTCAGTGATGTACTGTGAAGAAGTGCCACCGCAACCATGAGTCATCCGGTCTCTACATCACTGAACCGGTGCGGGGGGAAGTACCAGTACTTGAAATAAATTTGGTGTTTTAACCTTAGTGGCACCTAGGGATTGTGTTGGAATGCCACCATGCCAAATTTGGTAGAGATCGGATGACTCATGGGCGCGGTGGCACTTTTTTCACAGTACATCACCAGTACATCAGTGCGGGGGAAGTACCAGTACTTGAAATAAATTTGGTGTTTTGACCTTGGTGGCACCTAGGGATTGTGTTGGAATGCAACCATACTGAATTTGGTAGAGATCGGATGACTAATGTGATCGGTGGCCCTTTTTTAGTGCATTTCATTCAAAAAATGCACTATTGGTCTCGCCCTGATGGTCGCACATATGGGTTGTGATACTTTTTTTTCACGTTTCAGAACCCCTAGAACACGAATCCGAGGTCGGTTCGATTTTATATATTTATATATATTGATTTATTTATAATATTATGGCCGTTTTCTTGTTAGCACGATAACTCTCGTAGAAGTTAATTTAGAGGAACGCGCTTTGGCACAAAAATCAGTAGTCATAAGACACCGGTCGGTATTGCATTTGGGCCAAATCGGTCAAGGTGGAGGGGGGGGGGGAATAGGGCTTGAAGTCGTCAAAAAATCACTAAAAATCACCAGTTGATTCTAGAAGCATCATATTTGGTACGTATACTCCATGTTAGACTAGCCATTGATTCCCATTTTAATTTTTTTAAAAAGTGAAGGGGGAGGGGGTGGTGCCCCCAGGGTGGAAGTAAGTGTGTGGTCTTGTTAGCACGATAACTCTCGTAGAAATTAATTTAGCGGAACGCGCTTTGGCACAAAAATCAGTAGTCTGGCTTGAAATGGTCAAAAAATCACTAAAAATCACCAGTTGATTCTAGAAGCATCATATTCGGTACGTATACTCCATGTTAGACTAGCCTTTGATTCCAATTTTAATTTTTTGAAAAAATCAAGGGGGAGGGGGTGTTGCCCCGGAGTGGAATTAAGTGTGTGGTCTTGTTAGCACGATAACTGTCGAAGAAATTAATTTAGCGGAACGCGCTTTGGCACAAAAATCTGTAGTCATAAGACCCCGGTCGGTATTGCATTTGGGCCAAATCAGTCAAGGAGGTTGGGGAGGGGGGGGGATAGGGCTTGAAATGGTCAAAAAATCACTACAACTCACCAGTTGATTCTAGAAGCATCATATTTGGTACGTATACTCCATGTTAGACTAGCCATTGATTCCCATTTTAATTTTTTTAAAAAGTGAAGGGGGAGGGGGTGGTGCCCCCGAGGTGGAATTAAGTGTGTGGTCTTGTTAGCACGATAACTCTCGTAGAAATTAATTTAGCGGAACGCGCTTTGGCACAAAAATCAGTAGTCTAAAGACCCCGGTCGGTATTGCATTTGGGCCAAATCGGTCAAGGTGGTGGGGGGGAAAATAGGGCTTGAAATGGTCAAAAAATCACTAAAAATCACCAGTTGAGTCTAGAAGCATCATATTCGGTACGTATACTCCATGTTAGACTAGCCTTTGATTCCAATTTTATTTTTTTGAAAAAATCAAGGGGGAGGGGGTGTTGCCCCCGGAGTGGAATTAAGTGTGTGGTCTTGTTAGCACGATAACTGTCGAAGAAATTAATTTAGCGGAACGCGCTTTGGCACAAAAATCTGTAGTCATAAGACCCCGGTCGGTATTGCATTTGGGCCAAATCAGTCAAGGAGGTTGGGGGGGGGGGTAGAAGCATCATATTTGGTACGTATACTCCATGTTAGACTAGCCATTGATTCCCATTTTAATTTTTTTAAAAAGTGAAGGGGAAGGGGGTGGTGCCCCCAGGGTGGAAGTAAGTGTGTGGTCTTGTTAGCACGATAACTCTCGTAGAAATTAATTTAGCGGAACGCGCTTTGGCACAAAAATCAGTAGTCTAAAGACCCCGGTCGGTATTGCATTTGGGCCAAATCGGTCAAGGTGGTGGGGGGGAAAATAGGGCTTGAAATGGTCAAAAAATCACTAAAAATCACCAGTTGATTCTAGAAGCATCATATTCGGTACGTATACTCCATGTTAGACTAGCCTTTGATTCCAATTTTAATTTTTTGAAAAAATCAAGGGGGAGGGGGTGTTGCCCCCGGAGTGGAATTAAGTGTGTGGTCTTGTTAGCACGATAACTGTCGAAGAAATTAATTTAGCGGAACGCGCTTTGGCACAAAAATCTGTAGTCATAAGACCCCGGTCGGTATTGCATTTGGGCCAAATCAGTCAAGGAGGTTGGGGGGGGGGGGGAATAGGGCTTGAAATGGTCAAAAAATCACTACAAATCACCAGTTGATTCTAGAAGCATCATATTCGGTACGTATACTCCATGTTAGACTAGCCGTTGATTCCCATTTTAGTTTTTTGAAAAAGTCAAGGGGGAGGGGGTGGTGCCCCCGAGGTGGAATTAAGTGTGTGGTCTTGTTAGCACGATAACTCTCGAAGAAATTAATTTAGCGGGACGCGCTTTGGCACAAAAATCGGTAGTCATACGACCTCGTTTGGTATTGCATTGGGCCAAATCGGTCGGTTGACTTGGTGGGGGGGGGGGGTAATAGGGCTTGAACTGGTAAAAAAATCACTACAAATGACCAGTTGATTCCAGAAGCATTATATTCGGTACGATGATGTCATTTTGAGGTAGCCTTTGATTTCCATTAAGTTCAGCTTAAACAACCCCGGCAGCAAACAGTATGAGGGAGGGTCAAACGTTAACGAAACATAATATGGTCCCAACGTCATTACTTCTGGGACGGCTTAGGGTATACGTATACGAAATGAAATGCACTCTTTCCGACCGCCAGCTGCCGGAGCGAAATTTTTTTTTTTTTTTTTGGTCTGCAGGTTAGGAAGTCCCAACTTAAACGATTACCGGATAAATGGTGCATGACCGGATAAATGAAATGCACTTTACCCGACAGGCTGCTGTCGGAACTTTTTTTGTCTAAATTGACTTGCCTAATAAGTAGTGTTATAACTGACAATACATTAAAGAGTAAAGGGCCTCATGAAGTGTAGGTCAACCACTGGGGGGAGGGGGATCAACGAATTTCGCGGGGCTTGCTGACTAAGAAGCATCAGAAGCAAAATATCACGGTTTTGATTTGACCCATTCAAAAATCAATTTGTTCGGGTATCTGGCTTATTCTAGCAACCAATTTCGCGGAGCTAGCTCCGTCAAACACCAAATTTCATGGATCTATATCATGATTTGATGTTCAGTTTGTGTTGGGAGGGAGGCTGCCCTGTCCAAGAGACTCGAATTCCAGGAACAGACTAGCTTCAGAATCCAACATTCTACCTTAAATCTGCACACTATGAATCTACTAATACTTTTACCGTGGGCATGACGACACGAATGGTTTGCATCAAGACACGAACGAAATGCTTAGATTGGGTCGTGCGATCCCACATGCACCTCTCATCGACGACTCCATTAAAAGTAACAACTATTTTCTATTTAAGTGCTTAAATTGCTGCTGAACAGACAACTTCTTAGATTTCCAGAAAACTCCTATGCTTTCAGCCAGCTGTCAATTCTTCTATGGCCCTCATTGGAAGTGTAAAAAATTAATAGAAACTTCTACTGTTTGTCAGCTTTCGAATGGCCTGCTTAGTTCTGGGTTATTCTTTTTTTCTTCCGAGATAGAAGCAAAAACGCGTGAAAAAACCACCAAAAGTATCCGTTTTTAAGCATGCCTTCAGGTAAGGCAATTGCTTTCGCGAGCGCGCCCTCGGCCTCTCCAGTTCATGGTGATTGTAATGCGGTTGGTGGTGGATGTGGATGTTATTTATTATTTATTTATTTGCACGATCACATTTCTTAACAAACAATAATTATTTATTTTATTGTTTTATTATTTCAATAATAGCGGAATCCAACCCAAGGCTCCATCCAAGCTCATAAAGGGAAATTGTAACTAACTGAAGAGGCCGAGGGCGAGCTCGTGGAAGCAATTGCCTTGCCTGAAGGCGAGCTTAAAAACGGATACTTTTGGGTTTTTTTTTTTGCGCGTTTTTGCTTCTATCTCGGAAGAAAAAAAGAATAATCCAGAACTAAGCAGGCCATTCGAAAGCTGACAAACAGTAGAAGTTTTTAATAATTTTTTACACTTCCTACAAGGGCCATAAAGAAATTTACAGCTGGCTGAAAGACTAGGAGTTTTCTGGAAATCTAAGAAGTTGGCTGTTCAACAGCAATTTAAGCACTTAAATATTGATCGATTTAGAGATGAAAATATTCAATCCTACAGAGAATTTAGTGCTCTTTCCAATGGCTTCTTTTAAATTTCAATGAGACCATTTTCTCAACAGATACAGACGATTTACTAAGGAAAGCCGTGGGTGCATTAAAAATTAGGAAAACCCCAATTATCTCCAAAACCATAAGTAATCGGACCATGGTGCATAGGGTCATTTTGGTTCCAAATGTGACCAAGAATCACCCATTTCATTTATGCCAGACTTTTCCGTTACACCCTGTATAATCAACCCGTTGAACCTAAGTTTTCAACGAAATTCTCAAATAAGGACCGACCCTATTATAATCTTGATGGGGAAACAACAAAACAAACAGAAGCTATCGACGCTTTATACGTACCGTATACGTTGAAGAAAAACTTGACTCCGCCACTTGTTACTCGTTGTTTTTTTAGCCAATTAGAGGAAGTTACACTCGTGACTTTTCCGTGGAAGTGGAACCAATCAGTTTGTTGGACAAAATTACCCCACAAGGCTAGGGGACGGAAAATACGCGTTTTGTTGTTGTTTTTGTTTTCATTGCAAAGATTCCGTTTCATTTAAAGCTAGGCACACACATGCGCTACTTGCCAAGTTCCTAGCTGCTACTCGCCGAACTCATAGTAGTGTGTATGGATACTCGCTACTCGCCAAGTAACGAATATTCGTACTCAGGGATGCTCCATTTTTTTTCGATGTCGTGCAAGTACCAAGCCAAGTAAAAGTTTCCTTTCCGTTGATTTTTCCGTATCCTTTCTACACATCTCGAGTTTCCTGTCGTATTTATTCATGGTTGTGCGAGATTATCGACGGATAAAAATATAGTAATTTCGTAATTATTTTTATCCTTCTGCATTATCGAAATACAATAATGGACCAAATCAAAAGGGTTGTGTTGGACTGAGGAGATCGGTGTGTGGCGTTTCCGCTTTAATCTACGATTATGGCGACTCTGAGGAAGTGTGGAGGGAATTGTAAAAACCAGTGTGTTTGGGTGACTTTGTAGACGATTGTGGGAACGAGTGTATGAGGTTTGCAAAAATGTCTTTCACCGTTGGTATTTTTTTTAATTTTTTTTTTTTTTGGATTTTTATTATATATTTTTTATAGATTTCTCACTCTATTTTCCCCCAGAAAAAAGTACCCTGGAACCGAAAACTGATACTTCAAATTAGAGGAGTTTAAGCTTTTCCGACTTTGCCATTGGCTCGACGCCACAGAACCCGATAGCACTAAATGTAATATTCATTCCCTATGTTTTTTTCAATGCGTTATCTCGTGTATAAAACGTCTTTTTTTTTCTTCATGAAGCGAAAACACGTTTTTATAGCTCGAAAACGAGCGATAAAACGGTCGTTTCTACGGCTAGCCTGAGAAAGTAGTGTCGGAAAGAGTCCGTCAGGAGCGTTCCGAGCAGTGATTCTCCGAACTGCACTTCATAATGACAAAAAGGTAAAAAACAAAATCATCCAAAGGAGTTTTTAAACATCTGTGAAAATCAGGAGACAACTGCCGAGAGGGTCCTGAGCTACGTCATAACCCAACCTTCTATATTCAGACCCCAAAAGACCATTAATTAGTCTCTAATTTTGATAATAAAATGATTTGGTTTTTTCTACACCTTAGTTTTCACTTCATTCAACAAAAAAAAATAGTATATTGACCTCGCCGCGAAAGTGCTTTGCCAGTCCTCGAGGTGTCCGGCCTCGCCTTCGCCTCGGCCGTACAACTCCTCTCGGCCCGGCAAAGACACACTTTCGCGGCTAGGTGCATAATATACTATTCCGTCTGACCGGAATTTTTGCTTCTTCTCCCCAAAAGTGTAACTTTGATGCCGCCGGTTTCGTCACGTCCAAATTGAGGCAGAACATTTTTCCCACTATTAGGAAATTATTCTCGGTTTTATGCGCAGGGCAAGAAAAGTATGCAAATGGTTGCACATGGTGTCTACAGACCTGGAAAACCGGGAATTGTCAGGGAATTTTCTTAAACTGGAAAAGTCAGGGAATTTCGTGAATTTATGAGAAAAGTCAGGGAAAAATGGCAAAGCGATTTTTTTCATGCTTCCAAGGGGAACATGGAAGTAAAATGGAGTACAAAATTACTATTAGGCCTATCTCACTCTCCTGTCGAGTTATGTTATGAGCGTTTTTTTTTTTCACAGAAAACGTACTTTTGTACCAAAAACGTCGGTTTCTTGGGTCGAAATGCACTTTTCTTCAAAAGTGAGACAGTTTTGAAATCTACGGTATTCCGTACCAATGGAATGAGACCAATTAGAATCGTCAACATGCGAAAAAACGTGGCACTTTTGTCGTGCTGGTTCAATAAATAGCCGCCACTGCTCTTCAGATCGTTGGACCCCACGAAAACTTCTCTTTTTTCTCAACTTTCCAATGGTTCACTCAAAATTTAATTTATCTCACTTCCTCTACGAGAAAATGTTAACTATTAAAAACTCTGAATTCGTGAGTAAATCTCTCCCTCATGAGCATGAGTTTGAATTAAGTCTTTGGATGGCTGTACCGGAAGGCAGACTGTCACTAGACTAGATTACACCCCTTACTTACCTTGACGTTTTGTACCGGTCTGGTATTAATCGATTATTAGCACACAATTTAGGATTTTTTCCGTTTCATTTCATATTTGCCCATGGAACGAGTGGGATAATATTGTGAATACACTGTTGGGAATTAGAAAAAAAGGAAGAGCTTCTGTTGAGTTCGACGATCGGCAGAGGCAGAGTTATGAATTTGTCCTTTTCGCCCCCATATAATTATGTATTTGGATAACGTAATGCATGCATAAAGTTATAGTCGTAGCTCGAAGGGGCATACATTGATAGTCTTCCCTCGTTGACGTGCTTCAAAACGGATGGCGAATAGCCGAAACCGGTTCGTTTTTTACGCACCTCAACGAGGAAGACTGACAATGTAGGCTCCTACGGAGACAACTTTATGCATACATTACCTACTAACCCTCGTAGTTTAAGCGATCTTACTAACAATATCAATTTTGATAACCATGAAAAATTTGCTGAGTCAGGGAATTTTGTTCTGGGGAAGCTGAAGACACCCTGGTTGCACTTTTTACATCGCTGGCTCTTGGTCTATTAGAAGGCTCAATTGATACGCAAGTTTTTTTGATAACACACAGATTCGAAAGGCAAATTTGTTGATAGGGAGACATTAAAAAAAAAACGTTCAAAAAAATACCACCAGAAACCTTGGACTTTGAGCTTTAGAGGGTTTCTAGTTGTACCTGAACTTGACCTCCAACTCCGGCAGTGAGCCTCAGCTGCTGCAGTGACAACAGTCTTTTGTCATTCATTTTAACGAGCTGATTGCTCAAATTTTCATCGTTTCCTAGGAGACTGTCGAACTTGGCAAATCACGCATGTGTGTGCCAAGGTACTTGTGAATAGGCAAGTAGCAAGCAAAGTATAAGCTTGCTACTTGCCGAACATTCGGTACTTGGCAAGTAGCGCATGTGTGTGCCCAGCTTAAGACAAATTTGCATTTTAGGTATAGGGGCATTCCTTAGCCAGGGGTGGCTTTCCTTAGCGGGTGGCGATAGGGGCGATCGAGTCAAATCCGAGAAATTTCGGGTTGAAAGAGCCAAACTCACGAAATTTTGCTTTTCAAAGAGCTTATGCCGCGGAATTGGTGTTTAAAAGAGCAAAATTTCCTGAAATTGGGATTTGAAGCAGACGAATGTGGAGGATTTCTGTTTGGAAATCCGTGTAACTGGCGCTTGTAATATCCAAAATAACATTTGACATTATGAGTTACCCAAATCCATAAATGTTGTTTTTGAAGAAGGAAAAATACGCGAAATTGTGGCTGAAATGTCGTAAATTCTGTTTTGAAACCAAATCCACGACATTTGGTTATGAAAGAGCGAATTTCGGAGGGGGCAATGTCGTCTGAAAACGACAAAGTCCGGTTTTTAAACGAGCTTTATCAGTTTTTCGTACCAACCAAAATTATAGGAAGAGCTTATATGGCATGAAATTCGTTCTATCATAAATTGTGAATTGCCAAAATTGGGTTTTGAAAGAGCCAACGTCTCAGGTTGGTGGAGGACACCAGTTTGAAGAATGAAACACTGAATGCTCTTTATTCACGTCACTCCCAATTGGGAACTTGCATGAATCTCAGATTGGGAAGAAAAGCATACCGGTGAACTGAACCCGTGAACTGAAGGATAACAACGGAAGTTTCAACCCGATTGGTGCGTTTTGAGATTTTAAAAAAAGTTTCAGGAGGGGATGGATGGTGCGAGGGGAAATGACGTAAATCCTTACTTGTGAAGCATTTGAGGGAACTCTAAAATTGTTTGTTTACATATAACATGAAAAATTTCCCTCCAGTAAACGCGTCTGACCCCCCCTCTTCCCCACAACATCCATTTCAATAAATAAGTTTTGACCAAAGTCATATGGAAAACCAAGTCATTAAACTTTGTCTTATTTGTATGTTAAAAAAATGAAGCGGTTCGTGGGTTGGGATTTTTGCTCCCGATACGTTGCGCTGCTCCAAGGTAAATAGACTTACAGAGGTATGCTCGTAACTAAGGAAATTTTTGTCAAAATTGACGTCACAGGAGTAAAAAAAATAATGAGGGACCAAACTTCACATATGAAGCTTCCCCTCCCATGGTTTCTCCCTTGGAATTTCTTTGTAGATCAAGCCAAAAATGAATGAAAAGCCAAAATAAAAGTGCCTGGAAATTTGGCGGAGTCGTTCAATAGACCTTATGTACCGTTTTAAGGCCCAGTTAATTGATACGTACCACGTGAAGCCCCGTGTATTCAGTACAGACAGCACTCGGCGCAGTGACGGGCGCGTTTATTATGTGTATCAGTTTCTAAAAGTTTCACAACTGAGATGATACCCTGCACCTGCAGCAGTTTTCTTTGCTCCAACCATTAGGGGCCCTGCAATCACTTCTTTCACAGGAACATTGTCCTGCAGGCAATAATGTGAAGTTCTCCCGATTTAAAAAGTGGCCCCAGAAATGTTGATAATTTTGTTTTATTGAAAAAGTCCCACCTGTTAATTTTTTAAAAATGTGTCATCCCATGACGTCATGGCACAAACAATAATAATTGGTTGAAAATTAAGAGCATACCTCTTTAGTCTATTTACCTTGGCGCTGCTCTACTATGAAAGTAGATCACCCGCTAAATTCAAAAATTATACAAAAGTTAAGTGTTGGAAAAAACATATGGTATCAAGATAGATATCACGCTACAACTTCAAACCGAAAATAAATATAATAATTTTTGTATTTGGCGGGTTTTCTCCTTTTTTATGCTTAACGGGAGAAAAAATCCCAACCCAAAATAAAAAAACATTTTTTTCCTCGAGTCTGAGGACGGTTTTCCATATGACTTTGGTTTTGACGTACCTAATCAAACCCACGCTCAAAATTTTTAAAAATTCGCTAAGAAAGCATCCTTGATTGATTTCAAAGTTTAATGTAAGCAATAGGCTTGTGGAAGAGGAAAAAATGTGCACCAACAAAATGAGACCAACTTTTGAAAAATGTTCAAGTTCCCCGATATGAAATTTTTGTATTATTTATTTATTTTTTTTTATGTACACATGATAGACTTTACCTCTCCCACCAAACACAAGAAATTGTATTTCTGAGAGATCAAAAATCCCTAAAATTTGGATTTGAACGAGCTAAATGTGATTTTGAAAGGTCGAAACTTGGGTTCAAAATAGACTCAATTGCGATATCTTTGGTTTTAGAAAGAGCCAAACGCGCAGGATTTGTTTTGGATCAGATCATCATGAGATATTGAGCGAAAATGTCCGGTTTTAGGTGGAATGTTCTGGATTCGGGGGCCGTATACCCAAATTTTTTGTTTGAATCAAATTGCTAACACCAAATTCACCCAGGTTCTTGAGCAGGACTGCAATACAAAATCTGGTTTTTGGTAAACAGAGACAGTGGGCTTTCAGGCAATTTTTTTTAAATAAGAAAATTAATAAATTAGGCGAATGGCAATTAGGCGAATTAGCAATAAGTGCAGGGGGAGGGAAAGGTGCGAACACATTTTACTGCCACCCCCGTCTCGGGCTAGTTATTTGGCACATTAATCCTATTCCAGGGGTCAAATTTCTTGACATGGGCTTTGAAATTGAAAGTCACATGCGGGCACATACCTACCAAACGTAACTGTTTCTGTCTTTCCAGAAATGAAGGGGACGCATTTAAATATGAGGAAGGGGTCCATAGAAAAAACATTTTAAATAAATAAATACCTAAATTGTACATAAATTAATGAATAAACTCGAGTTTTTTTCCCTAGCCGGGCACGCGGTTCCCTTGTTTTTACTCAAGTAAGAACTTTTCGATTTTTTCTTGTCATGATTTTTATTACTAGCCCCCCCCCCCCATGGGTCGAAGCCCCTAGGCAGTCGCCTACCCTCTGCCTTCCCCCTAAAAACGGCCCTATGTAGTTATACAACAGGAGGGCAAGTACATTATACGAAGGGGCGTTATAATTTTACACGGCGTTATCCTATCGGCCTATCACAATTAAATTGACTGTCACGTGGATACAACCAGTGTTTTTTCATTTAACACCCATTCGGCCCCATATTTCAGTTTCGAACACTTGTCTTGAACCCCCTCTTGTATGGGTTTCTCTATTTTTGGACTAACGCGACAGCCGAGGTGGAACTGACAATGGAAACGAGAATAATCGAAAGAAAAAAAAATCAACAGAACCAGAAAGATCACACAAAAACGTGACTATCATGAATTCATGACCATTTTAACGAATGAAAACCATAAATATTGAGTTCCACCTAGTATCCATCACCATGCAGCAAACGTTTTAAGAGTAGTATAAAATTAACGAGAAAGAGAGAGAATTGCTCTAAAAAGTTGTTTATAGGCGCCAAAAACCGGCCGATGTTTAGCCCCTTCCAAACTTAACTACGAATTAACGGGGTCAAAAATTCCTCGCTGTCCACCTAATTATACTCCTGGGCGAATAGCAATGAATCAATTTTGGGTAATTCATTGATATCCTGCGGGTGATTAGTTTTATCCGTATGAATAAAACTCAAGCTATATCGTTGCTGGTGATTTGAAGAAGTAATGCTTAGGTGGAAGCAACAGGTTGTTTATCATAACGTATGACACGACAATGTTACGTATGAATCGTGAACGGTAGAAATAACTCACCTTTCTTCTTTTTCCCTCTTCTTATTCTCACTGGGCAGAGAAATGCCATAGTCGCAGAAAACCATTATTAAGTTGACACAGACATCAAAACAAGGTCATTCCCCCCATTTCGGAAAATAAGTTTTGAACGAATAAACATTTAACTACGTAGACGCGGGGATCAGTTCCCGTAAAATATTTGGTTTATTTCCGACGGAAAGCCTCTGGCCCTGGACTTCTTGATATGCAGGAACGTTAGATTTAGAGTGGAGGGAGGGAGGTGGTTTCTTTGGAAGTTCGGAGTATCCCCACCCATTAAGAATCTCGGAAGGGCTTCGAGCAGGGCTGAAGAAGAAACGAGCTATTTCACCTTTTACCTGTTTCTCTTCTTAATGGTCAACTTCGACCAACGAGCTACTCACGAAAGCAGCCTTCAAGGTCTTCGACTAGCCAACGAAGAAGTTGTTGAACAGTGACACCGTTGTGGAGGAGGGGGGTAATGGAACTTTACCGACACTGTAGTATAGTGGTATAAATTTATGTATAGGTCTTTTCGTCAGTTTATAGGAAACGGTAATTTCGAATAGGGCTTAAAATTGAGGATAATTTATCATAATAAGGAAGGACTTTTGGGACTAAAGGTTGAGTTCCGGAGACTTCAACGCGCCATTCCCGTTAGTGACCGTTTGGTTTTCGCTATCCAACAAGTTTTTGATTCATGATAAAACCCGTGAATGCTCAAAGCGGTTTCTGACGCTTTCTTCTCTCGAGGTGTAACGTTACTCTCCAATCACTCTTCCAAATATGTTTGGAATTTTGAAGGGAGTGAATTACCCCGAGGTCGAGTTTACTGACTAACCCTTCTTGTTAGTATTTTCTGATGAGGAAAATATTCAAAATATTAGCGAGTGTAAACGAATTTAACTCGTTGAATACTTGAATACAAGCCGAAACGCAGGAACCGGGGAAAATAAAGCAAGGACACGTTTGTCTTTTGTTGAATTTTCAAGCGGTGGCTTTGTAGAATCAAAACCTTCCTCACGTAAAGGGAACACGTGGGTTTTTATCTCACGATGTGACGATATTTGTATCTATCGTGTACCAGCGCCGCAGGCAACAAAGTTTTCTCAGTATTTCTCGTGTTATTGTGTGAATCATGTATTTATGAGCAGTTTCTAAGCTAAATATTTATTCTCAAGTGTCCAGCTGAGTAGTGTTGTTCGCCCGCAGATCATAATTTTCATTCTCAGAAAATGGGCAAGAAAAGAAAACGGGACGATGATTCGGAATACGACCCAATTCCAAGTCATTTGTCGATTGCTAAGCACATTCAGAAACAAGAAAAACGTCTGATCATAATCCTGGAGAATGCTCAGCTTCAAGCGGTCAAGGTGGGTGTGCTATTCTGTTGTGGTCTTAGTCAAAACTTGGCAAAGAATAGGTACGTAATTTTCATTTTCATAGAACAACAACACGTTTGAGCTTCTAAACTGTGACGACCACGTGGGACTAATAAGGAAAACGGGGAAGGCTCCGGGGACGTGTAGACCAGACATTGTTCACCAGTGCCTCTTGATGCTTATGGATAGTCCTTTGAATCGCGCCGGATTGCTTCAGGTGAGTGTAGTAAAATTTGACGAATAGTCCAACATCCCTACCGCCCCCCTCAAATGCGTGTTTAGGTATTCTAACATTCAAGAATAATAAGAAATGTCCAGGAATCAAGTAAATGACCAGTGGGTTATTAGAACCTACAGGCCTCCCTCTTTGTCCCTGAGCCAGCCCCGAATGGCTCATTTGTTGAAAAGGATTAGCTATCCTATCGTTTAGTATGCTCCCCTGACATGAGAAAAATACAAATCTTCCTATCCGGGGAGGGAGTGGTGGCAGGACTTAAGGTGGGGGAAAACGAGCACAATTGACGTATTTGTAGACAAACGAAACTTTGCTGCCTGGATTTTAGGCGCCCAATATGCTCTAAAACCCGCAGTCTGCCGGTTATCCGGAGGTGGGAAATCACCAGCAGACTAAATTGGAATTTCGCAGAATTTGGGGGTGCATTTGCTCATTAGCCGACGCACCAAATTTGCTCTCGAGATTCCAGACCTCAGATATAGCCTGGATAAGTTATCTGCCAACTGTCCGGAGGAGGGGAAAGAAGTTGGACTATTAAAAATCTGCAAAATATTGGAGCAAAATTTCCTTATAAAGTGCACAAAGCCTGATGTGAACAACATGGACAAAATTTTGCCTCCTCATTCCTGATTACTGCCTAAAGATAAAAACACAAGTCTGCCAATCATTTTCTGGTAAAATTTGCTGACTAAATTCAAATTAATAATATTAGTGTAATATTAGCGGCCCATACACGAGCAGATAATTTTGACAGATTTGATCGGCCGATATTTTCAACAGATATCGTCAACGATCTAGAGCAATCGATGAGATCGGTCGTCGCCCCTTAACATACAAAAGTTATCTGCGACCGATATCTGTTACCCGATCAAATCTGCTCGTTAGTGGGGGCACATCTGGCAGACTGGAGCTCTGTCGTCGACCGAAATTTGACAGATTTCATTTATCGGTCGGGTTCGAAAGATATTTTAGATCGGTGACGGATGTGGAGTTTAAAAAAATGGAGGGAGCAAAAAGCTTCTTCACTTGAGAAATAATAAATTGATATAATTCAGATCAAAAGACTTATAAACGTACTGGAATAAAAGCAGTATTGTCTAGCCTGAATCTTACATTAGTTATTAAACACTATAGAACGAACAGATCAGATCGTTACGTTAAGGGGTTACACCCGATTCAAAATCGACAGATCGGTCGTGCCCCTCAGATATTTCTCATGAGAAATCGATAGGTTATTGGGAGACCATAAACCACATCTGACAGATTTGAACTCCCGCCGATATCGTTCGGCAGATCTTTGTAGATCTGTCATCGTTTATTGCCCACTAACGAGCAAATTTTCACCACCAATATCTGTCAAAAACATGAAATCTGCCGCAGATATCTACTCGTGTATGTCCACCTATTGACTCACTTGTAGATATTTTGTATGGTGCCCAAGTGATTCAAGGCTGATGAGGGACCAAAAAATCAGCAGTCAGTCAACCGTGGGAGGGTGGGAAGTGCAGGGAGAAAATACACAACTTTTTTGACCAAACGATTCCTTGTTGAATTGCCTCATTCACGTAGCTCAAAGCCCAGTTTATGGTGTGAACCTACGAGTTTTTTTTTTTGTCTGGAAACATTATTTTGGGGATTTTACAGTTTCCTGACTGAATAAATCTAGGCCAACTTGGTAGTATCCACAATGTGAGGTCCCTCAATGACTTAAGCCCTCCTGGATCCGTGCCTGATTCCTTGGCTCAAGGAACGTTCATACGTACGGACCTTGGAAGACTGCCGAAAGTAAAAAAAAAATGTATTCTTCCGGATCTAAATAATACCAAGATATTCAACTTGAAAAAGAAAAATTCACTCCTCTTGACCCGTGGCGTTTTATTGCAGTGGTATGAGTGCTAAAAACGTAATAACCTTTATCGTCTTGAGACTTCATACTATACTAGTTGAAATTTCCTTACGGAAAAACCATCTCCCTGATCCACCCGACAATCAAACAACCCCTCTGGGTTCGGACTCCCATCTCTTCATCTGGACTCGATCCTGACTCTCTTCGGCGCTGTGACTGAGCCGAGTATGGACTTGGTGGACCGCTACCCAAGAGCTAATGTGCAACGTGCTTCGATACCAGCTTCTGAACTAAGCTTTTTCTCACTCGCAAGTGCGTAGGTCCATGAAAACTACGAATCTGTTGTACCTAAAATAATGTTGACAGGTCATTGGGGTCATTTGGAAAACCAAAAGTTACTAATTTCATTCCGTATAAAGAACTTGGGCGCACCGTGACTAAAATTCTGGGAGAGGCCAGGCATCAATTAAGATCCCCCTCGTCCCGCCACCGAAGTCCTCATCACACCAGCCCCCCCTATTCTGTTACTCAATGTGTGCGTTAGCGAAACTAACTGGATGAACAAATTAAATAAATCAGCTACCCTATTCTGTAACTCTTAACGCGTGCATTATCAAAATTTCTCAGCTGCCCCCCTATTCTGTAACTCTTAACGCAAGCGTTAGCGAAATAAACAAGGTGAATAATTAAAAATAATCAGCTGAGAAATTTTGCTAACGCACGCGTTATGAGTTACAGAATAAAGGGGCTGATTACTTTCAATTATTCACCTTGTTTATTTCGCTAACGCACGCGTCAATAGTTCGAGAGCTAGCGACAGTCCCATTCAACCGGAAGAACATAGTCACTAAAGGAGTGCAAAATGATGGCATTTGACCCCCGGATGGCATTGACAGTCCGGAAGTCTGCCATGCTGTATCTGGGGCCTAAGGATTTTATAGCTAATTAAAGTCCTTAATTTGGGACATGAATTTAACCAGAAGAACATAGCCCAGAAACTAGTCTAATTCGAAAATTTTTATGGAGCTGATTACGAATATGATCGTCTGCCGCCGTCTGCCTGGGGCATTTGCCCTCTGTGGCTCGCCAGACTCACGTAATCCGGTAAATTTTAATTAACCGGAAGAACACAGTCCTGAAACTGGTCTTATTCGATAGGTTTTATGGAGATAAAAACCTTTCGAATGAGATTAGTTTCAGGACTATGTTCTTCCGGTTAATCATTATCCCTCTGTGCAGTTTGAATGTTTACTGAGGGAAAGTGCCCCAGGTAGACACCGGCAGACAATCATTTTCGTATTCAGCCACATAAAACCTGTTGCATAAGACCATTTTCCGGACTATTTTTTTTCGGTTAAGGGTAATATCCCTGATGTAGGAAGTTTGGCCGGCCACCGAGGGCAAATGCACCAGGCTGACGTCGCCAGACTATTATATTTGTAATCATTCCCATAAATTCTATCGAATAAGACCAGTTTCAGGACTATGTTCTTCCGGTTAATTAAAATTTCCCAAATTATGTGAGTTTAGCGAGCCACAGAGGGCAAATGCCCCAGGCAGACGGCGGCAGACGATCATATTCGTAATCAGCTCCATACAACCTTTCGAAAGAGACTAGTTTCTGAACTATGTTCTTCTGGTTAAATTCATCTGTGGGGCAAATGCCCCAGGCAGACACCAGCAGACGATCATTTTCGTATTCAGCCACTTAAAACCAGAAGCAAATGACCATTTTCCGGACTTAGTTTTTCCGGATAATTTATATCCCTGATTTAGGTAGTTTGACTGGCCACCGAGGGCAAATGCCCCAGGCAGACGGCGGCAGACGATCATATTCGTAATCAGCTCCATAAAACCTTTCGAATGAGACTAGTTTCAGGACTGTGTTCTTCTGGTTAAATTCATGTCCCAAATTAAGGACTTTAATTAGCTATAAAATCCTTGGGCCCCAGATACAGCATGGCAGACTTCCGGACTCGTATATAGGGGGTCAAATGCCATCATTTTGCATACCTTTCGTGACTATGTTCTTCCGGTTGAATGGGACTGTCGCCAGCTCTCGGTCTATAAGAGTTACAGAAAAGGGGAGCAGATGAGAAATTTTGTTAACGCATGCGTTATGAGTTACAGAATAGGCCCGCAGGGGGCCCCTCCTAGTTAGAGTTGTCGGGAATGCATGATAGTAAAAACGCTGCAAATTTTACACACGGCTTTATTATTCATGAATGTAGCCAGATCCGGCTTGAAGTTACATAAAAATCAACACCCCCACCCCCACCCCTATGATCTCAAAACCATCGAAAATCCCTATTTCGGACCCGCTTTTGGCCCATAAAAACCTAGTGAGTTATTTGATCAAACTGATCAGATATTAGGACTAACTACTCAACTAGACCCCAAATGTAGTCTATGTACGAAAGGACGAATTTTTTCGAGCAATCCTTGGGCAAGGTATGACCCGGATGGCGGACATTCCAGAAATCAAATCTAGACATGTTGAAACGTACACAGAAAAAGTTTGAGGGTAGGTTGTAAAAATTTGTTCCTGACCGAAAACATATACGTATAGTTTTATTATTCAGAATGGGTAATAAACCAAAAGAAAAAAAGAATAACAAAATTAGCCCAGTGCCCGTTTTTCTCAGAGATAGAAGCTCTCTCCATCTTGGCGTTTTTCGTATTCAGCCTCATGAAACCTGTCGCATAAGACAATATTCCGGGCTTAGTTTGTCCGGTTAATTAATATCCCTGATTTAGGGAGTTCGACTGGCCACCGAGGGCAAATGCTCCAGGCTGACGCCGCCAGACGATTATATTTGTAATCATCTCCATGAATTCTATCATAAGACCAGTTTCGGGACTGTGTTCTTCCAGTTATTTAAAATTTTAGCAAATTTCGTGAGTTTGGCGAGCCACTGAGGGCAAATGCCCCAGGCAGGCGGCGGCAGACGATCATATTCGTAATCAGCTCCATAAAACCTTTCGAAAGAGACTAGTTTCAGGACTATGTTCTCCGGTTAACATTTCCTCTGTGGGGCAAATGCCCCAGGCAGAGCACCAGGCAGACGATCATTTTCGTATTCAGCCACTTAAAACCAGAAGCAAATGACCATTTTCCGGACTTAGTTTTTCCGGATAATTTATATCCCTGATTTAGGGAGTTTGACTGGCCACCGAGGGCAAATGCCCCAGGCAGACGGCGGCAGACGATCATATTCGTAATCAGCTCCATAAAACCTTTCGAATGAGACTAGTTTCAGGACTGTGTTCTTCTGGTTAAATTCATGTCCCAAATTAAGGACTTTAATTAGCTATAAAATCCTTGGGCCCCAGATACAGCATGGCAGACTTCCGGACTCGTATATAGGGGGTCAAATGCCATCATTTTGCATACCTTTCGTGACTATGTTCTTCCGGTTGAATGGGACTGTCGCCAGCTCTCGGTCTATAAGAGTTACAGAAAAGGGGAGCAGATGAGAAATTTTGTTAACGCATGCGTTATGAGTTACAGAATAGGCCCGCAGGGGCCCTAGTTAGAGTTGTCGGGAAAAAACCTATTAAGCGGGATCCAAAGACGCTACATCATGAATAATACCATCTCGCCATACAACCACCTCGAGTGAGTTTTTCCCGACACCTCTAACTACGGCCCCAGAAAGGACTTCAATGTTGTGCATGAGTGCATGATAGTAAAAACGCTGCATTACATAAAAATCAACACCCCCACCCCCACCCCTATGATCTCAAAACCATCGAAAATCCCTATTTCGGACCCGCTTTTGGCCCATAAAAACCTAGTGAGTTATTTGATCAAACTGATCAGATATTAGGACTAACTACTCAACTAGACCCCAAATGTAGTCTATGTACGAAAGGACGAATTTTTTCGAGCAATCCTTGGGCAAGGTATGACCCGGATGGCGGACATTCCAGAAATCAAATCTAGACATGTTGAAACGTACACAGAAAAAGTTTGAGGGTAGGTTGTAAAAATTTGTTCCTGACCGAAAACATATACGTATAGTTTTATTATTCAGAATGGGTAATAAACCAAAAGAAAAAAAGAATAACAAAATTAGCCCAGTGCCCGTTTTTCTCAGAGATAGAAGCTCTCTCCATCTTGGCGTTTCAGCGCGGGCTGTCGAAAAGTGGTGAAACTTTGTTTCCAAGCGACCAGCGTCGTATCTAATGGGGTGGAAAGAGTCCCCCGCGGCAACCATGCAATTACAGCGCTTTGTCAGGGAGTATTTTCTCCCTCACTCTTGGATACCCGGAAAAATGGATAACGAGTAATCGAACTCTCCGAAATTTCGTTATGAAAGGAGTCGGACCCGCCAAATTGGAATTCCAAGCGGGCCAAACCTACGAAACAGGTTGTTTTTAACGTGGATAACGTTTTACTCAAGGTGTATAGGGATTGATTCGATAAAATGCAAAAAGGACCTCAGAGCTGCCTTCCGGGCGAGGTGCGGTGGTAGAGCAGGAGGAGGCCCTGTCCTTCTCAAAGGTGGTGTCGAGTAGAGAAAAGTGATTAAATACGCAAAACGTTTTCCACGTCTACGAGGTCCGCGGACCTGTTACGCATTTTTTTGGTGAGCCAATCCCGCGAAAAGGGCCAACCCTGCATAAGTTTGTTTTGGATAGGGCCCCTGCGAATATTGCTCTTTATTATATTTGAGCCAATACCCTGGAAATTTTGATTTTAAAGGTTTGAAAGTGAAATCCGTAAAGTTCGTTTTTTTAAGGAGCCAACCCCGCGAAATTTGGTTTTTGAAAGAGCAAACCGGCGGAATTGCTTTTTTCTAAGGACTCAAAGGCGAAATTTGTTTTTGAATTATTCAAAACTGTGAAATTGGTTTCTGTGAGTGCCAAATCCGCGGAATTAGGACTTCAATAGGCCCCAACCAGTGGGATTGCTTTTTTAATGGGCCAAACCCCGTAAAATGGCTTTTTTGATTATTTAATCCGTGAAATACAATTTTTGAATTGGTCTACCAATTGGCTTGTTATGGAGTCAACCCTGGGAAATCGGCCTTCTGAATAGATAAAACCCGCGATATCGGGTTTTGAGAGCACCGGAACTTTTCGTGGCTTCTCCGGGTTTCTCTGAAGCCAAACTAATCTTGGAATCCGTTTATCGAACCACTTTACAATTAGTATTCCGTAATAATTGGAAACAATTGCAATAAAAGCAAGTCTTTAATCAGGATCACTACAATTTGACGATTTTTCAAAAATCCATGTCTAGACCTAAAGCTTAGTAACTGGTGTAAAACTACCTTTCCTTGGTACTCCCGTGTTATTGAAATGCACTCTTTCCCATTGCAATTTTTACCAATTGATTTCTTTGTTGTTCTTTTTTAATTAGGTGTACGTTAAGACAGAATCCAACGTATTGATCGAAATCAATCCGCAGACTCGAATACCCAGAACGTTCAAGAGATTCGCCGGTTTAATGGGTGAGTTTCACTCGCCAGATTTCCAAAATTCCAGTTACAACACTTAACCTAACTGTCTTGCCAGTACAACTTCTCCACAAGTTTAACATGAGGGCCAAAGAAGGGATGAAACTTCTGAAAGTCATTGCTAACCCCGTAACGGACCATCTCCCAGTTGGCTGTCGTAAACTAGCTACATCGTTTTCGTCGAAGACTGTCGTAAATCCTCGAGATATCGTCCCAGAAAATGAGCCAATAGCTATTGTGGTGGGAGCTATGGCACATGGACAGGTAGTCAAAATACGTTGTACCTACTCTTCATTTTTAAACGTTTCACTAAAAAAAACAAAAAAAAAACAAAACTTCGCACGTGTTAACAGGCCGTTCCGGATTACACAGAAAGCACTATATCTATAAGTAACTATCCATTGTCTGCAGCTCTCGCTTGTGCGAAATTGTGTACTGCTTTTGAAGAAAAGTGGAACATCGTGTAAATTTTATAATAATTAAATAATTTTAAAACGCTATATAAGACGGTGATATTAGAGCTACCTACTCATTGAAAACTCAGTGATAGGGTACAGGAGTAAGGAGCGTGGAATTACATAGGAATACTCCTTTCCCGGGTTTGAGTATTTTAACAATTTGAAAAAAATGGTGGCCGTCACGAAAGTGGAATACAAAATTGAGGCCTAGATCTCTTCTACTTCCATATTCCCGTCAGGAAAAGAAGTGTGGTGTTCGTTTTAAAAAAATTGAGTGTGAACTGACTTCATATTCGTGATACACACCTCAGAGAGGTTGAAAAAAAATGGTTTCGGCATGCTGTCTGTCCTGCTGCTGTTTTTGTTATGTTTTCGAGTCATGATTTTTTGAGTGATTAGATGGATTTTAGCAACAAGCGTACTTTTGCATGAAAAACATATTCCGCAGCTTGTTCAATAAGTTGTATAAGTAAAATATGCGGAGAGCAATATTAATGTTTGAAGTCACCAAAAACGCTAAGAAACTTGTCTTTCGTTACAAGTATTTGAAAAATCGAGAATTCTCTTATTTTTCGAAACGATGGATCGTGGAAACTCACAAAAACTTCTTCTTTTTCTTAGCTTTCAATGGTCTCGGTCGACTTAGCGTCGATGGTCTAATGCGCTATCTACCTGAATATCGCTACTCAACCCGCAACTGTCGATATGGTACCAAATTATAATTTAACCAAAATTATAATTTTGATGGATTGTTCACCATTCCCCCTTCAATTTCCGCTGCAGAAGATGTAAGGTGCCAATGCCGTATCGCACAATCGTCTGCGTTTAAGCTCCTGCTGTTGGGGCTATAATTCGGAGGGGTTCAAGGTTTTGTGTATGTACCCGCGAGGGGCCCTGACTGCTGATGGTTCCAATGAGGTGTAGCAGAAAACTCTTTAAAAAGACCCACCCATCGTACAGCCTCGGGAGTGTAGCTCCGGAAGAGTCTCGACATGAACCTCGCTGGGGAGCTCAACGGCCTTCAGAAAATCGGCTGAAACCAACGAGCATGAAGCGAAACATTCATTTATGAGCAAAGGACTGGTGGCCTTTCTGTTTCGTGTCAGATGTATTTTTCGGTTGAGCGTGCTTTGAGGAACTCATAAATCATGTCTGTCTCAAGCCTATGCAGTAGCGCACCGACCGCGAGGCCCCAAAGCTTAAAGATGAAACAATAAACCAATTGGGATTTTAGTGTTTAAAAGCTTTAATTCGCGGCTAATATGAAGAAAAAGCGTTCATTTGAGGCTGAAATAAAGAAAAATACACCAATTCTTAAGGAAACGTGCACGACAGGGATATGTGAGCAACCTCGCTGCTAAAATAGAGAAAATGCGCTTAACCCAAGTTTCTGTACATCCCCTTAATAGGAGGCTAAAATTGAGAAGGCTCATAAATGTGTACGTGGCGGTAATATTCGCAGCTAAAATAGTGGTAAAGCGCTAATTCGTAGCAAAAAGCAGAAAAAATCACGAGTAAGTATTCACAAAAACGCTAAATCGCGGCCATAATTTTAAAAATTGAGAAAAAGAAGCGATGAATCGCTCAGCAGGCCTAGCTAATATTGAAAAAACGCCAATTCGACGTTTCCAGAGGAAACTTCGTGACGAAAATTGAGAAAAGCGCTAATTCGCATGCGATAACAATTTTGAAAAGCGTTAGTTCGCGGCTGAAGTTTAGAAATAGGCCAGTCAATATAAACATCAAACATCGCAAATATGCATGTAATTGTTTTTTCTTTTGCACATTGTTAGGGCCAATGAGAGTAGTTTATACTCAAGTTTGCAACCTTCAAATCCTTGTGCTCAACTCATGGCACTCGAAAAACCACGAAATTCCATCAATTTTTTAGGTTGTTAAACAAAAATACTAGAAGAAAGCGTTTTTCGAGCATGACCACAGTATACATTGTTGAAGCAAACTAAATTTGCTACAATTTAAGCCCAGTCCGAGCGTCCTACGTTTGTTATTTTCGGAGATACAGCCAATCAAGAAATGTGTAATATGGCCAAAAAGCGAGATTTTATTGATAGGGTTATTTTTCAAGACCCGTAGCACTCAAACATAATGTTCCTACAGAATATCCAAGCGAGAATAATTCTTAGGCAGTAGCTCAATTTGAACTGGTACTTGGTGGAGCAAAATAATAGGGGTGATTAAACATCCAAAATGCAACAAAAATTGTCTCATGACCTAGGGTCCGATTTCCTTTCCTAGTCGAGATAATAGATTTTTCCCCTTTTTTCGGCACATCACTGGTTTTCGCAACAAAAACAGCTGTAACTTGGGAAGCATGCGTATTAGGTTAAATCCAACGATACCAATGAAAAGAGCACACTTTTTTCTGTGTGAGGACATTTTTTCCAAAGTTAGCGAAAGATTCTTTGAGTAAACTAGGAAAATATCAGGATATTTTTAAAAATGTCAGTTTTTGACAACTGTTCAAAGCTAGACTACATTAGCCATGGTGCTCCTAGTGCCCGGCAAATTCCTCTAAAACTGTATGAAGTAACTTGGTTTAATACTTCGTGCTTATTTTACTCCTGTCCTTCGCAATGTTTTGAGAAAAATCCATTGTTATACCAAAAAATAAGGCAATTAGGCCCATTTTGAGTGGCTAAAAGAAGATACGAAAGATATTTCAAGAAATTTTTTCAAAATTGAAGCAAATTTTCGTAAATGGTATGATTGGCTGTTGCATGCAATTTAACTATGAACGAATTAATCAAAACTGATTGATCGAGTGAGTCGCTTATAATTATTGTCTCATCAAAATACGATCGGCAATATTGTGCCTATTATTGGTCTACTGTAACTTTCTTTTTCAGTTGTAGTCCCATTTTCATTGAATTTCGGAATTTTAGGTGTTAATCTGCAGATTTGGGGTGTTAATCTGCAGATCTGCAAATGCGAGGTGTTAATCTTGCAGAACTGAGTTTTAGACAGACCCTTGAGTAACTCGGGTGCAGGATGTTATGTTCGGGAAGTACGCGTTTCATTTCATTTTGCATGTAGTTTTAGCCATTTTTTTTTGTGCAATACTATCAAAGATTCGCCCAATTTTTTATTTCAAACAGCAAGGTGTTTGAAATATGTCCGGAGCAGAGTTGCCACGGGGACAACTCTGCAGACAAGCCAATAAAATTTAAGTTGATTACATTTTATTGGCTGGTCTCATGGCAACTCTGCTCCGAAACATGTCTGGAATGGAACATTCCAAGCACTTTGCTGGATCAGACCTAATTAGGTTCATTAATTTGTAATGGAGACATGTTTCTCACATTCTGATACCTACTCAGAGCCAATTCAACTAGGTGACATAATGGAGAAACGAACAATAAATTATTATTAGGATGATCATTCAGATTCAACTATATCCCGTGAGACGGTTAATTCGAATTCAAAGGGGTGATAGAAAAAAGGTCCGGTCCATTGATTTGCACTAGCTACACAACTGTAAAAAACCATGTGATTTCATTGGCTTATTCTGAAAAATTGAATGAAACCAGATGATTTTCTTCAAAAGTGTAGCACTCGCGAAACAATGGAACGGACCTTTAACTAATGTTGAACGGTCGAAGGTGAAAAAAGGCGGGAATCACTCATGTTGGAAGCTCACTGAGTTGTTCGTAGACAAGTGGCAGTTTTGCCGGTTCCTGGCTACCGGCGTTAGCTGTTACTGTTAATTTTATCACGTTGTCTCAGGTTCGGGGTTCAGGGTTCCTGGTTCGCGGACCTCGTCTGGCTACTGATACTTCATCCTGTGCCGAGAGATCGGAGAGCCAAATTATATTACTGCGGTAGTTCGGTAAAGAAAGAGGAAAGTGAAAACTAAATAGCAAATAGTTGATGACTAGTTTTCATATGTGCGATTCTTCGTCCTATTTTCGAGACTGCCATGACTCTGCTTGTGGGCTCAGTTAGTTTACAAAGTGTGGTGTACAAATTGTGTCGTTGCCGGTTTACTTTGTCATTAAACTTGAGGAAGTGCACTCAGTCAACTGGAAGTCCAATCCTCGATGAGGTTGAGTCCCTTAGAAATTCCCTGGTCCCACGAAATTACCGGTTGTCTGGAACTCCTCACCAGGTCTACGTGATTCAACCGTTCATCAAGTGGGGCGCGAAGAAGAAGAAGAATACGACTCCGGAGCTACAGCTGGAAGAGGCCGCCTCACTGATTCATACGCTAGCAGGGTGGAAAGTAGTGGATAAAAAGATCGTGTCGTTGGAATCATTCGATAAAGCGACTTTTTTCGGTAAGGGTCAACTGCAGTCCATCACCGAGACCATTCGGAGCAACGCTCACGTCTCATCAGTATTTGTCAACGTCGAGAGACTGAAGCTAGCCCAACACGCTCTACTAGAAGAGGCGTTAAGCGTGCCTGTGTTCGACCGCTACAGCATTGTCATAAGCATTTTTCGAAATCATGCTAAAACAAAAGAGGCAAAGCTTCAGGTTGCTTTGGCTGAAATCCCCTACCTTTGGTCGCGAATTCTAGGCATCAACGATGGCGAGTCACTCAATGTAGCCAATGTGGGTATTGCGTCCGGGGAGACTTTCAAGGAGAAAAGGATGCGCCTTCTCAAGCAGCAGGAACAGAAAATCAGAGAAGAGATAAAAACTCTTCGAAAAAACCGTGAGCTCCTTCGATCTAAACGGAAAGTTCTTGAAATACCAACGGTAGCTGTTGTTGGGTATACAAACGCCGGCAAAACATCCTTGATTAAAGCGCTCACTCACAAAGACAACTTGATTGCAGAGGACAAACTTTTTGCTACCCTAGACGTAACAGTTCATGCCGGCTATCTTCCGAGTAATCTTAAAATCCTATTCGTCGATACCATTGGTTTCATCTCTGATATACCCACAATGCTTCTAGAGCCATTTTCTGCTACTCTAGAAGACGCACTTCTCGCCGACGCTATCGTCCACGTTCAAGACATCAACCACCCGGATTTCAAAGCGCAGAACGAAGTCGTCCTGTCAACTCTGAAACAACTAAATTTGCCGGAGTCTCTCGTCAAGAATATTATTACAGTCGGTAACAAAGTAGACAAATTAGACGCTATGGGACAAGCAATCCCTAGCGACGATTTGATTCCGGTGTCCGCGCTTACAGGTTACGGCTTGGATGCGCTGAAAAAACAAATCGAAAAGGCCATTTTGAGCACGACGCGCCTCCGTAAGATGAGCATCAGACTGAAAAATGGTTCGGACGAATATTTTTGGCTGAACAATCACGCTACCATTTCAGAGGTTACCGTCGACGAGAGAAACGAACAGTACGTTGTTCTCAAATTACTAATCACTGAGGCAATATTGTCGAGCTTCAAAAAACAGTTCTTGTCGAAGTGATTTGCGTCAGAATGAATTGTCTTGTCAAATAATTCGTGTTCCAATCTATCAAGTTATAAGAAGTCGGATACTCAATGTCCCTTCGGTTTGCCGGCTCCGGTTTTATACGAGCATGTTGACGAGAACCATCGCCCGTTACGGTACGAAATGTCTGTCTAGCTTCAGTTGTACAGTCTATCACATCATGTTTTTCGGTTGCGAAATGAATAAAGCAGCAGATACTCGACAACTATTCCATTTCATTGTCCTGTGAAACAAATCTTCACAGCGTACGACGAAACGCACGAAGTTGCATCGGCATTGCAAGAAGTTGACAATAATTAGAGGTATGTATGTGTAATGCAGTGTAAGCGATTTTTTAATCAGCCAACTTATTGCCGACACTGTTTAAATTGTTGAATTGCATCTACCTAAATACACGACATCAACATAATTATACTTTCTAGCCAATCCTCATTAGGGCAGAAAGCATCACATTTGTGGCTAATGATGTCTCCGTGAAGTCCTGTTCACACCCACAGAGCGATTTTCATGGCACAACAGGGAAATACATATATAATTATGTGTTTTTCTTGGAAATAACGCGATTCCGAAAAATGGATTCGTGTGAGCAGGGATTTAAGTAAAAATCAATCAATAAACGTTAAAATATTAAGGAATACTATAAAATAAAAAAGGTTGTCAATATTTCTAATTTAAATGAGGTAGGATAGAAGAGTGTGTTTCGGATTATTATTTTGAATGAAGAGTTATTGTGCGCGCGGGGAGGGAATGCGAGAAGGGCCTCGTTTCGGGCCGCGGATACGAGGTCAGGACGTTGTTAAGTACTCAGGCGGCATGAAACCGGCGTCACCGAAACTCCGAAGAATAACACGACCTGATCCTGAGACTGAGATCCATGTAATTGAACAATGTTTGAGAGACATTCGAAGCCATCCTTCAGGTTGAAACTGTAAAGCTCTGTGAAATTAAAAACAAAGTCGTCAGAACTGTGAATCATTGGCCCTCTTTTGATGACTTTCCGAACTCACCTGCATACGAAATAGCGAATAACATTAGCGTGACAGACAACGACTTCATATGAGTCAGTTGACTGTTTTTTCGGGTCGGCCCGGTAGAATAACTGTCTAAATGCAGCTTCGATTCGTGCACCATCTTGATGCAACTGCTGACATGTGCGAGTGAAACACACGCATTATCACAACCAAACTTACCAAAGCTCGATCAGTTTCTGACAGTCGTCTAAAGCATAAACTCCAGTCGTTTTTATTTCATAAAATCCGATCGTATTTTTCAACTTTTAACGAGATATCAGAAACTGATCTGGAGTACACTCAAAGATTGAAGGAATGAAATTACATGGTGCTCGGGCTTCCAATCACCGACTCCGCCGCCGGGGCGAGGTTCAGGTAGAATTGGAGCACCTTCTTCAAGAATGGACGTTTCAGACAGGGGAACGTCAGGCAGATTCTCGCTGATGATTCTAGCAGTTTCTCTAGCTCTCGTCATGGTCGAATGGATTATAATATTGTAGGGCAGGCCATGATCAGCCAGACGTTTCCCCACGAACGCAGCTTGTTCTCGGCCTAGGTAGGTAAGTAGCCACTTGACGAGATTGAATCATATTACCGAGTGATCATAAAATCTTGCCACATACCTAGTTTAGTTAGAGTTTTCTCCTTATCTGTGGCACCGCAAAAGTTGTACTGACCGTGTCTAATGAGAATAATGTGTCTAACAGGGAGAGACCTTTTTTTACTACCAGAGCCAAAAGGCTCCTTATCAACTCCAACTGCTTCTTCAGGCGACGGTTTGCTAAGGTTTTCGCGTCTGTTATAGGATACAGCTTTAAGTTTCTTTCGAACAGACCAAATACTGTTTATACTACCTGTCCCAATTGTGATCCCACTTAATGCCTGATCCTCTTATGTCAGACAGTTGGTCCCAGTATGAAGCGTTGCTCGGAGGCACAGGTTTTTCATTTTTAGTCGGCGATGCCGCAAGGACTCGACTACGATGTTGGTCGACAACTGCGTAACCCGCTAAGACAGCAACGCCAGCGGACAGACCGATTCCGCATTGAGCGAAGCGTGAAAACATTTTTGGCCGTAACAGATGAAACACACGATAAATTCACTTTTTCCCGGAAGAACACGAACGCCCCAAGAACTTTGGAGGCAGTTATTTAAGCGCTCTAATTGCGAAAAATCTAGGTTTTAGAGAAAACAAATTTCGAATGTTCAGGTAAACATTAACCTTAGCTCCAAGAACAAAACCTTTTCAACTGTTAATCCACGAACTGAAATGCGTTTCCACTGATAAATATGGCTCAAGTCAAATTTTCTCCCAGGTACCCATAGTTATGAATTTTATTAGGGAATGGGCATTGGGCAGTCCGACAGAAAAGGGCTAAATGAAGCTCGACTGCTCGATGCGATGCCCGGGTTTTTGAGGATGAGGAGTCGCAACCCCCACTTTTCCGGTGGAGTGTACAGTGTAGTTGCAATAACGTTGCATAGTTGTTTCCTTCTCGTAAGGTTCAGAGTTTTATTTATGGGTAGGAGGGACGGCCGCTTTTTTTCATTAGTAGTGTGGTGTTCCAAAGTTTAATTTGGGTCCAAATTTGTTGTGAGTTGTAAAGAAGGATAGTCAGTTTTAAAGAAACGCGTCGCACGCGGTTCCCAGTGATGAATGAGTGGCTGTGAGAATATTCACGAACAAAACCGTTCAACCTGACTTATTCAGCGCGGAACCTAAGCGGTATTCATGCCTAGAAATGCCGCTCTTGGAGAGAATCAACGTGAAAAAAAGTTGGTCGTTCAACGAGCCAGTCTGTAGCTTCGTGGGTCAGAATGAACAAGACCTGACAGCTAAAGTATTTTCAAGTAAGCTCGTAGTTTGTTCAGTTGTAGTGCCCGTGTGGTGCTTTATTCGATACTTTTTTGTCTGTGGGATTCGGAGAAAATTCTCCCGGATGATACCGTTTTATACTCGAAACTCCGATTCCTTCTATAATATACACAGCTTTGTTACGGTGTACCAAGATTGTATCGGTTGATCCGATTTCTCGACGGGGAAGATTTGGATCAAGGAGGATTACTTACGAAGGGGGTACCGGCACTATAACGCGAGTACACCCGAACAAATTTGTTGGTTTTTATTTTTTAGTGAAAGTAACTTTATAAAAAATAAAAGGAAAGAAGAGAAAAGGACAGAGTCCAGCTTCATATTCTCGATTGTCTTAAGCGGCCACACACGACCAAACAACCTTGACAAGCGGGTTTGATCGTGTGTGGGGTCATGTTCGGAGGTTTGACGGTTTTTTTCAGTCACTGCCAGAAAATTTGCTCGCAAACATGAGGTTTGACAGACAGATTTGATCGTGTGTGTGTGTGTTTCAAACCTTCAAACGATCGAGAAAAAAGGGTTTTGGGACACTCCTGAAGCTTAGGCGCGCGTTTGAAGTTGAAGCTTGACGGCAAGTTTGACCGTGTGGGTGCGGCGTCAAACGTCGAACATGCTTGTCAAGCACAACTAATAAAACCATGCTTATCAAGCATGTTTGACCGTGTGTGGCCCCCTAGCCCTGTACACAGGGAGACTTTTCTGTCCTGTCTTCTGTCTGTCTGTAGCTAGTGTTCAAAGTAGGTAGTTAAAAACACATTAAAAGATAAGTTTTTAGGTTTGTTTGGTTGAATGCTAGTCCAAGAAATTGAATTATTTCTTTTTTATTAGTAGTACAGGAAATAAAGCTAAAAAAATTTCGCTCCGGCAGCTGGCGGTCGGAAAGAGTGCATTTCATTTTGTATATGGATACCCTAAGCCGTCCCAGAAGTAGTATTGTTGAGACCATAATTTGTTTTGTTAATGTTTGACCCTCCATCGTACTGTTTGCTGCCGGGTTTGTTTAAGCTGAACTTAATGGGAATCAAAGGCTACTTCAAAATGAAATCATCGTAATATAATGCTTCTGGAATCAACTGGTGATTTCTAGTGATTTTTTTACCAGTTCAAGCCATATTACCTCCCCCCCCCCCAACCAAGTCGACCGATTTGGCCCAATGCAATACCAAACGAGGTCGTATGACTACTGATTTTGTGCCAAAGCGCGTTCCGCTAAATTAATTTCTTCGAGAGTTATCGTGCTAACAAGACCACACACTTACTTCCACCCCGGGAGCAACACCCCCTCCCCTTCGACTTTTTCAAAAAACTAAAATGGGAATCAAAGGCTACTCTAACATGGAGTATACGTACCGAAAATGATGCTTCTAGAATCAACTGGTGATTTATAGTGATTTTTTGACCACTTCAACCCCTATTTCTCCCCCCCCCCCTCCACCACAACCGATTTGGCCCAAATGCAATACCGTCCGGGGTCTTATGACTACTGATTTCTGTGCCAAAGCGCGTCCCGCTAAATTGATTTCTTCGAGAGTTATCGTGCTAACAAGAAAACGGCCATAATATAAATATAAATATATATACTGGAGACCACTGAATTTGTGTTCTAGAGGTTCTGAAACGTGAAAAAAACATGACATGACCCATGTTTGCCACCATCACGACGAGACCAATAGTGCATTTTCAGAATGAAATGCACTAAAAGGCAGAATAGCGGCAAAATTCGGCATAACATCAAATAATAATTCCTTTTGATGCATACTTCCAGGATTTGAAGAGTCCGCAACGATACGGGGTGGCAAACATCCTTTTAACGGGGGTTTATTTGAATTTTGGGGTTATTTTGACGTGGAAACAATTTTTGGGGATTTTACCTGACAGTTGCAATATGGCTTATTTTGACGATTTTGCACTGTTTTTCCGAAACTTTCGTGTCATATCTCAGTAAAAATTCAACCGATTTTCAATTTTCTAACGTCAATTGAAAGCTCACATAATGGGCATGTTTTTACAATAATTGGTCAATGCCCGACTAGCTGAAGATTGATCGGAATTCGCCTCTGAAAGAAACACGAAAATTCAACGTAACACTTTTTCGATTTTTCCAAAAATAACTAAACGTACATAAAGACGATTTTAATACGTTATTCATGATTTTTCCAATGTTAAATTTTGTGCTCTTTTCAGAAATGTAGTTTATTTTGTTCTACGGTGAACGGTTAGTCAGTTAAGACCGCTTTTTACGGAAAAGAGGCGATTTGGCTAAAAAAACACTAAATTCCCTGTAACTCTGAAACAAAGCGTAAACATCACAGGTTTCGTCTTCTGGCACTTGAAAAGCACAGAAATTCTGGGATTAGGTCAACAAAACTCGGACTGGACACGTATAAAAGTGGGGTTTACGGATAAAATGCCCGCTACCTGTTCTTCCTTGGTGGTGCGGCTACCTGGTTAGAATGATAATGGGAAGAATGGTACAAAAGGCAAATTTGATAATGGAAAGTTTGTCAGAGATGCTTTATCCGAACAATTAACAAATGGGCATTCGCAAGGGTTCCCTTTTGGCGCCTCACTCCCTGGTCTTCCGGTCGCGGCCATCCCTCCTCGCCCTACTACTCAATTTTTGTAGATAACCCCTAATTCAAAAGCAAGTGGTGTAATGGATACATTGCGCGTTTGTGTGAAACTTGTGCTTTCAGGCTCAAAACCCGTGTCTTTTCGTACAAAATTGGCCATAACTCAGGAACTATTTGTGCTGGCGACGTGGCTCAGGTCCCACTAGATTCAGCACTAAAAAATGCATAAGTGCTGAGAGAATCACACACTGATCATATACTGGGAGTACCACTAGGATAGTTTGAAAATGATAAAATAAAAACCTGCAGCTCATATATGTTTGGGTCGTTCCTTTTAAAGAAATCTACGCCTCATTGAAACTGTTTCAACGCCACTGAGATGGACTGTGATGACTGGCAGAGGTGGATCATAAGATTTGCCGCTGGTAATAGACAGGAGAACTTTTGCATTCTTCTCTGAGGGAAAGGAATTTAGGTGTTTATTATGTTTTTTATAACGGCTGAATCGTACATTTAGCTGGAAAGGACCCGGCTCACATGTGGCCGTGGTGCCTAGCCGCAACATCCTCAATCCCCCGTTTCACGCTCACCAGGATTCGTAACTGTCCTGGTGAGCCAGATCCTCCCTGCGAATCGGTATTGTCGGGTCTGGTTGATAGCGTTTGGTGGAGGGGGGCTAGCGCAGTTGCACCTCCCGCTTTCGACAATGTCGGTTCCTTAGCTCCGTACTCGGCTCAAATGCCGGTAGACCAGGACCGAGTAGCTCTGGTAGCTGCAAGTTTGAAGTCGAAACGGAGACTGGATCGTGCATCATGCACTTATCAATCACAACTTTACCGGACGGCTCTCAGGTCTGCCGGGTGAATTCCTTTCTTTATGTGCATTGTATTTTCCGCCGGGCGCTTGAATTAATTGCCGATATGATTCATTTTTTGACAGGAATTTTCCTTTTCTTGTCGCGAGGAAAAATAAAAAAATTGAAATGACCATCGCTGGAAGTTGCTGCTGGAAGGCCTATCCTATAGAAAGCAACTAGGCCCTCCCCTTTATCCACCTTTGCCGACATAGATAAATAAATATATAAGAAAAATTCTCTAAGATCGCATCTCCCCCCACCAACCATGGGGGCTATTGCTACGCCTCCGTATACGTACAGTGTAGGGACGTCAAATTAAGTATATTATGTACACAAGCTTGCTGACTAAAAACTCTCAGTAGGCACACTTTTGAACGAAAAAATGAAAACTTCAAGGAACCAACTATTACATTTCCCACTTCGCCTGAGTCGTGTTAGGCATTATCCACAATGCCTGAAACAGCCAGGCAATGTGAGACATAATGAAAAAATGTCCCACTTTGACATTAAAATAACCATCGTTCGGGCCTGGACGACTCGATGTGGCCAAACCCATTCGATTGTGAGAAAGTATCACTTTCTTGTCGAGTAAATAACTATTATGCATGGAAATGCTGTCAAATTGCTTCGTGACTATGTAGGGAAATGTGGCGATTCATAGCGCGTTCGATAATACTAGTGATTGTGTACTACGAATTGCCGAATGTGGCCGCGTATCCTTTGTTCAAAAAACCCGGTACATTATTGCGTACTCTTTACTTTGTCCTAAATATGCCTACTGGTACCGCCCGTGATTTTATTTATTTTACTTTTTACTGACATGTTGTTCTGGGGTGGTATATTAGAGACGCGATAGACCAAAGATGTCCAGTTTCTTTGTGTTATTTTAAAACAATCAGCTTTTATGCCCGAGGGGGTATTGTCGATGTCATATCGTCGTCCCAATGTATAATCCACCTCTCTTTGGAAGAAACCCTTAGTTTCACAACGTTTCTGTTCCTCTTCATTTTAGACAACAACGAGGCTTGGATCAGCAATGGTCCTTCGTTATGTGCGGTTCAAATACCATCGGGACATTCCCGGCCTATCTGGGACTTCGGGAAAACTCTGAAAGATACCATGGACGTAAGTTTTTACTCGTAAGAGTTCCTTGCCCACGGATGAAGTTAATGGAAATGATTGCTAGGTTACATGCGTTGAGGAGGTGTCCTTGGACTATGACGGGAGATCATCATTTCTTTTGGTGGGAACAAGTTCAGAGAGGAGAAGTCAACTTTGTTTTATGAATTTGAACACCAATTTGTTATTTAGAGCCGTTAACTTACCGTTTCAAGTAAGTTCCATTCCGCCTGCTGAAAGTCTGAGGTCCATTTAACATAAATTCTTCCAGGTTAGATGCATCAGCGTCATTGACAACGGGCTGGGCTCCGTTAACCCATTGCCTGATATTTTGTCCAAAATGCAAGGCATCGTTGCTCTCGGTGGAGCCGACGGTTCCGTCATACTGATGGATATCAATCGAAGTCACGTTATTCACGGTGCCAAGTGGAAAGCGATTGGCTCGGAGTACTCGTCGGATGAATCGAAGCCATGTAGATCTAAAGTGCTATCGCTGCCTTGTGATGACCTCGATAGCTATTTCAATGAGCTCAAGGAGTTTCAGAGAAATGGTGACAGCCTCGCGATTTCGCTTCTGGGTATTGGTTCAATATATGTACATTTTCTGGTCTATTCGTGACGCGTTTAACTTGGTGATCCTTTATTGCATCATCAGTTGGGCATGGAAGTGATGGAGTGACCAGTTTACAATATTCTAAACTGACGTCATCGTTATACGTTGGCTACTCATCTGGAATTTGGCAGATTTGGAATATTAGCACTTTTGAACTATTGTGAGTCATAAGTCAGCGTTGCTTACGCTCTTGAATCTATTTTGACATTTCTTATTGTTCGTCAGGTACGAAAATGTGGACGTCGATTTACCTGTCTTTTCATTTTGCGAAATGGAACCATGTGACGACCCTGACGCCACTATTTACATTTGGGTGTCATATCAAAGCGCCTCTAATGCACACCCTTCTATGGCTTTCTATTCTACGGTTTACAATTCCAAGTATCACGTCCAAGACTACGGAGATTTCTATAAGGTATGAACCTAACGTGTTTTGAAAACTTTACACGCCTTAACACTGGTTTTCCAGGATTTTTCGAATTGTGTTCACAATTTTACCATTAATATTCAAGACGAAATTAATAATTGCGTGGGAAGTAAACTTATTTCATGTGAGACGTTCGCGAAATCCATACCGAGAAATACTCTTTTCAATATCGGACTCCCTCGTAAGTGCCTACTATCTTGCAAACCAAACATTTTTTTTTTTTTTTTTTTTTTTTAATCTTGGTTTTCTAATTGTAGCCGCTGAAAATGGGCAGTGTCGACTCTTTGTCGCAGCTTTTAACGCATATGGTGGCCGAAAATCTTCCTCCACATGGCTCTGTGTCTTTGATCTGGAACAGTGGTACCGTGAACTGCTACCCAAGGATATTAGGTAATGTATTTAATTTTTAATCTTATATTTACCATCAATGTGAGAGAACTGAATGGACATGTTTGTGTCGCAGACACAATAATTATTTTTTGGAATGGATAGAAATTTACCCTGAAGCATTGCTGACTGTGAAAGTGGCGCCAGATTCAATACGACTACCATCTTTTGAGGAACCTCGGGAAATTCATTTAATCCCGGAAGCTTTGAATTTCGGTTGGTGTCTCATATTTAATAATATAATACATGATCGCAAGAACTCTTCTTTTTCTTTTAAAGACATTGTAGCTATGAGCAGAGATGGCATTATTTCCATTGAAAAAATCGGCAGGCAAACACGCTGGTTAAGGAACGTTAGTTACCTTGGAGCGCGGTGTCTGCTCCATCCCGAAAAATTATATCAGAGCTGCGTGGCGGCAGGTTTTGTTCCACAGTACGCGTCAATCGTCGAGCACTCGAATCGCCATGCCATCACCGAGGTAGGATACTTTTACTGGTTAAAAAAGCGTGGTCTTGATTTAATTACTCTTTCATTCCGTCAGGAGCAAAAGAGGAATTACTTGTTGTCGGTATGCCTGGAGCACGGCTTGAAATCTATCATTCTCGAGGCGGCTGAGTTGTGGAGTGACGGTCACTTCACTGTTAAAAATTGTACTCTTCGTTTCCTTCTTGACTGGCTTTGGTCAAGTTTACAGTGCTGCTACAAGCAGTTCAATAAAAAATGTAAGACGAAGTATAATGAGTTGAAGAATAATAATACAATATTATTTTCTGACCATTTCTTCCAGGTGAAACGTTATTCAGTGCGCCTGGTTTTGAAATCGACGACCGCATGAAGCGGAATTTATACCGCGCCGAAATTGTTCTGTGCCTGATTGAGTCCCTCTATGTCGAAATAGTAAAAAAACACGGCTTGAAGATTTGGGCAGGTATGCTAAATTTTTAACGAGATTGATTCCGTTGTTAATGACTCTTCGATATTTATCGTTTAGATTGTTCGGAGCAAAGATTGACTGCTATGAGTCTCATCAGGCTCGTCGTTAGCCAAATAACCTGGTTTTTAGGATGCAGTCTTCTCCCTGAAGCCAACTCGGATGGTTTACCTCGCTCGTCACCAGTTTATGACTACGAAACAATCGCCCGATATTCCAAGAAAAGGTAGGTGAAAGTGAGAAAGAAACACACGTCTAAAATAATCAGTTATCCTTTGATACAGGAGAGACTATCTTCGTAATCTGTTGGCCAACAAAAGACTTCTGGGCGATGGCCCAGTCGTTCCACCGCCATGTGGCCTGTACTTGGCAGACTCGCTTTTAACTTCGAATCAAGTCTTGGCCTATTCTCAGTGGGAAATTGACGGAGGCTTAGATTGCTACCCACCGCCTTCACTTCAGAGCCTTTTACGCATGTGTACAATTGTCGACATTCCATTTGATGACAAATTATCGGTTATTTACTACTCAGCATTGGATTACGTTCATAACCTTGAAAAGAAAAAGTATGCTTACATTTAAAAGTAACGCTCCTAGTGGAATATTCCTATATGAGGTCCTATTTGTTTCAGATTTTCATCGATCATCCGAAAAGTTATGTCTTTCGACTACTTGCCTGGCATTACAATCCGAAAAGCGAAAGTAGTCAAAGGTCTGTGGCTCATCGATCATGCGGATTACCAGGTTATTTATTTCTCTACAACTTACTCTTCCAGCATTATCTATTTCGAGATTCGATGGAATGAATTGTTTATTGCAGGAAGGAGTTAAGCTCCTTTTAGACAAATCTATCCTCAATAGTGACTTAACGGATGATCAACATCGGTCAGTAGTCAGAGTGCTTTTACTCGAAGGGGAATCTCGATTGGCTTTGCATTATTTGAAAATTCGTCAACCTCAGAAGTTTCAACCAGATGACCTCAAGTACGTATTGCTTGGAGAATCGCTGTAAGAAGAGAGTAGGAGTTTAATCACATCTTGCAGGTATGAACTGAGTCTTCTGTTGACAAACAAACATCTCGTGCACCATGCCTTCCAGTTCACTCGACAACATACTCAGTTTAGGCGACAACTGCTTGTGCAATTTTTCGCGGGTGATTTAACAGATTGTTTGAAGTTTTCAAAACAATTGCTTACTGTGGGGTGCTCTATTTTAAGGTTGCGTCGAAACAAAGGAAATCAGCCAAGTATTCAATTTTCATTTGGACGCTTGTGAAATGGAAATATTTGAAAAATATCTTGCTAGTAAGAAAGGACAGTTGTATGAAGATCTTCACGTTCTTTTGTTACTCACGCGTTCGAAGTGGGTGGTTATTTTCTATTCGATCATCTTCAAATCGTCTTCAACCTCTCAAATGTCAAACTCTTCTCCTACGCCAGGTACACGGACGCTGTAAAATTACATCTGAGATATGCACAGAATGGAAATCCGAAAGACCCTCTCAAATTTGACACGCGAGACACAATAATCAAAGGAATATTGTCCAGCCTGTGTGACGTAACCAAGCGGGAGGCGGGACTCATGAATTATCCCAACTTGACGAGTCTTCCGGAAATCAGAGGTATATTCGCTTTTACCGTTCAGGGGGGCAAACTAATGAATTGTTAGCCAATACAATGAGTTAACCTTTTTTTCCTCCCAGGATTGAAAGCCAATAAACCTCTTTCTGTGTATCTGAAATGTACCCGAGAGAACGGTCTCCCCAATTTCAGGTACGATTGTGACCGAGTCATGGCGTTGTGCCTAGCGTCATCTGAGCTCGTCAATAGTAAGCGTCAAGATCAAATTCCTGACAAAAAGTGAGTTAAGTTGTGGAGTCGTGTTGTTTCGCCTCATGAGTTGATAAGTTTTGGGATCTACGTCCAAAAAAGTCCAGTGTCCTTTATTGAGTAAGCGAACTTGAAACGTTCTCAAATTGTCTTTCTGATGTTCCGCACAAACTCAAATTCGCTCAATACACGACATTGGCGTTTTTTTTTTTTTTTTGAGAAATCCTTCTTCCTTGATTTCAAAAGAAAACTTAGTTTTTATTTCTGGTTATTTTAGGCAATATTGATGTTGATTGTAACTATCTCTTTTTACTCCTTGATCTTCACTTTCCATTTTACTTCCAGGGAAGCTGCTAATGTCGGAATGCCTCTTACAGGCGCCCTAATCGAAGCACAAATCGCACCGACTAGAAAACGTGTGGGGGAGACATTTGAACCCAAGCGAGTAAAACGTGCCCGTTTTGATGGAACTTCGTCTACTTATGTTGTTCATCATGACCCACCGGTTGTTGGTCAAATGAATGGAGACGTCAAGCCAAAAAGTAATGCTACTGTTTCGGATGAGATCACCGCTCTATTAGATATACCGCTGGTTCGACGGCGGTCTAAAGAGATGTATTCTACGCCAGGACGTAGCGAAGGCCCTCCTTCGTCGATTTTAAAGGTACGCGCTTATTTTAACTTTGAATAATATTGACTTATAATTATCGTTATTGGGATTTAGAGTGGAAAAACTCCTCAGACTCCAGGGCCTGGCACTACCGTCCAACTCATGGATAATGATACCCCTCGTAAAACTCTACGATGGAATATTCCTACTGATTCCTCTAGAGAAAAGTAATTATCTCTTTTCACAGTTTACTGTGGTCTCTTCTTAACTTCAGCTCCTTTCAGCATCATCGATTCGGTTAAAAAATCTCTTGTTCCTGTCGATATAAAACGTCCTTCGGCCACAGACACTAGTGAAGCTGAAGGAGAAGGGACTTTGTCGCCAGATTCTATCAAGTGATTAAGTTATTATCCCATTATTCAGCATAAAAGTAATTCGAACTCTTCCAGGGATCGATTACGGCCTCGAAAAAGTAAGGAATCTCCAGTACAAGATAGAAAAGTTATTCCGGACGATGATTGGAAGGCCGTGGAAAATGACACAGTGGAAAAACCTCTGTTCGCCGTTACTTTGCCTACAAAAAAGAAAATAATTCCAGCGGCGGTTGAGGTAAGCTCATTTGATCGTATAAGATGTGCGCGCTAGGTTAAAGGGCAAGAAGATCTCAATGGGCAATTTTTAACGGGAACTTTTTTCATGTTCGGGCGTAGTCAGTTGTTTACTTTCTCTTAAGCCTCTTACACACTGGGCGAGTAGCTTAGTCGAGTAGATGAGTAGATAAGTAGATTAGTAGCTAAACAAAAATGCAAACACCAACTATTTAGTCAAGTTCCCATCAGTGAGAAGGATTTTTAGTTAAGTGGCAAGTCGCGAGTTCTCGACTAAATTGCTCGATCAGTGTGAACAAGGCTTTATAGACCAAGAGCCAGCGACGTAAAAATTGCAACCATTTGCATAATTTTCTTACCCAGCGCATAAAATCTAGAATCATTCCCCAATAGTGGGAAAAATTGTCTGCCTCCATTTGGACGTGACGAAATCGGTGGCAGACGGCATCAAAAATTCACTTGTGGGGAGAAGTAACACAAATTCGGATCAGACGGCAAAGATGTTCTTTCCGCACAGGCAGATGTGATAACGCATTGAAAAATATGGGGAATTGAATATTACATTTAATGCCAATTATATTACATAATTATATTACATTAGAACCAATCAGGTTCTATGGCGTCGAGCCAATGGCAAAGTCGTGAAAGCTTAAAACCCTCTAATTTGAAGTGTCGGTTTTCGGTGTCAGGGTACCGTTTTCTGGGGGGAAATAGGATGAGAAATCTGAAAAAAAAAAAAAAAAAAAATTATAAAAAATCTACGATGAACAGTTTTTATGCTATCGTAGAAAAACAGTGTCACTTCAGGTAAGAACACATTCCAAAAAATATTTTAGGCTGCAGCGTGTGTAAAATTATGTACTTTCACCACGAAATATGAAAATTCATAATTCGCATTTTCCATGCGCCGTAAATCAGAGTACTTACCTCCGATGGGATCTTTCAAAATGCATCGAATAAATAATACGGATTCGATACTAGAATTTTTCGACCCTCTCTTCTAATAGGCTCCATATACTCTGACACCGACAAACGGTACTTCAAATTAAAGGGGTTTTCGATTTTTCCTTTGGCTCACAGCCGCAGGACCCGTTAGCATGAAACGTAATATTTATTTCCCAATATTTTCCAATGCGTTATCACGAGAATAAAACGTCTTTGCCGTCTGGCCGGAACTTGTGTTACTTCTCCCCACAAGTGAATCTTTGATGCCACCGGTTTCGTCACGTCCAAATGGAGGCAGACAATTTTTCCCACTATTGGGGAATTATTATCGATTGCACCCTGCACTGCACCCCATTTTCAAGGCATCCGTAGGTCGAGACCATCCGTAGAGTGAGGAGACAAGTTTCCTCTGGTACCTGTCCATCAACAGGATTGTTTGGATGTGTGTGTTTATTGACATGTGACGGGGAGATTTGTTTTCGACCTACCGATGCCTTGAAAATGGAGTGCAGTTACCCCGAAACTAGTCGGCATATTTAAATAAAATAAAAGAATGTTATTCTCAAATAATTAATCAATTACCTAAATTATTTAACATTCACGATATAATCAAAATTTGTCAATTAATGTCTAAACTTTATCGACGAATTTTTTCTATTTCTGCTTATGGAAATCGTCAGATTATATATTTTTCGTTATCCTTGAATTATTCCCTTCAAATTAAAATAAAAATTAGCCACGCTCGAGAATGTCAAGATGACGTTTTTTTTTACAAGTTTGTAGGCCTCCTCCGTCTTTGCGTCACTCTTAAATTGTCAGATTAGTGGATTTAGACTTTTTAGCATGTAATTAATTCCCACTACCTTAATCTGACGCTCTCGAGAATGTCTGATGATCAATTTTTTTTTTACTAATCTGACGCTTTGTCCTTGACGGGCGGCCACATATATAGGGCTCATATTTGGTAGAGGTACTCAACTTGGTACAAGGTATCCGCAGTATGTTAATCTGACGCGCTTGAGTAAATCCCGAAATCCTCTCTTGGGCTCCCCTACTATAAGTTTTTCCATTTAAATCTTGCCTGCCAGTGGTTCGTGCACTACAGATATTATGCAACTGAACTTACACTCTTAACAACCTCTCTGCCACTGCCCACAGGCAAACGAGCCCAATTTTATTGAACGACTCAAAAAACTGACCGAAGCCCATCACCAACCCGAACCGACCAAGGAGCTGGAACCCGTTGAGGAAATGGACGTAGACAGTGATGAAAATATTATTCCTCCGTCGTCTGATTTTAGTATCACGATTGATAGTGCAGAAATGAGCATCTTTTGTAAAGAGGGGAAACCTCGGGGCACGACCGAAATGGGTCGGACGATGCTCGTTGATATACATGACAAGAATGAGGAACTCGAGGAAGCTGAAATCTGTGAGAGTACGTTCGCTGTTTGATGTTCTTACTTGGGTTTATCTCCTAAAATAATTTTCGTTGTTTCAGGAACTACTTTCGTGGATGACACTCAAAAAGAGCTTATAGTAGAGAAGGAGCCCCCGGAGACAGAAGCTTCTGAAGTTTTTTGTACTCAACAAGACGACTTCTCTGCCGAATCGGAGCTCGCTTCTGGAGAAACTCCAGTTCCTGAAGAATGCCATGTACAAAAGGAAATTCCTGTTAGTGAAGTTGAAGAGACCGTAGAACCCGCCGCCGTTGAACTAGATGATGATACTCCCAATACTGGAGGGAAAAAATCCAGAGATTCGTCAGTAGACCGAATCCAAATCAGGTATAAGTTGTGGAATGCACCTATTTATGTGATAATGTAGGTTTCTCTTCTTCTAGGCATGCTGTCTCATTGTCACAAGTTCAGCACTTGGAAGAGGACGACGACGAAGGAAGCGAGGACCCTGAAGAAGCAGAAATCCCTCCTGTTATCGAGTTTTTCCCTCCTGAAGAAGGTCTCGTGGTGAATCCAATGTACCATGAAAATGTTGAAGACGAGGAGGTAGAAGAAGAGCGACAAGGTGAGGAGGAAGAGGAAGACAGTCAAGGCGAGGAGGAAGAGGAAGACCGTCAAGACGAAGAGATAGAAGAAGAGCGTCAAGACGAAGAGGTAGAGGAAGAGCGTCAGGACGAGGAGGAAGAAGACTTCGCCGAAGAAGATGACGTTGAGTACGAGTCTCAACAGGTGGAGGTTGAATCCGAACAAGAGGAATCCAACGATAAGGCTGATAGTGACGATAGCTCGGTCATCATTTGCCTGTCAGATTCGGATAAGAGCGGAAAAGAGGAGGAAAATGATTCTGACGAGAGTGCCGACGATGATTTGTCACCCGTCTATGATACGGATAGTTCATCAATAGACTTGGGAAGAGGGAACAGGTCTTTTTTTCACGACAAATTTAACACCGCTCAAGCGTTATCGGAATGTGAGCAAGAAGAACGTTTTCAGCTTAAGGTGGATGAGGGTGAAGAACAAGACGATGATGATGATGAGGAGGAGGATGATGAAGTAGAACAAGAAGATACCGGTGATAGTCGAATCAATCTCAAAGTCGTTGAAGAGCTTGCAGAAGGAGGTGATGAAGAACTGAGTGAAGCAAGGGTGACAAAGACAGCTGAACTGGTGGGGAGAACAGAACTTGAAATTATACCTGAAGAAGACGAAGAAGCATTGCAAACACTAGAAAAAGATCCCTTGACTGTCGAGCGGGATGTTGAGGAATCTATTGAAAAACGTCAGTCAGCAAAGGCGGAGCTAGAGAATGAAGAAGTTGTAGCCCAAGTTTCTGACTCAAAGTCGGAACAGGAACCTAGTCCGCCTTGTGAGCAACCTGAAACTGAAGTCGCTCCCACTATTACTGAAAAGCCTGAAACTCTCGACCTTATCAACCTTAACAAAGGGCAAATGTTTTTCGGTTCTCCTGACAGTTTAAAATCCACAGCGAACTGTGAATTAGCCACTTTTCAGATTGCTCCTGGTTCAAATGTACCGCCACCTTCACCCGAGCCTTCCAAAGAAATTGAGTCAATCGAAATTGGTTCACCAGTTAAATCAGAAGATTCAATCATAACAGAGGATCCTCATTCAAGTCTCAGTCAGGTAAACATTGGATTCGTAGCTGACGAAATACCCGTTACGCCCAAAGTCTCGATGGGTACACCTTTGAGGAAATCCCTCCGCCTCCTCCAGAGACAAACTCCCGGAAGGCAAATAGTCCCAGATAATGAAGTGGTTGAATCTGATGGTTCACTCGACGTTGCTTTGCTTGGTGACACCGAATCTGGAGACGCTAGTAGTCCTTGGATGGTTGACAAAAGTGTGTTGACTGTCAAACGTACTCTGAACAAGAGCTTTGACGAAATGGCCAGCAATCGGAAAAAGTCTCAACGTAGACAGTCATCAGAGCCTCCTGAACTACTCAGTCAACGATCATCTGTACCTGAATCTAAGAGGCTGCGTCGTGCATCTTCAATTGATCCTCAAGAGAGTCATCAACGCTCGCTGTCCCCTAAGGAAAAAAAGATACGAGGCCGAAGGTCGTCTTCTAAAGAACCTGTCGCTATTACGAAGGAGAAGCGTACCAGAAGAACATCTGAAAGCCAAAGCAGTGTCGATAGTCGCAAATCTCGGTCTTCTTCAGTTGAGGTATTACCATTATATTACATCCTCTAATCGTCTTTTTTGTGGTTGGAGGGGAGGGGGGCAGAACCGCTTTTGGGCATGTACGCCATACCCTTTAGCTGTGGACTTCACACCTGGCCTTTACTATGTTAGAGAAATCCCTTGAAGAAACGGCAACCCCACCTCCTTCTGAGGGGGCGCTACTTTTTAGGGAAAATAGGCTTCCACAGGCCTAGGTCATAAATACCACCGGCCAGTCCATGGGGATGTGGGCTTTTTTCGCCGATTTCTTGTGGTCTTTCTTCGGATTTTCGCTCATGTAACTTGAAAACTATAAGTTTTAACAAATTGGCTACCCGATGCAAATTAAAGTAGACAAATCTTCCAAAATTGATTGGTAACGTTTCGATGCCCCTTCTGAATCAACCTAAAGTTTATTATTTAATTTACTTGTTCTTTTCACATTTATGTTTTGGATAGCCAGAGAAATCAAAGGACACTCGACGTTCTTCGAAGCAGTCGGAGCATCGATCAAAAAGTAGATCTCATGAGAGCCCAGCAACAGACACAGAGTCAAAGAATTCATCTCAAGAAAGAAAAACGTACACAAAGAAAAAACCTCGCCACTCGATTACAGAGCCGCTAGAAACAAAAAAGAATAAACGCCAAGTTGAAGGTTCCCGTGAGGATAATGAACCACGAGTCTCATCTCATCGGAAAAGAGCTATGTCTCTCAACGAATACCCCGTATCAACTCGCACTCGAAACCCCACGGCACTAGAGAGCATTCAAGAGGTACCTGAAGAGCAGGGGAATCCGCCGGCACCTAAAAGGCGAGTGACTCGATCAGTCGCGGACGGTGACGTTTGTGGAGGAAGGAGTACGAATCGCTCGAGTGCTCCGAGACTTCCACCTTCGCGCCTTGACATAAACAAATGGCTTCAGTTCCAAAAAACTCAAGAATCGAGGCGATCTAGACGCACTACTGGGGGCGAATCCTCATCGGTTTCGCAACAGTCTTCGCCTCGTCGAAGGTAAACTCTTTAAAAATCTACTATCGTTATTTATGTGTTTCATCGTCGAGACCCGATTGTTTTTCAGCTCAATGCGTATTTCGTCACATAAAATCAAGCTCCAACATTTGTACAGCCAGCTTGCCGAGCATAGCGACAATGATGAGTTGGATACGACTCGCTCGCCCGCCAAGTCATCGATTACGTCTGTAGCTTCTTCCAGAGTGTCCGCTCGTCGGCGCCCGAGTAGCAGAAACAGTTTAATAGCGGATGAAGCAGCGTCACCCATTGCAACACCGGTGAGTGAGTTGTTTTCATTTTCCTGCACTATTGCCTTGAGCTGGCAATCCACGGTCTATTCAAAAGGACAAAATGGAATAATAGCATGCCATAGCCCACACATACGGCGTTTGCCAAATAGCGAGCAAAATCAATGTCTAGCGTTGCCTAAAAACCGACCAACTGAAAATTGAAAAATAGTTTGCTCAGATGTTGTGTCTGGGGGGCCAAAACACCGCGATTTTTTTTTTTTTCGGATTTATCTCCAATTTTTGCCTTTTTGCCTTTAAACCCCGTTCACAAGCCCTATGTCTCTGGAGTCTATGCAACCAAACGAATAAATTCCCTCGAAAAATGAATCGTTTTGATAGGTTGCATGGACTCTACAGACGCATAAGATATGGTTTGTGGACGGGGCATTAATGCGAAAACAGCTCAATCAGCCCCCCCCCCTATTCTGTAACTCTTCACGCGTGCAGCGAAATAAACAAGGTGAATAATTGAAGTTAATCAGCTGAGAAATTTTGCTAACGCACGCGTTATCCGATTCCCGTAACGAGGATACTAAAAATACACAATTTTGTATTAGGTATATTGTACAATTTTGTTATGGATAAGGTGTTTACTTGGATAGTTTTTAAACTAGCCAGCTAGTATGGAGGCATCTCTCAGTTGATGGTGTGATATAGAACGGACAACGCTCGTTAGATAAAATAGTATAGAAGTCACGATTCCTGCAAAATAACCAACGTTTGTGCTTATTTTCGCAAACTATCCATCAGAACCGCTCTGGATAATAAATAGTATCAAGCGATGGAAATTTCGGCCTTAAGAACATTAGTGTCTTCAACTCAAACTTTCATGACAAAGCTAAATTCAAGGCACAGTGCGAGAGAGATGCAAGCCTGGTATCATCCGTAGAAATCATGTCTTCTCACCGGCAGTCTAATATGAGGGGGTGCAAAATTAAATGCCAGTGGCGGTTTCCATAATTTCATTTAGGATTATATTTTCTCCTGCGTAATCACTAATTATAACACCGACAGTACTTGCCCTCGTGTTTTTAGTAACTTCGACAAGAAGTTCATGCATTCGTTATAAGAATTTGGAACTTTTTGAACTGCCTTGAAACGGTCCATTACGGTTGCCGTATGCATATACGGCTGTGAGCTGGAGAACATTTAATGGCCATTCGTTAATAGATGCGTTTCTATTCAAGGTAACATCCATGACTCAAGAAGAGAAAGAGCAAATATTTGAAGAACATTCGCAGCAACGCATCATGACGAGGAAGCAGACGACATTTTTACAGCGCTGTCTCGGCTTGGAATCCAACCCGGCGACACCTAGTAATCCCACCGGATCTTCGTCTCCCTCAAGGTAAGAAATACAATTCGTCCGTCTGTCATAATCTGTTATATTATTGACATAATCTTTGAGGTAAAGTTGGCAAAAATTACGCAGCGCAGGATAGTCGCTTGGTCTTTAGTCCTAAGTCTTGAGTCCATTAGTCGAAAATTATTTCTTCGTTCTCCTCTAGTAAGCCCGCTCGGGAGAGGTCTGGTTCGGAGCGCGCCTTGATTGTTTTTGGTGATTTTTTTTTTAAACGTACCTGGTAGAAGTCATTTGATGAAAAGTACCAAATGGCATCAAAGTGCAACATTTTCTGGCATCACCGTGATCAGTGACGCTCTTCCTCACTTTAAATCCCCTTCTGCATCCACATGTTTACCGAACAACCTCCGGCCGCTAATTTCAGCTTTGAGATGGCCAACTGAGTTCCGGATCCAATTAGCGCTCTTTCTCAATTTTAGCCACACAGTTGGCTTGAGAAACCCTTAATATATTTTCTCGAATTTAGCTGTCTTATCAATTTTAGCCGCAAAGGAAAGCTTTTTCTCTCTGTTTGTTTTCTGCCCTGCACTACACTACACTTTTTTATAAGTATGACTTAATGATGGTGTGCCAAATCAATACGATGCTCCAATCAAAAATTCGCTGTATAACTAATAAAAGGTGGTTCAGAACAATCTTTGATTGGAGCATCCTACACTTTTTTTTCGCGAACAGACATTCGCACCCTCACTTCAAAAGTGACACAACTCAAAAAATATGAATTTTCAGTTATGACTATCAAGGTGGTCAGTGGGAGTAAGTGGGTCCCCACTAGGGGTCAGTGGACCCCACTGGGGGTCAGCGGGGCCCCAGTGACCACTTTGATGGTCATAACTGAAAATTCATAATTTTTGAGTTGTGTCACTTTTGAAGTAAGGGTGCGATATGTGACGGCAAGAATCAGAATTAGAAAGAGAATTATTGAAGTAAACCCCAATTGAATATTGAAGGGTAACCCTAATGGTCGATTCACCTAGTCGCCACATGAGCGCTGGTGTACTATTTATGAAAGTTACGAATAATGTTTGTAGCGGATACGGATTTTCATGGAAAACGCACAGACGCTGAAAAACGCGTTTTTTTAAACGGCATGTTAAAGACCCGAAACCACCAAATGCTTTGATTTCGGTCGAACCAGCGTAATGTCACGATGGGACCTACTAGTGGCCTGTCTTCTCAGTATGAAGCACCCGTTTTTGGCCGCTTGCGCACGTTTTCAGAACGTATAAAGGCAGTGTTCACGTAATCGAAAACTCGAAAGTGCAACGAAGTGCCTCCACGCCCGTGGTGGACCATGGTTGACCGTCTTGGATTCGAGAAAATTGACTGAATTGGCAAGGCCAAACGCTCATATTTGACCACTTTTAGGGGCAATGACAGACCCCTGTTGTATTTTGATCAGGGCCGTGAAGAGAATATTCGAGCCCAGGGACGAATCTCAATATGAGGCCCTTTCACCTGGGTGAGTAACAGACGCAGTGCTACCCTCGCTTCTTTCTCGAAAGGCCTACATCCAACCACTGTAAAGCTCCAATCGCAGTAATCGTCCAACCACAGCCACCGTTCAACCTCACCGAAGCTGTAAGCACAGTAGAACCTCCAACGACAGCAGCGTGTCTCAAGCACAAAGAAGGCACAGCCACAGCAAAGGTGAAACCAAAGCCAATGCCCAACCACAGCAATGGTCTAACTACAGCAATAGCTCCAACGATAGCAAAGATCTAACCACTGCAGAGCTCTCAACCACATGATATGTCCAACCACTGCAAAGGTCCAACAACAGCAAAGCTCCAACCACAGCAAAGGTCTAACCACTGCAGAGCTCCAGTAAAGCTTTCACTTTTTTCTTCCTTTTCTTGATTTTAGTGCATTTCATTCAAAAAATGCACTATTGGTCTCGCCCTGATGGTCGCACATATGAGTTGTGATACTTTTTTTCACGTTTCAGAACCCCTAGAACACGAATCCGAGGTCGGTTCGATTTGATATATCTATCGTGTCAGTTACCAAGAGTATAAGTCAAAAATTATCCATTTTCCGTTTTTGCACTCAGCTTAACGACCTGCCTCTACTCTTCTGTTCTCAAGAGTATAAGTCACGAAAAAAACCGAATTCCTATTCCTAAGGGGACTTATACCGAACAGTATTGTTTGGGTTTCATTTAAATTGAAAAGTTTGGAACGCTCTCTTGAAAACTTCAATTTTTTGACTTATACTCTTAGTAACTGACACGTTAGATATATATATATGGCCCCTCGCTTGTTAGCACGATCACGGTCGCAATTTTTGACTTAGGGCAACCAAATTTGGTCTAAAAATCAATAGTGTGAATACCTCGGACGAGTTCGTGATCCAGATGAATCGGTCCACGGGAAAGGTGTGAAAGAGCTGTTTTAATTAGTTGAAAATTCGCTACCGCACGGCTGTTGCTGCAATTGCCCCCAAAATTGACTCGAGTAATGAGAAATGAACGCGCTTTCGAATGAGACCTTTGTGAACCAAATCCGTTGATATGGCAGGGGAGTTCTCGGCGGAGGGGAGCTATTAAATTAACGCTATGCTTTACTGGACCACCCAATTACCAAAAAATTTCATTGAGATTGTATTTTGAGCCGTCTCTTTTATTTGATTTGCCTACAGCCTAATAAATCTTGAGCAAGAAATCCTGAGGTGGGCCAAAAAGGGAGGAACAAAAAAAAAATTTTTAAAAAATTGTTTCGGATTCGAACCCAGGCACTCGGCATTCCTTTAGCAATACTTCGTTATCTTCTAACAAAAATGAAGTGGTAGGTGTTGAGGGGGCACTGGGGGAGGAGGCGGGGACAATCTTACAAATCTTTGTAGCTCGCTACAAGGGCCGGCCTTGTAACCACCATTTGTCCCACTGCTCGCGTTGATCTTCATCAAACTAGATAATTGATCTAAAACATGGCTATTTTTAATTAATAAATTAATTCGTTTCAAGCAGAGAAATTTATTTAGCTGTCCATTTCTCGAAGAATTTAGGGAGCCAGTTTTGTAACATTTGACTGTCACTATACTATGGTAAAAAAGTTTTGTTCCGACAGCAGCCTGTCGGGAAAAGTGCATTTCATTCATGCGACAATCGAGTCAAACCTCATAAGTTAGAACGATATCAATCAATTATGAATGAAATTTAGGCCGGGGATAAAGATTTTAATTGCAAGTAACTCCTCTAACAAGAGTCCACCTTCCCATATCGTATAGGCAACCAAACCGACTCTGTTTCATTTTTCATTTTCATCATTTTGTTCCCCCTCAGTTGGTGCCAAAAAAGGGGCCTGCGGTAAAATTCCCTTACCAATTCAAATCTACAACCGGTAAAAATAGGGGCCTGCGGTAAAATTCCCCCTCAGTTGGTGCCAAAAAAGGGGCCTGCGGTAAAAAGAAATACGATTTTATGATTTTGACTTTCTATACCACGGCCTAAATGTCATTCATAATTGATTGATATCGTTCTAACTTATGAGGTTTGACTCGATTGTCGCATGAATGAAATGCACTTTTCCCGACAGGCTGCTGTCGGAACTTTTCTTCCTTTTCTTGATTTTAGTGCATTTCATTCAAAAAATGCACTATTGGTCTCGCCCTGATGGTCGCACATATGAGTTGTGATACTTTTTTTCACGTTTCAGAACCCCTAGAACACGAATCCGAGGTCGGTTCGATTTGATATATATATATATGGCCCCTCGCTTGTTAGCACGATCACGGTCGCAATTTTTGACTTAGGGCAACCAAATTTGGTCTAAAAATCAATAGTGTGAATATCTCGGACGAGTTCGTGATCCAGATGAATCGGTCCACGGGAAAGGTGTGAAAGAGCGGTTTTAATTAGTTGAAAATTCGCTACCGCACGGCTGTTGCTGCAATTGCCCCCAAAATTGACTCGAGTAATGAGAAATGAACGCGCTTTCGTATGAGACCCTAGTGAACCAAATCCGTTGATATGGCAGGGGAGTTCTCGGTGGAGGGGAGCTATTAAATTAACGCTATGCCTTACTGGACCACCCAATTACCAAAAAATTTCATTGACACTGAATTTTGAGCCGTCTCTTTTATTTGATTTGCCTACAGCCTAATAAATATTGAGTAAAAAATCCTGAGGTGTGGGCCAAAAAGGGAGGAACAAAAAAAATTAAAAAAAATTGTTTCGGATTCGAACCCAGGCACTCCGCATTCCGCAATGGTGAGATAGTGACATACCATTTAAGGCCAGGTCACACCTATCATGCACGCTTCCGATCCGACACCGATCATGCATTTTTTGATAGGTGTGGCGACCGTAATAGGCGTTAATACCGAATAATTCACGGCTATTACGCTTCTCAGCCCTCTCAAATTGCCTTTCCAACCCAAATATAGTCTAATCGCTGCGAGGGTTTCCACAGTCTCCGATCCGACATGCATGATCGGTGTCGGATCGGAAGCGTGCATGATAGGTGTGACCAGGGGGCCTATTCTCTAACAAGAAGTAATATTTTTTTCGCCAGCCATGTGTCTATTTCATTCATTTGTTCGAAGAAAATGAATGAAATAAACATATGACTTCCAAAAAGCTATTGCTTCGGAGTTAGAGAATAGGCCCCCTGGCCTTTAACCTAATGTAACTGATCTGAAAATTAACGTAATCTGAAAAAAGTTTTGTTCCGACAGCAGCCTGTCGGGAAAAGTGCATTTCATTCATGCGACAATCGAGTCAAACCTCATAAGTTATAACGATCAATCAATTATGAATGAAATTTAGGCCGGGATAAATATTTTAATTGCAAATAACTCCTCTATCGTCACTATTGTCCGTATTTATGAACGTTCCTTGACATTAAGGAACCCTTGAAATTCATTAAAACAGATGTTTTTATTGTTATCAAACTGTTCTCAATGATTCCTTGACTCGAGGAAGCTTCAAGTAACGTTCATAAATACGGGCCTAATGCCCGTATTTATGAACGTTCCTTGACATTAAGGAACACTTGAAATTCATTAAAACAGATGTTTTTATTGTGATCAAAACTGTTCTCGACGGTTTCTTGACTCGAGGAAGCTTCAAGGAACGTTCATAAATACGGCCCTGAATCTCTAAACTCTATGGCCCGTATTTATGAACGTTCCTTGAAGCTTCCTTGAGTCAAGGCCTCCTTGAGAAGCCTTCCTTGACAAGTTTTCGTATTTATGAAACTTCCTCGAGTTGAAGGCTACCTTGACTTCAAGGAAGCCTTGGAAAAAATCGTTCCTTGAACCAAGGTAGCTTGTGATCTGCCTTGAGGCTTCCTTCACTTCCACTAGGTCGGTCGTTCACTGGAAGCCTTTTCGAGCGGCGCGACAACGAGCGTATGTCCCAAAGGCTCAAATTGAAAGTGACATCGTCCACTGTAGTGAATTAAATTTAAGGCTTTTTTGATGTACGAGCGTTGTAAAGCGCCGCTCAAAAACGCTTCCAGTTGACGCCGGCCATATGTATTATTTCAATTAGAAGCGTGCGTCTCTTATCTTTCGGAAGGCATTCGTGTTATCAGTTCAGTGTTTTCTCTTTGAGAAGTGGAATAAATTTTAAGTTTTTCTTGCTTTTTCTACGAACAAGGTAATTTTGAAAGCTGAGGCATATCATGGGAGAATTCCGAGTCCACGGCTGAACTTGGGTCGAACCCTCCGACGAGGGCTCACAGCTCTCCGAGCCTCTCCTTCACTTCAACTATCATCTAGAAGTTAAGAATGTGTTAATTTAATTCTACAACTAGCATACAATAAACCATAAAAGTATACGATTTCAAAATTACCTTGTTCCTAGAAAAAGCGAGAAAAACTTAAAATTGATTCCACTTCTCACAGAGAAAACATTGAACTGATAACACGAATGCCTTCCGAAAGATAAGACGCACGCTTCTAATTTGGTTTCGCATTTCGGTGTGGAAATTAATAAAAAAAAATCTATGAAAGGAAATGATGACTTCATTGAATATTTGCTTCACAAAGTAAATTATTGTTAGGGTCACGGCAGTAATTGCGGTCTATTGGCCCTCTTGGGTTGGAATACTCTCGGAAGGTCCGGCAAAACAACGATACGAACCGTCGTAAGAGGGATGAAGAAAATGAGGAAGGGGCCAGATTGCTTCAACGGGCCCTGCCCCACACTTACTTTCCGTCGGAACAAGTACTCCGTCATCTCGGAGAACGAAATTCATGGCCTCGGCCATAGCTGTTGTAGCATAGTCGACAGCTCCCTGGATTTCACTGGTAACACATGCGAGCAGGAAATCGGCACGAAGATGGTGGGACCCTCTCTCTTTTACCGGGCAGCTTTAAGTAAAATTATTTCAGTCATAAAATGAATTTAAACGATATTCATATTCAAACCAGATGGTTTACTTCACTACTGTACTGGCGCACTAAATGAAGCGGTGCTTTTCATAGGTATAATCGGCGTCTAGGGAAAACTAGGTAGTAAATCGTTCCTTGTTAGTCCCTTGAAGGCGACCTTGGTAAAGGAAGCCTTGAGCCAAGTGAAGGAACGTTTCTAAATACGAAAAATGGTCAAGGCGTCCTTGTCAGCAAAGGGCGCCTTTCTCGAGGACGCCTTGACTTCAAGTCGAGGAGCTGTTTAAGGAACGTTCATAAATACGGGCCTATATCGTGTAGCCAACCAAACCGACTCTGTTTCATTTTTCATTTTCATAATTTTGTTCCCCCTCAGTTGGTGCCAAAAAAGAGGCCTGCGGTAAAAAGAAACACGATTTTATGATTTTGACTTTCTATACCACGGCCTAAATGTCATTCATAATTGATTGATATCGTACTAACTTATGAGGTTTGACTCGATTGTCGCATGAATGAAATGCACTTTTCCCGACAGGCTGCTGTCGGAACAAAACCTTTTTTTTATAATCCGGACCCCCAAGGAAACCCGGGCCCGGGGTTAAAGGACCCAGTGACCCCCACCCCTCTCGACAGGCCAGCAGCCAACTGCATTTCTCAATTGAGTATGGTTTGAAGGACTCAAGGGCAGCGTAAAGAAACAAAAATGTGACGTTCCGGAAGTTTCCGATATTATTATGGTTGGTCTTGGTCTCAACCTTTAAGGTCATGGGGACAAGTTCACGTCCCCCAGGTTGAGAATCACTGCTCTAATACATAGTTCGAGATCTGGAGACAGCCCTAGTCAACCGGAATTACTTAGTTTTGAAAGGTGTATGACCCCCCTATTTACGAGTCTGGAAGTCCGCCGTGTTGTATCTGGGGCCAAAGGATTTTAAAACTAAATTTGGGACTTGAACTCAACCGGAACAACATAGTTCTGAAACTGGTCTCATTCGACAGGTTTTTATGGAACTGAATCAACTTCAAATTCCCCTTTTTTCCATCTTCAAGCTTTTCGATCCGCCCCCTCATTACCTTGGTATGTTACTGAGAACAGAACCCGGGACAAAATGCTTCCCGGGATGACCTTGCCCGGGACATAATTAGCCAACCTTTCACTCGAATTTGTGGTTTTCTATTATTGTGGTTTTCCACGATTTAATATAAATATAACAAGTAATAGATATATGGTTTGCAGGAGGCCCAAAGAGGACGAAGACACCCCTAAAACGAGTCGTAAGAAGCAGAGCTGAATGCAGTAACGAAGCCAATACAACTTATTTCGTTAGTTATGATTGTAATGTTTTTGTATTTAAATTTTTTCCTAAGCAAATATAAATGATGAAAAGAAACCGCGCGGACACTGATCAATGTAAGGAAAACGTGAGATATTTAATATCCTTGGAACTTGAGACGACTAGTGTCCATACCTGAAAAAAAGATAGGTTTACAATTCACAGCAGATCTCAGTATATTTTATAACTTTTAACCCACTTTTGGAACTCCCATTCTCTGTTGTCCAAGGGACACACTTGCCGAGTTTTCAACCACCGTGAAATGCAATGAAAGTGGAATGCGTGCTAAATAAAACATTTTTTCATCGTCATTTATAATGTGCACTGTGAATGTCAGTAACACTGTAATGGTGAAATACACCAGCCTGGCTTGAATTGACTTGTTCACACTGGTCGAATAATCTAGTCGAGTTCAGTAAGTTGCGACTTGCCACTAAATTACAAATTATTCTCACTGGGGTGGCTTGATAAATAGCTGGTGCTAATATCTCGCTGCTAATATAGCTAGCTGTATACTGCTATTATACTCACCCAGTATGTACAATGCTCAAAGGGCTGTTCCATTGTTTTACAGTGCAGAAAACCATATAGACTCATTTTGAAAAATTGAATGAGAAGATGACTCTTCAAAAGTTAAGCTCTCGCGAAACAATGAAACGGACTTATCAAGTCGAACTCAAAGAAAAAAAAAATGCGTTGCATTTTATCTAAAATTTGGCTTTGTCAAGTACAATTCATCAGCCAATGTGATGAAATCCACCGTAGGAATAAGTCCTTACGTTACAAACACCCCAAGCCACGGTACACTCTTCGCTTGTAGCAGACGCTTGATTCGCTTGGCATTCAATACACAGATCCATGATGTGATTTCGACAAATAGCACAGTTGTCCACGACTATATCCCAAGCCCAGAGAGCGACGGCGTTCCACTTTAGTATTGAAACAGAGTATTAAAAATATTGCCTGTTAGACACGGATCTCCAACTTGAATCACACCACTGAAAAACTTACCTTTTTAACTTCAAAGCGTTTTCGTTCACCCCGGGAGCTACTGGAAGTTGGAACTTCAGCGTCTTCTTCGTCGACATCCATCGCTGAAGCCATACCCTGGGATAATCACTCAATAAATTTTATTTCTTTCTTTTTGTAGTACTAAAAGGGCAAAAATGAAACAACGATTTTATTATGCCGAAGGTTTCTCTTCAGTGTTGCCAACTTGCGCGTAGTGTAACACTAGTTCGAGGTTACATAGCCTGTATGTTTGAAAACAAAGCGTATGATACGCTTCCGTCAGAGAATTTCCTTGTTTACGAGTTTTTAATTTTTAGAATATTTCAATTTTGAATGTTTTTCGAGTGACGATGACATTAGGAAAAACACCTCAAGCCACCAACAAACCATCGTAAGTAAAATTGTCTTCGTTTCGAATGTATTTCCTTGGTAAGAACTCGTAATACTGTTGAGGAGAGCCCCCGGTCTTTTGACGACGATTATAGCCCCTGCACTCTTACACTGCAGACATTTCGTCGGCCGATAGATAGGTCGAGATCTAATGAGTTCAAAGTTGTTTGAAAGTGAGCACATTACGATTATTATGAATCGGCCGATGATAAAGCTCGATGGGCTTCGCGATTCCCTTTAATTCTAAGGTCCTGACTTTTTAGTTGGCTCAGTGTGCGCACTAGCAGCCAAACCATACTAAATTGTCAGCCAACAAAAAGTCAAGCAATCCGAAAACAAAACGAGAAGTTAAACAAATACAAATATTTCCTATTTAACTATGGAAATAATCTAACATCATCAACAGGGTTGGTATTCCAAGACATACCCTCAGAACATCGAGCAATAGATTTGCGTATCAAGTATCCACGCATGTTCTTAAATTGTCCTTGTAGAGATTTCGTGAAACTGTCAGCTAACACGGACTCGGTAGGGCAGTATTCAATGGAAATAAACTTTCCTTGCTTAATTATGATCCTTGGTGAAGTTCTCTTGGTCGTAACTTCACTATGCATTAGTCCGGGAGTCCACAATATGAAAATCCGGGTCATTTGATCGCTTCTGTCACGTGCACAGGACGTTTTTGATGGCCCAGTCTAGGAGATGACACTTCTGAGATCGCCAAACATTTTCAGTGGGACAGGGGCTCACAACAGAGCTACTGTTGGCAAACACACCTTTGGGTGGTTAGAAAACGACTGGCGAGACTAAAAAGTCATTTCCCACGACCATTATGTTACGAAACTAACAACGCTATCCAACTTGATTGTAGATGCCTCCATAAGCGAGCTTTAAAAAAAACCGTTACCACTCTTTGATGGTCTCTTACGTTCTCGATTATCTGAGTTATACGTTGAACCGGTTGGGTGTGGATTCAGGATTTGCTCAAGGCTTAAGAAATTGTGTCCTTTTCATCTACTAAAAATGGCTTGACTGCTGACATCTTTTCTCTGCCTAAAAATTGCTAAACTTGCTATTCCAACCATAAAAAAACGGCTAAGGGTTGGGTCGACAATGTCCGTTTAAGCGTTCCCAAGGGTTTAAACGATTTTGTATTCAAAATACTAAATTCTAATTGGATTTTAAGCTCTTAAGCTCAGCATATTGTTAAACGGAACTTTAAACCCATGTGGTCGACCAGGGCCGATTATACTCGCACTCAAAAACAACAAAGCTGACGATTCGCACCTCGAAAGTGGCGAAACTGACCATTTGCGCGCTACAAAATAGCCACACCAGCAATTCCCACTTTAGAACCCACTTTAGAAAACCCTTGAACAAATCATAATCTCCGCCCTAAAACTGGCTAAATTGACCATTCGCGCGCCAAAAATTGCCAAACTGACCATTCCATGCGCCACAAAATGGCCAATAATTCACGCCATTAGCTTAACGGACTATTTGCGAGCTGAAAACTGCTAAACTACCTAGTTTCGCCCCAAAATGACCAAACTGGCTGTTTGAGTGCTTAAAACATAATAAAAAAAATAAATTAAATAAAACCGACTAAAGGTCGATGCACACACATCAGTGCCGTGAACGGGACGTGCCCCGTCCGGCAAATAAAATATTATTCTCAATAAAAATTGAAGAGTCACGTTCCTGTGTGTCCCGGACGGGGCACGTCCCGTTCACGGCACTGATGTGTGTGAATAGACCCTAAAACTGGCTAAACGTATGGTTCGTGCCCTTTAAAATAACTTAATTCCTGCTAGACCAGTCAATATAGACAAAAAAATCTGGGTAAATCGCAAACATGCATGTAATTAATTTTTTATTCGCGTGTTGTTAGGACCAATGAGAGCTGTTATTACTCGAGTTTGCAACCCTCAAAACCTTGTGCTCAACTCGTGGCACTCGAAAAACCGAGAAATTTCATCACTTTTTTCTCTTTTTTTAACAAAACTACCAGAAGAAAGTGCTTTTCGAGCATGACCACAGTATACATTGTTAAAGCCAACTAAATTTGCTACAATTAAAGCCCAGCCCGAGCATCCTGGGTCTGTTAGTTCAGGAAATACAACCAGTCAACAAAATACTTAATCTCGCCAAAAAGCAAGATTTTATTGGTAGGGTAACTTTTCAAGACCCATAGCACTCAAATACCGGTGATTCGTACTTGGTTAAAAAAAAAATGAGAGGGGAGGTTGTACGTCCATAATGCAACAAAAAATTTCCTATGTCCTAAGGTCAGATTTCGATTCCTAGCCGAGATAATCAATTTGTTGTTTTTAGCACATCACGGGTTTTCGCAACTAAAACAGGTGTAACATGGGAAGTAAGCGTCCTAGGTTAAATCCAACGACACCACTGAAAAGAGCACCCTTTTTCTGTGTGAGTAAAGACATTTTGTCCAATGATAGTGAAAGATTCTTTGAGTAAACTGGGAAAATATCAGGATATTTTAAAAAATGTCAGTTTTTGACAACTGTTCAAAGCTAGACTACATTAGCCATGGTGCTCCCAGCGCCGGGCAAATTCCTCTAAAACTGAGTGAAGTAACTTAGTTTAATACTTCATGCTTATTTTACTCTTGTCCTTCGCAATGTTTTGAGAAAAATCCATGGTTATACCAAAAAATGAGGCAATTAAGCCCATTTTGAGTGCCTACAAGAAGATCAAGAGCCATTCCTAAAACTTTTTTTTTCAGCTTAATTCACTTTTACTACGCTAATCTATGAGGAAAGACAAATAAAAGTAAAATAAGCTGAAAAAAACATTCTTGGAATAGCTTTCGTATCTTCTTTTAGGCACTCAAAATGGGCTTAAATACCTCATTTTTTGGTATAACAATGGATTTTTATCAAAACATTGCGAAGGGCAGGAGTAAAATAACCTGTTTTAGTTGCGAAAACCCGTGATGTACTAAAAACAACAAATTGATTATCTCGGCTAGGAATCGAAATCTGACCTTAGGACATAGGAAATTTTTTGTTGCATTTTGGACGTTCAACCTCCCCTCTCATTTTTTTTTAACCAAGTACGAATCACCGGTATTTGAGTGCTACGGGTCTTGAAAAGTTACCCTACCAATAAAATCTCGCTTTTTGGCGAGATTAAGTATTTTGTTGACTGGTTGTATTTCCTGAACTAACAAACCCAGGATGCTCGGGCTGGGCTTTAATTGTAGCAAATTTAGTTGGCTTTAACAATGTATACTGTGGTCATGCTCGAAAAGCGCTTTCTACTGGTAGTTTTGTTAAAAAAAGAGAAAAAAGTGATGAAATTTCTTGGTTTTTCGAGTGCCCCGAGTTGAGCACAAGGTTTTGAGGGTTGCAAACTTGAGTATAAACTACTCTCATTGGCCCTAACAATGTGCAAAAGAAAAAACAATTACATGCATATTTGCGATGTTTGATGTTTATATTGACTGGCCTATGCACAATGGCTAAATAAAATAAAATGGCCAAAGTGACTATTCGCGCCTTGCCTTGACGGACTATTTGCGCCCAAAAAACGGCTACACTGACTATTGACATCTTTCATAAATACATCAGCGCTCATTTGACGACTAAGTGAAACGACCTCCCGAGGTATCCTTCAATTTTCTATTTTATTTACTTCAATAATGTTCTTTTTGATTCTGATTCTCACTACCACAATAAACAAAACAAAGCAATTGACACCGGTCAGATGTTACCCCATACTGTTAGTTAATCTTAGCTCGTCAAGAGCGCTGCTGTATTTATGAAAGATGTCAATATTCTTGTCGCAAAATGGCAGAACTGACAGTTCACGCTCTGAAAATGGCTGAGCTAACTATTTGTAGTGACTATATGCGCCCTATATTTGCTAAACTGATGATTCGCTCGCTAAAATCGTTCAACTGGTCATTCGTTCCGCCACCGAACACGGCCCTCCCCGTTCTACCAAATCATCGACTCGCCCCCATTTCCCCGATGTTCATTCCTCCAATACTTCGCCGTGCTCGCGCTTTAAAATGGCTTGTTCTCAAGTCACTACTAAATAGCTCTCTTGTCATACAGAATAATATAAGTGTTTAATTTCGTAAACTTTTGATGCCATGTTATATGAGGTCCTGGAGTCGTAACTTTGATCATTTTCTTCAAACAAGTTTCGTAGACTTTGTTCTTCTAATGATACCCGAATTCGGTCAGGGAATTTCACGTAACTGGTCAGGGAAAACCGGGAAAAGTCAGGGAACTCCGTTCGATCCATTCTGTGCGAAACCTATGAAATTAATTTCTGAATGTCCCAGATCCAGCCTCGCCAATTCCAAGGAAATTTTGATTTTGAATCTGAAGCGGTCTGTTGGCTTTCCCAGGGGGGGTTTTTGAGGTATCCAAACCGATTTTTTTTTAAAAGCCAAAAGCGAAATTAATTCTTGTATCAGCCAAAACCGTAAAATGTGATTCCCACGGCAGAATGGTTTTTTCGATTGAGTTAACCACGTGAGATTGGGTGTTTGAATCGGTCAACCCCGCAAAATTTGATTTTTATGACGCCAATGCAGTGAAATTAGATTTTTGAGTGAGTAAAACCCACGGAACTGTGTGCTGTAAGTGTCAATAATCCGCAAAAATTGGGCTTTGAACGGGTCAATCCAGTGAAATTTCGTTTTTGAAAGGAGCTAGGCCCACGAAATTTTAAAAAGAGCCAACACTCTTGAAATTTTTATTTAAATCGTGTGAAATTCGTGATGTTGCCCTTTTTTAGGGAGCCAGCCGAACGAAATTTATGTGTCTGTAGTGATTCCCAATATTTGTTTTTTGTAGGAGCCAAACCGGCGGATTGTTAGGTTGAAGAAGCTTAGGGTGAAATTCGTCTTTAAATTGATCATAACCGAGAAAATTGGAATTTGTAATTGGCGAAGCCGCCAACCCGGGAAATGGGGTCTCTGATGGACGATAATCCGTGAAATCGGTTTTTGAACGAGTCAACCCCGCGTAATTGGCATTTTAGGGAGTCAATCCTGCAAAGTTGGAGTTTTGAGTAAGCAAGAGTAACTGTTGATGCTGCGAGGGCAAATAATCCAGAAAATTTGGGTTTTAAAAGGGCCAAAGGCGTGAATTTGATTTCTCCGCACAACAGAAATGAGGGTGTGTAAGGAGAGGTGTGGGAAAGTCTGTGTCCTCTCATCAGAAAACCTCTAACTACGCCCATGTGTGGGCCATTGACATGGAGCGGGTTTTGCTAAGCCCACCACCAAACAGCCACCAAATTCACAAAAAATCCTTTGGCGGGTACACCTTACTAAAAATAATGTTGCATTGTTTCACTTGTTGTGTCAATAATGTTGTTGTTTGTCGGATTTTTCTCTTTTACCAATCATTTCGTAAAATCCAATCATTAAAATCTGTTCAACAAATAATGCATTTTTGGCTCTTACCAAAATACATTTTGCGGGGGGTTTCGCTGTTTTAAAAAACGCTGAAACTTTTGTACGTGGGTTTTTCTATTGATGAATGCAGCAGGATTGTGCTTGGAATTACATGACAATCGACCCCCCTCCCCCACACTCCTATAGTCCCAAAACCTTTGAAAATTCCCATTTTTGCAACTACGTTTGGCCCTTAAAAGCCCATGGAGTTAATTGACCAGACTGGCTAGAAGTGGGGACCAACTGCAGCCCAAAAGAGGTCTATGTGCGAAAAAATATTTTTTTTAACAATCCTAGCACAGAATAGGACGGTTTGTTTTGGTGGACGGACATTGCCAACTGGTGGACAGAGCCAACTTCGAACTTTTTTTTTCTGAGCTTTCCTTGTTACTGAGTTGAGCACGAAGAGTGCAAACAATAAAACCACGCGACCAGAATCGCAGTATGGAAAGATACGATTCCCAAATCCCTAAGTCCTATCGACTGTCAGAAAGGGACGGAGTCTGCTTAATTATGAAGAGAGGAAAAGTAGCATTTTTGTCAAGCTAAGCTGTGAATTAGCGATTTGTCTTAATTTTAACCGCAGACTTGCACCAAAAACTGCGCACAGTTTTCTTGAAGCATGAAGCGTCTACCTACCCACACTACTTTGATTGAACGCCTTGCAGGCTTTGCACGGACTGTTGCAGAAAGTTGGCCTTATAGCGCAAAATGAGCCGTTGATGGCGGCGGTGGTTCAGTAAGAGCTCCGAATTGTTTGTGTTATCCTATTCCAAAAGCGGTCAATAGCTGATCTTTAATAGCCTAACGACAATTCGCTTTTAATGGGCTTTGAAAAATGCCCCACAAGGTCCTCAAGTCGAACGTTCCTTGAGCCAAGAAACCATTGAGAGCAGTCTTGAAAAACATCTGTTGCAACATATTCAATTGCACTTCAAGTAACTTTCGTAAAATACTACGGAAATTGGTGTATCTTGCGCAGATTTGTGGTGGGCCTGTGATTAATTACAAGACTTTTGTTTCTCTGCCTTAGCGCCCCAGCCAAATGTCAGAAATGTCTCGAAACTGGGCACTGGACTTACGAGTGCAAGGGTAAAAGAAAGTTCGTCTCTCGAGTGTCGAGAAGCACGGTGTTAGCCAAGAAAATTAAAACAATGGAACAAAACGAGAATGCGTAAGTCGTTACTTCTCTTCACGCTTCATAAAAGTTTTCCTTGATTTCCTTTCCACATTTACCAGGCCTAGCACTGCGACGGAACAGACTAAAAAGGTGGGTAAAAGCAAAGAGAGCAAAAAAAATAAGGACAACAGCGATAGTAGCAGCGACTCAAGCAGTAGTTCTGACGAGAATAGTGGCAGTGGCAGCAGCAGCGATGGAAGTAGCAGTGATTCTTCTAGCGGTTCGTCGTCATCCTCGTCGGGTACATCGTCCAGCAGTTCTTCGTCGTCGGATGAAAATGAAGGCGATGGAGGGGACTCGTCATCTGATGATGGAGATGAATGACTACATGGATTAATCATCATTTTAATTCCAAGGCGATATTTGTTACGCTGGTTCTTGTGATCTCTCCAACACCCGACTACGTCTTGTAAAAAAAGTTAAGCTTGTTTTTAAATTTCTCATCGTTTAAAAACAAGTCCATCCCCTCTTTTTAGTTTCTAGATCTTTGCTGTACTTTTTGTCATGGTGTTTAATTCCTAAGAATTCCAGCACGCAGAAAGTGGGCAATTAGCACGGGTCTACAGACAGTATTTCAATAGTATCGTATCGTACCGGATGGCAGACATCACTCAGCGACCGTAGCGCCCAATAACGGATGTGAAGTGCATGGCTTGAATAATGGGGTAGGGCGTATTAAGCCCCTTCTAGTCGATTAAGGGCCGTATTCTGAAACCAAGCAACCAACCAAAAGGTCTGTTGTTGTAACTTGTCATCTGTTTCGGAGAGCATTAAGGAGGTCTTAGGCTTCCCGCCCATTGAAGCCGTATGCCATGTTCGGCCGAATGAACGTTCAAGTAAGCCGTCCTCTGGAACAGCTCTGCTGGAATAAACATTTATTCGGCTGACCATTCATCCACTGAAGCCGAGTTTCGTCAGTTCAAAGCTCAGTAGGACGAAAGATGAACGAACCGAAAAATCCCATTCTATTCGAATCTGAAAATGCTATCAGATCTTCTGCGGTTGCTGTTCCTTTCAATTTCTCAACATCGTATCATTCGGCGGCCCACCATTTCAGCCGAAAACGGCCGGACGGCTTAATCGCAAATGTAATGCCTATTTCCATTTGCATTGAATTTTGCTCCGGGGCCGAGCATTTCCGCACGTCTTCTCCGTTAACATTATTATATGAATAAGACGGGTGGAAATGCTCTACTCCTGAGCTGAATTATTTGCAAATAGAATTCGCCATAAGGAACCCTGAATACGGCCCCTGTCATTTTTTTTATTAAAGCAACCACTTTTTTTAACAGATGGTCCATGCCTGCAAATGTCTGTTTGCTATCAGTTTGATCATCATTTTTAATTTTAAAAAAAAACTTACGGTTAAAGCTCAGCGGGCGAGGCTAAAAACGGTCTGGCGCCGTCTCTGTGGTCTCGGGTCAATGGGCTTCCGTTATCTTTGTATGTACAAGCAACTTTAACGCGCAAGTTGCTCGCTTTCTGCGTGCTGTGGTCCTTTATTTCGCCTGCTTACGTCTTGTAAATAATTGAATATTGGAAGAATAAGTAAGGACAAAAAATCAAAATTTCAAACGAAGTTAGTTTAATGCTCCTCCGTTCTTGTCCTTTAGCCAACACCTTCCTGTCAGCACGGAGACTGCGTCAGGTGTATGCTGATTTACCACCGCGACCAGTGGCAGCACACAGACTAGTGGGGCAAGCGAAAGTAATGAACCCTAGTGTAAACATGAGGGAAGTTTGTTCCAAACTTAAAACGCGGGGGAGGGGGGCGTTTTTTGACCGTGAAAATCATTGGAACTTACGGAGATCCATCTCAAATAGGCCAACAATTACGCCCTCGAAAACAAACCACCAAATTGAAATTTTTCCTTTGAATCTCATTGTTCAGTTCCTTATCGTTTATTTATAGTGTCTGTACCTCGTGATCATTCAGTGGCCAAACAGACTGTGGTCAATAACAAAGGTTTGGAGGTTGTCAATCAGTGAAATTCACTTGCCAGGGCGTGAAATAGTCACGAAACTGCTATGATTCAGTGCTAAGTATGTATCAAATTGCCATTTTCCAAGACCAAAGAGTCGGGAGTCAATTACTTGGCAGATAAGTCATACAAATTGTATGGCCAAATAGTCAGAAATTGCTACGTAAGGAGGTGAAAATCTGCAAGTTTCAGTTTCAGGCCTAAATAACAGCATAACAAAGTAAGCGAGCATGAGCATCCGGGGCTGCTAAAATTTCACCCGAGGGGGTTGAGACGGAGCTGCTATAACCACGTCGTATCCGGACCGTTAAATCGGCGTATTATTCTAAAAAGGAGGTTCTGAACCATCCGGACACGGTGTACACAAATTATTGTACCAGTGACAGAGCATCTCTACTGCCAAATAATAGCACGAAATCGCAAAAATGGGGTAACCCCTTCGGAATTTCTGGTAGGGGTCCCAGAATCCCAGTAAAATTGGGATTTGAACAACGAACAAAATCCTGGAAATTTGGTTTCGAAAGAATGCAAAACCGCGAAACTAGGCTTTTGAAAGAGCTATTGTGAGAAATTTGACTTCTGAGTGAGCCAAATCCGTGAATTTGGGTTTTTAATGAGCGAAATTAGTCTTTCGAACAAACCAAATATTTTATGAAGAGCTAAAGCCACAGATTTTTATCAAATAGAAAAAATCCGTGACTTGGCTTTTGTATAATTTTTGAATTTAGCGGGTGATCTACTTTCATAGTAGAGCAGCGCAATGTATCGGGAGCAAAAATCCCAACCCACGAACCGCTTCATTTTTTTAACATACAAATAATACAAAGTTTAATGACTTGGGGGCTTATTCTTCAACTCCGAAGCAATAGCTTTTTCGAAGGCATATGTTTATTTCATTAATTTTCTTCAAACAAATGAATGAAATAAACACAAGGCTGGCGAAAAAAATATTGCTTGTTGTTAGAGAATAGGCCCCTTGGTTTTCCATATGATTATGTTTCAGATACACCTCCTTCCATAATAATTCCTTTAAAAATCCTGAAGATTCCAAGTCGAGTGTTAGCACTGCACGTGCACGAGCTTGAATTTGGATTTGAGGGCCCTTTCATTCGATTTGCTGAAATATCTCTGAAACCATCGGTGTAGACTAATCGTCCTTTTAGGCTTAGTTTGAAGACTAAAAAAAAAAAGACACAACAAAGTTCCCATTCGCATTTTTCTTCGATCGCATGGTATAGCGGAAGCCACGTGAGCGACTATGCAAATTTTAATAGGTATGCCTAACTTTTTCTATCACGAACCGGTTTTATATAAATCAAGGGCACATAATGAAAAATGGTAGAGGGGATTATAAACGCACCCATGCATCTGAAGAACGTTAGCCAAACTGGGCTTCTAGCGTTATGAACTTATCTCACAAAATTGTCCGCGGATTGTTAATCGAAAATATAAAGAACACTACTTCACGCAACTTCCAACCTCCTTTTTTTTTTTTTTTTTTTTTTTTTTTTTTGTCGGGGGCGCCGGGCTTTGAACCCGGCAGGCGCCTAAGCCTCCATTAGGCTTCTACGCCATACCCAGATCTATTAACTGTGCACTTCACACCCGTACTACGCGGGCGTTTCGGTCGGTGCGCGGTTTGTTGAACGCACACCGCTGGGAACGCCCACACGAAGCCGAGTGTGCCGTGTCACAGCTCGCCGCAGCCTTATAGTGTAATGGGCAATGGCTGGATTCATTCGAACCCAGGCCCGCTGAGTTACGAAGCGAGCATTGTATCCATTACACCATCGAGGCGCGCTCCCAACCTCCTTTGAGATGGCTTTATGAAAATTTCTTCCGTTGGACGCGAGCGTTTCATAATAAAAAAAAAAGTGTGCTCTTTTAGGGTTTGTCACCACAATTACCCTAAGTACACAAGGAAGGAGAGTTTTCAGTTGTACTGAAAAATATGAGACTGTGTCAAAAAATAATGAATAAAGTCGGTACTACCTATCCTACCAGGAGGCTCAAAATCGTCTGGGAGTCTTAAAATGACTCGCTTTGTGTACACGCGCACCCAGACTCTCACGATACTTCGGACGAGAAGCTGATGGGTTTCCCACGCACTCGTCAATTTTTGAGAGTTCATATCTCAGGAACTATTGGTCGTATGGAGCTGTAATTAGGTTTAAATTGTCACAAATGTGATCTACTTCAAGAATGCTAAGGAGCGTCATCATCGAAAAGTCCATAGCTCAGAGATACAAGCGATTGAGTGCAAAAAGTTCGAGGTTTTGTGCGATTTTTGACGTGAAGCCGACCGATTTTTTGTTGGCAAAGTTAGATTCGGATTCAGCCAGTGGCGGTTTTTCAGCTGAGGCAAGGTAGGCATCGCCTCAGGAAGAAAAACAACAGAAATTAAGGGTTAAATTAATTTAAAAAATATCCTTTTTTGGTTTTAAAAATGAAAAAAAGTCATCATGTACGGTCACAAAAATTAAGTTTGCCTCGGATGTCCTCTAGCGGCTAAATGGACACTTATATTAGTTGAATTGGTCCGCTTCATTGACGGTAGAGGTGCAGATCCAAAGATCCCCCCTGAGAAACCGAAGGACGAGGAAAAATGTTTACCGTTGCCTAAGGTGCCTGGATGGGGAACGAGTAGAGGAAACGATAAAGGGGCCAGGGGGTGCCCTCTGCCTCGCCTAAAGCGCGTGCGTTCGTTAGGCGACGGCTAACAAGTAGAAAATAAACGTTATGATATGATCGCATGGTGAAGACTAGAATTTATATATTTATATTATTTTATCAATCTCGTGAGTTATCGGGCCGGCAGGTCGCGGCAGTGTGATACCTTCTTGTACCTGATTAATTATTTCCGTTTCTGTTCTTGATTCTTCCCAACGATGAGTAGAAAAACATCGTTTAGTCAATATTTTTTATTCTATTTGACGCTTTTAATACTTCAATAGTCCTCTTACTGAGGTAAAAATGAATCGCCCTGCGGATATCATTTGTATGTTGATAGAAACTCCGTTCCGCTCATGGGAGGAATCTCATGGATTTAATTATTTAATGTAAATAGACCCACCCTAAAAATAACCCGTCAATAAAAAGGGTAAAATTGTTCAAATTCAAATACGAGAGAAAATAAGAGAACAGACAGAGCGACACCCTTCCCTGAAGTGACTTCACCGACATGGAATACACTCGAGGAGGTACAATAATAATAATTTCCTATAGAAATGTCGCTCCAAAATTAATGAGTCATTTTTCGTTCATGTAATGAATTTGCAGAAATGACAGGAATGAACGAATAACACCAAACCGTGAGACACCTTTGTCTTCGACTGCGACCGAGCCGATAATTCAAGTATTTTTATGTAATTCCATTCCTCTATTTTCAATACTATTAAAGTTATTTTTAAGTGAATTATGTTACATTTTTTTTTTCAGGCAGTTCTTGTTTGTATTCCAGATTCATTTTTATAGGCTCCGAAACATCACAATATTCCAGTGCCTCGTCGTTTGGGGTCCACCTTGCACTTTGCGTTAGGACAAACCCACTTTATTGGTACGGAAAAAGGCAAGAGACTTCAGGTACATTTCAGAACTGTTTCGAAACTTATGACTGAATAACTTCTGAAATATGATGGCTACGTTCGTTGAAATATTTCAGAAAGAACGATGAGAGATATTGATGAATGATTTTCCAGAAACATGTCTGCAATATTTTGTTGATATGTTGCAGAACGATTTCCAAGAAACATATCCAAAATGTTTCTGTGTTATGTTTTGAAACATGACTTTGAAATATTTCCGCAATTGGCTCATTATAACATGAATGTCATATGAATGAAATCATTCCGGAATCGTTTTAGACACGTATTGTGAAATGTTTCTGAAATATATTCTTGCCAATGGGTAGACTAGGGTGAGTTCTGTTTACTTTGTTGTTTTTTTTCCTTGTTCGTTTTTGTTTTTTTTTTGTTTTTTTCGTAGGCATCCGCGTCACTCGACGTAATTCATTCATTCATTGAAACCCGACCCGTGTTGGAGTGGATTAATAAAATTTTCTCGTAGGAATTGTGCAGTTGACTGGTGGAAGTGTTTGAGTTGCGTAAAAATTAAATGGTTTGATTCGTGATTAGGGATTTAAGATTAAAAAGGTTGTAGGGTGTGACGCGTTGAATTTTGAGGAATGTGTGTGTTTTTTTTTTTTTTTGCTGGCGGTCATCAGGTTGCTGACGAATTGTTTTTTTTCTCTCTTTCTTCAATTTTCTTTTCAAGGCTAAATCGTATTGTCATTTGTTGCGTTATTGGCGAACTAATTCCGGTGGATTACTTAAGGTGCATCAGCTTGGGTGTTTTGTTGTTTTTGATTTGTCGTAAATGAGACGTTCGAAACGGTTGCGTTTAGCGTAGTCATGAGTTTGTAATGCGGGTCAACAGCATTTTCCTTTTGTTTTGTTTTCCGTTGGTGTTGAAATTTGATCTCACTTCTCTTTCTCCGGCATTCTTTTAAAGTACTGTTTTGCTTTCTCCACTTTTTATTCGGCAAACGGTTCAAGTTTAAATTTTATTTCCTTCTCGTTGGTGGACCTCCGTTTTACCGTGTGGAGTTTGTTGGAGACTATCGATCGAATTTCGCTGGCTCTTAGTTTTAAGGAAACAAGTGACCGTGTGCCATTGGGATAACGGCAGGACTAACCGGGCGGACGGATTCCGCGAACTTGATGAGAACGAGGGTGTTATAATGTGTTATGGATTTAACGGCGGACGGCTTCCGCGGAACTAGGTGGAAACGAGGAGGTTCTCACGAGTAATTTTTAGTTTTAAGTTGGGCCAGGGGGGTTTCTGTCGTGGTTTTTGGCTGGCACTACAGGGTTCGACTGGGTTTGAATCCGGCGCGGAGTCTTGGCAGTTTTTCTTATTTCGCAGTCGCTTTCATTACTAGTGTTTCGTTTTGCTTTTCTCTTATTGTTTTTGATGATGTCAGGTGAGAATTGCCGGAGGGGGGGAGGAGCTTGAAATGTTCGGTTGTTCGTTGTGTTGTACGTTGTTGTTCTGCAAGTTCTAATTCTTTTTGGGAGGAGAGATCTTTTGTTTCTTCTGTTCCAGGAGGCGTTTGGTTGGTATTTGGGCGGGGTCACTGGTCTGGGTCCTTCACACATCAGGGGAGCGGCGTTGGTCTGTTATCACGCATGGTGCGGCTCTTCTTGTTTGGCACGACGGTTTGGAGGAACGGCGGGCGTCGAAGGAGGTCCAGGGCGATTCTGGGCATTTGGGAAATGGTCTCCGTGTGATGGGGGGGCAGTGGTCCGTCGGCCCACGCACAGGAACGAATGATGCGACGCATGTGCTCGGGAGGTCTTCAAGCCCTTCGGCGCAATGGATCGATTGGCGGCCCAGCTGGTTTTCTTCTTTTTTTTTCTCGATGATTTATTCGTCTTTACTTATCTATTTGGCTGTTGGCAATATTTCGTTGTTTTTGGTTTGTACAGGCTCTCCTCCTCATGGTTTCGGTGGTTTGCGGTGTGTGGAACGTCTCACCCCTAGGCATCCTCCCTAACTCGATTTTACCAGGTCACGTCGAGCGCCAGGGGCGGAGAGATCGTAGCGCAGAGTCCACTCAGAGAACAATGCAGTGATTTCGCCCACTGAATCTCTTCCACACACCGTAATGCTTCTATTTCACTCCAAGTTCTAATGTGATCATTGCACCAACGAACCGGAAAATAAGACACAGTCTGATTCAGAACCAGTCATGTGCGTTCAGCACTTTCAATAACGAAATGTCGTCATTTTGACTCTTCCATACGTCAATTTCGCGAATTTTTGCTCATTCAAAACTAAATGTTGTGGATTCGTCTCGTCCAATTCCAAATTCGGAGTTTTGCTGGTTCAGAAACCAAATTTCATAGAATTTGTTCTTTCAAAAACCAAATTTCGCGGGTTCAGAACCCAATTGAGTGGACTTTGCTTCTTTAAACCCCAATTTCGGGGATTTCCCCATATTAAAGAACAAAATTTCTAAGCTTTTGCCCTTTACATACCGTCGAACCGGCAAAATAGGAACGCTTTTTGAGGTTTTTCAGGAATCGTTACGTTACGCTCTAATCGTTACGTTCTTTTTTGCGCCCTGTTACTCTTTAGGTTCTCTGTTTGTGCCACTGCCTAAAATTCATCAAATCTCAATATGCAATTTAATTTTTTTTTTTTTTTTAATCGCGTTCCTATTTATCCGCAAGTCGGGTAAATAGGAACGGTTCTGTTTTCTAATTTGTTCTCATTTTCTTGGGCTCGTCATAAAGTAGGAACGCCCTGGTATTTGCTTAAACGTTACTAAAACTGCTCAGTGGAGTCATTAATAGAAATTGAAACCTAAATCGACAACAGTCAAACTGTATTTTCACGTTGAACTCACAATTTACTGGCTTAATAAAACCCCAAATTCGTTAAAAATTGCATTGAAATGGAGGTTGTACCCACACAATGTGACTATTTACTGATGAATCAAGAAAAATAAATTGAAATCTCAACTTTTCAGATTCACTAGGATAGAAGGATCTAAAAATTGAGGCAATAATCGTAATAATCAACTTCTCAGGTACGTACACAACACGTTCGTAGCAGGAATAACGGAATTGGCGTGTTCCTATCTACCCGAATTCTAGGGATGGTAGTGGCTCATTTTGTTCAAAAAAATCACGACACATGAACGATTCAATATTCTTGAACATTCTTGGTCTCAAAAACACCTTTAGATATGTGCTGTTAACAACAAAAAACCACGAAAATTGTCTTGACGGAACGATGTAATGTCGATAGCCAACAGGTTTCATCACAAAGAAATTGTGTACCGAAGTTGAGGAAGCACCGTCAACAGCCTTAAGAGAAAAATTGCAGGTTTCTAGGAAAATGGCTGATTTCAAAAAAATAACTGATTTTTTTTAAACGCCTGTTTGAACGGGGACTTTTATGCAAAAATCTGCAGATGATGAGAAAATTGCCGTTTTGTAGAAAAAACAACTGATTTTGAGGAAAAGGTCTGATCTTGAGGGAAAATGCTGATATTGAGAAAAATGAATGATTTGAGAAAAATGAATGATTTGAGAAAAATACCTGACTCATAGCAAATGATGAATGATTGATTGATTTTTTTTTTTTAAGACAGGTTTCCTACAAAAATGGCCGACTTGATTTTCAAAATATGACGGAGTATTGAAAAAATGGCTAATTTTGTACATGAGATTGCTGATTCAGTTCAAAGAATGGCCGGTTTTGTGAAAAATGCTCGATTTTAGGAAAAATGGCTGATTTTTCGGTAGAAAAATACACTAGCTGTCACGATTGGCTCTTTAACTCGATTCTACCCGTGAATGAGTATTTTTTTCACTTTCTGCCGCCAATGGGAGATATTTCTCAATTTTAGACGCAAACTTGCTCCAAAAAACAGCAAATTAGCAATTCTTCGAGGTTTCTTCATAGAAAACCTTGAACCGGAGCGGCGCTTTTTCCCTATTTCAGCCGTGAATGAGTGTTTTTCCTAAAATTCGCCCCGAGAACGAGCGAATTTTCACAATTTAGCCGTGAAATAGCATTTTCCCCTTAACTTTAACCACGAATTAACGCTTTCTCCGGTGAATTAGCGCTTTTTATCAATTGTACCCGAGATTTATTGAATTCTGGCCATGAATTAGTGCTTTCTCTCATCTTTGAGGAACCTCGAAATCGAGGATTGGCGTTTTCTAGATTTGTTTTGCTGTGAATTAGCGTTTTTCTCAATTTTTCTTCGATTTTCAATACTTTTTAATATGAATTACCATAAATAGTGCGTTTGCGGTTTTTCTATATCTTACGAAGCTGTAGAAGGGTTAGCATTAACCACGAGTACCCTAATGTTTCTCAGTTTGGCTCGAATGAGCGCTTTTTTTCGGAATTTCGTTCCAAAATGCATGAACGTAAAACCTACAATTACCATTGTATCCATCTCTAAGCTTATCAGGGGCCTCCTCAGAAGAGGTGCCCGGGTCTGTCCGCATCTCTCCACTAGGCACGCTACTGATTTTTTCTCATTTGACGGATTTTTGAACGGGACGGAATACATTTTGACGGATTTTTGACGGAAGTTCAAGCTTGAAATAACGGGAAAAGCAAAGTTCCAGTTGGTAACGTTGTTTGCAAGGGCATGTCGTATCTGGAAAAGGTTCAAACTACAAGAAAGCCCCGAGCACAAAACTATTTTAACCAAAATCCAAAACCAAATATTAACGGCACCTCCTCGACCCATCAGCATACCAAGAAAATATGAATTTTTCCCAGTTTATTAGTTGATGCAACAAATAAACAACGTTAATTTCAATAACAAGAAAATCTAGTTTTTCGTTCAAAACCATCTCTAGAAATTGATAATCCCTAAATCGGAAAAATGACCCGAATGTTCAGCCGAACATTCAGATAAAAATAAATTATTTTTCTTTCCCAAATAAACAAGATATTTGGGCGACAAAATTGCCAATTTTGCTTCCTACTAGCCCTCGAAAACTGTTAACTGAAACCACTGAAATTGGTTATTTGGCCATGAAAAATCCACGTCTTGTGTAACCACTGGCCATCCATCAGGGCCTGGGAGAAAATCTTTGAGGCCTCTTAGATTCTGAACAAACAAGGAACATAATTAAAAGTTTTTTCTAAATTTTAGCCACAAAGTTGTCTCCAGAACCGCGCATTGCCTTTTTCTCAATTGTAGTCAGGAATAATCGATATTTCTCTATTTTAGACCTTATTGTTTGACCAAGAAATGGATATTTTGCTAGTATTGATTTTAAAGCTCAAAAATTGTAACGTTAGATTCTACAATTAATACTTATCGAGAAAACCTACACCTATCGCGGAAAATTGAATCGGAAAAGCCTGGTAGGGGCAGTCGCCCCTCCAAAAAATGACTCTTGATTTCCGAAATTGCTCATTCAAGATTGGCAAAGCTCACCCCCAGTCCACTTCCTTCACCATACATGACGCAATTAATGTTATAATGTATGTAATCTTGATTAAGTAAGAATACGCAATAATTATAAAAATGCCTCAATCTCTTTCCGCTATGATCGTAAGATGCTTGTCAAGTTCCGTTTCGCCCAAAACCCTAAGAAAGAACAGAAAAGACGATTCACTCTTCGGCTGGAAATTGATACAAACCACCTTAGTCTGAGGAAAAGACGTACCGAAATTTTGGGTCTGATTTTGTAACGATTCCAACTTCAATTTCAGAGGGCTTGAAGTCGACGGAAAGGACGCTAGATAGGCACGAAATTGCGAGCTGAAAATAAGTCATCAAACAACAATTACATCTTGTTGAATCGCGACAAAATCTTGACCCCACCGATTACGATTCATTTCATTCTAATGATCGCTCGAAATGTATGTAGCTGCAGAATCAAGCAACATAAAAGTCATTTTACCTGAATAACTTCTTCCTCAGTATAGTCTTGCTTCTTTTTCAATTTCTTCTCCAAATAAGTGTTAGCTTCGTGCTGCTTAGGTCCCGCACTTATGGCTCGGTAGGAGCAAAAGTAACCAGCAGGATCAGTCTTGTACACGAGTGGACCTTTCTGTTTGTCATACGCGATGAGCATCATGCCTAGAAATCCCAGGGAACGGGTGATAAATCGTGTAGCTCCCGAAAGACTCTTGGAACTACGACTTACAGCATCCCAGAGGTCTCATCTCAGCATTCTGAGTATAAACCTGAGATATATCTGCGATACGATTGCAAATCATATCAATAGGCATATCGTAACCAAATTTGTATTTAAAGTAAGAGGCTTCGTAGCGGGCCCTTTGCACTTGAGACTTGCTATCGGCTGTGAACAGATAGTAGCCGGTAAAAAGGTCTGAATGTGAGAAAACAACTTGATGACAAACCTATCATGCCGGTCATTACGCAGCCAACTTCGTCTGTGATCTTATTCAAGTGAGTAACAGTAGCAGGGTCCAACAATTTGTCCTTTAATAAAATGAGAGGTTTGAGAAGTGAAATTCAAGAGGTGAACCAACGAGTCTTATATATTAAATGAGCCGGAAGCATTCAACTTACAGGAACTTTTTTTTGGGTAGCTACCACAGCGGAGTCCACTCCTTTAATGGCTATAGAAGTCAAAGCCCCCTGGTTAATCGCCTTGAAAGCATACTCTGCGAACGGTGCAAGACGATTTTTAAATTCTCGGGCAATGGAATAGCGAGACAAACGGGACTTACTCACCGACTTGATAAAGTCTTCCTTCTGGGGAGAATATCGTAATATGCCTGTCAAATCCAGCACTACTTCCCCGAGACATGACCGATTTTCAATTGGATCAACTTGAGCGACAAACGAAATATATTACGTTCTAAAGAAGAGGACAGGAAAATAATTACAAACACGAACTGCAACACAAGAGTGATTCGGCATTAGTGGTTGGTTAAAAAGTATAAAGTAACCTTACATTCCAAGAATGCGCTGTCATACATGACAGTGTTGCCTCAACTCAGACGTCCCCTCCGCTCGGAGTGAACCGCTTTTGCGGAAGCCGATTGAACTTCCACTCAATGACTGGGGTGAAACCAAACCATAACCTGGACATTTCATAACTGGTATGTTCGATAACAAATTCCACCGTGAAGTGAACTTCACTGTTGGTGACAAAGTACTCGTCTACACTCCTCGCCGAAAAGTAGGCAAATCTGATAAACTCTTGCACTTCTGGTATGGACTCTACACAATCAAACGTCGAGTCTCCCCACTTAATTACGAAATCTCTAGAGATAACAAAAAGAAAAAACCCTTCGTCGATGTGGTCCACGTGTCTAGAATGGAACGCTATCATTCGAGAAAATGAATAAAAATCCAAATTTAATCAGATAGTTGTCCTTCTTCCCTTCGTAAATTTACCATTTTATCTTCCTTTTTCTCTCCGATGTTCCCCACGTTATTCTTTCTAACCCCATTCCCACCAGAAATGCGATATACCCAATATTTCCTGTGATTTGAATTGTAACTTGTAACTTGAATTATTCCAAGCCGATTTTAACAAAAAAGAGAGAGAGAGAGAAAAAAAAAACAAAACGTAAGCAGACCCCTGCCCAGAGAAAACGACACTCGCCAAAGTTTTAGCAAACTCCTGCCGAAGGAACCGATCAAAAAATGAAAGGGGAAAGAGAAATAGGAGAGAGATAAGGAAAAGTTTTCAATAATTCCCACGAAAGAAAAAATGTAACATCAAAAGGAAAAGGAAAAGAAAAACTACAACCTTGCAATAAATTTCCCCCTGGAACCCTTCCCTAAGAACATGGCGCGTGGAAAAAATAAATCACTCGGTACCGGAGAGGAAAACGAGCGCTACAACGAGCGTACATCTCAAAGCCTTAAATTGAATTGACTGCAGCTAAGCCTGCAGTGGACGATGTCACATCCAATTTGAGCCTTTGGGATGAACGCTCGTTGTAGCGTCGCTCGAAAACGCTTCCAGTGGAAGACAGATTCAAGGCCCCTGAATACGAACGAATAGGGAAAAAACAAATTCCATCAACAATAATTCAATAAATAAGGAGCTTACAATCTTACAAGTGGGTCGACACCAAGTGCAGTTATTTTGGCATGGTAACGCTCTCGGAGAGCATCGACAAGGCTTTCAGCGTATGTGCTTAGCTTTGTGGGGTACATTTCAATTCAAAATAATTATATAAAGTCACAGGAGGGAACTTTATAATGAGAAAAATGACTTTTTCTTAAAATTCTCTATACGAAGACACAGCAAGCTGCCCACCAAATTAGAATTTTCACTCTTATCAGTGAAGGTTAGGCATTCGTGTCCGCTCCCGATTCTGCGGAGCCCAGTTTCTGTAAGTTCAGACGGACTATTTAATTCCATTTTAATGTGTAAAATTATTTTTAAATAACGAAAGAAAATGAGTATGAAACTATGAATCTCCATACCAATAACAGTCACTCGAAAAAAGTTGAACTAAGTGACGTCACAGACACTCAGCCAATCACAAGGCGTTGTGACGAGTGTGAAAATTAATGATTTTTTATGACCAATTTGATAATTATTGGCACGATTTTGAGAGCACTTTGTTGCGAGAAGTTCATTTTTAGGTTCTACCTAGCAAAACAAAAAAATTCTCCCTAGAAATTCCGACCCATGCAAGTTCCTAATTCTTTTCTTTATAGACGATTTGTTGTGTTAGGTTGGAGGCGTGTTCGCTCGTGGAAAACAATACTTCTTTTAATTATTGAGTTTTCGTGTTTTGATCATCATGACATTCTTGCTAAGTATTATTGACTTTATCGGCGAGGACAGGACTAAAGCGTTCAAGCAGGGCGATGCAGTGTTAAGTGCGGGTCACATCGTTTTGCTCGGAAGTGTGAACAGAACGACTGAGTAAAACGATTGTGACATCTCTGCTTCAGCTTTGGAAAATTGCTGTGAGCCAGTTTTAAAAGGAGGCCTATACAGAGTAATGCCGCGCTCTGCACACAAATCTGTTATAAGGAATCCTTTATCTGCCATTACAGCATCGTTTGGCTGTAACAGGTCTAGTAATTTAGATTCCTGAAATATTTGTTTGTCCGAGACTCTTCCGCCATAAATTTTACTTATGAAAGTAATTAGGCCGGAAGGTGAACAACCTAGCATAACCTTAAGTGTATGGTCACCTTCATAATGTGAGTAAGTCCTAATCCTGCATTGAAGGCAAGATGGACGTTCAATTTTGAATTCTGTGCAATCAACGACAACGCGACAGTCCGCATAGTTAGCGAATGTCTTTGGAAGTCTCTGGGTCACAGCTTCTTTCGACGGGAAGAACACTGCAGGTTCTAATGCCCACCTCAGTTTTATAATGCAGTCAAAAAAATAGCGGCTTACTGTGGCCCAAGAACAGCCAAAAAGAACTGCCATCACTGAGAAATTTACCCCAGTTTTACATCTCATTAATGTCAGCACGATTCTATCGTTTAAAGGCATTAACTTCTGGGACCCATCCTCAAAATCCTTCAATAACTCACACAGAGTGTCAAGGAGTTTGAAGGACGGCAGTGCAGTCAGGGGTTTCAAGGCTGCATTAGTTTTTACGAGGGCCATGATAGACCGAAAGGCTGGCTTCGGCGTCGAGACGTCGTCGGCCTGAACCTCTTTGTCGACGGATTCGGCGACAATATTGGTCGTGCAAATCTCGTTCACACTTGTGCTGTCAAATCCCAAGGAGACAAGGATGTCGGCCACTTCCAGTTCACAAGTCGGACTCTTCCTCTATACACAAATCATGAGTACTTGAAGCTGGAGTTGATGAGTAAGAGCTATAAAGGCATCAATAAACCGAACAAATCAGGAGTGGGAAGATGATCACTAAAATGAATTGAGAGCGCGAAAAAGAGATGTTGAACATGACTAAAGTCACTTTAACATATGAACGTTGAAGTTCATACTTCAAGCATATCCACTAAAAGAGCTTTAACATTAATCCCCGCGGGAGTTGCTCTTTCATTGAACGAAAGTTTCAACTATGTCACCGCTCGTATGTGAAGGCGACTTAAGCCATGGCCCTTCTCTCCCGTTCACCTTCGGTAAATACATTACCATATCTCAACATACCAATATTCTTTGAAAAATGTGATCGAGCAACTTGATCGTTGAGCCGTCAGAACTGGATTCGAGACTCAATGATCAAGATGGCTAACGCATGGCAGTTAGAATGAAGAAATGACAAAAGGTTTGTTTGTGTTACCATACCACACGTTTCAAAACAAGCAATGGTACACACCACGATACGAGGAAACGTGGAGTTCATTGCTATTGAAAACGATGAACTTTGGGAGGCGTGGGTATACCTAAGCGCGAAAAATGAACATAGACAGAACAACCATACATACTTCTTGCTTGATCTAACTGCAAATCTTCTGTTTCTGTCTACCTCTGAATTAGACGGTCCTCTGTCAGTCGATCTGACCGGGATGTTCAGTGTAGGGATGGCACTCTTTTTCAGGCGTTTTCTTTTTATTTCCATTCCTCCTTCATAGCCACAATGATAAAGGTGTGATGCATGAGCTAGTGGATGCGACCGGCATTGTGGGAAAACGACAAAAATGGCAAAAACGACAATAAATCATGCACGGAAAAACAAAGAAAACATCGTGCAACAACGGAGGACGACAATCATGAGACAAATAACTTTTGATCGCCATAGGATCCGTTTAGCAGTGGACCTGAGCTGGAAGAAATTACCTATCGGAAAAATTGTAGATACATGATCAATTACAGAGCCTCCAGATGTTTCAGTGCCACGTCTAAAACAAACACGTACATGCCATTGTACCAATCACCCCGGTACCAATTTCTCTGGTAAAATAACGTTGACATTATTATAGCATAGTCATGTAAACGGGTAGTTACAAGGAAATAAAGCTGTAGTAGTCACGGATGTGGACTTCACTGTATCAGGTCATGCTAATAAGGATCACTTCACACAAACAAATAAGGCACTTTGGCATTTGCCAAGTGCTCCTCGTCCACGGGACGGATTCTCAGTCACTCAATGAACATCCACTAAAGTTACCTGATTCAACAAAACAATCAGGCTCGAAGTGGAGACCACACACTTTCATGGAACCTGTAATTGGTTTCCCGATTCTCAACAAAACTTGGCATCTTTTCTTGAGGGAGGGCATTTTGGGAAAATTGTGAAACGATATCCCCTCGCAGGCGTACGTTTTGCACTGCGGTACGCAGCAGGAAGCGTGACTTCTTCGGTTTCTCAGCATGATCTGAAATTAAACATATTGTAAATAACGTCTTTCCTACAGAGTACAATAATATCGCGAGCTTGCGGAGCTTATTAACAATTAAATTGTTGGCTAGGTACGATTTTCAAAGGAACAATAACTTGCGCTGGCCAAACTACAAACATTTTAATTCAAGGCACTTTTCCAGGACACATCGAACGATGCAAGCTTCAAATTTAATGGAAAAATCCAAAACACTCACCTTCAGCTTAATTAAAACCAATAATTAAGGTGAAACACAACAAAAATACTTGAGATCGGGTCACCTTCACCAATGCACATATCATCGGTCGAGATAACAATGCGACATATGTACATTATAGATGTCGAAAATATATACAGGGTGTTTCAGGAGGATTCGGCAATACTTGCACATGTTGTACTACTAAGTAGGGCGAACCAAAATTACTATATGGACATAAGGTCCATACGCTTCGTTTCACAGTTACAGAGAATTTTGTGGTTTTTAAGCCCAACCACCTCTTTCCCACAAAAAGTGGTTTTAACGGACAAACCGTTCAAGATGGAACAAAATGAATTACATTTCTGAAAAGAGCGCAAAATTTCACATTAGAAAATCTGAAAATAACACGCCATAATTGTCTTTAAGTACGTCTAGTTATTCTTTGAAACAACGAAAAAGTGTGACATGGAATTTTCGTGTTTCTTTCAGAGGAGAATTTTGCTCATTCCATAGTGGGTCGGATATTGCTACGCTTCTGTAAAATTAACATGCCCATTTTGTAAGCTTTCAAATGACTTAAAAACAATTTCAAATTGATTGGATTTTTACGAGATATCACACTAAACGTTCGGGAAACCAGTGAAAACCGTCAAAATAAGCCTCATTGTGCCTACTAGGGGAACATTTTTTTCAGACATCACAATCACCCCATGTTACAAAGTAATGAACTAATAATGAAAAAACAATGGTCAATGTGAATGAACATCATCCCCTCCCCACCACTTCCATAAGCAAATAATTGTTTAAAATTATCTGATCAGTTTCGTACTAGCTCGTCATCCGTCACCATTTCTCAGGCGTTTTCGAATGGCAATTGCGCTTATTCACGCGTATGGTGTGAATTTTTACCAGAAAAAACAATTTTGAATTAAAATAATAAATTATGGAAGGCAAACTGTCAACCAATTCCGAACGATTATTTCATAGTATGAGCGGAGTGGATGGGTGGGGGTGATCATGATCGGTATGAATCATTGATTTTTCTGAAATTATTTTGATCCATGAACCTCAATGAGGTGATTGTGATGTCTGAAAAAAATGCTCCCCAATGTTTTCCTAGTGGGTGCAATGTGACTTATTTCGACAATTTTCGCCTATTTCCCGATCCTTTAGTGTGATATCTCAGTAAAAATCCAACCAATTTCAAATTTTCTTACGTCATTTGAAAGCTTACAAAATGGGCATGTTTTTACAATACCGTAACAATATCCGACCCACTACGGATTGAGCGTAATTCACCTCTGAATGAAACACAAAAAATCAATGTCACACTTTTTCATTTTTCCAAAAAATAACTAGGCGTACTTAAAGAAATTATGGCGTGTTATTCTTAGGTTTTCTAAAGTCAAATTTTGCGCTCTTTTCAGAAATGTAATTCATTTTGTTCTACCTTGAACGGTTCGACCGTTAAGAAAGCTGTTTTGGGGAAAGAGGTGGTTTGGCTTAAAAAACTCAAAATTCTCTGAAACGAAGCGTTTGCGACCCTATGTCCACATAGTAATTTTGGTTCGCCTTGCTTAGTAGTACACCATGTGCAAGTATTGCCGGATCCTCCTGAAACACCCTGTATATTCATACTAATATTTATTGATGACCGTAATAGTTCGTCTCAGTGAGTTACTTTTTGGTCACTTTAAGATTTTTTTATTGCAAAAAACAGTGGCAAACAAGAAGAGAGTGCGGCAGTTCACCCATTTCCACTTTTCAAGTCAATTAAAATATTAACTCATCATGAATGTAATTAGAAATAGTCATAACATAATTATTTCAATCGTTAAACTTCATTAAAGAGGGACTGAAACATTTTTCTCTGGAACACTAATTAAATAAAGCTATTTTAGTCGTCAGCCCCACCGGGGATATTCAATTTGATCCTAACTAAAGGAGTTTTCTACCGGCTTCAGCAGGAGGCGGGTCTATCGCTGAACGGGGTCTATACACTTGCGAGCCGAGCCTGAGCCGAGCGGCTCGCGAACCGCTCAAAACGTGCATGCTTGTCGTAACAAAAACACACTTCGAGCCTGTTTAGAGCGGCTCGCGAGCCGCTCGGCTCAGGCTCGGCTCGCAAGTGTATAGACCCCGTTCAGCGATAGACCCGCCTCCTGCGGAAGCCGGTAGAAAACTTGATACCGTGACGGGGGAAAGGAATTAATTATTTGGGGGGGGGGGGGGGTTAGTATTGAACGGTAGTACGTTTCAATCATAGTTAGTTTATTTGCCTTTGGTATGGGTGGTTAGGGTTTATAAAATAGAAAGAGGTAAAAAGTAAAAAAAAATAATAAATAAAAAAAATATGGGGGGGGGGTATTTACAAGGAGGGGGCATCTAGACTGATTGCGCTCGAAGATCTGGAGGACGCGTTGAGAGAGGGCGCCGGAGATGATGAGAAGTGGTGTGGTTCTACGGGGATGCTGTAGTCCAAAGGGCTCTCGAGATCAGTCGAATCGGAGGCCGGGGCGTAGCTCCGCCGTCTCGGATCGTTTCCAGCGCAGCAGGCTCGTTCTAGGGGCTGTAGGGAGGGCTGGGGTGTTCCAGAGAAAAATGTTTCAGTCCCTCTTTAATGAAGTTTAACGATTGAAATAATTATGTTATGACTATTTCTAATTACATTCATGATGAGTTAATATTTTAATTGACTTGAAAAGTGGAAATGGGTGAACTGCCGCACTCTCTTCTTGTTTGCCACTGTTTTTTGCAATAAAAAAATCTTAAAGTGACCAAAAAGTAACTCACTGAGACGAACTATCACGGTCATCGATAAATATTAGTATGAATATACAGGGTGTTTCAGGAGGATCCGGCAATACTTGCACATGGTGTACTACTAAGCAAGGCGAACCAAAATTATTAAATTCGTAATGTCGTCGTGCCATGCCATGTTGTCGTGGAGTTATTCAGACTTCAGGTGGTATAGTTGTTGTCTCTCCACATTAATTGTTTTTATTTCTTTCAGTTCTTCGTCAAATCGATTTTCGGCCTGTCTAGGCCATCATCAGGACCCTAATTAACACAATTAACACATCATCTTTAGTACAAACGCAACCCTCTTAGAATAAATACATTTAAAATTGAAACCTAATTATCACAGATTAAACTAGAGAACCTATAATCAGACAGGTAAAATCACGGACGCCATGTTCGCTCTTATCAATTATCAGTCTTGTAAAATCCACCTTTTGTTGATGTTTTGTGGATGTCAACAAACCACCCCCAATCATTCTTATTAAACTGATAAGAACGAACATGGCGCCGTATGCGTCTACTCGTCTTTAAAGGTTCCTTAATTAAACGGGTGGTATACGACTCATCAACCGGTCAACTCATCAACGCTATAAAAAATCGTTGACGAGTTGACGATGGGGGGGGGGCCTTATCAGACTTGACCTTCAAGTCATCAACGGACCTACTCTTCAACGATGATTTCGTTTTTTCCTCTGTGTATCATTAGTCAAATGTTTCTCATTTCGAACATTTTTCAGCTTATATACTGAGGATAGCGAAAACGGTGACTACTAACTCGTAATATTCAAGCTCGGCAAACATACGAACTACACATACAGAGAAAATACCCGCGTTTAAAACCCGCCAAATAAGAGCGTATTAACTATCGTATTAACGGTCGCACGGCAAAAGAGAAGTGTTAGCACTTCTTGACTTGAGTGCATCGAAACGGCAAAAATTTAAATCCAAAGTAATAACAAACAAATTGTATTGAAATAAATAATTAAAACGATGAGCTGAAAAATATGCAGTCAACGTTGTGCACCTGTTTGGGTGTCACATTAGGTCTTTTCGGGCGACCCTCCAAACCTACACAAGTTACAAAATTTGCAATGGGGAACTTGCACATTTTTCAAAAGTTGGTGTTGCTTAAAGAGGGCTCTTCCACAAGTCTATTGCTCACATTAAACTTTGAAATCAGTCAAGGATGCTTTTTTAGGGAATTTTTAAAAATTTTGAGTGGGGGTTCGATGTCGTAAAAACTTACTTATTGAAATGGATGATGCGGCGAAGAGGGGGTTAGACGAGTTTAATGGGGGGACATTTTTCATGTTATTTGTAAACAAACAATTTTAGAGTTCCCTCAAATGCTTCACAAGTAAGTATTTACGTCATTTCCCCTCGCCCCATCCATCCTCTTCTGAAGAACTTTGAACCTTTTTTAAAAATCTTAAAACGCACCAATCGGGTTGCAACTTCCGTTGTTATCCTTCAGTTCACGGGTCAAATCACCGGTATGCTTTTCTACCCAATCTGAGATTCATGCAAGTTCCCCATTTGTGTAGTTTTTAAACCAATTGAACACATGTTGCTATGTATACAACCTACAAATTTGTAACTTTTGTAGCTTTTGTAGGTCGCACAAAAAGACCTATTATGGCGGTTGTATCGTATAATTTTGAATTTGATGCACTTACGCAGGTTACTTTATCTCTTCTTTAGGACCTTGAAATGTATTTTTACAACGTGTATATCGAGTTGAAAACTATTTATTGAGGGAGGCAGTGAAATTCTGGGAGACTCAAAATCACGCGCAAAATATCCCGCAACGATCTTCGGTTTGAATGGGGGGGGGAGTGAAAAAGTGAGAGAAATTATCATCTAAACCCTAGTATGCATGACGTTTGAAATCACCACGAATACGTATGCTGGGTCTATTAAATCCAGCTATATTTTGTACTTGATTTTCGGCATTATTTGTCTCATAAATTCCTATTTTGAGATGTCACATTATTTATTTAGAGGTTCATGACCGATTTGAACCATTTCAGAAATGCCAACGCCCATAAAAAACGTTTTTGTTTTCAACTGTTTCGGAGATTGAGCTCGAGTAGGGTGATCAAAGCCAATCGCCCATACAGTAATCTCGGAATAATGAAAAAGGTGGAGTTGAACCACAATCTAACGGAACCTAAAAATCAATAAAACCAATTTGTTTCACATGTGATTAGGTCCATTTACATCTGGAAATTTTGTTGAAAAATTCCATCAGAGTTTGGTTCAACTTATAGTACCTAAACAATCCAGTTACAAAACAAAAATAATTCCAGCTATCAGAATAGTGTTGTTAGCGAATTTTGCACAAACCAAATGCGTGCACACTGCAATCTATTCGGGAACGAGTTACATCTGACGAGATTCATAACTGGCTTTTATTATTTTGACGGGTCTAGATGTACAAAAAATAATGGAACGAGGTATGGAACAATATTTACGCTTACAAAAACTTCTTCCCATGCGCAAGGCCAACCAAAACGAACACCACTGAGCGAGTATCTCGCACTGCAAGTGAAAGAGAAACTTTACCCTCAAAATGAACCTATCACTCAATAATGCCACAAAATCAATGAAAATTACCCTACTTAAGCACTGGGTCTGTCATACCCAGTGCATTCATTATAGGTAGGTCGCCAGAAAAATGTCGCCGGAATCTCGACAATCGGAAAAAATTGCCCCAAAGTTTAAGAAATGGGTTGAATACAGCCAAACTGAAGATGTCTTAGAGGCTCACAGTGATATAGCGAAATATAATTCCAACGTAAGACGGTAACGCCTCACGATAAACAGCTTGCGATAAACAGCTAAATCTACTGGCTTGCCCCCACATCCCCCATTGCCCCATTCAAAGTTGAGCCGTCAGAAAAACGGTTCTATTTTACCATTTTTTGCTGCACACCCACCCGCGGTCAGCATTTCGACTCCACACATCCCTTAGTAGGAATTTTCCTCACATGATGAGGCTCGGTGGCGTCGATGCATTTTCTTTGTTGCTGAGCGAATTTGTTTGGAATTCTAACAAACATCTGGATGATTTCAACGTCAAAAATTTTCGCTCCCGCAGCTGGCGGTAAGAAAGAGTGCATTTCTTTTCGTATACGGGTATCCTAAGCCGTCCCAGAAGTAATAATGTTGATACCATAATTTGTTTCGTTAGTGTTTGACCCTCCCTCATACTGTTTGCTGCCGGACTTCTTTTCCCATATTGTCACCACCCTCTCGACAACAATTGTCGTAAGTTTCCGTGGTTTTCGAAGGGCTTTGTTATATTAATTTTTGCGCCAAATTTTAGGATAAACTTGTGAAATTTGGCAAATTCACATTGCATGGCATTTCATCAAATTTCTTCCCCTATTGTGGCCCTTCTCCGAATTAACTTTTTGAAGAAATGTAAATGGTAATCAAAGGCCGTTGATACATTAGAGTTTTGAACTGAATTTTGAAGCGCTGGGATAAATGAGTACCGTTTGGCGTTTTAAAAAAATTGCATCCCCCCCCCCTTGAATTTGTTATACATATCTATAGTAACTTATGGTGCTTGTTGCATTCATTTTTCAGCCAAATTTTAATGTGGTTAGATAAACGTGTGAATTTTAGCAATTTTTTTGAAATATCTTGCCTATTATGCCCTCCCAACCATGCACATAAAATTTTACGAGAAATCTCGACAGTAATCTAGGGTTTTTGTTAAATTGAATTTTTGAGCCGAATTTGAGAGCGCTAGGATGAACTAGTGAGTTTTAACGCTATTTTTACACTTCCACCCCGGGAGGACCACCCCCTCACCGCTTTCAAAAATTAAAATGGAAATCAAAGGCTACTTCAAAATGGAATCATCGTACCGAAGATAATGCGTCTAGAATCAACTGGTGAATTGTCGTGATTTTTGACCAGTTCAAGCCCTATTTTTCCCCCACGACCACCAAGTCAATTGATTTGGCCCAAATTCAATACCGACCGGGCTCTTATGACTACTGATTTTTGTGCCAAAGCGCGTTCCGCTAAATTAACTTCTACTAGAGTTATCGTGCTAACAAGAAAACGGCCATAAAGATATATATATAGTATACATAAAGAAATTTATATATACATGAATTCCGGAAACCACTAAATTCGTGTTCTAGAGGTTCTGAAACATGAAAAAAACATGCCATGACCCATGTTTGCCACCATCACGACGAGACCAATAGTGCATTTTGACATAAATGAAATGCACTAAAAAAAAAAAAAAAAAAAAAAAATCTTTACCGCTCGCTGAAGCCTCCTCCAGCGTTTAGAAATGGACCAGTTTCTCGCCCATGGGCGAGAATATTACCCCAGTGCGAGAATCGATTTCATTATCGCACCAGTGCGAGAAAATACAGAAAAAAAAAGTCAAATCTGAAGCCCTCCGACCAAATTCAACTGGGATAAAATAGGCCCCACCCACTTCGCCTCGTTTTAAAATATTTTGAGGCCTCTCCAATTTACTATTTCTTCCTCCATAGGACTTCTTCTTGTATTAGTTAGGCTAAGGCTTTCCAACGATTTGGTTCGAAATAATACAATCCTATTCACTAAAGCGCCTTGACTGTAGTGGTGTACGTATTTTTATTATCCTCGATACGGTACGGTGAAAACGGTTTTAATATGTTCAAATCAGTTTCCACAGCTTAATTTTTGACTGGATCAGATGTATAAACAGATTTGAACCAATTAATTTGTCCTCTTTACCAAGGATTTTTACTTCCTCGAAAAGCCAACTGATGTATCGTAACCACAAAGTTAGCTCTTGATCAAAGAGTGGCGTAACTTTCGGAAAAATTCAAACAAAACCTTAAAAGTCGTCTCCCAAATTGGCTTTGAGGGATCGGGCTATGAGCAGTGGAATTCACTGCTGGAGCAACATCAAAGGTTCGCTCACCGCTCAAATGACCGAATGGTCACAAACCACAGCCATTTTGGCCGGACGTGACCGAAATGGACCGAACTACCAACCTCGAATTGGATAGTCATCTGAGGTGTACAGCTGACCTCAAGGAATCACTGAAGTCCGGAAGAAGACTCCTTCTTCCTGACCGGACCGGACCGACCCAATGCTAGTTGATGAATTATAAAGTATTGCACCATTTTGAACTCGTACTATTTTTGTGGATTTTCTGACGTTTTAAAAAAAATGGAGGTCATCGGGCGTGTTAACCCCCTCACATGTCTATGATCCGCCATTTTTAAAAATTCGGACGTTGATAAAATGTTGGCAAAGGGCTAGTTCCCAAACAATATTTATTGGGGCGATGTTGTGGAGTTCCAAACTTGCAATAAATTCACAAATCGGTTTCTGAATTTATTGCAAGGGCTAGTTCCCTGAGCCCGACGTAGACACTACAGATCTGCATTGGGTAATTTTTTCGAGCCAAAATCTTCGTTTTTTTGCTTCCCTACCCCATTTCACTGCTTTCAGAAATTTCGACCAACGTTCCGGTAGCTCTATCCTACTCTTGATCCATAATTAGTGCAAGTTTTGGCAAAATTGCAACGAAACCTGGAAAATCTGGTGACTCGTAACCCTAGCTCATGAACTTCACAAACAAATTGGTCATCAAGAGTTCGGTCATTGGTCAAACGACCGAATGGTCACAAACCACAGCCATTTTGACCGGACGTGACCGAGATGAACTGAAGCGCAAACCTTGACTTGGATAGTCACTTTAGGTGTACAGCTGAACTCCAGGAATGACAGGAAGATGACCGGCCCTGACCGAACCAATGCTGATTAATTATAAAGTGTGACACCATTTTGAACTCGTAAGATTTTTGTGGATTTTTTCGCATAATAAAAAATGGGGGTCGTCGGCCAACTTCCCCCGCCCATGAGCTACCGCCCGCAATTTTTTAAAATTCGGCTATTGATAAAAAGTAAGTGAGGGGCAAGCTCCCTGTGTTTGAGTCGTGAAAATCCATCCGGTCATATTTTTTCATCGCCACCCATCAAATTTTTCCCCCTTCACCCAGTTTTTTTTACTTTCGCAAAAAGTGTCCCTACACATAACCACAAGTTAGCTCTTGGTTAAAGAGCAGCCCTTCTTTGAAAAAGTGCAAACAAAACCTTAAGAACGGTCTCCAAAAACGTTTCGAGACGTGCAATTCACTGCTGGAGCAATTGGTTACTGGTTTAAATGACCGGCGGAACTTCGGAGTGCAGGGGCCTAGAAAATTCTTATGACTTTTGACATTTTTTTCGGATTTTTGCGGAAGTCTTGCCACTCCCTGAACAAGAGCTCATTTGTAGTCACGAATTATAGGTCGACTTTTCGCGGGATTTGACCCAGGTGGAAAAGGGCTCTCGAAGACCCTTAATAAAATAATTTTTTGGGAACGCATTACATAATGTGATTTAGTGGTGTTACGCTACTAGCAGAGAGGAAAATACGTCAAACTAATACAATGGGCCCTTATTCATCACACTGTGCGTGCCAATAAAAGACGGAATTCCACCTGTAAAATGCTCTATCATTTTACATCGCGGTCAAGATTTCAGCTGACAGCCCTCGACATGATTAATTAGTTACCGTAAGCTCCGATCGGACATGCATGATCGGTATCGGATTTCTTTTGTTTGAATTTCCCCTGTTGGGTTGGAGCATTTCACCCAACACTTTGGCTCGTGCCCCCCCCCCCTCGTGTTAAGCTTAATTAAAATTGAAACTTCATTCTCCCCAGAAAACGCTGAATTACATTTACCCGCCAGTCCCCCCAATTTTAAAACGAGCTACAGTCCACTCAGAAGCCCCTGGGCGGTGAAGACGCAACACATATGAGGCCATGCCTGGAGCGTATAAGATTCTCCAAATTTAGGGCACAAATTAACCGGAATGTCTTAGTCATAAGCTTGTCCAATTCGATAGGTTTTGAGGAGCTGAATTATGAATGTAAGAGTGCATGAGGCGCACGGGCGTAGGGTGTATGAGTGATGTGAGGCGCATTTGTCCTCGCAGTAGCCGGTGAAACTCTCTAAATAAGGAACAGCACAAATTAACCGGATGATCTAGTCATGAATTTTGTCCCATTCGATAGGTTTTTGGGACGAAAACGAAATATTAGCGTTGGTCGGCGACTACCTGGCCACCAGCCTGGAGACCAGTAACATGACTATTAAGCTCTCGATTAATTTGTACCCCGAATTTAGAGAGTTTATGACTGGCCGCCGAGAGCAAATGCCCCAGGCAGACAACAAATTTGTCAATTATCATGACTAAAGTTCTTCCGCTTTGCATTCGCAAATTTGAGAATGTATAAGGACTTCCTAAATTCCAGATCAAAAAAGAAGGTGCGGGCCGGGAATTTAAGTCCACTAATCGAACCCAAATTGGGCACATGTATATCCCACACCGATAGCTATAACCACACGAAGATTCATTGCCCTAGCACCAAACCTAAGCACTAACTCCGATGCGCCACTGCGGACCAGCGACAAAAGTCTGCGGGCCGGGCATTTGAAGTGCACCTATCGAGCCCAAATTGTGTCTCTCGTACTAATAGCTATAACGCCACAGTTTTTGGCAGACGGGCATCGAATAATAGTACCTACTATTAGTTCGTACTAGAGCAATGAAACTTTGAATGGTTATAACTAAATTTATGAGCGATACATGTGTCAAATTTGGGCTCTATTCATGCACTTTTAATGCCCGGATCACAGACGTTCATCGCTGGTCAGCAGTGGCGCATCTAAGTAAAGTACTATTAGTTTTGCTGCTAGGGCAATCAAACTTTGTGTGGTTATAGCTATTGGTATGAGATATACATGTGCCACTGTGGGTTCGATTGGTCCTCACACCTTTTTTTTTTGTCTGCAAATTAGGAGGTCTCTATGATATGGCGCTGACGCTGACTAAGTTACTTCGGCCGATGCGCCCTTCGAATTTAGAGAATCTGACTGGCCGCATGAGAGTGAATGCCCCAGGTAGACGCTCGCATAATACCTGATAATCAAGTTGCACTCATGAAAAAAAAAAAAAAAAAAAAAATGAAAACTGTTATATTACCTTTCCTGGCTGCCTTAAATAAATTACAGTATTGAGTGATTTATTTATATTTACTTATGGCGTTTTCCATTTGAATAAAATTCAGCTCAGGAGCCGAGCATTTCCACTCGTCTTCTCTGTTACCGTATGATGTAATTCAGAGAAGACGGATGGAAATGCTCGGCTTCGGAGCGGAATTTTATTCAAATGGAAAACGCTATTAATTTTAACGTCCTGAAATTTGTTGTATGTTTTATGAGCTGAAATTTAGGTCTACTGTAAGCATTGATCCACAGACGGTGATAGTATCCTCCGGTTTTCAGTCACTGAAGCAGAAAAGAAAGTGCATTCCCCAATCGCTCGGCGAAGAAGTCTTGTTCCTACGTCACTTGGAAAATTAATGTTGACTAGAAAATCATCAAAACGTGTTCTCAAGTGTAAACACACTTGGCGTTTATTCGACCGACCCAACAAGAACGAAATGCTGGTGAACTGCGCGTTTATTGGGTGCTACTCGAGGGCTGGCAAGGACCGTGTATCCTTCTTCAGATTCTTTTCCAAGTATTAGGGTGAGGTAATCTTCTTCAGAGCTATAAAAGGAGCACGTCAACATTCTACGTGAAGTATTTCCTAACGCTCGTTTCACACATACGCGAATTCACGAGGCCCCCGCGTATAATCCGCGTGAATGCCGCTTTCCCATCGAGCCACGTAAGGTGTACGTGGTTACTAAGCGGCAGCCAAAACCGCGCCGCGTGAAACCTCGTATGTCGTATGTATGTCACAATTGACGGGATAGCAACGGGTTTGAAATGAAACGATTGCTCCAAAGAAGCATGACAAGACTAATCATTTTGTTACTCGTCACCCATTCGCGTTAACCGACAATAAATTGTGAACTGGCCTTTTATTCTTGAATAACAACGGAAAACTCACTCTTGTCATCACAACGCCCTTGTCTCCGGCAATCCGAACTCCTGAAGTACTAACTAAGCCACTTCTTTCGACGTGTTGCGGTTCGAGTGACTTATAATCTCAAGAAATTCCTCTTGTGTGAATGCACTCACCGCGTCCACGAGGTAATTTACAATACCCAAGCTCGACATGGCCGGGAAATGACGGGCGTCCGTCAAATTACCACTAATGAATCTTTGTACTAGAAAGGACGCTTTGATTGAAATAAGTTGCCCGATTTTTATTGATGACAAGATGTCAAATGTCGTGTGTTGTCAACTCACGAGCAAGGACCGGCACCGATCTTTTTTCATTTTTTTAAGATAACGACGGCGATCCTTCCTTCGATAGTCCCCCAGCGTAGTCACTTAAGTTCCATTTTACGTAATTTTGATGCCTACCAAGCCATCAAGACTGAGTTATTGAAAGAAAACGCATTTGGAGCAACTCAGCAAGCTTCCAATGTAGAACTTAAATGAACGGGTTAACGCTTAACGGGGCAACCAGGAAAAGATATCACTGTTTATCAAAGCTGTCAAAACATTGCCGATGGTAGCAACAACTTAGCTCTCACCAGAGGCACAGTCCGTTTAGCAGTTAAGTTGGTTACCGGAGATCTAAACGAACAACTCCTTATCAGAGGGATTTCGTTGATGAGTTGAACGCAATTTATTATCAATGCGTTATCAGCTCGTTGAACGGTTTTCCCGTTGATGAGTTGGTTTGTTGAAGAGCTGGTTTGTTGATGAGTTGAGGGCCCCCCTAATTAAACCTAAGATTGAACTAGATTGAAACCTAATTATCACAGATAGGATCAAATTTTGCACTACTTACATTATCAAAATAAGCTTTCGTGTGTCTTCCACACTCGTTGACTTCCTTTACTATTTTAAATAGGGAAAGATTTATTTTTATTTCGACAGCAGGGAGTGAGAGGGAGAAGAGAGATTAGTGGTGACGAGCTCCCCTCCTGTCTTTCATTGAGACACGCTATCCCGTCTCTGCACAATTCCATTTTTATATGGAGAGCCCCTAACGCACTTACAAGACAAAATAGCTTACTGGGGAAGATACGTTGACGACACGATCGTGATATGGGAGGGAACCTCAGAAGAGCTCAACTCGTTCCTTGAGTACTTGAAAAAATGTGTTCATTACATTGATTTCACGTTAGAGGTCGAGGAGAGCGGAGTCATCAACTTTCTTGATTTAAAACTAAAACGGTGTGGTAATTCTATCTCGTATGGAATTTACAGAAAGCCTTCCGCGACTGACATCATCATTCCAGCGGATTCTCATCACCTCCCTAAGTATAAAGTCGCAGCTTTACATAGCCTCGTCCACAGATTGCTGGCCGTCCCAGTGGATAGAAAAGAATACACGGCGGAGCTCCGCACAATTGAAGAAATCGCGGAAGCCAATGGCTATACGAGGGATATTGTGAGGCGACTTATTGTCAAGAAAAGAAAGCTCATGCTTAGACGAGAGATTTACCCAGCTCCTGCAAAGGAAACCCCGCTGAATGGCCGACTTTCAATTCCCTACATCGGAGGTGCCACCCAGGGAGTTCAAAAAATACTGCGGAAGTATGGTTATGATGCAGCATGCAGTAGCGCAGCGTCGTTGAGGTCTCTGCTCTCCAGACCAAAGGATGCGGTCGACGTGAGGGAGAAGAGCGGGGTATATCGACTGACTTGCGGAAGCTGTGAGACGGCAACATATTGCGGCAAAACGGAACGGGCGTTCAAAACGCGCTGGAAGGAGCATTTGGGGAGTGGTCATTCAAAATTCAAGGACCATGTTTCTGCTTGTGGGGGAAATGTCCGACATGTGGCAGAGGTCATACAGACCACTCATAAAAAGGGTCAATTTGTAAGTGCGTTAGAGGCTCTCCATACAAAAATGGAATTTTGCAGAGACGGGATAGCGTGTCTCAATGAAAGACAGGAGGGGAGCTCGTCACCACTAATCTCTCTTCTCCCTCTCATTCCCAGCTGTCGAAATAAAAATAAATCTTTCCCTATTTAAAATAGTAAAGGAAGTCAACGAGTGTGGAAGACACACGAAAGCTTATTTTAATAATGTAAGTAGTGCAAAATTTGATCCTATCTGTGATAATTAGGTTTCAATCTAGTTCAATCTTAGGTTTAATCTGTGATAATTAGGTTTCAATTTTAAATGTATTTATTCTAAGAGGGTTGCGTTTGTACTAAAGATGATGTGTTAATTGTGTTAATTAGGGTCCTGATGATGGCCTAGACAGGCCGAAAGTCGATTTGACGAAGAACTGAAAGAAATAAAAACAATTAATGTGGGGAGACAACAACTATACCACCTGGAACCAAAATTACTATGTGGACATAGGGTCGCAAACGCTTCGTTTCAGAGAATTTTGAGTTTTTTAAGCCAAACCACCTCTTTCCCCAAAACAGCTTTCTTAACGGTCGAACCGTTCAAGGTAGAACAAAATGAATTACATTTCTGAAAAGAGCGCAAAATTTGACTTTAGAAAACCTAAGAATAACACGCCATAATTTCTTTAAGTACGCCTAGTTATTTTTTGGAAAAATGAAAAAGTGTGACATTGATTTTTTGTGTTTCATTCAGAGGTGAATTACGCTCAATCCGTAGTGGGTCGGATATTGTTACGGTATTGTAAAAACATGCCCATTTTGTAAGCTTTCAAATGACGTAAGAAAATTTGAAATTGGTTGGATTTTTACTGAGATATCACACTAAAGGATCGGGAAATAGGCGAAAATTGTCGAAATAAGTCACATTGCACCCACTAGGAAAACATAGGGGAGCATTTTTTTCAGACATCACAATCACCTCATTGAGGTTCATGGATCAAAATAATTTCAGAAAAATCAATGATTCATACCGATCATGATCACCCCCACCCATCCACTCCGCTCATACTATGAAATAATCGTTCGGAATTGGTTGACAGTTTGCCTTCCATAATTTATTATTTTAATTCAAAATTGTTTTTTCTGGTAAAAATTCACACCATACGCGTGAATAAGCGCAATTGCCATTCGAAAACGCCTGAGAAATGGTGACGGATGACGAGCTAGTACGAAACTGATCAGATAATTTTAAACAATTATTTGCTTATGGAAGTGGTGGGGAGGGGATGATGTTCATTCACATTGACCATTGTTTTTTCATTATTAGTTCATTACTTTGTAACATGGGGTGATTGTGATGTCTGAAAAAAATGTTCCCCTAGTAGGCACAATGAGGCTTATTTTGACGGTTTTCACTGGTTTCCCGAACGTTTAGTGTGATATCTCAGTAAATATCTCGTACTAGGCTCCATCTCCTGTCGGTTTTCATTCAACATCAAAGGAATTGGTTCGTCAAGTTGGGACGGGCTTTTAGTAGGCTCAGAGCGCGCTCGAGAAAAAAGGGTGAAGTGGGGGTATTTCTTTGAGGGGAACTTTGTCATCTCCCTTTTTCATTTGCCGGGTTTTTTGTTTTTCTCTGTTTTCACCATTATCGTTGTCGTCGTCGTAATGGAATGGTCAGAGGAGAGGCAAATTTCTCTAATTGAGGCCTACAAAAACCATCCCAATTTATGGGACCCTTAACATCGGGACCACTTCGGAAAGAATGTCAAGGAAGACGCGATAACAAAGAGCGATATAGTATCCTTCGAGGCCACAATGCACCCGCGACTCTGTCAGAACTACCACTGAGAAATAATAAATACACTTCATACGGCAGCTCTCGGCTCGTCCCATGCTCACAGTTTACCCCCGGCTCGAAAGAAACAGCATTTCAGCGAGCGTGCTCTGAACATGCTCAGAGCACGCTCGGAGCCTCCAACGAGCGGCTCGTGAGCCGCTCGGCTCACAAGTGTATACGCAGCTTTACACCGGTTGTCACTGTCAGGGCCGTTGCTGGCCTTTCGTTGGGGCCTCACCCCAAGGGCGTACTAGAGTGGGCAAGGGTCACCCCTCTGAAGAAAGGGGACTTGAAAGTCATCTTTGTTAGAAACCAGCTACACTTTGTCCCTTCAAACTCAATTGATTTGCCATTGAAAAAACAAAATTATCATGAAATTTCTCCAGATAAACAGATTTTGCACTAGAAAAATGGCCATTTGTCGCAAAAGTCGCTTCACTGGCGGTAATTGACAGCTAAAATTGAGAAAACGACAATGAGGAAGAAACATGGGGGCCTATTCTCTAACAATAAGCAATATTTTTTTCGCCAGCCATGTGTCTATTTCATTCATTTGTTTGAAGAATATTAATGAAATAAACATATGACTGCGAAAAAGCTATTGCTTCGGAGTTAGAGAATAGGCCCCACGATTTTTTATTCTGAAAGCATGGTCAACCATAAACACGATGTGATGTATTTCTAACGAATTATTCATCAATAAAACCATTAAAAAAATGTTTGAAAGTAGTTAATTGGAAATTTTTGTTTTCCCTCCAAGCGATTTTATACTCTGCCCCCCTGCCTATATCATGTGTAACGTAATTATTTCATATTGAGTCCTACTGCGGTGCCGCAGATCTTCGGCCATTACTGTCCTTCACCTACGTCACGAGCAGTCCCAACCGCCTTTGCGCTGGACCCAGTACATTATTAATTGTTATTGGGTTGTGATTTTTGAGAAATCATAAACTTCAATTTCAAAATTAACTTGCTCTGCTGCCCTAGTGTGAGCAATCGGGAGCAAAGGACTGCTGGTTACGTCAGTCTCCACCCCTCCCGTCCGATGGACAGGGGGAAATCTGCGGCACCTATTATAGTAAAGTTTAGTCACCTTGGCGGTAGCTTATACATTATACTGAAGCAAAATATTATTATCTTTTTTGTTTATCTTTTTTGTATTGCAAATAAGTTTTTTTATTATACATATAAAAATTAGGTGATTGACAGTACTTTTACGGAGCTTCCCTCTCTTTTTCATAGGACGTGGCCAATACTTTGGTCTCCATAAGTTTTTCGGCCCGACCAGATTAAAACGCCTTCTTTGACTCCAGTGTCATCAAAGATACTGGATACGTATTATTAATTCTGCAGTAAAATTTGGCCACCACTTGTTCATACTAAATCTACGCCTATCGACTTCCCATGGATCAGAAAAACTTCTTCAACGTGTCTATTTCAAAAATAGTCATGGGCGTTTGTTTAATTAATTAGCGATTTTTCTGCAGAAATGACAATTTTTAGAAAAATTAGTGATTTTCCTATTCCAAATCGCTTGTTTTTACCTGTAAATACAAACAATCCTTGCGAATTTCAGCATGCTAAAAATCATTAAAACCTCATCTGAAGCGGTCCTTGGAATGGAACTGAATATGAACACTCACCAAAGCATCAAAAGATATCGCTCCAGCAGCTGGCTGTCATTGCTGTCGAATGGATAGTGCTTTTCACTTCTACGAATTTCAGTAAATTATCGATTATTTGGCAGAAATTGCTAAGTAAAAGTAGATAGTCACACTAAGCAGGTAGTAATTATTGTAGAATAATCGCAAATCAACTGAAAACGTCGAACTTCGTAGTATTACAGAAAATCACTTTATTCGACAGCCAGCTGCCGGAGCGACATGTTTTGATACACTGCTAGGCGTTCACAGTTAGTTACATTCAATGGAACACTTCAAGTGAGGTTTTCTTGACGCTGAGCATGCTGAAATTCACAAGGAATGTTCGAATTTTGCAGGTGAAAGCATCCGCTTTTGAATAGAAAAATAACTCTTTAAAGAAAGAAAGAAAAAAAAATGTAATTTCTACTGAAAAATCGGCAATTAATGAAACAAACGCTCATGAGTAGGTAATATTGAAAGAGACACGTTGAAGAAGTTTTTCCGATCCTTCGGAAGTCGATAGATGCAGTTTTAGTAAGGGGGGGGGGTTGCCTTTTACTGAAAAATTGAAAATCTGCGTTTCGCAAAACTTGGAAGATCTGTCGTGGGCGCAGAATATAGTTATTTTTTGACTAAAATAGCTAGGCCTGACAGAAAAGAGTGTGCTCTTCCCAAATCTTTCGTAAAAAGTTGCAGAAAAGTCAGCCGTGAAGCGAGTTACTCGCATTTAGTCAAGCAAAATATCCTAAAAAGATGTTTAAAAAATCATATCTCGAAGGGTTTTGATTTTCGGACTATGGTTTATAGGGTCCTATCGTTCGCAAACGAGGTCAAATTTCATCAAATTTTTCTTTTTTTCACTTATACGCATCCGCCCTGTGTGAATGTGAAAAATTTGAAACCATAGAACAAAACACGTTTAAAGGGGGGGGGGGGAATAACGTTTGGAACTCCAGGGAAGAGGGCATGACACCGAGCAAGGGATTTTTGAAAGAAGAGCGATGAACGCTGTTGATGCAAAAAAATATTTCTTTTTGTCCTCCTTCTTCCACGGGCTGCGATGATCGCTACCGCAGCAGAGACGACAGTCTCTTCTTGAACCTATCGAGAGCAACTTTTTCCCATCTCCCTCTGTAGTGTAAACGTAAAAATTGAGCAATTTTTAAGGAGCAACATTTATTGAGCAACCTTCGGCAAGAAATGTTGCTCGTGATGTGGCATATTTATTTTGCGGCAATAAAGAATACCATGAGTTGCCGGGCAACTTTTGTGGAGCAATTTTCTCAATTCCGGCAATATTTGTTGCAAGTGTAAACGTAAAGAACGTGGACCCAGCAACCCACGACAGTAACCAAAGTCTAATAAGAAATATACCAATGAAATTACATTACTCGGAGCTGTAGAGAAATCTGTGGAAAGTTTCGAGTATAATTATCTTTAAAAGTTATTGTTTCCGGTATTTATTCTCGTAAAATTACCAGTTACTACACTTTATTTCCGCGAAATGTCGAGTTTCGGGATGTTTTTCTTAACCATGGAGCACGGGCTAGCCGGTCACGATATAGTGCCCGAATATAAGTCTTTTGACTGATAGCCGCAAAATTGCAACGCTTGCAAAAAATTGCAACTATCCGTCAAATTGGAATTATTCTTGCTGTTAATCGTGATTTTGCAATTTTCACGTCCTAATTAAAGCGAAATCGCAAGTTTTAGGGCCTTTTGTTCGCGTCTGATCTGAATTTCCGAAAGCTGCAACATTTCGTAGTCAAATATCCCTGAAATTAAAAATTTCCTGGCAGAATACTCGCGACACTGCAAGTTGCACGTTCTAATGCAAGCGAAATTGCAATTTTCAGGGTCTACTGTTTTTAGTGCCAGAGCGCAAACCCTGGGCAATGCCGGCCAAAACCACCAAAACTTTGAATTTGAACTTATTTGCAATTGAAATATACAGGGTGGTTAGGAAAAAATGTGGCAAACATTTTTGGCTGAAACTACGTCAAAAGTGGAATAGAATGCGACCTCGGCAGATGTCGTACCTTCATTTTCCTAGGAGTTATATGATTTTTTCTAGTGTTTCTATTTCCTAGGTGAATTTGCTCCACAAAAATGTAGATTTCTCAACTTCTGTTACGATTTCCTCAAAAAGTGACCACAGTTTCGGAAACTACGGAAGATTTCCTGTGCAATGATTATCATTACATTATACACTCTTCAAAAGCATCACAAACCACTAGAGATCTGGCATTTTTGCCATGAAATTGCATAATTTTCAAACATTGGCGCTGTCGAAAAAAAGAACCCGAAACTTGAAATTTCGTGAAATTAATAACAGGAAACCAGCAGTTTTTCAGCTCAGAGTATGTCTTCGTAATTTCGTGTAAATATTTACCAGGCTCTCATATTTTCAGCAAGGTAACCCCCAATTTCGCGGATATTTAGCTCTAAAATGTCTCGTCGAACTTTGGGCGTGGCTAAGGAAGTCATCAGCAGGTTGGATTGGGCTTTCGTGGGAGCTATAAACATTCCGTTTGTTGTTTGTTTCACAAACGGGACGTCCTAATCTGCTGACCAAAAAAAAGTGCCACCGCACCCATGAGTCATCCGATCTCTACCAAATCTGGCATGGTGGCATTCCAACACAATCCCTAGGTGCCACCGAGGTCAAAACATCAAATTTATTTCAAGTACTGGTACTTCCCCCCGCACCGGTTCAGTGATGTACTGTGAAAAAGTGCCACCGCGCCCATGAGTCATCACCGAACCGGTGCGGGGGGAAGTACCAGTACTTGAAATAAATTTGATGTTTTGACCTCGGTGGCACCTAGGGATTGTGTTGCAATGCCACCATGCCAAATTTGGTAGAGATCGGATGACTCATGGGTGCGGTGGCACTTTTTTTTTGGTCAGCAGATTAGGAAGTCCCTTCACAAACTAAACATGGTCTCTCCAACAAAAAAGTCTGTGCGTAATAAAATGTAAATCTATTGCTATCGACAATTTTGATAAGACGAACGCTATATTTTCACACACACGCACATTCTTAGTCAGTCGTTTTGATATGTTTGTCAGCCAAGAAAGTCCTTTGAAAATAATCGAGGAGATGATTCACGGTACCATAACTTAGAATTGGTTACAGTTGGTTGGTTGATTGCTGTTGGGGCTTGGTGAACATATGCTTCCGGAGAAATTTCATCTCTTCAATGCTTTCGTTTATATCGCTCATGGCACGATGAACCAATTTTTTACGGTATGTCACGCCTAACCAGTTTCTGCCATGTGGGTTTAGACATTTTAAATTCTTCATCGAAACTTATAGTTTTCAATTTGCGAAAAATTCTGCATTTCAGTGCAGTCTATTCGTGGAGAAGACGGGTGAAAATGAATTGCCCCGTTGCAGAATTGTATGCAAATTGAAAACGCTACTCTTCACAAAATCAATGAAGGTACTCACTCAGCTAATAGCTTCACCGATGTCACGTCAATGATTCGGTAGTGGAAGTGGTCATGCAGCTTAGGCATGTGTTTCATTATAAATAATTTATCCATATAAATGGTATTGCCTGCCATATATGCTTTACCTGCGTAACACGGTCATTAACAACAACAGCTAGACTTTAAAGAAGCAAATAATTACAAACCCTTGACTGTGTGTGCCTCAACAAACTTCAGTAGAGTTTCTTCGGCTTCTTCCAGTGATATTTTACTATCGAGACATTCTTGGTACAAATTTGTCTGAAATGTAAAGGGGTCTATAACGTCTTCGTCACGCAGTCATCACCCAAAAAAGTGCGTTTAAACTAACACGAGTCGTTCCTACCTTTTTATGATTTTTCAGGCACCAGCTACCCATCGCGTCCAAAACTTCCTTCGACTCATGAATGACGACGGGAGGATGTTCTGCCACGACGTTAAGATCAGAATCAGTGACGACGCAGGCTACTTCCAAGATTCGGTCTACTGCCAAATCTAACCCTGTCAACTATTCACAAACAGAAAAATAATTGAAAATGAACGTGGCACAAGTAGTCTCACTTCATTCCATGTACCTCTGTGTCAATCCAAATCAGTCTGTCAGATTTCATGGAGTTTTTGAGAAATTCAATTTTTTCTATGTAGCTACAATTTCGAGATCCAACAATTAATCCTGAAATACACCGTATAATCAAGGAAAACTAGCGTAAGGAGAAAAGGATATTTTATAGAACGTTCTATTTCTATCTAAGTTGTCAAGAAATGAATCAACACAATCACGTCATGCTGCTGAAGAATTTTATAACTACTTACGAGAAGGACTTTTGAGAAAATTAGTTATTTCGCGTACGGGAACACACAATGAACTGACTAATTTATACATTACAACAATACATCAAACGTGTTATATCTTCTACAACTACTAAGTTGCGCAAAGTTAACAAAATAACACGATTCGGCCGGCCTGCCCGTGCCTTATCTCTTTCCGAGAAAAACAAACAGTTAAACAAGGCGAGAAAGTTATTTGATTCTCTGTGGTTGGCTGGGAGCTGGGACACATTTGCTCCCACCAGATCGCTCTGTACGATGTGTACTTTTTCCGATCGGAAAGTCATGTGGTTTCATTCTTTTTATTTAAAAATCAATGAATTCAGGTGACTTTTCGATAGAAAATCTGAAGCGGAAAAGTTACGACAATTCGTTCGTTGCGGCAACAACACACATCAACTGATTTGTAGATGCTTTTGAGAAAAATCCTGATATTGCTGATTTCAAACAATTTCTGATTCTACATTCTGAGAAAAATGGACGATTTCGAGAAAAATACCTGATGGTGGGGTTAATGGCTAATTTTTGGGAAAATGACTGATTTCTGGATTTCTTATACAAAAATGGCTGATGTTGTAAAAATAGCTGATGCAGGTTGTGAAAGTGACTGAAGTTGTGAAAATTACTCATTTTTTGAAAATACCCGATTTTTGGAAAAATGGCTCATGTTTATAGACAAAGTCGCTGATTTTGGATTAAATTGGTTGACTAGAGAAAATACCTGAATTCGGGGAAAATGCCTGCGTTTTGGGATAATGGCTGATGATTTCGTACAAAAAATGGCTTTAGAAGCCACTTGGCGAATTAGAGATTTTTCTCAATGCTAGTCACGAATTGACGCGTTTTCTCAATATATTCAGCGAAGTAGCGATTTTACCACATTGAGCAATGAACTAGGGCTTCTAGGTACCAATTTTTGCCTCAGAGTTTTCCCGAAAAACGCCATTAAGTGGGGTTTTATAAATTTTATTTGCCAATGTTCCCAATTCAATAAAAATTAGCCTTTTTGGTTTATTATTCATTCTGAATATTTTTTTTATGTGTTTTTCTTATATTTTTATATTAGTTTTTAGTAATTTTTATTTATTATATGTATTATTCATTCTGAATAATACACCAATGTTTTTGGTCAGAAAAAAATTTTTACAACCCACCCTCAAACTTTTTCTGTGTACGTTTTAACATGTCTAGATTCGATTTCTGCAATGTCGTTCGCCGTCCGGGCAATATCTTTCCCTAGGATTGCTCGAAAAAACTCGTTCTTTCGCACATAAACTCCGTTTGGGATCTAGTTGGTCCTAACATCTGATCAGTTTGATCAACTATACTCGGATCAGCGAAAGAATGTGCATGAGTGGTGGGAGGCCATAAGCCCGATTTTTCCCTCTCTTAACGTGGTTCTCTACTTCTCCACTTTTATCAAACAACTGCAACCAATAACAGAGAGTTTTACCGATAAAATAGGAGAGGCTCCTCTCAGGTGATGGCGTGGTAGCGGTAAGTCATGTGGGTTTAAGGAAAAGAGAGAGGGTAATTTCATGCACATTCTTTCACCGACCCGACTATAACTCCCTGGGTTTTTATGGGCTAAAAGCGGGTCCAAAATGGGGATTTTTAAAGGTCAATAAGGGTGTCGATTTTCGTGTAATTTCAAGCCGGATTTGGCTACATCCATGAATAATAAACCCATGTGTAAAATTTGCAGCGTTTTAACTTTCATCCTCGGATTAGCGCTAAAATTGATCGTTGAATTAGCAAGATTAATATTTCCCCTTTTCAGCAGCGAACTTGCGCTTTATCTGAATTTTTGTCATGAATTAATGTTTTTTTGCTTCCTCGAATAACGAAGGTATGGGAAATATGTGATAGTGGCACTTTTTTCACTGTCATTACTGAGCATAACCCGTGCGAGTGGGGGGAGTACCAGTAGTTAAAATAAATTTGAGGTTTTGGCCGGAGTACCACCGTGCCAAATTTGATGGAGATCGGATGACTCGCATGGGAGCGGTATGGCACTTTTTTTTTTGGTCAGCAGATTAGGATAAGTCCCAAATATTATACCCCAAAAATATTATCAAACGAAAAAATTGAACGTAGAAAAAAAGAAGTTTGAACTGCCGACTGGAATCTTGCTGAGGGGTTGAGACACCCCCCATCCCCATAAGTATAGTGACGTCACTGATTGTGTGACCCTGATGATGGTGGAAAAATTGAAACTCAACGTCAAGTGCGGAGGCCTAGAAATTGAACCAAGCGGCCAAAAAACCTGTTACCGGAGGGTAATTATCTTACTCAAAATTATGAACGTCCTAAATCTTTTTTCTTTCTTTCTAAATCTTTATCCTTTTACTTCACTTACTGAATTCTCTCGCTCTCTAGCGGCTTTCTTTCAGACGACGGAAGGGCGCGGCCCTCCTCGCCCCTCAGCACTTGTTTCTACTTCCAAAAATCTTGCTGACTTGACAAAACTTCTTTTCTAACTTTTCACTATGCGAGCCTATCAGATCTCTTTATTTCTTTCATTTCCTTTTCAATAGCCAATCACAAGCGACCTTAGTAATATGAATACGGCCCTCTGTCAAAATTTCGACTCTCTCTGCTCCCTGCTCCCGATGCAAACTGATGCTGACTATGCCGACTGCTCTCTACCGACTCTGGTCTGGCCTTTCCGAGAAGAATATTGTCTTGAAGTCTGCCCGTCTGTTTCTTGAAGTTGGAGGTTTGACGAAAAGGGATAAGACTTTGTCTGAAGGCCCCCCATCCCCCCAACGGGGAAGGAGTATTCGTGTGACGACTCCCGAACCGTCGCTGGATTTTCTTTCGACATCATCTCTTCGTCTTCGCTTCACTATTTAAAAACCCTTCTTTTTTCTCTCTTACCCTTGCCGGCGTGCTACGTGCTTTCTTAAAAGGCTTTTGTTTTTTTTATTTTCCTCTCGTAGGAAACTAGCTCGCTCCTATTAAAAAATAGTCGAGCCAACGAGCTTATTTTAAAAAACCCTCTTCACTGGTTTTTTTCAAAACCCGAGTTGGTGAAGAGCGGTGTACCTCACCTTCGATTGGCTCAGCCAACAAGGCCTCCCATTCCTTTGATACCTGTTCAGCCTTGCGTTCAGGTATCCTCCCGTCAACGTCTCGATAAGGGGTACTGGCCCAGCCAGCCTCCGGAAGAACGTTTGTTTCACGACCTTAGGACAGTCGTCTCCGGGAGACGACTGCTTTATCTTCCTTTCTTTTCTACCACCTTTCCCGTAGAGTATTTTGGCTCAGCCAAACTCTTTCTGGTTAATTTTTTTTCTTTTCACCACGGATCGATCACGCAGGTCTAAGCGCTATGGCGTTTCGGCTCGTACGTTCCAAGCGCTCTTCTCCGAGCGTCGTTCTTCCGTGATTATTGGCTCAGCCAAAGTCACACCCTCCACCCACCTTTCTCCTTCAGTGATTATTGGCGCAGCCAAAATCACCCCCCCGCTTTTGACTAAAGTTCAAAAAGATTATGGCTGGTAATGTTTCTTATTTTTCCCCTCGAGTGATCGGGGCTCGGTCCTATATTTTTCTACCCCCGTAACAAACCTTGGACTTTTAAGTGCCAGCCAAGGCCGCGATTTTTTTCTTTAAATCCTTCAAATAGGGAACTTGCCCAAAAAAAGAAAATCTCCGATTTGGGAGAAAAGTATACCGGTGATTTGGCACGTGAACGTGAACTGGAGGATAGAAACGGAAATTGTAACCCGATAGAATGCGTAGGGTGATTCTTAATTAAATTTCCAAGTTCTTCAGGAGGGGATCGATGGTGCGAGCAGAAATGACGTACTTTGTTACTTGTGAAGCACTTGAAGAAACGTGAGAAAACGAGTTCTTTTGAGAAAAACAGATAGGTATTCGAAAATGTACAAGTTCCCCATTGCGGGGTTTGAATGGTACAAATATGTTAAATTTGGCCTTCGGGACGGGATGAGAGGGCGAGACAAGCTTAAAAATTTTGACTTTATGAAAGAGTAGTATGCCCGCGATATTAGATCCGTTCAATTGTTTCGCGAGTGCTACGAAACTTTTCAGGAAAATCATCTGGGGCCTTATTCCGAGTAGTCGGGAAAAAATGCCGGAAGTGGAATCCAAGGACTCCTAATAAGAAATAACATTATCCCGCCATAGCAAGCACACTTGCGGCATTTTCCCCGACGTTTGTGAGTAGGGGCCCTGGTTTCATTCAATTTTTCAAAATAAGTCAATGGGATCCTACACTAGTGCAGCATGAACAATGGAACGGTGCGTATTGTTTGTCTGTCTGTTTATTTAAGGAACGAAACGCGCAAAATTGGGTTTCCAGAGCCGCTATTGCTGGTACTCACGATGACTCAAATATTGGCTGATAGTAAATTTCTCGCACAAAATGTAGGAGAATATTATTGAACAATTCAGACATGTTCCATTTTTTTTCAATGCGCATTTCGGAGCACAGCTCTCTCATCAGAACAAAATAAACAATGAGCACCTACCTCACCACAAGTTGTGGGGTAGGTACGAGTTCGTTGTTTATCCGCCCCGAAATGCACATTAAACAAATGAACAAGGCTGAATTGTTCAATAATATTCTTCTATATTTCTGCGATACAGTGGTTTTTTGCGATATTAGTGAGTTTTAGCGATATTTTGTGTCTTAGAAATAATTGATGAGCCAATGAGAGATGAGGATTGAGTACTATTCAACAAAATATTTAGAAAATTACAAGATGAAAATGATTTAGGGTAAGTTACAATTGCCGTTGGTCAAGATTTTGCACTTTATTGACGTCGGAAATGCACGTCCACACGTGCTCAGCGCTCTCCTTCCAAAGAGTCACCTTGTTGTCACCGCCTGAAACAGCCAGAATATTGCCAGTCACGGACCAACTGAGATTCCACACAGCGTCGTCGAATGTGTTGACAACAGTTGGAGTGTAGCTATGAGTTTTATCAGCGTATTTCCACACGATGACTTTTCTGTCCTGCGAGCAGCTAGCTATGGCACCACGCGAACCAGTGAGGCTGGGCGCCCAAGCGACGTCTCGAACCCAGTCGGAGTGTTGATCTAGTTTCGATTTTTCTTCCCAGACTCCCGTCGCTGGATCCTCTTCCCAAACTTTAACCAGAGCGTCGCAGCCTCCAGTCACGATTCTTTTGGGACCGGTGGAGTCGGGACACCATGAAACAGCGTTACATCCAATGGCGTGGGCGTTTGGTATTTTCCTCGCATTCCACTGACCGGTGGTCAGATCTTGCCACAAAATCGATACAGCTCCGTCGGAACTCCCGCAGGCAAGAATTAAACCGACTTCATCGGGCCCAAACCGAACGGAATTGACAGACGCGTCGTGGTTGCTGTATTCGTATAGTTTGGTCCATTCACGGCCTTCTTTCCAAATAATCACCTGGAAAACTGAATACAGTTAGTTTCGTAATTCCTGAATCTGAAAACAACCCATACCTTTCTGTCGTAAGAACACGAAGCTAAGACGTTGCCAAATTTAGGATGGGCCCACGAAACTTGCCAAACTGGCCCGTAATGACCTTTGAGCTCTGCAGTCAGAGTCTGTGTACCCGTCTTGATTCCAAAAATCTTGACAGTGTGGTCCGAAGAGGTGTGCGAATTTAGGGCGTCTGGTGGATTTTTATGGGGGCTGGGCTGGGATCGTCGAAGACCGAAATCACCGTCTTGCTGGAAAATAATTTGTTCCCTCAGCTCTGGGTCCATTCCGTCAAGAAGACGTGGCAATTCGACTTGCAGGAAATGCCCAGCCCCCATAAAAATCCACCAGACGCCCTAAATTCGCACACCTCTTCGTCCATTTTATTAATTTGTTTGTTTGTTGTTTATTCTTCAAATGCACTACATTTTAATTTTCACAGTGCCAGCTCTTGGATTTCTCAAGAAAGAGAGCCAAACAAATGAATTTTCGCACCTGTTATTATTCACATTTTTAGGCCAAAATGTATGACTTTTTCGCTTCTTTTCGAATTTTCTCGTCAAAGGAGGGAGATAATTCCACTTTCGAGTACACCGTTGGAAAGCTGGGAAAACGGAGAAGTTTTTACGTCGTTTGACAACGTGTGAAGCTATTTTTGGTGACACAGTAAATTGTTTTGTGAAGTCAAATTCTTGGTTTTTTTTGCATTAACGCAACGAAAACGTTACGTTTTTAGGCGTTTATGACAATTTCGAATATTGATTTTGCGTTCATCCCGTAGAAAATTTTCCGTAGATTACGAAACTGCCATCACTTTTGGAAAACGGTGAAGTAGAAGCTGAGAAATAACAGTTTTTCGGCGAAAAATACAGTTGCGCCTAAAAATCACTAAAAAAATTATTACTCGAAAACAAAAAGAGATAGGCCACTATCCGAATAGGACTTTTTTATCCATTTTTGGTGTACTATTACCCAATTTTTTTTTTTGCATCTCAAAACCGACCACCCTGTATATGTATATGTATAGGCCGGTTTTCCAGCTTTTCAAATCTGGCAACCCTAATGGCACCTAGGAATTGTGTTATTGGAGTACCACCGTGCCAAATTTGATGGAGATCGGATGACTCATGGGGGCGGTGGCACTTTTTTTTTGGTCAGCAGATTAGGATAAGTCCCAAATATTATACCCCAAAAATATTATCAAACGAAAAAATTGAACGTAGAAAAAAAGAAGTTTGAACTGCCGACTGGAATCTTGCTGAGGGGTTGAGACACCCCCCATCACCATAAGTATAGTGACGTCACTGATTGTGTGACCCTGATGATGGTGGAAAAATTGAAACTCAACTTCAAGTGAGGAGGCCTAGAAATTGAACCAAGCGGCCAAAAAACCTGTTACCGGACGGTAATTATCTTACTCAAAATTATGAACGTCCTAAATCTTTTTTCTTTCTTTCTAAATCTTTATCCTTTTACTTCACTTACTGAATTCTCTCGCTCTCTAGCGGCTTTCTTTAAGACGACGGAAGGGCGCGGCCCTCCTCGCCCCTCAGCTCTTGTTTCTACTTCCAAAAATCTTGCTGACTTGACAAAACTTATTTTCTAACTTTTCACTATGCGAGCCTATCAGATCTCTTTATTTCTTTCATTTCCTTTTCAATAGCCAATCACAAGCGACCTTAGTAATATGAATACGGCCCTCTGTCAACATTTCGACTCTCTCTGCTCCCTGCTCCCGATGCAAGCTGATGCTGACTATGCCGACTGCTCTCTACCGACTCTGGTCGTGGTCTGGCCTTTCCGAGAAGAATATTGTCTTGAAGTCTGCCCGTCTGTTTCTTGAAGTTGGAGGCTTGACGAAAAGGGATAAGACTTTGTCTGAAGGCCCCCCATCCCCCCAACGGGGAAGGAGTATTCGTGTGACGACTCCCGAACCGTCGCTGGATTTTCTTTCGACATCATCTCTTCGTCTTCGCTTCACTTTTTTAAAAACCCTTCTTTTTTCTCTCTTACCCTTGCCGGCGTGCTACGTGCTTTCTTAAAAGGCTTTTGTTTTTTTTATTTTCCTCTTCGTAGGAAACTAGCTCGCTCCTATTAAAAAATAGTCGAGCCAACGAGCTTATTTTAAAAAACCCTCTTCACTGGTTTTTTTCAAAACCCGAGTTGGTGAAGAGCGGTGTACCTCCACCTTCGATTGGCTCAGCCAACAAGGCCTCCCATTCCTTTGATACCTGTTCAGCCTTGCGTTCAGGTATCCTCCCGTCAACGTCTCGATAAGGGGTACTGGCCCAGCCAGCCTCCGGAAGAACGTTTGTTTCACGACCTTAGGACAGTCGTCTCCGGGAGACGACTGCTTTATCTTCCTTTCTTTATACCACCTTTTCCCGTAGAGTATTTTGGCTCAGCCAACTCTTTCTGGTTAATTTTTTTCTTTTCACCACGGATCGATCACGCAGGTCTAAGCGCTATGGCGTTTCGGCTCGTACGTTCCAAGCGCTCTTCTCCGAGCGTCGTTCTTCCGTGATTATTGGCTCAGCCAAAGTCACACCCTCCACCCACCTTTCTCCTTCAGTGATTATTGGCGCAGCCAAATCACCCCCCCGCTTTTGACAAAAGTTCAAAAGATTATGGCTGGTAATGTTTCTTATTTTTCCCCTCGAGGGATCGGGGCTCGGTCCTATATTTTTCTACCCCCGTAACAAACCTTGGACTTTTAAGTGCCAGCCAAGGCCGCGATTTTTTTCTTTAAATCCTTCAAATAGGGAACTTGCCCAAAAAAAGAAAATCTCCGATTTGGGAGAAAAGTATACCGGTGATTTGGCACGTGAACGTGAACTGGAGGATAGAAACGGAAATTGTAACCCGATAGAGTGCGTAGGGTGATTCTTAATTAAATTTCCAAGTTCTTCAGGAGGGGATCGATGGTGCGAGCAGAAATGACGTACTTTGTTACTTGTGAAGCACTTGAAGAAACGTGAGAAAACGAGTTCTTTTGAGAAAAACAGATAGGTATTCGAAAATGTACAAGTTCCCCATTGCGGGGTTTGAATGGTACAAATATGTTAAATTTGGCCTTCGGGGCGGGATGAGAGGGCAAGACAAGCTTAAAAATTTTGACTTTATGAAAGAGTAGTATTCCCGCGATATTAGGTCCGTTCAATTGTTTCGCGAGTGCTACGAAACTTTTGAGGAAAATCATCTGGGGCCTTATTCCGAGTAGTCGGGAAAAAATGCCGGAAGTGGGATCCAAGGACTCCTAATAAGAAATAACATTATACCCCAAAAATATTATCAAACGAAAAAATTGAACGTAGAAAAAAAGAAGTTTGAACTGCCGACTGGAATCTTGCTGAGGGGTTGAGACACCCCCCATCCCCATAAGTATAGTGACGTCACTGATTGTGTGACCCTGATGATGGTGGAAAAATTGAAACTCAACGTCAAGTGCGGAGGCCTAGAAATTGAACCAAGCGGCCAAAAAACCTGTTACCGGAGGGTAATTATCTTACTCAAAATTATGAACGTCCTAAATCTTTTTTCTTTCTTTCTAAATCTTTATCCTTTTACTTCACTTACTGAATTCTCTCGCTCTCTAGCGGCTTTCTTTCAGACGACGGAAGGGCGCGGCCCTCCTCGCCCCTCAGCACTTGTTTCTACTTCCAAAAATCTTGCTGACTTGACAAAACTTCTTTTCTAACTTTTCACTATGCGAGCCTATCAGATCTCTTTATTTCTTTCATTTCCTTTTCAATAGCCAATCACAAGCGACCTTAGTAATATGAATACGGCCCTCTGTCAAAATTTCGACTCTCTCTGCTCCCTGCTCCCGATGCAAACTGATGCTGACTATGCCGACTGCTCTCTACCGACTCTGGTCTGGCCTTTCCGAGAAGAATATTGTCTTGAAGTCTGCCCGTCTGTTTCTTGAAGTTGGAGGTTTGACGAAAAGGGATAAGACTTTGTCTGAAGGCCCCCCATCCCCCCCAACGGGGAAGGAATATTCGTGTGACGACTCCCGAACCGTCGCTGGATTTTCTTTCGACATCATCTCTTCGTCTTCGCTTCACTATTTAAAAACCCTTCTTTTTTCTCTCTTACCCTTGCCGGCGTGCTACGTGCTTTCTTAAAAGGCTTTTGTTTTTTTTATTTTCCTCTCCGTAGGAAACTAGCTCGCTCCTATTAAAAAATAGTCGAGCCAACGAGCTTATTTTAAAAAACCCTCTTCACTGGTTTTTTTCAAAACCCGAGTTGGTGAAGAGCGGTGTACCTCCACCTTCGATTGGCTCAGCCAACAAGGCCTCCCATTCCTTTAATACCTGTTCAGCCTTGCGTTCAGGTATCCTCCCGTCAACGTCTCGATAAGGGGTACTGGCCCAGCCAGCCTCCGGAAGAACGTTTGTTTCACGACCTTAAGACAGTCGTCTCCGGGAGACGACTGCTTTATCTTCCTTTCTTTTCTACCACCTTTCCCGTAGAGTATTTTGGCTCAGCCAAACTCTTTCTGGTTAATTTTTTTTCTTTTCACCACGGATCGATCACGCAGGTCTAAGCGCTATGGCGTTTCGGCTCGTACGTTCCAAGCGCTCTTCTCCGAGCGTCGTTCTTCCGTGATTATTGGCTCAGCCAAAGTCACACCCTCCACCCACCTTTCTCCTTCAGTGATTATTGGCGCAGCCAAAATCACCCCCCCCCTTTTGACTAAAGTTCAAAAAGATTATGGCTGGTAATGTTTCTTATTTTTCCCCTCGAGGGATCGGGGCTCGGTCCTATATTTTTCTACCCCCGTAACAAACCTTGGACTTTTAAGTGCCAGCCAAGGCCGCGATTTTTTTCTTTAAATCCTTCAAATAGGGAACTTGCCCAAAAAAAGAAAATCTCCGATTTGGGAGAAAAGTATACCGGTGATTTGGCACGTGAACGTGAACTGGAGGATAGAAACGGAAATTGTAACCCGATAGAGTGCGTAGGGTGATTCTTAAATAAATTTCCAAGTTCTTCAGGAGGGGATCGATGGTGCGAGCAGAAATGACGTACTTTGTTACTTGTGAAGCACTTGAAGAAACGTGAGAAAACGAGTTCTTTTGAGAAAAACAGATAGGTATTCGAAAATGTACAAGTTCCCCATTGCGGGGTTTGAATGGTACAAATATGTTAAATTTGGCCTTCGGGACGGGATGAGAGGGCGAGACAAGCTTAAAAATTTTGACTTTATGAAAGAGTAGTATGCCCGCGATATTAGATCCGTTCAATTGTTTCGCGAGTGCTACGAAACTTTTCAGGAAAATCATCTGGGGCCTTATTCCGAGTAGTCGGGAAAAAATGCCGGAAGTGGGATCCAAGGACTCCTAATAAGAAATAACATTATCCCGCCATAGCAAGCACACTTGCGGCATTTTCCCCGACGTTTGTGAGTAGGGGCCCTGGTTTCATTCAATTTTTCAAAATAAGTCAATGGGATCCTACACTAGTGCAGCATGAACAATGGAACGGTGCGTATTGTTTGTCTGTCTGTTTATTTAAGGAACGAAACGCGCAAAATTGGGTTTCCAGAGCCGCTATTGCTGGTACTCACGATGACTCAAATATTGGCTGATAGTAAATTTCTCGCACAAAATGTAGGAGAATATTATTGAACAATTCAGACATGTTCCATTTTTTTTCAATGCGCATTTCGGAGCACAGCTCTCTCATCAGAACAAAATAAACAATGAGCACCTACCTCACCACAAGTTGTGGGGTAGGTACGAGTTCGTTGTTTATCCGCCCCGAAATGCACATTAAACAAATGAACAAGGCTGAATTGTTCAATAATATTCTTCTATATTTCTGCGATACAGTGGTTTTTTGCGATATTAGTGAGTTTTAGCGATATTTTGTGTCTTAGAAATAATTGATGAGCCAATGAGAGATGAGGATTGAGTACTATTCAACAAAATATTTAGAAAATTACAAGATGAAAATGATTTAGGGTAAGTTACAATTGCCGTTGGTCAAGATTTTGCACTTTATTGACGTCGGAAATGCACGTCCACACGTGCTCAGCGCTCTCCTTCCAAAGAGTCACCTTGTTGTCACCGCCTGAAACAGCCAGAATATTGCCAGTCACGGACCAACTGAGATTCCACACAGCGTCGTCGAATGTGTTGACAACAGTTGGAGTGTAGCTATGAGTTTTATCAGCGTATTTCCACACGATGACTTTTCTGTCCTGCGAGCAGCTAGCTATGGCACCACGCGAACCAGTGAGGCTGGGCGCCCAAGCGACGTCTCGAACCCAGTCGGAGTGTTGATCTAGTTTCGATTTTTCTTCCCAGACTCCCGTCGCTGGATCCTCTTCCCAAACTTTAACCAGAGCGTCGCAGCCTCCAGTCACGATTCTTTTGGGACCGGTGGAGTCGGGACACCATGAAACAGCGTTACATCCAATGGCGTGGGCGTTTGGTATTTTCCTCGCATTCCACTGACCGGTGGTCAGATCTTGCCACAAAATCGATACAGCTCCGTCGGAACTCCCGCAGGCAAGAATTAAACCGACTTCATCGGGCCCAAACCGAACGGAATTGACAGACGCGTCGTGGTTGCTGTATTCGTATAGTTTGGTCCATTCACGGCCTTCTTTCCAAATAATCACCTGGAAAACTGAATACAGTTAGTTTCGTAATTCCTGAATCTGAAAACAACCCATACCTTTCTGTCGTAAGAACACGAAGCTAAGACGTTGCCAAATTTAGGATGGGCCCACGAAACTTGCCAAACTGGCCCGTAATGACCTTTGAGCTCTGCAGTCAGAGTCTGTGTACCCGTCTTGATTCCAAAAATCTTGACAGTGTGGTCCGAAGAGCAAGTGGCTAGCTGAATGCCATAGTAGTCGATTTCAGCGTCGTGCACGATGTCCTCGTGACCAGTGTCGATAGAGTTCACAAGAGAAATCATTTCTTACGTTCTTCAAACCCGCTAAAATGAAGTTTTCACGAAATTTGCCGTCAACTTTAATACGTGTCTAATCACACACCTCTCCATGAATTGATAAACAGTAGAAGGTTCAACTCAGGCTGTCCTTGATGCTAGCGCTCCGAGACATTCCATTGAATAACTTTAGAATGGCGTTTTTGTCATTGACAGAATACAGATTTTACTAGATCAGTTTATTGAATGCCATGAGGAGGAAAGGTGTGCTCACTTGAGCTTGTGGCCCATTGTTTTGCTTCTTCTTTTTATTTATTATCCCTCGGTATTTTCGTTCTAATTTGGTACGTGCCTTTATAGAGTTAAATTCGTGGACCTCATATTCAGCCAATCGTCTTGTCAAGATTTAATTCAATTTCCTGTTGTTTTTTTCTTATCTTTGGAAAACGGGACCTTAACAAACGAGTGAGTGAGTGCGAGTTTGAAAACTTGTGATTACGAATTTCAAAGAAAAACAAATCTTGTCCATGAACTGTGCGTTCCAAAGCTCAAGACTTCAGCATGATGAACACGGTCAGCGCGGAAAATCCACTTATGTGGGATATTTTGCAGTTGGCCTCCAATTTGAGGCAAGAACGTCTGTTTGTCAATTCGGAGCAGATCCTTCTTCAAGAACTCAACGAAAAAGTGAGTGCATGTTTCCTACACAATTATGTACTATGTAATAACTGAAGACACCAATAGGGGACTGGGAATTTTATTTACAAAAATGCCGATCTATCACTTTAATAATTTTTCTGCAGTGTTGGTGTATTTTTCGCTTTCCACAATATTTAGCGAAAGAGGAGAAAATACATTCGTTGTGTTAAAGGATGAAATCGGGTGTATGGAGCTTCAATTCAACGGTTGCTGGCCGAGAAGTTACCTTGTCTTTGAATTACGTCTTATTTAACGCTGTGCTGAAATGCAGGCAACATTTTCACCACTTTCTATTACGGAAAACTTCGCTATTTTGGTGTTTTCGTTCTAGATGGAAAAAAAAGAAACTCCATCAAATCACGTATTTAGTCAGTCCCATCGTGGGATGTGCGGTGACAGGGAGTCCCTTGAGAAAATTGCATACATTTAAACTCCATGTCCACCCACTTCCTGATTATAAAATACTGAAATTATCTCACGTTTTGTTTTGTTGTTGCTTGATTCAACGCTTCTTTTTCATCATGCTCGTGTCAGGTAGTTGTGCTGTTCTTTGATTTCGATCGTCACTCGTCAGTTGTTTGTGCGGATCCCTAAAAAGCCTATAAATTTATTTTCAGCTTGGCGTGTGGCATCTGCCCTACGGTAATTTTTTCTCGACAGAAATGGATGAGTGGCGGCTCTTACTCTGCGTCTTGATCCCTAAATATACACGCTAAGATTTGAAAACTAGTGGTCGAACGATGTGGAAGTTATAAGTAACACATGTGCCGCCAGATCTCCAGTTTTCGTCCGGAGTCTTCAGGCCGGGCCGAGAGTATCTCCGGGCCAAAAAATTGTGTGCGTTAGTTCGGGAAATAACAAACAATTCCTGCCTAAAAATATTTTAGAATCATTTACGTGAGCGTTATATTCATTTTTATATTCATTCATATTCATTGATAGATGGATGCGGCTATGCAAGGGCCAGTTTTGACCGGGAAAGGTTCAAACAATCACAAAAATGTTTCCAACCAAATAGTTCTGGCCAAATAATGGTCCCTCCCTGATCCTTCCGCATGATCACAAGGCTTTGATGAATGCATTAAATGCAAATTTAAATATAACCGGACAGTCTGGTTTTCCGTTCAAAAAGTTGACAAAACGTATTTTGCCTCTATTTGATGCTCACAGCAAATTAACTTGGAAATTAGCCCGAACGTTTGGATTTACAATTATTGATTTTACAAGATATTTGGTCGAAATTATTGTTAAGGGGCCCATACACGATCAACCTGGATTGTCAACTTTGTTTACAACCAAGTTGACTGTCTGTGGGGAAGTTGTTTCAAAATGTCAACCATTTGGCTCCAGAAATCGCGAATTGGCGTTCTCTTCGAGAACTCTTTCTCATTTTTTTGCCGCCTATTAGCGTTTTTCTCTATTTTAGCTCGATGATGGGGTTTCAGGCGGGTTTCCTCGACCCCTTCCCCGTCATCCTCGCCCAAACTTCGAACGTCTATTTTGGCTCCATTTCTGCACCAATATTCGATTCTAAAGTCTTATTTTAATCTTCAGGAAGTTCTACAGTGACGTTAGATCTGGCTTTTCCAAATTTCATCCCTGAAATTGCCTTAAAACACATTTGAATTCCAAAGTGTTTTGGCGTTATTTTAAGGGAAAAAATTGAAAAAGCAACATCTAACGTCACTGTAGAACTTCCTGAAGATTAAAATAAGACTTTGAAATCGAATATTCCAGCAGAAATGGAGCCAAAATTAATGTGCGAAGTTTAGGCCAGGGTGACTGGGAAGGGGTCGAGGAAACCCGCCTAAAACCCCCCTTAAATGTTGGCAATGAATTTGAATTAGCCACGAATTGTATCTTTCTTTCCATTTTAGCCTCGAATCAGCACTATTTCTCAATTTATGCAACGATTTATAGCTATGTCTTCCGCTAAACATGTAATGCGATGTAATTTGTGTGCTGCAGATTGGCCTTTAAGCATGCTCAAGCAATTTCAGATTGCCCTCACCGATTTTGGACCTATAACCACCTTCAGATTTGCCCCTTATTTCTATGATATTCAGGAATTCAGGCTGGCCCTTGTGATCAAATAGTGCCGTTTAGCCCTTTGGCCGTCGATATGTACTTAAGTACTCCCCCCCCCCCTAATCACAAATACCTATGTACATACTACATGTATAATGTGTATGCAAAGTTGGGGAATTTTTCACATTTCATCCCTAAAATAACTGTAAACCGCACATGAACTTTTACCTTGAAAATTCACACTCTTTCGACGACTTATTTAGGAAAGCAAGATCGTACGGTTGTGCGGAATTTCCTGAAGATTTAAATGAGCCCTTGAAGTCCAGGATTGGTGCAGAAATACGGCGGTAATTTACGTAACGTTGAGTAGGCGAGGTATGATTGGAGGGGGGTAGAGGACACACATGTACAACTCCCCCTTAAGGGGAATAATGAATTGAATTTTATATAAACAAGGTTCGGCTTAGTTAAGCCGAAACTTAAGCCAAGGTAGTGTGGTGTGGTTACGTGGGTTTCTCCACTTGGCCACATCTTGTGATTATAAAATTTGGGTCTGCACGGCTCAAGAGAAATGAACAACAGTTTTTATAATTGACGAACTTCTTTATTGAAATAAAAAAACGAATGCTGTAATTTTGATCAAGGATCAATTAGTGGGGTGTCTTAAACCCAAGGGTAGAGTTAAACGACTGATCTCTGTGTCTTCTTCTTCCGGCTTCCGGCCACTGTTTGAGTGGTGGGGATGATGTAGGTGTGTGTGTGGTGTTCTGGTATAAGTGATTAACTGGTGTAGGTGGAGGGCAAGGTGGGCTTCTCCACGGGACTTCCTAATTTGCAGACCAAAATGCGGGCCGGCCCTTTAAAGTGCACCGATTGAGCCCAAATTCAGCACATAGAATTCTCACACCAATAGCAACAACTATACAAACTTTGACTGCCCTAGCACCAAAAGTAATGGTACTTTACTTCGAGACCCAACTGCCAAAAACTGCTGACCTTTGTCGCCGCTTTCTGATCTTGGCCGTGTGTGTCAGGCCGTTCGATGTCAGGTGGTTCGAATCTCAATGATTTATGGGGTATGATTTTTATAGCGGCTTGTAAGGCACGTCATCTGTTTTCGCTTTCAAGTGAATTTTTGACGCTGGGTTCACGGAGCACACTTGTTTCTCTCAAATCAATCCTATCCCCTGGACGTCAAAGATGTCGGTTAACGAGAAGTATTAGAAGATCAATTGAGAAGGATCAGTGAATTTGATACTTGATAGAACTATCGATACCTACAATTTGAAATAGAAAATATATATAGGAACCTTTCTCTCAGAGTTTTCTGGACGTTTTATATTAATCGTTGATCTTTGTTCAGTGTTGTTCTTTTATTTTAAAACTTGAACAAGAATAAGTGAAATAAATAGTTTAAAAAAGGCAAAGCCTTAAGTAGAGCACAGCTGCTGATTTCGCTAATCAAATCAAAACCCACTTCCAATCGGGTAGCCAGAAGGGAAGTGAGATTACTTTGAGTTTCGTTCACGCAGGACCAAACGGTCGTTACAGTACCGACAACGGTTCCACCACAATAAATTGGGGCTCCGCCAAAGCCGTCACAAGGAATGGGATGGTAGGTTGAGTTGTTGAAATTTAAGCAAAACATTCCCGCTCCTTCGGCGGTTATTGGACACTTCCAATCATTCATCCAAGTGCAAATTTTGTTTACGCATTCGTCGTCTTTTGTAATAGTGACGTCGTACTCAAGGAGTTTCCACGCTGTGAAATTGGGGTAGATTTGTAAAATGTCGTATGTGAACCATCCTAGGACCTTGCAGATCGGCCTTTTGTCTAATATAAGCTACAACTAACAATGAAATTTCCGAAAAGTGAAGAAGAACCGAATTTTACTCACGGTAGTGCTTGTAGACAGATATTCTTTGTTTGTCCATGATGCCATCGGTACGCGGTGTACGACATAGTCGAAGACAAAAGGTGCGGTGCATTTTATTGAAGCAAAATCGAAGCGAGCAACACGTGTAGTGGAGGAAAAACTATCGTGAATCGCTATAGTCCAAGGAAATCTGGGAGATGAGTAATGTTGAGTACCTAAGAGCGGATACTTCAATAACCAACCTTATCTGGCCATTATGGACGGCTCGGCGGTCTACGGTACCACCAACGACTCTGTATTTACTTGGAATGGGAAATGAAATTTCGTCCTGAGCTATGCTAAAAAATAGGCAGAGGCCCGAAGTTATCAAGTTCCACGGCGTTATAAGTACGCCAGTACAGTGGTAAGTCTCAATTTTTTGGATAGCTTCTGCGGCGTCCTCTTCTTCTATTTCATATTTGTCTTTGATTTTCTCGTAAGAATTGTGCTGAATGCTTACGACGAAACCGAATTGTCCCAAAGCGACATTTATCCCCGGTCTGGGGGTGATCTCTGAAATTTGTGTACTTGAACTGTTCATTGTTGTCTCGTTTCAGGAATCTAAAACCAGATGATTTCTGTGAGCAGCGATGATTATAGAAAGCAAATAACTTGTTTTACTCAATCGATTAAGCCACTGTTACTTTAACTAGGTACTAAACATGTAGAACGTATTGCAAATACGTCCCCAGCTGGACATTCACGAACGAATTTTTTGAGAGGTCGCGAATTTTTTCGGGACAACCTTTAGAGGGCCACCATTGTTCGGTTAGTGCCCCTCGGGTTTGTTTGTTTTTGAGGTCGCTAGGTAGGTAACAAAAAAAAAACTGGAATTCTTCATTCTGCATAGGTCAGTATCCCTTTTATTGAAAGTCCGGGCCCAGAGTGAAAAATACTCTTAGGAAAATGTCAACCTCTTAATTATGCCTTTCATTGCTGTTGAAAAGATCGTGTTCTTCAATTTTTGAACCATTACTATTGTGAGCATTTTTACCCCTGATTCGATAAAATTGTAGGTTATGCATAGATACTTCAAGCTGGATTTTCCTATCAGCGCAAAACGCATAGCGTGACGTGTTTTAAATTCATTTCTAGTTATAGACCAAGAGCCATAGTTATAGAGCAAAAGTGGAACGATTTGCATACATTTCTTTTCTTTTATTTATTTATTTTTTTTTTTATTTTTTTCAAGACCAACTTAACTCAAGTTTTACAAGTACTTCATAGATCAGATTATATTGCTTCACAGGCGGATTTGTTTTAACCAGTATAAATATCACAGGGTAAATACGTATAAATAGGTAATCAAATTATGAGCATGTTTTATGATAGAAAAATCACAGCCGGAATTTGTCTTGGAGTAGGCGGGGTTTTAATCTCCTTGATATTGGTTGGCCCAAAACAAAGTGAGCTGCACGATTTACCGTTCGTAGATTCGTGTGGAAAATTTAAAATTTCTTTGATATAGCGTCGTGGATCGGGGGTGGTTTTAATTCTCTGCGGAGTTGGGTGTTTCGAACATACCACGGGGCGTTGACCGCCATCCTCAGGATTTAATTTTGTATAACTTGAATTTTGGACAATTTTGACGCGGCTGCTGCTCCCCATACTTCGCTTCCTTAAGAGCATCAATGGAAGAATAATTGATTTGAAGACCAGGACGCAAAATTCTGGCTTTAGTGTGCTCTTCTGTTGAGTATCGGGTGGAGTTGTCGCAGTCTGGCATAGCCTTCCCCCACTTTTTTATTAATGTGCTTTTCCCAGGTTAGCCGTCTATCCAAGTCAAGTCCGAGGTATCGCACCGAAGATTTCTTGTCGTTCCATTTGATGATATGGTTTTCTATATGGAGTTCAGGTGGGTCGGCAGGAAAGCGAAGGGTGAAGATTTTTGCCTCGCATTTGCTCTGATTGGAGATGATTTTCCATTTTCTCGTGTAATCTTGGATCTCTGCTACGGCTTCCTGTACATCGTTGCGAGCGGCTGTTATATTTGATCTTGTCGAGTAGATGCAGGTGTCGTCCGCAAATGTTGCGACTTGGACGTTTTGCGGTCGCGGGAAATCACTCGTGTAAATGTTGAAGAGCATGGGCGACAGTACCGAACCAGCTCCAATTTGTTTTGTACATACATTTCTTACTCAGCGCATAAAATCGATAATAACTCCCTAATAGTGGAAAAAATTGTCTTCCTCCATTTGGACGTGACGAAACCGGTGGCAGACGCCATCATAGCATGCACTTGTGGGGAGAAGCAGGCGCGGATCCAGGGAGGGGCCCATGGGGCTTGAGCCCCCTCCTTTGGAGGCGAGTCCCGAGTCTCACGTTGGCTTCAGAAAAGCCCGCAGGAAAGCGTGAAATTCCCAAAAATGATGTACCCACCTCCTAAACTTGCAATTTCACGTCATAAGATCCCTTGCGAGTTGCGAATAGCCAGTTGCTCTTATAGCGCGAGTGAGCTAGCACGAGGAAGTAAAAGTATTCTGGTAACCGAAAGCGGGATGACCAGTTCATCGATTTTAGAGCGCTAATAGTCAATCAATCTTTTAAGGGTGCGAATTGTCAGTTTTACCTATCTGAACGTTTTTACCATGTGACCGGAAATCGTGTTACTTCTCCCCACAAGTGCATGCTATGATGGCGTCTGCCACCGCGCCACCGGTTTCGTCACGTCCAAATGGAAGCAGACAATTTTTCTCACTATGTATTAGGGAGTTATTATCGATTTTATGCAATGAGCAATGGCGAATTTCTCCACCGGGAGTTCGATTGGAGCTATCAAACTCTAGTTGTTTGGAGTTATCAAACTCTATCATTTGGGAGATTTTGAAAGACGTAAAAATGAAAAACTTTCACGTCTTTTTGATATTCCACCAGCTGATCCATACTCTAGCAACCGTCGGACTTGAACGAAGACGTTCATGTTTTTACTTCATTCAAAATCTCACTAATCTCACTACTCTTAGTAGAGAACCTTTAAAACACAGGTACTGCAACACGGGTTTCAGCTCCATATTTGGTCCCTCAGTCGTTAGGGTAAACACGGTATCATGAATGAAAAAATTGTCATCGTAACAGCAAACAAATCCACAGTGCACCAGGAAAACCTCGTAAGTCCATTTTCGGGGTTTTTAATGTTTTGACGTCATTCGGTTCATTGAGGATCCCTGCGTCTTTGTTATGATGCGGGACCATGTCAGATAAATGTTACGCTATTTATCGTCAGTTGGAATATCTTGTAAGTCCAACCCTTCTCTGCGTAAACCTCGTAAGTTGTGAAGTTCACGTTTTAGGCAATACGATTCTGAACAGCTCTATAGATGAGTTATATAATGCACAGCTCTATACGACTGTTAAGAAGGACACAAAATGAATGCCGAAACTATGTATTTTAAACAAAGATTCTGTTTTTAGCGTCTCCTGCAAAATTTATGAAAAGAGACTTACGAGGTTTTCCGGGTGCACTGTCGAAATGCGGAACGCGGTCGAAATAAATAAAAATATCTTACTTGTCAATGAGATCAGATGATAATTATAATCATATGAGGGACCAAGTATGGCGCCGATTTGCGTGTTGCAGTACTCGTGTTTTATAGTGCCTTACGCCAAACACAACTCGCGTAAATTGACGCTTTCCTCACTCGTTGTGAAATATACTGTTACATAAAATAGACGATTTCCACTCATGCGCTCTCCAGTCTTACTTCAACAATTTTGCAACCCGCTTAGGCAAGGTTATGGGTTACTCTTGTCTTGTGCTGTGTAAAGTGAACTTATTTTTCTCTCATTCCCGTCAAACTAAAACCACATTTGCAGTTATTCAATTTTGATTATATTCTTGAGCCTCCGTCTCGCGAAAAGTACCGATGAAACTCGTCGATCCGGCGGCACCTTAACAAGAAGTCCCATCATAGTTGCGCATTCATCACACTCCTTCACATGTACTTTCTCTTCCCTTTTTCCTCAATTTAATACGTTTTCAGTTAAGTGCCGGTGAGGTTGAGGGAAAGGGATAAACTTAGTAGCTGGATCAAAACCAGGTCGACCCGGAATGGAAGAACTCGCACAGTCACCGAAGCAGCAATAGTATCGCATTTTTCTGACTTTAGATGAAAAGCACGCGAAGGAAGTGTAATTGCAGACTCTAAATAAACGAAAAACTCAAAAAATCATGTAGTAATACACGCGTAATAATGCTAGCAATTTGAAAAATAAAAAATAAAATAAAAATACTGTTAAAGAGGCTGTAGACAACTATAAATAAACCCATAACCTGCAGTTCTAAACCTTCGCATTTTCCACGGAAATCGTCTATTGGGACGCATTTTTGACTTAATATTTACTCAATAACAAGGTCCGTATTTATGAACGTTCCTTGAAGCTTCCTTGAGTCAAGGAACCGTTGAGAACAGTTTTGATCACAATAAAACCATCTGTTTTAATGAATTTCAAGGGTTCCTTAATGTCAAGGAACGTTCATAAATACGGGCACAAGTCTTTGTAATCCTATCGCAAAAATATTTTTGACGGGGTGGGGGGTCCCTCAAAATTTGTATTTTTACGTTTCAAAGTGCGTAGAATCAAAATATGCAATAAAAAAAAGTCCGTCCGCTGTCCTGGCTCTTATTCGCTGCAGGACCGATGGAAAAATACCAAATTTCGTACACAGGCTCCACCTTAGAGTATATAGGTCTATTCGTTTGTCGTCCCGGACTACTCCGAGCAGCACGAAATTTTGCAACCTCGCGGGTTATCATGTGAAATAACGCGAAAAAATAATGAAAGGTTAGTACTTTCAGTGCTAATAGTGCAGCTCCGGACGACAAACGAATAGACCTTATGTTTTGTTTACAAATAACAAGAAAAATTGTCCCAAAGAAAACATGTTTTACCCCCTCTTCCCCACACCATCAATTTCATTGAATAGCCTTTGACGTAACCAAGCACCCACTCAAAATTTTCAAAAATTCGCTTTAAAAAAACCCTTGATTGATTTCAACGTTTAATGTGAGCAATTGTCTTGTTGAAGAGCCCTCTTCAAGAAACACCACTGCTTGACAAATGTGCAAGTTCAATATTGGAAACTATTAGGAATAAAAAAATGTTGTTAAGGAAAGCGTTGTGACAAGTTTCACCCGCTATTTATTTCAAGAATAAATTGAATGTTTCATTTTCAAGCAAATTAGCTTCTCGCCTGAAATTATCCATGCGTTTTTAGGTGTAAGATGATAATAGCCATTGAACGTAATAAAATGAAATCCCAGGTTGAAAATAAGGAAAGAAGTGGACTAGTGGAAAATGAGGAAAGGAAAAATGAGACAGTAGGGGCGTTAAAAGAACGGTTGAAATGCAAGAAAGATGAATAGACAAAGGAAAAACGGAAAAAAGAACAACACACAAACGACAGCAAAGCGAGCAAACAGAGCAACGGCCGAGTTATTAATACAGGTTACTCAAGTAGGTTGCAAAGCAACTTGGAGCGAAAACAAGGTGAGGGGGAATAAACACCAGTCACGTGACTGAGGTCATTTCAGAAGGTCCTTGCTTCAATGCGCAAAGGACAAAAATCTCTCTAGTGTTATATATACTCTAAGGGCTCCACTCAATACCTAGTTGGTCCTAACTTCTCGTCAGCCCGAACCTCAACTCCAAAAGGGTGGAAAGTGGGCGTTAAAGTTTTCAAAATGCCGCTAGAATTAGCCCTTTGCTCAGCTAGCTTTACTCAGATAATCGCCAATTAATTATCTTTCTTCTGATCCTTCATCTGATTCTTCTTCTGTTTGAGAGCGTGGTACTGGGTTGGATTCAGTTATTTTATTCACCTGAAATTTCAATTTTCACTTCATTATTATCAATAAAGTTGTGACCCCAAATTACTTCGTTGTCGGGGGTCGTTACTTACTTTTGTTGGGTTGTGTCCAAGGGATGGGATATCGACAGGCAAGAAAATAGAGTTTCGTGGGTTTTAAGAATTTTATTTTAAACACTATATTCTAAACAAATAAAACTGGACAATCTTAAAAATATTTCCGTAAATCGAATAGTAAGGAATAAACTTCTTCCGGGGGATAAATATATATGTACAGGGGTCGGGGGTATTGTTGCAATATTTCTCGCTACGCACTCTCTGGGACGGGAATGTTCAGACGTTTCGATGTAAGACGGGGTAATAAGTTCAGGTAATGCAAAGGAAAATCAGATGACCCTGTCACACTGACCTGGGGGTTTTGGAGAGTTCTGCGGTGGATCTTGGGATGATGGTGGTGAAGACGAAGTGGTGAAGAAACAGCTGGGTGTAGATGACCCGTTGGTGAACACGAAGACGGTGATGAAGACTCGGTGGTGTAGAAAAAGGTGGGTGTAAACGAACTTGTTGGTGAACACGAATACGGTGATGAAGACTCGGTGGTGTAGAAAAAGGTGGGTGTAAACGAACTTGTTGGTGAACACGAATACGGTGATGAAGACTCGGTGGTGTAGAAAAAGGTGGGTGTAAACGAACTTGTTGGTGAACACGAAGACGGTGATGAAGACTCGGTGGTGTAGAAAAAGGTGGGTGTAAACGAACTTGTTGGTGAACACGAAGACGGTGATGAAGACTCGGTGGTGTGGAAAAAGGTGGGTGTAAACGAACCTGCTGGTGAACACGAAGACGGTGATGAAGACTCGGTGGTGTAGAAAAGGTGGGTGTAAACGAACTTGTTGGTGAACACAAAACAGACGGTGTATACGCACTTTGTACACGCAAAGTATACTCACGCACTCTCGCTAGCGAGCAGCAAAACGGACCGGCACGACTGTAATCAAACGTGACTGCGCCAACTTGCGGGGTGGCAGACCCAACACTCACGCCAACTTGCGGGGTGGCAGACCCAAACACTTTACACCAACTTGCGGGGTGGCAGACCCAAACAACCGGAACCGTACTGCTCGCTAGTTTAGCGTGATCGCGACTCCCTTCCTTTCAGACCAAGCACCTCGTTTTTATAGGACGTCCCCACCTTCTTTTTGTGGTAAGTGTGAGCAGGGCAACTAGGAGGGGATTAGGGAGTGGCGCTTTAGAGGACGACGGGAGAAATATCTTCTTTCCCTGTTCCCACCCAGAGAGTGCGCATAGAGCTTTCTATTTGACGTCAACTATTTACATTGAGTTCCAGGAAAATCAAAAAGAGCGAAGTGACACGAATAAATGACTACCAATAAAATAAAAGACGAAAGAAAAAAAAAAAAAAAAAGAGAAGAAGAACCTTAAACTACCTTATCCTACTGTATACAAATTCAATCTGGACGGGCACAACAAAATTTTGAATGGGGGGGGGGCTATTGGTCATGTTACAAAGTGAACTGGAACAACCTCACATATTTGAAGTTTTGAACCTTTTGAACCAATAAACACTCTACAGAAGAATGGGAAACTGAGGAGATACCTTAGGACCAACTATTGGCGTTGAGTTGAGCGTGTGTATGAAATTGGAGATATTTCTATTCATTCTACAGCGGATAAAGACCAAAACGGCGGACAGACTTTTTTCTTATTACGGATTTGGATTTCACACGCACCTTGAAACGGAAAATAACATGATGCTAATAGGGGAGGAGGGAATAAACTTCTAGTTCCCCGCACTTTTTTTTTCATTATTCTGGGGAGTGCGATGAAATAAACATTAGAATTTAAAATTCCAGCCGTATATCTCGGAACGCCCTCAACCGCTATGTTATGGTCAACGATGCAAATCGGTTATTTACAATGAATGAAAATAACCGGGTATGTAAACCGACGACCGATGACCCAAAATTGCGGTTAATGACGCCAATAACCAGGAAATAACAGCATTACCGGAAGCGCTCGGTTAATGGTGTGAATACGATTGTGGTGAACTACTAAAAACTAGGTATTGAAGTTAATAACGATCAACGCTTAGTGGCCGGGTTGAAGGTAGATAACCGGGTAATGTTGGTAACATGAACATTAATAAAAATTCCTAGACTTTAATAACCGGTTAATGTCGAGAATAGCCGACTTGGACGGTTAATGATGTTATTAACCGGTTGATAATGTCATTAAACGCATTTTTTGCAACATTACCGTAACGTACATAAACATAATATACATATACACATACATATTGTTTACAGAAGCTCCAGTACAAATATTATATGTACCTACTTTTAGTTCATCCTATCAATTTAGTAGTCGAAATAATAAGGCATTGTTCGATAATTCGCAATTATATCGTTAATTTTGAGTTAACGTAACTCAAACCTGAACTCTGAGTGGTGAAATCCACCATAAGAAAAGTATGCAAATGGTTCCTCCGCAGTCACTTTCTGAAGGAGGTCCATGTGGCTGGTCCTTTCTCTCCGAGAAATCCATTTCTTCTCCCGACTGGTCCATTATTACTTCCAAAGTTATGCACAAAGAGGAGAATTTGATCTGGTGGATTTGATCTTGTAGGATCATTGTACTATCCAGCATTTTCTTTTAATTGTTTCCAACCCTACTGGGGAGTCAACTTGCCCCTGCGCAATCTGAGCATACTTTTTTTTTTTTTTTACATACTAGGTGGAAAAGGGTACTTACTTTTCTCAAGAATATGCGGCTAGCTGTGGTAACTACACTTAACTTACAATTAGTACTAATCGAAATTCTCTTCTGTAGGTCATGGATGCATCATCGAAATTGGCCGAAGTGGCTTGGATCACTTCTCAACAAAGGCTTAATTTGAACAAGCTCATCGTTTCAAGGCCTGACACTACGCCAGCAATGTGTTCAAAAAAGGCGAACTCTTTGAATTCGGCTAAATTTGTTAGCGCTCAGAATGTTTTGGGCTATCAGGTACTCTAAAAAATATATACTTATGCATATTATTGCCTTCTGTCATTATTCATTTACGCTTTGAATGTTTACTCTAAATTGCATGCTTAAATCATCCATTTTCGAGGCCTAAGTGGCCGCTTATACCCACCACCCCACCAGTGATCCCAGATATGATCCTCAGCTTAGGTACCTACGTGTACAGTCCTCTAGGCCCCAAGTCTTCCCAACTGTCCTACTTCTCCGGCTCACGATCTTACCGTGTAATTCCTTAATCCACGTGAACCACTGGTCATGGAGTATTTTATCTCCGTTGCTAGACTTATTTTTCCCCCTGTGGCTTATGTTTTTTTTATCTGTGGGTGGAGGGGGGGGGGTAACATGTATTCCACACACTTTGTGCTCTTGTGTTTCTTCCTTAAGGTAATTATAGATAATTCAACAGAAATGCACCAGCTACGGCGAGGTTCTGGACTCTTTACGAGGGTCGCCTGAGCTCATCGCGCGGTGTCTCGTGGTGGGTGACTCGTGTCTCAGCGAAGAAATGCCTAGCATTGTTCACAGTCTTGTGACTGGGCTGTACGCCAGTTGCGTCCTTCCGGAAGATAAAAACATCGTCCTTAAAATTCTGGGTCACCTGATTTCTCTTCAGTTGACCCAGTCCGACACGCCGAGAAGGTGCCGATTTTTTTAAACATTGTAATACTATTTTTCTGAAACTTTTTAAAAGACATAGAGTACTTTGCTAGGCTTCTGCGACCAGGTTCGTGCGCATTCTCCTGCCTTTATTCTGTCTTTCACGAAAGTCTGTTTTCGGCCAAACTGTATCTTACTGCAGCCCTTCACTCGCCCATAATGCAGCTTTTGATGATGGAAGAAAAATATTTGGATATCGACCCTGAAAAAGTTGCTATAAGGTTCGCATCCATTCACGCTGTTGGTTCTACTGTTTTAAACTAGCAAAACTTTGTTTAGGCTCGAAGAAAGGGCAAAATTAATGGGAGTGGATGCCGGTTCGAATGAGCATTACAACTTGGATATCGAAACTCATCGAGCTTCCACTGTACAAGTTCTTGCCTCTGTGGCTAAGACGTTTATTGCCAGCCTCCAAGATAATTTGCACTGTTTCCCAAGATCTGTTTGTTGGCTCGTCAACCGGATATATTTGCAATTGACCAAAACCAATTCTTTGCCGGAAAAAGAGGTTTGAATCTTTCGTTCAGGAATCCAGTATCCCATTAATCGAGTATCCCTCAATTCCCAGGTATTCTCAATGTGTACTGATCTGGTTCTCACGCTATTTATATGCCCTGCTATCGTTAAACCTGAGCCGTACGGTATTACTGATGTTCCTATCAGTTCAGTGGCGCGGTTTAATCTGATTCAAGTCGCTCAGATAATACAAATGCTTGCTTTGAGAAAATTTGAGCCCATCGATCCAAAACTTGACGACCTCTATTCTCACTTCGACAAGAACTCTGTGTCGTCCATTATTGAAACGATGATCGATCCAAATTTCATCATCGACGATCCTGTGGTCGACGCCGAATCGGGAAAATTTGAACATTTGACTCGTACCACAGCTTTGTTCACCGAAAATGAATTGAACGCCCTGGTAAAAAATACAAATAAACCTGCTCCTCCATTGCTCATCGGCTTTTTTAAAAAAATGTATTGTTTTCCAACAGATCGTCTTTCTAAGAACTGTTTCAAACACCAATTCCGGAGACGTTAAACTACAAAAAGAGCTACCGTCCCTTCTGAATCAGTTGCCTTCTCCCGCCGCAAATGGCCATCCAAAACCGAATTTCACTTCCCCTGAAATTTCAACGAAAAAATCAAAAATCTTGAAAGGAAATAAATTTAAACACCATAACGGGTCGAACACGGGGCCTGGAATATTAATAGATGAGGACGAGTACGGCCCTACTGTTCTAGTCATTCCGTTTGATATAAACAACGACTCATCATTAGGATTAGACTCCGAGCAAAAGGTTTGTTCTTTTTTTTTTCTTTTTTTTTTTTTTTGTACTCACTGATGATGGATGTTTGTCACAGATATTAGCTATGGAGAAAGATGTGGATGGAGATAGAGCGGGCAAAGGTTTGAAAACAGAGAAATCAGATAGGGTTGAAGGGCAAGAGAAACGAACTAGGTTCTCTTTGTCGCATGACGATGGATCCATTGGTAACTTCATTCAATTGTTTTTCACGGGGAGCTTAGAAACGATAATTTATCTACAGGTAACACAAGTGACAATCTAGAAGTAGTGTCTGAAGCCCCTTCGAATCACAGTGTGGCCTCTTCGTTGGAACTTGAGACTGAAGACCAAAACGACAATCTTTCCGATATGATTTCGGCCAATGTATCAGGCCGTGGTTCGCCCAGCATTTCAGGTGCGTTGTATGAGGCGTTTACCCGGTCAATTGGCAAAAGCCCGACTTAGCTTTTTAGTCGTACAAATTAATCTTCCAACCAAATATACTTAGGGCGCGACACACCTTCCTCACAAATAACCGAGGGAGATGAATCAGCTGCAGGCGGCTCTTCTGTCCGGCAACAATTGGACTTTACGCCGACGCGACCAGCTAAAATTGCCCCTCAACCGCGTTTTGACTTGGACGAAAAATTCGGCAAATTTGAGATAAAAACGCTCATGGACGGTACTATGGACGTCTATTTAATCTTTGGCGTTTTGTTTGAATATCGATGAACATCCGTTGAATGCCACAGGAGCGGATGAGACGTTCTCCCTGGTCAGTGACACGTGGAGTACGGATGTTTTGGCGAGTGACAGCGAGATTCTCGAGCAACAATTGCCACCAACGTTGCCGCCACCATTATTGCCGGAACCAATCCCTGCGACAATTACCCCTTCTCAGGTACGTCCTTTGTCAATTGCCGCGGGTTGCAGGGCCGTTTCTATCCCTCTCGGGATCATTTGGCGAGAATTATCGCGGGGCCCCCCCAGAGCGTAGCTTCTTAGTGGGATCTTTCTTAGAGCCGATGGAACCCAGGCCTTTCGGTCACGACAGTGCCCAAAGCCTTCTGACGAATATCCGCACAATTCCAGCATTTCGAAAGCAAACATCAGCGAAATTGGAAGTTTGCTGGCTAAATATTCGTGATATTGGAAGTTTCAGATCTTAATTTCGGCTAAACTGCAAGTTTCAGGGCCTTTTGTTCGGGTCTGAATATCCGCGAAATTGCTCAGTTTCCTGTCTTTACTTTCGTTAAACAGCAATTTTGAGGTAGGTATTTATTTCAACTGATGTAGGTTCGAATTGCAAGTTTCGTTTTTTATCCAAAGTGACCGGAAACCGATCTAGCTAGCGACGACAACGCTCAAAGTTGGACGACTAGCCCGCAAAGTTGCAACATGTTATAGGCAAATATCCGTGAAGTTAGAAGTTTTCCTAGCAGAATATTTGCGATACTGCAAGTTTTACGTCCTAACTTAGGCGGAACTGCAAGTTTCGGATGTTTTTAGTGGCCGTGAGCCCTGGGCGCCGGCCGTAATTTCGAATTTGACTTGAATTTGTTTGTTATTGGAACTTGAATGAGTTTGCAAATTCAGGGTCCTAACTTGAGCGAAATTACAAGTTTTCTGGCTGGATAAACGTGAAATTGACAGCTTCGGGTCTTAATCGGTGAAATTTCAAGTTTCAGTGCTAAATATACGTGAAATTATAAGTTTGCAATTGTTTTTGTGGACTCGGAACCCGGGCTAGCCGGCCACGACGGAACGACGGACCGCGTCGTAGGCTGACGAGGCCAATATATGCCGCCAATATACCCCCAACAAAATTGCAACATTTTGGTTAGATATTATCTGCAAATTGGATGTTTCCATGAACAATGTTCGCGAAATGCAAAGTTTCAGGGCCAATTTATTTTCGAGGTCACAGACCCTGGGCTAGCCGGCCCCGACTGCGTCTATACCCGGAAGAATAGCCGTGTAATTGCAATACTATTTAGAGATAAATATTTGTGAGTTTGAATATGCGGGTGCTAACTTGATCAAAATTGAAAGTTCGGGACCTTAGTTTGAAGAAAATGACTTGTTTTGGTCCCTTTTCGTGGTGGTGGATTCAGCAGGCTAGCCGTCCCTAACAGGCCCTAGTGCTGTCGAATAACCAGGAAATTGGAAGTTCCATGGCCGAATATCGGTGGCAGTGCAACTTTCGGGTTGCAATTTCTCGAAAATACGTTTCAGGACTTATTTTCAGTGAAAATGCAAGTTTCTGCCCGTATGCTAAGTCGCTCCTCGAAATTTCCTCGATTCCAACCTTCCTCGCAAACTGTAGTGTCACATGTTATTTTATAATTTTTCCAGTTTGTGAGAAAGCTTTGAGGTTGAGGAAAATTCGAGGAATGACTTGACGTACGGGCCTTAGGCTCGCTTTATCAATTCAGGAGCTAATTTTCAAAAAGGCACATACATATATCCGTCTTTGAAGATTTTTCAAGAAAGAAAAAAAAAAACAAAAACAAATTACAATAACAATCGATCCCTCTCCCTGTTTTTTCATTACAACAGTGAGTAAAGGGCAATGAAAATAATTTCCCACGTGATGAAGTCATTATATCCCAACCATCAAGATGTGTTTTGGATTTGTGCCATTTTGTTAAAGACATGGGTATCAAAGTTTGTTTCAAATTCTTGAAAGTCCTCCATTTTGGAAGAACCAACTTGTAAAATGAACCTTTTTAATTTATTCCAGTTCTATTCTCTCGAAAAATGAAGCATTTTGATAGGTTGCTTAGACCCCCACACAACAAAAACATAGAGCTTGTGAACGGGCCTTTAGAGATACGAGTGCATAAAAATGGGACCAAATGAGTGTATTCGACCACAAAATTTTCGTATTAAAAGATTCTTTAAGAACAACATTTATTTTTATGGCTCTTAAGTAGTAACTGGGGGCTCTTTCAAAGGGCAATTTCGAGGGTTTGGCGCAACTCATATGCAAATTTCGGGATGTTTTATCCTTCGAAAGCTAGGTTTAGCGAGGTTTCTCTTATTCCAAAATCCAATTTCGCGGAGTTTTCAAAAACCAAATTTCTTGGATTCAACTGTTTAAAACCGATGAGCCTCACCGATCTTCAACCAACCACACTGGTTCTTGATTGGAAAAGTTTTTCTCTTCTTTTTTTTCAGTTGGACACCACCGAAACTGCTTCTGAAGCATGGAGTACTGACGTAATGGCGTCTGATTCTGAGCGAATGACAGAAGTTGACACTGATGATACTGCGAGTGTAGCTAGGTTAGTACTGTTTCTTAACCCGACTTCCGAGTTTTTTTGTGTTTTTCAGTTTTTCTTTAAGACCGAATTGTTCCATTGACAGGTCCGATGACACTGGAAGATCTGAGATCGAAAGCCGTGGTGACCCTGAACCGACTGAAGACGTGGCTGGTCCACATGCGTCTGGAGGAGGGAACCTCGTTACTGGTGTTGGATCCATCGCAATTCAACCTGTTACTTCCGGTCCACCGGCTCCATCTCCTGTTCGTCACTCTGAAAGCATCAACCCCGTATCAACATCGAATGTGACAGGCCGCGGTGGTGCTCGATCCGACTACCGCCGCCGCACTCTGGAATATTTGGACAGCAATCGAAATATTTACTCGAAACTAGGTCATCACGATGACATAGCAATTGGTGCTTATAAAGAGGTGGTCAGACTGGCGGCCGCTCCTTCTGTTTCCGCGGTTGCGCCAGCCAGTGCCTCCAACGTAGTGCCTTCTATCAGTTCTCCTGCAACGTTACTTCCAACTGTTGCTGGACAAGAGGTTCTCCTTCTTTTAATCTAGGAAACCCTCGGATTTACCGAAAAACCTATTTTTTGTTTAGTTGGAAGATGACCGAACGGAACGGGATAGCATGTGCGCTCCATTGAGCTGCGTTAGCGCTTCGTCGTCTTCCAGCGGAAGCAGTGATGTCGCCACAAATCAAACAAATGAAATACCCGCTGCATCTTTGATCGTTCCGAATGGATCAGTGGCTGTGGAAGACATTGTAGGCTCAGCTAAGCCGTCTTCAGCGCCTGGAGCAATTCCTAAAAGTATCAGTTTCGATAAGACCGCTGAGAGAGGGGACAAGGTAACGGTCGTTTGGGCTAACAAATAATAAAACTTGTTTTTCACCAATTCGTTTTCCTGAAGGAATCGCTGGATGAAGACGGAAAACCAAAAAAAAGCTTCTTCAGATTCAAGCTGCCTTTCAAAAGCCGGCGTGGAAAATCATTTCGATTGGATGGCTTTGAAGGAGCCACCAATTCACCAGGTGACTCATCTTTTCCACTGGTGCCTGCTCGCTTCAGACGGGGTATCTCCGCTGAAGAAGCGAGCAACCGACCCACTTCATCGTCGAGTCTGGTCACTGCCTCTTCTTTTGCCGCTCGCCTTGACACCTCGGACGATATTCTTGCGAAATATCGGGGACAGTCTTCATCGTCATCTATCGGTAAACCGACTACTTCCGTCGTATCTTCGGGGCCTCCTTCAGAGTCTGCGGGCTCTTCGGAGAAGCCACCGTCAGACAAATGCTATGATTTGTTCGAAGATGCCCGGAAGAAGCTGAGGCTGGCTTTGTCCACTTCAGAAGTTCAACAGCTCCCCGATGCTCTTCATTTGGTAAGTCATTGGTACCTACCATGCTCGATTCAAAAGTCCTGATTTTCACGTGGTGTAGAGAGAAACTTGGAATCGGAAAGAAAATGACCTGATAACGTTCTTGAGGCTACAGCTGGCTGAAGCTATCAACCTGCAAGACAGTTGTCTAACCCCTCAGCTTTACGAGACGCTGAGATGCGTTAAAATGCTGTCAGAAGAAGAGTACGCCCATCTCGGATCATTGAAAAATTATCTGTCTTGAACTAAAGGAACTAATTCGCTCGTCTGTTTCAGGTGTAGAAAATTGTTCGATTCTTTAAAAGAGGATTATAAAAACCGTAAACCCTACATTTCCTACTTGATTAAATGTCGGCAAGGTCTTCTTTCAACCCTGGCTCACATAGACAGGTATTATTCTAACGCCCTTCGTGGATGTATGTGTCATCTGATTTAATGATATTGATTGTTTCTAGGCTAAAAGAAAGGGTAAGAAGAGACCGAACTGTCGTTTTGGAGTTCCTCAGCTCGATGTGCGTACGAATGTTTTTGGAACGAAGAGAGCAACAACTGGCTAAATTCGCTGCGGAATTTCAAGCGCTCACTCTCGCTGATGAAAAGAGCGATTTGTCGGATACATTTTTAGAGAGGTTTTTCATGGAAATGACAAAGGATCCTGTGTGGCAAAGTATGTTTGTAGTTTTCGCCTTCTGTCTCTCCTCGAGTCTGGACTCACGTTTTATTTTGAAGGTGCCAGTGAGGACCAACTCGAGCAAGCTCGTATATCAGTTGAAAGATCCCTATTCAACCGAGTCTATCTTCCAGCAATGTATCCGAACGGTGACGGTGACATCGCCCGAGATCAGTAAGTTTCATTTTTAAAGTTCCAACATTTGTCTTCTTGTTTTCTAGCTACAGAACCTTTCGTCCTGTACCCTCCAAAACTGTGTGGTTATTTGACGGGGATTATTTTGGTTTGTCTCGTGAAATTTCAGGGAAGTTGTTGAGTTTCAATGAAAGACTTGGTGCGACCCAAAGACCATTGCAAAACTGTTTTTCTCGCTTCATGAATTAACTTGTTAGCCAAAGAATGGCGACGCGGATATGGGTGGATGCTCGGAACACTCCTGTGAATGGCACTTTCCAGAACATTTTAATCTGCTGTTTCACTTTTTTTCGCGAAAAATGCGCGATGGACTCGATGAATTCTTTAACTTTACCCAGTCCAGTCCAGAGGATTCAAAAACGCAGAGAGAGCACTCCTAAGTAAATTAACACACTTTTTCTCATTAAATTGTCTATTTTTTTAAAAGTTAAGTTAATAGAGGGTCTTCCATAGCTAACGATATAGGCAGTTGCGGAACGAAATAGGAAGTCTAAAGCTAAATTTATATTGTTTTGTTGTGGACAACAAATTTCTAGTCTTTCTAGTAGCCAGGGTTTCATTCGAAATTGGATGGCGATGGTGGTTTTCTAGTTTATTGTTTGCGAAGAACCAATTTTTACACTTGCCAGCCGTTTTCAAACAGCCCTAAGGCGTGTTTTCCAACAACTAGCTCTGTTGTGAGCCCCTGTCCTACGGAAAATGTTTGCGATCCCAGAAGTCTCATCTCTTAGGCCATAAAAAAACGTCCTGAACAGGTGCCGTACACGATCAAATGACCCGGATTTGCCATAGGGTGGGCTACCGGACTGTTATTATTTGGTCTGAAATGTGACTTTGTCTCTAAAAATCCGTGGAATTTTAGAGAGATGAGATCATATTTACACGACTAAGTTCATTCGCAGTTAATTAATGCCCCAAATTTGAAGAATTTGACTGGCTGGCGAGGGTAAATGCCCCCGGCAGACGCTCATATTCGTATTCAGCTCCACAAAACCTGTCAAATGAGAGTTTCAGGATTTCAGTCCTGAAATCTCGCCACTCAGGATACATTTTTTCGGTTAAGATTTGTATTTTAACCCAGAAACTTGACATTTCACTCCATTATCGACTATTTTAACGTTTGTGGGTACTGGCCTGGCTGCTCACAAAATAATACTGTCGAGTCGCCCCAAAGGTCACTAGGAAAGGCTATCAGTGTAGCCACAGAACCGCTTCACAAACAAAAGCTTGGAAACTTGCGGTTAATCTGATAAGGTGGCTCTCCTGAAACTCTTCTTTTCGATAGTATAAACCCCATTGAAAGACCGTTCTGTAAAAAAAAAAAAAAAAAAAAAAAAAAATGGTCACTTTGTCCTAGAAACCGACAATTGTGTATACGTTTGGTCCCAGAAACGGTTCCTGCTATTGTGAAAACATTATTTTCTTTCGCCAAAACTCCAGATTATTGGCCTGAAACTTTCAATTTGATCCACATCTCAAAGTTTTAGTATTATTAAGAACAGGCTAACTTCACCGGCTGGCCGGAGCGTGTATAGAGGTGGACTGCAACTTCAATTGATGCGTGGTCACTTCAACTGAAGTCAAAGTACGGTCCATACGCTCTGGACGGCCTGTGAGGTTGACCTAACGGGAAATCCTCACCGTCAGTACCCATCCTGATGCAACTTCTTTAGTAGGCCATGGCAGCTTAAACAAGCCAGGGTGCCATTTCAGTGGCTTCGATAGATATATTTTGTTCGAAATTGAAAACAAAAGTCAAAGGAGGAGACACAGGACGTGGGTGTCTTCGTTCCTGAGGGCATGAATCTCCAATCAACTTCTAATCGATTTGAGAGTGGATGAAACTCGGCTTTTCCAAAATTTCATTGGGATGTCATCATCGGACTTTGATTATTTATTGAACAGCATTTATGCAAATACGTCGAGTAAAGACCAAAACTTTGTCAAGAACGTTTCTGCAGTGCAATAACGCGCTGCAGAACTGCACTGTGCTTGGGAGTAGAGTTTTGCACTCAAGAAGCGTGTTTCCACGGGCGCGCAACGAACGCAAATCCCTCTGATGATATGTCGTAAAACCGACAGCAGGGGGATCAAACACCGTTTGTGAACAGTGCGCGGTGTGCGTGAGTGTTTCCACTGCACGCGAATAATGTTATCATTCTCAGATATTTTCAACCCTGTTCGCAAACAACGCGCGCTAGCAGAATCACGGCTTAATAAACAGAGACCTATGTATTAACTTACATAATTAAGAAATAACATCCGTGGTCCTAACGGCTTAGCTGGTAAGGCAAAAAGACGCCGGCCGTTGAAAAATTAGTTAAAATTCATTTCACCATACGCATGTGCAAGTTCCTCATTTTGGTACATGTTTTGTGCTTGGAAACTAGCTGCGGTAAGGCCTCTGTGGGGGTTGACACTTCGAACCACTTCTGAATGATTTTACGAGCCCACTTACAGGTTGGTGGCTCAGGAGTCGGGAGCCTGGGTAGGCTTTTTTAAAATGGAAGGACCGATCATCCCATTAGCCTGGTTGTGGGGGTCATAATTCTCAGTTTCGTTGGCTAAACAGCGAGTTAGTAGGTCTGTTCGCGAAGCTTCACTAGTTTGCCCGAGGGTACACTCGGGCGCCCGAAAAGCGTTCGCGAGCAGACGAGTGTAGTTAGTGTAGCGAGTGTAGTTAGTGTAGCGAGTGTAGGGCGTTCGCGATGAGTTCAGAGCCCGAAGTTACTCCAACTTTTTGTTATAAATTGATAATCCATATCTAACATGCCCAGGAGAGAGAAAATATCACGACTGTTATGAATTTACACTGGCTGCTCTAAAAGCGTTCGCGTAACAAAAAAATCCTCGCTGCCCTCGCCTACACCAGCTACCCCAACTGCCCACTTACACTACACTTACACTTACACTTACGCTACACTTTTTGTCCGCGAACAGACCTAGTGTTTAATAATCAATTTTGAAGCATCGAGTAGAGATTATTTGAGTTCAGATTTCTGGCCAAAGTTTCCTGTATTTTTCAGACTTGTGAATTTCAGGGGCCCAAGCTGCTATGAAAAGACCGAGTTGAGGGGGGTGTTAGTTGTATGGCAGAATTTTTTGATCTCGGAGCTTAAACAACGAGTTATAGGGTACCCTAAATTGATCCCTAAAAATGGGACATGAATAAACCGGATGAACTTGATCATGTGACATGAATCATTTCACGGGTACTAGCTGAATATGAGTGTCGGTCGGCGACTACCAGGGGCGTTTGCTCTCTCAGAAGCAAATCAAGTTTTCGAAGGCACATGGACGGCAGACGGTAATTCAACTCCAAAAAACCGCAAAAAAAAGAAGCATCGAATGGGGCCTGTTTCACATAATATGTTCCAACGGTTAGATTCATGTCCCAAATCCGGGGATTTACCACTGAGGGCAAACGCCCCCCAGCAGACGCTGGCCGACGGGCATATCGTATTCAGCTCCAAAAGCCTACCGAATGAGCCAACTTATACAAGTATGTTCTTTCATTAATTCATGTCCTGTCAAATGAGACCTGTTACATGACTAAGTTGTACCGGTTAATTCACGTCCCAAATTCGGAGAACTTTATTTGCCGCTGAGGGCAAACGCCCCTGGAAAACGCTCATATTCGTGTTCGGCACCATAAAACCCGTCGAACGAGATCATATTTACACCACTAAGTCGATTTGTAGTTAATTAATGCCCCAAATTTGAAGAATTTGACTGGCCGGCGAGGGTAAATGCCCCCGGCAGACGCTCATATTCGTATTCAGCTCCATAAAACCTGTCAAATGAGACAAGTTTCAGGACTATGTTCTTCCGGTTCCGTACTGTCGCCGGCTCTCGGTCTATATGACTACCGGCGGTAGAATGCCCCATTCCTACATTCAATGCTCGGATGGCCCTGTGGAGCCCCCCCCCCCCATACGATCTCGCTCTGAATCCACGCCTACTACGAGCAACCCTGCTTTTACTTGGATTTCAACGCTGTGGCAGACCCACAAGTCAACATAAGTTACCAACTTCATCGTTCCTTTTTCAAACTAACGAAATCGCTAATACGTTGACGACAATTTTGACGCCGTTAGTAGCGGCGGTTATCGACCAGCAACGGCGTAACGCGTTACTGCCCAGATCTGGCAGGTATATCGGAACTTGAGTTTCTTTTTTCCCCTGATATTCGCGGTACGGTCGATCGATGTTGTTTGCCTTGGATAACAATTGCATCAAGACATAACTTGTGCATTTTCGATTTGGCTATCTCCTGTCCTAACTGCCAACACTTCCTTGCAGAGTTCTAAGCGAACACATCACCAAACTGGCAAAAGTCATATCGCCTGATCATAAAGATCTGAGGATACCGCAGATGTTTCTTTGTGAGTGTCCCTGGCTGAGCGCTCAAGCAGAAATGTCCCAAATGGCCGCCTATCGAAGCCCCCGCGACAAACTGCATTGCGTCCTTCGAAGTATTCTTACCATCATGAACCTACTCTCCCTCACTTGCGTGCCGGCAGCGGATGATCTTATGCCTGTTCTCGTCTACGTCATCATCATGGTAAACAAAAATTAACATTCATTAGACGTACCTTCGAATTTAAACTAATCCCTGAAACGTTTTTATAGGCAAACCCACCGTCACTTTTGAGTACCTTAGAGTACGTTACTAGTTTTTACGGAAACCGTTTAGAAGGTGAAGAACAGTACTATTGGACTCAATTTTCCTCGGCCATTGAATTCATCAAAACAATGGACTATCTGGTCAATGAATAAGGTGAAAAATATCAATTCAATTTTTGAATGTATTAATTGTAAATATTTTTTCCCACCCCCTACAAAATGAAAGCTCACATTCCTAGAACAATTCTATTCAAACTATGAGCGGTGAAGCCAAACATTCCGTTACACTTGCCTATACATTTAAATTCACCTGTGATTGCCCCCTCTTTCGTTTTTTTCTTTCTTTTTTTTTTCATAAAATTAGTTACCTAACATCAAGAAAAGTTGAGCTCGGGGTGACGCTTATTCACCACATCCATCCACCCCACCCTTAATGATATCAAACCAAGGGCGTAAAAAAAGGTTGTGAAAGAAGTGCGTGTGCTGTTTATAGTACATAATTAGAAATATTTCATGAGAAATCTCCATATTTTGTTTCAGGTTTAGCCTAATTTGCTTAACCTAAAACTTGTTTAGAGTTACCTGAGTACCAACAAATTACTGTAAAATATTACTCTTTCGCGCAATAAATTGAATTGCCTTATTCGCGTAGTTAATAGGAGTGCGTAAAAACTTTTAAGCTTGACATATTTTTCATTACTTATATTTTATTTTATTATGTAATAAAAAAATATTTTTGTCCTTTGTGACTCAAGTTATGAGGTTTCTACTTTAACCGTAGGGTTTGCATTTTATCAGTTTTTGTTTATTTATTTATTTTAAAAACAAGTTTATTGAATAATAGAAAAACTACTAATTTTATTTACTTGGACTGTTAGTTTGTTGCTGCCAACTGCTGTCTTTCTTTTTCAACTTTTCCAAAGGCGGCCAGACGTTGCCCAACGCAACGAAACACGTGCGTAGTCCCTGAGTGCACAGGTAGTAGTCTTTGAATGGAGGGACGAGAGCCTGTGCAAGGAGGGACTGAAGCTCCAGAAATTTTGTCGACGCTTTGTCCACTTGGGCCGAGCTTAGATAGCTTTGTCCGAGTCTGAATAAATTTTCGGAGTCCTGGGAAGAAGAAGAAGAGAAAAAACAAGTGCATTAAGCAACAATTTTTCTGATTTTTTTTCAATTCCTCCGCATATTTTGAAATCGTATGGAAAACCTAATTGTCTTTGGCCCCCCTGCTTTGTTCTTCTTCTTCGAGATCCTAGTTTCGTAGAATCGTTATATTCGTCGATTAAGGGGTCTTCTCATTTTTACTTTTTCGCCCAACCCACCCCACTGACTATCCTCAACACTTAATCGTCCTAGATTAAGTTCCATTCCCATTTACAATTTTCGCGCGAAACGAGCTTCAAACTACCGGTTTCGACTTGGCTGGTGTTCTTTTCTTAGTTCTTGCTTACTTTGCAGCTTGTTGCTGCGATCAGAGAAGTGACCTGGAGCAAAAGATACTCACTCTAGGAATGTGGTGTGCATTAGACCACTAGGCATATGATGCTTTTTATTATTTTTATTTCTTATAGATTGAATGGAAGTTCTTACCTGAAGGACTTTAAGCCCCTTGAGGATGTTTGTGTGCTCTCCACACTTGCCACACGGTACCATGAAATTCATCGTATTATTCGGAACGACCAGAACGTTGTCACATCCAGACCTCTCGCATGGAAAACGGAGCGTGTCCGTTGACATTTGATCCAGAGTGGGCCAATTCCTGCCACAGGGCTCGCACTCGCAGTCGAACCAATACTGCGACTTGAGATTTGCCTGTCTCTCTTCCTTTGGGGTTTGTGTGAATATCGGTCCGTAATTTTCCGCGATCGAATCTCCTTTGTCTATGGCTTTTATCGACCGTACTATAACTTTGGATTTTCTAAAATACCTATCATTAGGGCAGGAGGGGATAAATTCTTTGTTTGGGCAAACGGAGATGGTCATGCGGACTAACCTGACGATTGAGGGGTCACACGAATGATTAAATAGAGCCAACGTGGGATAGACTGCTGCTCCAATGAAAACTGTCTTGGATTTTTGTAAATCCTCGTTCGGAGATTGCAGTTCGAATACCTCATGGGCGTTGAACTGCAGTACCTGCAGGTTCCTAAGTAATAGGCCTCCAATGTAATTTTCAGTGTCGTCTTTGGTTCCATTTACACCTGTTTCTCTCAGCAAAGTTGAATAATCTTATCAAGGTTACGTTAAAAGAGGGGTTTACCGTTAAAATAGCTGGAATGTTTTAAGCAGTCAAGCAGAAACATAGCCATGAAGGTCCTGTGGAAAAAATCTTCGTTCGACCTTTCTGTTTCGTGGCGCACCAGCGCGTGCACAGTCAAGTAGTCCGAACTCGAATATTCTCCGCCAATGCCGGTGAACTCTTCATTCAGTTTTGGCCTTATATCCATGAAATAAGTGATCTGTCGTTGTGAAATGGCTCGTAATGATAGAGCACACGTTACTGAAGCTCCCGAGCTCCAAAAAGTGGACAGGTTAGAACACTCGACTGAATGATGACTTTTGAGGGCTACCCTCAAACACTCAGTGCTGCAGAATTTGACGAGTGAACAGTAAGGACAGGGCTCACCTGCGATCGTCCTGTGTTTTACGAAACAATAAGTAAATGTTTTGATAATAGGTCCGGGATATAGACCTTTTGAAGCATTGGAAACAATGGGATTTGGCGTTTTCTTGAAGCACAGTCGTGCAGTGTGCGTTTTCCTTAAGTATAACTTGTCCCGATTCAATATTATTGGTTGCCACGGCGTATCTACCCAGAGTGGCACCTTTCGTTATTTCTACCGATTTACTTATTGCTCGGTACACGGGATGTCTCTCCGTTGGCATTTTACAGCAGTTCTCTTTTACCCTTATCTTTTCTGTAAATGCCGCATACACAACTTGTAAGAAACTCGTCATGTCAGAAGGAGAATAGTGGCTTACCATCGATAACCTTGTTTTTAACCATGATGGCCATAGTGATCTGAATGTCCCGTTGCCATTTCTGTTTTCTTTCAACCGGTAAATTGGCTTCATCGAGAGCGGTCAGAGTTTCTCGTAAAGCACTGAGGCCGGCTTGGTGTTGTTTTTGCGCTAATAAACACTTGGCTTTTCTAAAGAAAAGGTGGCGAAAAAAGTATAACAAAAATAACAGGGGAACAACGCAGGAAGCGTCAAAGTCAATAAAAGGGTAGCGTTCTTTTACCTATCTAAAATTTTGTAACGTAAATCCTTGGGATAACCCAGAGCAAGCGCTACACTAATGTCGTGCAACGATAAATCATATTCTTGTAAGTAATATAGCGAGGCCGAACGATTAGCTCGAATTTTTGCTAATTCGATTTTGTCTTGAAATTATAGAACTACGTTGTATTAGCAATCACATAAGTCATAGGGGGAAAATGAACAATAATAAATCTAACCTCCTTCGGTGGGATAGCCGAAAATGCTCTCGTTGTACAGCCGAAGTGAACCAGCGTTGTCGCCTTTTTGAAATAGCTTATTTCCGGCCTCCTTCAATTTCAGGGAACGCTCGTAGCTTTTCAAGTCATCGCCACTCTTCCGAGGGAATTGAATTGCAAGAAATTGTGGTAATTTTTTGAAAAATTTCACCCGCTCCTCGTCAGTTCTTAATAAACCGAATTCTTCAAATTCTTCCACCTTTATGGTTTTCCTGTAAATGGGAATAACAAAGAATTATAGTTCAACTTGATTTTTCTTCAAGTTAAATCAAAATGTAGGTACATACCTAAATTTTCCGTACAGTTCTTTGAAAAAGCCTTCTTTGTCGACGACTTCCATCATTTTTATTACTTTTATATCCTATAAAAACACGTTCATTCATAAAAGAGGGGTTTTATTCGAACAGTTTCATTCGACCGGCTTATTCCTAAGTGTGCCAACTTTAGAGAGCAAAGGGATTTATAAATAGGAACTCCCCAGTTTGCCTCACGGAATGGGTGCTGGATCTCATTCCTTCAATTCGTTAAATGCATAACATTACAAACCAGAGTAATACGGATAATAGCATTAGGCGTATTTTTTAAGCACCTAAATAATTATAATTAATTTTTTGTTGTGATATCTAATGATTCGACGCATTCGAAATACTTGTCCTACGTTAATTTAACGTATTAGTGCTTATTGTGGTTGGCTAGAGTCCAATTTTTCAACGCTCCACCCGCCAAATAGAGAATTAAGGAGTCGGAGAACTCAAAAGATATTCATATTCCTCCAAAATTAAATGATTTATTAATTATTATGTCGCAAAAAAAGCTTAGCCCAGCCTAATTATTGTGTAAAAAGCTTAGCCCAGCCTTTTTGAAATACGCTTTGCAGTACGCTTGACCGGAGGGGTATTTTCCCCTCCTTAACGCCCCCGAGGACGGCGTTGTTTTTTGGAGGCGTAAAAAAGGTGGTTTCTCCTGCATCTCATTTGGGTTTTTAACCATATCGCAGAAGTGGTAAATAGTGGGAAACATTAAGAATTTTTTTTCGAATTTCCCTGGGGACCCGGAAAACCCCTTCAGATGACCGAAAAGTTGATTTTTCCGATCCTGATTTTTTTTCTACAAGAAGCATGATACAAATCACAGCCTTGTCTCTTTGTTCGTCGGATACTTTTCAGAGTCCGAAATGGAGGGAATGAAGTGGTTGCGGAACCGGGGGGGGGGGAGCGACTGATCCCCTTCTTATTTCAGCCTGGGGGGGGGGGCTGGATCAAGTGCCCGACTTTACCCTTTTTAAGGGGAACTATGTGGAAGATGTTGGGTAAGGGAGAGGAGAGGCTTGATCTTCGCCCTCCCCCCCCCCTATTCCAAAATACTTCCGCCGCCACTGACGAGGGAATATGTGGTTTTCAGAATAATTTTCAACACATATTTAAGGGCCAATGACCTTGCAGTTGACGATCATGGGGGAGAGGTTTTAGTGGGTAGGCCGTAAGGGTGTCCCACACATCGTGCGTAAAAAGCATTTCATCCTCCTCCCCCCCCCCCCACAAACATTTGGTGGGAGGGCTTCTTTTGACTATACAACAGGGTGTAACGGGATAATGGGGCATAATTTAAATGGATGATTCTACATCACACAAGGGTCAAAAATGACTATATGGACCATGGTCCGACTACCTGATAGTCAAGTATTCGTGGATTTTTCCTGATTGTCAATGCATAAGACGTTTTTTTCGGAACTCGGTCGGTATCTTAGCAACCGTTAATCCTGGGGAAATATCAACGACAACGTTCGAAAGAGCACAACATTTCCTTTAAGATGATCGTAAAGTTGGGGTAGTTCGTGAAATTTTGACACATGCTCATCAGTTTATGAATGAAAATGATCATTTTCATTCATAAACTGATGAGCACAAGCTCAAAAAATTGAAGTATAAGGTCATGCTCTTTTTTAGTCATTATGGCTCAATGGAACATACCAAATGCTTCAATTTGTTTTAGCATTTTCAAGCATAATGCCACGCTCTTTTTTCATGATTTATTTTTTATGGTTTTGGACCCGTATCATAGTCGTCACTTGAGTTGAGATTTTACTTATTTAGATTCAAAACAGACGGCTCACTAAGAACGACCGATTTGAAACCGTTTGAACATTGATTTTAGTTATTTCGTACACCAATTTTGCTGATTTTCTCGCATTTAATCCCGAATACGTGGAGTTTGCTCTTTAAAGATCCAATTTTACGAACTTTTGCTGTTTCAGAATCCGATTTTGCGGACTTCGCTTCTTTAAACCAAATTTCGCATGATGAAAAACCAAATTTCGTGGCTTTGCCCCTTCGTAAAATACGTTTCGCGGGTTCGGTTGATTCAACAATCAAAATTGGTGAAAAAATAAATGATGAAAAAGCAAATTCGTTATTTTCGCTTTTTCACTCCACAATTTCGCTGTCAATTTTTCAAAACCAAATTTCACGGTTTTTTGTTGTTAAGTCTTTAGTACCCCAATTTTGCTGTTTTTCACGCGTTTAAAACCGAAATGTCTTGTTTTTAGATCTTACTGGAAATCTGTTTCGTAGGTTTGGCCAATTCTGAAAAATAATTCGGCTCTTTCAAAATCTCAATTCCCGAATTTGGCCTAAATTTTGTCAATTTGGGTCTCATGAAGCCAAAATTTTTCGGTTTTATTTGTTTTTCAAAACCTAATTTTGTGAATTTGGCTCATTACTTTGACAATGTCACAGATGTTGGTTATTTTACTAGTCAAATTTCATGAGTTTGGCCACTTTCTGGAGCCCATAGTCGCACGGCTTTGTCCGCTAAAGTGGTCGAGTGGGAGGACCTCCTTTAACATCAAAGTGATCAACGATTAGTCGTTGTTAACTTGTATACAGGCGTCCTACTTTTGTGTCCTACTTCCCTTCGAAAGAGTTCTTTCTTGCTAGAAGAAAGGACTCGAAAGAGTCCTTCCTTTTATTGCTAATAACAATACTAATTATTATTATTGTTATTAATTACATACAAACCATTGGTTTGTAATTAATAACGATCCTACGAAATGATCTGTAAGGGAGCGAATAATCTCTATACCTCAATAATAATTCTAGCCTTCGTGAATTTTACACATTTATTATTCTAGAAATTTTCACTATAATCGCAAAGCAAGGGGTTTAGCCTTCACATGTTGTAAGGACATTTTCGGTTTGTTTTTGAAAGTTGCCCCTGTATCCGAGCCGGAAGCGCCTTGGGAGTGCGAGATTTTGACGGTTAAATTCCGGTAATAATCCTTCCGGACAATGCACCTGTCAATTGCCAATTTTGGCGGAGGTCAATTGACCAGAACCCAATACTACTATACTAAGTGTCTCTCTTGGCATACATATCAATCATGTAGAAGGGTCCACCCTTCTAACCCGTTGGTGTCAAGGCACGAAATGATTGTACATACTCCAAGACACCCTTCCTTCAACTCTGTTCGGTCGCGCCGGTTAAAGCCTATCTACGAGTCATGACCATTCATCTCTCATCCACACCAATGCTACATTGTTGTTGTTTTTTGTTTTTGTTTTCATTTTCACTCGGATGGCAAATTTGTGGACTTCCTTATTTATTACGACGCACGCAACAATCACCCGGCACCCCTTTAAAATTGAAATTTCCCTGTTTTTTATGGCCCATGATGATTCAATTACATCATCGACAGGTTGCTTCGTCAACAGAACGAAAAAGCTCAGTACTCGGGGTACCTCCCCATCACTCAGGAGTCGGAAAATGTTGAATGAAACGCCTGGCACCCCGCAAAAAAGTTACTATTTCGGTATTTTCCTACACGAATGGTAAATACTGCCAATGGACAGAATACATTTTATTTGAAATTTTTGGACTTTTGCGTGGGCATTGGTACCGAAACGGTTACAATAAGGTGTAGCAGAACTCTTAAAAATGACCGACACACACTATGTGAGCCCCCTCCACCACTTCCCACCACACCGTGTTACCATCCACCCGCTACCTAGGAATATGGCGAGAGATGATTAAAAAACGCCGATTCACGTCTGAAATTGAGAAAAATCTTTTAGTGGCTCAGATTGGGAACAGCGCTAATTCGTGGCTAAAATTGAAGAAAATCTCAGAAAAAAAGCACTAATCGCGGAAAAAAATCGAGAAAAATGCCAATTCGCGGCTAAAATTAGAAAAAATGCTAAATCGCGGCTAAAAAAAAAATAATCCCCGACTAAAATTTGGGCAAATTTTGATTCGCAACTAAAATTGAGGGAAAGTGCTAGTCGCGCAGGAAAAACGCTAATTCATGGCTAAAATTGAGAAAAATCGCCAATGAGGAAGTTTCACATTTTCCAAAAATATTTTTTTTCGATGAGGCATATCAATCCTTCCACGTAAATAAATAAATACAAATTTTAAACCCTTCAGAAATATTTTATATTTCTTAACAAAAGTTGGCATATTTGAAATACCGCCAAAACGAGCATTTTCCGCAACGTAATATTCGTTGTATTCTCTGTCCTTTTCTTGCCTCTAAATAGCTCATATGTTTATCCTCCGTCATTTTATTATTGAAGAGCTCTAGTAGAAAAAAAGGCTAAGAAACAACAAACCGCTCTCCTACAGCTATATTGCAGGTGCTTTTTCTTTCTGAAGGCGCATATGACACAAACATGCTAGCTTTGTGAAATGACACGTTAGCTTTTTGTGTTTGAAATGACCTCAAACTTCAAAAATCGCGTAATTATTAACTATTGGATTATTTTATGAACATAGCATAAATAAACCTTAAAGGCCTGTCCACAAGCTCTATGTTTGCGTTGTGTGGACTGTGGAGTCTATGCAACCAAACAAATGTATTCCCTCGAAAAATGAAGCATTTTGATAGGTTGCGTAGACACCACACAACGAAAACATGAAGCTTGTGAACGGGCCTTAAAAAATAGATTTATGAATGAGTTCTGACCCATGAAACTTCCTCATTAGCGGACACATTAAGAAAAAGCGCTAGTTCGCGGATAAAGAGTGGAAAACCTTAATATACCCTTAAAATTGAAAAAAATCACTCATTCATGGTAAAAATTAAGGAAGACGCCATTTCGCGGCCAAAATGAAGAAAAATGTTAATTCGCGGATAAAATTAAGAAAAACACTAATTCTTGGCTAAAATTGAGAAAAATCTCTAAGAAAAAGCGCAACTTCACGTATAAAGTGTAGGAAAAAATCACCAATTCACGGGTAAAACGGAGAAAAAGCCAAAAACCGTGGCTAAAATAGAAAAAAAGTTAATTCACAGTAAACAACTAGAAAATATCAATTCCCGGCTGAAATTAAGGAAAATGTTGATTCGCGGCAACGATTGTGGAAAAATCCTAATCGACGGCTATAAAACAGAGGAAAACGCTGATTCTTGGCTGAAATCGAGAAAAACCGCTAACTAAGAGTGACATGAAGAAAAAGCGCAAGTTCGTGGATAAGGTGCATAAAAACATTGATGAACAGCTAAAATTGACAAAATCGCTTATTCGCTGCTTTGAAACTGGGAAAAGCAAGGACAGGCTAAGCTTCGTGACTATAAACGTGTGCTACTAACTAAAATTGTTGGTTTTAAAGCGTTGGTTCGCGGCTAATATTGAGAAAAAGTGCTCATTTGCCGCTAAAATTACTGAAAATACACCAATTCATTAAGGCCACCCGCACGGTAGTGTATTTGACGGCAAATTCGCTGCTAAAATAGAGAAAATGCGCTATAACTCCAAGTTTTTTTAAGCCATTAATTTAAGGATAAAATTGTGAAGTCACGCGACAGTGAGTGCTCTTCTATGGGCAACTACGTGGCAAAAAGTTTGAAAAATGCGATAATATTCGTGGCGAAAATGCATGGAAAAGTGCTACTTCGTAGCCACCAAAAGCGACGACAAAAATATTCGGCTAAAATTGAGGAAAAGCGCTAATTCGCGGCCACATTTGAGAAAACCTGGTAAAATTTACAGCTAAAATGGAAGAAAGGCGTTAATTCGCGGGAAGAAGCGCTCATTCGCAGCTAAAATAATACAGAGAAAAAAATACACACACACGAAAAAACCCGCCAGTTCACGGATCAATTATGGTGGATTTCACCACTGAAAGTTAAGGTTTGAGTTATGTTAACTCAGAATTAACGGAAAATAAGCGTTACAATTTATGTAATCATTAGAGAGATTTTGGAAACAGCTCCGCTAACGCTAACGTTAACGCTATTCACATTTCAACCAACGAAATGTTTACTACCCTAGCAACGCGTACACAAAAATTAACTTTTGCGTTTATGGGACTGGTTGCAAAATCTCTCTAATGTTAGAGTTTACTGGTAACTCCAACCAAACTCCCGGTGGTGAAATTCACCATTAGAGAAAGGCCGCTGATTCCCCGGGGCTAAAATTGAGTAAAAGTGGTAGGTACTTCGCGGCTGAAACTAGGAAATGATTCGCGGCTAAAATTGCGAAAACGCTAATTCCCGGCTAAAATCAATATACCTAAAGCGCTCACTCGCAGCTAAAATTGAGAAAAACGGTAATTATCGCCTAAAATTGAGCAATAAATCGTGGCGCTAGCTGAGAAAACCTTACTATATTTCCCAGAAAAAATTTAGACAAGCGCTCACTTTTGCAGGTAAAATAGAGAAAAAGCGTGATTCGTGGCTGAAGTTGACAAAAGACACTTGTTATCAGATTAAAAGGGCGAAAACTGTCAATTCTCGAATCAACATGAAATAATCCGCTAATTCAGGACTAAAATAGAGTAGATTAAGCAAAATTGATGAAACGCCAGATTGGAGATCCTTGGATATAGCGTCGGTGCTACTGACTATAGATACTGGAATTTTCGATCTTCTTTTCCGGTGTTATTATGCTCGTTGGGTAGTAGCTACCATTGTGTAGGAAAACACCAAAAAAGTAATTTTTTGTGCGGAATGCTGTGCGTTTTACTTGGCATTTTCCGACTTCTGGCTTTGGGAGGTACCCCAAGTATTGGGATTTATTTTGTTCTGTTGACGGGGTAGCCCGCCATGGTGTAATTACTATACAATATTGGAAAATTTCAATTTTACTTCCATTTTTCAAGAGGTGTCTGTAAACAAATTACCCCCAATTAACCAAATGTACATAATTATTCCAAACCTCCGCTGCGAATAGAATAGAAGGGAGGGGTGCGATCAGATTCGGTTGCCCAAGGCTATAGTAGCCCCTGTATTTCTCCATCTACTAGATACGGACTAGTGTACTTGGGTTATTGTACTTCATTCATTTCAATGAAGGAAAAAATAAGCGACATCGTTATGCTTGACTTACTTGTTTTATTTCAGAGGTGACAGTTTCAATAAATTAATAATACTCTAACAACACAAAAACTTTCGAACTCGCCTATTCCTCCAAGATTCGAATAGCAAAAATACATAATTTTTAAGCCTTTTTCTTTTCGGTCGTGATAGAGGACAAGTACAAAGCTAAAAGCGCAGTCAGAGCGAGACAAACGTAGCCCGTGAGGTATACGTCTTTAATGGTTAGTGCTAGGCCATAGTCCCATATCTATATAGAATAATAGCAACAACAATATTAAAATATTCATACCACGAAAATACGCACTCATTCTGCAAAACTTACCAAATGCCTTATTCCGTTGAATAAATGGTAGGCGAAAGGAAAGGCGACAACGAATTTGACGAGAACGCCCACGGAACCGGGAATATTAGAACTATTCAACAGAGTAGCAACATCAACGCCGGCTAGGGAGGCTTGACAAAGAAAACGAAATTCGTGAAAGGAAAAGGTATTTAGATTAAAACTAGCCAGCTTGATGAAACTATTTCACCTCCACTCAGACCGACGACATAGGCTGTCAACGCCATTCCCGTGATCCTATGCGAGATAGACATGATCATCGGCAATGGGGGTTTGTAAATACTAAGGTGTGGCGAAAGAGGACGACCGAGTTTGGCATTTCTTTCCTGGAAGGGAACACTCTTGGAAGGTGCCACGGCGGCCGACGCTTTCATTACAATAGATCGTCGCCTAGTACAGAAGGAGAATTTTATTAAAATAGCCGTTTAGAGCGAAAATTAATCCATGAATGTATTTACGGTGCGAACAGATTTTTAGGGCAGAGCGGATTGATAGGGGAAGAGGCCCAACTACCACGGGCACAGATACTGTAACAATTTATGATGAAGTAATAATTAACTTATTATTTTAGTGACTTTTATCGTGGAATTGATGACTTACGTTCTTAAAAGTGACATTTTCGTGTATTAATTCAATGCAAAAGAAAGAAATTAGGTCTGAAAAACGGTATCACGAAACCTCTGCGTACTGATAACAATTGAAATGGAGGCGGCTACGTCATGAAGATTGAGGCTTTCCTAATTCCTACTTTTAATGCAAGTACTAACAGTCCCAGTTCACTGGCGTATCGAATCAATTAAGAATAATATTTTCATCAAGCGATACTTTAGTTTTATGCAGCTTCGCCCTTAAGTTCATGGGAATTTCACGCCTTCACCATTCATATCAACAAAGGTTAGCTTCTCTCACGGTTTGGTAACCAACCCCACGAAGGTTGTGTTTTTTTGGTATTTTGAACTTCGTGAATTCGTGTTCCCGAATTAAACCAAAATCTCCAGCAATTATGGCGTAAGTATTCGATCCTCAACAATTAGTGAATTTGCTAACGAATAAATGTGTTAAAAGTGCTGTGGTGAAACCGAAGTCCGAGATGAGTCAAGAGGAGCTGGCCAAAAGGGAGGAGGAAGAGTTCAACACCGGCCCTCTGTCCGTTCTCACACAGTCGGTGAAAAATAATACGCAGGTGAGTTTAATGATAACCAGAGGAATTTCTTATAAAGATTTTGTTATTCCAACGTCTCAACCTTTTCGTGTTAGGTCCTTATCAATTGCCGAAATAATAAGAAACTCCTTGGAAGAGTTAAGGCCTTCGACCGTCATTGTAATATGGTCCTGGAAAACGTAAAGGAAATGTGGACAGAGTTGCCGAGAACTGGAAAAGGCAAAAAGAAGGTATGGTTTTTGGTTAATAGGAGTTGTAGAGTTGTTCAAGTTCTAAAACGTTTGGCAATCGTTTCAGGCGAAACCGGTGAATAAAGATAGGTTCATTTCGAAAATGTTCCTTCGTGGTGACTCAGTCATTCTCGTCTTGAGAAATCCTCTGGCTACGGCTGCAGGGAAATAATTTAATTTTTGTACAAAAAGTTCTCAATACACTTTTCTTTTTTCAAGTGAATGTATTTCTTTCCTACCGTGTCTGTGTTTCCTATTTGCTCTTATTACTTAGGCGTAGATGGGTCATCCGGAATTATAAGGCAGTCCCTTGATGGGGGCATAGGTAATTCCAAAAATGTTGATATGTACTTGAAGAGTTGAAGCTGCCCCGTTGAGGTCTGTTGACTTGCCCCGTTTTGAAGGCCCAAAGCGTTTTAAGTCTTATCTTTCATTCGATTTCATGTGAAATTACTTCAGCAATTATGTGTGTTCGAAATTCTTGCCCACGTCACCAAGTGCAATAGTGATTTATGGTTGCTGGATTTTGTCCTCCTTAATTTGATTCTCTGTCTGAAGACATTTAAAATTTAGCTTGCGCCAAATCAGTCAGCCTCAAATTAACCGCCAATTCAGAGCGAGAAGTGGTGCATACTTTATAATTGCTTTTCAATCGAATCAAAACTATGGCGCAGAGAAAAAACTATTATGATAATAATTTTATTCACATTGTTCAATAAATGTTTCCATTTTTAAAATAGTCGAATCCCAGAAAGATTATTTTCGTGTTCGTCAGCATTCTTCTAGTTCTAGAAACGCATACGTCACTGGTTTTGTTCGATAGTGGGGGGTTGGAAGGCAAAAAGGATTCTCAGGGTTCGCGTCCTTTTGCCTCGGAGTTTGATTCGCTTCGGTAGCAGCAGTTCGAGAGTTCGGCCATTTTCCTCTTGCCCCTGAGTTAAATCTGAAGTACGCGTCAGTCTATTCATTTTATTTTCAATTTTGGTATTGAAAACTTGTATTTTCGTGGCATTAATTATTTAAACTGTGATGGCGAGTGAAGCTAAACAAGAAGAAGTCAAATCCGAAGCGAATGGTCAAGTTCCGAGTCTTATGAACGACTCGGGCCCTCAGGGAGGTCGCCAAGAAGGAGGTGGTGCCGGTGGCGGCCGGCGCGATGGATTCGGTGGACGCGGTGGTTTCGGTGGCCGCGGAGGCGGTGGTGGACGTTTTCAACAAGGCCGAAGGAGTTTTGGGGGAAACCAGGAGGTTTGTTAGCTTTATTCTTTTTCACCTCTTTTAAAGTCAATCCAGCTGCCACGTTTTACTTAGCTCTAACCTTTTGTGCTGGACGGTACTTGGGATTTTAAATTTAGCTCATTGCCTACGCATAGTTGTTTCTGCATATTTTTTAGTATTAGGCCTCTTTCTATCTTGGCTCGCCAGGATACATAATTCATTGCTTCTCCTCTTCCGAGCTTTCGATTTGTTTGTAATCCGCGTTCACACAAAAACTAACATTTCAGCTTTTTTTAACGTGATTTCTCACTTATTTGCTGTTTTTAATCAATTTTCAAGGTGTGCTTAATCGGAATGTCGTTTCTCAGACCCATCAAAGTGACATAATTATGGTACGAATGTCGAAAACATCCTCATAGATGTAAATTTCTTCATTTTCAAGCGAGATTTTATAATACCCTTGTTACTGGTGTGCTGAACCCGAATTTATTCTCAAAACTCAAACTACCACCAATTAACTCACTCTACTGTTCTACTGCTACCTGCAAGAAAGCAGAAGCAACAGTGAAAAACGGTACAGAAGCCTTCATGAAGGAGCACTTGGGACCTGGAAGGTGGGTAACAGGTGTTGATGGGCAGCAGCTTCTAGGAGGAAGTGAGGCCATGTTGCTGCTCTCTTTGAAGGCCGATTTACGCAATTAACGTACCCCAGCCGTTCACATAGTCACCTCCTTATTCGGAGCAATTAGGTACGTCTCCTCTTCTTCAGCAGGCACCTTCGTTATAGATTGGGAGTCAGTGAGGAGTTCTAGGTCGTTGAACACTTTCATCATGGTTCGGGTTCATGGTCTAGGTCTCAAGACGCTTAGATGGCCCCCGAGGTGGATCACACCCCTGACTATAATGAAAGATCAGTATCACATCTCCTTCTTCTTCATCTACAACAGCGGTTGGATGGTACAATGGTGTTAATTAGGGGTTTCTAAGAGTCTTGATTACGAATTCGGATTCAGCACACCAGAAACACGGGAAGGACGCTGCAAATTTTACACATGGGTTTATTATTCATGAATGTAGCCAAATCCGGCTTGAAATTACATGAAAATCGGCATCCCATACCCCTATGATCTCAAAACCATTGAAAACCCCCATTTTGGTTCTTTTTTTGGTCTATGAAACCCAGGGAGTTAGTTGATCAAACTGATCAGATGTTAGGACCAACTAGATCCCAAATGGAGTCTATGTGCGAAAGAACGAGTTTTTTCGAGCAATCCTAACGCAAGATATGGCCCGGACGGCAAACAAGCCCGGCCGTAGAGACAAGTGTACAAGTTCTCACAGGGAGCCCCAGTTTTTCCTCTATAAGGTCCGGTAATTACGGCGACACATCTATTTTCCTTCCTGGTCCACACGAGTGAAGAGGCCTCAGAAGTGGACCGGGCCTGAATATGTTTCTGGAGAGAGTTGAGTTCAGAGAAAAGGACAGCTTCAGGGGCAGACAAAATTTTTGCAGAATACACTATTGGATCTCCATTTTAAGAAATAAATTGTTACTATCATTTCTAGTTCACATCACAGGATTAATCGTGGCAGAAATAGAGTCCCTAGCGAATAGTCTTGTCACAAAAAATATTTATTAGAAAGCATAGCTTCCAAACAGCACAGCTGACGCACATTAAAATTCTTCGATGAGGGACTTGCCAACAAATCATATTTTCCAAAGTTTGAAAATTGAGAAGCAAGCATCGACATGCTACCCATCTGGCTTTTGGTGCTCATCGTCAGCATCGTGATCATCGTCTCTTAATGCAGTATAATTGACAGAGGTTGAAGGCGAGTTGGCGATTTTCAATCATCAGTCGTTTTCTTTTAATTACTTCTTGATGTGCGGCAGCAATTGGAGACCTCAAAATTACAACACAATATTATAGCTCATTGAGTGTTGTGTTTGTGACTACAACATACCTTTCGCTCGGTTTCAGTCCAGGAATTCATTGTTAGAGAGGCTGATATTCTATCTATGAGCAAACGTATAAACCGACGAAGCTTAAAATACCTATTTGTATTCGGTCTGAAATAAGAAAAAAACGCGTTTTAAACTGAATAAACAAAACTACTCTAATCAAGTCCAGTGATACACGTAGAAAAATAAGGTTCCCGGAGCTCGTACTCGTGTCTTTAGTGCCTTACCTACGCTTGTCATGAATATTTCATGAAGATTAGTTGCCTTTTTTAGGAGATGCGTGCGTAGTTGGGAAGTGTACAGCCCCTTCTTCCTTTCTGGAGCCAATCCTATTTGGCCGATTTTATTCTTTACATGGGACCATATTTTATAGCCCAACCAATGTTCATCTTGAACATTTCATCAAGATCGGTTGCCTTTTTAAGGAGATATGTGCGTTGGGGGGATTCCACCCCCCCCCTCCTTGGGGGCCGTAGATGTTCCCCTTTTGAATTTAATTCGCCCAGTGGAGGCGCTCTTATAGTGGTGGGAGCGACCAAACTAAATTCTTTCTGCGGATTTTTTACGAATGAAGTTTACTCCCCAGTCCTGATGATAATTTTAGGTAAGGGGGCATGCAAGTACTACCCCTCGCCCATTATCCCTCACCGTTTTACGCGCCAAGTATTTGGAATATTTCATTTTTTATGGCCACATGTGAAACCTTATAGTCTTGAGACTTGCCCAGCAGTGCCTGAATTTCCATTTTGACTTTCCTTGAATTTTGAATTAAATTCATAAAATTACATCAAATGAAATCAATCAAATGTCTTCCATCCCCCGTTGAAATTCGTCATATAAGTAGGTAATTATCACTAAAGTTGGGGGGGGGGCGGATAAACATGTCGAGGAAGCATTGTGCTACGACCATTAGCAGACGTTTTATTTATTATTATTATTATTATTATTTATTTATTTATTTATTTTTTTTCAGAAATCAGATGGAGGAAAAGACATTAAAGGCGAGCATGTTCAAGGTGGAGGACGAGGTGGTGGTGGTATCGGCGGCGGCGGTCGTGGACCTCGCGGCCGACGTGAAGGCGGCGGTCCTCCCAGGGAGAGAAATGCAGATGTACAATATATCTTTCACATTACGAGTGCTTCTCTTCTTATTTTTCAATGTTGTTCTTGTTTTGTTACTTAGGGCGGTGGTATGTTTATAAACGAGCGCCTCCTAAAGCAGATAAGCAGCGGCCCGACTTTGGAATTGCCTCCTAGCGAGCACAATGAAAAAAAATTCAACACCAAATCTAGACTTTATCTGGGCAACATTCCCCCTGATGCAACTGAAGATGATTTTAAAAACCTTTTGTCACCCTTCGGTGAGTTCAGCGAGCTGTACATGAACAAAGAAAAAAACTTTGCCTTCGTTCGCATGGTACGTTTCTTAGAAAGCTGGGGGGGGGGGGGTTTGGATAAGTCCTAATCTGTTGAGGAACGTTTGAAAAAGTTGCAATGACATGTGGATTTACTTATAACAGGATTATAAGTCGACGGCCGAGAGAGTTAGGCGAGAGCTGGACAGTAGCAATTTTAAAAACCGTGTCATTAAAGTGAGATTCGCTCCGATGGGTTCTACGATAAAGGTTAAAAATTTGACTCAATACGTGACCAATGAGTTGCTTGAATTGGCGTTTTCTGTTTTCGGCGAGGTATCCTATGATTCTATTATTTTTACCTCCAGCTAGCGTGTATGTAGTTTTAATTTTACCAATTTTTAGATTGAAAAGGCGGTCGTGTTTGTCGACGAAAGGGGAACTTCGTTAAGAGAAGGTCTCGTTGAATTCGCCAGAAAACAAAGCGCACAAAATGCTATGCGTTTCTGCACGGAAGGGTGTTATTTCCTTACAAAGTTAGTTTGTTTTCTTTAGGTTTATTTTCCGGCGTCATAATTTCTAATTGTTCTACAGTTCGCTTCGACCCGTCATTGTAGAGCCTTACAATGAGATTGATGACACTGAAGGGTACGGCGAGAAGCAGATTGTGAAACGTGCCCAAGATTTCTTTGAAGCTCGTGAAGTGAGTTTCTCTTGCGAACATTATTTTATTTTCTTCTTCAATCTGATGTTTGTGTATTTTTTGAAAGCTTGGCCCACGATTCGCCAAGCCCGGCTCTTTCGAGTACGAGTACGGTACGAGGTGGAAACAAATTTATGAATTGTACCGCCAAAAAGAAGACGGTCTAAAACGAGAACTAAAACTCGAAGAGGAGAAACTTGAGGCTCAGATGACATATGCCAAGTATGAACACGAGACTGAACTTTTGCGAGAACGTAAGTCCTCATTTGCCAGTCTATAGGAAAAGAAGATTCATACCGGATTTTTAAATAAGTGTGATTCATGTAATCCTTAAAAATCATTCTCCTTTTAGAATTGCGTCAGCGCGAACTCGACCGGGAGAGGCAGAAACGCGATTGGGAAATGAAAGAGAGACAGGCTGAAGAACAAAGATTGGCAGAAGAAGAAGCTCTTCGAAGACAACAAGAGGAGATGTCGCGTCGTATGGTCCATCAGGATGATGAGCTGAGGCGTCGTCAACAGGAAAACACTCTTTTTATGCAGGTGAAAATATACGTTAACATTGCCTTCAATAATGCGTTTTTTGTATGCTTGCATTGCCATTTTGATCGCTTGGCTAAACTTATTTCTCCTATAGGAAAATAATGCGAGGACAGGCGGGGACCGCGACTTTGAGCAAGACAAATTCAATAATTTCCAAGGTTTGTTCATTTACACGTGGTCTATTACTACTACTTGCTAACTTTTTTGGTTTTTCAGGAGGCGGTGGTGGAGGACAGCGCATGTCGGTGAGTCAATGTTCATGATTATTTACTTACTCTATTTTTTGATGGGTTGAAGAGAGTGGTACAAATACGTATTTCGGGACAGACAACATAATTATTTAAAATGCATATTAGGGCCGGGTCATCAAATGTCCGTTTTAGTTTTAAGCCTTGCTAAGCAATGTTGTGTTTAAAACACTTGAATCTGATTGGCGTTTAAGCTCTTAAGCTCAGCTTAGGGCAAAACGGAACTTTAAATCCATGTGGTCGACCCAGGCCCTTGGTGAAATTTTATATGGAGAAAAAACATGAACGTCTTTGTTAACGTCCGTCGGTTGCTAGGATATGGAATAGCTGATTGGTGGAATTTTAAAGACGTGAACGTTTTTTATTTTTACGTCTTTCAAAATCTCCCGATTATTGGTTTGACCGACGGGGGGGGGGGGTGTGATTCGGTTCGGTTAAACACAGTAGAACCCACACTTCCTTTCGCTATACGGAAACATGAAAGTAAAAAGTATAAGAAAAAAGTTGGGTAACTTGACCGGCAGAGGCAGTAATGCGAGTAGCAGGTGAAAGGAAGGCAAGCGGAAGGGCTAATACTCTTTTTATATTTAAAATTAATAAGTATATAAGATTATGCTGAACATAAACGTCACATCATAGAAAAAAGGGATAGGTATGATAGAATTCAACCACGAACAATTTCATTTGGCAAAAAAGTTCAATTAGGCTTGATTATTTTAAAGATTTATTACACGAGAAAGTCGCTCACATTGCGGCGCATATTTACTATTTCATTACTATTTTAATTAAGTGCTCCGAAGTATCGCTATCACGCAAGATTTGGCATTACATGTGTTATGCGCGGGCAGTATCAATAATAGGTATTCTAACAAAATAGAATTTTCACCCCTTTGGTTCTTTCTGCGTCTGCTCGACTAATGTTGGACCTATCATTTGCATGATATTTCTTGGAAGAGCAATCCGAAGAACAACTCCGAGGAACTGTCTTTAGTCAAGTGACAGGATTTTCTTCCTGGTTCTGTTAGCCAGACATGGACTGGCCGATGTAACATTTCGATTCTCGTTTCCCGGACTTCACTAATTTAGGGATCGATCACTGATTTACCAGTACCAGGTCATGCTTAAAATTGATGGAGTGACGTTGACATGTGTACTTCCTCAGATATGGTGAGCATTTGCATCCTTCCTCGCTCTGCAGTACAGGATCGAATGCTGAAGCTCTCCCGGTGACGTTATTTCAGCGCCCCCCGCAAAGTATGCAGAAACTACCACACACCTCCGTTCCAGCCTGAGTCTCAACCTTGGCTTCATGAATGTTCGCTGTCTAAATCTCTACATTGAAATTCTGGCATAGCTTGAAACTTCATTGTAGAATTAGACGCAGAGCAGTCCGCGGCTACCCCTCATATTTACATTGAATCAACTTACCTGCCGAATGAGAGACTTCGCCCACTCGTCGCCCTCGCAGGTGACGACACCAGGCAGGTCGAATTGGGGAACGATCTCCTCTTCGTTCGGGTCCAGCGTGACAACAGCTTCAGTGAACTTTTCCAGGGCATTAGCTGATCGTCCCAGAGGAGGAGGGTCTTATGGTAATTATAATGTCGACAATCTTCCCCCCTTGAGCTTACCTGTGTACGAAGGACCCTGACCTTGGATGGTGGTCACGGGTTTTTTCCTTACGGGAGTCTTCTTTGCTGAGGCTTTTGGCAAGGCAGTAACCTGGCGGACCACAGCTTTCCGACCATTGGTCGTGTGTAGGTGAGAGAGAAAGAAACGCGATACCGTCGGAGGCTCTCGCGGGTTCGACTACTTCCATGGAGATAGCTTCCTCCGTGGTGGGAAGTTGAGCAGGCTGAGTGAGGACTTCTGAAAAGCATGTTTCTCTCCGTGCATAAACTGTCCAACGAGAAGCTAAGGGACTAACAGTCCCTCCTCCCCTCGTGCTTAATGGTCAGGGAGGTTCTATTGTGTCTCTGAGTCTCCGTTAAGTACACAGCTTATCCTATGTCACGCATCCTTCGGCACGGGCCGTATATTAACGCCTTGGGTTAGCGAGTTCTTTTAAAACCATACATTCGGCCACACGGCTCGTGGATGGAGGAGAAAGGACGGAGAGGCCCCTAATTCTACCCACTGCCTCGGCCACTGATCCTAATTAGGACATGACCAAAATTGCCATTTGCCAAAACACAAAATTGGCTTTTGATTGAGGCAAAAACATGAAATTGGCTTTTGAAGGATCAAAAACACAAAATAAGCACCAAAACAAGCAATTGGCTTTTGATGGAGCCGAAACACGAATTTGACTTTTGAAGGTGCCAAAAACACTAAATTGACTTTTTAAGGGGGCCAAAACACGAAATTAGCTTTTAAAGGAGCCGATGTACGAAATTCACATTTGGAGGAGCCAAAATTGAATGTGTATTGAAAGAGCCAAAACGTGAAATTGGCTTCTGAAGGATCAAAAACACCGAATAGGCATTTGAAGGAGCCAAAATACAAAATTGGATTTCGAAGGAGGCAGAACACGTAATCAGCCTTTGATGAGCCAAAACATGAAATTGGCTTTCGAAAGAGCCATAACATGAAATTGGCTTTTGAAAGGGCCAAGACTCAAAGTTGGGTTTCGAAAGAGCCAAAACACGAAATTGGCATTTGGAGGAGCAAAACAAAAAATTGGGGTTCGAAAGAGCCGAAACACGAAATTGGCTTCCGGAGTATCCAAAATGGTGAAGGAGAGGCCCAAAGGGGCGTTCGCCTGCAGCTAGCCAGCAGAGTGTGGGCCCCTATCCCATTTAATTGTAATAAAATATCCTTTCATTCCGGACTTTAGCTAGGCTAAAAGCTAGTAGACGATTTTAATTCGAAAAGCGACGATGCAAGTCCGGAATGAAAGGATATTTATTACAATTAAATGACTTCTGACTAATGTCGTAAAAAAAGTCTGATGAGGTCGGCGGCACACTGATCGACGAAACGTCACGAATTCTTTTGTTTTAGAATAAAATAAATAAATAACGACAAAACAAATTTTGCCCGTTGCGGTCGATATTTTATATTTTTTTGAAAAACTAATGAAATATACTAATGGGCGATAAATTAATTTTGAATACGTGCGGGAAGTAGGTCTTTTCGCACGCTGAACATCTACTTAAAACCGTTCTTTACGAACGATCGTAGGAAAAATAAGTTAAGACCACGCAGACATAAGTGTTTCTTCCGTGAAGAGGTTACCGTTGTGAAACTAGCCACTTTCTTCGGGGATAGAGCGAAAACGAAAAAAAAAAAAAAAAAAAAAAAACACTAGCTGTAAAAGAGAGTGGGAAAACGAGGTATAGATTACATTTAGGCTATCGAAAGCCCCCTTTAAGGTAAGGCACATCGTCGGCCTGGGGAAGGGGAGTACAAAGTTAAAGGCTTTTCTAGAAATGTTTTAAATGCCATGTCTCAGTGTGTGGTCTTGGATTAGTGTTCAGCCTAGAAATTATTGTTTACTCGACCGAACCCGGGCATTTGAGAAAACATGGTGGACTTTTTAAGAGCGCTGTTCTAATTGAACTCCCAAAATGCTCAATAAATCGCGAATGCCGAATATCTGTAGCCGCGTATACACTTGCGAGCCGACCCTGAGCCAAACCGCTTCTCTTGCGTGCTTGACTGGCGCGGGCAATGTGGATGCCGGCAAACCTGCTGTACATTGCAGGTAAACGTAGTGACAGGTTAACCTCACATATATTTTCTTCCGCATCCAGTTAGATTGTATCTCCCCTATTCATTCGCGGTACGATCTTCACTTCTGCATGTTCCTGGAGGTCCACAGATTTCCGTACATAAGTCTTGTGCAGGAGTAATGAGTCATCCGCGATAATATAATGTACGTTTCTGTGACGAGTGACGACCTCTGTGCTGGCCTATCGTGTGAGTTTTTGGGCACTCGAGAATCGCATCCTGTGAACAGTATTTTCATGGGGCAGGGTTTGGAAGACCGAGATTCCTGACTTCCAAAAAATGTTTTGCTAGTAATCTGTCCGTCTTCGACATCCTTTCAAATTACAACGCACATCGAACTCGCCGAGTTTGGATACTGACTGTGATAACCTTCTACCTTCACCATGGAAGTTCTTTGTAAAATGCCTTATTATGGGAAATTGCCGCAGAAAAGAATTGCTGTATCTATTGAGCCATTTGCAACATTAGCAGGAGAAATGGCACTGCTTTGGCCTGGTTCGCAAAGGCTATACTGCTATCATGCGCCTTTTTTGCGCTAAAATTGTAGGGTGTAAAATCATGTTTTTCTTTGAAAACATTAATGTCATAGATATTTTTCCGAATCATTACTACAGTTAGATGAGCAACCCACTTGGCACCCCATCTGGGAGTAGTGGATTGTCATCTCGTTCCGGTTATTCGGAATGCAGAAAACAAAATTCATCGTTTAGGCGGTTGGGTTGGTGTTGGGTTCTTTATTGTACGACGGTGATATTATATCGATGTCAGCTTTATTTATAGTATTGTATGTGCTAGAGGGAGACGTCTCCTAGAAATCGACTGACTTCAGCAGTATTGCTCTGCTCGTTTGTTTCTTGTGCATGCGTAAAAATCCCCGGCTCTCAACAGGAGCAATCATGTTGTACGTCTACGACAGAATTTGTCTTGTTCCGTTTCTCAGATGGGCGGTGGTCCAGTAAAGAAAGAACCAGGCGATGGTAACTTCTCACCTTGGAAGACGGCTGCTGTAAGTTTCATTTTATTACATATCTCTTCGAACGTAGTATGATGTACTACGTTCCAACTTGGGTGTTACTTCTTACTTACCTACAGGGGTTTAGGAACGAAATTACCATTGTTTACGTGAGATTCTTATTATTAAGACGGTAACTCTTTAACGATATCTTTTGGGGTGTAACTGTGGATGAGAAGACAGATTAGCAGGAAAAAAGTGCTGGGCTGCGCACTTTTTAAGTTCTAGTATTTGGGAATATGTAAGTACACATTCAATCAGTAGGATTGCTTGAGCGCTCTTTCTTTTATCACGTTCCTCAGGAGAGCGGTGCATTGCTGGTATGAATATTTATTCCCCAAGGTATAAATATTTCTACACTGAGTTCTTCCCTTTCTATTTTTATCGTTTCCGTTGAATTGCGATCGTGCATGATAACACTTTTAAGGAAACGTTTGTGAGAAAAACTAAGTTTATTGACGTACTATATCCTATGTGAACAGTATAGGATGACTGCACTTGAGCCTGTGGCACGTCTCATAGGCTCCTCTATTGCACAGGCTGAACTGAGAAGTCAATGAACACGGAATATTTATTGTTATAAATAAGAACATCGTTGAGCCACGCATTTTTATCTTCCTGTTCGTGTATCGCCACCAAAAAATATTGTCTGGGCTGACAACAACAATATCCGAATTATAGGGTAAAATAATTGGTGTTCTCGTCGCTTTTTATAGTTTATTTCGGACCGGTTTCGGCTAATCAGCCATTTTCAACCTTAAAGAGAAAAATTCTACTTCACAAAAAGAAAACCCAAAAAACAGGGAAAACACATAAAATCGCCCAAACTACCAACCTCCCAGATACGTCCAAAATCAAACGAATAACATGTGTCTGTCAGCCGTTCTGTAGTCTGTTTAAACTAAGAATAGGTAAAAAAAAAATTTAATTTTAAAACACATTCCTAATAATTAAATGAAACAAAATAATAAATAAACGAAGGTAGATACCTCAGTATAAATAAAAGAGTATGTATAGGCAAGGCTTCGAGGAGCTCTGTCCCGATGAGAATGTGAATCAAATCGAGCTTGTCCCCTGTGCGTCCCCACCCAATATATCACTCCCTCCTCTGACACCAAAGGCAATGGGAAAGAGGGGAATGCATTTAGAAAGGCGGGGGGGGGGGTTCAAAATCAGTAATTCTGTTGATCAACCGTTCACCGTGGGCTCGGTGATGTCTCACAATCTCCAACCAATCCATTGACGGGCCTTTTTGTGCTCCATGTAGAAGAGAAATATCCCACTCTTCCGCAGCGGTGGCCCATGGAGTTTAAATGGACACTCAACTCCGAGTTGCCTCTTGCGTGCTCGATCACTCTGGCGCTCAATCTACGCCCCGTTTGTCCTACATAAAAGCTGCCACAGGAGCCCTCAACTTTGTATACGCCAGACTTTTCCATTAAAGCTTTCATGTCTTTTGTGTTATAAATGAGGCTTCGCAAGTTCCCTATCGGCCTGTATATTATCCAGACGTTAGCCTCCCGCAAACCTGTGTTTTCCCTTTTTTTGTGGTTTTTCTTTTTCTGAAGTAGAATTTTTCTCTTTAAGGTTGAAAATGGCTAATAGCCGAAACCGGTCCGAAATAAACTATAAAAAAGCGACGAGAAACCATTTATTTTACCCTATAATTGAGTACTCGTTGCACCTACGACCTTACAACTATATCGACACGAGGAACAAAATCCGAAATAAGTGATTTTTCCGTCAGTGTGCCCAGTTAGTTGGAGACGTTTTGTTAAGGTTGTTGATTCAACTCGAACAGTTGTTATATTAGTTAATTGGATGCGTTGGGCTTATGAGTTCAAATTTGAATTTGAATTTGGTTGTTTCTTCAATCACATCTTGTGGCAGGAATAACCGTAATTTTTAGGTTGGAAATCTGAACTTTGTGAACGTGTTAAGAAATGTTTTCGAGAAATTCTATCAGACGGTTTTCCCTATAGGAAAAAATAACGTCCTAGTGAAAGAAGTATGTTTGTATTAATTAGCATCCGTGGCAAATGGCTAGCGGCCAAAAACTATTTGTTGCTCTTCCGATGAGCTTGAATCATTGTTGTCAATATGTAATCCTCAAGGACATAAAAAAAGTGGTCATAAGAGTTGGTTTTTAGTGTTTATGAGTTTGTCGGATATCTTTTGTTCAGCCTAGTATTGTTACCGAGCAATATTACTTGATGTTAATAGCGTTTTCCTTTTGCACCAAATTCTGCACCGAGGGACTCCCACGTTCCCCCCAAATTCTCCGCCCGTCCTCACTGAATTACTTCATAATTGTTAACGGAGAAGACGGTTGAGAAGGAACTGCCCAGGGGGATTTTAGTGCGAACAGGGGAAGATCTTTGTGTTCACAAAGATGCTTAGATGTATTAATACGAAATTATGGTATGAACCCTCGAACAGACACTCAAAGATATAATAATTTCTATCCGAAATTAGCGTATGTTTAATGAATGACTCTAGCAAAACGACGCACAAAATGGCACCTACAAAAAGACAACTACACTGTGCAACTTCCGCCAAATTTTTTAAACAAAATTCTTCCCTCCTAATTCATTTCTCTTAATTCGATTGTACAGTTAGGCCAGTCAATATAAACATCAAACATCTCAAATATGCATGTAATTGTTTTTTCTTTTGCAAATTGTTAGGGCCAATGAGAGTAGTTTATACTCAAGTTTTCAACCCTTCAAAACCTTGTGCTCAACTCGAGCACTCGAAAAACCACGAAATTCCATCAATTTTTTAGGTTGTTAAACAAAAATACCAGAAGAAAGCGTTTTCCGAGCATGACCACAGTATACATTGTTGAAGCCAACTGAATTTGCTACAATTTAAGCCCAGTCCGAGCGTCCTACGTTTGTTATTTTCGGAGATACAGCCAATCAAGAAATGTGTAATATGGCCAAAAAGCGAGATTTTATTGATAGGGTTATTTTTCAAGACCCGTAGCACTCAAACATAATGTTCCTACAGAATATCCAAGCGAGAATAATTCTTAGGCAGTAGCTCAATTTGAATCTGACGCTATTGCCTAAAATTTATTTTCGCGTAGATATTCTATAGGACAGGGTGACTGGTACTTGGTTGAGCAAAATAATAGGGGGGATTAAACATCCAAAATGCAACAAAAATTGTCTCATGACCTAGGGTCCGATTTCCTTTCCTAGTCGAGATAATAGATTTTTTTTATGTTTTTCGGCACATCACTGGTTTTCGCAACAAAAACAGCTGTAACTTGGGAAGCATGCGTATTAGGTTGAATCCAACGATACCAATGAAAAGAGCACACTTTTTTCTGTGTGAGTAAGGACATTTTGTCCAAAGTTAGCGAAAGATTCTTTGAGTGAACTGGGAAAATATCAGGATATTTTTAAAAATGTCAGTTTTTGACAACTGTTCAAAGCTAGACTACATTAGCCATGGTGCTCCTAGTGCCCGGCAAATTCCTCTAAAACTGTATGAAGTAACTTGGTTTAATACTTCATGCTTATTTTACTCCTGTCCTTCGCAATGTTTTGAGAAAAATCCATTGTTATACCAAAAAATAAGGCAATTAGGCCCATTTTGAGTGGCTAAAAGAAGATACGAAAGATATTTCAAGAAATTTTTTTCAGCTTATTCCACTTTTATTTGTCTTTCCTCATAGATTAGCATAGGAAAAGTGAATTAAGCTGAAAAAAAAAGTTTTGGGAATGGCTCTTGATCTTCTTGTAGCACTCAAAATGGGCCTAATTGCCTCATTTTTTGGTATAACAATGGATTTTTATCAAAAAATTGCAAAGGGCAGGAGTAAAATAAGCATGAAGTATTAAACTGAGTTACTTCATACAGTTTTAGAGGAACTTGCCAGGTGCTGGGAGCACCATGGCTAATGTAGTCTAGCTTTGAACAGTTGTCAAAAACTGACATTTTTAAAAACATCCTGATATTTTCCCAGTTTACTCAAAGAATCTTTCGCTATCATTAGACAAAATGTCTTTACTCACACAAAAAAAAGAGTGCTCTTTTCAGTGGTGTCGTTGGATTTAACCTAGGACGCTTACTTCCCATGTTACAGATGTTTTCGTTGCGAAAACCCGTGATGTGCTAAAAAACAACAAATTGATTATCTGAACTAGGAATGGAAATCTGACCTTAGGTCATAGGAAATTTTTTGTTGCATTTTGGGTGTACAATCATCCCTGTCATTTTGTTCAACCAAGTACCAATCACCATGTATTTGAGTGCTTCGGGTCTTGAAAAATTACTCTACCAAATGAAATCTCGTTTTTTGGCGAGATTAGGTATTTTGTTGATTGCCTGTATTTACTGAACAGACCCAGGATGCTCGGGCATGGCTTAAATTGTAGGGCTTTAACAATGTATACTGTGGTCATGCTCGAAAAACTCTTTCTTCTGGTATTTTTGTTTAAAAAACCAGAAAAAGTGATGAAATTTCTTAGTTTTTCGAGTGCCATGAGTTAAGCACAAGGTTTTGAGGGTTGCAAACTTGAGTAATAACTGCTCTCATTGGTCCTAACAACACGCAACAAAAAATCAATTACATGCATGTTTGCGATTTACCCCGATTTTTGTGTCTATATTGACTGGTCCAAGTCCAAACACCAAGTTCGCAAGCGAAGAGGCATCGCCCATGGGGATTCTTCACAGCCAAGAAAATCCGGGATAAGTAATGGAATATTTAGGTTGCAATATTTGGTGAACAATGTGTTACGATCCGTTGGAGAATATCCAGCAAAATTTCACCCAGCACGCGTTGTGGATTGTGGATAAACTTTTCGGGCAATGAACGAATACCGCCATTGCGAATAATAGAGATACATGTACATATTGTAATAGAAGAAGGTGTGCTGTTGTTTGACTCACATCACAACCATTATTTATTTTTGGCGTGTAAATAGGTAATAATATGCTACTTGTAGTGTTCATCAATTAGATGGCAGATGAAAATCAGTTGAAAAGCCCGCCATTCGTGATCACAACTTGGATCTTCCCAATGAGTTATTAGCTCAGTTTCTTTCCGTGTGAAGTCCTGATTTATTAGTTTCTTAATTTTCAAGCTTCACAATGGGGAACTTGCATGAATCTCAGACTGGGAAGAAAAGCATACCGGTGATTTGATCCGTGAACTGAAAGATGACAACGGAAGTTGCAACCGGATTGGTGCGTTTTAAGATTTTTAAAAAAGGTTCAAAGTTCTTCAGGAGGGGATGGATGGTGCGAGGGGAAGTGACGTAAATCCTTACTTGTGAAGCATTTGAGGGAACTCTAAAATTGTTTGTTCAAATAACATGAAAAATTTCCCTCCAGTAAACGCGTCTAACCCCCTCTTCACCACATCATCCATTTTAATAAATAAGTTTTGACGTAATCGAACCCCTACTCAAAATTTTTAAAAATTCGCTCAAAAAGCATCCTTTATTAATTTCAAAGTTTAATGTGAGCAATAGGCTCGTGGAAGAGCCCTCTTTAAGAAACACCAACTTTTGAAAAATGTGCAAGTTCCCCATTCGGCTAACCCCTAGGGTATGAGCTGGATTGGATTGGTGGGCTTCAATAAAAAATGAATCAAGTTGAAATTATTCATTGTGAAGGTCCCATATAAATAAATAAGGCACAAATAAAATAAAAGGAGACAAAAGTTGATTAGTATGATGAATATAATTTGAAGAAACTGTTCGATTGGAAGAACTGGTCAATTCCATGTTGTCTCACTGAATTTTCCAAGTTTACTGCAAAATATTTCACATAGTTTGAAAGAACTATTTCACTTAGTTTTGAAAACTCACGAATAACCAAGTTTCACCCCTGATTTTAATTTTTGTTTCTCCGCTGGAAAGGTTAAAATCGCGTTGGAAAAGTAAAATGCTGGTGCTCTCTAAAGATCAGGACTATTCAGGTTCAGGTTGTGATTTGTCTAAAGAGCGACTTTTATGAGTGGCTTTGAGCCGTAAAAAAATGAAAATTCATGACAAAATATAAATACGTGTTGGTAAGGAATACTTTGGAATCAAATGGAATTTCTGAAAACTCCAAATAGTCATTTTGATAACAAATGATGTGCTTCATCACTGGTTTCAGTTTGTCCAGCTCATTAACGAACTCCTCGTATGCTACATAAGTACATACGTTTAAGAAATAGGTACCTAAAAATGTTTCATGGCACAAAAATGTTATGACCTAGAATGTTGTGTGTTCGGACCTAATTCCCATAGAAGTGCAAAATCGTAAGCCACAATCGTAATGGTTCAGTGGATAAAGAGGAAACCTCTTATCCATTCATGTTTGTTTGACCAACATGTCCAAAAACCTTATTCAACACCAGGATGTCGAATCACTGCGCTAAAACAGATCGCATTCCTCCAGTAGATACCTAATAAAAATTGTGATCTACAATGTCTCGTAAACGTAAATAATGAAAATGGGCTCGGCGTCCACGACATCGATTTTTGATTACCGAGACCACTCCGCCGCTTTCTCTTGGACGTTTTGGAAATGCTTCCCACCCGGAATCGGATTACCGGGATTTTCTAAACGGAGATCCGAGTTTGATTTTTTTTTTTTTTTTTCCAAACTTTAGTGAATTCCGTCTTTGCCTGGGTAATTAATCCCACGACAAATTCATTCTTGTGTAGACTCACATTCCCGTAATCTGGAAAAATGTTGTTCTGGAGAATCAAAGTCGAAGTCCTTGGAGAAAACCAAATAGTATAGGTAAAATAGACAAATTATAGATACCTACCCGTAGTTGCCCACATTGTCAGTCATAACTCGTTGAAGAGTGTCCAAGAAAAGCCGGTTTTACCTATTCGGCATCTTCAGTGTTTGAATGTCTACTGATAACGAAGATGCCGAACAGGTGAAACCGGTTTGTCTTGGACACTCTACAATGAGGAATGACTGACAACGTAGGCAACTACGGCTACGTATATGATTTTTACAATTGCACGCCTTGTATATGTCGCATCCATGTCGAGTAATTGTCCACGTCATCACGAAATGGATGTCAATTTCACGAAGTGGCTCCACTTGCCGTAACTTCAAAAAATTACGACATCTGGACAAAAAATTGTCCATTTCTTGAAAACGAAATCGTGTTTTTCCAGTTGCTGAAATCAACCTTCCTTACTGCAAGTGGATGCACAACATTATCCTTTTCGTGAAATGGATGAGTGAGGAATCTCTGATGCTGAAACAAGTTTTGTTTTATTTAAAAAGGTTATTTTATTGAGCACTCAAAAACCCGCTAAAAAACGACGTTGTGCATCCACTTGCAGTAAGGAAGCTTAATTTCAGCAACTGGACAAACGCGATTTCCCTTTCAAGAAATGGAATTTTTTTGTTGTCCAGATGTAGTAATTTTTTAAAATTACTTCGTGAAATGGACATCCATTTCATGAACTGGACAATTTCGCCAAGTGGATGCGACATGTATACAGGGTGTTCGAAAATTCGACGCTCAGCCGAAAACTGGTCATAGGACAGCTGATTTGTGGTTAAATTACTAAATTCACTTTTCCGGAATTCAGCTTGGTTTTCGAGTTATTCCACCATCTTTAATTTTTTTGCGGGGCTATATATTTTTTGAAATACTTGCTCCCGGCCGCTCTAGAATCAATTCTAGCCCAAAACTAATTGGGTCATTCGAAAGAGCGCACAATTATCTTTAAAATGACTGTATTGTATTATGAATTTGGCCATTTTTTAACGCTGCTGTAAAGTGATATTTTTTCATCTTTGTATCTTTCCCTTGTTTTTCAGCTGCGATTTTCTCCCACTCCTTAAAGGAAAACATTTTTTTGGGTTTATTGGAAAAACTTCCTCATTTTGTTAGCTTTCAAATGGAGTGTAATAGTCCCGGGATTTTACAAGTATTCGCGAAGAAGTAGCTGTTTGAAGAGTAAAAACCGATGGGCTTTGTGAAGAATAACAGAACTTTTTTAGAGGATAAGTATGTTTTGAAGCCAGAGTTGGTGAGGTGAGAGACAGGGACCTCTCGGAGTGTCTGAATGTAAGCTAATAAATTACAAAAAGTACTAGAATAGCAATTGAAAAAACAGCCGATATTCGGAATTAGTGATGGGTAATGAATGAGGGGAACGATAACTGATTGAGCCAAAGTTCTCCTTGTGCGAAAAGGGACATCAACCAGGAATTTGGCGACGTTTTTGTGCATTACAAGAAGACGTAATCGTTGAAACAATCGCGAAAAATGCCAAAGAATTTGCATTTTCATTTTTCCTATAAGCACATTCACTCGAAACTGGTGTTGGTAATCTAATGAGTTACCTTCGTGGCATGGGGATTAAACCCCCAATACATGGGAACTTCAGCAATTTTAAATCCTTAATCGGGGTGATCCCTCAGATACCTCCTTAACCTAAAACGTCGAGGTATGACGAGCAGAAAATCATTTACGACTCTTTCCTCATCAGTAGATTCCTATACACCGATTATTTGCGGTTCTGCTCTTTTTGAGCGCATTGAGGACGTTTTATATCCGTTGAGAGACCAGTGAAAGTATTTCTGCGTTACTGCTAAAAACTCATCCAAATTCTGTTTTACGAAGGCAGCGCCGAATCTTGGTTGATGTCGGTCTCCACACAAGGAGGAACATTTGGTTGCAGATGAAGGGTCGCTCTTTCCACAACGAACGGCACTTCGTACTTTTTCCTCATTCTTAATCACTTTTTCCTTAAACATTGGCTGTTTTTTCAATTATTACTTATGTTATCTACGCTGTTCTTGTAATTTATTAGCTCACATTCAGACATTCTGAGAGGCCCTGCCTCACCCCTCAACTCTGGCTTCAAAACATACTTCTAATCTAAAAACGATCTCTCATTCCCCATCAAAGCCCTTCGGTTTTTACTATTCAAACAGCTACTTTTTCACAAATACTTGTAAAATCCGAGGCTATTGCACTCCATTTGAAAGCTGACAAAATGAGGAAGTTTTTCCAATAAACCCAAAAAAATATTTTCCTTTAAGGAGTGGGAGAAAATCGCAGCTGAAAAACATGGGAAAGATACAAAGGTAAAAAAACATCACTTTCCAGCAGCTTTAGCGCCCTGAGGAAATGACCAAATTCATAATACAATACAGTCATTTTGAAGAAAATTGTGCGCTCTTTCGAATGACCCAATTAGTTTTGAGCTAGAATTGATTCTAGAGCGGCCGGGAGCAAATATTAAAAAAAAATATATATAGCCTCACGAAAAAATTAAAGATGGTGTAATAACTCGAAAACCAAGCTGAATTCCGGAAAAGTGAATTTAGTAATTTCGACCACAAATCAGCTGTACTATGACCAGTTTTCGGCTGAGCATCGAATTTTCGAACACCCTGTATATCCATGTTACTATCCTAAGGTAAAATAGAATTATGTGGACTCTCTGCTAAGACATTTTTAGCGCGAAGTTTCTCCCCTTATGTGCCGAAAGGAATGATGAATTTGTCTATTTTTCTGTTAAAACGGCAGTATCTTGTCGATACTGAGAACGAAATTGTTCAATCCATCTTTCGAAGCAAACTCGAGGATTTATGAAATTTCCGCGAGTCAAAATTGCGTTGTGAGGTTATCAATAGGCCAAATTTTTCCCAAACATGATCCAAAGTTCCAGGTTTTCGGCTCGAAATCCAACAGGAAGTTAGGCTTTTGCAAGCACTATTTAGCACGAAAGCAATTTACTTATTCTCTCTTGGAAGCCGAGGATGTAAAATTAAATTTTTCACTATGGTTTCTGAGTGGGACTCTTCAGCTGTCAAATTGTGCTGCTGGGAGGTATTTTCTAGCAAAAATTTGGCGATGGACTCGAAATGTCTTGTCAACATTTTATGTGGCTATTTCAGTTTACTAAAATTAAAGTGCGAAGGCTAACGTGTACAATAAGAACGGGATGCTGAGAGAAAACTCGAGCTTGGGAACATCATTTAGGGCCAAATGAATGTGTAACAGTTCTTGAAATTCATTTTCGTTTTCGCCAAATCCTTTGGGGGGGGGGGCTTGTCGTTACTTTTTATCGAAATGTACTGTCATTAGGTACGTTCATTACGTACTTTAATTGGTGCAACACTAAAACTAAGGCGCTCATTGGGAAGAGCTCAAAATTGTCCATTTTTATAACAATCAAAGCGTATTTACGAAGCATAAAACGACCTTCATTTTTCAAAAATTAGAGTAATTTTCGGACGTTAATTTCAGGTTTATCAAATTGTCTTATTTCAAAAAATGTTACATAGTCATACAGTGATCAGTATTGGTTCCAAATGACGTGGCCAAGCTCAGGTTTTTATCTACGCATCTTTTAATTGTACACAATTTCATTGTACGGCCTATTTAAATGTTGTACAGCCTATTGAAATTTGAGAGGGCTATTAGAAAAATCTTTCCCGGTTCAGAATTTTGTGCAATAGGAAAACTCTATTATTAAGGTTAGTTTCAGAACAAATCGTTGTTCTTGCCTTCGGTGAAAAAATATTGTTCCTAGGGACTGTGATATCCTCAACAACAGGGATAGGCATAGAACTTTTCATTTTTTTCATAACAAGTTTTCTTAACGACTTTTCTTCAATCAAATCTCAATTTTATTTTGAAATATTTACTTATCGGTTGCCCCGAAAAAATGCCAGGGTTGTTAGAGTTTCTTCGATTAGGCGACTCAAACTTCTGTCTTATTGCTGGCTTCACTGGTTCATCAAAGAGCTATCGAATTGATCATCACTCGTTTGAAAATGAGTAGCTAGAATGAGGTACTTGGGCGAAAAAAAAAAAAAAAATGACTTTCTGGTGTATTACGGATTTCTGAAAACGTAGCCTGCATTTCACCGCCCTCATTCTTTTTGACCATCTTTCTTCTTTCTTTTTCTGATTCCGTTGTGTGTATTGCCATTTCGCGATTGTCAGGATGCGGATATGGGCTTTACTCGCAATCGCGGTTACGATGCTCGCGACGACGTTGGAGGTGGCGGCGGACGAATTGAAGACATGGCAACTCGACGCCCGCAACAGGGTGGCGGAGGCCGTTGGGGCCATCAGGAGAGACGTAATCAGAACGAGGATTATCCGAATGCTAATAAGCGGCGTCGCTTTTAAACATCATAAATTAAAAATATTTCGATAGGAAGACCTTGACTTACGAAAAAAGGAAACTGATTACTTCCTTGCTTTTTTTATTAAAACAAATATTTTATGTTATACACCTATCTATCAAGTTTCGTTTTAGCAAACATATTTTCAATTTTACGATTGTGCATCTTGTTAATGAATCACAACTAGGAGGATACTCAATTGACTCCTCCACAAAACTCAGTCTTATCAACACGAACACAAAAATGCGTTAACTAATACCAGGGAAAATCGTATAAATTAATTGATCACAAACTAGTTGCTACGAAATTTTGTGTTCCTGTTACCTCCGGAGGACTTATGATGAATTAGGACATATATTAATTTTTCTATAACAAACAAATGTTGCAGTTTTATACGTGTGACTGTGTTGAAGTAAAAAATAATTTAAGAGTAGATTTCTTTTGTAGTAGTAATTCGTGTTTTATCTTCTTAACTTGCTAAACTTAATAAACTTGCTAAACGATAAAACATTGTTTTATCTTCAGCTTCACGAAATAGTCAGGTGCCATTGCTTTCTAACGCCAATCTAAGACCGTAGTGTGATTGGGAGCCCGAAAACTTGCTGATTGCTATAAAGCTACCCGAAATAAAAGAATCGACTTAACCTGATTTTTAAGTACATAATAAAAATGATTAAATAGTGGAGAGTCATTCGAATACGCCTGTTAGCGGCTCCAGCTTTTATAAAAGTGCGAGGACGGTTGGTAATGAAAATCGTAGCCGTCAAGTTCCTGATAGCTAAGTTATCGAGTTTTGCCGTTACACATTCGTCACAAATTGCGGGTGGTTGTTGTCCTGTTTTGCTTAAAATTGAAGAATAAGACGAGTAGTCGCATACGGCGCCATGTTCGTTCTTATCAGTTTAATAAGAATGGTTGGGGGTGGTTTGTTGACATCCACAAAACATCAACAAAAGGTGGATTTTACAAGACTGATTATTGATAAGAGCGAACATGGCGTCTGTGATTTTACCTGTCTGATTATAGGTTCTCTACACAGGGCTAATACTAACGTAAGACTCTATAAGTTCCTACGAGTACTGACAGTCGTCATGTACGTTCCCCCTCCATATGCGGTTCAAATAGATTTGAAATTTCTCATTCGCTGCTCCGGTCGTGTAGGTTATGCCATTTGTCCCGGATTCTGCTCTTTTCTATGTAGAGCATACATTTTATGTTCAATCCCGCTAAATTTTTTGTAAATGGGCCAACCCTGCGAAATTTTGTTTTTGAAAGGAGTCTCGGACTCGTGAAACCGCTCATTAAAATGAGTCTTACGAGTATACTTTTTTGGGTGAACCTTTCCGGCAAAACTGGTAGCGATTTCCTTTCAACACACTTCACAAGCGTAGTGCCGCGTCCTCTCCATAAACATATGTTTCAATTCAGAGAGGACGGGTGGAAAGACTTACACCACACTAGTGTGTTGCACTGAATGGAAAACGCCATCAGTTTCAATTACGCAATTGCAGTTCCTTAAAATACTGTCAGGCTGCCCGTCTTTTTTTTCTTCTTTCCATAATGCCTACGGAATTTACTCGCTTCTTTTGTGGTCTTCAAATTAAGCCTAGTAGATTAGTCAACACTGATGGTCTCACTGTCAAGAGATATTTCAGTTAGTTTTAACAAAATTCATTAGCCACGGAATTTAATACATACAGGGTGTTCCAGGAGGAAACGTCAATACTTGCACATGTAAAGTCACATGGGGTCCGAAACGCTTTGTTTCAGAGTTACAGGGAATTTAGTGTTTTTAAAGCCAAATCACCTCTTTTCCACAAAAAGCGGTCTTAACGGACTAACCGTTCAACATAGAACAAAATAAACTACATTTCTGAAAAGAGCACAAAATTTAACATTGGAAAAATCAGGAATAACATACTAAAATCGTCTAAATGTACGTTAGTTACTTTTAGAAAAATCGAAAAATTTGTTTCTTTGAATTATGGGGTTATTTTGACGTCGAAAACAATTTTTGGGGATTTTACCTGGCAGCAGCAATATGGCTTATTTTGACGATTTTGCACTGTTTTTCCATACCTTTCGTGTCATATCTTAGTACAAATCCAACCGATTTTCAATTTTCCTACCTCAATTTAAAGCTCACATAATGGGGATGTTTTTACAATAAATGGTCAATGCCCGACCAACTGAACATTGAGCGAAATTCGCCTCTGAAAGAAACATGAAAATTCAACGCAATACTTTTTCGATTTTTCTAAAAGTAACTAAACGTACATTAAGACGATTTTAGTATGTTATTCCTGATTTTTCCAATGTTAAATTTTGTTCTATGTTGAACGGTTAGTCCGTTAAGACCGCTTTTTGTGGAAAAGAGGTGATTTGGCTTAAAAAACACTAAATTCCCTGTAACTCTGAAACAAAGCGTTTCCGACCCTATGCCCATACAGTCATTTTGGTTCGCCCTACTTAGTAGTACAACATGTGCAAGTACAGACGTTTTCTCCTGGAACACCCTGTATAATAAAAACAAAAATTTGAATACCTATAATGTCCAAACGATGTGTGACGTTACTCCTCAGATTTCTTCCCTTCTCGACTGTGTCGCCCCCTCGCGTATTTGATTCCATAACCGTACAAATTGTTATGAATACATAATGGCTTGGAGGCGAGTGTAATTTCGTGTTGATCTGGGAAGTGACTGTGGGGGGGGGGGGCAGTGTAATTTCGTGGCAACCTGGGAAGCCTGGGGTGGACTGGGAAGGGGGGATCATATTTGAAATATGGTCCAACTTCGAATTTTCGTAGAAAATCAGGAAGCGCTTTGATCCAAGTTATTTCTTCTCATTCGTTCACTATGCTAACATATCCATTGGCAATGAATACCTATACATAAATCGACAAGTTTCTTATGGACCGAAAGAAGTGGTTCAGTTAACTTTCTAAACACATGTTCCTAGAACTATCTGAAAATTTGGGCTCTCAGGGTCCATTAGAAACTTGTCAAGTTATAGCTATTTAAAGAAAAAGAAGAGAAAAAAAGCAGGTTCCTAATTACTTTTAATTCATTAATTACTTAATTCTAGTCATCTTGTACCTGCCGTTCAATCTCTCACCTTCCTGACTAAGGTCCACTTTTGGCTGTGATTTTTATTTTCCGTTTTAATGGGACATTTTTCGACGTGGAGTCTGGGAACTCCTGTCGAGTTATGGGTTATTGGATTGAATATAACGCGTTTGCTTCTTAACTGATGTATGAATTTTAAGTGCTGTGAAACTTGCTTTGCTAAAAGCGAAACGTCAGCCAAATAAATTTAATAAACTCGAGGTCAACTGGACAAAAATTGGATTTTAATTTATAAAGGAGAAGAGAAAAAAAAAAACAGGTTCCTAATTACAGACATTGCAAGACGAGCCTTATTTTTGTTGACAAAATTGCATTCATTTAATGTAAATGCGTGATTTTTCTGCTGCGTGAAAGATGCTCTTGATGATGAACGATAGCGGAATCGGTATCGAGAATGGTAAAATCGCTCCTCAAAAATGGCATTAGCCGGCAATAAGATATATCACCAATAATTAATTGTAAACCTTTCTTTCTCAAGTATGACGTCAGTACCAGGACCTCTTCATTATAATAGCTGGTTTCTCTAATAGCTAGACCTATGAATGTATTTGCCCCCGACTTGGAGAGGGGGCGTAAATAATCGGGCAAATACGTAGATACAGATGTGGTGTGGATTATTGTTTCTTGCAGAAAAACTCAAGGGGTTCTCATTACGATGCAAACCGGTAAAGGAGTATATTTCTCTGTAATCAAGTGGCAAAGCAATCGGATGAAGGTGATAGGTTACATTTTTTCAATGTTGAGAAAATTCCCTTCTTTGTTTTTTTAGCAGTAACTCAAACACAAATTAAAAATAATAAGGCTATGAGAGTAAAACGAACTAAGTACTAAAAAATCCGAGACAATGTTTTAATGAATAAAGTACAATGCCATTTGATTTTCTTAATTTCGGAGTTTGTTGATAAAAAGGGGCATATTAGATCTGTTTCAGCAAGTTGCTTGATACACGTTCGGAGCCGAGTTGCCATGGGACCAGCCAATAACATGTAGTCATCTTAAATTTTATTGGCTGGCCCTAAGGCAATTCTGCCCCGAAAATGTTCCAAACACCTTTCTTGCTGGAACATATCTAATACTCCATGAAAGGAGCCAATGAAATGGTAATATTTCGGGCATGAAAGTAACATGTAACACGGGAGAAGGGAATATAAAGAAATTATTTTGGCTTGACACCTTCATCCATTTCCAAAACTCTTTTTTTTTTTTTTTTTTTTTTTTTTTTTTTTTTTTTTTTTTTTTTAACAAATTGTAAATTCATTACTAATTAAATTTGGGGTATTCATGAAAAATGCTAAACCTTGTATTCGTTGTATGCTAAATGCTGAACAGATGGGTGTAGTCCTTAGAAACGAAAAATTGGACAACAAAAATACGAATAACAGGGATTACGTCTATAGCATAATAATGTTAAACTTTTGAGAATGAATACCCCTATTAATTAATGAAAACTTGACAAAATTTAAATGAGAACCCCTTTCCAGTTCACCCTATCCCAAAAACGCCATCTGATGTCTTGTGTTCCGCAAATGAAATGAATCTAGGTATGTACTTACGATACACCTGGGACATTCATACTGGTCAAAAAGGATATAATCGGATGCATCGTCTCTCGATTTTCATACATTCTATCCGATTATCGAGTATAATTTAAATTAATTGTTTTTTCTTATTCACAGGGATTCTGTCGTCGGCGAGTCTACGATTTTTCATTGTTTAACAAAACATTCTAATCCTCATCTCACAAACGATGAGGAAACCATTTTCTTCGGAAAATTCTTCGAAACGTATGATTTCAGGGATTTGTTCGAATGAGATTTTAATATGATGAAATTGGTCCTGAACTTTTCTACTCTTCCAGTCGTCGTCTCTAATCTTGTCCACTCTACCAATCGTACGGGTCGCCGTGGGGGAGGGGGGTACCTATAGCCCTGTTTACTCTAGTTGAGTAAATGGGAGAGGACTGGAGGATATTTTAAGCAATACACTCTCCTCGTGAAAACGTTTTCAGTATAGTAGAATTTACCCTACTGAGTAAGATACTGACAAGTAAATGGTAGAGTTGGAGAAACTATATCAAGATGGTAGGGTGACTACTAGTTTCCCCTTTACCTTCGACTCTCCCATTCAATCGACTTCTATCAATGTAAACAGTTAGGTACTAGTTGAGTGAAATCACGAAAAAAGAAGCGGTCTGGTAGAATGTCACGCGCGATGAAAAATTCCGGCCCATTCCCTTTTTTCTTTCATTCCTTCCTTTCTCAGCATATCTTCCAATTCTTCCACTCGAAACGTTCAATAAAAATTTGCTCACTTTTGGCATCGCCAATACGCAATAACTAGACCAAACAGGCAGTTCGTATTCCGGAGTGAGAACGACTCGATTTGAGTCGGCAGTAGAGTGGAAGGTCTCTGCTAGACTATTCTACTGGACTCGTGTTAATTAAGCTCCTGTATGCGCATCGTGGGCATGAAGGACGGCCTCCTTTAAAGCCTAGCTTATTCAAGCCATTTTTCCCCGCCTATTTATTGCGAACTGATGATAAGTTCGCAATAGTTAAAAAATTACTATGACGATTTGATGTTCTGATATAGTACAGGAAATAAGGCCAGAATAGCGGCAAAATTCGGCCCAATTTCGAGTATGGCTTTAAAAAATCCTTTTAATGTAAACTTTGAGGATTCGAAGATTCCGCAGCGATACGAGGGGGCGAACCTATTTTTAAGGGCGGGTAAACGTAGGCCAACTCAGCCCTAGGATGGTGGGGGGGGGGAAGCCAAACGAGGTGATTAATCTTATGCAGTTGTGTTTGCTGAGTCGATAAAGTCAGCCTCAAGTCCATGGGCTGATTACTTCTCGAGTTATGGCATATTTTGTTCGTGAAAACGTTGTTTTTGGCTTAATTTGTTTATTAAAATAATCACGCCCTACATTTAGTGATGAAGTCGTTTCACATGTCGTTTCCGAAGTTGTTTTTGGTGCTGAATCAAATGCTCGGTATCTCGATTCTTTGAGTTATGAAAGATTTTGAAATAGCGATTTTTTCCATGCCTGGATGTTCCCTAAAAAAATTATTTCATGATTTAGGCAGGATTAACCATATTCTCTTTTCGTACGTAGTTTTTTTTTGTGGTGAATTGAATGAGCTTTAGTAGGGATCGCTGTTTTCGATACTTTTTGAGTTACGGACAAACATGTCCAGCATTTTTAAAGGATTTGCGGCCGTATGTCAAAAAGAACTGAACCCAGCGATCCGATTGAGCACAAAAAACTACGTAAAATCAGAGAACGTGGCTATTCCTGCTCAAAGTCTTGATTCCCATTTTCAAAGTAGTATCGGGAAAAACGGTTTTTCGGGTATTTTCGTTAGTAACTCAAAGAATATTGATCGCAGAGAAACGCGCCACCATGCATTCGATTGATCGCCAAAAACTACTTCAGTGATGATAATGACATCTACGTGTGATGATAATGACATCTACGTCAACTGCATTACTAAACGTTGGACGTGAGGATTTTTTTGGGAATATTTAAGCCAAAAACCAAGTTTATTTCATTTTATTTATTTATTTTCATTTTATTTCATTTTTATTTATTTATTTATTTTTTGTATAATTTACGTCGTAACTCAAAAACTAATCGTCGTACGGACTTGTGGTTGATTTTTATCGACTCAGCACACAAAACTACGTAGGATTAGACACCCCGTTCGGGCAATAATTTCGTCGCCACTTATAGCGATGAGTTGGCCAACGTCTACCCACCAGCTTACAAAATAAGGAAGTTTTTCCACTGATTTCAATTTTTTTCTTCCCAATGGCGAAGAGGTGAAAATCGCGTCGGAAAAATGTATGGAAATGTGAGTCATCAGTTTCTTTAGTAGATCGGCTGTTCTCACGAATGGTACAATAATAATTTTCACCCGAAAGTGGACAATTTTTATAGGAAATTTTGTGCTCTTTCCAATGAGCTGATTAGTTTTGGGCTAATACCATTTTATGAACGTATGGCAAGCATTTAAAAGGGAAAAAAGGGAATTCGCGAAAAAATCATAAAATGTGTGACATCTCGGAAACAAGGCGGAATTTCCAAAAACTCCAAATAGTAATTTCGATGGCAAATGATGTGCCCCATTACTGGTTTTCTTCTGTCCAGGTAATTCATAAACACCCGTAGACGACATGGTCAGTTTAGTGAATTTTTTTTTTTTTCGTTGTATTTTAGGTAGTTGGGAGGTAAACATACTAAAAGTCCCCGGACTCCAATGTAATGGACGTCCACCGATGTGATCGGTGGAGGCCACCGATAAGGTCACTTGTTTTGATTTTTTCTAAGTATATCTGACGCCGCAAATTTTGAAATTTTGGTTATTTTTGAGGTGTATTTATTATTTTTCGCTTGTCCAGCGTGTAAAGTTCGAGTTTACAGGCAAAAAACAACTGCAGGAAGTCGAGGGATACACACCAGTGATGTAAAAACTTTACCTCACTGGAAAGTAGTGTCGTAATAGTACATTTCATAACAAGTGCGGAAAGTAAGAAATATCGTGCGAGCACATGATATTTCACTTTCCGACGAGTAATGAACGACGTTTTTCGCACGACGGTGGGAAATTTATAGGCAGGTACTCATTCTGGAAATGTTATGGTATTTACGTGTGAGAAACCCAAACGCAGTGAACAAATCAACAGGCACAGACAGAAAGAGGAAAAAAAAAAAAAAAAAAATAACAATAACAATAACGTCATATCACAGAATACAAGTTGAGACCTTCAAGAGAACATAATATGTGGACAGCAAACATTGGTTAACTGTAAAAAAAAAAAATGAATAAAAAAGCCAAATCAGATGTTCTCCTAACGCACACCCGTGCCTTTTTCGTTTTTTCCGCACGGGTTGACGAAAACAGACACTTTCGAGGGAGGTTTTCAGTGCGGTTCTCATTACTTCCCGTGCAAGTCGTGCGAAAAATTTTTACCTCACTGAACTGGTGAAGACGGGGGTGGGGCGTAACTAGGCAACCTGCCGTAACTAGGCTTCCGCTTTATTATTGTGTAGTAGACCGAACGTTATCAATTGCACACGAATGAAAATTGACTCTCTTTTTATTCGGCTAATTTCAAAAGCCTCGTAAGCCAAACAAAAGTCGTGAGCCAAACAAAACTCGCGTGCAAAAGTCTACTTCCCTCACTCGTTGTGTAATATACTGTAGTAGGTAGGTAGAAATGAAATTTTGTATTTAGTTTTTGTCCGAATGAATTAATTTGATTGCTTCAATTGCCATGTGTCGAATAATAATATTGGAGTCGCCACATCAGCCCCCTGCGAAGACTGGAAGTCCCCGTGAGAGTCCAGACAGAGAAGGTGCGACTTTATGCCCACCTCAAGATGTAGCGGCTTTCGCTGAATGGCCCGAGAAAAAGAGATTGAGATGCTGCTGAGATGATTGAGAAGCGATCGATTGTTTGAGCGAGGGAGATGTTAGTGGTGACGACGGTTGAATAAGTGACGGCAAAATGGAGCTCGTTGCTCGGTAATTGCACGGTAACGTGCGTTAGTGTAAGGCAACAAATAAACAGAAAACGTTGTCGAGACTCCTGCGAGTTAATTTAAATTTACTAAAAGAAATTGAAACATGGAAAAAAGTCGCTAGGTCGTTCGAAAAAGAACTGAATGAAGCAAAAAATCGATACGAAGATAGCATAAACCGCAAAAAAACGTTGGAAGAAAAAACCATAAAATTGGAAGAAGAAAATAGGAGGCTTCGCGAAAAAATTCTAAAGCAGCAGAGTCTGGCAAACGGATTCAGGCAGCCTCAGCCAACAGCAACGCCTGGATGTAGCAGGGAAACTAACGCTCCTAATGCCAGCAGGAATCGGCAGCCGGCGGCGGAGAGAGAGAGGGACCGGGGACAGGAGAATTAGGAGCAGGATCCAGAACCGGTCAGTTCTGTCTCTGTGGATGATTTTATGACTCGAATCATACGCCGTGATCCCGCTTTTGACAACGTCGAAATAAACGGGCCGTGGGATAATTTTATCTCGCCCGATTCCTACCTGGAAATTGACGACTCTTTTCAAAGAACACGACCCTAGAGTTGATATGAAAGGCTACGTGAGAATCTACTCCATTCACCCTCAACTTTGCCCTCATTGATTGTTGTCGACCGTTTCGGAAGAATTTCAACTGAGAGGGGAAGACGTCCCGGAGATTTCGATGCCGCTTAAACCCGTCGTGAGAGAAATCTGGATCGAATTTCCTTTACATGATAATATCGTGAAGTTTTTTACTGAAAGTTTCCAGGGAAAGCTATCTGAAGCTGACAATAAACAACTCATTAGCACAGTCATTCCCATGCCGAAATTAATTAGAAGAGATGAAAGAACAAGATATGAACACTCCGGCGCTCTTCAAGCTACGAGTCGAACTGCCTTGCCGATCTATATCCCCGACGACACAATTTTCTGCGGTGTATTTTTCGGTGAACTTGACGTTAATGAAGGGCCCAAGACGACGATCCCATCGACTATTACCCAGGCATCGCTCCTAATCTCTAATTCTCCGAATATATAATTCAAGATTTGAAAGTACCTCACTATAACGTAGAATTTTGCAACGGTGATGTAGAAGAAGTTCTTCTCTCTGACCTGATACCATTGGAAGTTGCTATGCCTGGCGCTGTGTTGATTTGGCGAACGAAAGATGGAGAAGAGCTCGTCGTGTACGAAAGCTTCGAAAAGCGAACGGATCTCATGCGCCCGCCTCTGTCTGCCTTCTTTGTTCGAACCCAGCATGGGCACACGGTTCGAACCGTCCCTCTAAGCAAAATTCGTATGAACTGCAACGTAGGGTTTTGTTTATTAAAGAAAATAAGATTGAAATTTTGTATTGAGTTTTTGTCCGAATGAATTAATTTGATTGCTTCAATTGCCATGTGGCGAATACATAATAATATTGGAGTCACCACATAGGTGATTAGTGGGGGAGGAGAGGATAAATTAATTATTTGGCAAAAAAACATGAGGTATTCGTTTTATGAAATTATTTCTGTGTGCACATTCAATTTGACGCGGAAATAGCTGTTTTCAATTTTTTATGCTTGAAATATGGCTCAACTTGAGACCGAGGCGTCGATTTCGAAATTTAAAAAGCCATTTTGTAGCTTACAACACTGGCATGTTTTTCCAATAATTTAACCGTACTTTCACCACCGAAGACTTCGGAAGATTCGTCTTTGAAGGAAACGGTAAAAATCAAATTTGCACTTTTTCGATTTTTCAAGAAATTAAAGAAAATACCTAAACATTAGACCAATTAGTTACAACAGTGTTTCTTAAACCCAAAATGTGTGCTCTTTTTAGAAATGTAATCGGTATTGTTCTGTAATGAATGGCTAGGATGGTAGAAATTATTATTGACGAAAATAACGCGTTTGGCTGAAACACACATCTCAATTGATGATAGGTGGTGATCAGCAACTGTTGTGCAAACCCTCGAGGTCAGAAGTAAGAATGTTGAACGACGTTAGAGGGAGCGGCTATTCAGCCGAGGGGGCTGGGGAGTTGGGGTTACCGAAATTGACGAACGATTGCAAAGAAACATGTGAGGTTTAGCAATGTTAAGGTGTTCACGGACAGTCAGGCGCCTGAAGGGTCAGTGGTGGATTTAGCACTGCTGTCTGGCTGTCGTCATGTGATCTCAGAGTTACAGGATTTGGGGAACAGAGTTAATTCCAGGCCGTCGAGGTTTTGAAGGTAATGTGAGGGCGGACATGCTTGCTAAAAGAGGATCTTCCCTTTTCACTTAGCGAATGGGCAGACATTGTCGCGATTAGCTCCTGGCAAGGAACATCTGCATGCAGGCAGGCGAGGCTATGCATAAAAATTTGGATAGAGGAAACAACAACCTGTCTGTTGTCTCTCCTTAAGCGCAATCCACGAATAGCAGTGGGGATGCTTACGAGCTATATATGCCGACCGTAGGCATCTATTCAAGATGGGCGTAATGGCGGATCCGATGTGTAGAAAGAGTTAAGTGGAGGAGGAGACGTCGGCCCACTTTTTGTTGGTATTTGCGATGGGTTCGCGGCGATCATGTTCCAGGTTGTTGGAAACGACAGGTTGCCCGCCTTAACATTCTCTAGGTCTCCCGAGTCCGACCCTAACATCCTTGGGTATGGCGTATGAGCCAATCAAAGCTTTGGCGCCCTCGGACTCGGCACGTCTGGGTGCGGGCCTACTGATTAGTAATAAAAATAATAACAAGTGTTTCCTTATGAACTACATTATAAGCTAATTATTTACATGGCTAATTTTACTGCTCTTCGTCTAAAATCATAAGATAAATGGGAGTAAAGAAAAAACTGAATTCTCCCTCTTAAAACAACCGTGTTTCTCCACTTCTTTGCTGTTTGATGCCCAATTTGGGTCTAACACAAATATTCTTAAATTGTCAAATTATCACAAGGTCTGATTTCTTGTTCAATTTATTAAGGCTGAGTTCGCCTCTTGAACGGGCGATTTTTTTTTAGTCATGCAAACTAAAATTGTCCCCATCCGTTTTACTTCACTGGTAAGTGAAACACTTCCTCACCCAATAGGTAAGCGAGGCATTATTTGATGAAATGTCTTGGCTTTTTATCATATCGCACCGATGAAGGATTATTACATAGTAGTTTTTAACGCACAATGTTGTCTTGCTCCGTGGATGGAGTGCCTTTCGTACATTTCTGTTGGAATGCTGTGATTGCTGTGACTTGTAGTAAGAAAAAATCATAAATCGCGTTAGAGTCGTCGAATGTAAAGTCATTCTGAGGGAACCAGAAGACAAAACGTTCATCGTTTTATCCTGCTTACCGCCGTACTTGGATTTGTATCGCAGTTCGCCTTGATGCTTTCTGATGGTCCTTGTATGTGAAGATGGAGAACACGCCCACTGCTGCTCTTGGAACGCTCTGGCTTCAAGTTCTGCCTACTGATCAACATCCTTCATCCTGCTGATCGCCCTTCCCCTTAACCCCTTTTTTTGTTTACCTATTCCTCTAATTATAAATCCTCCCAAAATACTTCCTTCCCAGGCCAAAATTCGACCGATTATGGCACAAACATCGTGACGTGCAACATATTACTTTGTTTAACTAAACTTTTATTAGGTGCCAAGTTTTGGCGATTCTCCATATTCTCTAACAACAAGCAATATTTTTTTCGCCAGCCATGTGTTTATTTCATTCATTTGTTTGAAGAATATTAATGAAATAAACATATGACTGCGAAAAAGCTATTGCTTCGGAGTTAGAGAATAGGCCCCCAGAAGTAAGAATGTTGAACGACGTTAGAGGGAGCGGCTATTCGGCCGAGGGGGCTGGGGAGTTGGGGTTACCGAAATTGACGAACGATTGCAAAGAAACATGTGAGGTTTAGCAATGTTAAGGTGTTCACGGACAGTCAGGCGCCTGAAGGGGTCAGTGGTGGATTTAGCACTGCTGTCTGGCTGTCGTCATGTGATCTCAGAGTTACAGGATTTGGGGAACAGAGTTAATTCCAGGCCGTCGAGGTTTTGAAGGTAATGTGAGGGCGGACATGCTTGCTAAAAGAGGATCTTCCCTTTTCACTTAGCGAATGGGCAGACATTGTCGCGATTAGCTCCTGGCAAGGAACATCTGCATGCAGGCAGGCGAGGCTATGCATAAAAATTTGGATAGAGGAAACAACAACCTGTCTGTTGTCTCTCCTTAAGCGCAATCCACGAATAGCAGTGGGGATGCTTACGAGCTATATATGCCGACCGTAGGCATCTATTCAAGATGGGCGTAATGGCGGATCCGATGTGTAGAAAGAGTTAAGTGGAGGAGGAGACGTCGGCCCACTTTTTGTTGGTATTTGCGATGGGTTCGCGGCGATCATGTTCCAGGTTGTTGGAAACGACAGGTTGCCCGCCTTAACATTCTCTAGGTCTCCCGAGTCCGACCCTAACATCCTTGGGTATGGCGTATGAGCCAATCAAAGCTTTGGCGCCCTCGGACTCGGCACGTCTGGGTGCGGGCCTACTGATTAGTAATAAAAATAATAACAAGTGTTTCCTTATGAACTACATTATAAGCTAATTATTTACATGGCTAATTTTACTGCTCTTCGTCTAAAATCATAAGATAAATGGGAGTAAAGAAAAAACTGAATTCTCCCTCTTAAAACAACCGTGTTTCTCCACTTCTTTGCTGTTTGATGCCCAATTTGGGTCTAACACAAATATTCTTAAATTGTCAAATTATCACAAGGTCTGATTTCTTGTTCAATTTATTAAGGCTGAGTTCGCCTCTTGAACGGGCGATTTTTTTTTAGTCATGCAAACTAAAATTGTCCCCATCCGTTTTACTTCACTGGTAAGTGAAACACTTCCTCACCCAATAGGTAAGCGAGGCATTATTTGATGAAATGTCTTGGCTTTTTATCATATCGCACCGATGAAGGATTATTACATAGTAGTTTTTAACGCACAATGTTGTCTTGCTCCGTGGATGGAGTGCCTTTCGTACATTTCTGTTGGAATGCTGTGATTGCTGTGACTTGTAGTAAGAAAAAATCATAAATCGCGTTAGAGTCGTCGAATGTAAAGTCATTCTGAGGGAACCAGAAGACAAAACGTTCATCGTTTTATCCTGCTTACCGCCGTACTTGGATTTGTATCGCAGTTCGCCTTGATGCTTTCTGATGGTCCTTGTATGTGAAGATGGAGAACACGCCCACTGCTGCTCTTGGAACGCTCTGGCTTCAAGTTCTGCCTACTGATCAACATCCTTCATCCTGCTGATCGCCCTTCCCCTTAACCCCTTTTTTTGTTTACCTATTCCTCTAATTATAAATCCTCCCAAAATACTTCCTTCCCAGGCCAAAATTCGACCGATTATGGCACAAACATCGTGACGTGCAACATATTACTTTGTTTAACTCAACTTTTATTAGGTGCCAAGTTTTGGCGATTCTCCAATGAATTTCATCACCTTCAGCGCTATTAACGCAAACAATAAAAACCCCATAAAGATAAAACTATCAAAAAAAGGTACGTAACTTTTCTAATAGAGAAAATTAAATAAGATTTATGTGACAGTTATTCGGATTATTATTTTAATTGATTTCGCCACGTCGATCGTTACTTTTAAATTCGAGGCCAAGCAGGGTGCCAAACGCATGCAGGGAAGTCCGCTTTATTTGCTTCAGAAATTAAATTCTCGACTCGTAAAAATTTTCCGCACGTCACCTGAAAATTTTCCGACTCATTACCGTAATACCAAGAAAGTTGATTTTTCGTTCATTAATATTATTCCTTCAACAAAGAATTCACTTGGGTTCATGGGTCGGTCCTAGAGTTCATCCAACAATTTTTTCGTGTCAAATACAGATCTCGTTACTTCTGCACCGGTGATGAATCGAATCGTTTTCAGGAGAAACGCCCTTCCAGTATTTCCCCGAAGCGTTTGGCTCTTTGACGCCTTGGACACGCTGTTAAATGTATTTTAAAAAAGAAAAAAAACCAGTGAGTTCAATCGAAACACAATAACTTAAAAATTACTTCTTGCCCATGAAATAAGCACTTCTTATTTGTTGGGTGGGTGGGAGGGGGTGGGGTGACAACGTTGAAAATCACACTGACGAGGTGTGCCTGAATGTGTTCATTTACTGGCGAACTCGAACTACAGTAATATATTACCTAAATGAGATGTGTTCCTGCCAGATTTTCATTTTCTGGTGGTGAATGGAATCTTGTATTATGAGCTGCGTAGGTAAAGCCAGTTTCCTTCATTGAACATCAGATGAAATAATTATTATGATGACTAAATCGTATAGGAACTATACCTTATTAATATTTTTCACAATTATCACTTTTATTTTTTGTGCTCCAAGAGCCTTCTCTCGATATTAAAGGTCGATTTTATTTTAATAATGGATGCATTAGGCATCTACGGTTTTAGATGAAAATTGACTGAGGTTTTTTGCTCATGTGCGAGGCACAAGTGACTTCTTTGTATCGTGTAGCGCATCTCTTGTAATATGCACATGCAATTTATATTTCACCTATACCTGAAAAATGATGAGGCTCTGACAAAACGAAAGTATGTACTGAATAATTGATCGCGGTGAGAGAAAAATATGTTTCCTCGTTTAGACCCTGGGAAACACCAGTTTTCTGGCTTAGCTATTACGACTATTTGGATATTACGACTATCTTGATAAAAAATTTAGAAACGAATTTCACTTTAAAAACCAAAATCGACCGAATCTCGACACGTTATTCTCTTGAATCGGAATAATTTTCCATGGAAATCTTGACTTTGGGGGTCGTGTTGCGGAAGTATTCGAAGTCAATACGTTCGAAAAACGTAAAGAAGAGAGGAAAGAAACAAGTTCAATAGGTAACTCTTATTAATATTAGACCAAGGAAACTGGCTTACCTCACGTTCAACGTACATCTTGAGAGCCTCATGGGCTAACAACGACCACTTGATACTTTGAGCGATAAACCGTTATGAATTGTTCTCTTGGGGATGAATATTCCAAAAAATTATTTTCGCTTTGTTTTTGGAGTGAATTTATGCTTCTCGATAAACTCAATGGTTCTTTTTTGAATTTCAGATAAGAGCTACATCAGGAGAAAGGACTGCCCATGAGCGAAATCAGGTTTACTGGTAAGTCGATCTCAATTATTTACATAGAATGGTGGTGTAAAAGATATTGGGGTTCCACAAACGTATTTACCGAAAAATAAAAGGGAAAATTATCTACGCATGATGTGTCACCGTTAAAACCTCAAATCCGTCAAAACTCGAATTTTCTAGTCAGAACATTGATCATATTAATGAATAGCAGAACGCGAAAGGACAGTTTTAACGATGGGCCCAAGTGTCTACAGCTAGATTTAACTTCAAACTTTTCAGTGAAACTAGAATTGTTTTACTTCGTAAAAGGCGGCGTTCATACTGTGGCGATACGATATCGTTTCTACACACTCTGACACATTTCCAGTTGTTTCTACTTGTCCCAGACGCTGTTAATTTGCGTCGGCGATGTCTAAACGATATCGTATTACTTTAGTATGTTCGCCACCTAACAGTAATGAGTAATTCGAAATGAAAATATGTAACAGCAAACAGATTGAAAAAATTGATTTTCGCGGAGTATCCACTTCTTAACAAATTCTTTCGTTTCACGATTTGCAGGAGAAGCGCTCGCTTTGATTCGCCGAGAAAGGCGCCCAAATCTCGGATGTTGAGACGACGAGGGTGAAAAAATCGTAATCAAGTTCTTTATAGCTGTTTCTACTTGAATCAACTGTGACCTTGAAAGAAGATAATTTTTGAGGTGAGATTTTGCTTTTATTTACATATGTTTCTGTACGCATGTGTCGCTTGTTTGCGCATGCAACTTCTGTGAAGTGGCTTAAGCTCAGTTTTTTAGCTAGCAGAGGAGGACCACACCCGATTTTAATTCCGGAAAGTCCGTCAAATAGTTAGTTTTTGCCGGAATAATCAGACGGCGCCCGGTGCAGATTGGCATATTCTGCGCGTGATAGGTGGGCACAAATCAGTAGTTTTGAGTTACGCCTGTTACCACCTGTATTCCACGAGGGATAAAGCGGCAATAAAGCCAAATTTACAGATATGGGCTGGTCAGGCGAGAACGCGTACTTTCAAGAAACCGCCACTGCTTAAATCGTGGTCGCCCACTCGTCCTCAGCACTTGACATCTATTTTTAGGCCAATATAAAAATTGAAGGTCACATCAAAGCTCTCTGATGGAAAATTCGTTTCAGTTTTTGGAATTTTCGTGTCGTGAAATCCCAATATGCGCAGTCTCGTTCAATTTATATGTAATTGTTGTCGTTTTCTGCCAAAATCATCCCGTGGTTTTGGGCGGACAATTTGAAAGATTTGGGTTTGGGTCACTTTGGATAACCAATGTCAAGAATTGGGAACTTGACATCATCCGAGAACTGCATGGATTTTTCCATTTTTTGAGTGATATGGAATACCGGATTGTGAAAAGTGCTTGCACAAAATAAGAAAAGCTTTACTTTTCCTGAAATTAATAAAGACGGTTGTGTGGAGGGGGAACTTTGACAAGCCAGTTTGGATATCAGTGTTATCGGAGTGTGACGTCACGAGTGTCTTTCTTTATCAGAAATCTTGTGTTCGCGTTCCGTATTTATAACATTACTAGTCTCTCATCGAATTTATGCATTATTCTCGACAATGTTAGTAGTTTAGTTGCGTGATCTTTCATAGAATCCGATTGTAGACAATGAAGGAACTACGTAGGTACGTAATTCTTTTCTCTTATGACAATGGAAGGGTACGGGAAGCGGCAGCTCTGCCAGCATTGTCTGACTCAGTCTCAGTCTGAGATTGTTCTTGGCTGATGCCATTGGGAATAATCCTGAATGGAATCACTGTCAGACAGTCGATGGAAGCTTGGTAATAACACCGACAAATCGGTATTTGCACCTTCGAGCCTGCGACGTGATCTGAAATGGGTCAACGACTAAGTAAATCAATACATCATTGACTTCATAAGGCCAGTTTTCACATAAAAATTCGATCAAGGATAAAAATGATTGGTAAAACGTACCTATGTAAGTTGAACAATTTGTATAACATTTTATCTGAACGAGAGCCCAGGTCGTTACTCGACCTGAAAATTCGCTTTTAGATGAGATCAAAAACAGATGATTAACCAATTAGACCGACCGATTTGATTGTTTAATTAAGCAAATACTCAGCTTGAAAGAGACGACTATGAAATTCATAGACGTCTCTTTAGTAGTAGCATTAGTAGTAGTAGTAGTATGAACACGAGCCTTTAATGATTGGTTCAAGAATCGTTTTATAGGTAAATAAATGAATTGAAATTGAAATACAATTATGGTTTTACCTGGGTAAAACCCAGTTTTGGAGGTAGAGCAAGTAAAAAAAGAGAAGAGAACGCTCAACGATAATAAAAGGCACACACCGCGATTCTGTGTGCACCGCACACAGGCCCACACCCCCAACCCACCACCGGCTCGAGCCTATGGCACACTCTACGTCACGACTTCTATCAGCAGAGACTGCTGTATTTCTTGAGAACCGGATTTTGGAAAAATATTAAAAATCAACGGCTGAACGGATTTCAAAAATTCAAAAACAGATTTTCACATTATTTTAAGTACTATTTTTTGAATTCAAAATTGAAAAATGGTCAAGTTGTCAATGGGGAACTTGCACATTTTTCAAAAGTTGGTGTTGCTTAAAGAGGGCTCTTCCACAAGTCTATTGCTCACATTAAACTTTGAAATCAGTCAAGGATGCTTTTTTAGGGAATTTTTAAAATTTTTGAGTGGGGGTTCGATTACGTAAAAACTTACTTATTGAAATGGATGATGCGGGGAGAAGGGGGTTAGACGAGTTTAATGGGGGGACATTTTTCATGTTATTTGTAAACAAACAATTTAAGAGTTCCCTCAAATGCTTCACAAGTAAGTATTTACGTCATTTCCCCTCGCACCATCCATCCTCTTCTGAAGAACTTTGAACCTGTTTTAAAAATCTTAAAGCGCACCAATCGGGTTGCAACTTCCGTTGTTATCCTTCAGTTCACGGGTCAAATCACCGGTATGCTTTTCTACCCAATCTGAGATTCATGCAAGTTCCCCATTGGGCTGTTTCGTGAAACTTCCCGGGGCCCGGGGTTTAGTCAAATATGTAAAGCTATGTCTCCACTTGTGCCTCTTTTCGTGCGTCAGAGGCATATGTCATTGCATGCGTCAGGGAACTGGAAGGTATCAGAAATTGCGTGCATTGTTTAAAGGCATGCGTTGTTGAAACGAAAGTTGAAAAGTCGTGTTGAATTGAAAGAGGATGGCGAAAGCGCACAAGTGAAGACATAGCTTAACCCAATTTTAGATATGACGCTTTCACGTTTCACACGTTTGACGTTTTCACAATTCAAAATCCCGATTTCGTGAGGTTGAAACCTTCAAATCCATATTAATTATTCTCACGCTGACCCAATTGTTGGCAGATATTTTCCTCGCAGAATTCTAGGAGAAAATTATTGAACCGTCAGCCATGTTAAAAAAAATGAACATGGCTAACTGTTAAATAATTTTCTCCTAGAATTCTGCGATTAATTATTGTGATTCAAGTCTGTAAAACGTAAATCGATATCGCACAATCGGTCCACTTGACTCCTGAATGATTATTTGGGATGATTTTATTCCAAGCCGGGGGCCATTATTGCAGTGTTATTCGCTAAATAACTAAAAGCTCAGAAGGAAAAGTGCTAAGTAAGCTAGGCTACTTGATTCTTGTTCGTTTGGTAAGTTTATGGTCAGTTTGCCATGCTCACAATCTAAAAGCCGTGTTGCTACACGCGGCACCACCAGAAGCGGGGTTACTTAGGTAAAAACAGTTCAGGTTTCCCCATCTGACTCCAATAGTACTAGCTATTTCAGATCTAGCAACGCTGATTCTGGAAGAAAAATGTGGGCTTTTTTCGGGTGCCATCAGATTTCTAATTCGAGTTCCTTTCTCGAGTGAGAACTGTTTTTACGTCGAAATTCTGCTCGATGCTTGGAAACATGAAAATTCAGCTCCCCGACACTGGATAAAATCGGACTTGTGTTTATTTAGCTTGAGTGTATAACCCTCTTCGCGTTATTCGCACTGTTATTCCTATTGTATGCCTAGACCTAGACTATTCAGATGAAGTAAAAGCTACTTATTTTAGTTGCAGTTCACAATAAAATTTTCCTGTTTGTTTGTTTACAGATAAGTAGGCGACGTTCTATCTTGGCGCTGGCTTCTTGTGAAGGAAGCCACAAGAAGGTGATAGGGGGATCGCAACCTATAAAAAATTGGTTTACCTTGTCGCTCCGACGTCCTAATTCCGTGGGGGATTAGTGCATTGTAGCAATCTCTGGACACTCCCAGCTACGCTGTATCTTCCACGCAACTTTGGCCACCTCCTGGTTTGATCTGATGTATAGAAACTTCAGAGCTGCGTTGAAGGAGGTGAGTTTCTCAGTCGTGTGTTTCTCTTGTGTAGGGACTTTGATCAATTAGTCAAAAATGTTATGGTGGTCGGATTTGAAGCTGAAAGAGTATCGGCGTCCAAAATGATGTTACCAAGGAATTACCGTTTGAATACACCACATGAAAACAAAATCTTTGTGGCTGCTTTTTTAATGTTCTGATTGGGTTTTTTAATAAATTGCTGCCACTCAATATTTTGTGAATCGTAATATCGTTTTCTTTTCTGTATTATGTTTCAGTTTTTTGGAATCCTCGACAAACCGCTCATTCTGCCTGTAAGTACTACCCAGTCACAATTTTTTGTTATTTTAATGCGTCGTACGCTCCAGTATCAAAAACCTCGGGAATAGAACTTGACCGCTGCTTCCGGATGGTAAAGGAGCGGAACACTTTCTCTTGGCTAACATTTAAAGGATACTCTCCCATTTGGCTTCCATTACGGAGCGTTAAGGCGAGTTTTCACGTGGCCAGGCGACTGTTTCCACTGTAGCCAGTTGATCGGTATTGGAGTTAAGTTCAGTACATATTGGATTTCGAACTCTAACTGACTATCAGTGGATGCTGGACCTGAAGGTGAAGTTAAGTTCACACGGTGACAGCAGCTGTAGCCAATTATTATTTGGGTGGAAGGCGCACTGGAATGCTCTCTAGCAAGTAGCTACTTCCGACGCAAGTCGACTGATATGGCTTGGTAGCAAATTCCATTCAGAAGTTTGACCGAACAGTTCGAGGTTACCAAAATCCTAAAATTTTACCCAAATACAGCTCATATTGCCCAGAGGACATACTTCATTCGCCATGACAGCCATTCGCTGCCTAAAACTATCTAAACTACCTATACCCACCATAAAAACGGCTAACCTGACTATACTCGACTAAACCCAAAAAGGACAAAAATGACGATTCGGGCCTGGAAAATGGCCAAACTGACTATTTGCGCCCTAAAAATAGCAAAACTGGCAACTGCCGGTATAAAAATTGGCTAACTGGCTAATTCTCGCTTTTAAAAATAGCCAAACGGACTTCTCGCGCCCAAAAATTACTAAGCTGAGGATTCATGCGACGTAAAAAGATCATGATTGCCGCCCTGAAAATGCCTAAATTGACCATTCTCAGTCAAAAATGGCCAAACTGACCATTCGGGCCTTTGGCTTGACCGATTTGGTGTCCTAAAAACGGCTAATTATTGACTATTCGCGCCCAAAAAGGGTCAAACTTACGATTCCCGCTCCTTGATAATCGCTAAGCTGCTTGTACGCGCTGAAAATAGTTGAACTGGCGATTCTCACACTGAATGTGGCCAAACTGACGCGTCCTGAAAACACCTAAACTTCCTGACCTGAAAATTGCAAAATCGACCATCGGCGCGCCGGAAAATGCGGAACGCAGCCGTTTCCATGTAAACTCCGCCTACGTGTAGATGGGCGTCAGCGGCCCTGAACAGAGCCTTCTTTATCCAATATTCACAGAAGGCTCTTCTGTCTTCCAATGAAGTGGCCTAAAGTGAGCAATATTCTACCACCGAATATCTCAAACCATGAAACTGCGGGAATTTTTTCGCGATTAATAGCAGATTAAGCTGAACATAATTTTGCGCTTTATATGGGTAGGACATTTTGTTAGTCCGGCCAATAAGATTATAAATCTGATAGCCACTGTGGCCGTCAAACGTGCTCCAAATAAGCGTCTGAAACGAAGAGCTGGACGCGGAAAGATCCTTTTCTATACCAAAACCTGGCTGGGCCGAAGAGAGAATATTCGGGCCCAGGGATTGAACACAATGGGTTGGAATGGAAAACGCTATGAATGTTGAATTGTACTGGCAGCTACTTCGACAAGGTACAGGCGAAAGGCAGTTACAAAAGACACGTGGTGTCAGGGGAACAGCCAATAGCCAAAGGGATTGTGGCACTTGATTGTTCACAGAACAGCCCCCCTTGGGAACCATTGCCTTCTAATTTTGTCTGCTTGAAATTAATTCGTGTCTTTTCGTGAAAATACGGACGACACGCACCTCATGGATGATACTGGAGCGTAAGCTCGCGGATTTTCAACTGTGATGAAAACCTAGGAATTACCGTTTGAATTCAATATCCATGAAAACAAACCTTTTTGGCTGTTTATAATAGTCTGAACACCTCAGACTCATTTGGATCAAACCTAAATCTAACGTCGTATTTATTGATTTGTTCTTCTGTTTTTAAGGCTTGTACGCGGGCGGAAGGGCGTTGACAAGAAAGAGCTGTTGATCATTTGACTAACTTGGTGAGTGTAGAGACCTTATTGTACCTTTTATTTCTTTCAAATGATGATAACACGTTGGAATTACCGTTTGATTTCAAACTCCATGAAAATAAACCTTTTTTGGCTGCTTTATTGTACTCTGAGAACCTAATTCTTATTTATTCCAAAACATAAGCAAACGTCGCATTTACTGATCCTATTTTCTGTTTTTAAGGCTTGCACAGAAGAACTTCCAAAAGAGTTGATGATTGAGAGTAGTTGATCGCTGAACTAACTTGGTGAGTGTCGAGAGAACGTATTGTACCTTACTTTACAATGATGATAACACGTTGGAATTACCGTTTGATTTAAAACCCCATGAAAACAAACTTTTTTTGGCTGCTTTATTATACTCTGAGCACCTCACTTTGATTTCGATCGAAACATTAAGCAAACGTCGCATTTACTGATTCTTTTTTTATGTTAAAGGCTTCCACGGGACAACGTTGAGAAGAGTTAACGAGATATTGAGTTGAGAGTAATTGATCGCCGGACCAACTATTGGTAAGTGTTGAGACAACGCATTGTACATTTTGTTGATGATGAAAACACGTTGGAATTACCGTTTGATTTTTAACTGAAAACGAACACTCAGGCTGCTTATTACTGAAATTTGAACCTCTTAAACATTAAAGATACTGTTGCTGATTCGAAGAGACTAAGCTGAGGTTGTGGTTTCAGGTTCGCTGGTTGATGGTGGTGACACCTCTCTAGGCTAGGGGCTGGGTGGTCCATGATCGAGGAGGAGATAAATAATACGGAAGTCTAAGAAGATAAAGTAAAGGTTGTCAAGACAAAAGCAGGATGGCAGAATCGGTTTTCATCTCAGGTGATGGCATAATCGGACACATTTTAATGCGAAGCCGGAAAATTGTCGGGAAACTAAATTGGCTCACTTCTAAAACACATGTAACATCCCAAACAAGCCCTCGAAAAATAAAATTGTAAGTGGATCCGAAAATCTACTCTTATTAGAGAGATTTTGCAAACAGCTCCGCTAACGTTAACGCTATTCACATTCCAACCAACGAAACGTTTTCTACCCTAGCAACGCGTACACGAAAATTAACTTTAGCGTTTACGGGACTGTTTGCAAATTCTCTCTATTCACCCTAATCTCTCGGTCCCTAATCCTCAGACGCGTCCACGACCAACTGTTCCGGGCCAACCAACTTCCAAAAAGAGCGAAGGCGCTGGTCTCCTGAAGACGAGGGTGATGTAACATCCCGGGAAAAGGAAATCAATTCGTCTACCGATCGAAGGAGCGGCATATCACACTCTGACACTTGCTTTTTCGCTACTATTCAGCTTCGAAACTTGCATTATAGCCACGAATTTAAAATTTTGCGGCAATTTGGCCAACATTATTTTGCCTTAGTTCATGGGCGACAGAAAGGGTGGGCTGCTTTTCACATCTCCAGCCCTTTCAACACGTCGAATGATGGCGGGGAGTTCGTGGGTTTCAAGCTCAGGCGCTCGGCCACGAAAACCCCGAAATTAAGGCCCGAGAATTCCTGTTTTGTTGAAATTAAGCCCCCTAACTAGCATTTTCGCAGGAATTAAGACACGAAAGTCGCATTGACGCGCGTATTCGTCCAAGGAACTTTCAATTTCCTGGGTATTCATCAGGCTCTGGGCTCTGTTAGGGCCGGCCCTAGTCCGTTCTGTCTGTCGGATCCTACGCCACGAAAAAGGCCCATCCTTATCGAAAACTCGCAGTATTGCATGAACTGCCGTTTAAATTGACACCTGAAACTTTCAGTTTCGCGGACTTGTAATTTTACTCAAATTCGGACCCGAATTTGCAAACTTAAAGATAATATTGCTCTCTAAATGTTGCAATTACTCGGTTATTCGTCAGGGTACGGGGGTAGCTCGTTGGAGCTGAAAACCTGCAAACTTGCTATTTCACGGAGATTCAGCACCGAAACTTGCAATTTTTCCTAAATTAAGACCCTTAACTTGCAATTTCGTTTAAATGAAGACCGTATTTTCAGCCAGGAAACTTTTAATTATGTTCGAATAAATTCACGTTCAAATTCAAAGTTATGGGTGAAGTCAGGGCCGGCCTGCCCAGGGTTCGCACCCACTAAAAACAATTTCGTCGGAACTTGTAGTTTCGTTGAAATTAGGACGTGAAACTTGGAATATCGCGTTATAATTAATTCAGCCACTAAACTTCCAATTTTGTGCATTTTTGCCTACAAAATGTTTCTACTTTGCGGCTATTTGTCGTACTTTGAGCGCTGTCGTGGCCAGGCTAAGGTCGGGTTCTGGTACCACTTCACTTTCGAAACTTGCAATTTCGCGGAAATAAATACCTAAAACTTGTAATTCCGCGATAATGAAGACCAGAAACTAAGCTAGTAGCCACTAAGTAGTAGAGTAAATAATTATAAATTAACTACTACCAGTAGTGGTAGTAATAATAAATTAATTCCTCTTATCAATCAGAAGGGCCGGCTTAGCATACACAACCGTGCTCGAGAGTACGCGTACCCTTGGTTTGTTGGTTCCCGCTTTAGATGCACCTCTGCTAAATGACGCTAATGAATTAGTAAATACGTGGTTTCGCGTCATCCCAGCGTCGTTATCGTCCACGGCAACAGGAGTGGTCCACGACACACCTCTCAAATCTGCTACGGTGGGTGCGCGAAGCACGATCTCTTTCAGTCTTCCCGACCACGGCTACAGGATTGCCTAGCTGGCGGGTGGCAATACGGTGTTGAGTGACTGGGAAACCCCTGACCAATAGGAACATATGTAATGGACGGTGGATCCTTTCTCTCGAGCTCTGCTACACCTCATTGAAATTATTTCGGCGCCCCTGAATTGGCTTTTTGTTATTTAATACTAAAAATAATGGATCGTTACACTGTCAACCCCCAAAAATCAGTGTTCGATTATCACAATGGAAAAATATAGCTTATTTTTGTTGGATGCTTTGGTCGTTGTTGTAATTTTATGGATGTGTGAACCACCAGCTACTCTGTGCTATTTTTGCCTTTTCATCGTCAGTAAATTTCAATACTGCCGTAATGGCGTTCAGCATATGACTCTTGCTGTTCGCATCGGTTGACAGCAAAAAACTGAATACGACGTTTTTCAAATACTCTAAATTGGCCCCTTCTCTAGACTGGCAATGTTCAAATCTGCGGGAAGAGGAATTTCAGCAACACATTTTTGATTAACTCGAAAGTTTCTCAAACGATCCAGACCTTTCTATTTGGTGCTGAAGCAAAGACGATAAGTGTTTTTCGTGCGCCATCAACTGAGACACGTCGCGGAGAGCGTCTCGAAGGGCGGCTTCGACGATTAGTTTGTCTTTGCGGAGTCGAGTTAGTTCGACGTCTCGTCGTGCCATTTCTTCACTGTAGTGAAGAACGACTCCGTCGTTTTCACCTGACTAAAAAAAAAAACCCCAAAATAAAGACTTGAGGGAGGTGTTGAGGGTGAGTTAGGAGCATCAAATAAAACCTTGTCAGTGGAAATTCTGGGAAGTAAATTCAATGATTTTTTGAGTTCAGCGATCTCTTCATCTTTTTCTTCAACGAGCTTCAAGGCTCGTTCTCTTTGCTTCGCCAGCTGGGCTTCAAGTTGGAGAATTTCATTTTTACTGGCTGCCTCGACGCTGATGAGTTTCTCTTGGAATTTGATTTTTTCGGTTCCTAAAAGCTTTACACGAAAATGATCTAATTAATGGTATCATTTATCTTTAGCTAAAACTTACTTGTTTCTGACGGTCAAGCTCCTGCTTGTGCAACACGTTGTTTTCTTGCATTTGACTATGTAAATTAGATATAATTTCTCTGAGTTTCTTGATCTGAACGTTCAATTCAGCCTCTTTACTTTGAGACACTCGATAACTGGGCGTAACATTCTGCTGAACGACGTAAAATTGATGTTTGTATTTATCAAATTCATTTTTAAGCTGGTCGTACTCTTCTTGGCATTGTTTGTGAACGTCAGACGTGGCAGCATTCTCGCTGTCGAAAATTTCATTAAGAATTTTTTTCACTTCCAGAGGTTTCTCCGACGCGGTCGATCCCGCGGAATCCATAAGTTTTTTAAGTTGTTTCAGTCGATTAACTATATCATCCACGGCGAGATCGCTTTTCTCTTCGCCCAGCTCTCTTTCAAGTTGAACTAGTCGATCTTTTAGTTTCTCGATGGCGATTTGATCCCCTTGGCGAAGTCGATCGTACAAACCAACTGTTAGAGACAACTCGGCGAGTCGCTCCTCTAGTTTGGCCACCCGCTCTTCGTGAGCCGAAGCGAGTCGTTTCGATTTTTCTTCTGCCTCTTTCATTCTTTCCTGTTCTTCCAACGTGACTTTCATGTGCTGCATTTTAAGTTGCGTGAGTTCTTCTTGAAGCTTTATTGCAATCGCTCCTGAATTTTCTTTGTAATCTTTCATTTTCTCCGTGAGTTCTTTAGCCTTAGCGTTCGATTCTGCTAATTCTGTTCGGCTTTGGTCTAAAGCTTCCCGGGCGCTATTCAATTCTGATTTTAAGGTGCTTATATTAGCTTCGGCCATTTCCCTTTTACTTCTTTCTTCGGCCACCAGTTTTTGAAGCTCTCGAATCATGACACCGTGGTCATTATGTTCTTTCTCCCGTTGATGCCTCTCCGACAGAAGTTTTGATTTGAATACCTCCATTTCAGACAGATGAGCTTTTGTCTCGTGCTCGAGACGGCCCTCGAGCTCGTTGATCTTATTCTCGAGAACAGTTTTCTCAGATCGAAGTTGTTTCTTGTCCGCTTGAAACGATGCTTCCATCCGTGACTTGACTTCCGAAAGTTGAGCCAGGGAATTCATGAGCGTGGATAATTGATTTTTTAGGTGCTCCGTCGATTCGGAATCGCTGGAATCCGAGGATATCTACGAAACAATGCAAATTAAACAATCAAGGAGAGCGGAGCAAAGGCGTTAAGGAATTGACAAATGAAATAAAATTATTTGATATTTTAACGACCGTCTTTTTTGGGGCGTGTTTTTCTTTTTTTGAAAAATACGTTCGTTAAAATATAAAATAAAAACAAATCTGCCCAAAAAAAGGGTACGCACCCACTAAAAAAAAACATCATTCTTCCATCCCCCAAGAGAACTTGGGACGAAACTCACAATTTTGCTGAAATTAAGACGTAAAACTCGCATTATCGCGAATTTTCAGCAACTGTTGGAGCCAAATGTAGCAAATTTTTTGGGAGGGAGCATGGGCGTACACAGCATTTCCATGGGGGGGGGGGGCAAGGCAAAAAATTTGAGCGAATTGATTGATAGATACGCATACGTAATGGATACGTAATCTCCAGGATAGTTTCCATTTGCGGTAGTAACAATTTTTCAAATGTCGTCCCTGAAGTTACTTTGAACCCGCCTTGAACTTTCACGCTCTTCCTTCGACGTATTTGAAAAAAGGAATACTACTGCATATGCCGAATTTCCTGAAGATTGAAACGATACGTTAAAAACCAGGATTGGAGCAGAAATAAGGCGGGAAAGTGTATTCCGAGTGATGTAGACGAGGTATGATTGGACGAGGGTCGAGGAATCACCCGTGCAACTCCCTTGATCACTCAAATGAATAAATATTTAACGATGAAGGTAAGTTTCGAACAACCTATGCATTTATATGACAAAGTCTCTACCTTCCATCCATACTGTCCATCGTGGCCGGCTAGCCATAGATCTGAGCCCACCGGCCAGCCCACGGTCCGGGCTCACTAAACAGAGCAGACCCTCAAACTTTTGTATTTTATTGCTTGAATTAAGCCGTGAAACTTGCTTAATTAAAGCCAGGAAGCCAACTGCTTAAAAGACCAGGAAATTTCAAATTTCGCGAATATTTACCGAAAAAACGTGACATTGTGGCTTCTCGTCAGGGAGCTAGTTCAGGCTCCGCGTTCATTGAAGAAGAAAAAAAATCCTGAAGCTTCAAATTCGCGAAATTGAGACGTGAAAGTGCAATATCGTGATTTTTGGGCGGAAAGCTCCCAATGTCCCTTATACTTGCCTCCAAAGTGGCGAAAACCGAATACAGGCTTGAAAATGCACGCTCTTTCTTCGACTTATTCCAACTCTAGCGCATACTTGGAATTTCCTAGGGATTAGAGCGAGACTATAAAATCCTGAATTGATGCAGAAATAAGACCAGAAAGTCGATGGAGTGATGCTGACGACGGACGATAGAAGGGGATCGAGGTACAGGTACTATTCGCGGAACTTTTCCTCAGTCCTCAAAAACCACTGATGATTGCGAAAAACTGAAAGCCGGCTGTGCAGTAAATACGAAAATACATCGTGAGCAAACACAACGTTCATACTCGGGCGATACGATACGATACTATTGTTCCCACATCACTCTCACACATTTCCAGCTGTTTCTATCTGTCTTAGACGCTGTTAAGTTGCGTCGGCGATGTCAAAACGATATCGCATCGCTCTGGTATGTTCACCACCTCACAGTATTTGTAAAAATCGCCGAATTGTAATGGTTAATCGTGGGACAATTGTATATTGGCGTTTCCTGCCGTGTATGATGGATAGTTTACTACTACATAACCACTAACTCTGGAAATCCATTGGACGTGAGAAACCACCCTTTTGTCACTGCTGGGTAAATGATCGTTTCTGACGAATGGGGAACCACTACAGGGAATAAACGCGCGAATCCATTCCACCACCACCATGGCCACTGCTCTACGCGACAAAATAATAAGAGTTGCAGGACGTACAATCCCAACTTCAACCAATGACTATCTTCTTTCAAGCCCACCCAAATTGCTTACCTTTATCAAGTCTTCACTTTGACGATCATCACAACTCTCCTTGCTCGTTTCAGAACCACAGCAGGAGACATTACTAGCCGTCAGAGACTTCAAACTTTGCTCCAACAGTTCTTTTTCATTCAGCAACACCTTATGGGCCGAGACTAGGTCTAAACACGAAATTTTTCCTCACTATTCGAAATTAAAACAGTTCTACACTACGTACCCTTCAGTCTAGTTTTATATCTTGCCAGGTCAGTTTGTTGTTTTACGACTATCTCTCGCAACTCCTTCCTGCCAAGATGTTCTATTCCTTCCATACTGCAATATGGTTCGAGGCGAGGAGGAGAAAACAATATTATAATATACACAAGGAATAGCCACAATGGTAAAAATCAGGGCCATCCTGCACAGTAAAAAACAATTATTAATTAACGAATTAGAACTTTTATACAGAGAATTCAGCATAAAGTGGCCTTTCCTGTGAAGTTGCCGAGTGATCTCTCAATTTGATAACGAATTATCTTACCAATCATTCATTGCTCATTTGAAGGCCTACGAAAATTGTCTACTCCTTTCTTCTTATAAGCTCCACATTTTTCGCCAATTTATCTTAAATAAATTAAATATAAGAATAAGAACTGTAAGCTGTCAGCGTGATGTCGTTGGTTATCTCTACTTGAGATTGTAACCTGAACAACAGTACCCTTCACCCTTCTTGTCGGGCTTCGGGTGCTTGATTCTCTGTGGTGCTTGATGCTTTGTCGTTTTTTCCTTCTGCTCGCGGGTTCGTGGAGTTTTTATATATTCGCTAATTGTCCGTGAAACGATAGATATCACTCAAAAAACTTCGGTTTACAGTGTATTTGGATCAATTATGGACCTAGTTTTCTTGGACTGAACTTCGATCCACCTCTGTCAGGATGACGAACTCCATAGAGATCCCCTTAAGGGATACCGACGAGGTAAGAGGCAATTTTTATTGTTTTTTCCGTTTCTGAATATTCCGTTTTCTAAATATTCAGAACTCTCCGAGGTCATGAAGGATTTCGTTGTTCACACAGTTTTGACGTAGTATTTGTAAATTCGCGGAATCCCTTTCCAATGTTTCACGCACGGTCTCTTGGAAATTGTGTTAATTTGTATTGTGATGTGTGAAAGCAAATTCTGGATGAATTTCGCGTTGTAAACTATTTACTTCCTGAGAGACTGGTCAGATCCATTTGAGAAGGGCAGATTTTGAAACTTGTACGGGATACGGGGCTTTGACTATTCCTCGCCATATTTTGATTGTATCGTGAATGTTAAAAGATTTAGGTAATTGATTATTTATTTGAGTAAAAACATTCCTTTATTCTATTTAAATGTGCCGACTAGTTTCGGGGTAAATGCACCCCATTTTCAAGGCATCCGTAGGTCTAAAAAAAACAAATCTCCCCGTCACATGTCAAAAAAGCACACACAACCAACAATCCTGTTGATAGACAGGTATCCAGGAAACTTGTCTCTTCACTCCACAACTAGTCGGCACATTTAAATAGAATAAAAGAATGTTTTTACTCAAATAAATAATCAATTACCATTCCTCGCCATGTTCTTCATACTGGGACAAGTTGTCGAGTAATAACATCAAACTGACACACTGCCAGAGCCAATCCGAGGATAAAAAATTTCCGGCAGGTAGCCAGCCATGAAGTCGCCCAACCACCATAGTGTTGGTCTGGTCACTAGTCCAGGGCCTTACCTCAAGCCCACTCTTCTGCCGATGCTCACCGATTGCTCAGGTGCTATTACCGCGCACCTCGTCTGCTTTATCAATCGCCTTCCGTCCTCTATGTCTCGGAATCCGCCCCACCGTCAAGGAGTTTCTTTCGCCCTCGAAGTCTCATATTCCTACTCAGCAACTTGCCACGGCCGCTGAATCCACCACGGGTTTGGTGGTCACACCCAACACCGCTCTTCTCTCAGGGTAGTTACCAGTTTCCCTACCTCTCACTTTCTGTCCGGATATCGAGTCTGCTTCCGACCTCCGACGCGAGTTGTCGGAGCTTTTAGGAAAAGGTTTCACTCTGAAAAAATGGGCTTCAAATTGTCGCGAGATTTTAGCAGATATCCCTGAGGATGATAAGCAGAAACCCTCTGAGGTGGCGTTTGATGATACGTCATTTTTAAAAATTCTCCGGGTGCTCTGGTCGTCGTCGCTTGACGCGTTCACATACCAAGTGTGCCCTTCCGATAGTGCAATGACCAAGCGGGGTCTTTTGTCGGACCTTGCGCGTCTGTACGACCCTTTAGGTTTCTTGGCTCCCGCGATACTCCCGATCAAATTGATGTTTCAAGAACTATGGGCCAGGGGCGTCGGATGGGACGACCCTATTCCTACCGACATAGAAAAATGCCGGCGGAATTTTAAGAAAGAATTTCCTCTTTTTGCAGAAATAAAAATCAGCCGTCCCTTGCGACTTATAGGAGAAAGCCCTAGCTTTATAAATCAATGGGTTTGCTGATAGTTCGTCTAAAGCGTATGCTGCTTGTGTTTACGTCACCTCTATGGTTAACGGTCAGCCAATGAACCTCGCTTTTGATTTCGAAATCGCGGGGTGCCCCTTCCAAAAAGCAAGTGACCTTACCGCGATTGGAATTATGTGCGGCAGTATTGCTCGCGAAACTCCTGAATTCCGTATTAATCTTGCTAAAGGATAAGATAACAATTCGAGAGGTGTTATGCTGGTCCGACTCGTCAATAGTCCTGTATTGGATCCAGCAATCGCCTAGCAAATGGCAGGTCTTTGTGGCCAACAGGATCGATACAATACAAGAATTAACAAAAATTGCTTGGTGGCATCACGTGAAGTCGGAGGAGAATCCTGCCGACTGTGCAACGCGAGGGTTGGCTCCTGCGGAGCTTGCTTCTTTCAGTTTATGGTTTAAAGGACCAAAGTGGTTGTCTTTTTCTCGTTCGTTATGGCCTCTTAGTCGACCTCTTGTTCGTCGCTCACAGCTAGAGGAAGCTGCACTTGAACAGAAATGCCAGGTGCTTGATAATCTTTTGGTGTCTCCGGGAGAACACAACGATTTTGTAAGGACCATCGAATCCCATTCCCGGTGGACTAAATTATTACGCGTCGTCGCATATTGTTTGCGTTTTCTGACTCCAAAGGGTACTTCCAAATCGTTTGGTTCCATTACAACCGCTGAATATTGAAAGGCCATGCTATGTTGTATCCGGGCTGTTCAATCGGTTTATTTCAAAGAGGAAATTCACCGTCTCACTCAAAATAAGGCTTCTTCGGGGCGTATTTCACGTCTGTCCATTTTTCTAGATAGCGACGGACTAGTGAGAGTAGGTGGAAGAATAAGGGCTATAACGCACTAGCCGCCTACCGCCGCGGTTGGCGCGAGAGCGGTTGCTAAAATGTGTAGAAACGAATGGGAGACAACGCACTGTCCCCCGCGTGACCGCGCGGGAGGGCGGCTCCCGCTGTCCCGCGAGTTGATCTCGACAACCGCGCGGTAGGGCGGTGCTTGAAATGCCTTGCTCTCTATGGAGGACAACGCTCTACCCGCCGAGATCAGCGGTTTTCATTGTACTCCGTCATCTTTATGTGCTTTCAGACGAGAACAAACAACAAAGTTATGGATTTCGATTCCGAAAAATTTATTTTTGAATTTGAATTGCGGCCAGCTCTGTGGGACATGAAGTGCAAAGACTACAGCGACAAACTGGAAAAAATAAGAAAGTGGGAGGAAATTGTTGAAATAATCGCCGAAAACGGAATGTCACAAAAAGAAAAAAAATCATTGTAAAACGTGTGGAACGCTCCGTCCGTTTTCCTAGTTTGCAAGATAGGATGAACCCAATATCTGAGCTTTCGGCCTTTTATTTCATTTTTCTTCTTTTTCTTCATCCGGCGAGTTAAAAGCCAAAGCGCCACAGCTCCTTCAGCTGTTAACTTCCATTTTCAGACTGAAGAGTTGAAGGAACAGACAAGAGAGGACGAAGGGAACCGCGGTGGAAGCCGTGGAGTATAACGCTCGTCCCGCAACCGCCAGCCGCGGCGGTAGGCGGCTAGTGCGTTATAGCCCTAAAAGCTTCGACGCGGGGAAGCTAAGCATCCGTTGCTCCTCCCAAAGTGTCATCTTTCGACCCTTATTATAAGGTTTTATCACGAAGAGTTCGGTCATGCGAGTTTAGGGTCAGTCCAAGTCATGATCCAAAGAAAATTTTGGATAATGTCGGGGCGTCAAGCTATTCGTAGCGTTATTTTTCAGTGCGCCCCTTGTTATCGATCAAGACCAAGGTTCAAAACTCCTCAAATGGGTGACCTTCCATCATATAGGGTGACTCAATTTCGTCCTTTTTCTCGTGTGGGAGTGGATTTCACCGGACATAATTTATATTCGGTCGTCGACTTTGCGTCGATATTCTAAAGAAAAGACCTATATTGCCGTATTCATCTGTATGGTGACTAAGCCATTTCTAATATGACTAATGAAGCGTTTCTCGCAGCTTTTGATAGATTTTCAGGACGCAGGGGTCTTCCCCGATGTCTATTCCGACAATGCGTCAAATTTTGTTGGAGCCGATCGTGAATTGAGACGTTAATTTCAACTTCGTCACAATCAAGATCTTGTCACTGAAAGGTTATCCTCCAAAGGCATTCAATGGCATTGGTCCCCCCCCCCCCGTTCAGTCCGCATTTCGGAGGTCTTTGGGAGAGTGGAGTGAAGTCAGCCAAATCGCTTCTCGTAAAATTGAGCGGAATGGCGGTATTAACATTTGAAGAATTGTCAACCGCTTTGGTCAGGGTGGAGGCATGTCTCAACTCAAGGCCGTTGAGTGCTCTAAGTGAAGACCCAAACGATTTGATTGCCCTCACGCCAGGGCATTTTCTCACTATGGACGCCATCCATACTGGGATTGGCTCCGCCTTATCCCGATATTTTTGGTGAATCGTCCCTTTGGTCAGTGGCGGAGCGTATGGGGGGGGCGGGGCGGTGGGGCTGCTTCTATTTGAAGCCGCTTTGGCTCCTATTGGTGAGGCTTTTATTTATTTTTAACGTGATTAACTTAAAGAACCGAGCACAGTTGGGATAAATATTGACTCCTTTTGCGCACCAGCAGTACAAAACACTCCACATCTATTCAACTGCCCAGACCCCATAGTTGCTACGAGCTCCGTGAGAGAAATCGTGGCTTCAGGTCTACCAAGAGGCACCAAAATCGCACAAAATGGTCCATTGCAGACCAGGGCACCCCCAAGAGCTATCTATAACAGTATGACGACTGTTAGTTGGTAGGAGGAGGCGTAAAAACTACAATGATGTTGACCGCAAGCTGAGTTTTGAGCGATGCCAAGGCTCTCTTTTGGAGGCAAAACAGTTTAAGAACTTGCCAGAGCGTGCCAGGGGCTGTGGGTTGCATCCCACACCCGGGGTCCCTCCACACGCCAAGTGTAAGCTGGAAGAATTTGACAGAGCCAACCTCACGGAATTGAAGTCTTTTGATTAACCAAAGGAGTAAAAATTGTTTTTATGTAGAGCCGAATCCGTAAAATTGTTTTATATTGAACCAAATAACCCCCAAAATTGGTATTTTGAGTATGCTAAGTTCCGCGAATTCTGTTGTTTGAAGATACTAACCCCTCAAGACTGGTTTTTTGAACGACTAAAGCCCTTGAAATTGGTTTATTGAAGCGCAAAACCTGTGAAGTTGGTTCTACTCAGAGTCAATCCTCGAAATTAGGGGTTTCAGGACTTAAACCCGTGAAAGTTGTTTTTTGAAAAGCCAGACCTTCAAAGGTTGTGTTTTTCATGTAAGCCAAGCCAAGCTCACGACTTTTTTCTCTGCAGAGTCAAACCGTCAAAATTGTTTTTTCAACGATTAAACTCCACGAAATAGGTTTCTTAATGATCCATTCTTGTGAAGTTGGTTCTCTCCGGAACACCCCTCCCCCCCTACCGTTGATCGTTCATCATATTGGCTTAATTGATGAATATTAAACTCTTACTGCAAATCTAGCTCACAGAGACTATGAAACTGGTGATTTTTGCCCAGAGAAACATTCCCACGCAAAGAATCTGACACCACAGTCTGTTTATTCTGAAAAATGGCGAATATGTTAAATAGGTAGTTAAATAGGGCATGGACCTTCCCCGTTCCCTGGTAAATTGAATACGATGTTTGGGAGAGAATTTCCCCGAGAACCCTGAAAGTTTCCCCTACCCTAAGCCCTGGATGATTTCCGATTGAGGCGAGTAGCGCGATACTGGCATGTTTTTATAGTGGGGGGGGGGCATCAACTTTGACTACCGCTCCGGGCATCAAAATGTTACGCTATGCCCCTGCCTTTGGTTACCAACGATTTCCTCGTGAACAATAAAATTTAATCATTATCCTTATGGATTCACTGCTTACGCTAATGGGCCTAAAATCATCAGCTTTACCATGCTTCCCGCCACCGGATAATCATGGTTTTGCCACTTCGATCATCGACATTTCTTCAAGTCGGTCAAATTTGCTGTCCAGCCTCATCGATTTACGACACAACAAAAGATTTAAGTTTCCCTTCTCAGTTATTTTCGGCTTGGTTAATGTTTGCCAATTTTGGTGCGTCATATCTGAACAGTTAGTTTTTTCAGAATAATCAATTTCAAATGTCGCTGATCGGTCGAGAAACGATCAATTCCTCAATTCCATCCGATATGTACTCCTGAAAGTTCACGTTCTTCTCAAAATTAGGTTATTGAACTTGACTTCGACCAACTGCCTGATGGTGATGAAGTCCTCGGTATTCTGCGTCAGGAGAACGCTCAACTCCACATTTGGGTTGCTTTGGCGGTAAGTTTTTTCGTTAGTGAAAATTATCCGTTCCTCCTGTTGTGACCCGTGATTTTATCCAGCTGGAATACTACAAACAAGGAAAAATCAACGTGTTTATCAAAATGCTCGAGACTTCGCGTGCGGACGCGAATACTGATTATCGAGATTACGAAAAGGACCAGATGAGGACGTTGGATATATTGGCTGCTTATTACGTGCAGCAGGCGAATCGTGAAAAGAACAAGGATAAAAAACGTGAACTTTTCGCCAAGGCTACGGATCTCTATACAACGGCAGATAAAATCATCATGTATGATCAGGTCAGAATAATGGGTTCAGGGGGTTCTTCTGTGTATAATCACCACTCAATAATTTTACTTCATTAATTTTATTGACCTTTTTAGAACCATTTGCTTGGGAGGGCTTACTTCTGTTTGCTCGAGGGAGACAAAATGGAACAAGCTGACGCTCAATTCAATTTCGTACTCAACCAGTCAACTAATAATATTCCGTCTCTTCTCGGTAAAGCCTGTATAGCGTACAACAAGAAGGACTACCGAGGTGCTCTCGCTTTTTACAAAAAAGCCCTTCGAACGAACCCAAACAGTCCTGCAGCCGTTCGGCTCGGAATGGGACACTGTTTTATGAAACTGGGGAACCAGGAAAAAGCACGGCTGGCTTTCGAGCGAGCTCTAGAACTGGATCCACAGTGCGTGGGAGCCTTGGTGGGTTTGGCCATTCTGCGATTAAATAAACAACAACCTGAGGATATCAAGTCAGGAGTTCAAATGTTGTCAAAGGCTTACACGATTGACTCCACAAATCCTATGGTCCTTAATCACTTGGCCAATCACTTCTTTTTTAAAAAGGTGTCCTCTTAAATTTGTTCCTTTACCGGACATCAACTTTATGAATTGTTCTATTTTATTTGTAGGATTATCATAAAGTTCAACATTTAGCGTTACACGCGTTTCATAATACGGAAAATGAAGCAATGCGAGCGGAAAGTTGTTACCAACTAGCCAGAGCTTTCCACGTTCAGGTTAGTTGAGAGGTGTTCATTGCTGTGAAACAATATTAAACTTTCATTATTTTAGGGTGATTACGACCAAGCATTTCAGTACTATTATCAAGCGACTCAATTCGCTCCACCCATGTTTGTTCTACCACATTTTGGTTTGGGACAGATGTATATCTACCGTGAAGACTCGGAAAATGTGAGTACGGATCTTAAAATATTTGAATTCTGATTTTATCAAGTGTTGAAAAAAAAAAATTAGGCCGCACAATGTTTCGAAAAAGTACTCAAAGCCCAGCCGGGCAATTATGAAACCATGAAAATTCTTGGATCACTGTACGCTAGTTCGCCGAGTCAGTCAAAACGAGACATAGCCAAAAATCATCTCAGAAAGGTAGGCCGCCAGAGTTCTTGTACGATGAAAGTTACAATAACTTTTTAAAAATTAAACAATATTATTATTCGAACGAATTTGAGGAAAAATATATTGCCTCCTCGACAAGTAGATTTTTCGTTAATTTTTTCAGAACCGGTTTTCCGCCTACTTAAAAACCATCATCAGTGGTTATTAAGAAAATAAAGTTTGTTGAGAGCAGTGGATTTCAACGCCAAGTGAAATGAAGTTTTCAATTGACGTTGAAATTTGACGGAGTGCTCTGCACTCAACAAACTTTTTTGTTCAAGGACCTCTGAAAATGGTCTCGAAGTAGGGAGAAACCCATTTTTGGAAAAATAACGAAATATTTACGTGGGGAGACAATACCTATCTTTTTCCTCAAATTCGTTTGAATACAAAACACACAATGTCGCCGCCCAGCAATTTACCGATATTATTATTATTATTGTTTTTTAAAAAAGGTGACAGAACAATTCCCTGAGGATGTCGAAGCTTGGATAGAATTAGCTCAGATCTTGGAGCAGTCTGATCTTCAAGCGTCGCTCCAAGCTTACGGTACTGCGACGAAAATTCTCAAGGAAAAGGTTCACGCTGAAATACCCGCTGAAATACTGAATAACGTGGCTTGCCTTCACTACCGGTAGATATGTTTTCCTAATCCGATCGAATTTCATTAAAAATTACCTTTTGTTTTTTTTTAGTTTGGATAATTTTGAACAAGCAAAAAGTGACTTTGAAGATTCTCTTGCGAGGTCACGAGCCGAAGCGAAACATGACAAACAGTATTACAATTCAATTGCCGTTACGACGACGTACAATTTGGCGCGACTGCACGAAGCTCTTTGCCAGTTTGACAAAGCTGAAAAGCTTTATAAGGACATCCTTAAGGAGCATCCGAATTATGTTGACTGTGAGTTTTGTTTATTTAGGAGTGTTGGGTTTTACAGCAGTGCTTGTTTGAGGGGGGGGGGGCAGGTCTTGTCTGATGGCGTTTGTGGGGTTTTTGAAGCAATTTAAAAATGTTCAGCCGAGGAGCTGATTGGTGAGGAGAGGTGGGAAATTATGAGTGATGTGAATTGAGCTTTGGTGAATTGTTATGAAAATGAAAAAAAATTATGTGTCGTGAAAGATGAAAAATTGATGAATGTATCACAACGGGGAAAAGTGCGCTATAGCGTCTGGGTCGTGCTGTTGGCCCGCATGATAATTTTGTTGCTTTGGTGATTTCTGTCACAAATAGTGATTTATTTTTCATTTTAGGTTATTTGAGGCTAGGTTGCATGGCGAGAGACAAAGGGCAAATCTACGAAGCGTCCGATTGGTTCAAAGAGACCATGAGATTTGACAACAACCATCCGGATGCGTGGTCACTTCTGGGAAATCTTCATTTGGCTAAAATGGAATGGGGTCCGGGTCAAAAAAAATTCGAAAGAATTCTCAAAGTAAGGTGGCAGTTCTTTCGCCGCGGATGCGCTGACAACGAATCATTATTTCGAACCCTTGTTAATTTCGCTAGTGTCCTTCAACTGCTAACGACGCCTATTCTCAAATCGCCCTGGGCAACGTTTGGCTTCAAACTCTTCATCAACCGATTAAAGACAAGGTGAAAGAGAAAATAAATCAAGATCGTGCCATCGCTCTGTACAGCAAAGTCTTGAAGAACGATCCTAAAAGCATTTGGGCAGCTAATGGCATTGGTACAAACTTTTCCTTGTCTCTCATATCTACATTTTTAATTATCACGCTTAAACGTGCGTTCTAAAAAGGTTTGATTTTTTTAAATACCCGATTGTTTATAGGCGCTGTATTGGCTCACAAGGGCTACATAAATGAAGCACGTGACATCTTCGCTCAAGTTAGAGAAGCAACTGCAGATTTTTGCGACGTGTGGTTGAATATTGCTCACGTCTACGTCGAACAGAAGCAGTACGTTAGCGCTATTCAAATGGTAAATTCGCTTGATCACGGCGTCTCTTTCAACTGTTCATTCATGCTTTGATGTCATTTTTCTTTCTTTTCTTTTTTTCAAGTATGAAAATTGCCTTCGAAAATTTTACAAATATCACAATTGCGAGGTAATGCTCTATTTAGCTCGGGCTTGCTACAAAGCTGGTAAACTGAAGGAGGCTAAAACTGTTTTGCTAAAAGTAAGTTTCTCTACTGAATTCCGCTCAACGACTTCACCTTTTGTTTTACTTTTCTTATGTATTAATTCCTTCTATTTTTCTTAATGATAGGCTCGTAGAGTTGCTCCACAGGATACAGTTATTCTGTTCAACATTGCCCTTGTCCTTCAAAAACTAGCGACTCAGATACTTAAAGATGACAAATCCACTCTAGATGTCGTCCTTCAAGCAGTTCGAGAGTTGACACTCTCTCAGAAATACTTCGAGTACCTCGCGGAGTACGGGGATAGAATGAAGTACGATGTGTCGGCGGCTGCTATGGAGGCTCGACAGTGTCAGGATCTTTTATCACAGGCTCAGTACCATGTGACTCGAGCTCGACGAACGGACGAAGAGGAGAAACAGCTGCGAGCCAAGCAAGAAGAAGAGCGGAATGCTTTTCGTCTTCGGCAGGTTCAATTGCAGAAAGAACAGGAGGAGAAACGAAAAGCCGAATTGGAAGAAATGCTTCAGAAGAGGCAGCAGTATAAGGAGAAGACGAAAAATGCTCTCATTTTTGGGGAGATGCCGTCGGAAAAGAAGCCGGGGAGAGGGCGAGGACGGAAAGGAGGCCGTGATGGCGATATTATGTCCGATACGGGTAGCGAAGGAGGTGGAGGTGGTAGCCGAAGTCCCTCCGAAAATCATAAAAGGTAATTTAAGACATCCCTTGTTCTTCTTCCTTATTATAAATTAATTAAAAATTTACAGGGATAAAAAAGAAAAAAAGAAAAGGACCACAAAAAGTGGATCAAAACGAAGGAAATCTACGAAAGGGGGTGGCAGCAACAGCGAAAGTGGGAGTGATAGGCCCAAAGCAAAGAGACCAAGAAAGGGAAAGGTACCTGTTTTGTTAATAGCGAAATATTGTCCTTACTAGCTCAATGTTTCTCTCGATAATTTTTGGCAGGATGGCAAGTCCAGGAAAACCAGCAGGAAAGAAGAACGACTCACTGCTAAGCAAAAGCTTAAAGTGGTCTCGAAAGAAACTATTTCAACTAGTGAATCTGACAGCGACAGTGATAAACTTAAAATTGCTAGTGGGTGAGTAAATATACCTATACATATTGCAGTAGGACCACCGTCATGAGACAAGATAAGGGGGGATATTATGTTTAAAGCGAGCATTTTTTACGTTAGGGATAGTTAAAGTTGTGGTTCTCGCCGTTAAATATTCCATAGGTTGAAGAGGCTCTCGCATTTGATGACCGGTGGGGTGGGGGGTTTGCTTAGTAGCATACAATTTCTTAGTTCACTAGTGGTGGGGTTTCACAAGTGATTACTCGACCCCCCTCCGGTCATGTACCGCCTATACTTTTGCACATAAATTTTGGCCGCATTTTTACGCCAATCCCGGATTTTAGAGTCTCATTTCAATCTCAAAATAAAGCGACGGAAGAGCATGAATTTCCAATGACAAAGTTCGAAGGTGTTTTACAGTTATTTCTAGAGTGAAATGTGAAAAGGTAAGATCTAACGCCTGTAGATCTAAATGAGACTCTGAATTCCGGGATTGGCATATAAATACGGCCAAAATTTATGTTTAAAAGTATTGGCGGGGCATGACTGGAGGGGGGTCGAGGAACCACAAGTGAAACCCCGCCTTAACACTAAAGAGAATAAAATGGGCTTTCAACGTTCAACCAATTGCTTGATTCACCTGGTTGTTTTGAAATATGGCTCGTTTCATTAATCTATTATTAATTTATTAGGGGAGAAAGTGGTAGCGGAACTGAGAGCGGAAGTGATCGTGGTGGCAAAGAAGGAAGCCGAGGTCGACGACGAATCGCGTCGTCTGGAAGCGATAGATCCAGATCAAGATCTGGTTCCGGCTCGCGGTCTAGATCCAGGTCGAGGTCGGGCTCGCGGTCCCGATCTGGTTCTCGCTCAAGGTCAAGGTCCGCTTCACGATCAAAGTCTGGTTCAAGATCGAGGTCTCGGTCACGCTCCAAATCTCGAGGCTCGAGGTCGAAGTCGAGATCGCGATCTAAATCCGCCGCTTCGAGCTCTCGCTCGCGCAGCCGATCCCCCAGCGGCTCTCGCAAATCAAGGTTTGTGTACAGTTTATTCATTACCTACAGAATTCCCTGAAATTCACATTATTTATCGTTTTTTTTTTTTTTTAGATCGCGCAGCAGATCTGCCCCTGGTTCAAGGTACTCCATAAGTTTTTTCTCGCCACTCTTCTTTCACTATCTTCTAATATTTAATGTTCTTTTAGGAGCGGCTCCGGTAGTCGTAGTCGCTCTCCAGCGGGAGGAAGTAGATCGCCTTCCCCAGAAACTAGAAAGTCTGTTTCTGGGTCAGATGACGAATCAGGGTAGACCTTCTCGAAATATTTTACTCCTCTGACAACCCTTCCAGGGTTTCTAAAGGAAGAAGTTTTACGTCTAAAGTAATCATCGTCGATCGCATTATCCAACTTTTAAAAAACCATGATTAAATTTGATCATTTTTTATTTCTGTGAAATGTTAAGTATGATTTAAGTAATTCCTGACGTAACCATTAATATTTCAAGTCAAATACACGTTTAGAGAGTTTTATGGAGTAAGCAAGTTTGCTTTTTGTTCCTAATACTGCTGTTTGTGTTCCTGGTAGACCAAGAGTATTTGGCACCCGGGGCGGGAACACCGAGAGCCCCTCCCCGCTACCGTATCCGTATACGATAGTCCCATTTGGTCGCTTGAGCACTCGAAGATTTAAAATGTAAAGAGCTAATATTAGTAAAAGGAAAGTGCTAATATTCGTAGCAGAAATTGTGGAAAAGTGCTAATTCGAGGTTTGTAGATGTAACTTCCGGCATGAACCAAAATTGACAACGACGCTTATTCAGGACTGAGATTAAGAAAAATCAGTGATTCACAAATATAATTGAGAAAATGACCTAAATCACGGCTAAAAATAGAGAAAAATAGATCATTCACGTCACAAGGTAAAACTGCACTTCGAGGCTAAAATTGAGGAAAATGCGGCTCAATTCGCGGCTAAAATTACGAAAAATCCATTTCGTGGCTAAAATGGAGAAAAATCGATAATTGACCATTAAAATTGAGACAAAGCGCGAAGTGTAGAGAATTTGCTGCTAAAATTACAAAGTCACCAATTTGCTTCTTCGTGAGAAAAATCACTAAAATTCAAGGCAAATTGTATAAAAATTACTAATCCACGGCTAAAATTTCAAAAATGCGCTATTTTACGGAGAAAATTGCACACTACAGCAGCTAAAATTAGGTAAAACCCGAATTCTCTGGAAAAATTGAGAAAAGTCGTGAATCAGCGTCTAAAAATGAGAAAAATCGCATTTACCAATGAAATTGCGAAGAAGTCATGAAGTGTGGAAAAAACGCTAAATCGCGGTTGAAATTCGTGAACTCTCAATAACGGAACTTCGTGGCTGAGAATGAAAAAAATAACTAATATACACGAGGATAAAATTCAGGAAAAGCGCTGATTGCAGTGAAAGTTGGGAAAACTATAATTCAAGGTTGATATGTAGATAAATCGGTAATTCGTGGCAATAACAACATAAAACATAAAACGTGGAATAATAAAGCAAGTTTACATTTTTTTGCATTTAAACTTGATTGCTAAAGTCGGTTGCAAACTTCAATTATCAGGACACCGTTCGAAAGTACACAGAACGGGTTAGTTTTGCACAACTTTGCCCGTCGATGCTCGCACTAGCAGCTGATTGATGCTGATGTGAAATTTATCAGGTATTCGAAAAAACTACTCTTTTCACTTTTCACATGGCTGAAATAGCGACGCGCATGCGACATTTTTTGATTTTCATGGTGGTTTCAGGAACAGGATTTTGTTCTCTTTCCGAATCCACCGTCAGTTTTTGTCTAACCACCTACGGTGAGCCCTGAACACAATTACCGTAAAAAGTAATGCAACTAGAAAAAAAAACAGGAAAATGCTCATATCTCGTAACCAAAGCATTTTCGGCTATGCGTCCCTATGACGTTTTTTGTGCGTCCAGGTACGCACTATCACCTGTGCAAGTTTGTCACATTCCTCCTGAATCACCCTGTATTTTTTTATAACCGATGCAAAAACAAGTGAGCTACGTGAGCTAGACAATTTCGTTGATAAACCTGACTAAACAATGATAGTGACATTAAAAAGTTATAGAACAGGCCCTCAGTAGTCACTTAAGTGACAAAATCACTGGTTTTTGTCACAGTGACTGCACAGTCACCGGAGCTAGTTGTCACTGTGACCGACAAAAGCTGTCACGTCACACCTCTACCCGCGAGTGCTAAAAACGACCCCGCGTGACAATCAAATATAACGTGAACGATTTCCGCTGTACACTTTCACTTCTGTTTCATATCCTGCGATGATCTACGTCAACCTGGAAAATTTTGAGCCTCATACATTATCGCCAAATTCAACGTACCGTATGCGTTTGGAACCAAATGGTGTTCTTTTGTTCTTGCATGTAGAAAAAGGTCTACGCTGGCACTTGTTTTCATTAAAGAAACCCAATGAAAGCACTTTTTGGTGTAACACTTTTTCTGCACTCTCGAACAATGGAAAAGGTGTAAGTACCTAATGAATATTTATTTAGCTTATAACTTGAAACGAAGTTCTATGAAGTATCTTCTTCTTCAAAACATTGTTTGAAGTTAGTGCACACAAATTTCTTAAACTTGAGATTGAAATATGTTTTCAGTGTTCCAAACAAAACTTCATAACAAAATAAAAACAAAAGGTCTGAGAATATTTTGCAAAAATAATTCACAAATTCGCATTCAACAATTCGCAAAAATAACTCACCCTTGGAATATTCTCAAAATATTAAGCACAAAACTTGTATATTATGACCCCGTAAATGCGAACATTTTGGAGACCTATGGACGAAACTCATCATATGATCATACTCATTGTTATTTTTATATTCTAGCGTTTCATAATAAATATAGCTTGTGTGAAGCATAAAAAAAAAACCGTTACAGGGAAAGAACCACTATTTTCAAGCCTCGGGCCTTATATTCTCTAACGAGATTGAAACATTGCTTTGGTAGCAACATTAAAATCTCATTCCTGAAATTAAGGGCCGTATTCAGAAACTAACCTTAACCTTTACATCTCCTTTAAGCGCTTCAAAACAGATGACACATTTTTATAAACCATCACATTTTCAACTCCTTTAGTTAAGGCTTTGTAAAGGAGGGTTTCTGAATACGGCCCAAAGAAAACTGAACGGAAACGTAATATGATTTTTGAAAAAAAACACTGTTGAAAAAAGTTAACGAATAAGGCCCCTGATATATGAACTTCGTGGAAGTGGAATATTTTTACTCATAAGTCATAAATGAATTTCCTTAGCCCCTCTCTCTTCAAAACCACGGGCCCTCTCCAAATTCCAGCCAATCGGCAGTATGGCCTCTGCTGAAAGAGTGAAATTGTAATTTATTTAATGAGAACAATAGCACGGTAATATAAAATTAAATAACTAAAAATATATATAAATTAAAGCAGATTTTTTTATCATAGTCCTGTTATTAGGTCCTATTATGACCTCATTGCTATTGCTTTTAGTTTTATCACCTTCGTGGCATAAAATTATTGCACTTGAGTTTCTGTAAGTTCGACAATGCATAAAATAAGACCATACTGACGACGACGTGAGACAAATTCCTAAAACACAACGTTCTTGACTTTTTCCTCAGCTTAAATAGTACCATGAACAAAAAAAAAAAAAATCGAAAAAGCCTATTTAGCTGGCTTTCCTCATCACTGCTAATAAATGATTATTGGGGACAGAAAGGAGAGGAGAAACTACATACCTAATGACGATAACCCGTATCAGGCGTGTTTTCGAGGTACATTTATGTTGATTCTGTGATTTATGAGATTCTGGACGTCTCTTCTTTATGTATTTTTTTCAGTATTCACCCAAGCTTTGAACGTCTTTAAAAGAGGCACCGTGGTGAATGTGGACTACAGCATTGAATCCGCTGTGTTTGTCTGCCGTATACTTGACAGTACGTACTGTACCGTCCGGCTCGACAAGGGAATACTCCCCCTTGACGAAGTCACCGTCTCGTTCCTCTTTGGCTGATTTCATATCCCCAGTCACATGATCCTCGACGCCGTATTTGTACGAATATTTAGGGCGTGACTGGAAAACCGTATTTGATTAAATTAAATCAATGAAAATTGCGTGAATACATTCTTAATTAGTTTTATTACGTAGTAATCAATGTCTTCGTCACGTCCATGGTATTTTTTATAATCGTAAGAACCATCGTCGTACTTCTTCTTTTCCTCATTGTACGACTCGCGATGTTGATCGTTCTCATTCGCATCTTTTTCATTTAGCTCTCCCGGGTAATCCTCCTCGATACCACGCTTAATCTCGTCGGCGTAATCTTTTAACTCCGCCTTGGTTTCCAAAGCGGACTCTTGAGAGTTTCCGTCCTCATCGCTGTATTCATCTTCATCACCTTCGCCGTAGTCCTCATAGTCCTTAGCCGTCGTGTCTTCATGCCCGTGTTGTTGAGGAAGTGAAATTGTGCTCTTGATTGTCAGGATGAGGACTAATGTCCAAGCGATGCCCTGTTGAAGAAGAAGAAGAAGAAAAAAAAAACGGTTAAAAGCAGAGGGTTGAAAAAACTTCCGTGGAAAGCCTCAATAAACGTGGCCGTCACAAATTCGAGACTATTTTCTCTTTCTGTCAATGCGACATGTTATTTTTTTATACACATTATTATGCACCTGCTATACAATAGCGAGAGTAAATCCGTTCACTTTTTCTCTTATCCTATATACTGACTAAATATTATTAATAAATTCATAACTCTCACGCGAATAAAAATATTAAAAATAGAAAGTCAAGTTCATCAATAGGTTGATGAACATTTTTTTTTTCTTCAAATGACCTTTTACTTAGCGGACCGCTAAGCCTGGAAAGCGTTTAAAATTGCGCGGTTTATGGAGATAATTAACAAGAAAGTCATTCTATTTTTCCTTGTTTTCACCATAAAATTAACAATGCGCGACGCGTTATCCTTGTATTGGGCCCTTTGAGATGGATGAAGGGCGGGAGTTGATGGTACAATTTTGCAAACGCCTCTTCGTGGATAACCATGTGAGCCATCACTACGTGGATAACCGAGTGAGAATTCAAAAAAAAAAATAAAATAAAATAAAATAAATAAATAATATAGCCTTTACGTAAACCCTTGTTAATAGAATTTATATTGTAGCGAAACTGATCGTTCCTCCTTTTTAGACACTATTGAACTCGGGGGGGGGGGGGGGGCTGGAATACGCTGAGTACCTTCTAGTTTAAGAATGTCAAGATTGCGTGAAGCGTAGCGGATTAACCATTTTTCGATGAGTTTTTCCAACAGTTTTCCTTTTTATGTGTGTGTGCTATATGTTGAAATATATTCTTTAGTTGACATTGTTGTTCATAACAGAAACTGAATTGTTTCGTGTGGAAGTTCTAAAACACAAATCCGTTGTCAACTTGCCCTCTCACTCCCCCCCCCCCCAAAGTATAGAAATCGGGTGGATTTGATGCAATTTCAAACGGGTCACACAGTACGTACAAGTTTCCACCTTGGTTAAATTTTGACACAGTAAAGATATTTAAGACCTGTTTATTCGCAAGACTTGGTGTTTAGAGACCCCGCTCACAAGCTCTTCCCCCCTATTCCGTAACTCTTAACGCGTGTGTTAGCGGAATTAACAAGATGAATAATTGAGAGTAATCTAAGAAATTAGTTACAGTTGCGTTCAGAGTTACAGAAAAGGGGGGGGGGCAGCGGACTATCTCTAGCAAGAATATATGTTTTCGTAGTAATGTGTCTATATTTCATTTGTTGTTTAAAAGAAAATTAATGAAATAGACATAAATTACTACGAAAAAACGCATTGCTTTCTTGTTAGAGAATAGGCCCTCAGGGCTACGCGTCTGTTAAGCCTATGTAGCCTATCAAAATGCTTCATTTTTCGAGGGAATTCATTTGTTTGGTTGCATAGACTCCACACAACGCAAACACAGAGCTTGTGAACGGGCCTTAAACAATAATGATTGATTTATTTTCTTTCTTCAGTGTGCCCAATTTTTTGTTGCACTATGGTGCTGCAAAAAACGTACCTAGACTGGACAACGTGTGATAATTCGACGGAAGGACCATCCTCTTTAAACGAAGAAATTATTTCGTCTAATAGGATAGGCACGCTCGAACATGAGAAGTACAATTAATTTATATTCCTACTGAAACTTTCTTGATAGACACATATACGCACCTTGATGAGCATTTTTCCATGGGAAAGGGGGTGGGGGAGGGGAAGTTTGACGTGCACTACACTAGAACTTCACTTTGACCTAAAAGAGGCGCACCACAATAATGACTCGGAGGCTGAGAGTGTCTTGAGGTGCATTATATACCTTTTGTGTGAAAGGCTCAGCAGTGGGAGATAATTCGCGTGAGGAAAATACATAGCAACTTCTAACAATAAGTTTTGGAAAGATAAGGCCAAACGTAGAGGCTGTTCTCTACACTTATATATATTATATAAATGAAAAATGAATATTAAATTATATTATATGTAGGTTCGCTTCAACGTGTCTATACATACATTCTATAATTAAGGGATGAAGATGAAGACAGAAGCCGCAGGTAACACCCCAATAGCTTTACTTGAACCCCTCTGTCCTTCGTTTTTCTGGTGATGTTTGGTTTTTATATGTACCAATGCCTATACATAAAAGTTATATTAATTACAAAACTCTTACCCCGCGTCCAACATGAGTGAGAATCGCTCGATCTTAGCGTTTAATAGTGGGTTTAGCGTTTGTAGAGAGTCGAGCTATATTTAGTTTCTCGGGTAAAAATGATATTAAGTGGTCACACACATTACAAAAACGCAATGATATAGGAAAGATCCACTGACGTTTCTCGCTGGTGAACGATCAACTCGCTTAAATCACCCACATCGCAAAAATCGCTGAAATCCCCCGCTGAAAGCGATTCCCGATCACGCAGGGCGGGGTCTTTTTAAACATAATATTATAAACAATTATCGCCAATGGCGTAGGTAGGAATTTGTCCTGGGGGGGGGGGGGTTCAGATTGAAATCTCGTATGGGTAGGGTAGTGGTAGGGTAGGGCGTAGGGTTTACCACCGCACTAGCAAAACTACATAACTTTTACAGGTATAGATTATTGCTTCTTTTCAGATCTAGCCGTGAATTAGCGTATTTTTTAACATTATACTATAGCCATGCATGAATTTGCCATTTTTCTGAATTTTAGCCACAAAAATGCATTCAGAAAGTGCGAATTTAAATTATAAATGTATTTTTTTTTTTTTTTTTCAAACCAAAAAATTTACATTTATCTATATATTTCTGTCAAAAAATCATCATTTTTAAATTATAAATTTCACGACACTTAATTCGAGAATTAGTAATGTTTCTCAATTTTAGCAGCGAATTTTCGCGTTTTCTAAATTTTAGCAGCGTGGTAGCGTTTCCAACCCGTGCATTACCTACCGACTACCGAGTTTTGTCAATTTTTGCCAAGAATTGGCGTTTGACTCAATTTAAGCAGTAAATTAGCAATTTTTTCCATTTCTAACTGAGAATTAGCACTTTTCCCCAATTTGAACTGAAAATTAACGTTTTTCTTAATTTTAGCTGCGCTAATTGGTGATTTTTTCATTTTTTGCCGCGACTGAGGGATTTTCTTCATTTTGTATCCGCGAATTAACGTTTTTCCACAACTTTATACCTACGTGCAAATTGCAAATTGGCGATTTTTCCCAATTTCGGCCGTGAAATAGCGTTTTGCGGCCATTCAGCATCCTATTCCCTTTTTCATACGCGAATGGGCGATTTTACGCCATTTCAGTTGTGAATTTGCCATTTTTGTCCAATTTTAACCTGAAAGCGTCTTTTATTTGTCAATATTATAGCGTGTTTTCTCAACTTTAACCGCGGGGTTTGCCTAAATACAACACTTTTGCGTTGATTTCCATAATTTATTCGAAGAATGGCCTCTATGTACCGCGAATCAGCGATTTTTTTCTTAATTTTAGTCTGGAAGTTGCATCGCGAGACCACGAATCAGCGCTTTTTAGCAGCTATAGCCACGATATTACCGATTTTTGTCTGATAGAGGGTCCTAGGCGAACCCCCCCCCCCCGTACCTCGGTACACTACTGCGTTGGGTCTGAAGTCCAAGGAAAAAGCTGGACGTACTCGGCCCTTTTCGGGCTGCTTTAAGTCCAGAAAATCTGCTAAACCTAACTTCAACGTGAAACGCTCATTTTTGGAGATTTTATGAGGCCCTTCGTTATGGTAATAGTGCTCCTTTGTTGGTACACTATAGCTCGGGGGGGGGGGGGATCTATTCCCTCATATCCCCCCTTCCTACGCCCCTGATTATCGCCAGTCTGAATAATTCGATTGCCTGAAGAAGTCCGGGCATCTAGCCGACGAAACATCGGGGGGGAGGGAGGAATGTCGCTCCGGCAGCTGGCGGTCGGAAAGAGTGCTTTTCATTTTGTACACGGATACCATAATCCGTCCCAGAAGTAATAATGTTGATGCCATAATTTAGTATAATACACTCTCCAATTATCCTCCATTATCTCCTAATTAGCCCTGAATTATCATTACCTCACATACCTACCCTTCGAATTTGTCAGAAGTTTAAAATCCAAATAAGTATCTACACTGGAATTAACGTGTGCGATTCGGGGATTTTTAAATTTCATCCCTTTATTATCCCCCCTTCAAGTTTTTCGAGTTAATAGCATAATAATTGATAGTATTTGTTTCATTAATGTTTGTCCCCTCCTCATACTGTTTGCTGTCGGCTCGAGCTGAAATTCTTCCCCTATTGTCACCCCCCCCCCCTTCAACAATTTCGAAAATTTTCGGTGGTTTTCGAAGGGCTTTGCCATTAAAGCAAGTGAATTTTTGCAAATTGTTCAAATTCCATCTTTTTTCCTTCCTTTTTCATAATTTTTCGAGAAATTTAGATGGTAATCAAAGGCTTTTGATACATGAATTTTTCAGCTGGATTTTGAAGTGCGATTTTGAAATTTATTTGAAAGTGAATTTTGGTGATTTTAAAAAAGTGTACCCCTTATTATCCTTCCCTCCCCCGTTATTTTTTAAAAAACATATCTATGGTAATTTATGGTGTTTGTTGCATTCAATTTTTGAACCAAATCTTGATGTGGTAGGGTAAACGTGTGAATTTTAGCTATTTCTTTGAAATTTCACCCCTACTGAAATTACATTCCCCCACCCATCAAATTTTTCAAGAAATATCGAAGGTAATCGGAGGCCTTTGTTACATTAAATTTTTAAGCCGAATTCGGGAGCGAATTGGGGAAGTGAGTTTCTATGTAGAAAATGTAAATATTTGAAGCAAAACAATCAGTTTCGGGGGCTAACCAGGAAATAATAAAGGCCCAATCCGAGACAGCGCACTCGGCCGAGTAAAACCCATGTGTAATCACAACAAAAATTACTCGGCGCCGAGTGACAATCATCCCCGGTCTCCGCCCGGTTGTTTTCCCGTGGGATTCGAGGAGTGAGGACATCCAATCAGGAATCAGCACAGATACGTTGCAGCGTGGTTACATTGAAAATTCGTCAAAGATTCAGGTCCTGTACAGCCCTCACGTTTGTGCATAATTTTTGATCCTCACATTCACTCTATTGCCTCTCTATGGGGATAGCAGCGGCAGAACGGGTTTAAAATTTGCCAACCTCGAGAAATGTTCTTTTTAAAGGAGCCGGACCAGAAATGAGTTTCCAAAAGTGCCAGATCCACGGAGTACGAGTTTCGATAGACCTAAGCCACTCCAAAATTGGTATTAGGGGGGATGACCTAGCGAAATTTTGTATTTTAAAATATACAGACCAGCGAAATTCGCTTTTCGAGGGGCAGCTTGAGCGTTCACGCTGTTTTAATTGGCTTGTCAAAAGGGCCACGCCCACGAAATTGTTTGTTGGGTGATTCAATCCCGTGATATTGGTTTTATATAAGACAATCTTACAAAAAAAATTGTAAATTTCCAGACCCGTGAAATCACTATTTAAAATGAGCCAACACTGGATTCTGATTCTGGAAACTGGATTCTGTTAGTGCCGTAAGAACTAGACTTTCCGCCAAATCCGTTTTTATTTATATGTATATCTATATTTATCTTCTTCTTTTTTGTTTTATTTAACAAAAAATGTTGATTTTATAGTGAAACTCGTGAAGTTGGCCTTTTAAGGGAGCCAACCCTAGGTTTTTCTGGCGTGCAAGATCAGCGAATTTTTTTTTGACAATTCTGTGTTTTTCAAGTATCCAAGGACGAAAATAGTTCTGGAGAGTTGAAGCAGCTAAAACCACGAAGTAGGTTTCCGTAATTTTATCAAATCCGCGAAATGGCTCTTTTGAAGGACGCAAGCCCGTGAAATTGCATTTTTGAACGAGGTAAACCTCTCACGAAACCTTGGCTTATTAGGGAGCCAATCCTGCGAAATTGGCTTTTTGGCTGATATTATGCTTGAGCGATACATTTATATCAATCTTTGAGTGTCAATAATCTGAAAAACCAAACCCACGAAATAAATTTCGCACGTACCACGCACAACGTAAACGAGCGTGTGTGGGGGTGGGGGGGGGGTATAGTGCGAGAGTATGTATGTTGTTATTTAATACACGGAACTCAAGCTCCGAAATTTTCTCCTAGTTTTACGTTAACACGTTTTTCGTGTACTACTTATAACGAAAGATCGCCTGAACGCCTCTCGAAAGTGACATTTTTTCGAACTGTTACGATATGAAAACTTAGGCCTCAGTTTAGCCGTCTATGTAGACTGTAGGCTACAGCCTACAGGCTCAGCTTCGAGTAAAGCCGAGATATGAAGTCAAGCGTTAAGTCAGAGTTTGGAATAAAATTAATAGATCTCTTAAGTAGTACGGAAAATAGCGTTCACAACTCTTAGGAAAGTAAAATATCGTTGCTCGTGTATTTGCCTCGCTCGGCTGCGCCTCACTCTTCAAACAACACTCGCACGATATTTTCCACTTTCATCACTCGTGATGAAATATACTATTCCTCACTAGTGTATCACAAGCGAAAGAAAGAAAATGCGAGTTCTTTCGAATACGGATAATTGCCGATTACATACTTGCTTTAGCTTTGTTCGAATGAACACAATTCGTCAATTTCCATATAATGTACCACACTACCCTGTGGGGCAGGACCCATGCACGCGATTTTAGCGTTTAGAGAGTTTTTACGTTTAGCATTTGTTGGGCGTGCGATTTTTCGCTGTAAACGCTAAGCGCTGAGATCGCGCGATTCCCGCTCAAGTATAGGACGGGGCCTTATTCTCATACATGTTATAGTCATCGTCAATCTTCATCAACTCACATAATCTCGAACACATGATCCCCTCTTCGAAATAGGTCTTTAAACAAAAAGCCACTTTGGAAAGAACAGAGAAAAAATTGTTTGGGGATGGTGAGCTGGGTTTTGAGGTACATATCATCCACTTTCGTTGTTGTTGATTTGTTGAAAACATCCTCCACTAACAAGTGAAGATTATGGAAATCGTACTTTTACATACGCGTTATATACTCATTCATGCTGAAAAAAGGCATTCATGTAGTACATAAAAGGCTTAAATTGAGGAAGTTTTAGTTGTAGAGAAAGTCTTGTTTCGGGTTTTGACTATTCATTCCAATTACGCCGGATAACACACGTTTAATGCTCCCATGCCTCCTCCCTCCTCGGTACAGAAATTATTTCTGAGTCGAATGATTATACCTTTCTCTTGAAATTATTTCAAGACGTTCCTTTGACTCTCATCTGTTGAATAGAAGTGCACCTTACACAGCAATGCAATAAAAACAACTTTGTGCCTGTCTATAGAGTTTGGGACCCAGTTAGGTAATTTGTTCAAAGATTGTCCGTTGTCCGGCTTATTGTGAGATTCATAGAAAATGTCGGTGACTGAGGGAGGATCATGTGAGTTTTTGTTATGGGACGACAGTAACTGTGTGAGGGGTGGGGGGTTATTGTTAATGTTATAACGTAGTATACCTGCTATTGACAAGAAGAGACAACTCAATTCCTTCACTCGCCCTCAACATCGGCCAATAATTTGAACGGTAAATTAGAATACAAGGGGTACAACCCACTCCCTCTTTTTTTCGGGTTTTATAGTGTGCGACAGCGCAATCGATCGCGTGTAGCAATTCAATTCACTGTATACGTCCTTTATTCCCTTATTTTTGAGTCTATTTCACATTAGATGAGTGTTTTCACGAATAAAAATGTTCAATCGGGGATTTCTTATGTGCGTACCTGAATGTCGTAAAGCGAGTGCACCAGAGTAATAAAATGAACATTTTGTTAAGATTAATGACATTATTATTGTTATCTATTAAATCGTTTATAAATAAATTAAGGCTTAAATGTAAAAAAAAAAACAAACAACATCCTGAAACACCCGGGTTCTCCTGGAAAACTCGTCGATAAAGCCTCAGTTAATCCCCTAAAAACCTAAACACGCCATTTTATATTATTTTGGAATTTATTTATTCTACTATGTTTGTACTACAGAACATGCCTATTTTGTGAAGCTTATATCACAATACAGGGGGCCTATTTTCTAACAACAAGCAATATTTTTTTCGCCTGTCATGTGTCTATTTCATTCATTTGTTTGAAGAAAATTAATGAAATAAACATATGACTTCGGAAAAGCTATTGCTTCGGAGTTAGAGAATAGGCCCCCAGATCTATAAATACTCGACATAAATTAAAATAATGACATGAAAATTAAGGAATACGTTACACAGCATTAGGGGCGTTATGTAGGTGCCTGGCACCGAATATTGACAAGCGCACTACTTTACCAACGAATCCGCATTGTTTGTGTTTACGAAAAAATTGGTAGGCCTATGGTCAAAGTGAGCTTAAACATTTCATCCACGAATTGCTATAAAAATGGGAAACACAGAAAGTAATGTCACGTCTGGAGTGAAAAAACAGGCGGATGCATCATCTATCAAAATTTACAAACTCGTCGATTTGAAAGGTATAGCATTATTTTCTTGAGTAGGTATGTAAATAAAGAATTAAAGTTCACAATGGAGTATTGAATTTCGCAATTTTGAAGGGGGTGGACTTCTTGTGGAATTAATGAAAAGAGCTGCTCAAACGAAACAATACGCCGAATTGGACCATGCTATTAAAACGAAAGTCGAACCGTTTTTGTACAACAAGGGAAAGGGCAAGCTGATGCCCATCAGTCAATTGGTGCTCATGCGGAACAAAGAGCGACCTCGGCATAAAATGGTACTCTAATTATTGACTATCTCATCACCAGAAGCATCAAAACTCTCATGACTTCACGCGTTTGTCTTTCTGTCTAAAAGCTTCCTCCACTGAAAAATCTCGAAATCCCGGATGACTACGATATCGAGTCCTACCCTACCCCTGAGATCAAGGAGGGTGATAAAGTCGGTAAAAAATATTTCGTTTTCTCTTCCACTGATGCATGAACCGCACTCACCGTCTGTCCTCTTTTGCCTAAAAACGAGAGATATTTGCATCAGCACAGTGCGGGCTATAAAATGAGTATTTCTTCCAAATAAACCCGTTCAGTTGGGAATCGCGACGACGACGCCCAAAAATTCAAGTCACATAAAAATCAGAGCAGGGGGGGGGGGTGCTCCACCTTGGAAAAACCGCCACCACCATTGCTTTTTGACTAGAGTCAGTTTGTTTTCATTGAAGTCTAATGTGGCTTGAAATCTCGAATCCTGAATAGACCGCAGTTTCGGGAAGCCTTCCATATTACAGACAACAGACAGATTAGCATTAGCATCCTGAAAAAAGTGTACGCTTCCCCCACCCCCCAGCAGAACAAAATTCAGTAGCGCATTTATGTACAAAAACTATGTTGATGGTGTTTCTATTTTGAGGATCACGGAAGCCGACAATTATGACTTTGGGGTTCTCCATTTAAACTGCCAATTAGGGTAAAAATTAAATTGTAATAATATTGTATTGGTGTTTCAAATGTCACCAAGTCATTTTGAGGATTAATAAAAAAACACGGACTAGTGGGGTCCTCACACTAGCAACAATTTTGCTCAATATTTTGACTTTTGAGAATGTGAAAAAAATATTCCGCAAAAAACAGATCTCGGACAATTCCAATTTCAATACATATAAAATTGCACATTTTGCCTCAAAATGTTGAGCACAATTCTGACATCGTTATGGCCCCTTTAGCCTTTACGTAGGTACTACCTAGACTTCCTCCACAATATGTCCAGTAAACGTAGGTAAAAAAAAACAAAAAAAAAAAAAAAAAAAAAACAAAACAAAAAACAACAACAACAACAACAACAACAACAAAAAGTATTAATTTATAGTTTAAATTTATAAATCTAACTGGGGGGGGGGGGGCTCTACTTTATCCCTTAGCCTTGACACGATACATGTGAGTGGATTCGACTTGATAGGATTGACTATTCGTCATTGCCATCTGACCAAACTTCGTGACCAATGGGGATGGGGGTTTTTTTATTCAAACCGGTTAAAAGGTACATCACCCACCACACCGCCCTCATTTTGGAATGAAGAATAAGAGATGGCTTGTCGATAGCGATGTCACCTCGAAATACCATCACGGGAAGATATTTGGTTCCAAAGACTCAAAATTATGCAGAAGAAAAAACGACTGTAAGTGGGAAGAGGGGAGGCAAAATATTTTTCTATAGATATTCACGACCCCACAACGTCGCAGCTCCAAAGAAATTCAAAAAACAGGACAATTCTCAATAAGTCCCATTTTTTTGGCTGAGATAAATATGTTGTTAGCGGGGGGGGGGGAGTCTCCGTTCAAAAAACATTTCTTAAGCTTCCACTGATGCATGAACCGCATCTACCGTCTGCCCTCTTTTGCCTAAAAACGGCCGCCCCTAGTTTGGCTCCCATTAATACCAATAATAACAATTTCCCGGGGTTGGCTGCAGTATAAGTTATAACTGTACTAAAATCCAATTTCACGACACTTTGAAAGTCCAAGTTTCGCGATTTTACTCTTTCAAAACCAAATTTTATGGATTATTTGGCTCTAGGAAAAACATGGATGGGTGAAAACACGGATTTTTGATCTCAATGGGCAATAAAAATATAAATAAAAACCAAATTCACGAACTTAGCTTCTTCTAAAATTCCGCTGGCCTGTCCCTGTCAAAAATATCTTCGGAGGGGGAGGGGATTCTTATTGAAAGCCCAACTTATTCGGAGGGTTTTCTCTTTCTCTAACAAAATTTCATGGGATTGACGCTTAAAATTAAACTTCGCGGTATGTACGTATCCAAATTTCGCGAGTTTCACGCTTTTTAAAACAAAACTTTGCGAGTATAGACGCTCATTCAAAACCAAATTTCACAGACTTGGCTCTCAGAAAAACAGTGGATTCGACTCAGGATGGACTGTTGGTCATTGCCATCGGCCATTTGATCAAGATGCCGGTCAATGTTTGATGGACGGAGGGGGGTTCTCATTTAAAAATCAACCAAAAGTGGTTTCGCTCATGCAAAAACCAAATTTTCAACCTAATTCTGCTGGGGGGGGGGGGGTAATTCAAAAAACCAATTAATACCCATCATTGACGGGTTTGGCGGTACATGTTATTAGCACTATTATTATAAACTCCAACAAAAAAAATTATTATCTTCCTAAATTGAAAATAATAATAATAATAAATTAAAATTAAGTTGTCAGTAAGCTGTTTAATCATCCCTTCAGTTAATTTTTGTACTAAGTTCACAGTAATTATTTAGTAAAACTATTCACAATATTTAACTCTTTCAAACTTTCATCTCTTGCAACTGAGAAATTGAACCCACATCCGCAGCATTGCACAGGAAAAATAGGATTAGTGTCATCAAGGGTTGTTCATTGAGGCTCACAATAATCAATGAAGATGTTTTCGTAGCACTCATTCTCTTGCACGAAAATCTGCGATGATGGAGCAATTCAATTCCACCTATCCTCTCTGAATTAAAACATATGTTAATGGAGAAGACGGGTGAAAAGGGAGTGCACCGGAGCAGAATTTTGTACAAATGGAAAATGCTATATGAGTGGTATGGTAATGGCTACCATGGTTGTGGCTCATGGCTATTATGGTCTTGAGTATCCAAAATCATCTGTCAATAATTTCAATAGGCTTGTTCCATTGTTTCTTAGTGTAAAAAAAGTGCTCCACCAGCACCTGACTTCATTAAGATTTCGAGAAATAATTAATGAAGTCGTGTGTCAGTGCTGAACTTTTTCTTCATTGGAAAATAATGGAGCAGACCTAATATGGGATCACTCGGACATTTTAAGCCCTTTTTATTCAATCAGTGCAAGTAGTCATAGCGTTTTTCTGGGTGAACACCTAGCTTGTTTGACGCTGGATGGAGAGAAATATGAGCGAAGACCGACATCTATTGCGATTATTATTAAATGTTGGGATGATTTTTTGAGCAACATGTATACAGGGTGTTTGGGGAGGAATGATCCGGATTGAAATATATTGTAGTACTCGGCAGGGCGGATCAAAAAAGCCATATAAACATGGGGCCGCAAATGCTTTGTTTCGGCGATAGAGCCAAATTAGTGAATTTTTAGCCGCTCTCCCTTTTTCCACCAATAACTCGTCGAGACAACCCCATCGTCAAACATAGAACAAAATGAGTAACATTTCTGAAAAGAGCACAAAATTTTCTTCAAAAATAACTAGTTCTTTCAAGCTAATAACGGGTTTAAGTATCCTCATTTGTTTATCGAAAGAGGTGAAAATGTTGTTCCTGAATTTTTCCGTTTTTTTCGGTGACGATTTCACCATACTTAATCATGCCACACCATTTGGCGGAACTCAGGGAAAACATGCCCATTTTGTAAGCTTTCAAACGGCTCAAGAAGATTGGCAATCGGTGCTGTTTTGACCGAGATATCGCGGTGAGTATTCGAAAAAGCAAGGCCAAGTGCTCAAAAACAGGCATGTTATACCAACAAGAAAAAATTCACGTGAAAGGTTCATTGTAATTTATTGTTATACGATTCATTTGTCAGCCAACATATTGATACGAACTGATCGGGAACTTACTATTCATCACGCTCCCCCCTCCCTATAATCAACTTTTTAGCGATCATTTTTAGCTGAGCGAGAATCAAATGTTTTTCCAGGAGGGCGGGTCAATTTGTAGGAAATCAAACTACTTAAAATACATTTTCACGATTAAATTTGAGGAAATTATTACTTCTTCCGTCATCATAGGACTTATGACTTTCAGGTATAAAGCCTACATATCCCACAAGAAGAATGAATAACGTCTCATTGTCTTCTAATTTCTTACCATTACCCCTTCACTGTCAATGGCAATTAATTAAACCAATAAATTACGTTGGTAAAATGGTGAGGTAAAATTTATTTCTAAAAATATTTTAATAACAATATCAAAGAAATTGTCCAAATATCCCCCCGTCAGCTTGAACACATTTCGTAGCCCTCGTGGAGACGGACATGTTGCTTTTCTAATTTCAGTTCTGCGATTCTCGATGACTTCTTTGATATTTTCGATATCTTGGATTCTTTGATATTGTTATTAAAATATTTTTAGAAATAAATTTTATCTCACCATTTTACCAGCGTAAGTTATTGGTTTAATTAATTGCCATTAACTGTGAAGGGGTAATGGTAAGAAATGAGAAGACATTGAGACGTTATTCACTCTCCTTGTAGGATATGTAGGCTTTATACCTGAAAGTCATAAATCCTATGATGACGGAAGAAGTAATAATTTCCTCAAATTTAATCGTGAAAATGTATTTTAAGTAGTTTGATTTCCTACAAATTGACCCGCCCTCCTGGAACAACATTTGATTCTCGTTCAGCTAAAAATGATAGCTAAAAAGTTGATTATAGGGAGGGGGGAGCGTGATGAATAGTAAGTTCCCGATCAGTTCGTATCAATATGTTGGCTGATAAATCAATCGTATAACAATAAAATTACAATGAACCTTTCACGTGAATTTTTTCTTGTTGGTGCAACATGCCTGTTTTTGAGCACTTGGCCTTGCTTTTTCGAATACTCACCGCGATATCTCGGTCAAAACAGCACCGATTGCCAATCTTCTTGAGCCGTTTGAAAGCTTACAAAATGGACATGTTTTCCCCGAGTTCCGCCAAATGGTGAGGCATGATTAAGTATGATGAAATCGTCGCCGAAAAAAAACGGAAAATTTCAGGAACAACATTTTCACCTCTTTCGATAAACAAATGAGGATACTTAAACCCGTTATTAGCTTGAAAGAACTAGGTATTTTTGAAGAAAATTTTATGCTCTTTTCAGAAATGTCACTCATTTTGTTCTATGTTAGACGATAGGGTTGTCTCGACGAGTTATTGGTGGAAAAATGGAGAGTGGCTAAAAATTCACTAATTTGGCTCTATCTCCGAAACAAAGCATTTGCGGCCCTATGTTTATATGACTTTTTTGATCCGCCCTGCCGGGTACTACAACATATTTCAATCCGGATCATTCCTCCCCAAACACCCTGTATGTACCCTCCAACAAGACCGCCTTCCAAACCATTCTCGGAAAGCCCCTCAAATTATGGTTCAATTTTTCCGAATAATTCAAACAATTACTTTTCATTCATTTCACTACCTATGCACTTTCTTCATAATTTTCGTTAGAATCACCAAAAATATTCCTTGGTAGTTAAAAAGTCCCTCCTCGGAAGAATGTAATTAAATTAAATAAAAGGCTTTCAATTTCCTTCCGGATTATAACATCCTATGCGTAAATGTCACGTGGGTTTCGGGGAGGAAGGAGGAAAGCAAAGTGGGAATAATTTGTTTAACGACAGTTAGAAGAAAAAAATTTCGCTCCCGCAGCTGGGGGTCGGAAAGAGTGCATTTCATTTCGTATGCGGAAACCCTAAGCCGTCCCAGAAGTAATAATGTTGAGACCATGATTTGTTTCGTTAATGTTTGACCCTTCCCCGTACTGTTTGATGCCGGGTTTGTTTATGCTGAGCCTAATGGGAATCAAAGGCTACTTCAAAAAGAAATCATCGTACCGAATATAATGCCCAACCAACTGATGATTTGAAGTGATTTTTTGACCATTTCAAGCCCTATTCCCCCCCTCCACCACGACCGTTTGGGCCCAAATGCAATACCGACCGGGGTCTTATGACTACTGATTTTTGTGCCAAAGCGCGTTCCGCTAAATTAACTTCTACGAGAGTTATCGTGCTAACAAGAAAACGGCCACATATATACGGAATTTATATATATATATAAATTCCGGAGACGACTGAATTCGTGTTCTAGAGATTCTGAAACATGAAAAAAACATGACATTATCCATGATTGCCACCATCACGACGAGACCAATAGTGCATTTTCAGAATGAAATGCACTAAAAGTGCTGAATGGCAGGGGATGGTTTTGAAATTAAAACACGAGGGATAGTTTTTTGTTGTTTTTTAAACTGTTCAAAAAATAGAGAAAACAATCAAATCAGGCAAAGAATCAATCCTATGAAAAAATCGACCACCGCGAATGAAGAATGAAGCAGAGCGGCAACCGGCTAGGGCGAGTAGTTGGTCTTCTTTGCTTTCGTCACACGTAAGAGTGGGGGTGAGCCTTCCGGCCTGTTCTATGGGCTTAGTGCAAAGTTTAAAATGAGAGCGCTCTAGGTTTCAAACCGTGCGATTCTTGTTCCGACTTTCTCTTCACTTTTCATGGTATTCTAAGTGAAAATGCGTGAGTCGCTTTGTAATTTCCCGTTTTTTAACTGTATAATTAATGGGATGGCCTCTCATGATTTTTGCCAACTTTTTAGGTACATATATTTTATGAAAAAATATTTTGAAGTCACACGTGTAGCTAGAAGAGACAAGAAAAAATTAATTCTTGGCCCATCGACGTCCTATCGTCGAACTGCGAACTTGAATTTTTATAATAATTATTAGTCCATTCATTTCCACCCTCAGGCCAATTTTGTAATTTTTCAGGGTTCGTATTTGATGCCATACTTCACTTCATTTCATTCAAATCATTAAACAAATTTAAGAAATGCCAGCAAAAAAGCAATATGTTTTTCATAGCAATAATTCTATTTCATTCATTTGTTTGAAGAAAATGAATAAAATAGAAACATTGTTTCGAAAAACATATTGCTTTTTTGTTAGAGAATAGGCACCCTGGGCCCCTTTTACACGAGTAAGTTTTTTGTTCAAAAATATGTTCATTGAACATATTTACAGATGTAAATTCTGTAAATTTTTCTTAAAATGGCTACTATGATTAAAAAACTTAGGCCCATATTCATAGACGTTTTTTAAGGCCCGTTCACAAGCTCTATGTTTGTGTTGTGTGGTGTCTATGCGACCTATAAAAATGCTTCATTTTTCGAGGGATAAATTTGTTTGGCTGCACAGACTCCACAGAACGTAAACATAGAGCTTGTGAACGGGCCTTTAAACTTAAATTTCCTTAAGTGGGCGTCAAAACAGATGATGTAATACCAACAAAAACTGGATTGACTTTTACTTAGGAGAATTTTAACTTAAGTAGCGACTATAGATACGGGCCTTAAGTTTTTTGATCAAAGTAGGCATTTAAAAAAAAAAAAAGTGGCAGATGTTTCAAGCCCGAAATTGTCTGTTTGCGATCAGGTTGAACATATTTTTGAGAAATACTCAACATAGTTTAAGCATGACCCCCCTCTACTCCCCACGGGATTTTGATTCCATTCTTCCGGGAAAAGAAACCGGAAATATCAGGAAAAGTGGCTCCTATTATATCTTCCTTTTTCACTGGTGGTGTGCAATCTCCCCCCCCCCCCACAGTGAAGAGAACATTTTAGTTTTGCCCCCCCCCCCCATTTATAAAGTGCTGGATCCGCCACTGGATCTGGGATTGGTCTATTATGCATTCCTAGCTGTGCGATTTAGAAATTTAACAAAGGGCCAGTATAAGATGTCAAACATGATTTATTAATTGAAATTTAGACGACCCTTGTCTTGGGACTTTTCAAGGGATTACTCCCCCCTCACCGCACCACCCTAGTCACGCCTGTGAATTCGAGGGGGTGGGGAGGCTGAAAATAAAGAATTAAACTTTATTGAAGTTAAATACTTACTATTTTTACTTGTTTTGAGTTCCGAGAAAAAATTGCTCCCAAGGTGGGATTCGAACCCACGACCTCCTAGTTTCGCGCCAGGCGCTCTGCCACTGAGCTAGCCTGAGAGGCTCACGCTAAGAGCCGAACCCCACCAGAGAGAAACTCCCTCCCGGAACTCAATCGCACCTATCGGGTCAGTGCACGTTTAACATTATTATTATTCTTCTTTGTATTAGCCAGCAATTAATTAGCCAGCAATTAATTAATTAATTGAAATTTAGACGACCCTTGTCTTGGGACTTGTCAAGGGATTACTCCCCCCTCACCGCACCACCCTAGTCACTCCTGCCAGGCGCTCTGCCACTGCACTCGTGCGTTGAGGGGGGAGTAATCCCTTGAAAAGTCCCAAGACAAGGGTCGTCTAAATTTCAATTAATTGATTAATTGCTGGGACATATAAAAAAAAGAATAATAGTAATGTTAAACGTGCACTGACCCGATGGGTGCGATTGAGTTCCGGGAGGGAGTTTCTCTCTGGTGGGGTCCGGCTCTTAGCGTGAGCCTCTCAGGCTAGCTCAGTGGCAGAGCGCCTGGCGCGAAACTAGGAGGTCGTGGGTTCGAATCCCACCTTGGGAGCAATTTTTTCTCGGAACTCAAAAAGTCCCAAGACAAGGGTCGTCTAAAGTCTAAATTTCAATTAATTAATTAATTGCTGGTATAAATAAAAAAAAGAATAATAATCATGATTTATTTTGAAATGTAAAGAACGAGAAACGCGAAGATATTTGCAATTAAAAATAGGTGTATTAGGCTACATAGGTACACATTAATTAAAATATGTACGTTTCCATAGGCTTATTATTATTAATCAGTGGGCCCGCACCCGGCCATGTCGAGTCCGCCAAAGTCAGAGCCCTTATTACAGGGTTAAATAATGTCACCTCAAAGAGTTTTTGAAGAAAATTAAAGTTTAATTATTTCTTTAAATTCCCTTATTGTTTCCTGACACCCTTCTTTTCCAAAGGCTATAAATAGGAAGAGGAGAACTATGTGCATTATGCACGCCCAAGTGCATTTGCCCCTCCCCCCAATTTTTTAAAATTCTGAACCAATCTGTGGGCATGTAGAATAAAAACGTCGGCAAATCAAAGTTTTCTGCCACATGTACTCTTTTTTCTTCTCTAACGAAAACAGAGACCTGTTAGCTCCGCCCTTCTGCAACTCTGCGGGAATAAGCCAGAAATTTTTGAGAGTAAGTGGAAAACAATTGAAGAAGGGGGACGAGAGTTTCAGCTAGTGCATTCCTGCTAGAAAATACATAAAGTGCTTCAGTAGAAAATTACTGAATTGCTCTAACTGGCTTTTCCTGTTGACGGCCAGGATCCACTTCACCCGGTCTCTCTTTTTCGTAAGATTTATTGGGAAAACCGTAAATTGTAGGCCTTTATATTTATCAGACGAATAATTTAACCCACAACACGGCGCTGCACCGTTTTCATTCGTTCATTGTTAGGTCCTTCCCCCTCTTCTTCTTTTTGCTAGTTATTGTTACATTACGTAGTAGTAATTAAATTGTTATCTTGGATAAGTTTGTTTAAATAATTATAATTTAATTTTGGTCATGTTTAATAATTTAAGTCTTATCTGAACTGAATTCCGCCCAACTACACGGGCGATGCCTTAGTTGGGCGAGTGTCAAGTCATAATTACCGTAATTATACCTATAATCGTGTTTGTTATTTTGTTGACCAAAAAAAAAAAAAAAAAAAAAAAAAAAATAATTGAAGGAAAAGCTTGAAAGCGTCCTTTAAACGAAAGTCAGAGCACGTTCTTCGTATGGATTCAATAGAGGAGAGCGAACTGAAGTTAGAACAAGTATTGCGCTAGTCTGCCGCTATAGTCTGCAGGACTGTCACTTTGCACTTAGCCCATAGGTCTTGCTGGGAAGCCACAATATGAAAAATCCGGGTTATCTGATAGCGTCTGGCACCTGCGCATATATTTTATGGTCTAGGACATATTTATGGATATATTTTCTGGTCTAGGAGATGACACTTCTGAGATCGCCAGTCATTTTCCGTGGGGCAGGGGCTCACAGCAGAGCTAGCTGTTGGCAAACACACCTTTGGGTGGTTTGAAAACGACTGGTGATAGTAAAAAGTTATTCACACGACCAATTTACGAAGCCAACAACGTCATCCAACTTGACTGTGGATAGCGCCAAGAGTAAGCTTTAAGAAATTCGGAATTTTGAGGCTTACTAGTAGGCAGGGCTTTATTCGAAATTGGATGGCGATGGTGGTTTTCTAGTTTTGTATTTGCGAAGAACCAATTTTTACACACTTGTCAGCCGATTTAAAATAGCCCAAAGGTGTGTTTGCCAACAGTTAGCTGTGTTGTGAGCCTATGACTCACGGAAAATGTCTGGCGATATCAGACGTGTCATCTCCTAGACCATAAAAAACGTCCGGCGCAGGTGCCAGACACGATCAAATGACCCGGATTTTTCATGCGGTGGGCTCCTGGACTATTAGACTCTTTCTAATATCAAACAAAACACGGGACAAAATGTATCCCGAAATGACCTTGCCCGGGGCGCGGCACATAATTAGCCAAAACGGAACTGTGTTCTGGCTACCCCAAATCAGAGTTGGCAACCCTTGTCGACAATATAGTTGCCCTCGTTATTTTAATAATCGAATCTCCTTCCAGCTCGTGTCATCCCCTGATGAGTAAAATCATTCCAGGTATGCTAAATTTGAATTGCTTCAGATATGTCCAAATATCGGGACGTTTGCTGGGATTTGAAAGAACGTGGAGCCGTTGGTGAAACCATTCTTCATCTTTGCCTTCTGAACGCTACGTCCATACACGCCGACCTCGCCAAGCGCCTCCTTCGTTTTTACCCCAAGTTAATTAACGACATCTACATGTGCGACGAGTACTACGGTAACTCCTTCACTAGGTATAACTTGAGAAGATCATTACAGGGGTTTCTCTTTTTTAAATTTTACTATTAGGGGAGAATGTTCTCCACATCGCTATTGTCAACGAAGACCCGTCCATGGTCAAATTCCTCCTCGACAGTGGAGTCAATTTTCACGAGCGTTGTTTCGGTAATTTCATGTGTCCCGAAGATCAAAAGTTCTCGCGAACGGACTCTCTCGATCACGAGTGGGTCAACGTGTGCCAGTTTACCAATTATGAGGGCTACGTCTACTGGGGCGAGTATCCCCTCTCTTTTGCCGCCTGTCTAGGCCAGGAAGAGTGCTATCGGCTCATGTTGGCTCGTGGGGCGAATCCGGACAATCAGGACACGAATGGAAACACCGTGCTTCACATGCTCGTCATTTATTCAAAACTGGTAGAAAAACAAGAGTTATGACCCCGATAACAAGCTCTGTGCTATGCGTCTGTGGAGCTTAAGCATAGTATGCAACCTATTAAAATACTTCATTTTTCAAGGGAATTATGTAATTTGTTTGGTTGCATAGAATCCACAGACGCAAAGCACAGAGCTTGTGAACGGGACGTAATCAAATCCAATTTTTATCATTTATTTATTTTGGCAGTCCACATTTGACATGGCCTATGAAGTAGGTGGTGACCTCGCAGTTCGAAACAACCAATACTTGACTCCACTCACCTTAGCTGCAAAGTTGGCACGGATAGAAATGTTTTTCCACATACTTAACATCGAACGTGAAATTTACTGGCAAATCGGTGAGTTCATTGTTTTTATTACCAATGATGACTCCAGGATTCCAAAGTTGATCTAGCTCCATTCAACGACAATTTGTGCCAGAATTCAGTTTGTTTTACCAGGAACAACCCGATGCTTAAGTAGGCGAAAATACAAGGAAGGTGGTAAATTAAGTTGTCTCGAAAGCTGGACGAGGTGGTTGTCGTAATTATTGGTAAATTCGGGGGAGAAACTTTCGGTGATGGTTGATTGTAAACGAGTAGGAATCGTGGTCGAACAGCTTTAGAGTTGGCGAAGTATTTGGTTCCGCATAAAGAATTTCCTTCATTCTCGAATGTCTATAGTGAACGGAATGAAAAGTTGTCACTTGCCCATAGATCGTTGCCTCACTCATATACTTACTTTTACGTGATCTTGGATAAATTCCACCAATGTGACTATTTTAATTTGTAGGCCGATAGAATTTTTTCCCCAAACCCACTGGGGATGAGTTGCCTCAAGACACTCTTCCAAGTTGGACGTTAATTCAAGTCCCGGTTCCAAATCCTTGTCGGTTTTCACGAGGGTCGCGACGCCCAGGTGAATTAAAGCATGTAACTGCTCAACTTGAGTGGTTAAAAAAGCGAATCCAGTGCCTTTTGTCGCATTCTGAAGTAATTCCTCCCATTGGAGATTTTCAGTCGATCGCGACCAGAACTTAAGTTTGAAACACTCGGAGGGAGGGAATAGGTCAATCGTGTCGGTTACTAGTGCGTAAATCGTTTTGTACGCTCGCGGGGACTCCGGTACAAGTTGAAGTCGACAGGATTTCTGTAGAACACACAAAAGCCAGTAGAGTAGATTAATGATGGGCTCCTCCACTATGAACCTGCCATGAGAATCAGCTTCATTGTACTATTATCGGAAAATTAGAGCTTGCAGTCTTCATTTCCTACCTTCTATCGTTTTCTAAATAGTGGCGCAGAATTCCTAATTTTATTATGTTCCTATTGAGGGATCTTAATGTCCTTAGACCGTTGTCTGTCTCATCAGCTAAATGAAATGGAAATGGCTTGACCAGGCCACGGTTACACGCAGCTCCATAACAAACTACTTTCAACTCGGATTCTTTCAAATTAGCTTTGAGAACCGACAGAACGCATCTACATTTTTTACGGATAATTTCTGAAGATTCAGGTTTTACAGGCTCCCGAGGTTCATTTTGAACCTAGCACAACAAAACAGGCATCCATGAAGTGAAATTATTGGTAAGATTGAAAGCTCACTGAGTCATCGTTGAGAGTTGGAACATCACCCTCTACCATTTTTACTCCTTCCTGCTCGACCAAACGTTTCTTTTTTCCCAGTACCAGGAAAAATCCAACTACTTGGAAAAACTGTATTATTTCCGTCAAAATGAATCCAAATTATAATTTATGGAGAAAGGTACCAGAAAAGCTTGGAACACATGAACACAAGCTTTGCCATTGTAGAGAAATGGAGCAAGAAGTAATTTGGAGCTGCCCTATTCGCCTATTTCATAATTCGGGCAGCGCTGTCGTTGGCCACTTGGGAACTAGCTCATGTGGGCAGTCTTCTACTAGTTTCTAATGGAAATCACCCACAACAACTGTTTCCCTAAATGGCCAACTACAGCGCTGCCTGAATTATGATCAAGGCGAATAACCTGTTAAGCCGCCTTAACGTGCAAGCTTCAAAAAGCTGAGCTGAAGGCTTCAACCAATCAAAGCGCTCCACGCTGTGGACTTAGGCGCTTTGATTGGTTGAAGCACACAGCTCAGCTTTTTAAAGCTAGAAAGTGAAGGCAGGGGCGCAAGAAGCAAAATATGGGGGGGGGGGGTGATAGTTAATTTTACCACCTGGCTGCTACAGTTTTACCATTTGCCCCCCCCCCCTCTCGCCCCTGCGAAGACGGATAGCATTAGCTTCGTGAAAACCCGATCTGCGAGAATGGATAATTGACTAGTGGAACCCGCTAAAATGATTTTTAGTGAGACAAAACCGCGAAAATAAGCTGGTGAGAAAAATCCACAAAATTTGCTTTTGAATAAGTGAACCCCCTTAATTTGTTTTCCAGCAAAAAAACTCGTGACATTGGGGTTTTAGTGAGCCAGAAACGTCAATTTGCGAGAGCGAAATTGGGTTTTTAGAGAGTGAAATCCGAGAAATTCAAGAAATCTGAGAAATGACGATTTTTATCCCAAGTGAGCGTTGACGGAGAGAGTCAAGTGAGCGTTGACGAAACAAAGTGTGGTGATCTCATGGAATTTTTACTTTTGATGATTTGAGTTTAGAACACTATCTGACCAGGAATTTTGGTCACTTCATGAACTGAATGAAATGGGAGGGCAATTTCCTTCTGGCTATGCCTCTGAAAAGAAGAAAATAAAACCCCTAACCCAAACCAAGCCAAACCCCTAAAAATAAATAACATACAAAGTTAATAATAGCAATAAAAAATGCGCTGTAATGCAATAACAAGTCATAACGACTCGTATTGAACAAACAAAAATTTTGCTTTCTCTATTGCATCTGCAAATTTGACCCTTTAAAACCACAATATGGTAGATTTCGCTTCAATTCTCGGGTTCGGACAACTCGGAAAAACAACTTCAAAGATTCGGCTCTTGGAAGTGCAGGAAACCAGATTTAATTCGCATGTTTGGCTTTTTCAATAAAACTAAATTTTGCGGTTCTGACTCCTTCAAAGTCAGTCTTCATAATTTAAATTCATCAGTTGAATTCTTTAAAAAATTGTTCAGATTTGGCTCTTTGAAACCTTAATGTCGCAGATTTTATCTCCTTTACAGATAAATAATTTCTTGGGCATTTGGCCATGCATTCCAGAATACCAATTTTAATTCGAAAGTCAGAATTAATTTCGCGGGTCTGGTTCGTAAATAGTAAAAACATGGTTCACTGAATAATAATCCATTTTTAATATGAGGTATGCAATATCTATCACATACAATGTCTAGCGGTCACAGACGTGTCATTTCCTAGATCACGGCCGGCCAATATTTTTTGGCCGTGGGCCATAAACCCGGTTAAACAACTCAGGCGGGCCATCCACCCTGCCCCCCCCCACCCCATCGAGCACAACACTTTGATCTTAGCATAAGGCCTTGACACTCTGAATAAAACGCACTTGGGGACTGATCAATAACTTCAACGACATAATAACCACAGTATAATAGCGTTTTCCATTTGCACAAAAAATGTGCCCTGTGGCAGCTCATTGCACTGCCGGCCTTAGACATATTTGGCACCCCCGGGCGAATCTTTCACCGACGCCTCCGTGAAGTGGCCCTCAGGAGCCGCGAACTAGCGTTTTTTTCCACATTTCATCGGTGAATTAGCGATTTGTCTCCACTTCAGCTGTGAATTAGCGATTTTTCTTGATTTGAACCGTTAACGAGCGATTTTACCCGTGAATTAGCGCTATATTTTCTAAATTTAAGCCACGAAGTTGTCTCCGGAAACCGCTACTTGCTATCTACTAGATTCATTTCTGTGAAATAGCAAATATTCTCAATTTAACCCCATAAACAGTCATTTGTCTTTATTTCATACGTGAATAAATTAGCGCTTCACCTAATTTTAGCCTCCTAGCGAGCCCTAGAGCTTTGTTTCCCAATTTTCGTTGCGAATTAACATTTTTTAAAAATATTTTGTCCGCAAATTAGCGCATTATCCTCATTTAGCCGCGGATGAGCGATTTTTTGCCAATTTAGCAATTTTTCACCATTTTAGCCGTGAATTAGCGATTTATGTGAATTCGTGTTATGTGCCAGACACGATCAAATGATCCGGACTTTTCATACGGTGGGCTCCCGGACTATAAAGTATTTTTCGGACGAATCCGATTGCTATCCGGATATTTGGTTGGTTCCAGTTAGTCTGGAGTGTAGCCGCAACTCGCGGGTTCGAAAGGGTGAGAGAACGATAAACGATGGATTTTAAACGAAATTTTAGTTTATTATTTACAATAGGAAATTCTTGAGATTAACGATATTATAATTCTCACAAATTTTGATATTTGACCTTTTTTTGGAGCGTCCCACGGGGTTTCGGTGGAAAAGAAGTGGTAGCGACACGCTCTATCCTTTTGGTCCCTCCGTTAAAGGCGGCTACACACTATCGTGTTATGTCATACACGAAACACGAAACATAAAAAAAATGTTTCGGCTTGTTTCGCCGTATGTGTTTCGTGTTGTGAGTCTACAACGTAGCAGCCTGTACACACTAAGGGACTGTTACCCCGAAACATTTCAACTGCGGATACTAAAATGTGTCTCGCGAAACAGACATTACGCACTCAGAAGCCTTCGAGATGTCAGACGATGATGTGCTAGAAGCTACCGTGGCATACATGCGCCACAGCAAAGGTTCCTCCTCATATTAATCCAAAAAAGCTAGAACCTGCACCTGATTCCACTCCATTTTCACGTTTACACTCCGAATTCAATGAACTCTTGTGCCCTGACTGAAGTAGGTAGCGATGTCAAAAAAAAAAAAAAAAAAAAAAAAAATGAATAAAATGGGGGAAGAAATAGAAAGAAGCGTTTCCAAGAAGTTCGAGTGTCCCTTTAAACCCCGGAGAGCCCTCTGTTTCGTCAATTAAACGTTTTTGTTTCGGCGAAAGTGTGTACGAGCATTTGTACTTATTTCTGTTTCGGTGTTATGGCGAAACAAACCCTTTGATGTGTCTGAAAAACCGACTTTTTTCGGATACACTCGTAACACGAGACAGAACAGTTTTTTATGCCATAACACGAAACAAGCATCCGTCCACACTTGCGGGATGTTTCGCCGAATACGGTTGTCTCGTGTTTCGTGTTATGACATAACACGATAGTGTGTAGCCGCCTTTTAGACAAAGAGGCATACGAGGAGACAGGTTTCTCACCAACCTGTTACGATGTCGGTGATGGCGAAGTTGGACGGGTGCAAACACAGGGGTCCAACCTGACGAAACTCTTCGACGACTGGTTGATACTCTTGTGAACACGCCAGAATGTACGGGTGATGACAACAGACGATTCGATGTGGGTGGACACCCTTGTGACACCGGATGGTCCCGCTTGTTAATCGCTGGGGCGACTCGACGACTGAAGAAGGTTGGTCACACTTGTTAATCGCGTTGGCAACTCGAAGACTGAAAGTGGGTGGTCACACCCGTTAATCACGTGGCAACTCGACGACTGAAGATGGGTGGTCACACTTACGACCATGGGTGGTCACACTTGTTAAACACGAACGAATCTCGAACTTGTTGGAACCATCCCGAACAGATTTCACTGACGCGGGCTTGGCACTGATTATTATTACGAGCTCTGACGACTCAAGGGCAACGGTTTTTGACAATGAGACGAACACTCTCGAATCCACTCTGGGCGAATAACTGTCGAAATCTCACTACAAACTGAACTACAATTCGACTCGACTGGAATGCCAGGACTCTCTGAACTCGACTGACGGATTCTCCGAACTCACACGCTACTCGACTGCCTGGCAGGACTTTCTGAACTCGTACTCTCGACTGCTTGGCAGGACTTTCTGAACTCACACTCTCGACTGCTTGGCAGTCTTCTTCCCCGATCCTTCCTTATACAGGGTGTTTTAGGACGAATGCCGTATATTTTAATATGGTGTAGTACTGAGTAATTGCAACCAAAATCACCCTGTTAACATAGGGTCGCAAATGATTTCTCTTGAAGTTACATGCACATTTGTGTATTTTTAGCCACTCGCTGGCTGTTTTTCCTCTAAAAAGTCGTTACAACGACTAAACCTCTTTTTGTACCCTTAAAATGCTGACGTTTTTGGAAAGATCACACAATTTTACTTCAGGTAATGTCGATGAACATCATTTTAGTTGCCTCCAAAAATGTCAGTAATTCGTTAAAACTGACGTAAGAGGCGTTTTCGAATTTTCCTGTGTACGTCAACTCCAGTTTCTGACCAAGTGATCATAGTGAAAATTTTTCGCCAATTTCAGTAAAACATCTCCATGTTGTGAGCTTTCAAATTATTTTTGAAAAATTGAAATCTGTTCATTTTTCTATGAGATATTGTTCCTAACGTGTGAAAAAACACGGAATAAGTCATCAATTAAGGCATAGGTGAACCTTCCTTAAACGCGTTTGAGAAAAACGTTTTGTTGGCTTTTGCTAATTAATCGGTTTAATGAGGACCAATAAAATCCCTCCCAATCATACTCCGCCACACATTCATAAAAATCGGCGATGAATTGCTTTTCGATCGTGGCGTTGGGGTTTTCTTCCTGCCACTGGCGCCAGTTCGACTGTTCTTGATGCCGTATTGGGTAAACGTGGCCTCGTCAGTAAAAAGAGTAAGAGGAACGGAATGCTGATTCTCGAACACCCAATGATGAAAAATATTGCGATTAATTTCGTCTCCATCGTGTAGATTTTGCACTTTCTGAAATTGGTTCAGATAGAGTGTGAGAAATATTCACTCTGGAAAAAACGCATCACTGCGTTTTTTTTCAGGAAATGTTCATCGACATTTCCTGAAGTAAAATTATGTGATCTTTCCAAAAACGTCAGCAGTTTAAGGGTACAAAAAGAGTTTTAGTCTTTGTAATGACTTTTTAGCGGAAAAACAGCGAGTGGCTAAAAATACACGAATGTGCATGTAACTTCAAGAGAAATCATTTGTCGCAATTACTTAGTACTACAACATATTAAAATATACGGCATTCGTCCTGAAACACCCTGTATATCTGTTTCTCCCACCACACAAACACTTTCTATCCTCCCAGCGAGCGGCTTTCCCCTGCTCCTGCAGCCCGCGCGGCTTCGGGAAAGGACCAAAAGGTGGCGGCCCCCACCCCCCTTTCGTCGTTATCGCCCACGGTTACAGGAGAACCTGAGTTTTACGCTGACACTGACACCTCCCCCCCCAATCACCCCTCAATTTGCGCCCCTGTGAAGCGAGCCGAAAATATCCACTAGTGGGCGGGGCCTTTTTCTACCCCTACCACATCTGAATTCTATTGGTCCGGAGGCTTCATATTGCATTTTTTTGAGAGCGGGAAACGTGCTGAAATTCATCTGCTATTTTCTGGCCTTGCCTACTACACCCCAGTCAAGATAATAAGAACCCTGGGGGACAACTGGGCAAGTACGAACGGGCGTTGTAATTTTTACACGCCGTTATCCTATCACAATTAACATGAACATGGTTGTCAGCGGGATGCCACGACCCGTGATATTTCATATTACATGTCTTCGTACTTGCCCCCTCAATCCCTCATCCATGTTTTATTACCCGGAATAATTTCCGGGAGTTTTATAAATCGACAATTTTATAGATTTCGAAGAACTCTTTCTCAATTTTTGGTAATTAATTAATTTTAGGAGTAACACATTCTTTAATTATTCTTTATTATGCCGACTAGTTTCGGAGTAATGCACCCCATTCTCAAGGCATCCGTAGGCCGAAACAAATCTGTTTGTCACATGTCAAATCACACACAAATCCCACTACAACCCTGCTGACAGACAGGCATCAACGAAACTTGTTTCGCCACACGAGGCGAAGCCAAGTCACATGCTTAGCTTACGAATACAGGCGTTCCCGGCCCGGGCGTCCCTAAGTGGCCAAACAAGAGCGTTTTGAGCCATTTTTCAAAGTGTTTTTATTTGCACCGTACGTTGATTATGACCCTCACAGTCCATGCTGAATTGAGAAATGCAGGCGGTGTTGGCCAAAACGCTCCTTAATCCGAGGTGGTGAAATCCATCATTAATAGCTAATCTTCACTTGGAACAAAATGTCCAAGTGACTCTCTCAGCCAAAATCGTCTAACCCAATTTGAGGTTTCTCCAGATTTGGGATAGCCCAAAAATCTATTTACCGCAAACCCTAATTTCATACCACATGGCTGGTCTTGGTGATAGCCCGATTTGCGGTAAATAGCCCAATCTGGCAACCCTTCCCGTATGCTACGTCGTTCCTCGAAATTTCCTCGACTCCAACCTTCCTCGCAAACTGTAGAATCACAAGTTATTCTACAATTTGTTTCAGTTTGGGAGGGAGTTTTGAGATTGAGGAAAATTCGAGGAACGACTTGGCATACGGGCCGAAGACTCTCCTTGAGGAGTTCCTTGCTCGAGACTGAAACTGAATGGAAGCGTTATGTTAGCCGGACGCGTCTTTTTTTCAGGGAGTATCACTTGTGCAGCGTATCCGCTGTCACAAATAGACACCATTGACATTGAAACTGGCAACATAAGCAAGAATTCGGCACTCAACCTTGTGGTGTTTGGGGTACGTTGACGATTAAAAAAAAAGCGGACCAATATTTTTTGTCCGAGGGTTTTCTGAGCTCTTTGTTGAAACAGGAAAAAGACGAGCATTTGGAACTCATGGACGGTGTTCTAATCGACCTATTGAACGCTAAATGGAACGCTTTTGTAAAAAACAGGTGTGAAGTGTACGGCTCGGTGAGATGGATTCCTTCATACTGTTTATTCCTCGTCATAGATTTTACAGGCAGTTCTTTCTCTACCTTTTCTATTTCCTCATCTCCCTCGTCTGTTTCACACTCCGTCCCGGGCCGCTCCCGGTCAAACCTCCCGAACCTATCTCAAAACCCGCGAATGCCACCGAATTGGCAAATAATACGACCGACGTCTCGCTGAATACAACGGATCTGATAAATGGCACTGAGTCAAACACCTCGCAGCCACAGACAATCACTTTGATTTCGCTGACCCATAGCTTGAACGAAGAAGATGAGGACGAGGAAGATCCACGGCCATCACTTATTTGTCCGCAGGGACTGGTGAAAGGGTTCTCGTGTGACCCAGCGTCGGGCGTGATGAAAGGAAAGAGTAAGCAACAGGATTTCAACTTTAACTCGACGTTTTTCAAGAAAAGGGTATCAAATGAGCCAGGGACAAAATGAGCAATCATTTTCACGATTTCATCAACAGGGGCGCGTTGAGATTTGGTGGGAGGACTGGGGTAAATGCCGGCTTCTTCAAGTGAACACCATCCAAGAAGTGATCCGATTGACAGCGGAGTTTTTCCTGGAAGTAGGAGCTGTTTTGTACATTTTGGCAGCAATGAGAGAGGCGAAATTTTTGGGCTGGAGCATGTTCGTCGAAAATTTGGTGAGAAATAAAATGAATAAAATCGCTTCGAATTTTTAATTGTCCGTCCTTTGCAGATGACAGCTCCATCGAGAGTAATGTTTTTGTTCTCTTGCCTTCTGATGCTAGTCATGCCTTTTCTGAGACTCTCGTGCAACGAACAGATTGAAGACATCATCGCAGTCGTCATTATGCTCACGACGGCTCCTTTCTTTTTATTTTTTTGCAGGTAATCAAAAGCCAGCAGACTTTATGGAAGAAGTATAGATATCCATAATTGTGTCCTGAATCGCCGATATTAGCTTAAAAATTGAATCATGATGACATTGTCTATCCTGACAGAGGGTTTAAAACGGTCGGTCCTTTTGTCGTCATGATTTACCGCATGATAATGGGCGACCTGTTGAGATTTGCCTGCATTTATCTGATTTTTGTTTTCGGCTTCGCTCAAGGTGGGGGCTCTGTCTGTGTCTAGTGAACTCCTACTTTGGATATTAGCCCAAGTCTAATGCATTTCTGTTTCCAGCTAATTACATAATATTTCTAACCTTCGACAATCCACTGACGCCCGAAGGTATCGACGACTCCGTCACAAATCCTATTCCAAACCCTGTGGAATCCATCATGGCTATGTTTTTCATGTCAATGACCAGTTTCGGTGATTATTACCCTGCTTTTGAGCGGACCGCTCACGAGTTCACCGGAAAAGTATACCGCACGGAGAGGGCTTTTTTCTTAGATTAACGAAAATTAATACCTAATCTGATCATTTTAACTTCGTTTATAGTTGTGTTTCGTCATTTACATGGTGATCGTAGCTATATTGCTTGTCAATATGTTGATCGCTATGATGGGAAATACGTACCAAAAGATTGCCGAGACTCGTAACGAATGGCAAAGACAGGTGAAAGAAGTAAACAAATAAAAATAAAGAAATTACAAGGTAGGCCTTCTCCCTTTTTCCATGGCGATCAAGTGGGCCAGAATTGTACTCGTCGTCGAACGAGGAGTAAGTCCAAAGGAAAGGCTCACGAAACTCATGTGGTACTCTCAGCCTATGTCTGACGGGCGACGGGCTTTAGTTCTTCGTCTCAATCAATCAGTGAGTCCACTATCCATAATACGAAAACGAAATCTAACCCAACTCAACACGAAATTTTCAGGAGGACGACAAAGAAGAAATGAAGGAGATTTTAGAGATGAAACGCGTGCACAACAAAATGGTGGCCAAAAGAAAGCAACGTGAAGAGGAAGAGAGGCAGACTCGAGGAGAGTACGGCCGCGGTAGGCGGCAGAAGAGCACCGACGGTAAACTGGCGACAACGACCAATTTGATAGATTTAAGCAGTCCAATTATGTCAACAGCTGAAAAAACTAAGAGTTTCATTAACTTGACCTGACTATGCCAAACAAAGCTTGTTTTTAATAGTAATCTTAAAAGAGGCTGTGAAAAACATATATCAATACCGTAATAAATAAATCGTATAGCTATATCACAGATAGCATCAAAGAGATTTCAAGTAGTCGAGCTTTTCTCCCCGCCAATAATTATTTCTTTGCTCTCGATTACAAGGCACTTGACTCTGGCTGAAAGTTTAACGTATTAAGCCGAGGTCACAAGATGAACGATTGTCGAAATGATCTTCCGTCCCTTGGGGTGAGTCTGCAAGTTCATACGGGGCTCCTTGATTTTCTCGTCCAAAAGAACGAAAAGCTCGGACTTGATCGACTCCAGAAGTTCCGCCACCTTATACAAATGTCAACCAGTAACAAACAGTCTCCTCAGCCCCTCATGTTTTCGTTACATCACAAACTCTATACCTTGTTTGACTGAACAGGAAACATGAACCAACCATCATCCAACGAAACCATGAAGTCACCACAGTTCAATTCAACACGAATTCTCCCAGCCGAGAACAGCACAAGCGAGAGGACGGGTACCATTGTACACTCGCGAATGAATACCTTGGATGTTTTAACTTTCTCCTGGAATACCAGGTAGGGGCTTGGATAAGAGCTTACACCGTGGTTGACTGATGAGGGATGTATGAAAACCTGAAACAAAGAAAATGTCTCTCGAAAAAAACCCAAGAAAAAGAAGACCTGGGGGTCCCTTTAGAAATGTCGGGAACAAATTCAGCAAATGCGGTTTCTATTGCGGGATGTTGAATTCTTTATTCGGCGTCCTTGGATCGCGCTTGCGGCGTTTGTTCCCGACAACTCTGAATAGGCCCGGTCAACAAATTTCATTCTTACAATTCCGTCGGATTTCGTTTTAAATATTAATTCATCGGCCTTTAATTGAGTTGGAACGGCTCCCGAAATACACTGTTGGTAGAGACGGTCAGGCGTCAAAATTTTGACAACGTTCGGATATAACGAAGCGCATAAAATAGCCGAGAGTAGTTTAAGATTTTCTCCATTAGCGTTCAACTAAAAAACAATTAGTTGATATTCGTAATTTGACATTTTATAGGATGAATCATAACTGTACCTCTTGTCCAGTGACGTCGATGATTCTGTCGGGCCCGTTTCTCCTGCGAAACACGTTAATATCGCCAGGAACGAACCCAATGTCTGTTAATAATTCCAGAAACTGATACTTGATGTCAGTCAGAGTAGCAAGAGTTTTCGAGGATAAATAATTATCTTGCGTGAAATTACTCGCTGCCCTTGGACCTCGTTTGTCCAATGTTTGTTGCCACGCCTAAAAAGAAACACGGGAATTGTATTTACAACAATGATGTTTATATTTTATTGTTTGTAGATGTAAATATTAAATGGCAGCTTACCCTGTAGGCCTTCAAGGTGGTCAAATGATCACTGTAGCCGTTGATGAACTTTTTTTTTGAGTTACCGGCTTCTTCGCGGCGATTCAGTGGGGCTACAAAAGGGCTTTTGTACGAGAGACAAGCCGCTATAGTGAGAGCGGAGTCGAGAGCACAAAATATAGCGCCGAAGAGGATGAGTTTTCCGATGCGAACATCGACGGGAAGGAGCGCCAAATGGCGACCGAGAGCAGTCAGATTGGAATATTCGTCAATGGCGCCCACATCCTGAAGGCGTCGTACAGCGCTGTCGACGTTTTCCACAGCAGGAGGCTCGATGAGTTTAGCTAATTGTTGACAGAGAATTCAATCGTATCAGTAAACTTAATCGAGGAGAGTTTAGTATCCCGAACTCCCTTAAGCATGCAGTCCAGTCGCGTTAAGCTAGGCGTGGTACCCGCCAATAATTGACTACATCGATTTACACACGAAGTATTAGAAATATTTTTTAATGTATGAATTAGTTATACGAAACCTTAGCAGCAGATCGAAAGAATGGAACTACTTGGGGTAAGCAAGAATACTTTTCTGAAAAGGATCGACTCCAGCCATGGGCGTAGCCGGGCAGTTGCCCTCCCCTAGACTCGAAAGCGCGGATTTGGTGGGGCAGCTGCCCACCCCACAACCAAAAAGTTAAAATCTAACTGCAAGTTCACTACATTTCGTTTCGTCAAAATTGCCTCTATAACACTGGCTCTGCAATAAACTAATTTCTTGGATGTCACCCACTAGAAAACGCCAATTTCGTGGCTTTTTTGTAATAAAGGGCCAATTTCATGGCTTTTTTTGTAATAAATGGCGAATTTCGGGGGTGGTCTAATTCAAAAGCCACTTTCGTCGTTTTCGCACAGTGAAAAATCAATTTTGCGGCTATGCCCTACAAAAAAATTAATTTCACTGATTTTAATCACTGAGAAAGCTCAATTTTCCTGATTTTTTTTTTTTTGCCAAAAAATTAGCCATTTTCTTGGGTCTGGCTCATTGAAAAACAAATTCAGAGAAATTCCAATCCAAAAATCCGAGGATTTCACTCTCTAAAAAAATTATTTTGTGGATTTTTCTAAAAATAAAAAAAAGTTAATGCATGTATTACCTACTAACCCTCGTAGTCTAAACGATCACACTAACAATATAAAAAAAAAAGTTCTCGTGTCAAGCTCGCTATAAAATCAATTTACGGATTTTTGTTGCAATCAAACAAACGTGCTCAAATTCAGAGACCGCTTTGTTTTCGCAGGTTTTGCACTCTAAAATTCACCATATAGTTGGTTTGGCTCACTTAAATACCAAATTTATCGGAGTTAACACCCTAAAACACCAACTTTACTGCAAACGAGTTTGCACAAGCAAGTTTGTGCGTGTAGACGGGAAGTGTGTACTTGGGAAAAAGAGAAAAGCCGCACAAACTTGTTTGAGCGTGTTTACGGGACTTGGAGGGGGGGGGGGGAAACAAAACAACAACATATCGCCGGCTCTGCCTCACTAAAAACAATTTCTTCGGATTTCGCTACACTCTGGATACCAATTTTGCGGATTTTTCTCGCTGAAAAAAACATTTTGGCGTGTCGAGTTCAACAAAAATAGTATAACTTTCGCTTTTTGCTGTTTGTTGCTGCCAAACCAATTTTGCGGGGCGGATTAATTCAGTGACGGATTTCGCAGATTTATCAGAAAATTGTCAACATTGTTTGGAAATTGTCAATTTGAAGCATAATTTGTCAGTTATTTAGGGGCATTGTCAGTATTACAAGAAAGCTGTAAACATGAGAATTTTTCAAATTTTATGAGAGGAATTTGTCAGTTTTTAAAAGAAGTAAATTGTAAACTATTAGGAAACTGCCAATTTTGTGGGGTGATTGCCATTTTCAAGGAGGATTCCTAATTTTAAGACGGAATGCCAATTTCAAGGCAGATTGCCAATTTGGAGCAGCATAAACTGCATGAAAAAATGTCAATTGAACTATAAATTGGCGCTTTGAAGCAGAAATTGTCAATTTCATAAGGAAATTGTAACTTATATTCCGTAGTTTTATATTTGGTCTTTTAACTTATTAATTTGACTCAACGGCAATTGTCCTTCCGGTAATTATTGTTAATACGTAACTGGCTATCGTTTATTCGGGCTTTAATTGAAATCCAAAGCGAAAATTGCCAGTTGTTTGCGGAAATTGTCAATTTTATGAATAACCCATTTCGGGGATTTGTGTTGCCAGCAAACCAATTTCACTGGGTGGCTAAATTCAGAGAACGATGACCATTAATTGGCGATTACCAGTTCTGGATCCCCGAACGTACTCTTGCAAATAGGCAATGATACATCTGACATTTTACCCAGATCAAGGATTGGCTACGCCCCTGGCTCCAGTTCTCGTAGGATGGAAAAAAGAGGTAGTTTTTTGTAGCAATCCCAAGCAATTTCGCCCACCATTTTCGTGGGTTTTGCTCGCTATAAAATACATTTCCCTCTCCAGGAATCGATTTCTTCCACAAAAAAACACTTCACGGGTGTCGCCCCCGTCCCCAAATAACGTATCACCGGGTACCACTAGCTAAAAAGTCACTTTCACTCGGTCGGTGACCACGCAGTCAAAGACTCTGAATTGGCCACTTGAGCACGTTTTCAGGGGCCGCACGAATTTACCTGCAAATGTCTCCCACGAAGGCAAGAAAAGAGAGACTCTTCAAGCGCCTCGACATAGGCGGATTTCGATGGCCTGCTATGGGGCCGACAAAATCGACCAATAATAATGCAAGACGCCCATTTTTGCCCCCTCTAAGGGAAGCGCACGCCTTTTTTAGATGCTTTTTGCCCGGTTCTGGCTACATTCCGCGATTCACTATTGTCCGGGGGAACTAAAAATCACGTTCAACTAAAATTGACTGGGGATGAGCGCTATGTTGGCAAATGTGGCTAAAATTGAAAATTGGATGAATCCGCGTATGTGGGGGGGGGGGGAGGCTTGAGCACGGGGAAATGGGAATCTGAAAATAGAAACTGATTTACGATCAGTCAAGCGGTTGAATGGGTTGCTTCACCAGAGTGTTTTCACCGGGCTGCTACCTTCTAGGGCAATGGCTGGCGACGCCTAGTTGTTCAGGATCATTCTATTAATCCCAAAGTTTTTCGTGAAGAGCCATTTTCTTCCGAGGGTTGAGTAGGAAATGACCGGTACTTATTCAACTTGATAGTAGTTACATAATTATTAAAACTATTAGTGAAAATATGAAAATTAACTGAAATTAAAAAATTAGTAAAATATGAAAAAGTGATTATTCATCTGAACGTCAGGATTCCATAAACTCAACCCAACCAGATAGTCATTTGATAGGAAATTGTGTGATATTTCCTTCAACGCTGCTGTTGAGATTCCCGTTCTCCGTAAGGCTAAGCGTAGGTAGCTAGGATATTGAAAGGATGAATCACACCCCCAAAATGAGACAATTTGATGATTTACAACTTCTTATCACCTATATCGGTTTCTGAGCTCCCAAAAATGCTGCCTTGAAATATCACCGCTCTAATGAAACTGCCTTCTGATCAAAAATTAGATTTTTGGATCGAACATAACGTGTTTGAACATGAATAGAATAAAGGGTGGAAGGGGATAAGTGTGACAAAAATTTTTTGGTGATAGTAGGCCTCATTTGCGACCGAAATTACCATATACACCATGGTCCGAAAATCAATACCCTTCGAGATATGATTTTTCTAACGATTTTTAAGGCTTACATAATTTTTTTTTTAACTAACGGCGAGAAACTCGCATTTAATTTGAATTTTTGCAACTTTTGGTGATGGATTCGGAAAGAGCACACTATGTTCTGTCAGGATTAGCCATTTTCGATAGAAGTTAACTATTTTATGTGCCCTTAAATGCGGCTCAAAGTCGTGCAAATCGGGGAATTAATTTTTTTCAAAAAAAGTCAGTCCCCGTTTGTCCACACTAAATCTGAGTGAACGGACAACCCGTGATTCAGAAAAACATCTTCAAAGTGTCCTTTACAAAAATAGTCATAAGCGTTTCATAGTTGTTTGGTGATTTTTCGTCAGAAATTACGATTTCTTCGAAAAAATAATGATTTTTCTCTTCAAAATCGCTTGTTTTGACCTGAAAAATTTGAACAAGTTTTGTTATTTTAACGTGATAAAAAGCACTAAAACCTAATCCAAAGCTATACGGTGAATCCCCGGTCGCAAATGAGGCCTACTATCACCCAACAATTTTTGTCACACTTAGCCCCTTCCACCCTGCAGAATGGACTTAGATCCTATGGTGAAACACACCATTTTTATTGTCGAGTATGGGGAGGGCCATCTCAGCATTACTAACCTGACGGAGGGTGGTGGGGTATAACCTGCACGGTGATCAAAAGACATTGCTGGAAGCAGTCAATTGCTGGCCTCTGAACGCCATTCCCTTCGAATAGATGAAAAAGTAATCAGGCTCAGGAATTACCTGCTCAATAGCATTTGAATCTGAAACGGTGTGCTTCGCGCTTTCCCCTCGGTACCGCCCCTTTGCCCCCACAAATGATAGAAGGGGGAGGGGCATTCCCTACCCTGGCTATTCAACTTTCATCAGAGTCAATCTCAATCAAACCAACATCTGAGTTTGGGCCCGCTATAAAACTATAGCCCGTCGAGAAGAACATGAACCCGCGGCCAGCGCTCTCTCATTCGATTAGTTGCAACTTCTCTTACCTCTCCTTTCGCTACTGAATTGGTTGTTCCACTGTTTACCAAAGTTAAGAGTTATTATCAAGCCAAAGTTCCATTGAGGGGGTAAGGAAAAATAGCTAGAGGGGCTGATTACAGGAGGGCGTGGTCCACGTTTAACTTGTCGCGCTATAGCAGTGTTTTCTTTTTCTTTCTTTCAGTGGGTTATACGTCTATGCCCCCTAGACTCACGTTGTCGTGTTGGCATGAGTAAACCTCATATCTCAAGAATCAAAGATCCGCATAAATAAGTATTTCAACGCAACTATGCTACCAAAAGGCAATCGTCTGTAATGAATACTGCACTCACCGACAGTCTGATGTATGTCTTTTTTGGCAAAGGCTGGAAGCGTTTTCAGACGGAGAATCAGTTGTTCCAAGGCAATGCGGCAAATTTCGGGCACCGGTTGGGCGTCAATGACTAGCTCATAACGTTGCCGTGAGAACAAATGGAAACAATGGCCCGCCATGACACGTCCAGCTCGCCCTTTCCTTTGAAGCGCGTTTGCTCTCGAGACCCAGACCATTTCGAGATTCTCCATGTTTCGGTTAGCGTCAAATCTTTGTGAAGTCGGCATTGAGTAATCAAAATCAAAATCCCATCAAAGTTCAGTTTACCTGTTTTCTTTCATTTTTCCTGTGTCAATTACAAATACGCAGTCGTCAATCGTAATCGATGTCTCAGCAATGTTTGTCGATATCACAAGTTTCCGCAATCCTCGTCTTGGTTTCCTGACAACAGAACAAGGATTTCTTTGCTCATAAGGTCTGTGCTCCGCGTCAGACAAGAACACACAATCAAGACCCCCTCCCCTCCATCCCTTTTCAAACTGAACTCTTGGCTCATAGACGCATCAAAAGAAACTCACTTGAAAACTGCTGCTTGCTCTTCAGCCGTCAGCGTTGAATGAAGTGGAATGATGACGAATTTTTCACTTCTCGGAGAAAAGGTAGGGTTTGCCAACAGTTGTTCGTTGAGAGTTAGGATTTCGGCCAGGCCCGGAAGAAAAACGAGAATTGAACCTTCACGGGGCATTTCGTGATCACCGTTGACAATGAATTCGAGGAGACGTTCGATTAAATCGTAGTTAATTTTTTCGGGGTCGGTGAGAAACATTGTTTTTGGGACGTTAGGGGGATAATCTGAAATCATCCGTTCAAGAAATCAAACAATTGAAACTCGGAACGAAGTGCTTTTATGCACAAGGCGTTTGTCTGAGCACGGCTCAATATCGTGCACAGACGATGCACCCTGAGTCCGCATTCTCTCCAAAAATAGCCGATCACATAAAACACGTAATTCGTACCTTTATAACGATAGTAGCACTGTTTAATAGGTAGAACCTCATCGGGGCTCTTTGGAAGAGGCTGGCAGACTCCTTTGATACCGCAATTTTCGAGACCACCCTCCTCTATCTGTTCCAAATGTCGACTCATTTGTTTACCGACGTTTCGCGCGTGAGGTGAGTATTCCTCAAGGACGTAGTCGGTCAAAGCAACGACGTCCTCCAAGAAATACTGCTCGACGGGAAACGTTCGGCCCGGAATATCGATGATAGGCGCTCCCGGGAAGTAATGAGTGAACAATTCGGAATTCAAAGTGGCGCTCATGAGCATCACTTTGAGCTCGGGACGGACAACCAAAAGGTCTTTGAGAATAAGAAGAAGGAAGTCACTGAAAAATTAAATTGGGTGATGCATCGAAAGTAGGAATATATTTCAGAATCTACCTTTCTTCACTCCTTTCGTGGACTTCGTCAACGATCACGTGAGTCACATGTTTGAGCGTCGGATCATTCCCCAGTTTTCTCAACAAGATACCAGTTGTGCAAAACGTTAGTCTCGTGAACTGAGAAACTTTTGATTCGAGCCTTATCTAAAAGCCCCAGGAAAAGAGTTAAAAACGAAGCACTTGTCATCAGTGAATTCACTAACCTGATAACCGACTAGGTCACCAACGCGTTCCATTCGCTCATGAGAGACACGCTCAGCTACGCCCAGGGCAGATATTCGACGCGGCTGAGTACAAATGATTTCCACGTGCTCTTTAGGGTCTCGACTAGTAAGCCAATAGTCTAAAAGAAACTGAGGGACTTGAGTTGATTTGCCACAACCAGTCTCTCCGACGACAATCACCACGGGGTTCGCCTTTACCACGGTGACGACTTCTTCGCGTTTGGACCACGCGGGTAACTGTTTTCTCATTTTAATCAGATCCAAATATTGCGGTTGAGTTTGTTTCCGAAGGAAGAGGTCAGATAACTTTTCGTCCACACTAAACAGGAAAATATAAGTGAGCAAACGGTCTTCCATACTACTTCGGGAAATTATCGATAGATATACCTTTCAATGTGTTCATTTGTAACTGAAAAACGACTCTCTCCTCCTCGGCCTTCAGAGTACAAATGCGCACTATCGGAACCACCATCAGATGTCGACTCGCTATCATCTTCATTTTTAAACAGCGAAGTCCCTGGATGGTAATATACAGGAGCAGGTCCTTCGAGCGCTCGCTCAACATCTTCTCTACGATTCACCAATAAGTCTATTAGCATATACACGCTAGGCTGCTGTAATTTGGCCGACTTGGCAGCCTCATCCAATAACAGTTGAGTCACTCGGAGACACGCAGTTGTCGGAAATTCCGAACAAACGGCAACAATCGACACCAGGGGTGGTTCCAAAGGGTAGTGGCTTCCGTAAGGAAATCTCACTTCAACGTCAAATTTGTTCCTGTTCTCATCTGAGTAGCCCACGGGCCTCCGCCTTTGACTTTGATGTGAAAATCGGCAGTCATCGCCGAACCTGCATCTCCCTCTGAAGAAAAATCGGCAAATTTCCTTCGAGGGTTTCGTCCCAGGAGGTCGAGGGCCATACCCCGATGGTTTCTCTAGATATACATCAGCTAAATAGGGCAGCTCCAAGTGTATCACCCATAGATGATTGGCGATTTTCTCTTCACAACAATTTTCGTAGATCGACCTCATACTCTGCAACTCCTGAGAGCGTTCCTCAAGTAAGTTATCCGGGACTTGGCCAGGTTCGGGGAGTTCCAAATTGTAGTAACGACACATGAGAAGTTGGAAAGCGTTTGCAACGTCGCCATTGGTGGTTCGAAGAGCTTCGCGGCAGTGATTCGAGTGAAAACCATGGCGCTCGAGCTTGGCATTGGCGAATTGGTTCACTTGAGCATCTGGCTCGAGACTCGTTCGATCTTTGCTCGAATAGTTGGTTCCTCCCTGAACCACTAGGTGGCCACGGTCGATCCAATATTGGCGGTCAAGGCGTTTTCCACGGTCTTTGTAGGCAGAGAGATCTTTATGAAGAAACTCCTGGGGATTGAAAACCATATTTTAAAGTACAAAATTGTATTCTCAAAAACACCAAACACCGGCATGTTCAACCTCGTATTTATTTAAAACAACTTATTGACCGGCGTTTCGATTTGTCAAATCATGTTTCACAGCCTAACTACGTGAAAAGCGTAAAAATGGAAAATAAACACTCATCGAAGAAATCCGCTCAAGCCAAAAAATGCAGCAATACATGGTGAATGCGTATAAGTGTATAAAAAAATGGGTGAAGTTGGACCTAATTTGTAATTGACACCATGGTCCGGAACTCCATGATTTCTGAGACATGATTTTTAAGGCTGTTTCTCTTTTCTCAACTATGTCTTTGGACGCTGGATTCAACGCCGAAAATGAACATTCTTCAAAGAGAACACAAAATACCCGCCAAGACATTCGTGGCCAGAGAGGGAAGCATTAGGCCTATTTTTCCGGATTTTCGTGAAAAGTTCACGACCCAAAATACAGTCAAGCAAATAGGTTTGCCGCATCCTTGGTTAGAATAGCGAAACCCATGGAGATAAAATCTGTTTATCTTCAAATAGCTCAACAATAGCGCAACAGTATTCTTCACCAGAACGTTTGATGGGTCGCAGGATGCGAGGCTCAAAATGGCTGATTTCATCAAATACATGCTTTCCATCCTTGGTGTCGGCTGAAGGATGGTGGAGTAGATATTATTCGAGATAAAATGAAACCCGGTAACCCGGCAGGTTGAAACTGGCACAGGAATCAAATTAATGGAACTTCACTTCATTCATTTCTGGGATCAAACCGTGGTGTTGGTCCAACTCTGCGAGTACAAAGAACCAAAAGAATTTTCGTGATACACGTAGGTTAGGCCATAGATGGCCCCATTAAAATTTGATTAGATCGATCCACGGGTGGAAATGAGGGGGGAAGTCACTCCTCTAATTGCAGCACTCGCTCCTCGATATAATTTCATTTACTGAGGCACGCAAAATTGTCCCTTAAAAGACCGTTTTCACACTTGAGATTCCGGTATCCGATTCCCTTATCGAGAATACTAAAAATACATTACAGTCAAGGCGCACCTTCACACTTAAATTCCGTAATCGGATACTTTTATCCGTGCATTTGCCGCTTTGTATTTTTAGTATCCACGATTCGGGAATCGGATACCGAAATCTCAAGAGTGAAAGCATAATAAGCACCCTAATCACTCAGATGAATAGATCTTTACCGATGAAAGGAAGTTTCGAACAACCGATGCATTTGTATGACACAAAACCTTACCTCCCCCTGCGCCCTCTGCGTACGCTCATTACTTGGCACATTCAAAAGTTCAAAACCCTAATTCATGGATTGAACTTCGTGATTTTGAATTTTTGAATGCTTCATCCCAAATTTTAAAATTCAAATGTCGTGAAATATTCTTCTTCGAAACCAGATTTCACGGATTACCGATCATTCAGGCTTTGGCTATGTCAAGCCCCAGTTTCACGTACTTGGCTCTTTCAAAACTGAACTTCACGGGAATTTGACTTTCTATCAGAAATTAATAAAAGTAAATAGTGCTAATTATTTCATCACGAACCGTGGAATAGACGGTAGGCACGTATTTCGAACTTGAGAATGGTCAACTGAGTCTTCGAATCAACTTATTTGGTCTGTTTCCGAGGAATTTTATGCTCCGACTTTAAATTTAAGAAATTTCGATCTGAGTACGGGACAAAATGCGTCCCGACACTGTTGGCGAACCTAGAAATGTCCACTGCCGTGGGCAAATGGACATGAAATGAACGAATTTGCAGTTTAAATGAAATTCGAATGTCCGGTTTCAAGGTAGCACAGGCACTGGCACGGCAAGGTGGCACCGCAACTGGAGTGTTCCTAATGATTTGGCGGGAGTAGATTTTTACGGGTCAAACCCCAGTCAAAATTGTCAAATTCTTGTCAATCGACCGCAAGTGACTTGAGAATACATCGCACGCACGCTAGGAAGAATACTGGTACTACAAAAAAAAAAAAAAAAAAAAATCGAGAATGAAAGAGACCGTAGAACGGGTAATGACAACTAGAAGATTCAGAAGAGCTCGCATTATTATTTTTTTACGTTTAAACACGTAACGTAAAAACGTCTACAACAAAGAAGTTGTCCACTCATTTTCCCTGACTCTGGTGTCAAAATTAAGAAATTCCCTGAATTTTCCCGGCTTTCCCTGACCAATTCAAAATTCCCGGACTCCGCGTTAGGCACTCCATGTCTATTGTGAGTCAAAAGATTCAAGGTGGAGGAGGTACAAAATTGAGGATTATAATTTTATGAAAAATCGTCAACAAAAGCGCTCTGGCACGCTGTTTTTACGAAAACTCAAAGCCATGTCGAGGAAGCATTGCACTACGTACAAACATTAGCAGCCGGTTTTTGACTTATTATTTCTCAATAATAAGTCTTTGTAATCGTATAGCAAAACAATTTTTTTGACCCCCCCCCCCCTCAAAATTTGTAGTTTTACGTTTCAAAGTGCGTAGAATCCAAATCTGCAATAAAAAAAAAATGTCCGTCCGCCGTCCGGGCCATATCTTGCCCTAGGATTGCTCGAAAAAACTCGTTCTTTCGCACATGGACTCCATTTGGGGTCTAGTTGGTCCTAACATCTGATCAGTTTGATCAAATAACTCCCTGGGGTTTTATGGGCCAAAAGCGGGTCCAACATGGGGATTTTCAAAGGATTTGGTATCATAGGGGTGTGGGGTGTCGATTTTCATGTAATTTCAAGCCGGATTTGACTACATCGATGAATAATAAACCCACAGTCGAAATAATAAGGCATTGTTCGATAATTCGCAGCGTTTTTTCTAATGACAATAACTGCTAAGGCCTGGCGGGCAAGCATATCGACCGAAGTCTCACGCACAACCCTCGGCTCGGCGATCTCAAATGGACACACTCAACACATGGCGACTCAAAAGGAGCAAGTCTCACATACTTGGACTCGGATCCGACATGAGTTTTCAAGTGGACAAGGTTCTGAGTGGTACCACCTCTCAAGTGGATACTCCCCTTAAAGTAGGGGTTTGACTTACTACCTTAATGCCACCTCCATGTAAAACAAAAGTATGAACACCGGCACACCGTAGATGGAGTTTTGCAGTGTGCCAGTATTGTGTGAGAAATGGGATGAGGTGGTGGTATTCTTGTCTCCGATTAACGGGGTGTTCCCTGTGCTTCCGACAGTACAAGCTGGAGAAAAACCCATACTTCCCACTGGCAAACATGAAATTGTCGTCGGTGTCGCTATCACTCGATGACCACCATTTTTGTGCACGTGACACCAACCATGGGTAAGGGAGTTACTCCCCTCGGTACTGAATCCTAAGTGGATTATTGTGCTCAGCTTGTATCCTCTTCCCAACGACAAGGCTAGAAGAAATCCTGGGATAGAGTATCGCTATCCAGAGGATCCTCTATCGAGCATGTAGGACCCGAAGATCCTCAATTGTTTTTCTTGTCGATCAAGACGTCTGAAGGGTGGCATGAAATCTACCCCAGGAGATTCTTTAAAGAATGACAACGAACCAAAAAACGAAGGTCATTTTGCAAAAATGATTTAAATAACAGGATTTTCTTATACGGATGGCAAATTGGCAACCCTAGATATAGTCCTCTGCTGCCATGCAAGTAGCAACCAACCGGTCAGGCGGTCATACCATGTTGGTATTTTACCCTGGACTGGAGTTTAATTTCACGTAAAAAATTGTCACAGTTAAGTTTTATAACTGGTTGTAACAAAAGAACGAAAACGTCAAAATAGTTTTTCTCACCTCTCCATGGATATACTTCAGCGTGTCTGTGATCATATTCTTGGATTCGTCCGACAAAACAAGCGTCTTCATTTCGACGCGATATCTCGGGTCACCGTCTCCCATGGCTGTAAAACTGACAATTTAAATTTTCAAAAAGTGAATTTTATCAAATAAGATTAACGGCAACAATTGTGCTCGGCAAGCGAATCCCACAACTTGGTGAGAAAGTGAAGGGCTCAACACACTGTAACCTGCCTTCATGAAACCTGTGTCTTATCAGCTTGAGTTACTCACGTGTGTTGTGAAGTTAGCCTTGTTTCCCATGTTTTCTCATTTTGGGGCCGGACTCGGACTTATGATCTAAAGACAGCAAAATAAAATGATAACAAACGAATACATTTTTGTCTAAAGCGAGCTGTTGGCACTAAGGTTAGCGGAGTGACAAAAAAGACGGAGCACGAGCGGCCGCGGGCCTCTTTGCATTTACCCCTCCCCCCAAGCTAAATCTGCAGTGAGCTGAACTATGTATTACAAGGGGGGTGTCAGTAATGTCCGACGCCGATTTTTTTTTGTGTGTTTTACATCGAAAAATATTATAGATACGTGTCCTCCCGAACTTGCCAAAATATTAGGGAATACGTTCTCGGTTATGGGGGGAGTCCCACTCTAGAATTGGTACTTCACGAAAAGGATGTCACCACATATTTTTATTCATTACTTAACGACTCTCAGCCATTTTTCATTAGCGTAGAAAATATTTCGCAAAATCACACTCTTAAATGTCCCAGGGAACCCCCTGTGGATTTTGCTCAAGACGTGAGATTTTTTTGGAAATCATATTTTTACGGGCTGAATTGATCTTTATACTCCTTAATCATTATTTTTTCTTGAAAGCCAATGAAATTAGCTTTCAAATGAGTCCAGTCCATGTCGGTACCTCAATTTGAGGGGCGCTGTGATTTTTGAAATGCTATCCCAGAAACATATTTCTTTGCCGCGGTGAAAATGCATGAAAACTTTGTTGAGAGTAATTCTTTTAAAGATGACACTACAAAATGAAAATTCAAGCCGATAGGAGTTTTCATTAGCACTATATTAATTTTCTCTCGCCCAAAATGAGGATTTGAGGCGAATTTTTGTCCATTTTCCAGGAGCATTGATACCGAAAGTGTCCATTTTAGTTTAAAATTTGTACATTGTGGTTTCTTGCGGCGCTGAATTCAAAAATGATGAAAATTTAATTGTTGAAAAATTTTCAGAGGTAGTTTGGTTCGTAAAAGGGCGTATTTTAGTGTAATTTCCTCCGTTAAATCAAAAACTACGGCTCTGGGGATTTTTTCGCGTTTCTCGTACTAACTTTCTCTCTAAAACACGTTCGATTTGTCGGAAAACAGAATTTTGAAATTCCGACTTATTCGGGCATTGAAATTTTTTGGGGGCCCCCATAGCGCACAACGGCAAGTTTGAGGACACGTGAGCGGTGAGAGGACACGTGTCTAATATTTTTCGCTGAAGAACACACAAAAAAATCGGCGATCAAATCGGCATCGGACATTCTGACACTCCCCTCAGCATTAGGAGAAAAAGCACGAATGCATTCAAAGAGATATTTTATTTTTTATAGGTAATTCAAATGCACTGTTTTGTCCAACGCCCCGAATTATAAGTTCTTATTAATTCCAATTAAGGGTCGATCTGGGACCTTTCTGATGGGGAAGGGGCGGCATTTCCCCTGCGCACAGCATACCTCGTTCACCTTTACTCAACATGTTGTCCGTTCCATTGTTTCGCGAGTGCTACACTTTCGAAGAAAATCGTCTGATTCTGATTTCATTCAATTTTTCGCAGAATAAGTCAATGAAATCACTTAGTTTTCTACACTAGTGTAGCGCAAACAAAACAATGGAACGTACCTTATATGTACTCACCCACCTTTTCAATATTTTCAGAGCTATATTTGACTAACTCCAGTGGGTATAGCTTCTTCTGCTGATACTTCTACTGATACTTCTACTGATGCTTACCGATTCGTTACCAGAAATTTTTACCGCTTAGGCCATCTCGTCGTTTTCAATTATTTAATAATGAACACCGATGATATACATTTAGTAATTTATTATATTTTATGAATTTTATCAATTGTTCTTGTTGATAATAGCAATTCACTTCTGTATGGCGCAGGATCTTCACTCCTCCTAAACTTAAAAAATAAATCGCAATAGGGTTTATCGGACATCGGACTGCCCTGAACAGACAACAAAAAACTGCTCCCCCTCGCTGGTTACGCTACGGAGTCAAAACCTTAGAGTATATATAAATGTGTTTTATATACTCTAAGGTCAAAACGGTGGTTCTCCTTTTACCGAAGGTAAAATTCAGTTTCTAGCCGAAGTTTCATGAAAAGAGCAAGGCGAAGTAGCCAAAGAGGCTCATTATGTGAGGAGGGGGAGGCAAGGACTTGACGAACCGAAGTTTTACCCTCTCCCTCTCTGTGCTGAAAATCGTTGTATTCAAGAAGATTTTATGGCCCTCTCTGATTTTGTATTGGGGGAACCCCATCGCTTGCAGCATAGGCTGTGATGAGTAAAATAGTAGAATGAGCATCCACTTGCTTTACGTAAGCACTCGTTTTGATAAACAGTACGAATTGGCTTGCTTTAGTTGAATGTATTCGTTAGTAGCATTTCATTTTGCTATCCTTAGGTCATAGTTCAGATTCGTGTTGTACGGGTTAGTGTCCACTATTCAGCTTTCCAGCCAGATATATTGGAGAGTGGCTAAAATAAAACTCCTTTGCCTGTTAGCTCGGTCACTCGCTGGAGAATTATTCGCTTGGTGGGAGAACTTTTATTATTTCAAAAACTTGGAAAGTCAAGAACCCTTCATAGACCTATGGATTTACAACGAACTGATTTGTCTCAAGTCATTCATTCTGAAGTGGCATATGTAAAAGAAATGACCAAGTTCTTCCTCGAAAATCCAAACGGTAAGACTACTTTTTCACTTCTTTTCGGCCTTCAAATGAGTGACTTGCTCAAATTATTGGACACTTGTAGAAGCCGCCGTTCAGGCCCGTCTGGACTCGGTGCGAAATATTCTCAAGTCCTACGAAATTGCGATCTCTGAACTGGAGTACGAAAAAGCGTTGTACAGTCGAGTCAAGCGACGGCTTGAAGAAACGCCCGATGCCGATAATTTGAATAAGGTAAATTGCGAGCTCAATCAGTGTAATCTTGGAGAAATCTCTTTATATTATGTTATTTTTTTCTTGAAAAAGATCATTAAGGAGGAATCTTCACCTAAAGGAGATCCTTCACTCTATGGGTTTGTGTCTTCATTCAATGAGCATGTTGATCAGCTGATATCAGAGAAAAGTAATTAATAATCGTTCACCTCTCATTGGAATTAGGGATCTCACTGTATTTTTTCATAGATACTGAAGAGTCGATCATAATGACGGGACAAACGGAGAACACCGTTATTCTCGATCCATGGACGAAACAAGTCGTTCAAGTGCCGGTCGTTTGCATCGAGTGTCGACACAAATACGAGAAAAAAAGCGTCGAGGCTTTATTGAAGAGGAAACCTCATTTCAAGTGTCCTTACATTGGGTGCGACAGTTTCGTTACTTCTTCCAACATTCAGGATTGTTGAGAGGAATAACGATTGTTGCTTGGGGGGGGGGGGATAAACGGGAGAAGAAGGGAGAGGTTCTTTTGCTGTGACGTTAAGATTGAGGACTTCAGTTATGTACGTTTTACGGTGGGCTTAAATACATTTTTTACATGACATTATTCAGATTCTTAGCATCGACAAGAATACGAGTGCTCACTGGCGGCATAGTGTTTCAACTCGTAGTTTTCTAGGATTTGCAAGTGCAGCAATCAATTTTTGCAGCTTGCACCATGAAATGCTCCCAAAAACCTAATCATGAATGTCTAAATCTCTAAATTCAAAACAATGTTCCGGAAAGGGACCCTGCTATATCCCACTATTCGCCTATTTCATAATTTGGGCAGCGCTGCAGTTGAGGGTGATTTCCATTAGAAAATAGAAGAAGACTGCCCACATGAGCTAGTTCCCAAGTGGCCGACGACAGTGCTGGCCGAATTATGAAATAGGCGAATATTCCCTTGGCAGTGGACGTTATGAAATATAAACTGCGACACCTACTACGCAGTCGCAGAGCCATGTGTGGATTCAGAGGGGGACAGAAGTGAGCAGATGCCCTCTTTTAGACTCAAAACCGATGCTGTAGTGGGGCAACTGCCCACCCTTGGATATACTATCCAAATACATAAATACATCGGGTTACATTAGGGTGCGTTCATAGTGAAAATTATTTACTATGAACGCACCCTTACTCAGGCTCACCACCACGGGTGTTCTCATCATTTTTGCTTCTCAGGCTATGGTACATCGTCCCAGGGGTTATGAAGTAGTGTTGGGGGGGGGGGGAGTGATAAAGTTATTTTTGCATTGGCTTTGAATGCAGATAAAATTGTTCAATTGCGTGCTTTCAAATAAACAATAACGGCCAATCTTACCCTCAGGTCTTCCATAATCGTGCTGTTGTTGTTAGTGGGGTGGCTAAACAAGCACTGCTTCAAAAGTGGTCAACCAAATTTTGCAAAGATTGCAGTTTGTGGGTTCCTCCTGCAATCTTTATCTGCTATTGCGTAACCTTTTGGTGATAATGTTTCATTAACGAGTCGCAACCACAATAATTCAAGATGTCTTGAGAGAATAGAATAGAATAGAATAGATGGTTTATTTGTTTTGAGGCTGTCGCCTATACAAATGAGTTCGCGCTCATATTTAACTAAAAGTTACAGAAAACTAAGAACTTAGAAAACTAATAATTACAGGGTTCGTATAACGAAAAATCAAAACATACAACTAACATACTAAAACACAATTTATTGGTTAGACTCAATAAAATCTTTGAACCGCAGAGCGGCAGAAACGTAGTAGTATAAGTCATTGAGGTGTTTTTTCGACTTAATTGTTAGCAGATTCGTAATATTATCTACGGAACTATCAGACGCAGTGTACTCAGAAATATATTTGCTTCTACAAAAATTAAAAATAGGACACCGTAATAAAAAATGGTACAAATCATCTTCTTCGAATTTGTTACATAGCTGGCACATTTTTTCGCTATCAAAAATAAAAGTCTTCTGATCGAAATAAATTCTACAACAATTTGGTCGGCCCAGTCGTAACTGGCTTACCACCCTTTGTTTACAGATTTTTACTCTATACTCCGTCAAATATTCCTGGCCTGTTATTAACACATTTATGTGACAATAAAGTGGATTAAATTTCGATTTGTTGGCCGAAACAACGTCACGGTTCGAGTAATATGTAAGTGCCTCCCGACCGATGCGTTGGACTAATTCTCTCATAACGTCATGGTCGTCCACAAATTTGAGGTCCGCTACGCCCACCTCACTTACTAACAACTTTAACTGTGAAAACCAATTGAATTTCGTCTCATTAATTTGTCCTCTATCAAGAGCTTCTAACCTTCTTAAACAAATGTTTGGCAGGCGGTCAGGGGCCATTTTGTGAATTTTGACCCAAACTTTAACCGTCCTCTTAATAATTTCGACAGCTATGTGGCAAATACCAGTTTCCAATCTTACCATGTAACATGGAGTCTGACGAGACCAATGAAAAACGGACTTAAAAAAGGTTTGCGAAATCTTTTCCAGTTTGTTTAAATACAATGGAGCCCAAACCTCTGCATTATACAGCAAAGTGGAATATACAAGTGAATGAAATAACTTAACTCTAGTGTCCCACGTATCGGCTTTGCACTTGACTAAAATATCACGGGATTTCGCTGACGCCAGTTGCGCTTTCCTGAGAAAGTCCTCCACTGCCAACGAAAAAACCCCTGATCTCGAAAAAGTAACCCCAAGATAATTAAAGCTAGAGCATATATCTAACCTTACTTCGTTATAATAAAAATTAACCCCTTCTGCCACTTTCCCTCCCCTCTTAAAAGGTAAAACTTTCGTCTTGTCAATGTTAACTTCCAGTGAGTTTAGCTCGCAGTACTTAGATAATAACGACAGTTTTTTATTCATACCAACACATCCGTAGTCTAAAATTACTAAGTCATCGGCGTAAAGTAACCCAGTTAAATCTTTACTACCCCCTACATCGACACCGTGGCAGGAATTCGACTCTAAAAAACTAAGTAAATCGTGTATGAATAGGGCAAACAGCAGCGGACTGAGGGAGTCTCCTTGCAACACTCCCATGGTGATATCTATAGTGAATTTGTTATGCGCGTCTTCCAGGATTAACTTAGCCTTGTCATAAAGTTCCTTTAAGACATTAATTATTTTTGCAGAGAGACCCAAAGTATAAAGCTTGGCCCACAATTTGGAATGATTAACCAGATCAAATGCTCGGCGAAAGTCTACGAATGCCGCATAAACGGTTCGCTTCTTTAGCCTAACACTCATACCCACTGCTGCATTTAAAACAAACAAATTATCAAAACAGCCTCTTCCCGGTCTAAAACCATTTTGCTCTTCAGGTAACAATTTCGCCTGGTCAGCCCAGGCCAAAATTCGTTTAGCCAATACAGACGTAAATATTTTTAAAATACAATTTATAAGGGCAATGCTTCGATAACAGTTCGGATCACTCCGGTCCCCCTTCTTAAATAAATGAAATGAAAAAATCTCGGCCCATTTATCAGGAATAAATGCCGTAGAAAGAACTGAGTTGAAAAGGTTTAGGACATAATGCTCCCACGATGCCGGCATAATTTTATACAATTCATTTTTTAAGCCATCGGAGCCTGCAGCTTTTCCTAATTTACAATTTTTAATTACTGTCAGAAGCTCGTCCAAAGTGATATCCTGATCTAAAATAGAGTTATAATTACCGATGAAATACGAGTCACAAGATATTCTACTGGGATAAAATTGTAGGTAATTGCTAGCAAAGTCACTTAACGGAATGACATCATCAACTCGATTCTTAAACCTAAATTTGTTAATAATAGCCCAAAACGTTTTTGAGTCCCGAGAGTTGGAAAGTTCGTTCAGATTGCTTAATAAATAATTCTGCTTCTCCCGTTTAATCGTTAATTTGTAATTTTTTCTGCTATCCACCAATGCCCCGTAACACTCCTCCGAATAGTTATTCTTCCTCAGGGCTTTATACTTTTCTCGCACTAATTTTTTAGCGGACAGGCAGTGTTGATTGAACCATGGTTTGGAATTGAAATTCTTCACTCCAGAACATTTCTTAATCTTTAGAAGGCCCGACTCAATAGCACATGATTTTAAGCAGCTAACCAAGTTTTCGTTAAGCTCATTCGCATTGTCCGAGTTAAAATAAATAGCCTGGGATTTTCTCAAAAGAGATTGATAATTTTGTACAGTTTGGTCGTTGATACAAATTATATCTTTTGCTGCTCGGGCATGATTACGAATCTCTGGGGTAACATGTACAGTCTGGCTCGAATAGTCGAAACTTAGGCTCAGAGGCAAGTGGCTTGAATACTCTGGCACTGGGTTTACTTTAAAAATACTGATTGACTGAATTAAGTCAAAGTACTAAATCTACAGTACTAGTACCACGATAAGTAATATCCGTGAACTGACCCGGTGAATCATCGGGGCTTCTGCCATTTAACACTATGAACCCATTACTTTCCATTGCCTTAACTAATTTACGGCCTCTAGCATTACAGACGGAGTCCAACGATTCTCTTCGATCGTCTACAGTACTACCAAAAAGGAACCCTTCGCTGAACTGATTCAAATTTCCAATCCTAGCATTCCAGTCCCCACCGATAATAACGTTACCACAATTTCCATTGTTATTAATAGACAACATTGCTTTTTCCAAATTGTCAAGACAAGTCTCATCTTCTACCTGCGGTCTCCAGTAAATATTTCCAACAATGAAAAACTCGCCTCTGAGGTTAATTTTAATGAATAAATTTTGGCAATCCCTGTAAATTAATTGAGTACTTTCAAATAGGTAATTTCTAACAAATGTTATCAAACCCCCGCTGGGCCTACCTCTTGTGTGCAATCTTGTTGCGGGCGAAATGAAATATGAATAGTCCTCCATCCAATGTGGGGTAGTTAAAGTTTCACTATCAATAAAAGTTTCAGAAAAACAGACTATATCGTTTCCCCTTATTAAATTAACTGTGTCTACATCAAAATTAAAACAGTTCCGGGAAAACCCCTCAATATTCCAAAAAACAAGATTAATCTTACTGTACAAACTATTTACAGAAGAAGGTCCTGAAACTGCTGGTTGCTATTGCTTTTTAGAGATGGATGACGCCGGCGGCGTCAGCTGCGACCCTTGTCCCGCCGCACCTTTGGCACCGCGTGGCTGGTAGGAAAAGACGCTCAGTTTTTCCTTCGCTGGGGCTTCTTCTGCCGCGGCCAGTTTGCTTTTTTTTTCCTCTTGCATTACTGCCGGTACCTGAGCCCGCGGAGACTCCGACAAACCCCTCTTCTTCCTCGAATCTTCGTCGACTTGGACTCTCTCCCGAATTATTAGCTTGTCAAAGCGAAGTATCGCGAACTTCCCTTGACGCCTCGCTTCCATCATTTTTGGATACAATTCCTTTCTGATCTGACGAACTTCCTTAGGAAAGTCCTCGCTTATTCGAACGGAGGACCCACGAAGTTTGTAAGAGTTGTTCAGAATTTGTAACTTGGTTCGAAAAGATACAACTCGCAGCAAGATCGGGCGAGGTTTCTCAGGCTGAACGTTATTTCCCAGACGTCTGAAACTGTCCAAGCTCGTCCCCTCCAATTCGAGATCCATCCGAGAGAATACATTGAGAATTTCAGCCTCCAGCTCCCAGTAATTTTTTCCTCCTTCAGGAAGTCCAAATATAATGAGGTTGTTTCTTCGCTGCTCCCTCTCAACAACGTCCAGGCGCCGCGCTGTCTGGGAAATCTGAGAGGATAGCCCCTCCACGATGGTCCTAAATTCACCCACCGTCACCTCACCCTGCTGTGCTAAGATGTCTTGAGAGTATGCTGGGGAGAATACACGGCGACGTGTACCCATGATTTTTTTAAATGAAATTCGGGAGAGTATACCGCGTGCACGGGGCATATTCTAAGGGAACACTCCTGTCACCACGTGCTCGACACCGAGTAAGGTTATCAGCTGTTCAGTGACATTATCTAAACATAGAACAACTTTTTCGAATTGCCAACTTTCAAATCCTGTTTTCAATAGAAATATTGAAGCCCCGTTCACAAACCATAATAATGCTATACGTCTGTGGAGTCTACACGCATCCAATCACAATGCTTCATTTTTCGAGGGAATTAATTTCATTGGTTGCGTCATTGCATGCGTACTCCATACACAGTGGAGAACCTATACTACCCAGGTGAGCTCACGGCCTTATTGGTAAAGCTATATATTAAGTTCCTACGAGTACTGACAGTCCGCCATGTTTGGTCCCCCCCTCCACATAAATCAAATAGATTTGATATCTCTCATTCGCTGCTCCGGTCATGTAGGTTACATTAGCTCACCGTTGTGATTGGCTCACCAGCCAATCACAAGCCCTTACCTCTCTAAAGGATCACATATGTCAGGTAACGTCAGTACCTGTAACTATAGGTTCATTGGGGTAGATAAAATGATCATAAATTTAATAAAGCCTCGTGGGACACTCCATACTACTTCCCCTGCAACTAAATATCAACTATATCTACCCGGATAGGGTAGATATATATATGTATATGTATGTTTATATGCCATATTTATATATTTATATGTTTATATACTATACATATATATATATGCCGGATGGGCTCACTCGGTTGTATAGTTACGTTACTAGAACATGTGAACGCCTAAAAATTGATTATTACGTTTCTTGTTTTAGAATAAAAAATAGCATGTACACCACGAAGGCAAAGTGTCTTTTCAAGCGTCGAGGAGTGGCCGGCCTAGGCTATCGTCTCGCCCGGCCATCTCTACTCTTGTCTCGAAAAGACGCACTTCAGCTCCTGGGTATACAATATAATATTTTATTCTACATGATACTAAAACCAAATTTACTGCGGCGAATGAGCCCTAAAAGTGCCTCTTTTCTTGCCTAGGAGCTAAAGTATCTTTCAAACCCCCGAAACAAGCAGCTCATTTGAAAGCTTAATAATTGTAGAAGTTTTTCTTGAAGTCCTACTCTTCCTCCGAGAGCTGTCAGTAAAATGACAGCTGGCTGAATAACAAGTAAGAGTAGAGAAATTCAAGGAAGTGGCTTTTCAGCCGAGCTTTGAGGGTGCCCAAATCTCACGAACTACCCGAAATTTACGATCATCTTAAAGGAAATTTTGTACTCTTTCCAACAGTGTCCTTGAAATTTCTCCAGGATCAATGGTTGCTAAGATACCGACCGAGTTTCGAAAAAAACGCCTGATGCATTGATAATTAGGAAAACTGCTATTTTCTCGGAAACGGTTAATTTTCGGACCATGGTCCACATAGTCATTTTTGACCCACATGTGATGTAGAATCACCCATTTCAATTATGCCCCATTTTCCGGTTACACCCTGTATAAGAAGGTTTGCTCATATCAGATGAAATGCGGGGGAACACTGTGGGCAGATGACTTCAATTTATGTTTAACACTTCTGCTCCACTATACTTCATAACTCTAAATAAATATTGCTTGATGGTCGAGTAGCTTGCTATCTTGGCATGAATCAATAATTCATAAAAATGAGGATGTTTCATGGGTCAGAACAGTCGAGTGCGGAACGCACCACATATTTTCTTTTACACACTATTCTCTTCTACCACGTACTAGAATGAGCGGTACGTAGCAGTACGACATAATGACGTCGCTTTTGATAGAGCTATGAAAACAGGAGTACTGGTTACGCTAGTCTAGAAAGGGAGAGTGATGGGCATACTGCTCACTGTTCTTTCACTCATCGCTAACACTTGACATTCATTTTCGCTTGTCGCCCCAAGGGTTAATCTGTAGAGCACGTTATGAAATGATTGTGTGGGCATCCTCGGGTCTAGTCGCAGCTAAAACCACGCGTTTCATCATAATGACAGCGCGAAAAATGTACAAGTCATCCGTTTCTTAGCCGCTGCCGCTCAATCCTCAGTCCCTCGAGGTATCTGTCCTTCAATCAACTTACTTTGTCCGAAGAAAAATTCAGAACACTTCACAGAAAATCAAGTATGTACATGCAAGTAAATATGACGCTATGACAACCATTCGCATTGGAGAACACCTTGGAAGAATTCCTGATGTTTTATTTATTATTTTTGCCTACAATGACGTCATTTTTACCTTTCCACCATCGCCCATCGAAATGCATGATCGGACCTTCTTTTTTATAGACCTTGGGCAACGTTGAAATCGAATCGACAAAAATTGAAACACCGGCTGGGGGTGTTTAACCCCTTAACTCGGCAGCGTCCTTTATAAAGGACGTTCCTTTAACAACATTATTTCGGACCCATTTTGGCTTTGTTTATGGGCTTTGAGGCGTTGTACTTTTTACTTGACTTATAAGCTTCCAAAAATTCCGCTAGGAGGAGGAGGGTCACTCCCTTCAAGATAGAAGGCATTATCTCAACAGTAAATTAGAGTTCCACAAGTTGATGCTGATGAAATGGAGCCCCCAATTTCTCGTCAGTAAATAATGCCTAAACTGTTCTTTTTATCGACAAAGGTATGCATATTCGTAATTTTGGGGTATTAATCTTCATTATGAACCATTAGTTTCTTGATATTATTGGGAATTGAAATGGAAATATGTTGTTGAAGTTGACGTCCTTCTCAACGGACGTAGCCTAGAGTGGCTGAAACTTTTCCAGGTTGGATTCGTAGGTTATGTACTTCATGAATGACATTGCCCATAAAAAAAAAGACCAAGTGTTCGAAACATCCAGATGATGTTGGCATAAGACTCGCATCTGCCTTATGTTGTTTGTACCAATCTTTAATTTTTTTGGTACTGTATTCTAATATTGACCGTGATGATGGCTGTGTGGTTTTGATACTTAATTCTTTTGTTATTTTTGGTATTTTTTTGACTGAGGCTGTTCATGGTATTTTGTTTCTTCAAATTACTTTGAAATCCTGTTCTTGAAAATTCGGTTTCAATTTTAAAAACTTGTATTAACAGTAAATTTGTTTTGGGTTTGTTTTATTTTCCAAATTATTTACTTTACTTGCAAAATTTCGTTTGACTGAACACCTTTCAACGGCTAAATACTGCAATTACACTTTCAATGAATGGGCAATGTCACACAGAAATGACATAAATTTGGTTCTATTAAAATCCGAAGAGCCGGCAACGTCCTACGTGAAAGACAGACCCTATTGACCCTATGTGGGTACCATTATAGATTTCATTGATCATTTATGTCATTTTGACAAATAAATAGGTGAATAAAAACAAGAAATAATTTTTTACTACAAAATTTACCTCATCGCCAGGTTAAGGGTTAAAAAAAAACACAAAAAAGCAATATTGCCAGAGAAAAATGGCGCCCAAAGCAATTCTGCTAATTTCAAGAATTCGACTAGGCAATGTTGCTTCCTCAAAAAAGAGATATTGCAATCGAAACTAGTGTTGCCAAGGCGTTCAAGAATAGGCCCCCTGGTTTTTGGTTCATCGTGTGTGTAAGAAGAAAGAAAAAAGAAGAAGAACAAGAAGAAGAAAGAGGAGGAGGAGGGTGAGTAGTGAGTACATGCCCTCCTTCAGAAAACCTCGAAATACGGCCAATTTGAAATGTTGAAATCATGCCTTTACTTCACCAGCATAACAGTATCAGACCGAAGTTCTCTTTTCCGCGTTTCTTCGCGATTCATCTCTTGCTCGCTTTAAAATTAGGAAATGTTTTTTTAGTGCATTTCATTCTGAAAATGCACTAATGGTCTCGTCGTGATGGTGGCAAACATGGGTCATGTCATGTTTTTTTCACGTTTCAGAACCTCTAGAACACGAATTCAGTGGTCTCCCGGATTCACATATATATCTTTATATATATATTAGTGCATTTCATTCAAAAAATGCACTATTGGTCTCGCCCTGATGGTCGCACATATGGGTTGTGATACTTTTTTTTCACGTTTCAGAACCCCTAGAACACGAATCCGAGGTCGGTTCAATTTGCTATATATGTATATATATGGCCCTTTTTTGTTAGCACGATCACGGTCGCAATTTTTGACTTAGGGCAACCAAATTTGGTCTAAAAATCAATAGCGTGAATATCTCGGACGAGTTCGTGATCCAGTTGAATCAGTCCACGGGAACGGTGTGAAAGAGGGGTTTGAATTAGTTGAAAATTCGCTACCGCACGGCTGTTGCTGCGATTGCCCCCAAAATTGACTCGAGCAATGAGAAATAAACGCGCTTTCGTATGAGACCCTAGTGAACCAAATCCGTTAATATGGCAGGGGAGTTCTCGGCGGAGGGGAGCTATTAAATTAACGCTATGCCTTACTGGACCACCCAATTACCAAAAAATTTCATTGACATTGTATTTTGAGCCGTATCTTTTATTTGATTTGCCTGCAGCCTAATAAATCTTGAGTAAAAAATCTTGAGGTGGGCCAAAAAGGGAGGAACAAAAAAAAAAATATTAAAAAATTGTTTCGGATTCGAACCCAGGCACTCCGCATTCCGCAATGGTGAAATAGTGACATACCATTTAACCTAATTTGACTGATCTGAAAATTAACGTAATCTGAAAAAAGTTTTGTTCCGACAGCAGCCTGTCGGGAAAAGTGCATTTCATTCATGCGACAATCGAGTCGAACCTCATAAGTTAGAACGATATCAATCAATTTTGAATGAAATTTAGGCCGGGATAAATATTTTAATTGCAAATAACTCCTCTAGCAAGAGTCCGCCTTCCCATATCGTATAGGCAACCAAACCGACTCTGTTTCATTTTTCATTTTCATAATTTTGTTCCCCCTCAGTTGGTACCAAAAAAGGGGCCTGCGGTAAAAAGAAACACGATTTTATGATTTTGACTTTCTATACCACGGCCTAAATGTCATTCATAATCGATTGATATCGTTTTAACTTATGAGGTTCGGCTCGATTGTCGCATGAATGAAATGCACTTTTCCCGACAGGCTGCTGTCGGAACAAAACTTTTTTATAATATTATGGCCGTTTTCTTGTTAGCACGATGACTCACGAAGAAATCAATTTAGCGGAACGCGCTTTGGCACAAAAATCAGTAGTCATAAGAGCCCGGTCGGTATTGCATTTGGGCCAAATCGGTTGTTGTGGAGGGGGGGGGAAATAGGGGTTGAAATGGTCAAAAAATCAATATAAATCACCAGTTGATTCTAGAAGCATCATATTCGGTACGTATCTTCCATGTTAGAATAGCCTTTGAATCCCATTTTAATTTTTTGAAAAAGTCGAAGGGGAGGGGGTGTTGCTCCCGGAGTGGAAGTAAGCGTGATGGTCTTGTTAGCACGATAACTCTCGAAGAAATTGATTTAGCGGAACGTGCTTTGGCACAAAAATCAGTAGTCATAAGACCCCGGTCGGTATTGCATTTGGGCCCAATTTATCGTGTTGGAGGGGGGGGGGGGAATTTGGGCTTGAAATGGTCAAAAAATCACTGAAAATCACCAGTTGATTCTAGAAGCATCATATTCGGTACGTATACTCCATGCTAGACTAGCCTTTGATTCCCATTTTAATTTTTTGAAAAAGTCGAGGGAGACGGGGTGGTGCCCCCGGGGTGGAAGTAAGTGTGTTGTCTTGTTAGCACGATAACTCTCGAAGAAATTAATTTAGCGGAACGCGCTTTGGCACAAAAATCAGTAGTCATACGACCTCGTTTGGTATTGCATTGGGCCAAATCAGTTGACTTGGTTGGGGGGGGGGGGTAATATGGGTAATAACTGGTAAAAAAATCACTAGAAATCACCAGTTGATTCCAGAAGCATTATATTACGATGATTTCATTTTGAAGTAGCCTTTGATTCCCATTAAGTTTAGCTTAAACAAACCCGGCAGCAAACAGTACGATGGAGGGTTAAACATTAACGAAACAAATCATGGTCTCAACATTACTACTTCTGGGACGGCTTAGGGTATCCATATACAAAATGAAATAAACAACAATGACATGGTGCTTTATGTGTCGTGAGAAAAAGAAACTGCCACGGAGCGGGAATCGAACCCGGGCACCGTATCTCCGGTACGGCTCTTAGACCACCAAGACACCGCGGCGACCAGGAACTACTCAACTCCGGGCTATTCAGTTTCTTTTTCTCACGACACATAAAGCACCATGTCATTGTTGTTTACAAAACTAAAAGTCCGAAATAACTTTAATTTCGATACAAAAAAGCTTTAAAACAAAATGAAATGCACTCTTTCCGACTGCCAGCTGCCGGAGCGAAATTTTTCGATATTGTATTCAATAAGCCACGTTCTTATATCTCTTCAATTTTAGGGATCTCCGGGTGTGAAAAAAAAAATTATGATAGCAAGATAATAACGAATCCGTGATTTAATGCGGTCGAACTGAGAAAAAAAAGAGTAGGTAACTGTGTAAGTGCGGTAGTAGAGGACAAATGCTCATATTGGACAAGCAGGCGATCCGGTGGTTTCATGACTATACTCTTCTAATGAATGTTACCCACATTTAAAAAAAAATCAGAGCCATGCCACGCTCCGAAATAAGGCCCGCCGCAAATTGAGCCCACGCGTGGGTCACCCAATCTAAAAAAACAGTTGAAAATGGAAAGGCTTTTAACTGTTTTTTGAGCTTAGGTGACCCAAGCGTGGGCTCAATTTGCGGCGGGCCTAAGGTCGTTATAGTAGTTCACTAACCAGGGTGAAATTATACCTTGCTTCCGAAATGAAAACATATGTAAAGCAAACGTGTTCTATTTGAAGCATAATAGCAGAAACCAAGGGGAAAAAGTAAAGGAATATTTACCCCCCGTCCGATGTTGACAGGCCAAGGTTTGAAGAACACTATACCGAGAGCCAAAATTGTAGGTATACCGAATTAATTTCAATTTTCAGGAGTGATCGTAGAGCTGCTCAAAAAAGCCAAACCAGCTTCACTTGTTCAGTCTTCCGCCAAAAGGAACAGCTTCAAGTGTAATTGGTCAGAGTCGGAGAGCAATAACAAAAGCGCCGACAAGTCCGTGGATTTTTTACATTACGTGGCTTTTGCTATGGGCGTCATAGGTGTTAGTACGATGGGCATAAGTAGTCATTACTTACGGAAGGAATGTAACGGATCTTCTATATTTTTAATGATTTCACGTTTCTCGCCATATGTGACCGCTTTTGTTTTATTAGACGAAGATCGTAAAAGAATCAGACGAGAAGCTTCAGGATTGAACGGTCCTCAAGACTAAAAGAGTCAAATTCATTCATTTGGGGCGACATAAGTTTTAAAGATAAAAGTGAACTTTTTCCAATTATTTTCCATCTCAGGTATGATTGTGATGAGAAAAATGATACGGGCTCCGCTCTCAAGTTGAGCAAGATGATGTTGGCACAATGACCTACCAAACGCTTAATCTTGAGGATAAAGCAAAGCCTGGGTCTCCCTCGAGTGCACCCCCTCCCCGCTGTAATGTGCGGCTTCTAGTGGTTTCATTCTTGTATTCGATAATGCGACTCAGCTCGTTAACTATTGACCGAGTTTGACGCATCAGCGGTTCCCATAATTATTAAATAACCAATTTTACTAGCGTTCATACTAGTAAAATTATATACTATGCCAATAGTGTAGTAAAAGAAAGGTTGTAGATTGAACCAGCTGGTAACTCCAAAGTTGTGATTGGGATTTGTTCGGAGGGGTCTGGAGATGGTGTACTCAAAAGTCCCCGCCTCTAGCCCACGAGCTAGCTGCTGGACGTAGCAAAACGTGCATAATTTTTCACTTTATTACCTGTAGTTCGTAAACTGTAGGTCCCACCCAAAAACTTATTTGATAACAAAACAAAGTTGACATAATTCCTCAAAAATTAGTCTTCGACAAGATTTTTGTAGCTTCAACCGCTTAAGAGATAATAGCGTTAAAAGTGACACTACTCTCGAATCACTGCTTTTTGTGAACAATGCGTTGTAGCGTCCTCGCCGTTGACGTTACGACGTTGATGCATAGCAAAGAAGTTAATCATCATAAAATTCTCTTTACAAAAAACAAAAATGATACTCGCTTATCTCCGAAAGGTGTCGAGATACACGCAGTAGGAGAAAATCCCCTAACAACAAAAACTGTATTTTCATGGGATGGTCCTGTTAATTTGATGAAAACGGCTATTAGATAAACTAGTTTTGTTAACTTATCACAGGTAATTTGAAAAATAGCTTGAACTAATGTGTCTTTAACCGTTTTAAGGCTCATTTTACGTCAAAGTTAGCTGTAGATGAGGATATTCGGTCTGTCCGTTCCGAGAACTGTAATGATCGCGGGGACATGGAAACAAGCGTTCTCATAGCGAAAATTGCCCATGAAAAGGTCCCAGGCAACTAATGAGCAAAATGGGAGGAATGAGCAAAATGGGATATACTTGGCTTGATTCATCGGCTTTTTTATTCAAATTTTTTGGCTCAAACTCATAGAGCTATCAAATAATGAGTAGAAGAGAGAAACTCACCATGAACTCCCAAAAACTCAGTTATTCAGAGCCCTTTTTCTGCCATCAATGCTCTATACACCCTTCAACACGGTTAGGTTTTCGGCTTGCTTCAGTAACCCGAGGGGAAAAAAGGTTCCGCTGGAATTTCTTAGTTGCCTGGGACCTTTTCATGAGCAATTTTCGCTATGAGAACGCTTGTTTCCATGTCCCCGCGATCATTACAGTTCTCGGAACGGACAGACCGAATATCCTCATCTACAGCTAACTTTGACGTAAAATGAGCCTTAAAACGGTTAAAGACACATTAGTTCAAGCTATTTTTCAAATTACCTGTGATAAGTTAACAAAACTAGTTTATCTAATAGCCGTTTTCATCAAATTAACAGGACCATCCCGTGAAAATACAGTTTTTGTTGTTAGGGGATTTTCTCCTACTGCGTGTATCTCGACACCTATCGGAGATAAGCGAGAATCATTTTTGTTTTTTGTAAAGAGAATTTCATGATGATTAACTTCTTTGCTATGCATCAACGTCGTAACGTCAACGGCGAGGACGCTACAACGCATTGTTCACAAAAAGCAGTGAAGGGGTTCGAGAATAGTGTCACTTTTAACGCTACTATCTCTTAAGCGGTTGAAGCTACAAAAATCTTGTCGAAGACTAATTTTTGAGGAATTATGTCAACTTTGTTTTGTTATCAAATAAGTTTTTGGGTGGGACCTACAGTTTACGAACTACCGGTAATAAAGTGAACAATTATGCACGTTTTGCTACGTCCAGTAGCTAGCTCGTAGGCTAGAGGCGGGGACTTTTGAGTACACCATGTCCAGACCCTTCCGAACAAATCCCAATCACAACTTTAGAGTTACCAGCTGGTTCAATCTATGCCTTTCCAAGAAGCATTCGTTTACTAGACTACAACGGGGAAACACGGATCCATTCTATTCTACTCCGGCTTTGCATAAATCCCGGGTGCATAAATACAGCGGATCTATAAGCATGCTATGATACAATTGTCTGAACCAGTGCATCCAAAGTGTTTTATATTGTGTCATTTCGTCAAAACCTCTCAGCTCAGTTCAAAGTCAGCGTTCTTATACCCAGCAACTTGGCTCGCAGAACCATGCAACCAGCTTGCTTCAGTACCCTCGCTTTGTTGAAGTAGCTTGTTGCCGCTTGTCTATTTTTTAAAATCGATTGACGTGGTGGTTATGAAAATCTCAAACATATTAATTAAGCGAGATTTTTTCCCCGTTCCTTTAGCGCTAAAACATATTACTTCCTCCTCACTCTCTGTGGTATCTGTTCTACCACCTTTTTTTATTCTCGTCGGAACTTATTCAGAAAGAATGTTTGCAGAAGCTAATTTCCTAGAAGAAAATTAAATTACGCCCGGGAAGATAGGGCGAATAGGAAATAGGGTGAAGGTAGAGAGGTGCACACCCCATTCTGAGGGTAAAGTAAATAAAATTTACTTTTACCTAAGAGAAGGATTTTCCTTGTACCGTGTGAGAGAGAGAGACTGAGCGAGAGAGTGGTAAAGGAGAGAGAGAGAGAAGGATAGAGAGGTCCTCGTTCAGAAAAAATTCAAATGTGTTGGTTATAAACGGGTGGACGGGTGCTTGGGGTGCGCTCCTCCTCTGTCAGTTCAATTGGTTGAGAGACCATCATTTGAACTTGAACAAGTGGACACAAGTTCTTAGCAAAGCATTCATCTCTTCTATCTCTCTCTCTCTCTCGAACTGATGGGCTTTTTCCTTCGGATTTGAATAAAACTTGCCAAAACAAACGAAAAACTTATCCAGTTCTCCCTTTGAATTAATCATTTCACTTAATTAACAATTCAGAAATGAAAAATCTCGAGAGGATAGCTACTAGGGTCGATGGGAGAGGACAGAAAATGGAACAACCATGAATTATTTAGTTTGTCGAAGCTTTTTGTACGAAAAAAGGATTTCTGCGTATTTCTTGGTATCTGAAAACATTCGTCTTTGGCTTTTCATTCTCAACTTTGTCACAAAACACTCTTTTCAGCTCCTATACATAATCCGGTTTATGAAAACTGAAAGACTGGATTAACGCCATCGCTTCAAGCTCCTTTCCAGATTTATCCTCGCTTTTTTTTCTCTTCATAATGCCATTCTTCTTTTAGTTTGATTTCATTAATATCCCACTCCCTTCTTACTTTTTTATGGAAGTATAATGAAGTAACTAAACTAATTAAACTCATGTTCAATAAAGGAAGAAAAAAGTAGTAGATTCGAACAATTTCACGACACATTAACAGTTTTATCAAAAAGAGTGCTAATTAAAGGCTTCACTTTCGCTCAAAGAAGTTTAACAAGCTCTTACCTTCTCACCTTCCATTTAATGATCCTGGAAATGCTTCGTATATAAAATCTCTAAAAAGTCTCTAAAGTTTTGTGCACTCTCAGTTTAACAACGTTAAAATGATGGTCGATGGGACGTTGAGGCGAGGAAGCGCGAGCTCAGCTTCGATTAAATTCTCCGCAAAATTACACCTCCGTTTTAAAGCTCTTTTTGCCTTCCGGAAAACTTGAAGCGACTCAGTTTATTAATAAGGTCATAAACTACCTACCCATTTTAATAAGTTCCGTTGCAACGTTATTAAAAAGGGATCAGTATAGAAGAGGTATGGCCGGGATGGTTTTAATTCCTGGAGATAAGATCATATAGTTATGGAGTTAGAGAATGGTTGATGAAGAGGGAGATATTGTGAAGAAAAAGCCCCCACGTTAATTGGATGCATTGTGTATGGTTGGTTCCCCTAGGGGAATCAGACATCTCCGCGCCAATCCCTCCAACCTACACGATATTGTGCCTCCGACGGGAATGAAAAGAAAAATTGGTGGGTAGAGGGAAAGTGAGGAGAAAAAAAGGATTTCAGTTGTCTGTCTAATTAAAATAAGGATTTCTATACACGTATGGAAAGATGAAAGCACATTACACGTATTTTTTAAAAGGGTAAGTCCCATTAATACATAAAATGATAAGACAAAGCATTTTTCCTTTTTTTAACCAAATCAGATAGCAGAATGGTTTACAAAAATCTCCTGAAGCAACTTATTTTACTGAATTCATGGATAAGTGTGAAGAACACAGAGAAGAAAGAAAATAAACTATTAAATCTCAAACCGAAATGCTTAGGACTCTGTGTGTGCTCGAGCTCGGCTTTGACCGAGTGCATATCCTCTCTGACCCAAAAACCTGCGGAAAGTGGTGGTTTTGGTTTTAATTGTGGACCACAAGAGTAACTTTGTGTCCTCGCCACCCTCCAGACCTTCACGCACTTAAAAAACCTTTTCCGCCCTTCTTTTGAACCACCGCCAACCTTGGAAGCACAGAAAAGTTATTAGCATTCCGCACTGTCCCCCCATCAACTTCTCCAGGAAAAACCGCTGTTGCTCTACCACCCCATTCCATTCCCCGCCTTTTTTTTTCTTCCTGTAGCTATAAGTTCGTAGAACAACGAACTTCATTCCTCCCGAAATGAGGTGAGTGCAGGGAATTGGAAAGGGCAGAACGCTGAAAGATGAATGTCAAACGGAAACTATGATCAAACGAAATTTGGAATGGGTTCGTTCGGAATGAGGCGTAGTAAGGTTGAGAGAAATTGAAAACGTTCAGGAGTTTTTAGAAAGTAATTACCCAACATTGCGAAGCTCGAGCGGAATCTCGCAAATATACACATACAAGCGCAAAACTCATTTTTTTTTTATTAACTCGGTCGGTTGGAACCGGTTGGAAAAGCAGGAGGGGAACTGAGGAAATAAATTTTTCATTATTAAACTCAATTCTTGGAATGTATTACTATTTATTGTCAAAAAGTAGGTCTGCCTTCGTTCGTAATATGGGTTAAAAAAAGGCACAATCTTCCACTTGATTGCCATTTTGGCCGTTGAATGACTTTGATTGTTTCTCTGGAAGGTAGACAATAGCCTGCACAACATCGCAGTGTTGAGATAGATATTCACGCAGAACAGTTCTCAAACTGAGTTAAGGAACCCTTCACAGCTGGTACGTTTGGTCAAACTCTATGACATTCTTAGATTTTTAAAAGTATAAAACAGCCAAAACAATTACTCTTAGCTGACCTAACAGTCTGACCAGTTGGAAGGAAATCGAATTAGAGGAGTACATATCCGGTGAACGCCCTGCGAATAGGCCTTTGTACAAAAAACAGTAATTTGATTGGTTCAGTCCGTTCAAGTCTTCCTCATGGCATTCTTCCTTTTATTTATTTGTTAGCGCCGATTCATGTTTTTCAACCAAGCTCATTTGGTTATCCCCTTGGAATTCAAAGCCTAACCTGTTAATAAGATTCTTAATTAGTACGGTACAATGAGGAAGAAACATGATTTTTTTATATTTTTTATTCTGAAAGCTTGGTCAACCATAAACACGATGAGATGTATTTCTAACGAATTATCCATCAATAAAACCATTAAAAAAATGTTTGAAAGTAGTTAATTCGAAATTTCTGTTTTCCCTCCAAGCGATTTTATACTCTGCCCCTCCTGCCTATATCACGTGCAACGTAATTATTTCAGATTGAGTCCTACTGCGGTAGCTTATACATTATACTGAAGCAAAATATTATTATCTTTTTTGTTTTGATAGTGATTGATAAAATCAAATTAGTTTTTTTATTATACATATAAAACTTAGGTAATTAGACTATGATGTCTGTACTTTTACGGAGCTTCCCTCTCTTTTTCATTGGACGTAGCCAATACTTTGGTCTCCATAAGTTTTTCGGCCCGGCCTGATTAAAAAAAACACGGGAGAAATGATGAATCCGATAATTGTGCGCCATTTATTAACTGACACTTAAACACGCACCTCTGCAATTTGGAGTTTTGAATTTCCGTAGAGATCTTGAAAACTTCGGAAATGTATTCACAAAGCTCCCAGTTAGTTGTGGTCGCGGCAGATTATTTGAATCGGACTTTCAAATTCCACCTGGGTCATTTATGATCTCTAATGGGACAAATATAAGTGTAATAAAACAATGTTTTAACGAAGTAATCGTTCGCAGATGAAATGTCTCACCTTTTTTATGGATTGAACGAAGAACTCGCCTCGAAGAAAGTAAACACGAGCGCGCACAAGCCACACGGATATAATAAACCAAAAAATAAACAAAAACGTATGTGAAAGGTTGATGAGTGAGAAAATATGCCGCCCCAATGCTTCAGAAGTGTATGTAGTAGCCTCGTGCAAGCTCTGGTACGTCACACAGGGGCTGAGGTAGGTAGTTACCCCCTCGAACCCTGTCCTTACATAAAAATATAATATTTTAAATATATTGCATTCATTTTTATGGTGAAAAAGGATGCCAATCGCGTTATTTAACCGAATTTCACAATAAAAAAGCGTCAGAGACCAAAATTTCTGATATGTGCACCTTCCTCATTAGACCTAAACCCCAACATCCAAAGTGAAACTTTCCCTTCAACGCCAAATTGTTCCTCACAACCCACATATTGATTGGTAAAAAGTTCCACCATTTGGAGCTATGGGTTTGGGTGAGAGGGGGTAATAAGTTAGTAAATTCTTATTTTGTTCCAATATTTCTCAAATATTTCGAAATCTATGAGGTTTAGCGTGAAAATGAGCGTTTACAAAAATAATCTTCATCAAATTGCCCACAAGAATGATCCCTGAGATAATCTTACTTGAGTGAACGGTTTGAGAGTTACGGCGAGTGTAGTAGTAAACATTTTTCGTATTTCGACGTATTTTGTCGAAAAAACTGGCATAAGGAAACTTTTTTTTTGTTTGCACGATTTTCTTTTGTAAAATCAAATTGTAATTTCGGTGGACTGTAGAATGTAAGTAATTTGCTCTTGGAGGGACAAAAAACCTTCTCTTCTTCTCAAGGGGCGATACTTTTTAAGGGATTATAGGCTTCCTTTGGCCTAGGTCGTATACACAAGGTGGATCCGTATCACTCAGATACAATATTTTGGGTGAAACTACGTCTAAAGCTGAGTACAATGCCTCCTCCGGAGGTGTCCTCTCTCGAGCCATTCCTGGTTTATGATTTTTTCCTTTATAATGCAAAAACAGGGCAATTTCGTTCAAAGATTCACGATTTCTCGGCTTATATCGCACCTAATCCAAACATTGATGGCAGTTCGGGAACTATGGAAAATTGCATGTGAGATAGAGGCGATTTCATTGCTTGATATCATCATCAACTCCTAGAAATTTGGCCTTTTGTCATAGATTCACGTAAACTCCATAAATTGTACGTTTTCCAAAACATTGCTGTATCCAAACGGGGTTTTCCACGGACTGACGATGCTCCAAAAAAACGTCCCTTATTTTCTAAAGTTTGTTGTGGCGTATTCACATTTAACGGCACCCCTGACATTTCCCGCGATAATATCGCGAGAATGCACAGAAACGCATTTTTCTACAGAATGAATAAGAATCGCTCACGATATTCGTCGAGAAACGTCAGTGGTAACATGATATGTGAATACACCATAAAAAAGCTGAAATATGGGGACGTTTTTGTCATGTATCGCAAGTCTGTGGAGAAAGTCGTTTGGGTACAGCAATCTTTTGGAAAGCGTACTTATTGTGGAATTTACGTGAATCTACACCAAAAGGCCAGATCTTTAGGATTTGACGATCATTTCAAGCAATGAAATGGCCTCTATCTTAACCGAAATTGTCCGTAGTTTCTGAAAATGTCATCGAGGCTTGGATCAAGTGTAATGTAAGTCGAGAAAACTGGGATTTTTCAAAGCAATTGCCGTAATTTTCATTAATTAAAAAAAATCATAAATCTTGAATGGATCTCGATAGACCCGTCCGGAAGTGGCGTTGTACTCGGATTTAGACGTTGTTTCACCCAAAATTTTGTGTCTTAGTAATACGGATGCACTCTGTGTTTATGGCCTAGGCATATGAAAGCCTATTATCCCTTCAAAAGTAGCGCCCCTTGTGAAGGAGGGGGAGGTTGTTGTCCCTTGAAGGGCATATTATTAACATTCTACCGTCCACTTCAAGCGCAATTTGATTTTACAAAACTCAATCATGCAAAAAACAAAAAGTTTCCTTATGCCACTTTTTTCAACTAAAAACGTCGAATTGCGAAAAATGTTTACTTCTACACACGCTGTAACTCTCGAACCGTTCATTCAAGTAAGATTATCTCGGGGATCATTTTTGTGGGCAATTTGATGAAGATTATTTTTGTAAATGATCATTTTCACGATAAACCTCAAAGATTTCGAAATATTTGAGATATACTGGAACAAAATAAGAATTGACTAACTTGTTACCCCCTCCCACCCAAACCCATAGCTTCAAATGTTGGAACTTTTTACCAATCAATATGTGGGTTGTGAGGAACATTTTGGCGTTGAAGGGAAACTTTCACTTTGGATGTTGAGGTTGGGCCGTTTCTTTTACTAATTGCACCGTACTACAGGTGCAATGGGATTAGGTGCAATTAAATTTAAAATCCGTATTCCTTTAATCTAGTAGCTCCATCTTATGAAAGTACATATATCTTTGCAAGACGATTGCTGATCATGCTTACTCGCCTTACTTACTTATACTTGCTTACGGGGCCTTACTCTTCCGTTCCGTTCCGGTCTTCAGCCTGAATACACGACTAGGCGTCGTCGAACGCCAGAAAAATACCGATTTAATAAACTTGGTTTGTATAACTTCCAGTTCATCTAAATACCAAAGGGCCCAAGTTTCATAACCGTAACCCAGAACCGTTCGAACAAGGCTATCAAAAAGCTGTATACCACGCCTCGATTCTACCCCTGCTGATTAAGCCGGGTATTGACAGTGCGAGGTAGCTCTTCTTGAATGCCTCGCTTGGAGTGTCGTTGCAGGGGTTGCTCGCTGTGTGCTGATGCTCAGTTTGCTCACCTCACACCATGCGAGATGAGGCAATGACTCGTCGGTATAACGCTGTTGCTCAAAGGTGTCACAGGTCGAGACGTACGTGTAGTCCACTGGTCCACAACCTTTTCCGATTCCGTGCAAGAAGGGCACGTAAAAGAAGAGCACAAGCGAAAATCGTATAAGAAGAGCACAATAACTGGTGCTCTTCTCTTGACCGTATAAGAAGAGCACGAATCTTTTACCTGAGAAAGTTTATGAAGGGTCTTCTTAATTCCTTTGGATAGTAAGTTTTTCCAGCATTTGACTATTCCCTTTTTGTAACTCCATTCACATAGCTCCTTAGAAATGGTACTGAAAATAAGAAAGAAGAATAAAAAAAGCTATCCCTTTGATAGTTGCAATGAAGCAGATTGTGAGTACAAATTAAGAAATGTAATCAAAATAAATGTACTTTGGACAGGAAAATTTGTCGTTCAAAGCTCAACAAACTTCTATTTTTGTCCTTCGAAAAATCCAAGCCTCCAAATTAAAAACAGTTTCAAACTTCAAATCACGCGGAAATGTTCGCGACAAATAATTACAACTGCATAGAATATTATGTCTCTAGCATACCGTGGTAATGGCGAGAGGGCGGACCATCCCGGGCCTCTGTTCGGATGGGGCCCATGAAAAGCTTAAAGATGAAAAAATGGGAATTTTTATGTTATCAAGATGTCAAAAATCGCTAATTCGTAGCTAAAATTGAGAAAAAGCGCTAATTCGTGACTTAAATGGAGAAAAAACGCTCATTTTAATCGCTGAAATTGTGAAAATTGCTGTTTTGCCGACAAAATTGAGAAAGAGCACTTCTCAGATAAAATTGAGTTATAAACGCTACGCGTGAAATGAGAAACCCTTCATTTTTATTTTTTTAGTGATTAGTGTTACGATTTTAGTGTTTAGTGTTACGAGGACTCAAGGAGAAATAATGTTCTCCCTAGGTCATTCCTCTCTCTCCTCACTACTTCGCGGGAACCGCAACTAGGTGACATACTGAGCGGCGCGGGAGAAAACCGCGCGCGGTTTCCCGCTCGCGGCAAACCGCCCAGTATGCCATAGGCCTTAGTGCGGGTATTAAAACAGAATATACAAAGAGATATAAATAGATTGTTTTACCTGTCCTGTTCCAACCCTTCAATTCTACGCCTGTATCCAGCAGGTAGGTGTGTAACGATCAAGGGGATGTACTTTTTCCCATTGCTGATACATAATCCAATATCTCCCATTTAACAGCTTGGCACCACCCGATTTTCGAAATATGTGTGTACGTACCTACGGTAAACAATTGTTTTTCCATCGATGTTCTTCCGAGAAAAACATTTTGTATTTTGAATTTTACTATGTTTGATTTGCGTTTTAATAAGTATAGTAAGATTTGACATCCCCTCAAGGGGATTTTGCGTTTTAATAAGTATAGTAAGATTCGGATTCCATTAGACACTCTCTACAAACCATCTTCAGTAAACATGTTTTCCTACTTCTTTTGACCACCTCTGTAGAAATGGCCGATCTCCCTAATTTTTCATCCTCTCAAAAATTGTTTAAAACTTTCTTTCAGAGAATCCACCGCGGACCATTTTGTCCTGAAATAGTTTGCGAATCGTATAAGGACTTTGATCTCAACGCAGACACCTGCATTCATTAAGCTTCTCTAAAGGGGGTGGTTAGAGAAAAAAAGGAAGCTAGAAGAAAACTAAAACTTCATTAGGTCTGGGAACACGTTCTCCTTTTTTACCGGAGAAAATGGGTTGTGAAAATTAAACAGGCAGGAGGCAGAATGCTAACACTAAATCCAGCTTTCTTCCCACCTTCCACTTTTCCATCACTTTTGTGCAACGTACACAACGATGTCAGAATAAAGAGCGATCAAAAGAAGATGAGAAGGTAAAACTGTGGAAGCTTCAGGTAAGCGTATATTTTGAAGGATTAAGTTAGATAGAAAGGGAGGTTTTTACAAAGGAAATTTTCAGCGACGAAGCGTTAAATTAACTGAATAAAAGGAAGCATGCTGAGGAGACTACACTCCCTTCTTTTAACCTCCGCTGCTAATTTTGGATGTGTCCTTTTTCAAGGGACTCTACAATATGTAGCCTGTTAGCGACTGCTGAGAAAAAAGAGTACCAATAAAGTCGATTTCTCCTAAAAGTAGGGGTTAATGTGGTCTTTGTTTACTGTAAAAACATTGCATGGAAAAAGAGAGAGTGAGAATAAACAGAGATTAGAAGTTGGGACAGTGTGTTAAGTGTTTGCGTGGAGTTTTCTCTCGCCTTATGAAAAACGCCACAGAAAGAATAAGGTGGGCACTTTTCTAGGTATTACTCTCAAGGTGGGACATAGTAGACAAACAAGAAAGAAAGACACATTTTTCTTCTCCATTTTTTATACTCCCTCATCTATAATGCAACTCCACATTTTCCCTCCGCCTGACCGAGCCAGTTTATCATTTGACACCCAATAGTTTCAAAGAAGATACCAATTTCCAATTTCATAATGAAAGATGTATGCGAACAAGCGAACATGTATCTCCAGCCCCCTCTTTAATCCTGACACGTCTAGAACTCGGTAAAAAATAAACATGAAAAAAGGGCTGGCAGCGATGAGAAAACCCCTAGTTAACAACTGTTTCAAAAGAATTCCAGTTAGCGCGGGTTTAAAAAAGTGAGAGAGAGAAAAAAAGAAGTGGAATATTCATATAACAGTGAAACGCCTGTTTACCCTTCCCGGCCACCCCCTCAACTCTTTGCCTTCACCACTCTTCAACCCTTTTTATGGCTATATATTTTGTTTGTATCTATACATATATTTTCCTTCCAAGCAGCAGCTTTTCATGTAAAGTTACGTCTCTGGGGCGTTTATGAGTTTGAAAATGATAAAAACTGGGAGGCCTTTTTTACAAATTCTCTTATGTCATCGAAAATATAGGACACTGAATAAAATTAATTAAAGTATTTTAATACTTTAATTAATAATAATAATAAATTAATAATAAAAATAGGAAAAGTCCTATGTACGAGAAGTAACAGTGCCAGCAATCGCAATCTACGCTGGGGATACCCAAAATAATCGTGCGATCTAATAATGGTTCTCTTTCAGATAATGAAATGGTATTATTCCATGGACCTGCCGCTTGTAAAATGAAAAAGGATATGTCATATAAGGACATCGTCCTCTATGCGACGACGTGGAGAATGCATTTTGGCCATAATGTAGGTGGTTTCTTCCTCATGGCCACCAGCGTCCTTAAATTGGCTAGAACGTTGTGCGTTATATGAACGATTTTGTCGATCTACATCCGAGAGGGCTTCTTGTGACTAGCCGACAAGCCTGTACTCATTCCAAAACGGGAGAGAATTCATCAAATGTCTGGATGAATTAGGGATTAATATAAATTTTGATCATGGACAAGTCTATGATGGGGCCAGCAAGATGTCCAGTAGATTCAAGGGTGTGAGCTGGATGGAATGATGGCTAAAGCCCCGTCCGCACACTCAAACTTTTCTTCAAACTTACTTGTGCTAACGGGCTTGCCCCAGCATGTAATAAAGCACAAACCTGCAGGGTTCAAACCCAAGTTTGAAGGAAAGTTTGAGCGTGTGGACAAGGCTTAGAAAATGAAATGCCCCCCCCCCTCCCCGTGGCGAGATTTAAATCTGATCCCCCCCGTAGGATAAATTCCTACCTACGCGCCTGGTTCCCGGCCAAAGACTTTCGAATCGTCCCAGGTAGGTGATCGGCTGCCTTGCAGGTGCTGAGCAAGGGCCGTAGTGCTCAGACGAGGCGGCGACTTTCCGGATCCATCGCTGGCCAGTGGCCACCCCTGGACTTGGGGTTGGGGTCCTCCTCGCATCACTTTTATGTCGCTGAACCCAGTCCTCGAGAAGATTTTCGTCTGGCCCACGAATACCTTCCGGCAGTCATCTTGGCATGGGATCCTATAAATCACGTCAAACGCCATTCCTTTGTCTGAGGCTACTTTTTGATTGCGCAAAATACGTTTAAATTGATTTACGTTATTTCTGAAGGCCAAACTCACGTTCCCGTCTCGTCGTTAATTCCGCCGAAGGGCATGCCAAACCAATGGCCTGTGCCCTGTTCGTCGGTGCGGTTGCGCGTGCCCTACGACGCGTATGAAACTACGATGACTCGGTTATAGGACCCGGGCCGCAAAAGAAAATAATTCGCTTCATTCTTTTTTAGGATTTCAGGATGAAAAGATCGGTAGTCGAAGAGACGCCCCAAATGGGTCTTTTTATTTCTACCCCGTCCCCAAAAAAATGTTCAGCACCCACCGCGAGGCCACTGTTTTTGGATACTGTCCCCGGAGAACCACGAAGTCCTGATAACACCCTAACCTTACTGACGATCTTACCACCGGAGGGCCACGGAGTGCTGCTCACACCCGGTTATTCACCACGTAATTCCAGCATCGGGCCACGATACCCAGCCAGTCGAACCGGGGTCCGGGGGCGGAGCCCCGGCTGGCGTGAATGAGTTACATTCAATTGAATGACGTAATTCAATTACAATAACAACACGCCATTGTAACTTGTAGTTTGAAGCACTTTTACGAAATAATTTGTAATTAAAAATTACCAATTGCATGCCGATCTTCGGAGGCAATATTTCTTTGAAAACAAAGATGGTATGGTTTCGCGCCTTACTTGGAGCATGAAAAACACGTTGAATGAAATTCACTGAAAATAAAAGTTTCAAAGAAATTATGAGCGATAGGTACTCTCGAGCCAACTCGAAATTTGACAAAATCGGGACAAAGGTTTCGAAGAACGAAATCTTCCGGGACAAAAAGAAAATGTATCATGAACAATATTTGCCACCATCACGGCGAGACCAATAGTGCATTTTTAAAATGAAATGCACTAAAAGTGGGAGACTTGATTAGGGATTATCCCCCGTGAACCAACCTTGACGTCGCCGTAGAGGGCACTCGCTAAAGAAGTGCACAAGAAAAAATCGTACAAGGAGGGCACACTACCTGGTACCCACTTCTTGATCGTATAAGAAGAGCACAAATCTTTCACGAAAATCTTGTAATAAACAAAAAGCTCTAATCATAAATAGCTCTAAAACCACAAAAACCCTTGACCGCAAAGAGTGCTAAACAAAAATATCGAAACAACAAAAACATGATTCTCAAAAAGCCCGAACCACAGAAAATGTAACTCCTTGAAAATGGAAAAGCTTGAACCACAAATACCTCCAACCACATAAACCTTAACCATACAAAGCCTGGTCATATAGTCAAAGCCAAACAACCTGACAAAAAATACTTGAAACAACAAAATGTGTATCCTGTACACCACTGAATTAGTGTTCTAGAGGTTCTGAAATATGAAAAAACCAGTCTTGACTCATGTTCGCCACCATCACGACACGACGAGTCCAATAGTGAATTTTCCAAAATGAAATTGCTAAAAAACATAATAATTATGTTTTTTTATAAGTTTAATATTATTAAATTTGCTCAAAACATGAGCCAAAAAGCTCGAACGACAAAAAGCGCTTACCCCAAAAACATTGAACTACAAAAAGCTCGAACAACTAGAAGTTATGACCCAAATAGCGTCAACCACAAAAAGCTCTAATCACAAAATGCTCAAACCATAAAAATATCAAACCACATAAACCTGCCCGTAAAGTAAAGTTTTCCAAGAATTAGGTATCGCACGCACCAGGGAGCCCATTTTTTCTCGAAGCTCGAATTGTGTTAGGCTTTGCCTTTCTAAGTCGTCCGGATAACATCGGTTTGATTACTTTATCACTTCAATACTCAAAAGACTGTGATTTGCCCACCCATAGGCTAGTAATAAATGACTATTATTTTCATTACGGTATTATAGCATACCTTCCATTTCCCACAGCCCGTCTATGACTTATAGTACAGTGGGAGTGGGGAGTAGTGCACCGTAATTTTTTGTATAGGTCATTATTTTCAATATCTCATGTAGGTAAATAAATGCGCAATACAATAAAACAAATGTAAAGAAAAGAAGAAGAAATATATTTTTTTAATTAACAAAAGTTGGCATACCTATTAAATCCCGCCAAATCCACCAGCCTCCACATCGTCATATCCATTGAAATATCCCTCCCCTCGTCATACCTCTTAACGGCTCATTTATTTATCCTCCATGGTTTTATTATTCCCGACTGTGGGGTCCTGGGGTGTGTGGACTTTATTTTGATTGAAACTGGACGAACTTGTATTTAAAAAACTGGTTTAAAGGCAGACAACAACTTTATTTTTTGCAAATGGGTTAAACAATGATTAGCCGAAAAAACGGTGGGGTCCATGCGCTCTCATTGCCACAGCCAAGGTCCAACCACATCAAAAGTCCAATCACTGCAAAGGTCCAACCACTGCAAAGGTCCAACCATTACAAAGGTGAAACCACAGCAAAGCTCAAACCACAGAAAAGGTCCAACCACTGGAAAGGGCCAACCACTGCAAAGGTCTAACCACAGCAAAGCTCCAAACACAAAGAAGACCCAACCACTGCAAATCTCCAACCACAGTAATTGAGCTCCCAGTAAAGCTTTCCATTTTTTTCTTCCTTTTCTTGACAAAAAAAATGTGACGTTCCTGAAGTTCCCTGTATTTGTATAGTTGGTCTCAACCTTAAAGTCATGGGGACAAGTTCACGCCCCCCCCCCTTGAAATCGCTTGCGCCCCCCAGGTTGAGAATCACTGTTTTAGGGCGTCAAAGACTTACATTGGCAACTCATTAACAAATGTGAGGGGGTCATTAGAAACTTATTTGATACGCAAGTTTTGTGATAACTAGCCGCAAAAAAATACCACCCGAGACCTATCAACCAACGTTTTCTTGCTCAAAAGCAAAGAAAAGGAGGGTTTCCAGTGTTTTTAGGCAAAGAAGCCAGAAGTCCAATCTAAAAGATGATTTTCGTAATTTTCAGAATCTATGTTCAGATTTTAAACTCAATTCCGGCTCAAAACAGCTGAGAAAACATATGTTTTTGATTAAAAATCAGAACCTAATAATTCTCATCTCCTGGGGGCCTATTCTCTAACAACAAGCAATATTTTTTTCGCCAGCCATGTGTCTATTTCATTCATTTGTTTGAAGAAACTTAATGAAATAAACATATGACTGCGAAAAAGTCATTGCTTCGGAGTTAGAGAATAGGCCCCCTGATCCGGTAACGTCCAGGAGCTGATCCATCTTATGGCGTGGATATTGTGGGATTTTTTGCAGATATCTAATCACGAAGAGATATTGTCTTCCCACACGTCTTTTTTTATTATTCCTAACCGGTTTTCGGTCTACAAGGAAACCAGGAAACCATCTTCGGGGAAAAAAGAATTCTTGTCAAAAAACCTCTAAAAAAAAAAATTTTCGTGTAGAGCACATCTATCACAGTCAAAAACAAATCTGGTCCAGATTTGTTTTTGACTGTGATAGATGTGCTCTACACGAAATTTTTTTTTTTTTTTTTTTTTTTTTAGAGGTTTTTTGACAAGAATTCTTTTTTCCCCGAAGATGGTTTCCTGGTTTCCTTGTAGACCGAAAACCGGTTAGGAATAATAAAAAAGACGTGTGGGAAGACAATATCTCTTCGTGATTAGATATCCAGGAGCTGAAGTACGAAGGGGTGTTATACAGAATAACACGGCTGGTATCCACGTGACAACCATTTAAAAAATTTAACCACCATTTAAGTTTTAATTGTGATCAACGATTGTGATAGGATAACGCCGTTTTAAAATCATATCACCCCTTCTTACTTGCCCCCAGAATCCGTTTTCCAAATACAACAGTACGATAAAACTAGCTAAAAACTCGAAGTTAAAAAAAAAAAGTTTTTTCCACCACCAAATTGTTCCATCTGCTCACCGTATTACGTAGTAGAAAGTTACAGGGTGACAGCGTTGGGTTATTGAAGGGTGGGGTTTAGAAAGACCGTAAATTTCGTTTTTTCGCCTAAGATACCATCTTGAAAGCTAAAGGGTTTAGCGCGGACATTTCTCTTTTCTAAAATAATTTGCATTAAATTTTGAACAAAAAAGTTCCAGACAATTCCCCTCCCCTCCATAAACGGTTACAAAGATAGGAAGGGTGCCTAAAATACAATTAATTTTTTAATATTCTTAATTTTTTCTGAGAAATAATATGCCAATTTTACCTGTTTGTATTATGCAATAGGTGTTTGGTTGAAAGATGTACATTGAAAGTTGGTGAGAGTAGGGCTAATTTAGCGTCGATTTTACCATTGAACTTCGACAACTTTTTCGTTCTCGTGATATCAAACATAACCGTTGTTTACCCATTTTTTCTCTGCCCCCCCCCACTGTTGATAGCGCTTTTTAGAAAGGTCTTAAATAGAGACAAAATTGACCGTTTGAAAGATGACAAAAATTTGCATCAAAATGAGCTACCAGCGACCTAAATTGCCCGTTTTCACAGGACTGTGAAAAGGATTGAAAATAAAAGAGAGCCATTTTCAGGAAATTCCCCTTTCCCGATAACGTCTCTATTCCAAGTGGCACTGAAAGCCCTAAAAAATGGGAAAACATGAGTAACTGGTCAGCTTCCGAATGTTGTACAACATTTGGATTTCATAGGGTTTCATTCCCAAAAGTTTCAAAAACGAGATACAACTAGCTAAGAAAAAAATACATCCTATTGCATTGGTTTTCTCATAACTCGAAAACGAAGCTTATGCAAGCCTGTATTAGCATACAATTTTGCTACCCAGCGTTGAATCTCCATGCAAATAAAGGCATCTTGCTTAGTGAAATAAAACTTCATAAGGTAGTCTAATGTTTTCCTATCCGTTCAAAACAGGCAGCTTCTAATTAGCAGGACGTGGTTCGCCCGTCCGTAGTGGACTGAATAATATTGCTCTGTATTTTGGTAGCGAGATGTGTAACGTACTCTCTATTTGAACGTATTAGCTGAAACACACGAATAACCGGCATGATGACTTGAACTTGAATTGAAGCCCTGTTGTTGTAAGTTGTACATCAGTATTTCGTTCTCAATCTTCTTTTTGTTCGTTTCTTGGACGAGATAGAAAACGACAGATGCCAGCAACTCAACGAGGCTCGCTTGGATCAGCGAAATGGTTGATAGGGAAAGCGAGGGGGGAAGGATCTGTTAGGGTTGGCTGAAGGAGGAGGATAGCCACCCCTCGCCCTCTTTTGGAGGCGGCAGCGGTGGCTGTGTTTTTTCTCTCCCTCTCTTTCTCTTCCTCACCCTACGACACTCCAGTGAGTCTCGTGCCGCAATGCAATTCGGACCAAGAAGATGAACCTGAGCCTGGCGACCGCCGCCGATGACTGGGCACTGCCCCCCGATTTACCATTCATAGCGTCGTCATCGTTCGACGTAAATTGGACGGCCATCGACTTTGCTGGCGTTGTCTTCGGTGGTAACGCCTCGATTGGCAATGACACTTGGAGCGAAACCGGCCCTGAAGAGCGTAACTATTGGGCGCTCGTTTTCCTCCTGTTTCCCGTCATCACGCTATTCGGCAACGTTCTCGTCATCCTCGCAGTCTACAGAGAGAGGAGCCTTCAGTCCGCTACGAATTATTTCATCGTTAGCCTAGCGTTCGCTGATCTTCTAGTGGCCGTCCTTGTCATGCCCTTCGCCGTCTATGTTCTGGTACGTATAAAAAACCTCATACAAACTTGTCATCGACAATCAGAAAAGGAAGAGGGTAGAGAAGAGAGGCCTGTTTTTGTCAGTCGCTTCTCTCCAATATCCAATATAGGATTTCCAATTTTCCAAGCATCGCGACGCGTTGGCCCTAAACTACTGTACACTGAGCAGCAATAGGGGGAAACAACTCGGAGATTCTATATATTAATTGGAAGACGTGCTCGAACACCTACTGATGCGCCCTCACCACACTTTCTCACCATAATATCGAAATACTTTCATTACGAACTACAAGATCTTCATTCCATCCCTTAATTTCTGCCCAAATAGTTTACTCCCTCTTGTCTGTGTTTGAATAGTCTGCTAATATTCTTGGAAACACCATCATTTTTTTCTTCTTGTCTTTGTTTAGGTACACATTTTACGAATTGCTGGCAAACAATTCGCTAAAGTTAAACGGTGTTTGCAAAACATTAAAAAAAGGGATGGTGGAATGGCAAAGGCTAGATTGACCGAAAATGTAGGCGGAGGAACATAAGTTGATTTCTAACTAGCTCCCATAAACGGAAAGTTCCCAGTTAACAAACATTCTGATAAGCCCTCAAGTATTTACTTTTTGTAGAACTGAAGATCGTCCTTCCCCGGAGGCTTCCCATAGAAAGTCCAAGCTTCCCAATCTAGGGAATTTCCGGACAAGCGCGTCGCCACTTTTTAATTAGATTTTTCTTTTTCTTTAATATTCCTCTACGGGAGAGAATATGGGCGGGGGGATATTACGTTACTTTGGAATGGTCGCTATACTCTGTCCTATCGCGCTTTTCTGTGAGCGGGAACGTAAATTGATGGGGGTTCGGCACAAAGAGACTACGATATAGCAAGAGAGAAGAGAAAGGAAGGATTTGATTCAATTCTCGTTGCTTATGGATTGGAAAAAGGGCGAAAGACAGAGGAAGTGAAGGGTGTTGTTAATTAGCTTGGGAACATGTCGTCGCGGAAATAACCAACTCTTCCGTTCCATTGGGCATATTTGGTCAGATTTAAATCGTCTTTTAAATCCAAAGTTAAACTTATTGGAAAAGAAGAAAAACATTTTTTTCCAAGTCCATCGCCCGTCCTCCTGATTTTGTTTAGAGAGCATTAGACGAGTATGAGCTAAAGAAGCAGAAAAATGACTAAAAACGGACACTTCCTTCACGAAAATATCTCCCTCCCCCAGAACAATCGAAACCCAATTCTGAAGTAAAGCATTGAAAAAGACTGCAGACTTTCTCCCACCTTTTCTATCCTCTCTTATACGGCATAATAGAAGCATTCAATGTATGAAAAGAATGGCACGGATTTCAGGTTATTCGTAATGCTCCCGTAGAAACAATAAATTGATGGAATCCTCCCGCCTCTATGGCTCATTAAAACTAATCCTGAATCCGAGCGGTAAAATGTAAGGGGGGGGGGTAGAGAAATCTCTGATGATTTACCGTTTTTCATTCGTACAATTTCTCTCCAAGCTTTTCAATTCTTACTTATTGTTGAAAATCAAATAAAGCGTTGCGAATGTTATATAGAGGAAAGGGAAATGGTGGGCGTGTTGTAATATTCTTGTTTCATGTTGAAACATGGCCTTCGTTAAACCAACGCTGCTATTACACATATAACGACAGTCCTCGGTCGTTTCAGGACTTGAAGCCCGTGGAACTGTAACAAGGAGAGAAACATGACCCAGGATTAAGCGACGAGCGGGGAAAACACGCAATTTTTGATAAATGCATTTCTTGATTGGAATCTGAAACACGTAAAATCCTATTTAACTAAGGTTTCCTTGAAAAGTGACAATGTAAAAACGTCAAATCATCAGCGTTGTCAACTGGAATTTGGGTTTTCCCGACAAGTCAAGCTCAAAATTCCGTCAGAAATCCGTCAAAAAAAGAATTCCCCTGTTTCTTCATCCAGCACTAAAGAAATAGACGCCGTTGTAAAACTGAAAACAATGCTCAGGACTTACTAAGGTTTGATTATTACCACATGTAAAATAAAGCGGCCCATACAGACATGTACAATAAATATTGCGCACAATAAAATTGAATGTTTGTGGGTTGTATTGATGGTTGCACAATACTATAATGAACAATCCATTTTTTATCCGTAAACATCTGGAAACAAAATATTGCACAAACTTATTGCGCAATAATGATTGCACGTGTATGGACCCCTTTTAAGAGGATAGTTTTACAACGGGCCCACGCACATTTAACATGCGTTTAGTTTTGTAACCTGATTTAAGCGCTGCATGAGTAAAGATCAGGCCCAATGATACGGAAAAAAATACAACAATAATTATTGTGCGTTTTACACTACATACAATTATATTTCTTCATCCACGAGTAGATTATTCATGGGCGAGTGGTTTAGTTTAGATCTTTCATCGACGAATTCAGAGAAACCACCAGCTTTTCGATCAGATCATTTCTGCGAGACCACTACCGACGTGCTAAGGTCAATATAAAGCCTTATTTATACATTATGTGTGCGCACGTACTGCCCTTGGTCCTAAAATATACCAATAAAAAAAAATTAAAAAATAGGTTGTCTGAGATTTTTAATCGAGGAATCCGGAGAAACCGTAATATTCCCTAAGCTGATTGTCATTGCAGTGGCCGCTACAAACTGCAAATGTCAATCATGCCCTTTTTTACGTATAAGAGTGCGCCTGCTGGGACCAAAATTGACCCTTAAAAAATTCCCCCCTTTAAAACAAATCAAGAATCAGTAGACGAGATCACCGACTGCTCAAATAAGGCATACAGGTAATGCGAATCGAAGAGGAAGCTTCTAATGGAACGCTTTACCAGTCTCGTTATTCTCACTGATTGGCACTTCTTAAAACTGAATCCCACAAAGGAGGGCCACACATGCCTTGTGTCAAATATTGCCAAATATTTGTCAATGCATTTCAATTTCCAGTTGGTTGGTTTCTAGGCAATGCTAGAAATTAATTGATATTGAAGATATTTGTCCAATAGTTTCGTAATTGCGATTACTCACTTCTGGCATATAAAGTGGTGCTTTATATGCCTGTTTGTTGCTTATAAAGTTGAACTTAATGCACATGTGCATTAGGACAAATGAAACACGTTTCACTCGTGCATTAGAATTCTAATGCACAAGTGCATAAAGTAATGACGTCAGAGGTTACGTTATAAGGTTATCACTAATGTATTCTCAGACAATTGGGAATCGTCTGCAAGTTTTTAGTTTTAGCGGCTGTTTCTTTGTTTAGTTATTGTTTCCCAGTGGTCCAGAGTAATGAGTAAGTTTTTACACCATCGGGTAATTTATTTATGCAGCATGCATTGATTCTATTTTCGTTAATATCATTTCAAACAGCGAGTGAAACCGAAGGCGAAATCGGTGAGTTTGGAACGTGGTTTGGAATTCCACCAGAAATATAAAAATCGCCTCGGCGACTACCTCTAGTATGTAACTCCGAAATCAGCTCACCACAGCCAAAATATGAACATGCCAAAGACCGGGCAGGAAAATGTAACAAACTTCTCTGAACACTCGCACCGAATGACATTCGCTCGATTCGATTGCACCGAACTCTGCTAATTTTGTTTTTTGCTTCATACTTTTAATTGAGAATCGCGCGTAAAATAGCGTATACACCTCGTGCATAAGTCGATTTTATACGCTCGTAGTTTTTATTGCTCTCGGCTGCGCCTCGGGCACGAAAAAACAGCTCGCGTAAAAAATCGTACTTTATGCAATTGGTGTATAATATACTATGTTGCTACGTTCTTTTGTTAGGGAAATTGAAAATGGAATAATTTCGTCATTCATTTCGTTCGGGTCATATTTTAGTCATTCATTCGAAACTTGATTTCCCTGGTAACAAACATCTGACTACGCAATTACGAAACAACGAACAGTACGAAAGGTGAATGCCCCTAAAGGCCCGTTCACAAGCTCTATGTTTGCTTTGTGTGGATTCTATGCAACCAAACAAATTGTTTCCCTCGAAAAATGAAGCATTTTTATAGGTTGCATAGGCACCACACAACACAAACATAGAGCTTGTGAACGGGCCTTAATACCTGACAATGACCTTCTTGTCACTCGTGACTTCATATTTTTTTCTCTAACTTCACCGGAGAAGTGAAGCTTTCAAAATATATTTATGAGAAGAGGTAATTGAATTGACCAATCTATCTAACCAAAATTCCAATTCGGAACCCTGATGAGAAGCCGCTCAATTTTGTATCTATGGCGTAAGAACAATGGTTTCGTTTTTCAGGATAATTCAATTAAAAAGATTTTTCTTTAACGAGTCTTCTCATTTTTCCTTACAAAAATATTAATTTGAAACTATCCCAAGTTACGCAACTAATGCCTCACGTAAATAAATCATCTGGCTTTAATGGGTCTCCCTCCACACCTTCTGCCAGCGAAACTGTCTAAAGCAAGGTAAAGTAATAAGTTGCCTCCCACTCCACCCATCCCCCGTAATAAGCGTATCTTGAAGAGGCCATTAAAAGTTTTTTTTAGGCACTTGAAGTGATTTAAAAAATATATATGCATTATTGTCTCATGAAAATCGTAAAAATCACGCAATGTTGCAATCAGAGAGTTATACATTTCGATCATTATAGTATAGGTATATGAAAGGTATAGGATAGGTATGGAAGGTAGGATAGGTATCATTATAGCTTAGGTACGAAATTATGAATTATCCAACTTTTCAAAATTGCAATGTTTTGCACGAGTGAAAGACAAAATAGTGCATTTACCCCATAAATTAATGTAACGGCTGTACTGCACACGAATTCTATGCCGATTCGATGTGCTATTGGTGATTCCAAAACGCGCTTGGCAGAGCTATGTTGAACTAGTTTCGGCCATCTATATGAAATCCAAATACTAAATTAATAATTATTACGCTGATATAGCGGTTTGATTTGTTGGAGATGGCCGAAACTAGTTCATCGTACCTCCGCTAAGAGCATAGGAATCGCCAATAGCATATCGAGTCGGCCTAGAATTCGTGTGTAGACTAGCATCTCACGCGTTTTGATCTGTTGAGCATGGACCATGCTGAGCACTATGGACCATGTTGAGCATTTCAACCGTCCTCATACATACAAATCTAATAGTGTCAAAACAGAAATGGGTGGCCATGTAATCGGGCCAGTCATATTAAACACAAAATTTCGCGGAAATTACGGAGAATACTGTAAACTTGCTTTTTAGTGCATTTCATTCAAAAAATGCACTATTGGTCTCGCCCTGATGGTCGCACATACGGGTTGTGATACTTTTTTCACGTTTCAGAACCCCTAGAACACGAATCCGAGGTCGGTTCGATTTGCTTGTCAACACGATCACGGTCGCAATTTTTGACTTAGAGCAACCAAATTTGGTCTAAAAATCAATAGCGTGAATATCTCGAACGAGTTCGTGATTAAGATGAATCGGTCCACGGGAACGGTGTGAAAGAGGGGTTTGAATTAGTTGAAAATTCGCTACCGAACGGCTGCTGCTGCAATTGCCCCCAAAATTGACTCGAGTAATGAAAAATGAACGCGCTTTCGTATGAGACCCTAGTGAACCAAATCCGTTGATATGGCAGGGGAGTTCTCGGCGGAGGGGAGCTATTAAATTAACGCTATGCCTTACTGCACCCCCAACTACCAAAAAATTTCATTGACATTGTATTTTGAGCCGTCTCTTTTATTTGATTTGCCTACAGCCTAATAAATCTTGAGTAAAAAATCCCGACGTGGGCCAAAAAGGGAGGAACAAAAAAAAAAAAAAAAAAAAAAAAAAAAAAATAAAAAAAAAAATTGTTTCGGATTCGAACTTAGGCACTCCGCATTCCGCAATGGTGAAATTAAGACATACCATTTAACCTAATGTAACTGATCTGAAAATTAACGTAATCTGAAAAAAGTTTTGTTCCGACAGCAGCCTGTCGGGAAAAGTGCATTTCATTCATGAGATAATCGAGTCAAACCTCATAAGTTAGAACGATATCAATCAATTATGAATGAAATTTAGGCCGGGATAAAGATTTTAATTGCAAATAAATCCTCTAACAAGAGTCCGCCTTCCCATATCCCGAACCGACTCTGTTTCATTTTAGTGCATTTCATTCTGAAAATGCACTATTGGTCTCGTCGTGATGGTGGCAAACATGGGTCACGTCACGTTTTTTTCACGTTTCAGAACCTCTAGAACACGAATTCAGTGGTCTCCAGGATTCATATTATATAGGGTGTACAAAAAGCGACTGGACAGAGAAAAACCAGTGAAGGGGCAACTGATTTATGATCGAAATGACTACTTGCACTTTTCCGAAATTCCGCTTTGTTTCCGGGATAACCGCCATTTTCTGATTTTTTCAGAAACAGCTTGCTGCACACGCAATAATTGTTGCAATGGCAAAAATGATGAGCCCATTGGAAAGAGCACAAAATTTCCTATTTAAAGAGCCTATTTTTATTCAGATCAGACAACATCTACTACGTTTTGAATTAGCTTATTAGCGAGGAAATTTAATTCCGGAAGTATTGGTGATATGGTGATGTGGTCAGAAAATTACGTTTTTTCGCCAATAAGCTGATTCAAAACGTAGTAAATGTCGTCTAATCTGAATAAAAATAGGCTCTTTAAATAGAAAATTGTGTGCTCTTTCCAATGGGCTCATCAGTTTTGCCATTGCATCGATTACTGCGTGTGCAACAAGCTGTTTCTTAAAAAATCAGAAAATGGCGGATATCTCGGAAACAAAGCGGAATTTCGGAAAAGTGCAAATAGTCATTTCGATCAGAAATCAGTTGACCCTTCACTGGTTTTTTTCTGTTCAGTCGCTTTTGTACACAAAAAGCACTTGCACAAAAATTTAATATAACAAAGCCCTTGGAAAACTACCGAAACTTTTCGACATTTTTGAAGAGATGGTGGTGAAAACAGAGGAAGAAGCTCGGCTTAATGAAACAAATTATGGTATCAAAATTATTACTTCTGGGACGGCTTAGGGTATCCCGGATACCCTACGTACGTATACGGATACCGTATCCGTATACGGAATGAAATGCACTCTTTCCGACCGCCAGCTGCCGGAGCGAATTTTTTTTCTATACTGCGTTCATCGTCAGAGTGAACGCTGTTGGCGCAGGTGGGTGGTTCCCCACGGTTTAGGAGGGAAATTTTACGCGAAAGACGGGCTTGGGTCTACTGCAAGCCAAAAAGATGACAACTATGTTGGGAACTCTCTACGCTCTCTACTCCTACAGCTCCTCGAGCTCTCTACTTTTACAGCCCCTTGAGCTTTCAGTTCTTCACTTTTAGAACCAACAAACTTTGCGTTGGCACCCGTGCATTCTTTGATTGAGTTGCTTATAGGTCGGATACAAAAATTACAGCAAAGAGTCAATTTATTCACGAGAATGTCTTCATTTTTTTCACATATACATATTATGTTTTTCTGATACGCTTATTTTTTTTGTTATAGTTATCGCCGCTAGGCGTTACAACGTCGTAATAAAACACGCAAACATTAATTATAAAAGTAGGCGACATTCATCCAAAATTAAGGAACATTGATGACTAGAAGTTTTTTATTTTATTTTTATTTAATATTTTAGTTAGTCGTCGTCACTTTTTGAACTTTCGCCAGCACTGTCATCTCTTTTGATGAGCCGCGGTAAGTCGTCAGTCAATTCGTCCAAGATATCGTCAGTCTCCCATAATTTGTTTTTTTCCACGATGACATGTTTGACGAAGTTCCACCAGTTTTCTGCTGTGACCCTCTCAATGCCTTCTTCGAGAAGCTTCTTCACATCATACAATTTGAAAGAAGTATTATTTTTCTTGACGTGTCCCTTGACCATTGCCCATGCCAGCTCTATTGGGTTTAGCTCGCAGTGGTAAGGTGGAAGTCTTAGGACAGTCTTGTCATGTTGTTCTGCAACCTCGTCGACAATATATCTCTCGTAGTCCCCTTTCAACTGTTTGGTAAGTTCCAGGAGTTCTGGCTTCAACATAGTAGCACCTGCTTCTTGACCCTTGCTTGTAATCCATTCCATGATTGCTGCTTTTTTCCACGATGAGTTTAGTATTTTCTCAGCTTTCATTGAGTGATAAGGAGCGTTGTCCATGACAATCACGGCGTTGTTCTCCAGCAGAGGAAGAGTTGTTGTAAACCATTCCAGAAAGTTATCGCAATTCATTTCGTCGTGGTAGTCAGACAAATTTTTTTTTTAAGACAATTTCGTCTTCTTGTACGAAAACACCGTCCATTGTCAAATAGAGTCTATGCAACTTGATTCCGGATGTGCTAATTGCGTAAAGGATGCAGGAAAAACGAGAAAAATTTCCGAAGAACAGGTAAGTAGGAAAAACGAAACGGAATTGACAGATCGGGATAATCGGAGAAAATAAAAACGAAAAAATGACAAGGAAAAGTTAGACAAGCTAACAGAGGGAGCGTCCTGAAAAGGACGTTTGAAATAATCAGGAAAGTCAGGAAGTCAGAAATAATAAAAAAGGAAATCACACAAACGCACCAGAACACAGCTTAATAGCAAGTGAAACAAAGAAAAGACTTCATAAGTCCTCCTCAAGTTAGTTTCTAGTTTAGTTGTGCACAGACCAAGAGGTCCGGTTACAATGAAGAGGGGGAAAAAGTAGGAGGAGCCTGCGTGAAAATAACGAAAATGGGTTCAAGAGCGTTCACTCTTACGATGAACACAGTATAGATCTTCTTCTCCTTCTTCTTGTTTTACTGAAGCCCCCGAACAGAACGCCCCAAATGAGAATACACTGCGATAGAACAACATACAATGTAATGCATGCATGAAGTAGTAGGCTCCTACGGCTACAGTTTCATGCATGCATTACCTACTAACCTTGTAGTCTAAGCGATCACACTGACAATATCAACATACAATGTATTATTTAAAAAATTAGTTTATTTGGGAAGTACATTAAATGTTGCATTATCAAAAGTGCAGTTTATAAACGATATGCCTGAAAAAAAGGAAAAAAAAGAATCTCTTTATTAATAGGAGATCTGAATACCTCATCAAATAAATTTGGTTACGGCCCTGCCGGACTTCATTTGTTACCCCCCCTCCTACTCTATAATGGACAGTTGCACCTCGCACTCATGAACAAATCACTCGCGGCTTTCAAATTCCTCTGCATAATTTTTTGTTCACCTACTTATTTTAGGATTTGATTTAAAATTGATTAATTTCGCTTCATGTATGAAAAAAAGTAGTATGTGCACCTCGCTGAGAAAGTGGTTTGCCAGCCTCGAGTTTGGCCAACCTCTCTCGGCCCGGCAAACACCCACTTTCTCGGCTATGTACACAATATACTATTTCAACCCTGCAAAATGAACGGATCACCTTTTTTTAGTCGAAAAACCACGAAATTGGTCTTCATTTTTCAGTCAGGAAGTAGTGATATTTTGTAAAACGGTGATTCATACTTTATGAAATTAGATTGAATTTGCTACAATGTGACATGTAATGGAACTCTTTAGGTCCATTAGGTCCGAAGATACAGCCTCTCTAAGATAGCGAATTTTCCCCAAAAAGTGGATATTTCAACTTTTTCTCTATTTTCGACCCATTTATTGCTCTTAAACTCTATCCTAAAACAAACTCATGGGTTTAGTTGTTGCAAATGTAAAAAGCTTCATTTTAGGACAATAAGGGGGGTATCGAGGTCCGTTAACTTAGTCTGCGATCATGAGATATTTTCAAAAACGAAAAGGATTCAGTTGGGACTTTGCTTGTACTGTATTGTACCGCCAACGGACGTTTGGAACGCAATATTTACGTGGTTTTCCAAAAGTTAAATTGCGCAGGACAGGTTAATGGAAAATTTTGCAGGGTAGTAAAATTTCACGAAACACCATAATTCATGACTACCCCATTGTGCCGTCAAAACATCATTTTGGAACACCCGGGAACAACTTAATGAAATTTTGGCATGACAGGTACAAAGTGCCAAAATAGTACGTACCATTCAACAGTTTGATCAAAGTACCTTCAACAAAAAACGTTGGAACACCCACCCAGTTCCGCAAAGTTTAAGCCACGCCCACACGAAGAGCGTCACATTCGCCATCTATGGGAGCTACAAAGAATCAATTTGGTGCCATTCGATACTTCATCCAAAGATAGCGAATGTGACGCTCTTCGTGTGGGCGTGGTGGGGGAGGCTGTGGCACCTCGGTGTGTCTTGAACACTGCCCTAGCGTAACTATAGCTTAACTTGAGCAAACCCTAGCTTAGTATTGCCTCCCCCCCCTAGATAGTTATTTTCATACTTGCTTTGTTCTGCACCAGTCCGTGGAAATGTGGTAATTGTAATTCTACTAGTTTAAATGCGTCGTTTTTCAAGTAAAAACCCAAAAGGGATGAAAGTTGGTTATTATGCTGTAACAACTTCAAGTAACAAGTATGCTGTATCTGTGTGCTGATTTTTATTATATGCTGTAGGACCAATTCACGTTGATTTTTGCATACTGACCCGTGACCCAAAAAATGTTGTTTTGGTTGTTGATGAATTTAGCAAATTGGAAGATTAATTCGTAATGAGCAGTACTACTGTGAAATCTGTGGTGAACCAATTAGATAACCTGTTTTCCCGATTTAGTTATCCTTATTGGACGCTGGGTCGGGACAATTGCCCTCCTTTTGCTACCATAGAGTTCAAATCATTTCTGTCCAAATGTAGAATTCAACATTTATACTCACGCTAGGCCAACTTTTTGGCATGGTGGCTAAAAAAGTATACAAATGAGCCTGTATCTCAGAAGCAAAGCGTTTGTGTCCTGGGGGCTTATTCTCTAACTCCGAAGCAATAGCTTTTTCGAAGTCATATGTTTATTTCATTAATTTTCTTCAAACAAATGAATGAAATAAGCACATGGCTGGCGAAAAAAATATTGCTTGTTGTTAGAGAATAGGCCCCCAGGTTGCTATTGCGGATTTTGTTGCTACTATTGGGTAGTTACTACAACATCAACCGTATATGTTTTACCAGTAGTATTTTAAGACCCTTTTGTTAGAATGGAAATTCCAAAATTTTGTCCTTACAATAAATTACGCTAATTTTGCCCGAATGCGTGAAAAATACACAAAAGATTTTCGGCTCCATCCATCTTCCATCGTTTTCCCGGGGTGAAATGAGATTTTTGGACTTTAAAGAACTTCTATAAAGAAGCTCCTTGAAGGCAAGCGAAATGCTTTCTTTTGTATCATGGTTATAAAATAGAATTATCTTCATGAAGTGTGCTGGGTGGGATATCTTCATAATAGGTTCAGAATAGTACGTTTCAGGATAGGAACAAAGTCGTCATTTGTACGTAAACAACTGGCTATTTCTTTCTCTTCAAGTGAATTGAAGCAGAGAAAAAAGAGCTCAGGGAAGCGAGGGGAGTAAACATTGTGTCTTGCCTCTGCCGTTTATTAAGTGTCTTCTTGGATTTCTATAAAAGTCGCAATAAGAGGTAAGAGTAGAGGAAGGGACGGTGACTGAATATATTTTTGACAGGAAAAATAAAGAAAGTAAAGGAGAGCAGGTTTAAATACTTTAAACTTCATTTACAGAGTTTCCTTAATCATATCTATAACAAGTGGATCTTCATCTGTACCTCTCGCTGGATATCTCTCTAGAGTTTACTTTGTCATGTTGCGAGCCAGAACATAGAAACTTTAGTTGAACTATTCCGTTATATGTATTCTGATTTGTGAGTAGTTCTAATACTTAATTCATTACATCACACCGAGTAAGATTGAATTGAATTAATTGAATCAATGCGGTAACGGCATTTCTGGTACGGAACTTGCCTGTTCCAAGATAACAATAAAATAATTAGGGAGAAAGAAACAAGCGGCTAGTGAAACACTGACGACGAGGCGGTTGCGAGAAAACACAAAAATCATGTTTGTGAGATTTATGTACGTACTCATCTTCAAGGGAGGTCTACTGCCCGGACGATTGGGTTTAGAAATGAAAACTAGGCGATTTATAACTCGTGAGGTTCAATGGTCAGGATAAAGTAGTTAGCAAGGCAAAAGAACGGCATTTTTAAAGAGTTTCTTCGAAATTGAACGTGAAATATTTAAACCTCTTTACAGTTCGCAGTTGTTAAGCTGCGTTGAATTCTCTACGAAATAACGTTGTTCCTTATTTGAACAAAACTATGTACCCGGAAGTTTGAGTAATTGAGTAATATATTCCGGCCAAGAACAATTGCTTACTTTCCTTTGCTGCTGGACAGAGCTCATAGCGATGAGCAATCCAGTTTACTTTATGTGCCGTCGGTTACACGTGGAGGAAGAAATATGTAGTATGAAGAGGACAGAAAGATCTTACGATTAGAAGCAAACCAAAAATATCCACTAGCGGACGGGGCCTATTTATACCCCAGTCAGAAGGCTTCAGATTTGATTTTTTTTTCTTGGAGGAGGTGGTGTTTCCTCCAGTATATTTCTTCCTCCTTGTATCCCAGCTGAGGCGGGGACAAATGGATGCGTCACATAGAGGTAAATAACTGGAGTAAGCCTGAATGGGCTGGGGGGGGGGGTAGAAGGGTTGTCACAAATATACAATTAGACCAAAACCCCAACATCCAAAGTGAAACTTTCCCTTCAACGCCAAATTGTTCCTCACAACCCACATATTGATATTGATTGGTGGCAGTTTCGGGAACTATGGAAAATTGCATGTGAGATAGAGGCCATTTCATTGCTTGAAATGATCATCAAATCCTAAAAATCTGGCCTTTTGTCGTAGGTTCACGTAAATTCCACAATACGTACGCTTTCCAAAAGATTGCTGTACCCAAACGGCTTTCTCCACAGACTTGCGATGCATGACAAAAACGTCCCTATATTATCAGCTCTTTTATGGTGTATTCGCACATCATGTTACCACTGACGTTTCTCGAAGAATATCGTGAGCGATTGTTATTCACTCTGTAGAAAAATGCGTTATCTGTGCATTCTCGCGGGAAATGTCAGGGGTGCCGTTAAATGTGAATACGCCATAACAAACTTTAGAAAATAAGGGACGTTTTTTTGGAGCATCGTCAGTCTGTGGAAAACCCGTTTGGATACAACAATGTTTTGGAAAACGTAAAATTTATGGCGTTTACGTGAATCTATGACAAAAGGCCAAACTTCTAGGAGTTGATGATGATAAGCAATTAAATGGCCTCTGTCTAAAATGAAAATTTCCATAATTCCAGAATCTGCGATCAATGTTTGGATTAGGTGCGACATAAGCCGAGAAATCGCGGATCTTTGAACGAAATTGCCCTGTTTTTGCATTATAAAGAAAAAAATCATGAACCAGGAATGGCTCGAGATAGGACTCCTCCGGAGGTGGTATTATTCTCGGCTTTAGACGTAGTTTCACCCAAAATTTTGTATTTGAGTAACACGGATCCACTTTGTGCATATGACCTAGGCCAAAGGAAGCCTATTATCCCTTAAAAAGTAGCTCCCCTTGAGAAGAAGAGAAGCTTTTTGTCCTTCCAAGGGCATATTACTAACATTCTACAGTCCACCGAAATTGCAATTTGATTTTACAAAAGAAAATCGTGCAAACAAATAAAGTTTTCTTATGCCAGTTTTTTTCGACAAAAAACGTCAAAATACGAAAAATGTTTACTACTACACCCGCCGTAACTCTTGAACCGTTCACTCAAGTAAAGACGGATACACACTTGCGGTACTTGCCAAGTAACGAGCAACATATTTTTGAAATTCTCAGCTGGTTGGTTTCTAGGCAATTGCTAGAAATTGATCGAATATTTTGCAAGTTACTTGGCAAGTACCGCATGTGTGTATCCGGCTTAAGATTATCTCGGGGATCATTTTTGTGGGCAATTTGATGAAGATTATTTTTGTAATCGCTCATTTTCACGCTAAATCTCATAGATTTCGAAGTATTTGAGAAATACTGGAACAAGTAAGAATTTACTAACTTATTACCCCCTCCCCGCAAACCCATAGCACCAAATGGTGGAACTTTTTATCAATCAATTTGTGGGTTGTGAGGAACAATTTGGCGTTGAAGGGAAACAATCACTTTGGATGTTGGGGTTTAGGTCTAATTGCACCGTACTAACTCGATGTTCTCACGATTTCATTGTAAATGTCATCGTTCGTGGCACGTAGCCGTGTTTTCAAGTGTATTTTGGTGTTTATTTTCTAAAGTAAGTGGCCCTGATCCATCAACATACTAGGAAAAATATTACATGGGCGAGACAGTCACGAGTTCAGAAAGAGCCGCTCCGTCTCTTGAGGACTGCGAAACAAGGATTTGAACAGAAGTCGCCACACTCATACAGTTCTCGTTGTGCTCGAACCACGGGTCTTCTCATTAGCAGTGCTGGTACATATAATGTTTCTGAATTAGTTTGTTTCTTGCTTGCGAGCGATTATTATGTGAAATAAACGTTCGTGATTTTTTAGGCCCTGTTTTTCTCTTTGCTATCGGAGGAAGAAACATACCCAAAAATACACAACACATCAGTAAAGAACAAGTTATCTTGAACTCAGAAACATGACGTATTCCATAAAAAACATGAGTGACGGATTTCCCAGTGGCTTCTGTCGTGATTCCCGGAAGAGGATTGGAGCTACTTGCGCACGTTGAAATATCCGGAAAAGAAATCCAACAACTCGCGCATGGTCGACCGTTTAAAATAAAGATTCTCCGGAGCATAGTTGTGGGTTATTCACTTTATCAATGCCCTGTGAAACAATCTAAAAACTCACAGTGACAATTTCTAGACATACTAGAGGAAAAAAGAACAAAACTATAAATTCAAAGTGGACATGTGTAAACAAAAAACAACTTGACTTGAGGTTACTTTGTGGTTCACAAGGTGCACCTCCCACCATAACTACGGTCAACAAATTTCAAGCCCAAGCTTTCTCCAATCATTTTTATCTCTATGGTGCGTCAGGGTGAGAGGGAAATTACCTCCATGTGCCGATTTGTCAAAGAAATGTCTGACAGCAATAAAAAAAGAGCATGTACCCATTTGACGGTGGTTGGCCCGACAAATAGAACCGCCACCGAAGTTAACTGCTAACGTTTGCTTTGGCTAGGCTCATGTGAGGTTCATCGGCATGGAGTTCCTCGTACTAAAGCTTTCATTGTGTTCTTCTCGTCGCGAGTCTGCCCTTCCAATCAGGTGTCGAATACCTTTATAAGATGGCGTAAGGGCAACCTTTGCATACTATTTTCGCTCATCACATTAATTCGGTAATAACTCACTAATGAGGAAGTTTCATGGGTCAGAACTTATTCATAAACCTACTTTTTAAGGTTTATTAACACTAAAACATAGCATAAATCGTGATCCGTTCGTAAAATAACCCAAATGTTAAATACGCGATTTTTGAAGTTTTAGTTCTATTACATACCTACAACAAAAAATTAAATATAGCACGGTCGGAACTTAAATATTATAGATCGTCAAACGATGTAAGTTACGGGGAGCTTCACGTTAATGTCTTCTGTGTCTCCGTCGACTGTGGAGATTTGAAAATACAGGGTGGAAGGGGATAAGTGTGACAAAAAAATTTGCGACCGAAATTACCATATACACCATGGTCCGAAAATCAAAACCCTTCGAGATATTATTTTTCTAACGATTTTTAAGGCTTACATAATTTTTTTTAACTAACGGCGAGAAACTCGCATTTAATTTGAATTTTTGCAACTTTTGGTGATGGATTCGGAAAGATCACACTATTTTCTTTTAGGATTAGCCATTTTCGATAGACGTTAACTATTTTATGTGCCCTTCAATGCGGCTCTAAGTCGTGCAAATCGGGGATTTTATTTTTTTCAAAAAAAGTCAGCCCCCGTTTGTCTACACTAAATCTTGGAGTACGGACAACCCGAGATTCATAAAAACATCTTCAAAGCATCCTTTACAAAAATATTCATAAGCGTTTTCTTAGTTGATTGGCGAGTTTTCGTCAGAAATGACCATTTTTAGACAAAAAAATTATGTTTTTTCTCTTCTAAATCGATTGCTTTTACCTGACAAATTCGATCAATCATTGTGATTTTAACACGCTAAAACGGTATAAAACCACATCCAAAGCTATCCTTAGAGTGGAATTCAATGTGTGCGCCTACCAAAGTATCAAAAAATGTCGCTCCGGCCGCTGGCCGTCGGGTTAAGTGCATCACATTACTACAAGTTTCGACGTTTTTAGTTATTTAGCTATCATTCGGCATTAATTAACATTTCACTTTGTTACTCTACATTTTTATAGCCATTCTTGCTGAATAATCGCAAATTAAGTTAAATTAACGAAATTCGTAATTCGTAAAATGTACTCTATCCGACAGTCCGACACTCCAGCTGCCGGAGCGACATTTGGATCGACTTGGACTGCCACTTGATGTATAAAAGAACTGGATTGTCATCACTGCTGATAAAGAATAGCCAACAAATAATAGCCCAGTCAATGAATGATTCTAGGTGGAAAGTCAAAACGTACAAAAACCGACTGTGCCACGTTGTTTGGGGTGCCTAGTTGTATAACATACTAAATGTCCTTGAACCTAGGGTTGGCGCAAAAGGGGAGGGGGAAGGGTCAAAGGTCCTTATTTATGGTTTTTTGCCTATATCTTAGTGGGGGTTGGTCTTTCAAAACATTTATGCGTATACAAAATTAAAGCTCACAAAATTCTCTACTTTTTATTATCCCATGGTTTTTTGGCCATTTCAAACAGTTAGCAAGATAAACGTAGGTATAGAACAGTTAAATTAGGATTTGGCCCAAACACCCAAAAGAACAGGAAAACGTTTGGTGCACACTGTTTGATATCCTTCCCCTAACACAGCACACAAAATTCCCAACGATTCTGCAACGGGTAAAGGAGCAGCTGTTGGTAGACGTTTCATTTCGATCTTTCTCACGAAATAATTCTTGAACCAATTGTTTTAACGCAAAAATGTTCCAGACTAAAATTGAAGAGCACAAAATGTTACACAAGAAACTATCATACCACTATATTCCTTCCCTTCGTCTTTTGGTAGAAATAGGAGAAGGAAACTAAAAGCTGACGTAAAATTGGCCGAAGTCGGGAAACTGGAAAAACTGATGAATATTTGTTGCCATCTCCTTTTGACCCGCCTCCCTCCATTGTGTAAAAATTTCCCAAAAATTTCACGTCGGGTGTTGCCAGTGCCAGTCATTATGTTCGTTTTACTGAAATATCTCCAAAACCATCAGTGCTGACTAATCATTCTATTAGGCTCAATTTGAAGGCCACAAAAAAGCCACTTCAAGGTTCCATGCACGTTTTTCCTCGATCGTATCGTATAGCGGAAGCCGCGTGAACAACGATGCAAAATTGAACAGGCGTGCCTAATTTTTTCAATGTCAAAACGATTTCATCGAAATCCGGGATGCCCATTAAAAAAAATAGTAGGAGGGATTCTAAACGCATCCATCTCAAGAACGTTTAGCAAAAATGGGCGCCTTCCGTTATGAACTTATTCTGCCAAATTTTCGATGGATAGTTTAGCGAAAATATAAAGAACGCTATTTAACGCCACTTTAAACCTCCGTTGAGAAGGCTTATGATGATTTGTGCCGTTGGATGCGACCGTTCCACAATGAAAAAAAGTGTCCTCTTTCAGGATTTATCGTCAAAATTACCCATAATAACAGCTGGAAGGAGAGATATCTCAGTTTTACTAAAAAAAAGAGGAGTCTCTGCCAAAAAATAATGAATGAATTAGACTACCTAAGCGCGTATGCGCTTTTGAGTGCATACGTGCACTCAAAAGCGGTATTTTTTAGTAGGCAATTAGGCATCAGCTAAAGCTGTACGCCGGGCCACTTGTTTTTGAGTCCACACTAGACCCCATCTCAGACCTCCACTAATATTTCTACACTAATTTTTCCACATTTTTCTCCTGGAGAGTTATGTCTCCCCTTTTGGTGGCACACGTCAAGTTATAAATGAAATTCAATTCTACAGAACTTTATTTTCGATGGAATTAAGATCAGAGACGATGACCGCAAAATTTTGCCATAAAATGTGTTGCAAAAAAGTTTGTTTTCGAAAATCACTTGTTCCGAGTTCATATATCTTACTAACGGTTACAGCAGACGGTAAAAACCCCTAGGAATAAAATATGTATGAAATTGTGTGAGCTATACTTTTGTATACGCATACTTGCTGTAAAAAACCAACCCCTTCCGAGATAAAGCCATAAAACCAAAATAAGAGACGTTTGCCCCTCCCTCTCCACCCCTTGCGCCATCATTAGGGGCAAGGACTTTTAATATGTCATACCTCTAGGTACACCAAACAACGTACCGCAGTTAGTTTTTGTACGTTTTGACTTTCCGTCTAGACCCCTATTTTAGGCATTCGTTGACTGGACTATAAGCTCCCAAGTGAATGAGAGGGGTGGAGTTTCAAAGTAAATACCGGAAGAGAGTTGTGTTGCCATAACTACACAAGGAGAGGGACAGGGTGATTGTTTATCAGGGGACGACCTGCCCCCTCCACGCCCGCGCCCCACCAGTCCGCTGTGGGAAATCCAGGTTTACAATCGGGAAAGGACACGGCAGGTTACGATCGAGTTGGCATTGCATTCTTATCTATTCCTGGTTGCCCCGTTCATGTAAGTTCTACATTGGAAGCTTGCTGCAAATCGGTTTTTTTTTTTCAATAATTCAGTCTTCATGGCATTGTAGGCATCAAAATTACGTAAAATGGAACTTAAGTGACTACGCTGGGGGATTATCGAAGGAAGGATCTCCGCTATCTACAAAGAAAGGAAAATAAATCGGTGCCGGTCCTTGCTCGTGAGTATCCAATCGCTCAACATTTGTCATCAATAAAAATCGGGCAACTTATTTCAATCATAGTGTCCTTTCTAGTACAAAGATTCATTAGTGGCAATTCGACAGACGCCCGTCATTTCCCGGCCATGTCGAGCTTGGATAATGTAAATTACCTCGTTGACGTTGTGAGTGCATTCACACAAGAGGAATTTCGCGATTTGAAATCACTTGAACCGCAACACGTCGACAGAAGTGGCTTAGTTAGTACTTCGGGAGTTCGGAATGCCGGAGACAAGGGCTTTGTGATGACAAGAGTGAGTTTTCCGTTGTTATTCAAGAAAAAAGGCCAGTTCACAATTTATTGTCGGTTCGGGAACGTAAATGCGAATGGGTGACAGTAGTCGGACCAGACCAGTCGTTTCATTTCAAACCCTTTCACGTTGCCATCCCGTCAATTTTGAAGTGGCTGAACTTTTAACTTGCGCGTTAGGCTCGTTTCACATATACGAGGGTTCTCGCGGCGCGGTTTTGCCTGCCGCGTATTGACCACGTACACCTTTATACACGTGCGGTACATATTACTTGGTTCGATGAGAAAGCGGCATTCACGCGGATTACACGCGGGGGCCTCGTGAAACCGCGTTTGTGTGAAAAGATCGTTGGGAAATGCTTAACGTAGAATGTCCACGTGCTCCTTTTATAGTGCTGAAGAAGATTACCTCACCCTGATGCTTGGAAAAGAATCTGAAGAAGGATACACGGTCCTTTCCAGCCCTCGAGTAGCACCCAACAAACGCGTAGTTCACCGGCATTTCGTTCTTTTTGGATCGGTCGAATAAACGCCAATTGTGTATTATAGAATAAAAAGACCACGTTTTGATGATTCTCTAGTCAAAATTCATTTTCCAACTAACATAGGAACAAGACTTCTTGGCCGAGTGATGTGGGGAATACACATTCTGTTCTGCCTCAGTGACTGAAACCCGGAAGAAACTATCACCGTCTGTGGATCAATTGCTTATAATAGACCTAAATTTCAGCTCATAAAACATAAAACAACTTTTGGAACGTTAAAATTAAGTAAATATTAATAAATCACTCAATACTGTAATAAATTTGGGGTAACCAGGAAAGGTAATATAACCCAACTCTTATCTCGTGTCCGTTCCCGATATCGTTGGGTGCTAATACGATGGGGAAGCGAGGTTCGATTTTTCAAAGGTAATTCGACTCATAACAAATAAGAAGGTTAGAACCCACCTCACCCCCTTTCAATGTTTAGAAGAAGTAAGGAGGAGTCTAGTCTCCAACTTCTACCGTTTCGTTTACATATTTTTTGTGTTGGTTAAAGTGAATAGTCCCTCGCCTTTTTATTTATTTATTTTTTCGGAGATTAGAAAAATGGTTCGTGAACTTGGTGCCCGGCGAAGTAAAGGCTCACAAAGAAGGAGAAGCCAGCTTTAAAAAAAACCATGTTGATATTGTTCTACGGTGATCGTTGTAGATTGCAGTCATCGCAGAAAAACTGTAGCGGCTGAATTTAATACGAATATGTCAAAGAAGAAAGGGCAGTCGTTTCTGGTACACCGAACACTGAATCCCACCAAAAACTTTAAAAAAACACACAGTGTAGTGAGCTCAACGGCCAGAAAATAAGTTTTCATGGGTGATGGTGATACTCACAGTTTCACAAGTGCTGTACACCGTACCCTGTGTCTCGAGTTTGCTTGTCACCCGAAAGTCATCAATTTCGACTAATCCCGGAAGACACCAAACCCGACATTCGTGTGCTTTTGACGGTGGTCTCTGGAGGGTGTAAATGTGTCGAACACGTCTTTTATGACTTCAAAAGCATAATTTATTATAATCAATTCATAAATAAACGATTCAATTTGACTACACGAAGTGTTTTTACCGTGAGCTGCGCCGGAGTGAAAAGACATTTTGGTTATCTAGAATTCTAGAGAGAGGTGAAGAAAATAATGTTCATCTGAAGCCGGACGGATTCAAAAAATCAAGTAGCCCCTGTCGATTGCGAATCAGGTCTTCCCGACACTAATTATTACGTAGAGAAACTAAAAAAATATATGAAAAACACTGAACTGCCTTAAAACGTGGGATTTGTATCAATAATGTCAAACTGTCCTAGGGGTTGATGATAAGGTGATAAGGTTTATTATGAGTCGAAACTTCCCCGACGTATAGTACGAATTTTCATCGTTTCCTAGGAGACACGTCTACTAATGGAGTTGCGCAATATGCTTCCTCGAGTAACGTGTCCTCATTGAACAGGGACGGATCTATTGGTTAGGGGGAGGGGTAGGAGGGCCATTTTCTCTAAGGCAGCACTCGCCAGGGGCAGCAATTGAGCTCTTATTAAGAAGACAAATCAACCTGAATTAGTTTGGATAATTCAATAACAACATTTTGGCTAATATTGAACGTCGGAGAAACTAATTTCGTGGGGATGTCTTACTAAGAAGGCCAACTACACGGATTTAATCCGTTTATAATCAAACTTTCCAGGGTGTTGGCTTTTTCAAACCCCAAAACTTGCGGATTAATGGCTTTCACAGAACCCAATTTTGAAGTTTTCATTTACCTACGTAAAAAGCCAATCTTTCAAAATCCGGAGAACCGCCGACCATGACGCATAGCCCGGACGCATCGATTGCAGTCGCACCGTTGCTGTACAGCTCACGAACCACAGGCGTCTCATCGGAATACTTCACACCCGCGCAGTGGTATGCATAGGCAGCGGCGCTTTGCGTCTCATTGGTGTCAAGCAATAGTAGCTTAGATTGATGGGGTAGGCCTTCATCGGTTCCGACGGCTAGACTGACTTCTCAGTTACCGTTTAGGGCTGGGAGATTAATCGTGAAATTCGCCATTACTTAACGGGAACGGGACTATGACCCTTTTGTCTACACCGACCAACAAGTTATTCAGAAATAATTCATTCATTCATTCATTCTTTCGATCTTTCAAAATTATATTTTTCGGAGCTAGCTAGTTGAAAATCAGTATCGCGGGTCTGGATCACCAAAATACATTTTCCGCGGATCTGTCTCCTTTAAAATGAAAAAAAATTCTCAAGGTCGGCAATTTCAATACCAATCACAGAGGTTGCAGGTTGGTATTGAGAAAAAAAAAAATTATTGCGAGAAATGCACTCATTCGCATTCACGCTGGCCTCCTGGTCCGTGAGCCTGACGCATTTTGCGTGATGTGTGGCTATTAAACAAATTATGACTTAGGCCCTGAGGCCCTATTCAGACGTGTCAGGCAAAATGCCGCAAGTGCGGTTACCACGAAGGGATAATGTTATTTCTTATACGGGGTCCCTGGATCCCTCTTAGGGCATTTTCTTCCCGACCGTTCGGAATATAGCCCCTGGTCGATTACATGGGTTTAAAGTTCCGTGTAGCACTAAGATGAGCTTAGGTGCTTACACCCCAATCAAAAATTAGCATTTGGAATACAAAATCGTTTAAACCCTTAGCATCGCTCAAACGGACATTGTCGACCTAACCCTTATGCAATCACATTTTATTCAAATCTTGTACAACTACTCCTCAATATTTACCCGTACCAGGGGGGTTATCATAGAAAAGTGAAACACATGTGAGACGAGATGAGACCGTCTGTGGGCTCCCCTACGGGTATCATGAGAATTTCGTCAAAATTAGTTGACTTTGTTAAGAGATATGTATGTTAGGGGGAAGGTCACAAGCCCCTCCAACCACTATTTGTAAGAGGCACTAGACCTTCTCCACTTGGACCGATTAAATTCAAAATGGGATCATTTACATGTGGCCTAACCTACGTTTATCATGAATATTTCATGAAGTTGTCTCTTTTCTACCAATTCAGATTCGAATCGGACCATCTATGGCCTAAACGTTTATCATGAATATAAGTTGCCTCTTGTAGGAGTAACGTGCGTTGGTGGGAAGTGCACCTCCCCTGGAACGGTGAACGAAGTGCCTAATTCTCCCGCCCAATGTCGAGACTAACGGAGCAAACGTCAGTAGCTAACTTGGGAGGTGCACCCATTTGTCGGACAAATGGGTGCTCTTTTTTTTATTCGCGCCCATTTGTCATGTACCTATTTGTAGAGGCCTTTCTCTGACAAATGGGTGCGTAGGAGAAATTTCCCTCTCACTCTGACATACCCATTTGTCGGCGCACCAATTCGAAGGCCAGGCTAATCCAAACTCCAAGGAAAATGATCGGAGTAGGCCTCTGAGCACACTTTATACTGTAGAATAGGGACGCTAGAACTGTTTTGCCTGATAAACTTCGAGTACTGTGAACTCGAAGGGCGATAAAAGCAGTAAAATAAAAATGCAGTGTTACCATATCCCATAGCTTATTACGTAATATGCTCGGAATGGACGACAACAGCGGAAGTTATAAGCGTTATAATATCATAGAGTCATCAACCATTTCCACCCGCCCTGGCCGTCTCATGAATAATTATTAAACTAAATTTCAAAGATTTAAATTGAATTATGCATTTCTAACCTCTTTCTCCATAAAGTTTGTCCAACTTTGGAGTCCTTTGAAGCAAAGGAAAGGGGAGTGGAGGCTTTTCATGCTTTTTAATCCTTCTCAAAAGGTCGTTTTCAGTACACAGGGGAAAGTGTAAAGCCAAACCAATATCCCTTCCCGCACCAATCACTTTTAATTTTGTTTCCTCGAATGCAAAATTATTTATCAAAAGCTCTATACCCGAGTTTCAATTTAGTTACTCATTTCAATTTTAGTTACTCACTTCAATTTAGTTACTAATTTACTTAGAGTTACTCGTTCAATTTAGAAATTCAATCACACCTCAACTCAAATCAAGGATATTTTTGTTCTGTTTCCCTTCCCTCAAAGAATCTGTGAACTGTATGATAGGAAGTAAATGTACTTCCCCACACGCTTAAGGATTTCCTACTTCCGAAGAAGTCCTTTTTGACTCCGACTGATTAGCAAAGCCTCTTTGACGTTGTTAACACTGTTGGAAATTAAGAGCAAGTGCTGGAGGGAACACATTCATACCCAGTGGATGTTTTTATGACGGGTGGTCCACCCAAAACTCCGAATTTTCAAACGGCTTTCAAGCCTTCCTCTAAATTACAAATCAACTTACACTATCACAGTTTTTTTGTTTTCCCCTTATTTTTTTTACCAGGGCTGGATAGTAACTCGTTACTTCGTTGACAATTTAACAGTTTTTGGTAATGGATTGACGATTTTGTTACTTAGGAAAACATTATGATGAAGTAGTAACTTCCGTTACTTTTTGGTCGGTTACTCCGGCCAGACAGGGAGAGAGGGTTGGCATTCCTAGTGAGTTCTTAAAAAAAATGCTCTTAAAATATGGTACTAAAATTTTTGAATGTTACCCCCACCCCCCAACCCTAGAATTCACTTAGGCAAGGAGGTCAATCGTGACTGGTCAACACGTACCTCCTCCAAAAATGAACTTGTTTATCTTGCAATAGGCGGAAAGACGGAAATAACTTCAGTAGAAAATGATAGGTAAAACAACGTTGCAGGCAGTTTTGTATGTGTTGAGGGCACCAGGTTGAAAACAGTTGCAACCAACGCGACAACTGGGCGCCACACCCATGCCATTATACCATCGGTCCAAGCGAGACTCAAGTGGACACACCTCCGACCCAACTACCCTGCAGTCCAATTACTCTCCGGGCATGGCAATTTCAATGCCAAGCTCGTCTTCCAGAGGTGCCGCGATGACCCGCTCTGCCCCTGTGACCAACGAGTTGAGGAGGATGCAGCTCAGGTAACACTCCTCGTCTCACACTACACCAGTAAAACTCCCCACCGCCAAGCGGTCCACACCGGTAACGTGTCAGCTTTGACCAGCTGGCACGGCTGACGGGGAGTGAGACGAGGATAACCAGGAATTGCACGTGCCGGGTCACTTCCGGGTCGTGCACCCCGACACCTTCTGGTCATGTGCCTGAAAAGGCATCAAGCCAGAGCCGGAAGAAGGCACAAACCTGAAAACAGTTGCAATAGGTTACGTAATTAAGGTTACCCAAGTTATTTCAACTTGGAAAGGACAATATAATAATTCATTTTTGTTTGATGAACCTGAAAAATATGATTGCGTTTGCCTGTAAATTTTTAACTCATTCCATTTCTTTGTAGTGTTCTAGTGCAATGATGTACAGAGATTTGAAGTGAAAAAGTGGTGCTGAGGAAATTGGGATCAACATTGACTTTTATTACTTGTTAGGGTTTAGTCGGCGCAACAACTTCTGAAAGGGTCCCTTTATGAGTAACCTTACACTCATAAACAAAATTTATCATTAGCAACGTTTTGTCAAGGAGCTTTGTAAGACGATGCTTCAAGTGTAAAAGGAGAGGATTATGAATTTATTAAAATGTAAATTTTCTCGCATCCTCCGTTCATGCAATTACTAAATTACTAAGGAACACTAGCATAATTACCCTAGATATAGAGGAAACGGTGGTGAAAACGAGAAAGAGGGGAATAACTTCAGAAGAAAATGATATGTTAAACAACGTTGCAGGCAGTTTTGTATGTGTTGAGGGTACTGTTGTTCGTATAGATGCGTGAGCTGGAGGGTGAAGTGGATGATATAAGTCCAACCCATACATCCCTCAACGCTCTCTCGTTGCGTGTTTGGTATAATTAAAATCACGTCTAAATATTACTAAACTGCACGTTTAAAACTCCTAAAAATAGGTAGAGCCCAAACAAACTCATAAAACGATTTTTTCCTTCTTTTCAGGTAATAAATAAGAACTGGTAGTGGGAGGAAGACAAGTAGCTTGTAACATATAGCCTCACACGCGCTTCTTTTCATTAAATCCCCCCTCTCCATCACCAATAGCCTCAAGATAAAATATACGTTTAATAAAGAGAACCTAATTTTGTTTATTTTAAAATTCCTTTTTTTAGTCGTACCAGGTGCCTTTTTACATGTATAATGTTTATACGTATTATATCTTAAGTAATCTACTTCACTGGAATACATACATATTTTTTTCCCCCAATAAAATTCAACTTTTTGGGCTAAAAACACACTCACATCATTATGCGGTATAGTATAATGATATTTGTTAAAATCTTAAACCACCGTGAGCATGAAAGAATGAGCAAAACAGGGGGCCTATTCTCTAACAACAAGCAATATTTTTTTCGCCAGCCATGTGTCTATTTCATTCATTTGTTTGAAGAAAATTAATGAAATAAACATATGACTTCGAAAAAGCTATTGATTCGGAGTTAGAGAATAAGCCCCCAGGCTTTTAATAAAGTATAGAAAATGTAGTGTCTTTAGAATGATTCGGTTCAACAATACAGGAAAAACGGGAATTTAGGGATTAAAAAATTATAACGCAGCTAAAATAATGAGGGGTATTTCGTCAAAGACCACATTATAGATTACCCTTCTTCATCAGACATGACAATGCCTTGTAATCAGACTTCGTAATTGTCCCTCGTTAGCTATTACATAAACAGGTATGAATACTTTATCGTGGACTTCCAGGAAAGGGGGGGGGGGTAGACGCCAGAGAAGCAAAATCATTGAAACCTTGTACACCAGTGAATCCTCGTTTCCAGCGTTAACTGATTCATTTTCCGGATGCGGATGTGTAACTATACGAGGCGCAAATAACGTATTTATCAGCCCGAGCGTTTGTGTTAAGCCGGCTCCACATACATACAGTATTCGCCAAATAGCAAGCGATTCATGGTCACATAGTCGATGCCCAAAAAAAAAACAAAAAAAAAACGAGCGATTCATAAATTTCCATGAGCCGTCCGGTTTCTATTAGGCAATACTAGAAATTGATTAATATTTTGATCGTTGGGTTTTTGGTTTTTGGGGAGTACCTCACGAGTGGAGCCGGCTTCAGATTACTATTATTTTTATTGTTCGGTTGCAAATATCACCCCCCACCCCACCCGGCATAATTTCTTACTTGAAAAACTCCCGACTTGTCCTCAGGAGGACGTTTCCTGGCTGGATTTTTTAAGTTTATTGCTTATATTTCAACGGAAAAATATTGTTCCTATGAACCTTTACACATATAAGGAATTTTTTCTACTGATTTCAAATATTTTCTTCCCCATGGCGAAGAGGTCGGAAAAATGAATGGAAATGTGAGTCACCAGTTTATTTCGTAAATCGGTTGCTCTCACGTATGAAACAAAGGTAATTTTCACCCGAAAGTGGACACATTTTTAAATGAAATTTTGTGCTCTTTCCAATGAGCTGATTAGATTTAGGCTAGTACCATTTTATGAGCGTATGGCAATCATTTGAGTGCGAAAAAAGGGAATTCATGGAAAATCATAAAATGTGTGATATTTCGGAATTCAATGTGTGATGGTATTTCCAACTTTTCTGAAACTTTTCTGTTTTACCTGCAATTCGCAGTTAAAATAGAGAGAAATAGCCGTAGAATTACATAATTCGGAGCTAAATAGCAAACTGTAAGTTTTTGGTCTAAATAACCTACAAACTGCAAGTATTTGGACATAACTTTCGTGAAATTACAAGCTTCGGGCTTTTTTTGGAGGGGGGGGGGGCGTGGCTCCAGCCAGCCGCTGCAGCACTCAAAGCCTGACAAATATGTATAGCTATGAAATTACATCACTCAGAGAACAAAATTTGCGGAATTGCCCGTCTCGAGTCTGGTTTTCTGGGAAAAGGCGTCCACACAAAAAAATGTATACCCGATAATCGAGAATAGATTACGTATCGAAATCAACCACAATTACAAAATGACAATGGCATTAACAGGACATGGGAAGAATCGATCATATCTTCACCGATTTAATATTATAAACGATCCAACGTGCCCAAGTGGAGCCGAAAGTCAAACCTGGCGTCATTTGATATTCTTTTACAAAATTCTTGGAAGAAATCGAGGTGAATTTATAAGAGAAATAGTCATAAACAGCGAAGAATGGCCGATTAATGAAGCAAAAATTCTATTCAAGAGATAGAACTAACTTTTCGAACAATTCAAAACATCAATCAATTTGGACGAACGTATATATATAAAAAATACCTGTAGCCCTTCGGGGGAGCAGGTATCGCTGATACTTATGAAATAAAGTTACCTCTTACAAGGGTCACTTTGTAAGAAAAGAAAGAAAAAAAAAAAAAAAAAAACCCCGGCCTAGCCTGCCATGATAGTGCCCGAAGTCATTTGACGAATAGCCGCAAAATTGCAACATTTTGAAGCAAATATCTGCGAAATAGGGATTTTTCCGGCTGAATAATCACGAGTTTCATGTCTCAATTTCAGCAGACGTTCAACTCAAGTTCAGATCTTTTGATATTCAAGGATCCACGGGCCAGCCAAGTCCAGACAGCACCCAAGCCTGAATAATAACTGCAAAATTGAAACATTGTGAAAACAACTGTCGGCAAAATTGGAATTTTTCAAGCTGAATACTCGCGATATTATTGCCTTTTCAGTGTAACTGCGAGTTTCAGGGCCTTTTGTTCTTAGTGGGCACGAACCCTGGGCAAGCCGGCCCCGACTGCGCTCTTTGATTTTGACTTTAACTTTGAATTTGAACTTGAATTTATGTACAATTGAAATTAAATGAATTTGCAAAGGTGGGGTTCTGATGTGAGTGAAATTACAAGTCTCCTAGCAGAATATATGTGAACTTGACGGTTTCGGGCCTTAATGCAAAATTTTAGTTTATAGACCATTTACGTAGAGGCGGAACCGAGGCTAGCCAGACCCAACTCAGGCCACAGCGCGACGAATACCTCGAAATTGGAAGTTTCGGATCTTATTTCTGAAAATACAAGTTCGGGGATCTTCATTCTAGCAAAAATGCAAGTTTCGGGCCCTAATTTCTGAAACATTACTAGTTACGCGTCTTAATTTCGGGGAAATTGCTAGTTTCCGCGTTAAATATCATATATCAGTGAAATTACAAGTTTGAAATTGTTTCTTGTGGCTTTGGAACCCAGACTGGCAGGCCGGGGGCTGAAGAGGCCCAAAAGCCGCAACAACAAAATTTAAACATTTAAAATTTACGCAGCATTGCAAGTTTGAATAAATTGCAAGTTTCAGGGCCAATTTGTTTTACAGCCCCCCCCCCCCCACAACCACTGGCCAGCATCGACTCCGCCCATGTCCTGGCGAGTAGTCGTGAAATTTCAACATTTAGAGATAAATACTTGTGAGTTTGCAAATTCGGGGGTTAATTTAAACGAAATTGCAAGTTTTGGTGTTTTTTTCGTAGCGGAAGATTCAACAGGACGATTTGAGGTAATTGTTTCCCAAGTTCTTTCGTTTGAGCCGGATGTTTTTCAAGCAATAATCGACCACAAGATTTTCGTACAAAAAGATTTGTCGAGAATTTCTTGTAGTTGGCTCTTTTTTAAATAGCACTTGGCAATTTTGAGGGTTTGGCACAATTAATAAGCCATTTTCGTGATGATGTCTCCTTCAGGAGCCAATTACGCGTGGTTTCCCCAATTAAAAAATCCAATTTTGCGGGGAAACCCGATTTTACTTCATTTTTAGGATTTGGCCCTTTAAAAGGGTTTACGAAGTAATACGAACAATAATTATTGCGCAAAAATTTAGTGCAGCATTTCGACGTGTATCCTACATTTTCAATATACAGGGTGATTCAGGAGGAGATACATACACTGAAGTATGTTGTAGCGTATGTTGTGGTCACAAATGCTTTCCTTCTGAGATACATGGGGAACTTGCATGAATCTCAGATTGGGAAGAAAAGCATACCGGTGTTTGACCCGTGAACTGAAGGATAACAACGGAAGTTGCAACCCGATTGGTGCGTTTTAAGGTTTTTAAAAAAGGTTCAAAGTTCTTCAGGAGGGGATGGATGGTACGAGGTGGAATGACGTAAATCCTTACTTGTGAAGCATTTGAGGAAACTCTAAAATTGTTTGTTTACAAATAACATGAAAAAATTCCCACCAGTAAACGCGTTTAACCCCTATTCCCCACATCATCCATTTCAATAAATAAGTTTTTATTTAATCGAACCCCCACACAAAATTTTTAAAAATTCGCTAAAAAAGCATCCTTGATTGATTTCAAAGTTTAATGTGAGCAACAGGCTTGTAGAAGAGCCCTCTTTAAGATACGCAGTTTTGAAAAATGTGCAAGACGCCATTGTATTTTTCCAGCGACTGCCCACTATTTCTCCAAAAACTCGATTTCACGGCCCGCAACCGCAAAAGAGCAAAAAATTTCACTTCAGAAAACAGTGTACTGCATCGCTTAAACTTACCTCAGTACTTTTTTTTTGATTTTCCATAAATGATGAAAGTTCCTTTTTTTGAAATTTGTCCTATAGTTCAGCGAAGATTTCTGCCATATTTACATTTCATCCAATATGGCCCCAATATCAGAAAAACATGTCCATTTTGTGAGCTTTCCAATGACCTCCTCAAAATTGAAGTGCATCCAATTTTGAGAGAGATATCACACATAAAATCCGAAAAAACAAGGTGTAAACGTGTAAAATCACCAAGTTTTTTCCAGTGCGTGCCTTAAACGTACTATTGTGCCTTATGAAAGGCAATTATATCGGTCGCGGTCAGGTTGCTAAGGAGGTTACACTGGTTGGTGGGCAAACGACCCCCCTTCACCATGTCACCATGACGACAACAACTGAGCAGTGATGATTGAACCAATTGAACTAGTGAACTTTGTTTGCCTACCAACCAACCTGACACCCCTGACCGCAACCGATTGTTTGGGATTCAATCCAATGTTAAATTTATGCTTCTTCTTTACTGTTTTGCATTGTTTTTCGTTATTTATTAATTAACTTTACGCGAAGGTCGATTTATCTGGGCTCGGTTTTACGTTAGTGTGAGAGTCTTAGAAAAAGGGGGATTACACAGTACTCACGAATATTCACTCCTGAGGTCCGAGGACGCCACGGGGAAGTCCGACTTCCGGGTGCGTCTTCGACGAACAACCGCTCAACAACGGAGTCAAGGTTCCACAGCGAACGCCCCGAAGGACCGGCGTTTTGTAGCCGGATCACCAACAGAGGACAAAAGAGAAAAAGACCGGTGCTCGCGCCTCGCTAATCGATCTCTCATCTTGTCCCCCGAAAGCCCCACGAAGACGTCCCTGCTTCCTCTGGTTTTCCCCCGTTGCTGGCGTTGCCGACGAGACGACTTTCCCCGGGCGCTGGTCAAAAACTCACTCCCCTCGACGCTGGCCAAAAACACACTCTCCCAGCGATCGCATCTTCCTTTTCCGTTTGGCCCTTTCTTCCTCCCCACTTCTTCGCTGCCGAAACGCGTCGCAATGTGGGTTCTCACGCACTCCTCTTTTTTTAAAATCATATTATCTAATAAAGGTAGGGTTCGCCCGCCTGAGCCAAGCCGCTCGCCTCAACTCCCCCCCCCCCTCATATAGCCGTTAGGGTGGGTGTGACCCATAACACCAATAATATCACTTTAGCGCAAAAAATTAATGGACGACTTTTTCCGAGTACAGAATGGAAGCATTATTGAGTTCTCTATAACTTTTACTCAATACATTTTTCAAATTTCTCACAGTTTTCGAGATTTACGCATCTGAAAAGTGACCTTGCACACTTGGTTGGGAAACAATCTCCCACCAAGGAAATGTGTATTGAAGAGAGGGGAAGAGGGATAACTGGCCGCAGTGACTACCATATGTCCACCCCTGCACCAGATCACGTGCACCGAAGGTGTGGCCCAGTCTCCGTTTCGACCTCAGACCTTCAGCTACCTGAGCTACTCGGTCCTGGTCTCATCAGCCCGGCATTTGAGCCGAGTACGGAGCCGATGGACCGCCCCTCACCGGAAACGGAGGTGCCACTGCACTACGATCCCCGCCTCCGGCGCTCCACCCGACCTAGCAAAACCGAGTCAGGGAGTACCCGGCTCAATAAAGAACAAAAAGTTTTTGTCTAAGACGCACCGTTTTTAAGATACAGGCGAAAAGTCATGAAAAGGTATCTTTAAACAACCCTCCTCCCTTCTGGACAGGTGGTTCAGCTCAGGACTTTATTAGACAACGATCAGGGGGCCCTCACGTACACATTCCCACAAAAAAACAAAATCCCATATTTATCGCATTTATTTTACATTTTTCGGCTTAGATTGACTGGACTGTAATGCTCTATTCCAGTATAAAAACATTACAAAATACATTTATGCAATAGTTCTGACCCATGAAAATTCCTCATTACAAAACAAAAAATAATAACTTTACATTTGCTTCAGCAACTGAACCTGAACTATGATGTTACCTACTGGCAAGAGGGGTATAAAATGGCTAGGGAAAAATGGGAATAATCAAATACCTAATATACAAAATTTGTTAATGTTCTAATTTGATGTAAAATAATTATGATAAGAAACACATCTCATTATTTTTATAGTTGACCAAACTTTAGAACAAATTAATAAATTTTAATAAATAAAGTGTTTCTTCGTTAATTTGACAAAATAGAATGAATTGCGACCGTTGTTAATTTTATAGACCCCCCCTTCTTTGAGAGTTAATTTAAGAGGAAACGAATCTTAATTATAACACAAAGAGAGTGAGAGAGAAGTTCAGACGGGAAAATAAAGTGAACTTCATAAATCTGGTATAGCTAGGAGAACCCCAACTGATCAGAATGGGCCTCAGGACTGTAATCCGCTCACTCTTTCTCGCACTCTCACGTCCCACCCCCTCTTTGTCATAGAATTAATTGGATTTTGAATGGAAAAGTTGAAATACAAACCCTCCCTGGCTTTCTCTACCTTCATTCATATTCACTCATATTCTGCACCTTTCCATCAATTCTCGTCGCAGTTTTGGGTGGGGTGGGGCCCTTTAATTGAATTTTCCAAGAACGGGAGAGTGAAACTATTTTGAGGGGAGGGGGTTATTATACAACTTTCCAGTATCGAATTTGTCACCTTAACACCATATCATTCGCGATTCCATTTAGTTTTTTGAACAAATGGACGAAAACATGAAGATGGAAAATAAGGTACCCAAAGAGATGCCCCTGTGCATTTAGAATCCCCTAGAATTCTCTCATTGACCAAACAATTCGAATGGATTCAATTTTCCCTTTCCTATACACCGGAACACTTATCACTCCCCCCTACACAGGAAATTAATAGACGCAGTTTAAACAATATGGTCTCTGGAAACGTCGACTTCAGTATCCAATGCTTCTCCTGAGAGATGAGCTTCCTTTTCTTCCTTGCACGCTTTCTGAAATGGCATAACTCAACATGTCAGGTACTTGATATTTTGTGTTCTATCAAAACCAAGTTGCAAGATAATGGATGAGCTTTTTGGAGCGAGAAAACCCGTCAATAATTTTCTTTTTATAAACTTTATAGACGTTGCGGGGAGGGGTGGGGATCTCTGACGAAGATTATACTCATTAATCATAAGATCTGATTGACACCTTTCCCCATCCATCCTCTGCTGCTCTTTGCAGCTTTTCCTAAGCACCTGTTAAAGGAGATTGGTGACGTTGGAGGTTTGATGGGGCGTAGAGAACTAAGGTGAGACCAATTTCTCAACTTTCTTCCCTCTCTCCTAATCTTTATTTCAAGTAAAGGAGCTTTTAATTATAAGACTCATCTATTGATTAGCTGAGATTTTCTCATATAATGCAAACATTCACTACAAATTGAAAAAATAAATAAAATCCTCTGATGTAAAATATCTCCTCCCCTACTGTTTTACTTCACGAAACTTGGCTATAAAGATTTCCAGTTTCATGAGAAAGTATTTTTCCTTTTCTAAATGAAAGCAGGAAAAGCTAAAAGAGGGAAGTTTTTCCTCGATCATCCAAATGTTCACCTCCTCTTCCCCATCCCACGCATTTCCTCAGCATAGAGGAAAAAAAATAATAAAAAATCTAAAAACAAAAAACGGACGTACGATCAATCTTCTCCGAAGAATGGCGTTGTTGCCTCGTTCAAAAAAATATATTTATTTCAACGCTAGCAGGGGAGGAAAGAACCCATCTGCGACGCAAAAACTTCAAAACTGTGACGTCAACGTGTGATGAAGGGGGAAGAATGAAAGAGGGACGGGATCTTAAGAATTTTGACGGTACATATTTCTAAAAACAGTCCACTCTTTTCCTCTTGAAGGGAAGAAACGAGAAATTTATAGATCATTTTAGGAGGGTATGAGCGAAAGAAAATAAGCCCTTTGACGTGATAGTAAATTACCTTCCGATCCCTGAATGAAACCAAAAAAAAAGGGGGGGGGGATGTGTCAAAAACCTATTTTAAACCTCCACCCCTTCTAACCGACATAATTTGTGGAGAAGGATTGTGATAAATTACGTCGCGTAAAAAGACAAGCTATCACTGCAGGTAATGCCAGCGGTAAACCGAAAAAATCAAACGAAAACGACAAATTGCAGTGAAAGGAATTTGACGAACTTGTGAAGTGACACCTAACATCATTCGAATAATTTCCACCCCCATCGACTTCATTACTTCCGATTGAAATCGGAAGAATTTAAATGTCCAACATCGATTCTAGCGATTGACTATAGATATATTGCAGCCCGCAGCCACAATGCAGTTTTTCGTAAGGAGAAATGTAGTAGGCATTTTTTTAAAACATGGTAATTTCAATTTATTTAAGTTTTAATGTTTGGTTTTGTGGCTTACTTGAGAACCAATTCATAACATCTAATATTCCGAATTAAGCATCAACCAAACACAAATTTCAAACGAAGCCATACATACATACACGCATACATAAAAGATGCTCCCCCCCCCCCTCAGAGACAAGTTGTGTGGAGAGCTAAAGTCAGAGTAGCCAACCTAGCTTACGTGAGTTTTAAAGAGGAACAACCAATAATCAAATCAACACTTATTATGAATATAAAAGAGACAACAAATAATGTATAACCATTACCATGCTTATAGGCATTTGACGAAGTGACTGAACGCGTTGGATGCTCACTGTAATTGATTTCTTTTTCGAACGTTTTATGATGAAACCGACGCGCGCATGAGTGACTGGAAGGATGCCAGTCATTTTGTGAAACGTCAGTGGACACAGGTGGTTATGCCCTGAGCAAGGCGAGGTAGCCGTGATCTTCATATTCATGAACCGTCCTAGATCATTAACATTATATCACATAATCAACCAGCTCACGAGCGAATGGCTAGATTTCAGTAAGATCTTTCGTTCAGAATCAAATCGGCGATCAGAACAGAAACGCCGGCTGGCGAGACGAATGGTTTCAGAATTTCGGGTGATTCATTATTTACAAGAGAACATCATAATAAATAGTTGTAGCTTGAAATTTTTGCATTTCCTTTCCTCATATACCTATTAAAGCACGCATCTTGTGTGTCAGGCCTTAAATGTGATGGGGTTTAGAAGGGGGAGGCAGGAGCTTGGTATAGAGATTGAGGGATTATTGTTGGGGGATTATTAAGTTCATAAATCGCGAATTATGTATGCATATCCTATACCTTGGAGGACTGATTCGGAAGTGGCGGGAGGGAAGAATAGCCTGGGAAGTTATTAGGACGAAATTGTCTAATATGACCCTGTAGAGAGATTTGCATGATGCAGCGGTGAATTCATCGAACTAAAATTTCATGAATCCCGCGGTCCTATTGATAGCAATTACGAGATTGCCTCTTAGATGCGCCAAGCTTTTTATATAGAAGTTTTCCAATTAATATTTATGGAGGCCCGAATTTCATTACAATATTAATTTTAAAGAATATGTTTCTTTGACGCTCAATTTTAGCATTTAGGGAGGCAATGCATTCTCGGAAGAATTGTTGACATTCTCCCCGATAATTAAAAAAAAATATATAATAGAGCAGCACACCTATCAATGAGTCATGCGCGTGCCTTAGGGCGCTCTCACACTTGAGATTCCGATATCCGATTTCCGAATCGAGCATACTAAAAATACAACACGGCAAACGCGCTCATTCACACTTATGTACTTATGCTTATGCACTTATGTTAGAGGCTTACCCCTATAGTCCACTGGAGTACGGACCCTGCCCGAGTTTTCGGCATGGCGCACGACGGCATGACCGTATGCGTGCCCTCTGATTACTGTACCGAATACGGAAGAATAAGGCCGACTAATCCACATAAACAAGTTTGAATGAAACAGCGTTCTCAGCAGTCGATAAAATTGGTGAAATATCAAATTTGCATAAAGCCCCAAGCAGAAATTTGCACGTGAGCGGGAGTCGCCTGATTTCAAGGGAGCGGTGGCTTAAGCGTGTTGGGAATTTACAGGGGAAAACAACTGTAATGTTCTATCTGTGCGTTTTTTGCTAGTAAATGACAGCATGTTATCACTTTTTTCGATCAACAAAGTAGAAATTGAGACTTAAATTGAGAATGGAACTCGAGATTAATATTGAGATTTCCACTCAACCATGCACAAAATTGCCAATGCCGTAGGCATCATCTCAATCCAAAGATCACTCTCCCACTGCCTCTTTCTCTCGTTTGTTCTCCCTTTCTCATAACAGCCTTTCAAGAAGGAATTTAATTAACAATGATTCAGGTTTTCTGTTGAAACTTGCTGCAGTTTCGTATTCAGTTGCAGGAAGGGGACAAGAGACGATATTCACGTTCAATACGATAAATATAAACTTTTACCTCAGTTCAATGGGTGTACATTCAAGGTGACTAAACTTTACTATAGGTGCCGCAGATTTCCCCCTGCCCATCGGACGGGAGGGGTGGAGACTGACGTCACCAGCAGTCCTTTGCTCCCGATTGCTCACCCCAGAGCAGCGGAGCTAGTTAATTTTGAAATTGAAGTTTATGAATTCTCAAAAATCACAGACCAGTAACAATTAATAATGTACTGGGTCCAGCGCAATGGCGGTTGGGACTGCTCGTGACGTAGGTGAAGGACAGTGATCTGCGGCACCTATAGAAAATTTAGTCACCTTGGTGTACATTGTTTTAGTAGTAAAAATGTGTATATTCACCAGACCTTTTAACTTGTCGCACTCGCAGAGTAAGTAAAACAAGATTTGATATGCATATACGAGACGAAGTACAAAATATGCTGTTACCTATGTGCTTATAGATGCAGTCGGTTTTAAGAAGCTTTCTCACCCCCCCCCCCCACCACCAGTTGGTGATGGCTCGCGACGCCCCTATCATCGATTTGAGTTACAAGTCAGTGCACTATTCTTCCTACTGACGCTTGCTGGAGGCACGTTACGGTGGCAGGACGGTACAGGTAAAAACACAAAAACGTCTTCGTTGGCTCTAAGGGTATTTTCGATGAATCCCTTGTTGTTGCCAAGAGAAGTGGTCTGTTCGTTTCACGTTTCAGGCCTTCGATGGAGACAGCAAACGTTCTCTCGTTATTGGCTCCACTCGGCCTCGAGAAAATCGAATGTTTTAAATTACCAACGAAGTTCAATGCCTACTCGTCCTTCAGAATCCTAGTCTCGGAAATGGACTTCCCGAAAATAATTGATCCTTCAACATGGCCAGCTGGCATTCTCATTGCTCCTTCCGTACCGTTTCCGCCGTCGCCTGATGCTCAACAGAAATGACGGGAGTGCGATGCAAGTACCTACTCCGCATGCAACTACATCAAAATTCAGCATCTTAATATTCGAGGCACGAAGAGTAAATATCTAGCTCTCGATCCCGCCCTGCTTTCCAGACTACCCCATGTTGTTTGTCTCACGGAACACTGGCTCAAGGACGAGGAAACGTCCTCATCGGACGTTCAATAACGTCAAAGGACGTTATTGACGTCCTCATCGAGTATCGAGTCCGCATTGTTGCAGTCCAACCGCTCCCTAGCAGGTGCAAAAGATTGGTTCATTACTAACAGACTGGAAATGAACGATCGAAAGACTGTCCGCGCAATTTTCTCCCTTTTGAAGTCTTCTGTGGGTGACACTACAACAGCAAAATTCCTGGGAATTCGACTTGACTCGAAATTGACGTTCAAGAAGCACTTCGAGGATCTTTCTCAGCGGCTGACCAGAGTTCTGTTCCTGCTTCGCAAACTCGCTACTGTCGTGACGAGAGACGCCTTGCGAAGTGTTTACTTCGGCTGCTTCCATTCGGTTCTCTTGTACGGGATTGCCGACTGGGGAGGTGTGCCGGGGACACCTCCCCGGCGGAAGACCCCTCCGGCGGGGGTCTTCAAGCTCCAAAAGAAAGCTCTTAGGATCATCGCCCACCTGGGACCGCGAGAATCGTGCAGGAGCGCGTTTGCTGAAATGAGTATTCCTACTCTATATGGCACATTAGTCTGCGAATGCCTCAAAATACTGAACACTGGTATCGCTGAGGGCCGCGTGATGAACTCCAAAAATCACGACTATGGGACCAGAAATGCGGCACATCCCGCTCCGCCGTCCATCCGCATCAAAAACTCTTTAATTAACCCTGAAATCATGGGCCAAAGACTTTATTATCGAGTGCAAGATTCACTAAAAGACGATAATGGACTAATATTGCTGTCGTCCCTTAAACATTATTTAACCATCAATGTGCTATATTCGTTGAGTGAATTAGAGTACCCTTTGGACTCCAGTAATTGACGACCTGTTCATAACTTTGTATTATGTTGATGGGAAATAAAATTATTATTATTATTAACACCCCAGAACAGCCGGAGGTTTCAACGTTTTCAAGGTCATGGGTGGGGTATACTGCGTTTTATTGTATCATCGTTTATATGATCACCCCGCCAGGATCGCGTTCCTGTATGTACGACCGAGTTAAGAGTTACTGAAGAATAGGGTGACATACTATTGTGTATAAATGTAGAGGTCTCATGGGTTACCATTTACCAAGTTGAAAATCGAATGAAGATGGTTTAGCTTTTAGAAGTATTTTACTAGCGTATTTTTTCGGTACTTGTGGAAAGAGTGTTATTTGCTTTGTTTTTGTTGGTTTTTTGTTCTTGAGCTGCACAGTGAGAGTGTACAGGAGGGATCCAAGAAAAAACGTTGTCACGCTCGAATAATAATGCCTTTTGTACATTCAAATTGAGTACGTCTTTTGCCTGTGAGAAGAGAATGGTTTGTTTATGTTTTGTGTGCTTTAGTCGTGTTTTGGTAGAAGGGGTGGCATCAAATTTCAACGTTCTGTTTGCCCAGGGAAACGAGATTCTCAAGTAGGTAGTCATTATTGTGTTGTAATGCGAAAACTTGTGGGAAACTGGTTACCTCCCCCCCAGATGCTAAATAATTGTTTAAAAACTTGATAATAAGTGAAAAGGAAACTCATTCCTCCATTCGGTAACTCTAATTTCACACTTACTGAACTTTTTTAAAAGACAGCTTATATTATTGTACCTTTCGAGGAAAGAAAAAGTACTTAAGCTTAAAAATTAATTTGCCTCTCTTTTTGCTTCTTTTTATACCTGGATTTTAATTTTAATCTCTAAATTTTCTTTTTGATAAGTTCAACGTCGATGGAACACGAGATTACGTATTATTATGTAAATACTGGAGGAATAAGATACAAGGAATAGTGGGTCATCACGCTCGATAGCCTGCTACTAACTCGCATCAGCACCTTCAGTGGGTATCAATGGGAGGACCAGGCTGATTGGTGATGGTGAGGGTTATAATGTGATATAGGTATATGCACTAGCAAAAAAATATTACAAAAAAACTATTTGCACGATGCCTTCTTCAAGAGCTACACATTATAACTGTAACAAATAGAAAATAAATTGACCGGGAATCTTCGAGCCAGCTTCCCCATCATAGTGATTGAAGGGAAGGTAGGAACGAGATAGGAGGGCGAACGGAATCAAATTACACGCTGCAGACAGCACAAGAGAAATAAATCTCGCTTGAGAAGAGTAAAAAGCGACGGCTTTCTTTTCTCTCATTTCTTAGCAAGGTTCTTCCATGCTAGTGCCCTTGTGAGTGGTTCTGTTGGAGGGAATGAGTGATGGAGAAGGGTACATCCACTAACCGCCTCACAAGGTAGATCCCGGTCAACTCCGCGATACTCCCTGCCCACACCATCATATCCGTTTTATAGGATTTGCCTGGGCTACTTCTCCCCTAGAGGGCACGAATAAAAAAATATGGTTGAAATACTGCTACGAATAAGGCTACTTTAATATCTTTAGTCATTCGAAACCACCTTTTCCTCTCGCACTTTTCCAGTGTAATTTTTATCAGAAAGGTACGGGAAAAACTGCTCTGCATTGCGGTCGAATTATTTTAGAGTAGTGAGATTGCAGATGGAGTGAGGTTTTATTTTTAAGGCCCAGCAAAATATACAGTAACCGCAATCTTGTAAAAAAAAGTATACATCTTTTCAGCCTACAAGTATGAGTATACAATATGTAAATGTATATACAGATCTAAGGGTTAGCAGAATTGTTTTCGCGAACTTTCGGGGTTTTGGGAACTTTATTTTTTCTTGAGTAGAGAATGAAATGAGGTGTGGCTAGATTTAAGTAGCAAAAAAATTTCGCTCCGGCAGCTGGCGGTCGGAAAGAGTGCATTTCATTTTGTATTCGGATACCCTAAGCCGTCCCAGAGGTAGTAATGTTGAGACCATCATTTGTTTCGTTAATGTTTGACCCTCCCTCGTACTGTTTGCAGCCGGGTTTGTTTAAGCTGAACTTAATGGGAATCAAAGGCTATTTCAAAATGGAATCATCATACCGAATACAGGGTGTTTGGTAAGTCGACGGCAATAATGCAGGGGATTTTTCTAGGTCCAAATTGGACCAAAAAAGTCCATATAAACATAGGTCCGATTTCCAACCATTTTCGAGATAATCGATATTTTAGTATTTTTAGCCATAACGTTAATTTTATTGGATTCAGCGCTTATAAGTCGAGAACAGTTACACGTACATTAAATCTGAGGGCACTACCGAAAAGAGCAGACATTTTTCAGTGGGAATTGGCCCAGTTATCCCCAAAAGTAGTCGCACTTTTCCAGTAACCAGTCAGATTGTGGAGATTTGTACCGATTTTAGGCAGTTTAGCCGTAACTTGATTGCATGATAGCGAATCTTGAAATGCCATCCAGGTTTGGCAAATTTCACAAAAACTTGCCTCATTAGTGAGGATCAAAGTACCAAGCCACAGTAAAGCCGCAACCACAGCAAAGCACTAAACCACGGCAAAGCTCAAAACCAAAGAAAATTATCAGCCACAAAAGCTGTGATCTCAATAAAGCTCCAACCACAGTAAAGATCAACCACAGCAAAGCCCCCAACCACAACATTAAAGTCCAACTGCAGCAAAGTCCCTAGCACAAAAATGTTCCAACCAATTATAGCTCCGCCGACAGTTAAGCATCACTTTAAACAAGAAGACACAAGTCTCTGCCACTGCAAAGATCCAACTACCGCAAAACGGTTTTGGGGTTAAAGGATTTCCGAAATCCGCCCCCCCCCCAAAGGAAGGCCTGGCCCGGGGATAACGGACCTAGCGTCCCCACCCCATCGACAGGCGTGGTCCTCACTCACTCTGACGTACCAACATTGACCCCGGTTTACAGTAGTATGAACGGCATACAAAGCTCCAACCCTATTGTCAACCCGATTGGGGTTGACACGTTCAAATTTTTGTTGCAAATTGGATTACTCAAGCCCGTTCACAGAAAAGTGACTTTACAGCATGCTGTTGAGATCCGAAAGCTAACACTTCGGCCAAAAAATGAACGTGATTCTATCCAAAATGACGGAGGTATTCATTTCTCAGGCTTTCCTTCCGTCCACAATTCCTTCGTTTCCAAATTTATGGATAACTTTCACGAAAGACTCTTTGAATTTTGGGAAGTGGTGAAAGCCGCAGAGGATGACACATCGATTGAGTGACAATGACCGAACAATTATTTCGGGTTGGGTCATTCACACCACATGAAATGCCCAACCACAGAGAAACAAGGTACATAAGGTGTGCGTTGACAAAAAAGAAGGATATTAGCATGATTATCTCAAGAAAATGTATGTAACAACGTATTTACGTAACGTACGTATGTATTTTTAATTGAATTCAGATGCCCCTTTCTACGGACAATTATGGGATTACTCGCCTCCTCACCGCACTACCATAGTCACAACTGTGAATTCGAGGGAGTGGGGAGGCTGAAAATAAAAAAGTTAATATTTAAATTAAATACTTACCATTTTTTACTAGTTTTGAGCTCCGAGAAAAAATGGGTCCCAGGGTGGGCTTCAAACCCACGACCTCCTGGTTTCGCAGCAGGTACTCTAATCCACCGGGCTACCAGGGAGTCCACGCATGAGCGAATCCGAGTGATGAAGCCGTGAGACTAAAGCCACCTTGACATGCAAGCTTTAAAAAGCTGAGCCGTGAGCTTAAACCAATCAAAGTGCTCCGAGTCCGACTCGCGGAGCGCTCTGATTTGTTAAAGCCGACAGCTAAGCCTTTTAAAGCTTGCATGTTGAGCCGCCTTAAAAGTATCAGGGCTGCTCAAAAACTATAAACATGGAGTGAATTTCGCAGTTTTCATTATTTTTGACAAGGATGAGTTTGGTGCTGCGTGCCAAGAGTTTGTATAATTCATTAGGCTAATATAATTAGCCAAAAGCATTAGACGGAAGCAAGTGTTAAGAGCACAACCTATACCGTCCTCACTTTGACACACAATAACTCCATTCGAGATGACATAGCTTACTAGACCATATCCGATTACTTTTGGAAATTGTAGGATTAATGTGGCTGGATACGGTATTTGAAATATTGCCCCACTTTATCAAAATTATATCGTCCCTTTACCAACCATCTGCCCTTGTCCACAAGTCAAGTGCACCTTCCACCAATTCCCCAACCCCTGCCCCGGCTTGTTTAATCAACTATCGCAACGGTACCCTTCTGTCTCCACAAACTTAATTTGCATACAGGCGAATACCTTTAAAGCAGAATGTCCCCCCTCTCTCTGCTCGCACCGCTAACGCTGCAAGGTAATTAATTTTGGGCTATTTGAGTACCTTCGGGGAAATAAAATGAAGGAACAATAAATGATTAGTTTGGCATGTTTGAATAGGAGAGGGACGATGTGTGGTAAATTGACTATGAATACAAAGAATTCGTGGTGCGTTTGAGTTGTGAAAAGCATTCAAAAACTCTTTTGTTAGTCAGATTAAATTCACCGTTGGTCTAGTGCCAACTATTGTTGTTATGCATCGCTGGAACAAGAGTGGCTAATTGTGTAGGGTTAAGAAAATTCTTTGAAGGAAGTAGCAACGTTTATATTAAGCAGAATAGCTTTTACTCGAACACATAAATTAATGGTGAACACATAAATAATGGTCATGCCGTATGTCTGATTTATTCATATAGTGGTTATACTTACTCAGAAAAAAATGCTACCATTCTCATACAGAGAAAGACGTTTTTTCATCTACGGCTGAGAGGAATATTCGTTGAAATTGAAACAATGGTTGAAGGCGTTTACACATATATGTAACTTATGCAGAACACCTGGCCTACCAACACCGGCTCACTCCAGCTCCTCGGTTTTAGCTAAAAAAAAGCTCTGTCCTCCATCCCCCTCTTCTTCACGACAGATATTTTTTCGGAGGAACATATTCCTGGGTGTATTTACTCGAGGTGAATGAATAAAACTAGCCTTTTCAAAGGCACGATGACCAAAAGCCTGCCTTTGAAATACACATAATTATACTACATATTTATATGTATAATGGGATGGTATAAAGGTCTACTAACATCCACTGTCTTTGACACTCGCGGGAAATACCTCTAATACAGGTCACCTATAGTCACGCCCAGCCCGTCTTGTTATACAAGGCAGTAGTGTGATTTTCTCGGCGGAAATAACGGCTGACTGGGCACCTTCAAACCGTCAGAATAAGGGGTGCGTGAGATAGAGGTTATAGTACAGGAAGTCTAGCCCTTTTTATAAGGCTAACTTGTGTGGATTCTCTTCTATACTGAATTAAACCTATTTCTTCTGTTGAATAGCAATAAACAAATGAAAATGATGGAGGTCTTCCGTCAGCTATTTATCAGAGGCCAAAAAGTAGCTGGTCCTATACAGGGTGTTCATGAATTAGCTGTACCGAAGAAAACCAGTTATGGGGCACATCATTTGCCATCGAAATTAATATTTGCAGTTTTTGGAAATTCCGCCTTGTTTCCGAGATATCACACATTTTATGATTTTTTCACGAATTCCCTTTTTCCCACTTAAATGCTTGCCATACGCTCATAAAATGGTATTATCCCAAAACTAATCAGCTCATTGGAAAGAGCACAGAATTTCCTATAAAATGTGTCCCCTTTCGGGTGAAAATTATTTTCGTACCAATCGTGAGAGCAGCCGATTTACTAAAGAAACTGGCGACTCACATTTCCATACATTTTTCCGACCGCAATGGCAACCTATTCGCCATTGGGAAGAAAAAATTTGAAATCAGTGGAAAAAATTCCTTATTTTGCAAGCTTTCCAATGATGTACAAAGGTTCATAGTTTCTGTATTTTTCCGTTGAGATATGAGCAATAAACTTGAAAAATCCACCCAGAAAACGTGAAATTCATGCATTTCTTCGACAATGTTTTATTACACAAGGAGACATTTTTTTCTTCTTTTATTTTATTTGTGACTCGATTATTCATCTTTCATCTTCTTAGTCAATAATTTAAGTTCCTCTCCCATCCGAAAGAGACCCCCACCCCCACTCATATGAGTGCCTACGAAATTATTCTATGGGGAGGGGGGATGAGTTCACGAATCGAGCTGAAATTATTAATTAAGAAGATAAAAGATCAATAATTAAGTCAAAACAAATAAATAAAATAAGAAAACAATAGTTCCTTCGGTTATAATGGCACTGAAAAAATGCTTGAATTCCACGTTTTCTGACTGGGATTTTTCAAGTTTTTTACATATATTTCAACGGAAAAATACTGTAAGTGTAAACTTTTACACATCGTTGGAAAGCTTACAAAATAAGGAAGTTTTTCCACTGATTTCAAATTTTTTCTTCCCAATGGCGAAGAGGTGAAAATCGCTTCGGAAAAATGTATGGAAATTTGAGTCACCAGTTTCTTTAGTAAATCGGCTGCTCTCACGAATGGTACGAAAATAATTTTCACCCGAAAGGGGACACATTTTAAAGTAAATTTTGTGCTCTTTCCAATGAGCTGATTAGTTTTAGGCTAGTACCATTTTATGAGGATATGGAAGTCATCTAAGTGGGAAAAAATGGAATTCATGAAAAAATCATAAAATGTGTGATATCTCGGAAAAAAAGAGGAATTTCCAAAAACTCCAAATGGTCATATCGATGGCAAATGGTATGCCCCAAAACTGGTTTTCTTCTGTCAAGCTAATTCATGAACACCCTGTATAGTTTAATCGCATTAAGCAAGATTGAAGAAGAAAACAAGATTCCTAGTGTACGTAGCGCGGTGCTGCCTCGATTTTTCGGTTTTTGATTATATTTCTATTTGTTAAAGAGACCACTTGTACAAGTTTGAGGAATTTTATAAGAACATATTGCAATTTTGAGGACTGCCAGTTATACAAACGTATAATGTAACAGGTTTTTTTTCACTTCTAAACATGTTGGAAGAAGAGAATGAAGATGTTTTGCACCCTTAGGGAAATGTTATCACATATCACTTCCAGTTGGGTGGAAGGGTACCTGTCAGAACATCACATCTTCATTAAAAAGATCATACTACCGCAAATGATGGACGAGCCTGGTTTTTTCTGTGCGTTTCCGGTAATATTCGAAATGACCACTTCTCTTTCCTCCAACAGAAGGAAGGAAGATTGTTTCGCGAGTGCTACACTTTTGAAGAAAATCATCTGGTTTCATTCAATTTTTGAAAATAAGTCAATGAAATCACCTGGTTTTCTACACTCGTGAAGGCTGCAGCACTAGCAAAACAGTCTAAAGCCAGATACAAACATGCGGTACTTGCCAAGAACGAGCAAAATGTTTTTCAATTTTCAGTTCGTTTCTAGATGATTGCTAGAAATTGATTGATATTTTGCTCATTACTTGGCAAGTACCGCATGTGTGTATCAGGCTTTAATCGCATAAATATAGAGAAAAGAAAGAAGATTCGGAGCCTTTTTTAGCGCACTCATGCAATGAATGACTACCTGCACCCACACGAGTTTACTTCAAATTGAATCTTAAGAACTCACCAGCGAAGTTTGGTTCTCCGCTAACCATTATGCAGTATTTTACAGTTTTAAGCTTTGTAGATGGGAGTCGGGGTGTCTGAGAGATGTATTTTTTAAATTTGGCTCGAAGTATAAGAGCTATGTAAAGAAGTTGGTGGGGGGGGGGGTTAAGGATGATAATTAGCTGCCACCTAGACCCTTTCCCTGCCCTATCCAAGGAGACGTCTCGTTCATTCATGTTTTTTTTTTTTTTTTTTTTTTTTTTTTTTTTTTTTTTTTTTTAAACCAGAGGAGATACTTTAAAAAGTTTTGAGAGCATTCACAAGATCTTTGTAGGTGAGGAGAGGGAAGAGTTTTTGAGAGCTCCCTCCTCGTCAAACTCAAACCCCACTCAGAGAAGTGAAACCACTCCCTGAGATCATATCGCCCCTTCTCACCACTACAGATTCACTGACAACCTATTTCGTGTTTCACACTCTTTTTTTTTTTTTTTTTTCGCTCACTTAGTGTGTTCAAAGATTTAAAAGAGGTAAAATATAAGCTTAGTATTTATGAGCTCAAACCTTTTGGATCAGAGGGGTGCAAAGGGCGCTGCCCTGGATTTCGCATATTCTAAATTAGTTTTCCTGCTTATTAAATTATGTTTTAAAGTGGGCCTTTAAACATTCAGTGGGCTCCAAAGCACACCAGTCAGTCTCCTCGCATTTTAGCTTAGCTATAAACATTAATTCTTTATAGTTAAACTCTCCATTATTGATATCGCATTTCTAGTTTCTCCCTCTGTTCTATACGATTCTATCCATTTAGGTAATGGAGCTCACCCTTTTGTTAGACCACAAAATATAAATATGACGGACTCTGAATGGCACGTGTGGAGTGCAACAAGCTAAAACGAGGAAGAATTCAATTTACTTCAAGCGTAAAAATGATGGCTTTATTGGCAAATCCAGCTTTTCCAGTTTTTTTCTTCTTTCAATCATTAACTTGACAAGTTTCTAATGGAACCTGAGGGCTCAAATTTCCAGATGGTTCTAGAAACATGAATTTACCACTTCTTTGGGACCATAAGAAACTTGTCGATCTATAGCTTTTTCACAAAGGGGGTCACACTAGATAAAATCTGCTTGACAAACATGGTTGGTCAAACGCGATAGTGATACATATTGGTGGGTGGAGGTGCTCTCCTAGAACTCAAGTTTGTCAAACAGATTTAATCGTCTGTATCCCCCCCCCCACCACTACAAGTTATACGTTTTAATTAATTTTTCATAAAAACACGGATTAATTTAAAAATCGACGCGGCTATTGGCATCACCTTTAAATCCTTGCTCGGTGGCTGCTGGCTGCATAGAGGAGCTATCCGCTAGTGGACGGGGCCTATTTATACCATAACTGAATTCTATTAGTCGGAAGGCTTCTTATTTTGTTTTTCTTATTTTTTTGAGAGCGGAAAACAAGCTGAATTTCAAATAGGATTTAATACTTTTATTTTCTGGCCACGCCTACTAGTGGTTATTTCTGGCTCCCTCACGTGTCCTCTCCAGTATATTCCTTCCTCCAAAGGTGGCTGCTATGCCAGTACAGTAAACGCGACAGTTGCCATTGTGAAGCGTGATTTCCTCCAATTAAATTGTTGTGTTTTCCGAACACACACGCTAAAAAACAAAAGTGCACAAGTTCATAAATATAGTTTTTGCTGTTTTAATTGGTGACGAGTAGGGCGATCTCAGCGCTTGTTGCGGAGGCCTAGCTGTTCAGTACCTTTCTCCATGGATGAAATTTTTGTCAGGGAGTGAAGTGCTTTTGTTAATTTTTGGCCCTAATTTATTTTTTGTTGTCCGAAAACATTTAAAAACACTTGGCAGCTCCCAGATGTAACTATTGGAACAGTTGGGGAAGATGAGTGCATAGTGTAAGTATCCTTGGGGTTCTGCGTTGTAAAGTGAATAAATGCCTGATTTCAGAATATGCTCATGATAAGAACCTTTGTTGTGCTTGCTTATTGGACTATCTTTGTAGTTGGTGCTTTAGGCTCGTATCACACATACGCGGTTTCCCGAGGCGCGGTTGCTACGCGGCGCAAACGTGGTGGGTGCCTCGCATTGTGTGAACCGAGAAACCTCTTCAAACCGCTGCAGCGTAGAAACCGAAGAGTTATCGCTTCACCGCTTCACGAAGTTCACCGCTCGCCCCCTTGAACCGCGCGAATTCGCACCGCTTTTTTACTGTTATTTGGAGCTTTACTGTGTTTTGAGCTTCGCTGTGTTTAGGCCTTCGTTGCGGCTATAGTTTAAGCATTACTGTGGTATGTTGCAGGCCAGTCGGAAAAGAGCTAGAGGAGCACTGGGTATGGCGTATGGTTACTCACCAGTAAGCTTTCCTTTGGGGCCAGGATTTCAAGAGAAAACAGGCAATCGTACTAGGGTGGTGTTTGAACTCTGTACAAATATACAATGAGGAAGCGAGTGTGAAAAAAGAGTGGCAGCACATAAAAGTTGTTGGATGAAATCCACATTGCAGTAAAGTTGGCCATCAATGAGATGCCACTAATTGTCACTATCAGGCGTAGATAACTGTGGTTGGTCTTAAATTGTTGCTGAATTAGTACAGTAAAACATTGCTACAACATACTGTTAAGAAAAATTTGCTTGGTAAAAATAAAGTAAAGTAATAGTTGGTAAACCAGCGGGGCTTTACGTCCAACTACCTTTAAGGTGTCGTGGACGAGGGCGAGAGCCCCTATACCTCAGAAAAAACAAATGGTCATATATTGGTTTTTTGGACACGTCATTACCTCTTGACAACAGCTAGAAATACGACTCTTTGAACAATTCATGATTTGAACCATGTAATATTCATAATGGTCTCATTAAATGACATTTCACAAAACCACCATAATATGGATTTCCCAATTTTTTTGTTTTTGTGAAAGAAAAATGTTGCTATTGAGACTACAGAAACCCGTTAGGACTTAAATTAAAGCCATCTAAGTTGCCTACAACCACTATGAAGGGGTACCCCTTTTTTATACCCTTTCAGGTCGGCTTTTCATCTGCCCTTTTCAGTGGGAAAAAGTTAAAACTGCAACTATTTGGGAAAAAAGGTTAATTTTTGACGGTTAATATCTCGGAAACTATTGGTCGTAAGGGGCTGTAATTAGGCTTAAATTTTCACAAGTGTAATCTACTTCAAGAATGCTAAGGGGCGTCATCATAAAAAAAAAGTACACGGCTCAAAGAAGTAAGCGATTGAGTGCAAAAAGTAAAAAAAATCGAGGTTTTGCGAGATTTTCGATGTGAAGCCGACCGATTTTTTGTTGGCAAAGTTCAGATTCTGATTCAGCACCCCCAAAAACATATAAATCCGCTGAGAAGAAAACGTCTATACGTTTGACCTGAAACAGGCTTTCCAGAGACCCAATTGACTGGACTAATTTCCATTTACTTAATTCCCAACAACACTAGGGAATGGATAAACTTCATATTGCGTAGAGCCGCTACCTGTCTGCGTCAGGATTTTTCGTCTCATAATTTTGGCATCCCAAAGCATAGTTATACCCTTGAGTTGTATTTGAAATAAATACGTCTACCCAGTGTTTTTTCTTCGAGTTCTATCCAGACCGGTTTTCGGTTTCTTAACATTAATTAGGTTAACTATCTAACTGAAACAATGGAATTTAAACGTTGAAAACCACCAAATCTGATGAGTGGTAAAGCGAGAAATTCCCCATTACACTCTTTCTGATAAAATAAAGAAATTGTTATGTTTCTACCATTTTTCCATACAGTACGCTATCTTAACATAACATTTCATTAATATTTTAAGTCGCTAAAGCTTTCTTCGGGTATTTAAAGGAAGGGTTGAACAGAGTTGTTGGGGTTTCTGGATCCGTGCCACACGCTCACCAAAAGGTTTGTAATCCAGCCCATTTTTCAGGTGATTCAACCCCCACCTCTTTGAATTTGGGATCCTTCACTCCAAAGTCTGACAGAGAGGAGCTTTCGGATTCGATAGCCTCGCTTACTCTATGTTTACATTTTCCTTTTTCCACCCACTTCCTTGCTTGTTGTAGCTATTTTCTATTTTACATGGTAATAGATCAAGGCTTCCCAGGGCACATCCTTCTCTCTTGAAGCTGTTTACATAATGCCCCGTTACCCTTTTTTTCGGTGAATGATAGCCCCTCCCTCAATCCTTTATACGCTATTTTTCACTTTAACGTTTGGAAAATAGGGGGCTCTTTCCATCAGTCTTCAATGCTATCCTTCCATTCTACCCAAGCACTACTAAAGGAAAATTTCGTTTCTAATTAACCCTTTTCCTGGACAAAGGGGTCGCTGGTTGGGCCGAAGAGAAATTGAAAACGATTTTTCATCTCTTATCTGTCCCCGCTTTCAATAAAATAACGTTAAATTATTAGCGATACGGTTTTTAGTTATTAATTATTATCATTCTTCGAGAGCCTCTCGCTCTCGCATTCGTTCAACATGGATCCTTCAATTTTCCTTTTTCCAATCTGAATGAACCACAGAAGTACCAGAAACTTAGAATTAAAGTTGGGTTGAATGGTGGCTAAGATGATGTACTGACCGGTATACTTATTAAAATTGACGTGGATATACACATCCAATTCGAGAAAGTCTTGCGCGGCAATTCCTCAACATCGTTCGAAAGATTGAAGTTATCTGTACGCCCGGCGAGCAAAATGAAGTAGAATTAGGTACTCGAATATAAGTAATTAAATAATGACTTTGCAGCATTTTTTTTTTGTCTCCCGCAGAGCGATCTATTTTGTCTCGTTCAACACTCCCATAGTTGTTTAGTAAAATATTCAGAGTCTCTTTACATTTTGGAGTGTACGGGTCACCAGTGTATGGAGTGCACGGTATTCAAGAAGCGGTTACCGAAATGGTGGGCCATCAGCCAGCCTTGTTCACATGGTACAATTTTCCAGACAATATCGTGAGCAATCTCTTCAAAAACATGTCGTGATCTTAACAAAAATTATCACGGAACAGGTGTTTTCAATGAAATTGTACGCGATATTGTAAGAAAAATCGCGCCCATTCTCATTGAAATCACCTGTTCCATGATTAATTTTCGTTAAGATCACACGTTTTTGAAGCGATTGCTCGCGATATTGTCTGGAAAATTGTTTCGTTTGAACGGGGATTTAAGGAGCAGGAGAGCCTGCTAAAAATGATGAACAAGAGAAGGCCTTTTGAGGAATCGCCGCCGATTTTCCCCTTTTTTCACAATTTTTCCAAATTAATTTGTTTATAGTAACCACCAACTATATTGACAGCCTATTTAAAAAATAAAAATACCCACGGCTGCTCGCGGGCCGCATAAAAGATGCTCGCGGGCCACATGCGGCCCGCAAGTTTGACACCCCTGCTCTAATCCTATAACTTTTATCCCTGTAATTGCTCTCATTATTCCAAATAAAAGGAGTTTTATAGAGGAAAGTTGGAAGTGAGGCGGAGGCATTGTCTTGAGATGGGTGGGGTCAAGGAATACTTTTCTTTTTTCTCATCCTCCCTCAATTTATCCCATTCTTTTCTCCTCTACTTCTCCGTTAGCCTCAGAAAGAAACTTTAGCGAATTAAAATTCACAAGCTTAACCTTCGTACCTCATTGATCATGAGAGAAACACTAAGAATTGAAGATGGTGAGAGGGATAGAATAAGAGGAAATTAATTAGAGTCAATGCAATTTTCCCTCGTTTGGAATTTAGAGGGGGTTTTCTTCCCAGTTAACTGAAATCATTCTTTTCGGTTTTTTCCTTCTTTGTTCCCTCTCACCCGAGGTTCATCATTTACCTAAGGAAGTCGATAATTCACTCGGTTCTGTAACTATTTAACGCTCCTTCTTCCCTTTCTCTTTCCTTCTCACACTCCGGGATTTTAACCGCAAACGATGTTTGACTTCCATGGATCGGTGAAGTTGTGGGGGAAAAGTTTTGCAGAGCTAATTTAAGTGATGGTGGGGCTGTTTGATTATTAAAAAAGTTGAAGGGATAGAGGGGATGTGAGTCCCGGTTTGAGGTGGTTATTCCCACCCTTGGCATACTTCCTTTTACTGAAAAGGATTTTTAATTGCTCAGAAAAAAGTAACAAAAACTCATGGGAATTCCAACGGTCTTAACGCCGGACTTTTCATAGGTTTACGGAGTTTCTGTTCAACTGTGTCAGGAGAATGAAGTTGGTTGGTTTCGATTAAACCTTGAGGATTCTTGGATGTAGACGGTGACGGATTTTTTTTTTTTTTTTTGCCGTTTTATGTATAATTATGTTACCGTCAAAACCCGAATTACCTAGTCATAACTAGTTTTACCAAAGCCCCTTAGCTAAAACTAGTATTTACTAGGTAAATCTAGAAGACGGTGGAGTTCAGGGAAAACTAGAATTTACGGATGAATTGTTCCTTCTTAATTTTATATTAGTTTTTAATATTTAAAACTAGTTCCAACTGAACAGCTCAGTCAAAATAATAAGTTTTGCTCTGCCAACGGTTGCTGGTGCCAACCGTCTAAATTTTGGGATTCAAAATGCCACAACAGTATGCCATGCAACAACAAATGAACTGTCCTTACGAATCTTTTAATTTTCAATCCGTTATTGGTTTCCTACTAATAAATTCGTGGATTACTTTTTTCGTTCAGTTTTGGTGGCTTGTCAGACCTTTTGCCTGGAAAATTGTTTTGATCAGGAATTTCGGATTTTTATTTATTTCGGGTTTTAACGGTGTCTCCAAGTGGCTGCGCTACAACTAGTTTCAACTTCAAAACTTTTAGTAAAAACTAGAATTGTCTGGCGACTTTGGACAATTCTAGTTTTGCCTAGAGAATACCTACTAGTACTCATTAAGGGGCATTGATAAAACTAGGCAATTCGGGTTTTGACTGATTTCGGATTTTGACGGTAATCATACATGCGAGACAGAACAACCCTTAAGTAAACAACAATGTTAGGCACTAGCCCGCACAGCGTAATAAGTATTGAGGAACGATGTCTACCCAAGTTCATGGCTCACCTGTCACCTCTAGTTCCACTAGTAAAAGGGTCACGCCGGAGCATGACCAATTGTAAGCGAACTAGACATAAATATGAAAATTTTCGAAAGACATGAAACCATGACGTGTACCGTAAAAAATGAAATTAAAAATTTAGAGGCCAGCTATTAGCTTTTGGGAGACGGGCGCTTGAATAGACCTCTACGTTTCTACTACACAGCAGCCGCTAACCAATAGTGATGCACGAGACCGAGACCGAGACGAGACTTGAGTGGTCTCGGTCTCGGTCTCGCTCATGAGGTGATGGTCTCGGTCTCGATCATGAAAAGTCGGTCTCGTCTCGGTCTCGAAAGTCTCGGTCTCGGTCTCGAAAGTCTCGGTCTCGTCTCGAAAAGTTAAAGGCGCGAATTCAAAGTATGTGTGATATTAGTGACCAGTGATCCTATTCTCGCCTCAATGATTACAGATGACGACGATTGATGAATTTATACTTTGCTTTCCTTCCTTGGTGGCTCATGGCACGAAGGGAGATAAGTGATACATTACTGATTAATGGCCAAAGAGTTTTGTAATTGCCCCAAAATAGAATCGTGCCTTCAAAACAATCGTCACACTGAGAACGTGAAAGCGGAACAGTTGAGAATTCAACGAGTCAACTCAAAATCTCGCACATGCCAGCTCATTTAGTTCAAGCAAGAGACTTCCCTTCCCAGACACGACGAGGCAGAGGTGCACAATGCCCCCCTCATACATCAGACCCTCCTTCTCATGCTTCAACTGGCAATGTTAGTTAAAAAAAAAAAAAAAAAAAAAAAAAAAAAAAAAAAAAAAAAAAAAGCGGTGTCGAGTTTGATGATAGCGGCTCAGGGAAGTTTCAAACGCAAAATGATGGTTCCTTTGCACTAAGCAGCCTGGCCGCGGCAGCCAGTTGGCTGCTGTGCAGTTGTGTTTGTTCTACAGTGGCTGCCCAGCCTGGAAATCTTTGCTGCCAAGTGCGCGGGCACCCATAGGTTGCAATGTATTTCACCGGCCCCCCGGGAACCCTAACCCATTTTTTTATTACGATACGTAGGCATAAAGGAGCTTTTAACGAACGAAGCACGATGTTTGTGACACGAGACGAGCCTCAGGATCGTACGTTTTTTGTTTTTTTTTCTCCGATCGTACAAAGCCTTTTAAAGCCAATTAGGTTCATAATTATTTAATTTAACGGTTCCGTAAAGTCTCCCATTTGCCACACAACTTCATTTCAGAGAAATAAAAAAGAAGAAACAAAAGAAGCGCGTAAGATGAAAGCGGGCTTCCCTGCCTCAATTCTCCTACCAACTCACCAACATAATCAAAATCAACTGACTTTGACCTTTTTGGGATAGAATTTCCACGGTTCCACTCACCCTTCATCCATCGTTCATCGTGCTTAAAGACCTACTTTACACACGCCGTGCGGTAAAGAGTGAACTCTTTTACCGTGAACTCTTTACCGCACGGCGTGTGTACAGTAGGTCTTTACGCACGATGAACATCTGCTTAAACACTTCTTTAAAAATGATCTTAGGAATAGTGGATTATACGCCTTGGCAAGAAAGCGATTTTTTGGAGGCCGAGAGAAAAAATTCGGCTACGCCTCGCCCGGCCTTTTCTCGAGAGCCCAAAATCACTTTTTTGACGCGGTGTGTACAGTTTTTTTTAATCAAATCATGGGCTGATTTTCTGGGCCACGGCGATAAAGTGAGTGTTTAATCCTATAGGCTCTAAAATAATCAGCTGTTTTAAAAAAAATAGTATCTTACATATAACGAGACACGTAAGTGCCACTTTACTTGCGAGTACTTTGTCTAGCTGGCGAGGCAAAGCCGAGTCGGCTAAATGAGTACGAGCAAGTGAATTGAGTTATGCACGATATTTTTCGCGCGACAAGTGAAATAATAGTATACTTCACAACAAGTGAAGGAAATGGAGTTTTACCTGCGAGTTGTGTTTGGCTCACGAGGCGGGGCCGAGTGAGCTAAAAACAACGAGCAGAGTGAAAGCTTCTTCCTCACGAGTTGTGGATATTATTTTTCGCACGACCAACAAGTTTAATTGTCTTTCCTGGAAGTGTTCGGAGGCAAGGGTACGCTAATTGAATACAGAACTTTTTTTCACTTGCCTTCACTAGTGAATGAAAACCTTCCTGTTTCCTTCACTTGCGAGGGAAAATGTGAAATTCTTGGCATTCTGCCTTACTTTCCTTCACTGGTGAGTGAAAAAAAATACTTTTTTCACCTAGCTCATCTTTTCAAGTAAAAATAAACTTCCCTGTTGAGGTACCTGGAAGGGGAAGTATCACTTCCCTTCCTGATCGTGCGAAAACCATCAAGTATAATTACTGAAAGAATAAGAAATGTGCGTGATTCCTATGATAATTTTACAAAAAGTAAATTTTTTCCTATTATTTTATGTCATTTTGTGCGTTAGGGTGGGGGGGGGGGATATGTCCACCCCTTGGATCCACCACAGCCCGGAGGAAGTGGCGGACTGGCCCGGGAGGGGTGGGTGTCTAAACCCCCCCCCCCGCGCCCGTTGAGCGTGGCGCCCCTGTCAGACCATCGTTGTATATTTTCATAACGGATTAAAAACGAATATCTGTTTTTAGAATCGACAAAATCGAGTTTCAGAAAAGAGACTCTGTCCCTTACGTGGCAGAGGCGTAGAGTTTAGGTTTCGGTTTTAGAGGGGGGGGGGGTGATCTAAATTCGTTGGGCATAGATAAGAAGGGGGCGTCTGTCAAAGATCCCGTTGCACAGGAATAAAACAAATTCACCTTAAAAGGACAAACAACTTGATCTTTTGATCCAAAAGCATGCTTTCACAACAGAAATCAAGAATAAATCTGGAAACTCAGCCCCTACAATTTGATCGGTGTTGCTATCGTGTACCACTATGTTGGCTCCATAACTGACGCTTTAAAATTTGTATCTGGCATCACTGGCGCTCTTAGACACTCTTATTCTTATACATACCGGAAAGGGTTAAATCTGGGAAATTTAGCCCCTGAAACTAATTATTTGGCTAGAAAAGCAGACATTTTATTGAAATTGTTAGTATGGTCGCTTAGACTACGAGGGTTAGTAGGTAATGCATGCAAGAAACTGTAGCCGTAGGAGCCTACGTTGTCAGTCATCCCTCGTTGAGGTGCGTTAGAAACGAACCGGTTTCGGCTGCTCGCCATCTTCAGCGTCCGAGTACTTGCGGACGCTGAAGATGGCGAGCAGCCGAAACCGCTTCGTTTCTAACGCACCTCAACGAGGGAAGACTGACAACGTAGACTCCTACGGCTACAGTTTCTTGCATGCATTACAGACATTTTATGCCCAGAAACTACTATTGGACCGTCCCCTGTCGATTTATTGTCACAAAATCCGTTATTTGGTTAAAAACTGGTAATTTTGTAGCGCTTAAACTGGCTATTTGGCCCTATAACCGTTCTATTATGCCCAAAAATGTTTCAATTTAGCCGAAGAATCTTACTTTTGACTGGAAAACGAGAAGGAATTCAGCCTAAAAACTTAGTATACGTAATACGCATACTTAAACCTACCAACGTGTATACTTTTAAGAAAAGTCCGGTTTCCCCCGAAATCTCCCAAATCGCCTTCAAGGAACCGTTGATTCTCACAGCTAAGATAATTACCTTATTTTTTTTAAACCAGAAGAAACAGGACTACGCGGGTAAAAATAGCATTTTAAGGAATGGGAGTTCATTCTCTCTACACGAGTTACAAGTTATATGTAATTCAGCCAAAAATATTCGAAATTACCGGCGGCCACTTAAACAAGGCACCCCCCCTTCGCCCCGATACCCCAGTCCGCCCCTGCCAGAAGGCCTATAACACAATAGCCGTCTCGGCCGTCTCGGTCATTTCAATGTTAAAAATGTTCTGTATTCATAAATGAGCCATCATTTTTTCATTCTTTTAATTACGAGACCGAGACCAGTCTCGGTCTCGTCTCGAAAATAGTGGTCTCGTCTCGGTCTCGCCTCGAAAATAGTGGTCTCGTCTCGGTCTCGCTCCAGAAATGATGGTCTCGTCTCGGTCTCGGTCTCGGTCTCGTGCATCACTACTAACCAATGCGATTATTCTGCACTACGAGATCAACTTTTGTACCTGTACTTTAATATGCATTTTCCTTTATCGTGAAACGCCATTTATTCACATAACGTCCCTTGTAGTAATATAAGGGCGGGGGTAATGTATAAGGAAAAAGGGGCTGATGTAAATAAAACGCTATAGGAAGATTCGAAACAGATGAGATGGGACAACTGGACCTTATTTCCAACAAAGTGGGCAGGCAGTTGTTTCACAATCAAAAAATAACAAAATAAGGCTTCTAATCCTCCAACTTCGGCACAACTTCTCCCTTGCAGGAGAGATATTCTTTTTTGTTTCAACGAAGTTATCGCCCATAATTATTATTGTTTTGCATCATGGGAATTGTTTTAATATACAAAAATAAAGTCATCAAAATAACTTTGGCCATTTGTAATTTCCTTTTCTCAACTCAACATTGGCGGCGAAGATGCCAAAGTCAGGAAGAAGCAAGAAGAGGGAGTCATTGGAGAGCGATGAATTTATACTATCCGTCAAGAAATTTCGGAACAAAAGGTTTCTTTTCCAAGTAACTATCAGCTAATAAAATTTGACTCTTCCAGCTCTGACTGGCCAGTTTCAAAGTCAAGCCAGTTTCCGTCTTCGCTGGTTTACAAGACGAAAAGTTGCGCCTCATTCTTCTGAGTGACAGAAGCATCAACAACACTTCGGCTCTGGATATTGTATTCACCTATTCGAGGTGAACAAGGCCGGATGTCAATTAATTAATGAGTAAACCTTTTTCCGCTGAAGCCCACGTAGAACAAGTTTACGTGAAGACTTCTCATCGGAATAATTGGAAGAAAAATAACGGAAAAATATCCCTTGCTGTGTGCTGGCATTGGAAAACAGGGTCATGATAAAAAAAAATGCAATTTCATCTGCACTAGGTATTTCGTGTCAAAAAAAGGGACACATATATCGTCAGTTTGCCGTGAAAAAAATGTACAGTGCAATAAGACCTAAACCCCAACATCCAAAGTAAAAGTTTCATTCCAACGCCAAATTATTCTTTACGACCCACGACCCACATACTGATTGGTAAAAAGTTCCACCTTTTGGAGCTACGGGTATTGGTGGGAGGGGGGAATAAGTTGGTGAATTCTTACTTTGTTCCAGTATTTCTTAAATATCTTGAAAACTATTAGGTTTAGCGTGAAAACAAGTATTTACAAAAATAATCTTCATCTCCTCCCCACAAAAATGATTCTTAAGATAATCTCACTAAAGTGAACGAAGGGTTACGGCAGGTGTAGGAGTAAACCTTTTTCGTATTTTTTAAAATTGTTTGTCGAAAAAACGGCATGAGGCCAATTTTTGTTTTTTTGCATGATTTATTTACCTGTTGTTAAAGGTTTAAAGCAGTGGTTCTCAACCTTTTTAGAGCGGCCAAGCCTCTGGGATCAAATAAAATTTTCACTGCCCCCCTTACAAAAAAGTCGTAATTTTTGTGGGTTTTCAGGGGGGAGGGGGAGAGGTATTTTGTGGCGTGAGACTAAATCAGTGGGATGGTTGAATTTGATGGTGCACTACCATCATCACTATCACTAGCACCATCAGCACTAGCACTAGCGAATAAATGCTGTGGCATGAGAGTGGAGGAGTCTATGAACTGCTTGGACAGCCGGAGCAGGCGATCAAAGTTGGGCGGTAGAGTTTGCCTTTCTCGTCAAGCCGATAATGAGTGTTCTTTCTCTTTTTCTTTCCCTCTCCTTCTTCAATGCCCTTTTGCTTTTGCGCTACTTATGTTTTATGTCACGTGGACCGGGAGGTTGGACTCTTCCACCGCCTAATCGAGCGCGGCCCCATGAAGCATGTCATCGGTCAGGCACACTCACCGTCCCTCTACTGCCCAAAAACAGTTCACCACCCCACAGTAGCCTTTCACTGCCCCCAAGGGGGCGATATCGCCCCCGTTGAGAACCACTGGTTTAAAGGTTGTTAAAGGTTTAACATTTTTGTTAAACCTTTTATAATTTTTCCCCTGTTATTCCACGTGATAACCCATGAGGTTACAAAATCTTGTGCTGCTCGGAGTAGCCTGGGACCAAGGTAAATAGACTAAAAAGGTATGCTCTTAATTTTTAACCAATTATTATTGTTTGTGCCATGACGTCATGGGATGACAAATTTTAAAAAAATTAACAGGTGGGACTTTTTTCAATAAAACAAAATTATCAACATTTCTGGGGCCACTTTTCAAATCGGGAGAACTACGCATTATTGCCTGCAGGACAATGTTCCTGTGAAAGAAGTGATTGATGATGATGAAGGCCCCTAAGTGTAATGGTTGGAGCAAAGAAAACTGCTGCAGGTGCAGGGTATCATCTCAGTTGTGAAACTTTTAGAAATTCTTTTAAGATAAAGCTAAGTTCAGCAATTTTTTCGTTAAACAATGAGTCTCTGCGAGCCCCGAAACACTTGGCTTCGTATTAAGAGTTCTCGGCGGTGTTTTTACAACAAACCGCACATCGACCAATACGCTCGAATCGTGATGGTGTGAATTGCCCTACTCCATCCTGGGTATGCGGCCAGGGGCCTTAGTATGAACGGTCGGGGAAAAGCCGCATGCAGGATCCAAGAACGCCGAATAAGAAATAACATTATCCCGCCATAGCAATCACGTCTAGCGGCATTTTCGCATGAGTTTGTACTAAGGCTCCAGATGAGACAAACAAATTCCTCAATATCGACAGTGATTGAATACGGCTAGGTTCGAGGCCGGGATTCTGGTCGAAGGACACCATTAGTACTAAATTACTTCTATTTTTATACATGACAGGGAACACTTTTAAACTTCATCTTTATTTGGTTTTTAATTTTTTTTGACCGATCATCTTTATTGTCCAACCTATCTAAAGCCGGTAATGAGGCAGACTGCGCACCGAACGAGGCAAGCCGAGGCGCGCTAGTGTGTATTGGCTTTTTTCCGAGCAGCGAACAGGCTCGGCCTGCCTCATGCGCTGTGCGGCCTGAGCCATCGACTGTCCGTATATCCTCGGCAGCCTCGGCTTGCCTCGTTCTGTGTGCGGTCTGCCTCGGCTCGAGTGTATTCCCAGCTTAGGATATGCTCGTGAGCGTGATTGTTGCGGGCTGCAGGGAAGCCCTTCCTTGCTCCCTCATGAAGCTTACTGGTCGTTTCTCACTGATACAAATAAACTCGCCCTTCACTGCGCCGAGTGTGTCTGTACTGAATACACGGGGCTTCACGTTGTACGTATCAATTAACTGGGCCTTAAAACGGTACATAAGGCCTAAGAAACGACTCCGCCAAATTATATCGCTTTTAAAAAAATGTCCAGGCACTTATTTTGGCTTTTCATTCATTTTGGCTTATTATTTCTCAATAATAAGTCTTTGTAATCGTATCGCAAAAAATTTTTTTTGACCCCCCCTCAAAATTTGTAGTTTTACGTTTCAAAGTGCGTAGAATCCAAATCTGCAAAAAAAAAATGTCCGTCCGCCGTCCGGGCCATATCTTGCCCTAGGATTGCTCGAAAAAACTCGTTCTTTCGAACATAGACTCCATTTGGGGTCTAGTTGGTCCTAACATCTGATCAGTTTGATCAAATAACCTCCTTGGGTTTTATGGGCCAAATGCGGGTCCAAAATGGGGATTTTCAAAGGATTTGGGGTCATAGGGGTGTGGGGTGTCGATTTTCATGTAATTTCAAGCCGGATTTGACTACATCCATGAATAATAAACCCACAGTCGAAATAATAAGGCATTGTTCGATAATTTGCAGCGTTTTTGCTTGATCTACAAAGAAATTCCAAGGGAGAAACCATGGGAGGGGATGCTTCATATGTGAAGTTTGGTCCCTCATTATTTTTTTTTATTCCCATGACGTCAATTTTGACAAAAATTTCCTTAGTTACGAGCATACCTCTGTAAGTCTATTTACCTTGGTCTGGGACTGACAAACGAACTGAGCTAATATGGAGTCATAATAATAATATGCTGATGGATAAGACGGACAGAAATGAACTGCCCGGATTCAGAGAATTATTGAAATGGGAATTGTTATGAGTGAACAGACGTCGAAACACTGCGCAGGCATAGACAAAGGGCTCAACAAAGTTCAAGAGTAGTGAACCAGTTAGCCAAAATAGACTCGAAGAAATTCGTAGAGGAGATGAGTTGTTGAATAGAACAATGCAATACCACCGATCTTCTGAGTACATGAAATTAACTTGAGAATAATTATTAATGAAAAATGTTGTTCAAAATGACCACATGCCCTAACTGGTGGCAATCAGGAGAAAGTGCGGGGAAAATAGAAAGTGACGAAGATGAAGTCCCCAATAGAGGAGGAAGGAAAGAAACGTGAGAGAGGAATTGTGTGGAATCATGAAACTGCCTGGAGAGCTAATCTTTAGTATAGAAAATTGGAAAAAATGTACATAAATAACGAAGCAGTGGTGTACGTGCAGACTTCCGAGAAATATAAAAGAGAAAAATGTACCTGTAGTTTCATCAATCTACCGTTAAATTCGTTCTCCTAGTATATTCGTTCGTAATCATTCTCTTCCTCTTTTCCCATCAGGCAATCAAGAGCTGTAAAATTTGTTGAGAACCTATGACTTCAAAAAAGGCACTGGAGTTCACTACATTTATGTATATGTGTAAAATACCCACATAGGAGGACGTGGAATTCAAACAAGTACAGTAGGCTGTTGCCAGCTTATTGAAAATTCGAGCCTGTGAAGTATAAGCCTTTCTTTATTACACGTGAACGCAACGAGGGGGACGCTTATATGCTAGAAGGAGAAGGATCAAGAACCATTTTCAGCAACACCGATAGCAGGAGTTGTTGTATGAAAGATGTGAAGGGTGGTACGATAAACGTTGTCCCCCCCCCCCAGTTTTAATATTTACCACTTCAACACGAGTGATAAGAAGGTTCTTTAAGCGCACAGGATGTATTCAGTTTTCTTCGACGAACCAAAGAATGAACCTGATAGTGAATAGAGAAGGAAGGTTGAGAGACGTCGAAATAGTGCTCCGCTGGAAACATTCTCTTGCCTCTCTCTTCTTCCGCCCATTTTCGTCTGAAAGCGGGAAATATTTGACCCGGCGAATCCGTGTGTTTTGTGGACCAATCGGGTTGCTTTTGCCCTGCAATGCAATTCGGTTAGCGAGATTTACAAGAAGGTAATAGCGAATAAGCCCTCCCGATAATAAAATTAATTTTCAGAAATGGATCCTCTCGCTCACGTTTTCGGGTTTTATTCTCTGAACCGGACTTTGATATTATGACAACGTCATCGGGGAATATTTTAAAACATTTGAGTTGTGGAAACGCAACTAGTCACTTTGTCAGAAGGCTGTCTTCAGACGCGCATGGTGTGATTCAAGAAGGGCATGTAAAAGAAGAGCACGAGCAAAAATCGTATAAGTAGGGCACACTCCTAGTACTCTCCTCTTGGCTGTATAAGAAGAGCACTAAGATTTTCTATTATATACACCTGAGAAACTTTATGGGTCTTCATGTCCCTCGGGTTGTTTTTAAGAAAGCTTACGACCACCTTCTCCCCTTCAGTTATAGCACGGCTGGGGTCACCATTGCATCCCCAGCAGGGCTGCCCCTCCTTGGAGAATGGGGAAGCTGAAAGCACCTAAACGTAATAACGCAAAGGTACAGGATGCTTGGTGTACGTTTCGGTCGCAAGACGATCAACCTACGAGGGCTATTCGATTCTGACACTTACAAAGCCGGGGATTGAGCCAAGAGCTCACTCCTTACGAGCAGCAGAGTATCACCTCGTAGTTCTCGCGTTGGTTTCGGAGAGCCTGAGGTCCTCACTAGCATAGTTTTCCAGGTCAGGTAGAGCGAGGACCAGGTCCACGAGCACCATGCTTGCCTCCATTGCCGAACAAACGAGAGCCTGAACAAACTATAGTTAATTTGTGAGCTCTGTGAATCACCGAAACTGAAAACAGAGCTAGACCGTACTTTGTGGAAATGTTTGACAAATTCAACGTTTTAGGCTCGTAATTCTAATTTACGCTCTATACTTTGCACCAACTCCACCCCAAACATCTTTAACCAGCTGGACGCTTTACCAGTGTGCAATAGTTATCCCAAGGACTGCACACAACCGACAGTGCAAGGAAGATCGGCTGAATGTGATTTGGGACAGGAAAGTTGAATAAAAACTTCAAATATGGGTCATTGACATGTGAAGCGGACACTATTAGCAACCAATTTCGCTAGATTATTTCACTAAAAAGCTATTTCGTGGGTTTTGCTTGCTAAAACAACAATTTTGCGGGTTTCGGTCGCTAAAAAAACCATTTCGTGGATTTCACTGAAAAAATCATTGTACAGGATTTACCTTGAAACGTCAGATTTCGCAAATATTTGCCTCCAAAATGTAGCAATTTTGTTGGGGGTACGGTGGCATATGACCCTCGTGTAGGCCTATAAGGACGGCTATAGCCCGGGGTCCGAGCTCACAAAAAACGAATGTAAACTTGCAATTTCATGGATATTTAGCACATAGACTTACAATTTCTCAAAAATGAAGACCCATATCTTGAAATACTGAAATTAAAGACGTAATTACATCAACCGAGTAGCTTGGCCGAGTGGCTGTGGGCCCATACCGGGCAGAGGCAAAATCACATGTTCGTGCTGTGCCTTTCTTTACGATTTTTGCTTCTGCCCTTCTTTTACTTGTCTACACGTATGGCCTGTTCTATGCAGTAGCAAGAATAACTCTCTAAATTTTTAATTTCGGATTAATTGCTGTAGTTTTCAGAATAACAACTGTAGGCTGATCCGATCATTGCATGGTCACTGACCATGCTGATGTGTTGCGCAAGATGTGTCTGACACTACATTTTATTTCAATGTAGAAAATTTCAGACCCTCTGTGAGAGATGAATTCCAACCAATACTTGTGGAGCAGGATATGTCTTATAAGTGTCATTTGTGCTCACATTAATGCCATGATGAGAATGTTGCAGAGTGAATTATTGCAACAGAGAGAATCGAAGAACAAGTTGATTCTGCACTAAGTCTCGCAATTTTATTGCTTTCGCATCGACCCTATATTGAAGAATAATACACCGTTCTTCGTCAATTTACGCGTTTTCAATAATAATCTATTTCTAGGATGAATGAATGTATAACGCATGAGTCCGTTTCTTCGGAAACACCAATCAGTTAATTTTAAGTTTTTTGTAAATGAAAGATTCATAAAAAGTCGCGTGGTTAAGGGTTTTTCCGAGTGAATTGAATACATTTCAATATTTTTCCATAAATCAATCTTGGAATTCCCTTTTTCACACATTCATAGTATAAAATTTTAAAAAATGTTCTCTTTGCCCATTGAAAATCAATATTTTCAGAGAAATGTGATAAGGGGGACAAAGCTGCGAAACGGCCAATCCCACAATAAATAATGGACAGAGATGCGAATCTTAACCAATTTTATTTTTCGCTAAAACCATGACACCCCATTCCAGACGTGGAGTGGGCCTCAATAGTGAACGCGGCCACATGGTGGAAAGAGATGAAACGGGTTGAAGACAATAAAGAAGGGAAAAAATCCTTTTATTTGCACTTTGATATATGTTGTTTGTTGCCGAAAAAAAAAAGGAAAGTAACGGGGACAGACCTCAGAGATCGAAAACAGGGATGGATGCTCGGCTGACAGTTCAATTTCAGTTGTTTCCAGAATTTGGGCCATCGTGAGTAGTGGGTGGACGCGTGGATGGACACCGACAATGTTCTCACTCATCACGCACGAACCCTGTACAACGGATTACTAGTTTCACTGTAAAGACGAGATTCATATCTCCCCTCACACATTAACCAATTAATTTTAAGCTTCTACAAATTTTTTGAAGAGTTGTTGAAGGGGATCGATTAGAAGCAAAACCATAAATTTGTTTCTGACAAGCAGAATAAAGTAGGTATTTAAAACCCTCTTCTCCCCACATCACGGTCAGACAGAACGTGAAGGACGAGTTGCGGTTATGTCAACTTCTATCTCTTTTGAAATGGTTGTGAGGTAGGAAAATTCGCATTTTCTCCATTCATGCGATGAGAGTCAAAAGCAACTCGCCCCTCCCCGTGTGCTTATTGTTCAGTAAAATGGTTTGCACCGTGGAAGGGGTGAAGAAGGGTAGGAGGCATAAAGAGATGAATGCAACTAGAAACCAAAGGTCTCGACCTGTTGTGGTAGACAAGAGAAGGGGCCTTTTTTTGAAACTCCGAACGACGATGAAATTAAAAATACCGGTGAGCTTCAAAACTTTTCTTCTCGCCTCTCTCGTCACAACTATGAACATATCCCCATTTTTCACAGCAACAAAAGTACGGGGCTGTTGCTATTTCCTCCCAAGTTTACAGCATTTAATTAATGTCAACTGCGTGGGAAAATAATATTTTGCAGTGGTCCCAGCGTAGTGAAAGGTGACGGCAACAGCGTCATTTCATTTCCATTGAGGATGCCGACATTAATTCTTCAGATGAAACGAGAGAGGATAGAGACATTGTTTTGACGCTTTCAACGGTAAATTATCATGTTTAAACAAAGATGTCAAATTACGGCTTAGCGCAAGAAAAGTTAATTTTTACCGACGAGAAAAATAACCAGAAACGACAGGTAACGTTATGTTTTATGTTCTTTTCTTCATATTTTTTCCTCCTGTCTAGCCTACTTTAAGTTATCATATTTCTTTATAACTCAGACTACTCGGAGGCCTTGGATTGGAGCCGGAACACTCGGTAATTCAGATACTGGCTTCGATTACCGTAGTCATTCGTACACGTTACTTATTAGTATGCGAGTGAAGAAGTGAAGAGGATCCTTTCTGCTGGGGAATTATGTCACATTCCTTTCCTACTATAATTTGTCTTCTAGAGCGGTGGGAGAGACACAACAGCGCTGCTCTAACAAGGTTTAAAAGGAGTGTGATTCCAACAATATATCTGTCCAACTTGATCTGGAATCCAAGACTTGAGAAGGCGTTGCGTGACACGTTTAAATGAAGGGTGAGGAGGGTATTAAAAGAGATTAAACTGGAAGGAAGGGATATGCTTATAATGTGAGAGGATAAGGCGAAATAAAGGGCGGCGGGGAATGAGTGTTATATGTTGTCTTATGCATCACCGGTATACGGCCTCAGCTCAGTTTGTGTTCATTAATTAACTGTAAACCGGTGTGATTTCCAACTATGGAAGAGCGGTGTCGTGTACACGCTTCTCTTGCATAATGGCTGGATGCTTTTGGAAAGGAGTCATTTTTCAAAGAAAATGTCTCAACTTGGCTATACAGACATCGTGAACAATAAACAAAGCTAATGATCGGGTATCGTGCACAACGAATACAGTGTGACGACGGGCCAATAAGAAAATCGATTTTATTACGTCTTCACTTCATTTCAGCTATCAGTGGCAAACCAGTCACTAAGCCGTCAAGCCTAAAGCCGAATTCACGCCTTCGAATAGAGACGTGGAGTATTCACAACACTCAATTTCATAATGGCCCCTCGCACACTTCTGAAAGCGTTTGCCAGTACTACTCGCATGCCAGCTACGTATTGGGGCGAGTGTGATTGCTATTTCACTCCTTCCTTTTCTTTTTCTTTCATTACTTTTTTCCAATTTCTGTTGAACTGTCAAGTTTTTTAAAACTTTTTTTGGAAGCACCCAGCTTGCTACTGACACTCTTCTAAAGTGAACCCTTTACTAACATATTTATCTTGCTAGTAATTACTAGCAGGCAATGCTGGTTTACACGATGCCAGTAAGCGAGTCTGGCGCCAGCGCGAGATTGGCGCCAATAACTTGCACCAGTACCGTTTATACCTTTAGACGATTCAATTTGATTCTCCCAGTCAAAGTTCAAAACGACAGTTATCAGGTAACGAACGTAAACTGGCTGATATGATAAATATGAATTCTGGACTGGGAAATGAAAATTTGTTCACACGGGACGAGCAGATGGCGCCAGATCATTTTTGGGTAGTGGGAGAGGCACTGGAATGCTCACTGGATAGTACAGAAAAGCAAGCAAGTTGACTGACGCGGAATTTACATGGGACCATAGTCAACGGATGCCAGCTACTGGTACGTCAGCTACAGTCACTGGAATGTTAATGGGCGTCGTGTAAACCAGGCTCAAAGCCCGTTCACACACAGTTGGCAAATGCCAGTGAGGCGTTCACACACTAGTTCAGTCTGTCGCAGGGGGGAGTGTGGTGATAACAGCTCCTAGTTGTAAATACCACAAGTGAAGCGATTCGCATTATCAAGTGTAAGTGGCACGTGAGAACCACTAACAAATGACAGGTGAGTAGCACTAGCAAATGGCAGGCGAGTAGCATTAGAAAATACCTTCAGACGGTTTATTGAGACTTTCCAGTATTAAATACAGGAGTAGGTGGTTGGCTAGTGAACGAGTAATTGGTCCCTCGAACCACTGTGACTTTCAAATAGAGCTCTACTCGCCCTTGCTAGTATACTCGCCACCCGAGTGAACTAGCAGACATGTTCAGTGGACGCGGAGTTTTAGGGAAACTGGTTGACTGGCACCCACCGGCCCCCATCATGCTCTACTCGAAATTTTGCCAGTTCCAGATTGTTAACTGGCATGTGCGAAGCACTAGCAAATGGCATGCGAGTAGAGTTAGCAAATGACTTCAGACGGTACAAATATATTGAGACTTAGCCCAGCAGAGTGGCCGAGGTCGCTGGGGCGTCGACTCTCACGTCCATCTCATGTCTACTGAGTGGGTTCGATTATACAGGGTGGATCCGTATAAGTGTGAAAAAATTTTTTGGGTAAAACTGCGTTAAAAGTGGAGTAAAATGGTACCTTCGGAAGTGTCCTACGTCGGTCCGTTCCGGAGTTATGATTTTTTTTTGTGTTAAAAAAAGTAACCAATGCTTGCTTCGAAAAATCCGCAATTTCTCGGCTTATATCGCACTAAATCCAAAAAGTGATGCCATTTTCAGAAACTACGGAACATTTCCTTTAGGATAGAGGCCATTTTATTGCTTGAAATAATCGTCAACACCCAGAAATCTGGCATTTTTTCCATAAATTTACGTGTCCTCTAAAATTTGTCCGTTTTACGAAAAGTCGCTGTACCCAAACAGCTGTCTCAACAGATTTTCGGTGTATCACAAAAACTTCCCCGTCTTCTAAGCTTCCTTTTGGCGTATTCACATTTCATGTTACCACTGACGTTTCTCACAAAAACGTCACGAGAATGCACAAAAACCGTGTTTTTACGAAACATGGGCCATTGTCTACGGTATTCGTGAAGGGTGCAGGGAGATCGGCGGTAAGTGAGAACAGGATATCTTACCATGGAGAAGATATCGCAGGCAAGAGACATTCAATTTGACCCCCCCCTCCATTTCTGCCGATCTCTGAGCACCCTTCACGAATGTTGTGGGCACCTGGCACATAGGCAATCGCCTATATTTTTCTGTCAAAATACTGTTTTAGAAAGGGAGGACAGAATATTTTAGGAAGGAGAAGATATTGTAGGCAAACGGTATTCAATTACACGCCCCCCCCCCCTGAATGGCGACAATCTAATGAATCTGAAGCTGAAATCTAGAGAAGACCGAGAGGTTCCTTTTCCCTCCTATCACTACTAGACAACGTTTTTTTACTCCCCATACTAAACCCAGCTTAATGAAACGTCAACTCTTCTACAAAGAGTTAAAGTTGTCGAACGCTCATTCCCAGTTCCACACAGAAATGCATTGGTGCCCCGGGTTGGTGCCCGGATTTGTGGATGAAGCGTCGAAGGGAGAGCCTTTTGCGCACCCAATTTTCTGCGCGTTCGGGGCACAGGACCACACTGGAAATATTCATTTGTCCCTTGAAATATATGGTGGTTTCTCTTCCACCAAGAACGGTTGAATCTCCGCCTGTTGGAAGCAAAATGAGAAGGTAATTTCTGAAAATTGCAAAAAAGAAGCTAACTTTGTATTTATTTTTCCTGGAATTTCTAATTTTTCTGAAGTAATTTTGCCCTTTTTTCTTCGTTTTTTTGGCATATTTTTTGGGTCCTATTTTTGGTGGGGCGTGTGCCCAAATGCCCTAGTGGACGAGCCGCCCCTGATATTGAGACTTGTCAGTACAGCAAATCGAAGAGTAAGATGTTTGTCATGGTGCCAGTTGTTGGACCTACGATCCAGTAACTTGCAAGGGCTCCACTCGCTTATGCTTAGTGATGCACGAGACCGAGACCGAGACTTAGGCATCTCGGTCTCGGTCATTAGCAAGATGATCTCGGTCTTGGTTTCGGTCTCGTACTTAAAAAGTCGGACATAAGTCGATGGGGGGGATCAAAACCCTTCTCTGGGGGTCGGCTATGGAGCAATTAATTTATACCCCCCCCCCTGCAAGGGAATTTAGGAGAAATCCCCCCCCCCCTAGAGCTGGTAAAATCCCTTTAAAAATAGGAGAGGGGTGGGGTGTGAAGGTGTTGGGGATGTATATTGGGAGGGGGAGGGGTTTCGATTACCTCCCCCTGAGAGAGGTCCCAGATCCGCTCTTGGATCTATATGTACACATTTTGTGGGCTATGTAAGGTCAAAATGCTACACTTTAGACGGGAAAAAGTTTACATCCGATCCAAGAATGGGCGTAAAAATGGGATTAACCCTAGTAGGACAGTACACGTCTTATTATTCTTTTTATATGTCCCAGCAATTAATTAATTAATTGAAATTTAGACGACCCTTGTCTTGGGACTTGTACAGGTCTTGTCAAATCGCTGAAAACTTGTGTGGGGAGGGGGATATTCTACGAGAGGGTTTTCGATCCCCCCCCTTTAGAAGGTTTCCGATTCGCCCTTTGATGCTTGATGCTATGTGTGTAGGAGGTCACTAGTATTCCAAATTTGAGAAATTAGAGGCACGCTATTTCTGCACGAAACGAATCGAATTCGGGCCGGTCTTCGGTCCGGGCTTAAGACCCAAACCGTTTTCCGGATAGGGGAGCATTAGATTGGGCTTATTTGTTGTGTAAAAAGATCTATACCAGCACTATATGCATCGAACTTTTTGGATCACACCGAGACCGAGACTAAGTATCGAGAAAATGAGACTTAGTCTCGGTCTCTGTCCGGAAAATGCAATCTCGATCTCGGTCTCGGTCTCGGTCTCGATTTCGAGACCGAGATCGAGACGAGACCGATACTTTTTCTCGGTCTCGGTGTATCACTACTTATGCTAGTGAACTAGTCACCTGAGTGAACTTGGTACATGTGTTCAGGCGTGAGCTTTTCTGACAAAATTCACTGACTGTTGACGGTTGACTGGCACAATTTCACAGTCTCAAATTTCCGTGGTCTTTAATGAAATTTTCGTGTGCATCATGCTACCGATATCACACAACATGAATAGTCAAGAGGGAGAAACAAGTTTCCTTGATGCCTGTCGGTCAGCTGATTGTTAGGAATTTTGTGTGACTTGACATGTGACAAAGAAATGTCACATGTTTATTTATTATTGTTTTTAAGAATTGCGACTAATTGGTGTAATGTCTCCTTTAAGTTCTTTCGGCCTGCGGATGCCTTGAAAATGGGGTGCATTGCCCCGAAACTTAAATAAGTTAAATAAGAAAAAAATGAGTTTCATTTTATGTAAATAATGTTTGGCTTTGTTAACTCCAACTTTAAATCGAGGTGGTGAAATCTACCATTAGTGTTTTATATTGAAAAATACTGCCTACTTTCAACTCAATTTTTCTCTCTCACTTATTTTGGAACACCCTGCATAGGTACCGGAGCAATAGCCCCTCAGTCTTAGAATATACGAGTCAATCGAAACTAACCGTCGTGATCAAAACCAAATAAAATTCCTTGTTTTCTTGTTTCAGGTGAGTTGCTATGTGTACTCCGGTAGATATCTGCACCCATAAAAATTGAAAACAAATTTTATCAAAAGATAGTGCGACTTAAAATTGTGGTGAGCGAACAAATAACTTCATCTTGAATTAAATTATTTCATGTAACTGCGGGAGAGGATTTTATTTATTCATGAAATTAAATTATCTAAGTTTTTTATTCGTTTAGGAAAAAGCTAATTCCATTTTCGTCGATTAATGGTTGTTATATATAAATTATAGTATAAAAATATGCACAATTAAAATATATATATTTCTCACTGCCTTGCCTATACCGGAAGGCCTGATGAACGTGAACTCTAATTGACAAATATAGTAAACAGTGTGCCCTATCAAGAATGTTGTTCTTGACTATAGGTATATTACCAGACATCCACTTCTTTACACAATGAATTTGTCTGAGCATTGGAAATATCCATACAAGCCCGCTAAAGCAAGACCCTCCAGAAACGTTTTCAAATAAATTAAATAGATTAATGACGACTTATTGTTAGATGTGGAAATAGTGAGACGTAAACTGTTCTTCCGAAGTTTTATTGAGATTTAGATGTACTAGGACTTTTTCGAGGTCTTTATTTTATTTCTAACGATAATTTGTTTTCATACTTTAATTTTTATTTTGTTTTATTTTATATATTTATTTTATTGTATTCATATACCCGTTTATAAATTTTAGTTATTTCTTTTCTTTTCTTTTATATACATATTTGTGTACTTCGTATTAATTCTAGTCGCAGTTTTTTTTTTTCTAAAATCTAGCCCCGAAAACACCGAGAAAGTGAAATAATAATGTTTTTTGACTCATTCATAATTGAATAAATAGAATGATTGATTATCTTTGATTTTTACTCATTTATATTAAATTATTCTTTCTGCTAGCAATGTTTAAAAAAAAAGTCCACACTTTGTATAAGTTGTAAGTAGGATTGCCAAGGCCTTGACTTCCTGGCGAGGACAACAAAAAATATAAAAAACGAGGAAATCAAATTTTTTAAAAAGAGAACAAATGGGCAAAAACAAGGACAAATTACCATTTTCTTAATGAGAAATACCACAAAATGGAATGATAAATTGAAAAAGGTGTTGTCGCCGGTATTCAATTAAATAAATCAAATGAAAGTGATATCTTTCCGGACGACGATGAAAGAGCATAGCCCAACACGATTCGAGTTTCGAGAAAAAATGGGCTCCCCGGCGGGATTTGAACCCGCGACCTCTGGATTACTAGTCCAGAATTGGCCACTGCCAATTGCGCCACGGTGACGCCTTTGGGGATCGTACTCCGAGGACTCAGCTATGCCGAACCCCACCCAGGGACATCTTTCTAAGATAATTATGATAACATTGATGAGGTTTACCTTCGTGATAAGGAGAAACGCCTTGAGTTTCGAGACACAATGGCCCTGGGTGGGGTTCGGCTTAGCTGATTCATCGGAGTACGATTCCCAAAAGCGCCACCGTGGCGCAATCGGATGAGATCATTGGCGTCGCGCGCCTTTGGTATAGCGAAGTTATAGAGGTGCATCTTCGACAACAGAGTTATTCCTCTTCACACACTAAACAAGCTTCCCCTTGTCATAGCTTTGCTTGCATCTCACGTTTCTAAAAATGCTAAGTAATTGAAATTACCAGGCACAGATCTAGTTGAAGAACAAGACAACTTTTCACCCTCTGAATCACTGCCGCATAACGTCACAGGGCTGCCCATTCATCCCAAGCTGACACCAAAAGAAGAAAGGTTCATCGGTGGAATGGACCAGCTGGCAAGAACAGGGGGCAACTAAAATGACAAATAATGATGTAGAACTGTGGCAAATTTGTTTATCGAGTCGTCCAAACACACTTTGGGGGCTTATAGCGGTGAGCATATCCCACTAACTTGGTTTTGACTTTTGATTAGGGCAAATGTGGCCTCATGCGAAATTTTGTTTTTGAGAGGAGTCACTGAGTCAGACCCGTGAAATTGCTTTTTGAAATGAGCCAACACTTCGAAATTGCTCTTTGAATTGGTTAACAGTACGAAATTAGGTTTTAGTATCAGCGGAAGCAACGAAGTTGCTCTTTGGGTTTTGTCCGGCTTTCAAGAAATTGGACTTGGTAACTGTAAAGGCCGAGTAAAACCCATGTGTAATCACCACAGACAGTACTCGAACCGAGTGACGAACATGTGATTTTGCCTCTGCACGGTCTCGGCCCAGTACTGGCCGAGTGGCCCAAGCTACTCGGTTGGTGTGTAACTAGGCCTTAAGTATAAACAACCCCCTCAGGCTGACCCAGACCGTAGTTTTTGGCCTAAAAACATCGAAACAGCTTTAAATTGACCATTTGTTTCCTCGATAGCCAGCCTATGTTCTTGAAACGATCTCTCTGCCGAATTCATTGCATTTAAGTCATACCAACGCATGTTGTAATTTTCGAATTTTCGCCTCTTCTTTGTTCACCCTCCCCCCATCATTAAAAGTATTCTTTTCATTGTACGCCCCTCCCCCGACAATTTCAAGACGTTCCAACGTCCCTGTGCGGAGTACACTGATTAATGAACCAGTGGCAGACCATCCCTATTGTCAAACATGCCAGAAGTGTACCCAGATGACCGCTTTATAGCGTTTCAGGTAGGGTCCTCAGATCCTGGTGAAATTGTTAAAACGTTAAAATGTTAAAACGTACATAGACGAAGTTTGAGAGTGGCTGTAAAATTTGTTTCCTGACCGAAAACATAGGTGTATTATTCAGAATGAATAATAAACCAAAATCAGTGACATTTGGTTGTGGATGAGTTTGAACGAGTAAAAATCACTAAATTTGTATTAACATCGTTGGTTTTTCTAATTCACAGATCCTACAAAAATAATTATAGATGGAGCTATACAACGATGGTTTTTAAAAAAGTGAACCCCCCCCCCCCGAAATTGGGGTTTTAAGGAGCCAAATGCACTCGGTATGGTTTTGAAAGAGTGAAGGCCTCAAAATTAGGGTTTGAAAGAGGAAAACCAACAAAATTAGGTTTTGAAAGTCATTTCCTCGAATAAGCCAAACCAGTGAACTTTGTAACGTTTATCCTTGGATTACGGTGCCGGCTAGGGCGAGGCGAGGCGTAAATATAATCAGTGTGATATTTTCAGGCCGTACGAATCCATCTATTTAGTCGGATTCTACGGAAAAGTAGTTTTTAGTTAGAGTACGAACTCTGTCTAGCCATTGTCAAGGCGCGAATCGTTAATTTAACCGTTTTGGGGACGCAGTTTGTCAGGTTAGCAAATTGCATGGTGCGAATAGTCGGTTTGCCATTTCCAAGGTGTGCAAGTTATCGGGTAATTTGTACAAGGAGTGAATATTTGCCATGACGATATTTTCAGGACAAGAATCCATGCCAATTTATTCAGGACCAAATTAATGGTCAGTTTTGCCGTTTTTCCATTTTGGAATTGCCAGTTTTGCCATTTTGACAGCAGGCAATGCATGTTTAGCCATTTTCTACGCGTGAATGCTCGGTTTTGGCAATTTTCAGGGTAGGGGAATCACCTATTCAGGCATTTTTAGAGCGCGAAATCGGGGCTCGTAAACCAGTTTGGTCTGCGGGTTTTCTCACCCCCTGTTGGCTGTAAGGAGGGGATCACAAAATCACACTGCCCCATGGAATGGCCTCTTAAACGTCAGTTAAGTCTCTATTTCTTTTGGCAATTACTATTTCCACCTCGACCCCTAATATAACATGTTCAGAGAATTTATAAATTTGATTGAAAAAATCGTAAAGCAAGAGTTTCATAATTAACTACTGATTATCGCTACTAATACTACTACTACTACTACTGCTACTACTACTACTACTACTACTACTACTACTACTACTACTACTACTACTACTACTATACTACTACTACTACTACTACTAGACTACTACTACTATACTTACTAATACTACTATTGGGGGCTCCACACAAACGTACTTCAAAACGAGACCGTGGAATACGGCCTTCAAACGATACATTAAGGGCCGTATTCATAGACGTCACTCAAACTGAGTATTTACTTAAGTGGCTTCAAATCGGTCGTTCTAATAATTGAGACATCTGTTTTGAATCGAAATAAGTAAATACTCAACTCAAGTGACGACTATGAATACGGGCCTAAAATCCTGAGTTGGTGCAGAAATGAGACAGAAAATGGTTTCTTGAGTTTGATAGGAGGGGGAGAGTAAACATGAGTGGGTGGTCAAGGGATGAAGACTGTAACTCCTCGTTAACCAAATCTTCCTATTCGTTAAGGCAATTGGGAGAGAATGTTTCATTTCTGCTAGCCAAGTGACACTTATGTTTCTCCCTTTGCGTAAGTAATGAAGGTGCTGGAGCAGGATAAAAAAAGCTGTTGAAAAAGTGTTCTTGTTTATTTGGAAATCAATGATTGATTTTGATACTATTTCTTTATGATTTTTCAATCAATTTTAGAAATTCTCTGGGCATGTTAATGGAACTCGTCACAACCGACGAAACCAATTTAGTAAAAGTGTGTACATAAAAACCCCAAAAAATGGGCTTTGAGATTGGAAATAAAGTGTGAGGATTGGATTAATTCGATCACGGGTATTCTCGGGAAAAATCATTCTCTCATTTTGCAGTCCCTTCCTTTTTGCTTTTCAAGTTCAACAAAACAAACAAACAAATAATCTCGGCTAGATTAATTAAATTGTACTAGAATTTCCCTCCAGCTCTCATTCGTTTGTGGAGTAATAACTCGGGTAAACAATAAAATAAGCTGTCCCCCACTACTATTCTTCTCAGCTTATATAATTAGTTTTCCGAAAACCCATTCTCGCTTTCTTCATCATTTACCATTTAAGTTGAAATACAACTTACGATCGACTGCTTGGCTGCATTTGATGGGCCCGAGGCTTCTTTGAATGCTCTCTACCCTCTCCACAGTTTTATAAGCACGTTTTGTTTTCTTGAAATTCAGGCCAATCCTTGTCTCTTCCTTCTTTCAGAATTGATGCGTGATGAAGATTCAACTGATTGTGGAAGAGTAAAGAGTAGAAATTGTGGGCTCTTTATAAGTAGCGTAATTTTAGTAATAAATCCAGACGTAAAACCTCAGTGGAATGGAGGAGCGAACCAGATGAAAAATCTCTCTTTTCTCGAGGTGAGTTTTTGATGAAGAAGTTCTAATGACTTTCGGGGACCCGAGGGTGTCTTATTCAGGTGACGCTTTATCCCCTCCCCTCTCTCCCATAAGTATTTCCAGGGTTGACGGCTCTTTCGCCCCAAAAAACCACTTCTTTAAAGTGAGTGATTGATGCTCTTACATAGTTCCGTTCGCTCGCGCTCTCTCCTTTAAATATCTCGTTGCTCCTCCGACAAAGGTAGAGCTGTTGATCAATTGAAAATCCTCTCAATCACTAAGGTGGATCTTCAAGGATGGAAATGCATGCCACTTTCTTGTTAGGAAAAAGAACCATGGGAGGGGGGCAAAGTTAAGTTAAGTCTCGATGCGAGAATTTCTCTTCATATGGCGATAACTTCACTCCTCGACAATACGTTTGATTTAAAACCCGACTTCCATCAAAACTCTCCCACACATCCATCATAATGAGTTTACTTGAAAAACTTTCACGTTTTACATTACTTGCATTTCAGCCACACTCCATACGTCCTTAAAGTTGAGTCTGGGTAGCAATAATGCGCTTCTATAGTGAAAGTTGATGCGACGGTAATTTGAGTTTGCCCTTTCCCCCACGTATAAGGTCTGTCCCTTAGTCGTTCAGAGCAGGTGAGTTGGTTCTGCCTTTTTTTTTGTTTTTTTTGTTGTTGTTTTTTTAAGATGTTATGGGATTACGAAATAACGGTTTTTGGGCAACTCTGAGCTGTTCGTGGTAGTTCAGATTGGCAAATGAATTGACCCATATTTTCCGAATAAATTGTACTTTGTACTTATTTGCATTTTTCTCAACTACAGAACAGGGTCTCAAATTTTTTATGGTTCCGGATTTCAGCCTTTCCGTTTATACCACATACGTGAAGAGTAAATCCAACAAGAGTTTCGAATGCTCCCCAAGATGCCGAAGATCCTCTTAACTAGAGTTAAATAATTAGGAAGGATGATGGGGATGATATTTTGGTGGTTCCCTCGTGAAACACTCCTTATTCTTTAATGCTCTCTCACTTCTCGTCTATAGTTAAAATAATCTGGAGCTTAAAATAGTCGTGCGAGATCACATTACTACAGTCCCACTAGACTCGGAATTGAATTTTTAAATTCGATCGATCTGACCCCTTCCCCTAAAGGCTTTCAAACCGTCCACGTGCACTGACGTGATTTATAGTTTCACACAATTTTGTGTGTGTGTGTGCAAGTTGAAACACCCAGTATTCTGTACTGTACCACACGCTTGCACCCTCTCTAAATAAAGTTTATTGAAAGTCGGTCGACCCCGACAAAGCCTAGGTATACAAATTAGACTTACTGAAAGATAATTTTCCTGAAGAAGTATTGACGATGAAAAAAGGCTATCACATACAAAATGAATTACTTATTGGCTGATATTGGCTGATATAACAACCTTTATTTCATGAGAGCCACTAAGTGGTTTTAAAATCACACACTTTACCAACTGTATCAAGTATCATATCTCGGCGCCATGTTGGTAAGATGTCGGGTGTCTAATTCAGGGTACATCAACATCATCGTACCACCATTCTGCACAGACTATCTGCGCTATTTAAGTAGATTAGTCAAAAGTTCGATAATGGAATTCTCGAATCAACAGGTCAAGAGGAAAGAGCTCGGGACAATATCAATCTGAATCTTGCGGCCTTCATTTATTCAGAAACTGATTTCCCGTATCCCAGATCTATAATGGGGCGTATTCTGAGAGGACTCTATTAGACGATGATTCAATTCGGCTGGTAGAAAGCGGGTGAACAGAAGTACAAAGACGAATGAAATGATGTAGTCCCTCCACGAATTATTTATTGCAACCAAACCGAATTCAACCCTTACTGGGTCATCCTCAGTGGTCTAAACATAGACAAGCAACTTTAAATTAATAATAAAAAAAAAACGAAATTATTACAATAGAGTAAGTTTAGGACTAGATGAGTGACTAGTAATGTTTCAACTCATGTCAAATGCCAAGAAAAACCGTGTCTACAATTTTTTTCGTTTAAGGGTACGGTGCATCACCTGTCAGACCTTGTAATGACTAGGGATCTTAAATTTACCTTTTTATTCGTATATCGAGGAAGTATATCTCGTATATCGAGGAAGTGAATTAACCAGGAAGCAAAGGACCGATTGTGAACCCTCTTATCTATCATTGAGGCACAAATCTCCTGCTGTAAGAGATTCTCAACTTGTAAACATTGCCTCCAAAAAATGTCACGTGATTTATGATTATTTTCATTAATCAGAATCTCGGCCATGTGGTCGGCGTCCGCTCTGCATGCGTTATTAATAAGTGCGTAAAACGCCGAATTGGAACGCTGAAGATGTTCTTTAGAACGCGTGCAGAATTTGCGACCAGTTCGGCCACACTAAGTAGCACCACAATCTCCGCACTTCAGACGATAGAGGCCGCTCTTATGAAGGGGGTCCACCCGATCCTTACCGTCGCTTAAAATGCTTTTTAAGCTGTTTAGGCTTTTGAAAGCGACCTCGTGTCACCTTTTCAAGATCCGCTCTAGCTCAATTGAAAATTGACCCAAGAAAGGCAAAACCAAGAAGTCCCTAGAATCTTATACTCGTTCACTACTTCTAATGAACGAACACAGCGGCGAGAAGTCGTTTCCTCTGGGCTGGCGAAACAAGTTTCCTTGATGCCTGTCTGTCAGCAGGATTGTTGTGGAATTTATGTGTGATTTGACATGTGACAAAGAGATTTGTTTCGGCCTACGGGTGCCTTGTGAATGGGGTGCATTTTACCCAGAAACTAGTCGGCTTGATTAAGAATAATAAAGAATGTGTTACTCAAAAACATAATTAATTACCTAAAGTTATTTAACTGTCACGAAATAATTAAAATTCGTTTCCTCTCTATCGCATTTAGTATAGATTGCTGACGACTGTCTCATTGAAGCCGTTGTTGACCGACACTTGTTTTATTATCTCCAATTCGGAAGAAAATTCATCTCGAGCCAGCGGTAGAGACAATAGTCTGTTGATGTAGGCCCTGAAGGCAGACTTTTTGTGACTCGGATGATGACTCGGATGATGTGTATGAACCACTATATCCGAGGCAGTAGGCTTCCTATTCCTACATATTCCAAATTTGATTCCATCGACCAATCTAGTCAGAGTAACATCGAGGAAGTTCAGGGTACCGTTGGCTTCTGTTTCCAAAGTAAATTTGATCTTAGGGTGCTTTCACACTTGAGATGTTTCATGATTGATGTTTAATTTATAATTCACACTTGAGATTCCGGTATCCGATTATTGTACCGAGGATACTAAAAATACAATACGGCAAACGCGCTTGTTCACTCTTAAGATCAGGGTTGCTGTTACCCTGTTCCTGAATCACCCCATTTGTATCTTGAAATTACCCTCATTACCCCCACAACTTTGTTACTTTACCCCTCGCCCATAAAATGACCACGTATACGTCAAAATGTCGACAAATTTTACAAAATTTGACTAATTAGAGGTGATAAAAGTGTAGAAATCAACGGCAGACATTCTTTTTTATTTTTTTAACCATATAAACTTCTAGAGAGACCCTAAAGTACCTATTAAATGAGTCTGCTTAATGAGTTATTGCGCTGTTGAATGATTTTTTTTTCTTCAAATAGAAGCCTGAACCCTAAAAATAAATCATCAATTTATGTAGTAGAGATTTATATTGAGACAAAATCGCTTCTGCTCGATAATACGACCCGTCCCGTCTGTAGACGAAAGGAACGAGAAAAATCACTTCGAGTTCGAGACGACCCTTGTGTTGAGGGCCCAAGTCTAGCCGATTCTTTAAAGAAGACGAGTGACTTATCAAATCTCAAACACAGCACAAAACTCTCTGAAAAACTTATGCTACGGTTGTAGCTCAATGCTTCCTCGAGTGTAATGGCACCATAATATATTTATTTATTTTAATTTTTCCGAGTTCAGTGGAAATTACTGCCAAATTACTCTTTTCTTTCATTATTCCCATTTTACTCTCCTAGGTTCTAAATTACCCCCAAAACGGGTAATTACCCCCACATCGGCAACCCTGCTTAAGATTCCGGAATCAGATACTAAAAGTATGTGATTCCGGGATCTAAAAACTGAAGGAGCGCCTTGGCTGTAGTGTATTTTTAGTTTCCTCGATACGGGAATCGGATACCGAAACCTCAAGTGTGAAAACGGCCTTAGGGTGCAATACATTCATGAAATCGAGAAAACTGTGAAAGTCTGTGTCTGAACCTTCCAACACCACCAAAACGTCGTCGACGTACCGCGTCCAGAGCTTAATGTTCTTGAAGAACGGATTACTCGACTCACTCATAAGCTTCACTTCCAAATCGTTCAAGTATAATTCGGCTGTGGGATCTTTTCTAAGCCTAACGAAATTGTTCTCTTTAAAGCCTTGGTTTCCTAGAAAAGCGGTGCCGTAATATAGCGGTGGGGGGGGGGCCTTTTAAATCACGCCAGTTTGCCTAGAGGGTAAAGTTCGGTCAACATGACAGCGCCACCGCTTCGAATGATACGGCCGTTTGTGACGGTGATGAACTGTTTATCAACGGTTTTTAACGGTGACGGTGAACGTTTTGTGTTTACAATGAGCGTGAAAACTACCTGGACGCTAGACGGTGACGAAATCGTAAATAATACTGTCCGAAAACGACTCTATTCTGATGTTAAAAGAAAATACTACCAAATAGTTGGAACTACAAGGAAAGAAACGTTCGTCACCATAGAGGTAAATAACTGGAGAAAGCCTGAATTGGCTGGGTGGTGGGTAGAAGGGTTGTCACAAATATGGCCGCCAAAGTACACCTTCAGAACCTTGAATTTACCTCTACATCGTCAGGTTATCAACAAAAAAGCTCACCTCCCCCTGAGATTAATGCAAAATTACAAAAAAAGAGCCCGAGTTAGAATGAACAAGGGGTACTTCAGGGAATTTGTTCGGTAAAAACTAAATCAAACTCGTCAACGCTCTCGTTCTCAAAGCGTGGACGACTCATACGATTTCATTGTAAATGTCATCGTTCGTGGCACGTAGCCGTGTTTTCAAGTGTATTTTGGTGTTTATTTTCTAAAATAAGTGGCCCTGATCGCGTTCCATCAACATACTAGGAAAAATATTACATGGGCGAGACAGTCACGAGTTTAGAAAGAGCCGCTCCGTCTCTTGAGGACTGCGAAACAAGGATTTGAACAAAAGTCGCCACACACGTGCAGTTCTCGCTGTGCTCGAACCACGGGTTTTCTCATTCGCAGTGCTGGTGCATATAATGTTTCTGAAATAGTTTGTTTCTTGCTTGCGAGCGATTATTATGTGAAATAAACGTTCGTGATTTCTTAGCCCTGTATTTCTCTTTGCTATCAGAGGATCGACCCCTGAAGAAACATACCCAAAAATACACAACACATCAACACATCAGTAAAAAACAAGTTATCTTGAACTCAGAAACATGACGTATTCCATAAAAAATAAGAGTGACGGATTTCCCGGTGGCTTCGGTCATGATTCCCGGAAGAGGATTGGAGCTTCTTGCGCACGTTGAAATATCCGGAAAAGAAGTACAACAACTCGCGCATGGTCGACCGTTTAAAATAAAGATTCTCCGGAGTATAGTTGTGGGTTATTCACTTTATTAATATCCTGTGATACAATCTAAAAACTCACAGTGACAATTTCTAGAAATACTAGAGGAAAAAAGAACAAAACTAGTAATTCAAAGTGGTCATGTGTAAATAAAAAACAACTTGACTTGAGGTTACTTTGTGGTTCACAAGGTGCACCTCCCACCCAAGGTCTATATATAAGAAGGTCTGCTCATGGCCGATGAAGTGCGGGGGGACACTGTGGGCAGATGGCTTCAATTTATATTTAACACCTCTGCTCCACTATACTTCATAACTCTAAAGGCCCGTTCACAAGCTCTATGTTTGTGTTGTGTGGTGTCTACGCAACCTATCAAAATGCTTCATTTTTCGAGGGAATAAATTTGTTTGGTTGCATAGACTCCACACAACGCAAACATAGAGCTTGTGAACGGGCCTTAAATAAATATTGCTTGATGGTCGTGTAGCATGCTATCTTGGCAAGAATCAATGTAATTCATACAAATCATTTCCAACGGAAATTAGAACGATACGAGTGCGGGACGCACCACTTATTTTCTTACATACTATTCTCTTCTACAACGTACTAGAATGAGCGGTACGTAGCAGAACGACATAGTGACGTCGCTTTTGATAGAGCTATGAAAACAGGAGTACGAGTTACGCTAGTCTAGAAAGGGAGAGTGGTGGGCATGCTGCTCAATGTTCTTTCACTCATCGCTAACACTTGACATTCATTTTCGCTTGTCGCCCCAAGGGTTAATCTGTAGAGCACGTTATGAAATGATTAGGCATCCTCGAATCTAGTCGCAGCTAAAACCACGCGTTTCATCATAATGACAGCGCGAAAAAAGTACAAGTCATCCGTTTCTTAGCCGCTGCCGCTCAATCCTCAGTCCCTCGAGGTATCTGTCGCTCACCAACGTGAATGGATTGTCGGACGTCGTCCTTCAATCAACTTACTTTGTCCGAAGAAAAATTCAGAACACTTCACGCAGAAAATCAAGTATGTACATGGACGCTATGACAACCATTCGCATTGGAGAACACCTAGGAAGAATCCCTGGTGTTTTGTTTATTATTTTTGCCCACAATGACGTCATTTTTACCTTTTCCTCTCGTCCATCGAAATGCATGATCGGACCTTCTTTTTTATAGACCTTGCCTCCCACCCAACACAGTCAACAAATTTCAAGCCCAAGCTTTCTCCATTCATTTTTATCTCTATGTTCGTCACCTCCGTCGCGATGGAAGCGATGCCGCTTTCTGTTTACCGGTATCTAGGCAACTATGGCTTGATTTAAAAGGGAAATTTTCTATTTCTACGGCACCGCTTTTCTAGGAAACCAAAGCTTTGAAACTCTTCTGTCTTTTCAATATAATATTGTGATTTATCCATAACAATGGGAGCTTGGCCCCTGTCTTCTTTCATTACTAGCAAATAGTTGTTTTTCAACAAATAATCATCTATTGTTACAACTTTTTTAAAGAATTGTAAACATTTTAGCTTTTGGTAATTCTCTTTTATGCCCCCTTCCAAAAGCGCTACAGTCTTGCAAATGTGTTCCTCTTTTACATTTGTTTTAACCCAAAATTTCAGGCTCTTGTTTAAAATATTCATTCCAGCCTCGCTGAAGATAGTGGGAGTAAGGACAACTGTTCCTGGAAAGAAACTAGTCCCCCCACCCACCATTCTGTCCAATAACTACATTAGCGGAAATATCAACCGACTGCGTTCTACCGTTGACAACTTTTTATCAAGACAAGCTTTTTTCTTTAATAGGTAACACCACGTGAATTTTGCCCCTATTTGTAATATCAGTCTGAAGTGCGGAAATTGTGATGCTGCTTATTGTGGCCTGGGTGGTTGGGAACTGGTCGCAAATTCTGCACGCGTTTTAATGAACATCTTCAGCGTTCCGATTCGGCGTCTTACGCACATAGATTCGGCGCTGCCTTCGTAAAACATAATTTGGATGAGTTTTTAGTAGTAACGCAGAAATACTTTCACTGGTCTCTCAACGGATATAAAACGTCCTCAATGCGCTCAAAAAGAGCAGAACCGCAAATACTCGGTGTATAGGAATCTACTGATGAGGAATGAGTCGTGAATGATTTTCTGTTCGTCATACCTCGAAGTTTTAGGTTAAGGAGATATCTGAGGGATCACCCCGATGAGGGACTTAAAATTGCTGAAGTTCCCATGTCTTGGGGGTTTAATCCCCATGCCACGAAGGTAACTCATTACATTACCAACACCAGTTTCGAGTGAATGTGCTTATAGGAATGATGAAAATGCAACTTCTTTGGCATTTCATTTTTCGCGATTGTTTCAACGATTACGTCTTCTTGTAATGCACAAAAACATCGCCAAATTCCTGGTTGATGTCCCTTTTCACACAAGGAGAACATTTGGCTCAATCAGTTATCGTTCCCCTCATTCATTACCCATCACTAATTCCGAATATCGGCTGTTTTTTCAATTACTTTAATATTATCTTTGCTATTCTTGTACTTTTTGTAATTTATTAGCTTACATTCAGACACTTCGAGAGGTCCCTGTCTGTCACCTCACCAACTCAAGCTTCAAAACATACTTCTCTAAAAAAGTTCTGTTATTCTTCACAAAGCCCATCGGTTTTTACTCTTCAAACAGCTACTTCTTCGCGAATACTTGTAAAATCCCGGGACTATTGCACTCCATTTGAAAGCTAACAGAATGAGGAAGTTTTTCCAATAAACCCAAAAAAATATTTTCCTCTAAGGAGTGGGAGAAAATCGCAGCTGAAAAACAAGGGAAAGATACAAAGATGAAAAAATATCACTTTCCATCAGTGTTAGTACCCTGAAAAAACGGCCAAGTTCATAATACAATACAGTCATTTTAAAGATAATTGTGCGCTCTTTCGAATGACCCAATAGACGATTTCCACTCATGCGCTCTCCAGTCCTACTTCAACAGTTTTGCAACCCACCTAGGCCAGGTTATGGGTTACTCTTGTCTCGAGCTGTGTAAAGTGGTCTAATTTTTCTCTCATTCCCGTCAAACTAAACCCACTTTTGCAGTGATTCATTTCTGATTTTATTCTTCAGCCTCCGTCTCACGAAATGTACCGATGAAAACTCGTCGTTCCGGTGGCACCTTAACATGAAGTTCCATCATAGTTGCGCATTTATCACACTTCTTCACATGTACTTTCTCTTCCCTCAGAGCCTCAGAGGTGCTGATGAGGGGCACCGGGAATGGGCCCGAAATGTATCCATTAAAAACACCATGGCTGTATGGTTCAAAAAAGTTTATGGTCTTTCTCTTCCCTTTTTCCTCAATTTGGGACGTATTCAGTCAAGTGCCGGGAGAAAGGGATACATTTAGTAGCTCGGTCAAAACCAGGTCGACCCGGAAAGGAAGAACTTGTACAGTCATCGAAGCAGCAATAGTATCGCATTTTTCTGACTTAAGATGAGAAGCACGCGAAGGAAGTATAATTTTAGACTCGAAATAAACGAAAGACTCAAAAAAACATGTAAGTATTTGAAACCGAAATTCACTCGTAGTAATGCTAGCAATGTGAAAAAATTACTGTTGAAGAGGCTCTAGGCAACTAGAAATAAACCCATAACCTGCAGTTCTATACCTTCGCTTTTTCCACGGAAATCGTCTATTAGTTTTGGGCTAGAATTGATTCTAGAGCGGCCGTGAGCAAGTATTTCAAAAAAAATATAGCCCCGCGAAAAAATTAAAGATGGCGGAATAACTCGAAAACCAAGCTGAATTCCGAAAAAGTGAATTTAGTGATTTCGACCACAAATCAGCTGTACTATGACCAGTTTTCGGCTGAGCATCGAATTTTCGAACACCGTATATTCAATTGCTTATTATTAATTTAATGTTGCTTATCGATGTTCAGACCACTGAGGGTGACCCAGTAAGGGTTGAAACCGGTTTGGTTGCAAATTTGCAATAAGTAATGCGTGGAGGGACTACATAATTTCATTCGTTTTTGTGAAGAAACCTCCCCTATCTCGGCAAAGTGCATCGTAAAGAGTACAAAGGGTCAACGAAATGCTACAAACGAGACCTCGACCTCAGACGATGTAGGAGTACGTGCCGCATATAGAGAGAGATGGATCTCTCCCATATCCCCATGGATGACAATGAAAACCTATAGTGACTAGTCAGTAACGTTTCAAAGAAGACCGGGAAGAGAAGTTTTACGGATGGGAAACTGCGAAACAAAGAAGAAAATGTAATTCTGAACGTTTCTTCTAGTTACATGAATTCGTATACCTTGCTTTTGCCCACACTTCTTTATCAACCTTTACACACGCAGAGAGAGAGAGAGAGAGAGAAGGAATGTGAGAGAGAGAGAGAGAGAGAGAGAGAGTGATCGAGTGAAAGAGAAAGAGGTTGTGTAAGTGAGAGACATTACTAACTTCATTTCACGGGAGAAACAATGTCCTCTCAACCCTTCTTGCTCCTTCCAAGTCTTTAAAGGGCTATGTTGTGAGAAAAAGGTCTATGTCTCCAAAAAATAAAGCACAGAGGAGAATTGGTGGGGCCTATTCAATTTAGTTTCTCAGCTATATTCTTAGGACTCGTCGGTGGATTCCCACTAGGTTTTCTTGCCAGAAATATGCTCCCTTTTCGAAGTAAAAGTTCCGGAATTTTGAACCAAATTTTCATTTCAGTTTATTGAAATTGAGCTATTAATCATTTCATTGAACTTATAATGTACAATGATCCGTTCTTTTGATAATAATTTTTTGTTTATACGTCCTAGGAATGGCTAAGGTTTTAGCAATATCATTTGGCTATTACATACGTACATAAAAAAAATGAATAAATTTATATTTATGTAGGTATAGGGGAAATAAGGATTTATAAGTGGGTTAGAGAATCATACCTCCCAACTTGTCTCTGGAGAACAAGGGCGCCGGAAATGAAATGCCGCTTTAGAGAACAGCCGGAGTGAGGGGGGAGGAGTTAAAAAAGGAGAGAGAATGAATTTCGATCAATGTACGGAGGGCATGAAGGTTCTGTTGACTTCCTCTCGTTTCAGAACAAAATAAAAATTTCGTAAATTCTATTTTAACGCCAAATGTACTTGATTAGCCCGAGAATTTCTCTCAGGTTGGAAGAGAGTATAATCCCTTTAGAATGCCACCGCCAAAGCTATGATTCGATTTCTGATAAGCGGTTAATTAGCTTAATGACAAATGGTCGTTATACGAATCGCCTCATCTATTTGAAGCACTCCGCGGGCGTGTAAGAGAGAGAGAGGGTATGAGGGAGTGTGTGTGTGTGACCCCGCGCTTGTCTCTAATTGTTCCTTCAATTACAGGTATCCCTCTGCTGAAACATATCAGAGGAAGGGCTGAATTGGATTTCACTGATTACAAAACGCTCATTATAATTCTTAAACGTGATTAGGATTAGGTAATGAATATCAATTATTTTGTTCCTAGGATCAAATTTATATATTAATTTTATTTTTTTTTAAAGACCAGAACATAATTGGCTGTATTCAAGAGGAAAAAAGACTGACTGTGACCCACCGTTGGTATAGGGTTGTGTTCTAGACGCTGAAGGTTCTAAACACCCAAGTGAGGTCCAGTCACGAAACATCCGTCACCACCCTTTTCACTCGAACCTCGCCAAACCCTTTCTGCAGTCTTTCTCGGGGTGATTTACAATGAGAAAAGACCCTTCGGGGGGAACAAAGACCTTCTTATTTCCTTTTGTTAACTGACAGTGGCAAAGGAGGAGGCAAATACCTTACAGTGGGTTCAAACCCCTAGGAAAAACGGTTGGACACTTAACTGATAAAACAGCGTTAAATAAATGTCTTGTCATTCTTCAACGAGAATAGAAAGTCTAATTAGATTTAGAGCGACTCTGTCATGGTATACATCGAGGTAGGGGATTTTGCGAAAGAAAACTTGATTGTTGCAGTGATGGTGGTGTTTGGCAATTTGTTAACAAGAGGTTTTCTTGAAAGGTTTTCTTTATCTCGCGTGCAGTATACCGTTTTGTTGGTTTTTGTTTTTTTTTTTTTTGATTAATTAACTTCTTCTTTCGTGTGACTATACACCGAATGTAAAAATGTTTTATAATAGGCTCAAAAAAGTGTGAGATGCCCAAAGAAAATGCAAGAATTTTGTTTTCTCCAAAGCACGCTTCTCAAGACTCCATGTGGGTTCCACACTCACATAGCACTATCAATTTCGGTTTCTTCGTCTACGTCTTCCCACCCCTTCTACTCGGCGACCTCTATGAGTTAAGAAAGAATAAAGAGCTCCTCCCTTGTTAAGGAGACATTTTTCAAGCTTACTGACATAATTTATTACAGAAACCCTTCTTTTTTTTTCATTACATTCTATTAAATGTCACCCTAAGGATTTAGCAGCAAACGCCCAATTTTCGCGTTATTTTGCGACCCCAACTATTAACTAAAGGACAGTCTTGGTTTCAATACGATACAAAAGGTGACATAATAGGGCCACTCGCTGCAATTTATATTAAAAATTGCACAATATTCACCAATTTAGTTAAAAATATTATTCTTACCTTCTACTATCATTCTTAGGATGAATCACCGTGAAGAGGGACGTCAAAAGGGACATAGGGGAACTGAATAGTTTTTGGTTCGAAAAAATAACCGTATGAAAAAATATGGTCTTTAAAGTTGTCCATTTTTCGGTGTAAGAAAGAGACGGTGCGGTGGTTTACCAGATTGCGTCAGTATAGTGGCTGTTTATATGATAGTGTCGAAGGGACGTGCTGAGCTGACGGGGAAAGCTTGGAAAGCGTGACACTGAGTTGAGAATGGATACACGAGTGGAGGTAGAAGGCAAAACATGCTGATTAGAATTGGAAGACAATCCATTCAGGGCGCAGGTGGAAGGTACAATATTCTCAGAGCTCAGTTTTATCTTCTGCGCTCGAAACCGATCGCAAACAGCTGAAGACGGCTTCCACTCGAGGCAGCAGGTGAATGCCCGAGAGATACTGCAGTTACCCTGCTCGGTACTCGACTCCGGATTCCTCGTTAGTTTCAGCTGCATCTGGAGGATGTTCCAAGTATGCAGAAACAGGCAAGCTGTTCGGAGGAACATGATCCACAAGCATTTCTATTGCATCTTATAACATAATGGGGAGCTTGAACATTTTTCAAAAGTTGGTGTTTCTTAATGAGAGCTCTTCCACAAGCCTACTGCTCACATCAAACTTTGAAATCAATCAAGGATGCTTTTTTTAGCGAATTTTTAAAAATTTTGAGTGGGGGTTCGATTACGTCAAAACTTATTTTATTGAAATGGATGATGTGGGGAAGAGGGGGTTGGACGCGTTAACTGGAGGGAAATTTTTCATGTTATTTGTAAACAAACAATTTTAGAGTTCCCTCAAATGCTTCACAAGTAACGATTTACGTCATTTCCCCTCGCACCATCCATCCCCTCCTGAAGAACTTTGAACCTTTTTTAAAAATCTTAAAACTCACCAATCGGGTTGTAACTTCCGTTGTTATCCTTTAGATCACGGGTCAAATCACCGGTGTGCTTTTCTTCCCAATCTGAAATTCGTGCAAGTTCCCCATTATCGGTAAAAAACATACGAATAATTATAATTGCAGCCACGGTTAGCCTCACTTTAGTAATATGTATAGTGAATAACACAGCATAATTCGATAGAAAAATATTCCTTGTAGTTCAGAGTGAAAAACGTAGAAAGCACCCCCCAAAACCCAGTAGCCCATCCAGGGGCGGTTTTATGGGGGGGCGATAGGGGCGATCGCCACCCCCGCCTGCTCAGAAACTCTCAGTGGTAAGTTCATAAAGATGTGTGGGGGGAGGGAAAATATGATCTTTATGACTTTTTTTTACTAGGATGTAGACGACTTAAGTTGGGATCACAGCCTTCCCCAGTGATTTTGGATGAGCCACGAAAAGGTCAAACCACAGAAATGTCCCACCTCAAATTTCTAAAAACTCATAAAATGCTCGGACCACGAATGACAAAAGTCGCTGACCAAGAATAATGCTTGAACGACAAAGAACTCATTAGAGCACAAAAAGCTCTAACCTCGCAATGCTCAAACCACAAAACGTTTCCATCTGCCAAATCCTCCAATGACAAAATGCTTGGACCCCACCCCCCTGGTGACCCAGGGTGGAAGGATGTATGTCCCTTATGGTGGATTTCACCACCGAGAGTTAAGGTTTGAGTTACGTTAACTGAGAATTAACTGAAAAAAGGCGTCACTATTTATGTAAACAATGCTAGAGTTAGGTAACTCCAATCTAACTCCCGGTGGTGAAATTGGCCCTTAATCCTTAAATACAAGGAATTTAATTTTGACTTTGCGTTAAGTTATGGCTTTTTAAAATTTTAGTCACGAACTTGCCTCAATGAGAACTGCTAATTGGCGCTTTTCTTTAGTTTTAGCCGAGAATTAGCACGTTTAGTCAATTTTTGATGCGGATTTTCTGGAATTAATCCACAAATTAGCGTTTTTCGCGAATGAGAGTGTTATGTCAACTTTTTTCATGAATCAACTCTTTTTTATTCAAATGTAGAAGCGAATCGGCGCTTTACCACAATTTTAGCCGCGTATCAATGGGTTTTCCCAATTATTCTAAAGTACAACTCCCTCTTCTCTTGGCTGTTTTTTTAATGCGAGTACGAAATCTCCTCTTCTATTCGAACTTATTCAGCCGTTGCAGTGTTTTTATTTATATGGAATGCATTTCGGGTCCATCTTCCGGATCTCCTCATCAGCATTCATGACAAACACAGCACAACTCAGTTGGTTTTTTCAATTGTATCAGCGAATCAGCGCCTTTTCTCAATTATAGGTGCAAGTTAACGATTTTTTTTTCTCGAAATACTGCTTTTCTCAATTTTGCCGTGGATTAGCAGGTTTTCTCAAGTTTAGCAAGTTGGCTGTTTTTCGTAGTTTTGGCCGCATATTATTAGCAGATTTTCTCAAATAAATATACCCGCGGTTTTTTTCATTTTCAGCCGCACGTATTTTGGCTTTTTTTTTTCGATTCGTGCCGCGCGTAAGCGCTTGTGTCAATTTTAGCCACGAATTATTTCTCAATTTTGAACGAGAATTACCGTTTTTACTCAATTTTAGCCACGAATTATTTCTCAATTTTGAACGAGAATTATCTTTTTTACTCAATTTTAGCCACGAATTAGCGGATTTTCTCATATTGATCCACGAATTATCGTTTTTCCATATTTTATACCTACAAATTAACGCCCCTTCTCAAGTTCAACTGGGATTGAGCGCTTTGAGACAATGTAATCCTGAATTTTGGTGATTTTTCTCAGTGTCGCGCAGACACATATTACCTGGTTTGCTCAAATAGATCCACGCGAATTAGCTGTTTATCTTCAATTTCTGCCACGGATAACTGGTTGTTCTCAATTTTGTTGCGAAGTTGCCCCGAGAAACGAGTTGGCGTTTCTCAATATTAGCTGGGTGTGCTCAGCGATTATTCACTGTTTTTTCTCAATTTCATAGCTGCGACTTCGGCGCTTTTTCTCAAGTATAGATGTGAATCGGATTCTTCTCAATTTTTCAGCCGCCAATTTTGATTTTTTCCGCCATTTCCCATGAATTAGCGCATTTTCGCTATTTGCCGCGCAAACACTTCAACGTAACTCTTTGCCGCTTTCTTACTAGATGATTGGCGCACCTTCTCAATTTTAGCCGCCCTTTAAGAGAAGTGATAAATTTGGGGTTTGCCTATTTTCTCTAGCTTAGCCGCAAAGTTTCCTTCAGATTCAGATACCGCAAATTTGTGTATTTTTAGTGGCAAACAAACACTTGCTCTCAATATTAGTCACAAATCAACGTTTTAAAACCTGCAAATCCTTTAGGGGGCCCTCTCTGATTTTTGCGGTGACGTTATGGTTTCAAAGGGCCAAAGTCACGATATTTGGTTTTCAAACGAGCCATTTTATTTATTCATAGTGACCAAAATAATGAAAATAATAAAGGAAAGAGCTTTAGGCCCATATTCATAGAAATTTCACTTAAATTTCCCTAATTGGGTGTCAAAACAGATGATTTCATTCCAACAAAAACTAGATTGACATTTACTTAGGAGAATTTTAACTTAAGTAGCGACTATGAATACGGGCGTAAACCATGAAATGTTGTTTCTCATCAAGCGCGAATCTCAGAAATTTGGTTTTGCAGGAGCCAAATTCAATAAATTTGGTTTTGAAAGAGCAAATTACCGTAAAATTGGTGGTTGAAAGACGTGAATCCGCGAAATTTTATTTTGAGAGATCGAAAATGCCTAGAATTTGGATTTGAAAGAGCCGACCCCCCAAAAAATGGTTTTGAAAAATGCGAAATTTGGGTTCAAAACAGCTTCAATTGCGGTAGTTCGTTTTGAGAGAGTGAGACGCGCGTGATTCGTTTTTGATCAGATATGGAGCCAAGCCCTCAACCACACGCCAGTCGGCGGGTCTGGGTTTTCGGCTGAATGTTTTAAGTTCTGGGACAGAATTTCTAGATTTTTTATATTTTCATTTGTAATTCAAATAATACCGCATTTACACAGAGTCTTGAGCAGATCTCAGACAATGCAATAAAAGATCCGGTTCTTGGGAACCAGAGACGGGCTTTCGGACTTTGTGCTATTGTTTTTTGTTTTTTTATAAGATAATTAAGAAATTAGGCGAATAGGTTAAGTTGTGCGGGGGGGGGGGGTGAGAAGAAAGTTGACCGCCACACCCGTCACTCAGGCATAAAATCGCCTCTGTCCCCATCAATCCTGTCGGTACCGTATGACACCCTCAGAAGATTTGATCGTTATCAAGTACTCGAAAAAAAAAAAAAAAAAAAAAAAAAAAAAAAAAAAAAAAAAAAAGAACTGTTAGGACTCACGAGTGTGAGCTACAACTAATATTTCTTGAATTCAAAACCAAATAATGACTGTAGAGTACACAATTTAGGACTTGGTCGAGTAATTTCCGGAGCGCATTAAGGCGAAAATATAGGCCCATTTTAAAACGCCTATACATATAAAGGCTAGAAGTGAACCGAAGGGTAGTGGCTCTCTCACACAATATTATAGTGGGAAATGTAGTGACATGAAAAGACGAGCTGCAACCTAATCGAGTCGATGAAAGGGCACGAAAAAAATCGTGCACGGGCAGGTTTCTGAGGGTGATAGATCCACGCCTGTTCGGGATGACGAGGGACTACTCTGATCAAGGTTTCGACCTCGGAGCCCCGGCCGGCGTCTCTTCGGCGATATCGTATCGCTCTAACGTGAACGCCGCCAAAAATTTCAATTATTAAATTATTATCACAATGCTCCCTCCTTACCCACGGTACACTAGATAAACCATTAAGGCCCGTTCACAAGCTCTATGTTTACGTTCTGTGGAGCCTATGCAACCAAACAAATTTATATATTCCCTCGAAAAATGCAACATTCTTATATGTTGCGTAGACACCACTTAACACAAACATAGAGCTTGTGCTCTATGTCACAAACAACATGCGCTGTGCCAAATAAGTGAGCAATGGCCGAGCTCGGCTAGCCCTAGCCTTTCTAACTTTTCTCTCGTCCTTGATAAAATTCATTTTCTTGTCTAGGGGGTGAACAATCTGTATACTATTTAGTGCAAAGAATAAGAAATAGCTATAATTTATACACAACACTGCCTTCGGGAATTCGATAAAAGAACGCTGAATCAAAGAATACTTCTTCTCATTTTATCCGATCCTTTTGCTGGAACTTTCTTACTGAAATGTACCGCACTGTCATTTGATGGGGAAGCATACATATAGGAGTTAACAGGTAAGCAAAGTTCCTTCCCTTAACCCAACTTCAAAGCTAGAGCACCCGAATATAAAAAAAAAGGCTTGAGACCAGAAAAGTTTCTTTTTCCCGAAAAAGATTCTGCTCTTTATCTTCACAGGAAACTATCTACTTCTTTTGCATTTTCTTTTGATATCAAAGGAAGTTGTGATAGAGGAAGAAGGATAGGACATCGATTCAGTTTATGTTCTCAGTGGCGGAAGAGCGGAAGCTTGGGAAAGATGCTGACGTGAGATTCATATGGAAAATTCTATTCCTTCCTAGAGCATTTTGCCGAAATGAAAAAAAAAGACCCGTCGTGGTATACTCGAACACTGTAGAGCCTAGAGCGAAGACTTAATACTCTCACAAAAACGAGTTAGTTGTAGTGATGTGGGGGTCAAAGGGTGTTTTGATCAGTAAAACACTTCACGTAGGTATCGCACGTTAAACGAGGCCACACCTGGTTTTTCCACATTGAAACCCACCTGTTCCGCTTGAGAAATAAAAACAACCTCCCAACCTATTCATCTTTGCTCATAAGTCATAAGCATATAATTTATATCGAGCAATTGCTCGCTCTGGATGGATTTTTGGGAAGTACGAGTGGGAAATTGAAGTAGTATGGATAAAAGAGGGAAATTTCTTGGATGAAAGAGTGAGAGGCTTGAGGGGGGTTAAAAAAGAGGAAACTTGGATCGAGAACAGGAGAACAAATAGAGAGGAATGAGTAGAGTCCAAGGAGTTTCGGGGGTGCCGCTAATGGCCTTCTATATGTCAAGGAGCCTTATAGCCCGGAACCTTCCTCCTTCTCTGTACTGCCTGCAAAGTGTAAAGGTCCGCCACTCGTTCAGTGCCCCTCATCCTCTTCACTCGCTCACTCTCTCTACATCTCAGTGAAAAGGGGCAAATCACTCTGATAAATCTTTAAACCAGTCGGTTGGAGTCATTAGCCCTTTGACCCTTACCCTCTTCTCCTTTGTTTTAAGAGAAAGGCCGTGCTTGAGGGTTCCTCGAAGAATAACGGCGCGACGCCGTATGAAAACTTCTCCCAAAATTACCCCGACTCGTCCTCCATAAACTTCTGCGCGATTGAAAATAATTCATTTTGATACAGTGTTATTGTCGCATTCCTGCATTCCAAGCGGCTGTCAATTCGTAAGTCGCCGTGTAACCACAGCACTAGCAGAATAATAATTGAAACACGATATGAATATTCTCACCAACCCTGAATATGAAGCATACTTGGGGCTGATGGGCAGCAGAAAAAAAGGGATGGTGGAAAGCAGTGAGAAGTGAGTTTCGATTGACCTACCTACGTGCACTGGGTTAGACTTCTTACTTTTTTAGCTTCTCTTTTTCCATCTTGATATTTTCGTCATTCTCTCTCTTCGCCAGGGACGGAAGATGAAATATGCTTGGCAGAAGAAAAAAAGTGAAGTGGAGGAGGTCCTCCTCACACTCCCTTTTGTCCGTCAAGGGAACACGCGAAAACAGATGATGGGTTTCCACTTGGAGTAAAAATATTCTATTCTCACGAGTACAAGAGGAGATGGAGAAGAAGGAGGAGTGTACACATTTTTATTTTAATGAATGATAGCAATTCTAGCAGGTATGGATCTTTTAATGGAAGTTAAATAATAACTATAGGTAGGTACTTTCAGAATAATATAAATTCATGTGCTGTACTTTAGCTGAGAAAAAAGTCGGTGCAAAATTAAAACAAAAAACATCAGGGATTTTAGAGCATCTCCAGGCTCCTCGGAGTTGATTAATGACGAAAGATTTGCCCACAGTAGGTCCAATTTTTTCGGATGACTGATAGCATGCACCCTTGTTTTCAACTTATTATTAGCGTAAAAACTGAGGATGTTCCATTCATCCTATACTCGTAGGATGTAGGGATTGAATCTCTAAATCATTTCCACTTAGAGTGAAATAAACGAGCGCAAGATAGGACGAAGCAAACAAAAACGGATATGGGAGAAATATTGCCTTGATTTTAACTGGGCCTGATGCATTTTTGATTGAGAATGTGAAAAAGGGGAGAGATATTGCTATAATAGAATGACAAAACTGCTTTCAAGGCTTTTCAGTCATATTGATCAAGAAGATTAAACAAATCGAAGAATAACATTAAAAAATGTATATAAAAACGCAAGATTTCTACAGTATTAAAGGAAATATTCAAAAGGTTGAAAAACGGTTAAAGTATTAATATAAGAGCATTAAGCGGTCGTTTATTATTCTCATAACTGAGAGCAGAGCAATGATTTCCGTAGTCCTTTAGCACCGAATCCTTCTTACCCATCAGCCCCTCACCTTTACATTCAATTCAATAACACTCCTTGATGGAGCTTTTTCACTCTCCAACACGAAATGAACGATTCTGAGTTACGAAAAGGATGATTTGAGTTGCGGCGAACTCGGAAAAGATGAGAGCGGAGATTAGCTCTTTGATCTATGTAATTCTGTGATGATCTCACCAACAAATTCATTTTAAAACGATTTTCTCTCTGTTTCCCAAAATTGTGATGAAACCAATAGGAATACTCGCGAAACTTTCTTGCAGGGTGTGGTCAAATGGGTATGTAAATACAAAGGAACTTGAAAGATTTCAAAGATGCAGCACAGAATTGAAACCAGTATGCACGAATCCATGATTGGTATCGTGCGTTAGGAAGGGAAAGATAAATGATGGTACGGTGGGAGGAGGGCTTTCAACAGTGTAGTGTGGAATGAACTCTAATTCAACTCGAATGTAAGAAACTGGTTTCGCAATTGATAAGTTTCGTATTCAGGTGGTTTGTTGAAAGAGAAGATACAGTTTATGCTTTATGGGTTAAGAATAAGTATTATAACGGCTCATGTAAACGTAATACGTTTGTATTGGAAACAATTTCTTAGTATGTCATCGTAGATAATATTTTTGAATTATTCACCACAACATTAAGATTACGAGTGCACACTAAACGTTAAGATGATCTCATTTCTGAACGCACAAGCTACAGTTTCAGCATTGGAAACTGACATTTCGCTTTTCACGAAGTTGGTGTTTTGGAGAACAAAATACGAGAAATCCGTTCATTTCTGAAGGGGAACTGAGAAAACTTGGTCAAACGATAATATAGGGTCGCTATATCGGGTTTAAACTTTTTGGTGGTTGCCCCACTAAGTCTGCACTTTGGAGCAAGGGAAGGGCAACTGCTCGCCCCTGCTCCACTCTGGCTACGCCTTTGAACCGTGAACTGGCGTTTTCTTGATTTGTGCTTTGAATTAGCGTTTGCCTCAATTTTTGCCGTGAATGGGGAACTTGCATGAATGTCTGATTTGGGAGAAAAGTATACCGGTAAATTGGCACATGGGAAGAAGGATATCAACGGTAGTTGCAGCCCAATTGGTGCATTTGGTGATTTTAAAATAAATTTCAAAGTTCTTCAGGAGGGGATGGATGGATGATGCGAGGGAAAAATGACGTCAATGTGCGGTTTGCTCAAGTAATGGTGTTTCTTGAAGAGGGTTCTTTAAAAGGACTATTGCTCACATTAAACATTGACATCAATCAAGGCTTTTTTTAAAGCGAATTTTTAAACATTTACAGTGGGGGTTTGATTACGTCAAAGGTTAGTTAATGAATGGATTGTGTGGTGACGAGGAGAAAAGACGTGTTTTCTCTGGGACAATTTTTCTTATTATTTGTAACAGCAAAAAATTTCTCAAATGCTTCACAATTAAAGGCTTTTCAATCATTTCCCCTCACACCATCCATCATCTCCTGAAGAACTTTGAAATTTATTTTAAAATCACCAGACGCACCAGTCGGGCTGCAACTACCGTTGATTTCCTTCTCCCCATGTGCCAATTCATCGGTATACTTTTCTCCCAAATCGGATATCCGTGCAAGTTCCCCATTCACGGCAAAAATTGAGGCAAACGCTAATTCAAGGCACAAATCAAGAAAACGCCAGTTCACGGTTCAAAGGCGTAGCCAGAGTGGAGCAGGGGCGAGCAGTTGCCCTTCCCTTGCTCCAAAGTGCAGACTTAGTGGGGCAACCACCAAAAAGTTCAAAATCGTTTGATCAAGTTTTCTCAGTTCCCCTTCAGAAATGAACGGATTTCTCGTATTTTGTTCTCCAAAACACCAGCTTCGTGGTTTTCACGAGCTGAAAACCTAATTTTGCCTTATCTAAAAACCACTTTCACCTTTTCGCACTCAATCAACTCAATCACCGTTTCACCGCACTCAATCAAACCGTCTTCACAGTCCTGCCTCATTAAAAAAAACAATTTATTGTATTTCGATCACTAATACAATACATGATGTAACAATACACGATATAACAATAATGATAATAATAATAATACATAGCCTAAAAAAAGACTATTTCGTCCAGAACCGTATTTTCACAGGCTTTACTCACTAAAAATCAATTTCTCGGATTTCGCTCTCTAAAGAACCAAATTTCACAAAGTTTTCTCGAAGAAGAAGAAGAAAAAAAGTGGATCTGGGTCACTGAAAAATACAGCCCCTATATCACGGGTTTTTGTTGCTAGCAAACCAATTTCGTGGATTTACTCACTGAAAAAATAAAGATTTCGCTCAATAAAAACCCTATTTCAAGGAATTTGGTTGCTGAAAAGACCAATCTATGTTGGGGTGGCTCATTCAAAAACAAATTTGACGGATTTTGGAAGCTAACAAAACTATTTTCGAGCTACTGTGACTAAAATCACTGTGGCTAAAATTTCATTTCAGCCACTGTTTTGGAGAGATACCACCTGTCTAAAGTTGCATTTTAGCCACTCTTTTGAAAGTTAGCGAAACTGAGGTTATCAGACTGTTTCCCCAATGGTTCCATAGCCTTTGGAGGTAAATTAAAGGTTCTGATGGGTTACTTTGGCAGCCATATTGTGTGATGGAAGGGTCTAGTTTGACGGGCTAAGTTACCGCAGTTTACCGTCTCAGGAGACCAGAAGTTTAACTCCAAAAGTATCACTTTCTGGGGGGAGAGGGAATCAATTAGTTTTTCACCAGAAAATCCGGCATAGAACGCTGCAAACGTCAGTTTTCCAGCACAAATGTATATTTTTTTTTTATAGTGACAGTTCAGAATGTTGGGAGTGTATAAATGAATATAATATTAATAAAGTGTATAATACAAATAAATCGAAGGGCGCAACTGAGAATGGTGTAATACACCGAAACGTGGGTCTTGCAACAAGTAAAGGAAAAACGACGAACGATAAACGACGAAACTGTACCGTGGATAGACAAGGGGTTCTCACTTCACAGTGGTGCCACCTCTCCCCTACGAGAAACGAAAAGAAAAATAATGGAATAGCACAGTGGTGTCAGTTCTTGATAGTTTTTCCCACAACAACGTTCATCCGGAACAAAAAAGCCCACCAACAACAATATTGAAAATTTGCTGATTAAAAAGAAGGCACATCGTATATAAATTGGGTGGAAAGGGTGTCTGCGGCAAATTAGATTGCTTTTGAAACATTATTATTCCAAAGTGAAGAAAAATAATAATAGGTAATAAAAAACGCTGAAAGAGATAAAATGGAGTGAATGGCTAGAAGCCTTCTCCCCAACAATAATTGCCCAGCATATTCATCATCATTAGAGAAAAAGTAAAAGAGCAACGTCCCTACATTACCTCTTTCTAACTGTTTTAAATCAACTGGATCATCATTTTTCGCTTAGTTTATCCTTGAGAGCAGATGAAAAAAAAAACTTTGACTAAGGGATTGAACATCCATACCACCCTACTTCCAATAAGTAAGAGGAATCAAAAAGTCTCGAGAACGTGCCACAGACATCCGATGAAAACCCGAGTAGATCCATCCTTGTGGCTCAAATTAATTTCCACCACCTAGTACCATAAGCCTGGCTTCTCATTCCTCTCCTCTTGTGCCTTTGTGCGGCATTCTTTTCTGGAGACATCCCCGAAAAGGGAAATTTTCAATTTGATTTCACCTTTTTAGGCTCGAAGAAGGGTTCCCCTCGTACATTTGGAAATGATGAAGAAAAGGACTTGTGAAAAGGGTGAGAAGAGCAAAGTCTTCGTAAGTGATTTAATATTCAAAAAATGTCGTCAAAGGAAATGAAATTGCAAGAAAGAGGTCATATTCAAGAGAAAGGACGGAAAGAGAGAAACCACTCCATAACTTCAATTTTCTTAAGGGGCTCTGTTTCTTAGTGTGACTTGAATGGAATGAAATTTCCTCTTCTCAGGCAAAAAGGTGGATGTTTTTGATAAAAAGTGGCTTTTCATTTCTTAAAATTATCATTACTGTTGGTTAAATCCTGAAATAATTAATGATTGCTTAAGAAAATGGGTTTGACTCCTTCAGATCAATCTATGATAACCTAATTAATTAACGTCATGATGTCACGGTGCCCCCTTCCCAGCCCATACAGTTTCATCCTTCCTTCTTAATTTATTAATCTCATTAGAAAGTCCCTAGGAGTAGGGTGGGGTTGGGGGAAATCTCATTTTAATTATAAAGAATTATACACTTTTACTTTTTGATCGATTGAATAAACACTTCAAATTTTGGATAAAAAGAAGGAAATATGACTTACATGCTTACTTACTTATTTCCAATTATTTCTGACTCCGTTCACAAGCTCTTGTTATGCGTCTGTGCGACTTTGTAAGCTTTTTAAAAATGAAGTCAACCTCATTAGCAAACAGAAGTTGAGTTTGATATTCGTTAATTGAGAGACCGCTCACGTACCTATCTCATAAAGTTTGTAATTACTTTTTATCACGTTTAATAATCAATTCTCAAAAGCTTTTACTAAAACTGAAAGTCCGGAAAATTCATGAATAAAAAAAATCTTTAATTAACACACAAATCTGAATAATGGATTGATAAGTCCCGTATACTCGCTGCCAAAAAGGAGGTGTACCAAAAAAGAGGAAAAGATTTACGAGCTCTCTTTCATCCAACTCTGGATGGATTGACGGAAGTGGAAGTGTATATTGGTGAGAAGAGAAGTGGTAAAAATGTTCAATTTTCAACCTTCCGCGGATCGCTTGATTATGGCAGGCAAACCCTTCCTCCCAAAGAAACCCGTGATTCGGAGTGGGCGGAAAAAATTAACGACAGTTCAACTGTGATGTAGGATGATGATGATGGTAAGGTGCTGAAGAGAGGGGATATTTTCGAAAGGAAGAAGACAGTCATTGTCGTGTGGATCTATTTTCTTTTTTAAATAACAGGTGGGGTGGCTGATTAGAGACACAAACTCAACGGTGGTGTCTTTTATGCCTTTGTTAAGAACACTGACCCATCGTATTTTACACGACAAAAAAAGCTAATTACGAATTTAACAAGTAAGACTCATGAATTCCTTTGTAAATTCATTTCAACACGCGAAAGATTATACGTAATGAGTTTATTATATATATATATTATATATATACAGAAGAAGAGAAGGTATTAGTTCGATCTCATGAAGTGAAAGAAAACTTTGAATAATATACGAGGGAGTCATTTTGTGCTTAAAAATTATAAATAACAAACCCTGATGCTTTGCTTTTAAGAGTTAGAATGTTACTGAGGCTGTAATTCCAATCCCCACATGAAAAGTGATTTAGCTCGGGGAGATAACAACAGAACAGGGCGTCGGGAAGAGGAAGATGGGGATGTGCAAATTGCGTGTTCAAGCTGGGCTTAACGAAGAGAAATGAACTCAAAAAAGGGAGTTTAGTCCTGATGGCAATTAAGAGATAAAGGGAAATGCTCTCATTATATTCGAAGTAGTCTGAGCATTGGCCTGTGCAACGAACGTGTTGACGATGTGCCAAATAATCGAACCTAAGCCTCCACCGTGAGACTAGCCTATCGATAACAACCCCTTCTAACCGCTGAGGAGGTGGAGGAAGGTATACGGTTAAATGGGAGTTTTAAAACATTTTTATTTCACTGATTTTGATTTAGCTGGCAATCCATCATAGCAATTGTTTTCCTCTTCGGAAGAGCTACTGACGAAGAATGCCGGCATTTTTTCCTCTTGGGCAAAATAGAGGGAACATTCCCAAACTTTTAAATATAGGAAAAAATCAATCTGATTATCTGGACCTACGTATTTTGTGCCCTTAGTCCGATTTTCGTACTAAATGCGCCTTGAAATGAGAGGATGAAAAGTCATAGTTTTGGATGAAAATAAAAAAAATAAAATTGATTGTGTGAAGAAGTCGGGACATCTACTCAACGAAACATCGCAGTGAGAGAAGAAGCTGATGATTCGATATTGCCCATTATGTTGTTAATGAATTCCTAACTAGGGAATTTTTTAAAATGTAGTACTTGCGGAAATAGGGGGTTTTGAGGAAAAATACATCAACCTGGGGGCCATCCAATAATTTTTAAGATGTTGTGCTCACGGTAAAATCTCGAATTTTAATTCAATTTAGCTAATAAAACTTTGAATGAAAACGTATAACTTTTTGTCAAGGCGCTTCGCTAAACAAACTGATAGAAAACTACGCCATGAAGACACGCATTGATAATTGACGAGATGGATAATGATGAGTTGTTATCATTGTGTATCGGCTCCCCAAGTCTTTGCACCTCTCCTCCACCCATGCCATTTTAAATAACTTATAACGTCTTCTCTGAGAAGTGAGAATGAGGGTTGCGCCATTATTTTGAAGTTTGTGCTGTTTAACAAGTCCTTTCAGTGACAACATAAGTTTTTTCTTATTCTATTTATTTCCATCTGCCACCAAGCCACCCTCATGCCATCGGTCACACCTCTGCATTATTCATAGGATTGGGCAACGGAGTATAATCTTGAATGCTCCACGGTGAAGTGATGCACGTGAGGCAGGGGGGTAGGGCCTGGACGGGAAGGCCAGCCTAGTTTATTGCTCAGGAAGGGGGAGGGGAGTAAAATTTTCTACTTGTGCCACCCCTTTTCCGAACGACCGGGAAAGATCTCAGACCACCGTTGCCATTTCAGTAAAAAACGTCTTTACTTTTATTAAACTGACGCGGGAAGCTATACATTTTTTTTTCAAGCCCTGAATTCTGAATAGGATCCTCTATGTTATGCAGATAAAAGGCTTTCCTCGAATATTCAATCAAAATCACCGCATCCTCAACCTCTTTCAGAGGCTTTGAAGATTTTAACGGAAATTATTAGGCTGTAATCGTGTTGAAAAAACAAAGTCAAAAGAAAATAAGTGTAAAAATATAGCACCCACCTCTTTTTCATTTTATCAAAAGTTCCATCGTTACTTCAACTTTACAGAAGTGAGTTGAAATCAGTTTAGACCTAGGCAGTTGATGAATCATTTACCTTCACATCGTTCTTTGATGCCTGTTTTTTAATGCGCGATATAAAAGACGCCCCCTCGCCATTTTTTAAAGGGCTAGTAATTTTACAGCCCAACGTAAGCGAGAAACTGCTCCTTTTCTCGCCGTGGCCCAAAAAAAGAAGAAGAAGAAAAAAAAAACAGCCTCCGTCAGTATTAAATAAATACGTGTTTTCTCACTACTTAGGGTAGAGAACCTTTAAAACACAGGTACGGCAACACGGATTTCAGCGCCATATTTTGTCCCTCAGTCGTTACGGTAAACACAGTACCATGAATGAAAAAATTCGGTCCATTAGTGGCTACGTCACAGCTCACGGGTTATTGTACTGATTCCTTATCACTGACTCCAAACAAACAGGAACCCACATAGGATTTACTCAGGCCCTCACAATTATTTACTTTTTTAGTAGGTAGTGGTCATTTTGTAAGCTTTTTTTTTCATTATTTCTGAACGAGAGGGTAAGGAGGTACTACTTAAGCAGTGATCATTTCAAATCTGTTGAAGCCTGCTACGTTCAATTGAAACGTTCCTGGGCCGAACGAAGGAAAGTAGCCAGAAATCTCCACTTTCACATAGTTATCCGTTGTTTTTTGGATGAATTTATCAATTTGGTATCAACGTCTGACTTTTTTTACTTCTGAATACACGTTTGTGTTTTCACTTGACTGGATGTTTTCATTGAAACCGGCCAGACGTGGGCAAGAGATTTACTCGAGGAGGGGGAACGGCAGCAAAAAGAAGTACAGTGCGAAGTTTGCACTGCCGCAGCCAAAAACATTCATTTGAGCCCCAAGAAAGTACGTACCAGTTGAAACATAAAATTGTCAATGAGGAAGTTTCATGGGTCAGAACTTATTCATAAATTTATTTTTTAAGGTTTATTTATGCTAAAATAGA